>CM059191.1:85994577-88394577 GCA_030323885.1 Branchipolynoe longqiensis | reverse complement strand
TAAATTTAGTTATATTTTGTGAGTTATCTGTTGATGTCAGTTGACACCAATTTAAACACTTTTTGAGATGCAGTTGTAAATTTAAATGGAGGAATACACATGAGACAGAATAAATACCTCTATATGTTCAGCCGTGCTGCTTACATAATTATAACCCATTAGCACTTAACCATCTATGAAACTAATCCTAAATCAAATCGAATGCTTTCTGCTCAGTACACGCATCCTTTTGCAGCATTCAAAGCAATGCATTGTTGTTCCATTATGGAGCTAGCCTATCTGTCATTACACTACTTAGGTTCCCGTATGCCATCACCCTATCCATGCCTACCTGTATATGTGGTTCCTTGCCTGACAGGTCAGCGCAGCCAACTACATATATATGACCTCTACATATATATATATATATATATATATATTCTTAGCGTTAAGTGAGTAGGACATTGAGCAGGCGAGTAGTGCAGCTCTTTCCCCACATTTGACGGCATGTTTTACCGTATCTTCACACGCTTACATTCTCCTGGTTCATGCCGTCCTCATCCCCTTTCTACCGCCCTTCCCCGTCCTGCTATCCCCGCCCGCCCCTTGCTGCTCGCCCAGCTCCCGCAGCTCCCCCAGCTCCTCTCGCCCACTTCACCAGCTGCCGTCAGCCCGCCGGGCCCCTTTAACCGGAGACGGCGAGTCGGTGGCCCTAACCCCGGCCGGGACAGTGATTCGCTCCGAAGTAGCGTTCCTTGTAGAGTGGCCATGATCTAATTGTCGCCGCGGCTTTAATTCCTCCTTCCCTGCCCCTCCACGTATCGGGCACCTTCTCCTCCCCACACCACCCCATCACACCCTCACCCCATCACTCCACGAGAACCCCAGCAGACAAACATGCCTGTATAGCAGCCCATCACCACATCACCACACAACCATCGCCCTACCCAAAGTCACCACACCACCATCATACCATCATGCCACGACGCCAGCACACTACCATGCCCACATACCACCACAGCATTCCCCGAAAACTGTTCCACCACACCAGCCCTACATCAGAATACACCACTACAACGGCATACCACCACCGGATATCAACCATACCACGATCCCAGGACACCACCACCCCATCCCATCACATCACCACCCCGCCACTCCAGCACACCACCACCCTAACCCACTACCACACCACCACTTTAGCGTACCATTAACCCGGGGACCGAAGCATCACCCCCCTCCACACGCACCATACTACACTATTATCATATCACCAGATTACACAACCACAGTGCCACCACAACACACATCCATCAGAACACACCACTCGACCACATGACCACCATCCAGCATCACTATGCCTCCAGACCACACCATCATAATACCATACCAGTTACCACCACACCATCAGATTCACCGATTACCATACCGCCACATTCCTCCTCCACGCTATCACCGCAACATAGCACCACACCACCACACCACCACACCACACCACCACCACACCACAGCACCACCACACCACCACCATACCACCACACCACCAATATTCCCTAATCACGCCAACAACACAACACCTCTCCATCCCAGCGCACCACCACCACATCACCACACCACCACACCACCACACTACCGTACCACCATACCACATCACCCCACCATGACAGCACACAACCACACCGATATCATAGCACACCACCATATTCCCTAATCATGCCAACAACACACCTCTCCATCCCAGCGCACCACCACCACATCACCACACCACCACATTCCCCAAACACCCCAGTCACAGAACATACATTCATGCCAACACCACCACCACCCTACCTCCATCGGCCACACCACTAAACTACCACAACACTACGCCACCGCAACACCATCCACAACTCCACTACCTCCAAACCACCCCTCTACTCCAGCCCAGTGCCGCCACCACCCAAACCCCGTCCACACCTCTCAGTACGCAACAAAGACAGATGGGCACACCAAGGCCCTGCAGCCATACCACGCGACTCCCAGTCCATGCGCGCAGGGACAGCTGGGATATGCAGCTTCCGTCACGTCGGGTTCTTTACTGCCGCTGGCCGTGTCCCTGCACACACCATACCGTACATGACTCATCGATTGACATGTGCATAGCTTACCCCTGTGTTTGCTATCTACAACCTGCACTATTTGCAAGCTCCAAACCGACTACAGATCTATCACTTCCCCTTGGGTGATCTTTCAATTGTCTCTCACTATCAGCAGAAGTAATAGACCAGTGATACAGTTTATGCTCTTTGTACACGAGGTTCTGGTATCGAATCCCAGCCGAGGTTAGAGTTGGATAGATTGATGCTGTTGAGTTTCTTCAATTTAAATAAATACATTAGATTAACAAAGTTATCCGATACATTCATCAAAACAATAAAAGCAACAGAACAGAAAAGAACAGATTGGTTGGTATAAACTACTGTACGGATATATTTGACGTGAAAAGCCATGTCAAAGTTATGTTGGGAAGCAGGTTATCATTCAGCTATTATAGGTTGAGTATGTGTTTTGTATGGTGGACCAAGGAACAGTGGAATGAAGCAGCATTGTTCACATGTACAATTATGCGCCACCAAAGATGGATTATCCAATACACGCTGATACACTCTCTATATATCGTTCACACACCTGGCTCATATCTTCGACCTGGAGCTAATTTAAAACCGGGACGGTTCATTTGTGTGGTAATGACCTTGCTGCCCCGACACTATTATATACATCTAGTGGCATATATATACTTATTTACATATATATATATATATATATATATGTGTGTGTGTATATATGTACTATATATATGTATATGGCTGAAGAGTTCAGGTGCAAAACCATGTCAAAGCCAATGCAAACAATTAATCAAAATACTAGATTTGCGCCTGAAACTGATTTTAATTCATATTGATTTCACACTTTCCTTGTGATGACATGATTATGATGCAATGAAAGAGTATAGATGCAAAACAACCCAACATGTTGTAGGTTGGATCCCAATATATATCTCAATATTTGGATTGACGTTTACAGGGTTTTGCTCCTGAACTCTTTGTATATATACACACACATATATGCCGTGCAAGGCAGCTCCGGATGGCCCCTAGCAGTGCGACAAGGCGGGCCACCCCTAATTAGGCGGTAATGGCGGGCCTGGCCGCCTCACACCCCGGGAGCGCCGGCGACGGCGCGCCGCCCTACATGTCTTTTTACTTACCAGCGCGCGGAGCGATATGGATGCCTCGCGCGCGAATAGTCACTATTATAGTCCGTCCCGACGTCGGGAGCGCGCCGCGCGCCACGGAGGGTCCTTCATTTGTAAACAGGCCAGGGTCGGTGGAGAGGGGTCAGTTCAGGATGGAGAGACCGTGACAGTATGGTGTGTCGTGCCTAGAAGAGTCAGTGCCGTTGCGGTGTGGAGTGTAGACGGAGGCATATGTTGCTTGATTCTGTTGTCCGTGTATTTTAGGGGAGTTTTTAATGGTAAGAAGGACCGGTTTGTGTGTTGTTTTAAGGCCTGAGGTAACCGCGCCCCCGCAACTCCTCCCCCCCCCCCCCCCCCCCCCCCCCCCACCAACTCCCCAGGACCCCAGCCGTCCCACATATTTTGCCATGCACTGTGGCTAGTCGAGGGGCTATTGTTGTGTTATTTGAGGCATGGGTTGCACCCCCTTTCATTACACAACGTCAAGGTATTGCCTCCTTCCCCAAGCCGAGCTGAACGTGGTCAATCACCTTAGCATATACTTATATACTCACGAATTAGTTTATATTTATACATTCATGAATTATATCAATATGCCAACAACAAATTATAACCCCTAATTGCCGATGTTTACTTTGTGTGCTGGAGGGTCATTAAACAGACAATATACCAATATAATGTCTAGGGGAACAATATCATATTTCTGATTCATCCTTACTGCCCAAATGTTGAGTACCCGCCCCCCTCTGTGTGTGAATCTGACGCGTACCCCCCTTTACAGCTCTCAGCTAGGAGGATAATAGCTGTACCCTTGCTTAAAATACTGAATCTCAAACTATCTTTCTCCCCATTCCTGGCTACCGACTAATGCATATATATATATATATATATATATATATGCATTAAGGCCAGGCGCATCTGGCATACAGTGCACAGGGCCACTCACAGGGGGCACCACCGTGGTCTATCTCATAATAACAGGGTCAGCTAGATAGGATAAGTGCTAACTATTACATAGGGAACTGAAGATCGGTAGTGTCCTTGTTTATATTCCCATAATGGATTATAGAGCACATATATTTCTGTTGAGTAAAAATAGCCTAAAACCAACATCCACTCTATAGAGGTAGACACATAGAAAGTACAGGTATATCTGTTGCGTTGACAATAAGTACCGTACATATGAGGACTATATCACCATCTTATTGATTCCTTTTGCTACTAGAATTATTGGGTACTTCTAAGTGCGGTCCTATATCAAGGAATATCCTTAACTATTGTAACACCGTTCCTGATAATGCATCCACATTTAGAGGTAATAAGTATTTTTAAATAATAGTTGTACACTTGGCGACCTCATTCCAGACAATAGACAATAAACATTTCCCAGTACCGAACCGCCGTTTACGCTAAAGCCCCAGTCACACCTACCCGGACCACGGGCCGGATGAGCCACGGACAGTGGTCCGGCGTGGTCCGGGGCGATCCGCCGTGATCCGGAGCTCATCCATGGCTGGTCATTGGTGATCCTTTGTGATCCTTGGTGATCCGTGGCTGGTCCGGCCTAAGCCGGGGTCAGCCCCGGATGATTTAAAATGTTTAAAACATCCAGGTTGATCCGGGGCGATCCGGGGAATATTGCAATCGGATGCCAGGCCGTCAGAGCCCCAGATATACCACCAACTCTCCCCAGGTGCGTTCTGACAACCATCTGTCAGTTCACACCTGATGCCCCTCTCCAACAATCTCATAAGGAAGAAAGGGAAGAAAGGGAAGACAAGTCATGCAAGATTGACAGTGAAGAAGGTGTGCTTTATTGGCATCAACTCCTGTTCACCTACGAGTGACCTATAACCCTGAGCCCTTACCTTCTGTCCACACAGAGCCTCATTACTCTCTTTAGTATGTATATTAATCAGTGCCTACAGCCCATTGAACCAGAGTCCCATGGTTGCTGCACACAACTCAGTTTGTATATGAAAGGTGGAGCATCAGACAGAATGTCTGGGTTCCTGCCCAAGAGAAGAGTCTGTCTCAGTCAAGAGTCAGGAGTAGAGTAGAATGTTTCAGTAGTGCCTGTAGCAGCATCTATATCAGAGTGTCTAGAATAATCAATATCAGAATGAGGCTTGTGTGGTCAGGTGGGGCAAAGGGTGCCTGCCACCGCCAGCCAATCAGGCACCCTCCACAGCCTGTGTGGCGTCGCCCAAATATGGGTAGCTGTCACTCAACCCAGCTGTAGGTGGTGTCCATAACGTATGTAGATGAGGCTGGTGGGCTTGGCCATCGGCCCTGTGGTAACAGGTAGTTGCAGACAGTTACAATAAATGTATGTATGAAAAATGTCCTTCTCCTCCACTTGCACCCTTACTGGTGCATAGAGGGAACATTTCACCAAACATTACCTGTCTCTTACATCTCGTCATAATCTCGGGCACTATGTATTAACATATATTTTACATAGCCTAATAAAAAGTAATATGTCACACAGCGAATGGGGCACCCATTGTTTTTCTATTACATAACCTTGGTCCCAACCCCATCGCCCGAGGATAATAATGCTCTCGGCCAATATATAATTCCGGACCGAAAATATGTATATTTGTACGCGGGGTTAACCGGCATCACCCATGTGTGATCCGTGACTCATCTGGGTTGTCCGGGGGTCGTCAGTGTCTCGTCCGTGGCAGTCCGGGTCATTTTGTACTCCGGGAGTTGTCCGGGGGTTGTCAGGGGCCGATGCGGGCTGATCCGGGACTAATCCGTGGCTGTGGACCGTGGCTCATCCGGGTAGGTGTGAGAGTGAGGGAAAAAATGACGAAAACTAGCGATTTTATCCGCTGCGGTCCGGGGTGGTCAGGGGGAGTGGTGCGGGAGTGGTGGGGCTAAACATCCGGGGCTCGTCCGGGTATGTGGGACTGGGGCTTAAGCAGGAAGAATTAGTCAAGTGATCAGAAGTCCAGATCTAGTATGCTGGGCGGCATTCAAAACCGTGGAAGTGAGACAACTAATATGTACAAATAGTCTGGCATTTGGTATTGCAACTATGTCGGATATCTGCAGCGCCTAATCATTATCAATATTCTGTTTTTGTTTATATTATTCATAACAGCTCAGCAACTCATCCATGAATAGTGCAGCATAACTATAAAGGTTGGAGTGAGTGAGTAACATAGTGGTTGAACACCATGTCGGCAGCGATGCCAATATTCATGGCGAAGGTATGGGTTTAAGTTCAGCAACTTGGTGCTGACATTAGTGACACAAATCATCTAAGTGGAGTGCAAATGTGTTATGTAAGAATAAATCAAGAGTTCGGGCGCAAAACCCCGTTAAATACAAATAGAACAATTTAGAAAATCATTTAAGTCAATACCATACAAAAATTCATGTTTTACATTGCAATTGTTTTTCTCATCACTCCCGTAAACTTTTCATCACAAGCAACGTGGAATTAGTTAGGATAACACACATTGCCTTCATGTAACACTATTTTATCGTAATTAAATTATTGGATAGGTGTCTATGGGAGATTGCATCTGAACTCTGCAAATATATATATATATATATATATTTAACCGTTCTATTCCGTTAGTTCAATTAATATATAATGGATTCCCCGCCGTCCCTCCTTCTTCATAGCCATTTCATGGTTTTGTTAATATATTCCCACCTGAGTGTCGGCAGCATATGTATTACATGTTTGCGGGCTCTAGCCACCTGCATCTGATGTGTATTAATTACCATTACTCCTCCACTTCCCTAGTTAAGGCCGACGGTGTAGTCTGCCACTGCTGTCACTTATAAACACCTGAGATATTAGCTATTATAATTATTGTCTGTATTAAGGAGGTGGTTACTAGTCCCGACAAGAGGGTTATGCTACATTTGGTGGTGTCTACATCACTCACTCTTCCTGCCAGAAGGCCAATAGTAACATATATTATAACAAACCATTATTAGGGAGTTGACCATGATGTTCATAAAGGGTAAGGAATACAAGGAACGTCTCAATCACATTTTAAGAGCTCACATCTTTATTTCTCTTCCTACCAACAGCATCTAATCTCTGCAAATGTCAATGGTATAAATAAATACTTCTCCTCCATTTCCTTTATAGTTAAGATACTCCCAATTACTGTATTTAAAGCCATATTATCGGCTAAAACATCAGAACACCAATGAAACATGTCTGATGGGTCTGGGCCCGATGGCTTGAACCTTCTACGTTGCTTGGAGAGTAACATGGGACACTATGGTGCATATCCTAGTAATGAGCTACAGCAGCGAACCCTTCATCACATTTGAGAGCAAATGCGGGTTTGTCTTGGCGAGCAGCCCCCATTTCCATATGCGGGTTGCTTGACCCAAGCCCGCATCAGCCACAGCTCGATTATAGTCTTGCCCACTTCATATATATATATATATATATTCCAAATATATACGCTCACATATATATATATAGGTGTAGGGCGATGGGGTTAGGCTTTCCGCTAGGGATTTGTTTCCCGACAACTTGCGGGTTCCAGTGCAGGTGGCCCCTCTGTCGCTACCTTTCCAGCCCGCCTGATCTCTTTAGTCAGTAGGGTGTTGACCCAGTCAAGGTGTCATATTCCGATTAATTATTGACTAATTATATTATTGAGTATATGATTCACTGTTCATCATTATTAGTTAATGGTTATTGTATTCGGGTTACCTACCTGATATTGACCTCACGATTCGTGAGTGCTAGTTCAGTGTACTGGAAATGTGTCCAGAGCTGACAAATATGATTGTTTCCATTGTGTCTGAACCATAATTGTGGTATCCCGTATTAATTACTAATAAATGATGCATACCACCAATTGCTTCTTGCCTTCCTTACTCGCTTACATATATATATATATATAAGTATGTGTGTATATACATATATATGTGGTGTATAACTTATTATGCAAGTATAACACTACGAAGGGAATTTCCTATTATTCTATATTATTATTATTACTTCATACCATTGTTATCCTCCTTAAGACTTTGCACTTGACCAGTGGCGCCACCTGCGCTCACCCCGACCCTCCACCTGGCTGACATTGTCAGTCGTGCCGGAGAATGTTTTCTCTTATTTCTCTTATATATATATAATATATGCCCCTCTAGATGGCAGGATATGTTGCGCATAAATGAACTGAGGAACGTTTTCGAGGTAACTGACAAAGTTATTCTAAACTTGCTATCTTCCATGCGCTGTCTTGTATCTAGTAATCTATACATAGTGCACTTCTAACAGCGCATCCCTACCAGGCTCAGCCAGGCTCTGTATCGAATCCTTATCGCACTCCACGTCTCATCGATCAGGCACGATGTACCCTGCAGCGAAACGTTAGATAAGAAAAGCAATTGATATCGTGCAAATCCCCTCAACGGCGGGCGAATATATTACATGGAGCCTCTCAGAGTAAGGCGGAGCTGATGTCATTAGTGTAAATATACTCAAGTGGAACCTGCTACTGCTGAAGCCAATGGTGTCAGAGTTTTGGCGTGCTTGCCAAAACTAATTTGACACGTTTATACTTCAAATATCTGAAAAGTTAGCCATTTAAAATAAAAATTACTTCAAACTAAAGTAAGGTGGATTATAACAATCAATTTAATATATTTATCTCAGACAAATTGCCGAAACTCAGGGCCTTCGGACTATGCAACTTTAATACCATGTCAGAAGCAAAAGCAATATTCATGGTGAATGGTTAGTGATATTTATTCTGCCACGCTCCATGAAAACGTTGAAGTGTAAATATTGAAATTTATTTAATATGTGAAATGGTCAGATCCATTTCAAATGACAGCACCATGTTTTTCTGAAGTGGTTTCATTTGTGCCAATTGACAGCGCTGTGCTGAACAGATGTTGGGGAACACTGATGTTACTCAAGGCCTATAGGCTTTATTCCTAGAATTAAACTTTGTTGATTCCCTTAAGGAATCCTTTCGTTCTAAATATATGCAGTTAGACACTCTGAGCCTACACAACTGACCTTTGGATGACTTGATTGGATATTTCCTTAATGATCCAGAAAAGGGCTACACTCAGCAAGTAAAGTATACTATAGAAAAACTATGGCTGGACACCATTGATGAATATTATGTGATTTTACTTGAGAGAGTTTATGAACATGTTTTTTTCTGGTTTTGCAAATCTTGCAATCTGATTGACTGATTGCGAATGCTTGAATGCCATGTCACCAATATAGGACCACATTCACCTTGAAATGCTATTGGTATGTATTATGTTTGTCCTGCCAATCACATTCACATACCTACATTGAAATATACGCCAAATTCAAAAATGTGTAGACCCATGTCAAATCATAGCAACAAAGATCCCTGACCTAAGTGTGAAGGGGTAGACATCCTCTATGAAATAAATCAGTCAGAAGACCTGTTCAGAAAAATAAAACTTCACCTCTTTCCAACCCCAAATTGGATTTCACCTGAACACCCTAACTAACTTATGGTAATAGATAATGTGTTAAGAACATTTATATCGCCTTCGCTAAATTAAATTATGTCTGGTTTGCACTGTCCCTGAACCTGTTTTCCGATTACAGTAAAACCTCCATAACCAACCATCTCCACAGATCGACCATCCCCCTATATCGATCGCTTTATTTGGGTCCCAACTATACTATTGTAACGATATTCTACCTCCCTATACCGACCACCCGCCCCCCCAAATCGACCACTTAAAGTTGGTTCCATGGTCGGTCGATTTAGAGAGGTTGTACTGTATATATGTAATTGATCTAAAGTGGAAGCAGCAAATATGTATGCAATGTACTCCAAAGCAGAGCCAATTTTGTAAGCCAAAAGGAAGCTGACTAGAATTTTCCCACACCTGCCTTCAGTAATGAAGAAGAAAACAGTTTGTTTTATTTACCGACGCCTCTAGAGCACATTGATTTTTATCATCGGCTATTGGACGTCAAACATATGGTCATTCTGACAGATTTCTCTGGAGGAAACCAGCTGCCGCACCATAGGCTACTCTTTCCGATAAGCATCATGAGGTCTTTGTTATGCACTTTCCAACATATAGGATAGCATATACCACAGCCTTTGATGAAACAGTAGTGGACCACTGATTGGAACGGAAAATAACCCAAATTGCAAATGTCTCCACTTAGCGGTTTCGATCGGATGACCCACAACTTCACTCAGTAATGAGAAAGCGGTAGAATTGTCACCTTTAGAGATATGTTTTAAGACTGAACCCCAAAGAGAAAAGACACTTTAATAAATGATTCTTTCGAAAATGTTTGCTGCGGAGATAAAACTATTACACCGCATCCTTTAAATGTGTTTTAATATCCATTTTATTCAAATAGATGGCTGACTGGTTTTACTTCATGATGTTTGAAAGAATCTGCATTCTCATTAAAACTATGATTGTGGGAGTGTGGCGAGTGTGGAGAGTGTGGGGATGCTTGGGAGGGTGGGGATCTTGGGGAGGGTGGGGATGCTGGGGAGGGTGGGTGGGGGGGGGAATGCTGGGGATGGGGGGATGCTGGGGAGGGTGGAGAGGGTGGGGATGCTGGGGAGGGTGGGGATGCTGGTGAGGGTGGGGATGCTGGGGAGGGGGGATGCTTTGGAGGGGGGATGCTGGGGAGGGTGGAAAGGGTGGGGATGCTGGGGAGGGTGGGGATGGTGGGGAGGGCGGCGATGCTGGGGAGGGTGGGGATGCTGGGGTAGGGTGGGGGAGGGGGGATGCTGGGGAGGGGGGGATGTTGGGGAGGGGGGATGCTGGCGAGGGTGGAGGGGGTGGGGATGCTGGGGAGGGTGGGGATACTGGGGAGGGTGGGGGAGGGCGGCGATGCTGGGGAGGGTGGGGATGCTGGGGAGGGTGGGGATGCTGGGGAGGGTGGGAAGGGTGGGGAGGGTGAGGACTGCGGGGATCTGGTACTAGAGATGAATATGGACAAGGCAGGTACTTGTTAGAAATCATGAATATATTCATAATTTATGTTGCATAATTTACTAGGCACAAAGAAACAACGTATGGATTACCATTGTATACAACCGGCCGTGGTGGCTGACTCGGTAGAGCATGGGCCTCGCATGCGGGAGATCTGGAGTTCGCTTCACGGTAGAGTCAAAGCGATGACTTATAAAATTGATACTTCTCACTTCATAGCCTGGCAGGGCAAGGAACGGTTAGCTCAGTGCCAGGATTATGTTCCTGGGTGGGATATCGGGTCATTGTGCCGGCCTCCTGGTTTACCAGTGGTGCAGCACTATAACGTTGACATGAGTTGCCATGAGTGCGCACTGTCACAAGTTGGTACCCATCCTGATATGACTTCAGATGTTGCCAGCATGTAAAACTCCAATGACCAACCGTTGTATACGTTGGTTAATGTGCAAGGCATACTGACATGATCATTCAATTTCCCGCGTCAAACCTGCTTGCGGTAGTTTGGATATTGCTCTCTGTTGTGTATATATATATCTGATTCAATCGCTGCACTTTTATTTCAATAAGAACTTTATAGCGCCCTCTAAGCAGACTTAACCAATTGCTCAGCAAAAAGCCCCCCTGGCCATTTTGGCCCATATCAAAATAAGAGTTCAGAATAATAAAATAATTAATGTTAGCTACACTGTAGTCATAGATATGTGATGCATACCAAAATAAATGACACTTTTGATGAATCTCCTGCTTCTCTGTTTTAGTGCATACAACTGTTGTCATTTTGTGAGTGAAATGCCCTCCAATAATAACTAAAGAGGCTACACGTTTTGGTGGCATTCAACCCCCACCTCCTCTCTAGCTCGCTAGCAGACGGTGACAAGATTTGAGCGGGTATTACTCATATTGTTAGGCCATTGCGTCTTTTCAAACGTTAGTCATGAGATTCTGCATCCCCATGGCCATCTCATATGTCACTGTGGGGATGCCACATACCACTAACAACATACGAAGAGGTATTTTCCCAAAACGGCGATGAAATAAATTAGTTTGCAATGCCAGTGCAAAGTTTTGAGATGGTGTTTTCGAAAAGAGCTATTCACATATATAATTACAAGAGCTCTTCATATATACATGAACAGCTATTTACCAAAACGCCATCAATGAAGTCGGTATTGGCATTGCAAACCCATGGTAAAGTCTACAGCTCGAATTTGTGTTTGTGTAGGCAGGCTATAGTGAAATTAATACAGACAACGAGAAAGGAAGAGTATAAAGTGTGAAAGAAGAGAGGGAGTCAAGCCCTCTGGTGTATTATGTGTATGGTACATGGACTCAGTGTAGAGTATCACCCCACCCTATTCCCCCAATGGGAAATATACATTCTTAGCTCTATCAATATGGATCCAGCATTCCTGGTCCCCATGGTTACCAGTGATCTGCACACCACCACCAAGCTGTGTGGCTCCACTGGCCACCTTGAGCCTGAGTGTGGTGATCCTAGCAGAGGGGGGAGGGGATAGGCCCTGAGTGCCCCTTACACACAACCCTGCCAGCACCACTATGTATATTTACATCTCACTCAGGCACCACCAGCACCTACACATATACATACATGCACCTGGTCACGTATACCCGATCAGTAATAGAACATTTGCATTCCCTCACCAATGCATTAAACTGGAATATGTGACACTATGTTTGTTGATCGGAGCTTATCGCGTGTTGGAAAAGAGCTCTCCATATGCATGTGACTGAGTCGGATATCGCACACTGTCCTACCATGCCACGTAAGTGCTGCTATGGAACTAGTTGTTGCTATGATGAAGAACCGCGACCAGCGACCAAACTATCAAACATGCGACGCATTCACAAAAACCACGGCAGCTTTTCAGAAGTTGTCCAAGAGCAGCCATGCAACAATGAATTGCCATTAGCGCTGTGACGGGGGCCACAGACGGGAAAGGCGGCCTAAATGAGGTTGGCCGATTCGCTTATGAATAGCCATAATCATGCACTATTTGAGCCGGATATGTATCTATATATATATGTATATATATATATACATATATATATATATATATCATTATCATCATCATGCTGTCGGTCGCGATGCAACAAAGACTGCTTTCATTACTTGACTGCCGCTCTCCATTTAGCTCTCTGCTGTGAGCGTTGTGTCCATGAGTCAGTCTTAATGTCTCTCAGCTTCAGGTTTCTCTTGATGGTATCCCTGAACCGGAGACGGGGCCACCCTCTCTTTCTGTAGCCAGAAGACAGTTGAGAATAGAGGATCTGCTTTGGTAGCCTGTCTGATGACATCCTCATGAGGTGTCCAGTCCACCGGAGATTCTTTTTGATCAGAAGGTTTTCCATAGAGGGCAGCCCCATCCGTTTGAGTATTTCCTTATTCGCCACTTTGTCCTTCCAAGTTAGCCTCATGATTGAATGCAGATGTCGCATCATGAAGGCATGCAGCTTTTTAACCTGCTGTCTGTACACTGTCCAAGCCTCGGCTCCGTATAGTAGGGTGGATAGCACGATTGCACTGTAGATCTTACCTTTGACCCGAATGGACACATGGTGGTTGTTCCAGAGTCTCTGGCGTAGTCGGCCGAAAGATGCACTAGCCTTGACCATCCTCCTCTGTATCTCAGCATCAATGCATCCATCAGTTGATATAGTGCTTCCGAGATAGGTGAATTCCGGAACAGAGTTCAGCTTGTTTCCATCAACCATGATCTCCTCCTCTCGGGTTCTTGTAGAGTTGGGTTGGTATGGCACCTCCGTCTTCTTGATGTTAATTTTCAGGCCAAACTTATATATATATATATATATACATATATATAAATAGTCGAACCAGAATGAAGAAGGCAGACAGTGATTTGGTTTGGGTTGAGATTTATTCCTTTGATAAGAAAGGGGATATATTATTATACCATACCGGTACACATTTGAAAGTGAGAAGCGTGTGACCATTGGCGTTAGCCAGGTCAAGGGTCAGAGTTAGCGGGATGCAGCGAATGACCCACTTTCAGTATATCGAGTTAGTCTTGTATGTGAGAATCAGTGTCAGAAGGACACCGGCTAAAAATATTAGAAGGGATTCTTAATTTATATACACATAGTGCATTATATAGGACATATATATATGATACTTCTATATATATATATATATATATATATCCCTACACAAATCCTCTGACCCCAGTGATGTTTTCCGGGTATACAATTACCCGGGAGTGCCGGAGGTGGCGCCACCAGTCATGGCAAATAAAGAAGGCAGTACGGTGTATAGTGTGAGAATAATAAGAATACTAATAATAAGCAAATAATTCCCTTCCTCACTTTTATCCTCACATAATGCGTCATACATCACATATCTATTTATAACTTCACCTGTGTCATTACACATTACCCACCGGCTAACGTACTGTACAGTAGCTGGAAAGCCCCCGCCACCAGCGAACCATTTGCCGTGCCGTGTTTATTTCAATAACTTGTCATACATCACATATCTATTTATAAATTCACCTGTGTCATTACACATTACCCACCGGCTAACGTACTGCACAGTAGCTTGAAAGCCCCCGCCACCAGCGAACCATTTGCCGTGCCGTGTTTATTTCAATAACTTGACAGCAGGACAAACACAAAGCCGGCTGGTAGAGGCACTGAACCAGCCATTGTCCACGCAATGTGGCAAATGCTAACACCCTCTCTCCCCCTCCCCTCCCCTCCTCCCTCCCTCTCCCTGCCAACCCCGCTTATGGAACGAGCCCCATTTGCAGCAGCCGCCACAGCCCTACATTGCAATATGGCCCATATTCAATCCCCAGCACGGGTGGTTGTTGGTTTTTTTCTGCGTCACGAACACCGACCCCATTCGTTGTCGGCACCCTCCCCGCCCCTCCCACCGCCCCACTCGTCCCCACAACCCCGCCCCAGCCTGCCGCCAATCGGCTCTCCGAGCACGCACATTTGTGTATCCGTCCATACAGTGCCAGCCCCCCTCCAAACCACAATTCAAAGGCTCATCTACCACGTCGACCACATCCCCGCCCCCCCCCCTCTTCTTCCCCTCCTCAGAACATTCCCTCTATCACCCTGTCAACCAAGGTGGGTGTGGCGGTTTCAGCCGTGCACCAGTTTCAGCCGTGCGCATACTCAAACTCAAGGCATTGTCAATGGTCGAGCAATCTTCATATAGAAAATAGAGAAAAAGTGAAATATCTCTAAAACCACACCACCTATTAACAAATCGCGTGGTACGCATATAGAAAACATCTTTACCAAAAACATCATATTAAATTTCTAAGGTTAGGGTTCTTGATTTCTATTAATTTTGAATAAAACTAATGTTTTGCACTGCGTGTACCATCAAACTCAAGGCATTGTCAATAGTGGTGAGCAGTATTCATACAGCAAATCCAGGAAAAGTGAAATATCTCTAAAACCACACCACCTAGAAACAAATCGCTTGGTACAAATATAGACAACATCTTTACCAAAACCATTATATTAAATGTATAAGGTTAGTGACTCACGACCATTGAAAATGCCTTGAGTTTGACGGTATGCGCACGGCTAAAAGTGGTGCCTGGCTGAAATGACCGGGAGTGATGGCCTAATTGTCAGTGGGGCAGCACTACAATGTCACCATGAATGTGCACTGTCAGAAGTCGGTATCCATTCTGATATGACATTAGTTGTTCTTAGGACGTCAAACTCAAATAACCAATCCCGTCGACCACATCCCCCCCTCCTCCCCCACCCGACGATCCCTCACATTACCCCGTACCCCTACAAGCCCGTCCCAACACGCTCCAATCCTGGTGTTGTGGTTTATAACCCCGGCGTGATCGCATCCCCTGCCGTGGCTTCTGCGCATGCGCGGAGTTGTGTATGTGCATGCAGCTCGGCTGCAGAACGAATACACACTGCCACTGCCACTATTAAAAATTAACAGAAATGCACAACCCTAACCGTATAAATTTAATATAATCTATTCATTGAATATGTTTTCTATATGTGTACCAAGCAGTTTGTTTCTAAGTGGTGTAGTTTTAGAGATATTTCACTTTTTCTGTATGAAGATTGCTCACGGCCATTGACACTGGGGAGAATTTGACGCATGCGCAGACGACACGCTTAAAATCCGCGCATGCACAGAAGCCATGGCAGGGGATGCGATCTGGCCGGGGTTTTAAACCACGACACCGGTCTTGCAACCACCCCTCGCTCATGCGACGCTCCTGCTCCCCCCACACAACGACGCCCACCCACCACCCAAACTTATCTCCAGCCCGTCTCCCAAACATCAACAACTTATAAAAGAGATAGTTGTCGTTTCCTAGCCAGGTGCTCAGTATTAGTAGGACGTGGGAAGGACTAGTTAGCTCACTGTCAGGATAATGTGTATGAGTCGGATATATGGTCATGGTGCTGCTTGCTGGACTGGTATCCCTATATAATCACCATGAGTGCACACTGTCACAAGTCCGTACCCATTCTAATATTACCTCAGATGTTCTTAGGACGTCAAACTCCAACAGTCAACCACATCGACCACATCTCCCCTTCCCCCTACGACCCCCGCCCCAAAATGCTCCCAGCCCGGTCTGGCAACCACACATCACTCCCGCTACTAAACTCCTGCCCCCCCACACACAACGCACCCACCCACCGCCCACATGTATCCCCAGCCCGTTTCCCAAACATCACCAACTCCCCGCCCCTATCCGAAATCCATACAACCCACAATCATGCGCAGTCACAAGCCCCCCTCACAGGTGACACAAACTTAACTAGTTTGTCTCACCTGTAAGTACCACAAAACCAACACAAACACCCAATCCACGCACCCTTCCCGCACCACATCCCACTTACAGCTAGACCCCAGTTCCTCTGATCACCCACATCCCACAACCTGCTATCTACTTGGTGTTCTCTCCTCTGTAATCTGTATTATCTACTCTGTGCTCTGTATTCTGTACTATGTATTTTGTACGCTATATTCCGTTATATGTATTCTGTCCGATGTAACCGATGCTTTCTGCTGTCTGCTTACTGCTCTCTTACTGCTCTCTTCCTGGTCTATGTTCCCTGCTCTCTGCTCACTGCTATATTAATGATCTCTTCCAGATCTCTGATCCCTGCTCTCTGTGTACTGCACTCTTTCTGGTCTCGTCCTGATCTATGTTCGCTGCTCTCTGCTCACAGCTATATTACCAGTCTCTTTCTGATGTATGCTCTCTACTCTCTGCTCACTGCACTATTTCTGGTCTCATCCTGATCTATGTTTCCTGCTCTGTGCTCACAGCTATATTATCTCTTCCAGCTCTCTTACTGATCTCTTCCAGATCTCTGTTCCCTGCTCTCTGCTCACTGTTCTCTTACTGCACTCTCCCTGATCTGTGCTCTTTTACTGCACTATTCCTGATCTATGTTACCTGCTCTCTGCTCACTACTCTCTTACTGATCTATTACATACCTATGGTCCCTGCTCTCTGCTCACTGCTCTCTTACTGATCTCTTCCCTATCTCTGTTCCATGGTCTCTGCTCACTGCTCTCTTCCTGATCTCTGTTCCTTGCTCTCTGCTTACTGATCTCTTGGTGTTTTCTTCCTGATATATGATCCGTGTGCTCTGCTTACTGCACTCTTACTGCTCTCTTCATGAGATATGTTCCATGTTCTGTGCATGCTGCTCTCTTACTGCACTCATCCTGATGTATGTTCCCTGCTCTCTGATTACTGCGCTCTTACTGGTCTGTTCCTGATCTATGTTCCCTTTCTCTGAGCACTGCTCTCTTACTGCTCTCTTCCTGAGCCATGCTCTCGTCGCTCTGTTTAGTGCTCTCTTACTATTACTGTTACCTTTGTGCTATCTGTTTTCTGATTACCGTTCTCTTCCTGATATCTCCACTCTTCTCTCTGTTTACTGCTTTCTTATTGCTTTCATTCTACTCTATGCTCTCTTCTTATTGCTCTCTTTTAGCTTACTGTTCTCTGCTCTCTGGTTACTGTTCTCTTTCATAGTTTCTGTCTAGACCACTTCTACTCTCTACTCTCTACTCTCTACGCTCTACTATCTACCCTCTTACACTGAACCAACATAACTCCCAACTTCATATTCCTCTTCATTTCCAGCCGCCTCGCCCAATTACTCCCTCATTTCTACTCACCCTATGCCCCAACCCCCATAAACCAACAGTAATCTAGTTCACTAATCACTCCCCCCTCACCTCACACAAATGGGTAGACACACACTGCCTCCTCTCGCCAATTGCCTCTCCATATCCCCACACCATGCCCATACTCATATAGACTCATAGATAAAGGTACTCTCAGTACACGTGAGAATACACACCCTGTATACAAAAGGTCGAAAAAGTGGGTTAATGAAATGAGAGCCTAATTTCAGAATCTAAGTAGCAACATTTATTCATTGTAGATGTGTTCATATTTACCGGCTACCTTTGAGTTGAAAAATATAATAAAATAGGTAGTTTAATATGATTTAAAATTGAAATCGATGGCGTCCTATGGCCGCCATCTTGGATTTTTGCATTCTCTCCCATTTCACCAAATCTATGCCAATATATGTAGCCATTTGATCATGGAACCACAGTTTCTACTTCATGTTCCATACTAAAGCTATTTTCGCCCGTATTTACACTACGTTGTCGTTCACCTGTGTACTACAAGTACCCGGTGAATATTTTATCTAATAGACTCCCCATCCCACACTAGTTCACCACATCCCGCATTCCACACAATCCCTGCCACCACACTACAACAGAAGCAGACAGATGCACACATATTCCCCACCCGCCCGTCCGTCCTCCCCAGCACCCCCGCCCCCCGCCCACCACCAGCCCGCCCCGGGGAGTCTTTCAGCGGACCTTTAATGCCAATGCGCATACGTCACCTCTCTCCGCCAATGCATGGACACAGTGCGCACGCGCAGTCCACAAGACTGATGCCCGCCAGGCATGCGTTCACACCGCATTGCACACAGGAGGTGTGAAAAACAAAGCAGCCTCACACAGCATCGAATTCAATTACACCCCTAAAGTGGACCTTCAGTAATATATATGTGTATATGTATACCTACTTATATATGACTACGTGGATATATATATATATATATATATATATATATGTGCATATACACATATATATGTGATTACTGATCTAAATAGAAATGTATGTAGATAATGATATACATGTATGCATAGCATATGCATATCCACAGATATATATATATATATATATGCATATAAGACATGTAAATACCTATGTTATATAATTAATTAAATTATATGTATACATGTATGGAACTTTGTATATTAATGAGTAATGTGTGGGTTATGTAATTAAGTATGTGAATACATGTATATGTACATTTTATGCACACATTTGCACATGCACATATATATATATATGAGCCTGTCTCAAAAGGTGCTAACTCTTTGTTTTTTTGTCCATTGTAACGATTGACACAAAACAGCACAGAAACGGTTACACTGAAAACACAAGGACATTTGCTTCAAATCAATATGTATTCTATTGCGATTATGAAACACAATGGTCAGAATGTTGTCCGATATTGTCTAGCACCTTTTGAGACTCATATATATATATATAGTCATAGTTCCTTGACAACCATATTTACTACACTAGTTATATAGTATCCTGACAAGGGTGGCTTATTATCATAATTTACTTAGTTTTGCTTGGATGTAAAGCTTGTTAACACAATTCTGAGTGCTCTGATTCAGTCAACAGTTCATAGTGTAGGAATGTATCTAGATCCCTAAACGAGATGGCATAGACCTGTCTAATGCACCACTCACATACACATTAGTGGACGTAATTGAACGTAATGAAGGCTAAGGTAGTTGAACGTAGTTGAACGTAGTTGAACGTGGTTGAACGTGGTTGAACGTAGTTGAACATAGTTGAACGTAGTTGAACATAGTTGAACATAGTTGACCACAGTTGAACCTAGTTGAACCTAGTTGAATGTTGTTGACCATACCAGCATCCATACTTGTCGATGATATTAACTTGGTAATAATGTGGGTGAGCCATGATGTCCCATTTAATTGTTGGACATGTTCAAAAGAGTGCTATGTTAGAAGCTGAATTGGCATCAGTGAGGCTAACCCACACTATCATACTTTATCATACTCTATCGTACTCTAGTGTACTCCAGTGTACTATATCATACTCTCGCTTACTCTAGTGTACTCTAGCATAGATGGTGCTTCCAAGTGAGATGTTCTCCTTCCAATGGAGTACATTAGTTTAATGAAACACAATCAAGTGGTGCTTGCAATTGAAAATGTGATCCTTTCGCTGGAGGATGCCCTTTGATGTAACACAATCACGTAGTGCTTCTAAGTGAAAATGTTCCTTTCAGTGGACTAGGCACACTCATGTAACACACAAAAGTGGTGATTCCAACTGAAAATGGTATCATTTCAATATACTTTACCACTTTAATGCGACACAGTCAAGTGGTGGTGCTTCCAAGTGAAAAGGTTATCCTTTCACAGGACTATGCCAGTTAAGGCAACACAGTGAACTGGTCGTTCCAAGTGAAAATGTGATCCTTTCAATGGACTATTCTGCTTTGATGTACCACATTCAAATGGTGATTCAAAGTAGTGGCTATACATAGTGAAACTGATATATTCAGCAAGGACTCAAAACAGACACAAACAGCTGAAATGGAACCTGATGGCATATAATGATGTGCCGTATAAACATTATACAAGTATAAGTATACAAGTATTTGTCACATTCAGCTGCCAGCCTGACAACTCTGTCTTCTAATTTCATGGCTGCAATGTCACTTATTATTTGCTGTTCTTTCTCCTCCATGTTTTGGCATACTGACTCCTCTGGTGAAGTATCACTCGATAATTGTTGTACTGGTAACTTTGCTGGCTTCCTGCTGGCATGTGTTGTTGATTTCTCCCTTTTCTCATTGCACTCTGTGTGATCCGCAATATGTGAATACCCACAGCACCAACAAAGGCCAGGCATCCAGCAAATTTTTCAATTGCTGAAGGAGTGGCGCAAACTGGTGCAGACACTGAGTATATATTGATGGTGGCGGCGCCACTGGCACTGGTGGGCCGACCCAGGCGCATGCTTGCTTATATGGTCCGAACTCATATGACCTTGAAACGACTGTTTCTTCGATACTTATATATATATCATATTTTTATATAATTTATAAACATTATACTAGTATAATTATCCGTGAACTGATTATCCTTAAATGGTGCCTCTGTTTGCCACTTTGTCTGGACACCTCACAACTATTGACACGTAAGAACTCAGGCATCTTGTCTCCTGCCTTCCATCTCGTAGGAAATAATTATATATATATATATATATATATATATATATACATATGAGTCAGCCTCACGAAAATGGGCCAATTGGTGGTCAATTTAAGATGTCGGCATCACAATTTTAAAGTGTAGTGTATTTCTTTGTTTCATATTTAATTATCCCAGAAACAAATAAGGTTGTTGTATTTTCTCTACCTTTACATTCAGGATAAATTTAAGGACTTTCCAACACTTCTGTCAATCCTAAACTATAATTATGCTGTTCGACGCCGACATCCAATGCTCGACGCCGACAACTTTAACAGATGTTGGCGTCACAATTTTTAAAGTGTAGTGCATTTCCTTGTTTTATATTAAATTATCCTAGAAACAAATAAGGATGTTGTATTTTCTCTACCTTTACATTCAGGAAAAATTTAAGGATTTTCCAACACCTCTGTCAATGCTAAACTATAATTATACCGATCGACGCCGACATCCAATGCTTGACCCCGACAACTTTCCCCAATTGACCAATTTTCGTGAGTCTGACTCATATATATACCTTTGGTCATCCGCTCTCAGCAGATGGCAATCTGCACTCTTTGTCCTCTCTTCCCCACCAGGAATTAGGGATAGTTATATATAGGGGGATCCTCAAGTTGCTATATGCATCACATTCTGTAGTCAAGCGGAAGTAATTCTAGATTGTTGTGTGAAGTAACCACATCCATTGCACATTCAGTTAGTATGTTCTCACTGCAGTTGTGTTGTGTTTCGGGTTTTAAGCCGCTTCACAGGAAAGGTGTGATAAAGTGGTCACAATGCTGCCCATTTCGATACTGTCTCGAATAAGCAGACTCTTTTTTACTATTAGGCATAGATCACTTCTATGATTCATATCATCTACACTTTAGTAGCAATTACAATATCTAGCATGCTGAGCTGTTTCTTTGATCTGATTCAAAAGCCTTATCCATAGGTACAATTTTCCTGCTCTACTTCTACATGCCAGCCTGCCTCGACCTGATAAATAGTTGATTGGTTGCTGGAGTTTTACATCCTGGAAACATCTAAGGTCATATCAGGATGGGTATTAACTTGTGAACATGTGCCCTCATGACACCTGTATAGTGCTGCCCTACTGAGAGACCAGGCCACCAGCACCAGGACCTTATATCCCACCCAGTTACGTTATCCTGACATTGATCTAACAAGTCCTTGCCCTATCCTATTACTGCCGAATGCCTGGCTAGCAGGCAAAGAAGGATAGATTTTTAAGTCATCGGTTTGATTCGACCAGGTCAAACATTTGGGTTCGAATCCCACAATCTACCAAAACCAGAGACGGATGCTCAACTCACTCGGCCATACCGTCTTGTACCTG
This sequence comes from Branchipolynoe longqiensis, assembly GCA_030323885.1. Classification (NCBI taxonomy): domain Eukaryota; kingdom Metazoa; phylum Annelida; class Polychaeta; order Phyllodocida; family Polynoidae; genus Branchipolynoe; species Branchipolynoe longqiensis. Next base: position 88,371,675 of record CM059191.1, on the reverse strand, counting down.
ATATATATATATATATATATATCTGATGTATATGAGCTATATAGCATTACTGCCGGTGGTCGGTATTTCCGCTTGTAGGTGGTTCTGCATTGGGAGAAATATAATTTCTGAGGTAGGACTGTGTGATTTGCTGGTTCAATTTTGTGGCAAATGCATGTACTTTATGAGTAAACTATCTCGCATCATTTTCAAGGTTTAGTTTCCAGGAATATTTATAGTTATTATATATGTTTGCAGTTAGTGACACTGACAACCGAGCAGCATCTGTCTGAATAATAAGAGCAGCCCTGGGAACTAGTTGTAAAATTGTCCGATATAATACATGTGAACCGAGGTGAAGTTACTATAATAAATTACAAACTGTCTATATAATGATAAATGTTAAATTATAAAAACCCAAAGGCATATGAGGGATGTGTGAACTTGGTAAACTATTATTCATTAGGTATAGAACTTGTATATTGAATAGTCTTTGAGAGGGAGTGTCACTTCCGAGTTTGACTAAGAACAGTCTTTGGAAGAGTCACCTCACATGCCCCCCCCCCCCCCCACATGGTATTGTTATGATCATTGACCACTGCATTGTACTCTGATTGGAGGAGTGAGTCATGTGACCACTGCATTGTACTGTGATTGATGAATAGGATCATGTGACAACGGCCATCTTGAATCTTGAGAACCTATATAAGCAATAAACCAGAGAGTCTCACTCTCTTACTTTTCCTTCTTACCCTGTTTTCCTTTATTACCTGTAGTGTTTTCACTTGACCTATTCACACCACCCACACCACCAGCCGGCACGTTTACATAGTGTTTGGTGTTGGCAGGATCTTGTAATGGTGTTATATTATGCTGATTAGGATTCACTAACTGATTTTACAATGAAAAACTGAGTTCAAGCAAACACTACTTCGAAATTTGAAAGGCGAGGTAAGATATATCCTTGATTTGTCAACTCCATTGAGTAACGGAAGTCAGGAGATGCTCCCTTTTCCATTCTCCCCTCTTCCATTCCCCTTTTCTTACTTTCCCCGTCTTCCATCCCTCCTCTTCCCTTCCTCCTCTTCTGTCCCTCCTCTGCCCTTCCTCCTCTTCAGTGCCTCCTCTTCCCTTCCTCCTCTTCCATTCCCCGTCTTCCTATTCCCCATCTTCCCTTCCCCGCTCCCCATCTTCCATTCCCCGTCTTGCTTTCCCACAACCTAGTTCAATCTGCTTCTTAAATTGCGTAGGTCTAAATGCGTCCCAGCCATGCTCAATTCAGGGAAATGTTCAATTATCAAGTAATTGGAGAAGACATTCATGGCGGTATCAGGCAGTGGGTCTCCATTTAAAGTGTTCGATGGTTTTGAGTTCCAGCCGTCGTATTTAGATAAATATAGATGGCAATGATTATGAGTCAGGATCACAAAAAGACGCCAATTGGGGGAAGTTGTCGGCGTCGATCATTGGATGTCGGCGTCAAATAGTATAATTATAGTTTAGCATTGACAGAGGTATTGGAAAGTCCTTAAATTTATCCTGAATGTAAATGTAGAGAAAACACAACAACCTTATTTGTTTCTAGGATAATTTGATATAAAACAAAGAAATGCACTACACTTTAAGAATTGTAATCCCGACATCTGTTAAAGTTGTCGGCGTCGAGCATTCGATGTTGGCGTCGAATGGCATAATTATAGTTTAGCATTGACAGAAGTGTTGCAAAATCCTTAAATTTATCCTGAATGTAAAGGTAGAGAAAATACAACAACCTTATTTGTTTCTAGGATAATTTAATATGAAAGAAAGAAATGCACTACACTTTAAGAATTGTGATGCCGACATCTTAAATTGACCACCAATTGGCCCATTTTCGTGAGGCTGACTCATATATATATATATAATTATTTCCTACGAGATGGAAGGCAGGAGACATTAGATGAAGTCAAACAACAACAAACAAACCAACAAAATGCTCCCCCAGCCATGACATGCACCTTGCTGGTGTCAAAGTTTAAAAAGGTAGCCGGTTTAAAACGGGCCTTTTCGCAATTTGCATGTATCAATGACGAATGGCAAGCCTGAAATCTTGTCCGAATTTCTGGATTGCTTCTGTTTGTGTTAGGGACCTCTCTGAAATGCAAGGGTGAGACATGCAAGGATTCCTTCAGGAATCATTGTAGTGATTATTTTATGCTTGATTGTATATATTATCCTTTGCACTAACAAGTTAACAAACAATTAACAAGTTATTAAACATTAGTACAATCTCAATCAGGTAGACATGTATGCAGTGAAAAGCCCCGTTTTGAACCGGGCACCCTTTTAAACTGCAACACCGCCCCCCTGCGCGGGGCACAACACACCACTCGTTCGGAAGTTTTACATATTAAATATAACGATCTGCTACCAGCGTGGTTGGGACAGATGAACTGGCAGGTTCATAACTAGTCTGATCTCATATAATTGATTTTAGATCCTTTGCTAAGAGAGACTTAGCGCAATGTGCCTCTGACATTCTAAACCGCAGGTGCAGCTGACGCCAGGCAGGTGGTTGCTGACGCTGTTACAGGATAGCAGACAATGCTTACTTTGTCGCACAGACGTCAGCGAACAGCTGCTATGGAAGGGCATCCGGTCGTGAAAAGCCAATTCTAATGCCTTACCTACTTCATGGAATCCTCACCATACTGCCATCAATGAGAGAAGAACTCCCTAACCAGTCACCTGGTACCACGTGTCATGTACACGCAATGCGATGTGAATAGCATTGCCAAAGCGAACAAAAAAGTTGCATGGTGCTAAGATTTTACCGTTTCTGTCATTTAAGCAAATATATGTGATGCATAGCAATTATACGAGTGTAAATACAGGGAGAATATATTCGGTGTATATATATTCCTCCTTGGCGCATGGGTGGTGTCCCCCCCCCCACCCCAAGCCATCGGGGTACTTGGTGGCCGGGGACCCGCTTATGATCCAACTTAGATACTAGTGCACTTGTTAACCATTTGTTAAAGGGTGGAAGGGAATACTGAGTACATGACATATAACCTGTTCCTACTGGAAGCTAGGCGCACATAACTTTGACATACTTGGTAAAATAAATGTTTCATGATTGAATTTTAAAGATATCCAAAATTAGGTATTACACACGTGTGTTCCTCTATACTGACGTAAGTTAGATAATAGAAGTGAAGGCATTTTAGTTATATATCATCATCCTCATCATCATGCTGTCTGTGCTTTCATCACTTGACTGCTGCTCTCCATTTAGCTCTCTGCTGTGAGAGTGATGTCCATGAGTCACATTTCATGAAAGATGCATGCAAAAGTGTTGAAGTGCTGCTGGCTTTTGCAAGTAACCAGTGGCACTCTCTTGGGGAGCAAATAGAGGTTTCACAACGGTAAGAACATCTCAAGACAGGCGCAAAACTAATTGTCCCTGCAGTGGCTGGTCAGGAGATGTTGGGAGTTCCATACATCAACCATCCTGAATGCTGCCACAGTGACATGGTTTTCTGTTTAGGGTTTGCTCCCTTAGCCTTCGGTTCTGTCAAGAACCTGTACCACAAGGCAGTGGTTTACAACTCTGCAGGGCAGGGGCGTCAAACTCCCTGAGGTGTTGCAATACCTGCAATACCTGCAATACCAGCATACCCTGTTATATATATGTGCTCTATAATCATCTATGGGAATATAAACAAGGACACTATCTATATTCAGTTCCCTATGTAATAGTATATTCACTGTATCCTATATAACTGATTCTGTGTAGTACAGCATTGGCCACACTGGCGCCACCTGTGAGGGGCTCTGAGCATTGTATGTCAGCTATGTCTGGTCGTTATCGCATATATACCCGTCAGGATGGTCACATTTTAACTTGTATATTGAAATTTAGAGAAGTGATTTGGTTACAAACATATATGCATTCATCCGAATATGCATATTTGTTGAGTTGACTTGAATTTTATTTCACGATAAATATGTAGTAAGGTGATAGTATGCTTTCCACAGGGCCTTCTCTTCAAACCAAGCACACAATTTAATATTAATTTAAAGTTCAGTACCATGCCCAAGACATCGTTGCAACAAATCAGGATGTTTACCTGGAATCATATAGTTCCTCTACTAGAGTCGGCATATTGTATTCGAAATAGTAGACTGCAATAAGATTTCCCTAAAATAATATATTGCTCTTCAAATATACTGATGACAACAGAGTAGATACTTAGTTATGTGAATCGCCAGCACATAATGGAAATTGACCCATCTTCTTTCTCTTTCTTCTGGTTAATGTATATGACTGGAGGTATTCTTTATAATCCTACGTCAACGATCTGAGGCTAATTCTAACTAAGGGTAGGAGTGATAGGTAAACCTCAGTCAGCACACCTTCTATCTAGTAGGAACAGGAACAGGAAGCGTGCTTCGTATAAAAAAGCTGCATCCAGTTTGACATGCTTATAAGCTACGTTTCCAATATGAAAATATGACTGATTTGAATATGCTAATTTCTGGGAATGTATTTATATGCATCTGGTCCTTTTCTCCGTGGCCAAGCACATCCCATGGACCTACGCTATTGCCTTACAGTTTGTCAATTTTGTGAACCCAAATTGAGCCAAACATTCACATGAACAGAACCCAAAGGTTATACATCTATCAACACTAAGTGAATGACAATTATATTATTGCAATCGCAGCGAGTTACCTTAATATAGCGGTGTGAATATGTATTGATTATAGTTTAAATGGGTAAATGTTGAGATATTTTAAGGTGAAACCTGCAACAATAATTTGGGCAAGCACACCAATACTCTGAGACTAAATGCTTTTGCAGTAATCTATTCTATTGAAGTGCCCGATTGTTCCCTTCTATGGGGCACCACATGTTTGAGAAGTGCACTAGTATCTAATTTAGCTATGTGGAATCAAATGAAGCTAATTATTTCGGTTTAAGAGAATTGCTGTTTGAATCGGACTAGGCAGCTTAAATATTGGTCTAAGCCTAAAATTCTTGAAAGAAAATCCGTTATTATATTCAAAATTATTTGTCAAGCAATGTTGTATCGAATGTAAACTATGCTTATAAAAGGTGGGCTACGCCCTAATAAGGAACAACAGAACGAGGAGTTCAAGCTCATGTGACACCTGCGCAGGCCGAATGGCATATGACCCGGTGTGGGGTACAGGAAAACTATCCTGGAACGCACCGGAACGCAGTAAATGACAGGACGGTCCGGAATTTGCGGAAATAAAAGCATAATGAATAAATACTATAATAAATATATAATAAATAGCACAAGCCTACTCCGCCCATTTTATACTCATATCATTATTTATATATCACATCATATTCAAAATATATAATCTCAAAGATCAATGTTTCGCCGAAACCCTGCGAGAAAGACTTGCCCAGCAAACACAACGCTCAGGTGGTAAAGGATCTCGTTATGGTGTTGGTTGATGGAGTTTTATATCCTGCCACCATCTCAGGTCATGTCATTATTGAGCTGACATTGAGTAGATGTTCCTGTTTGACCGTCGCCTCTTCAAAGGTTGGAGACTAATCGCCAGCCAATTAGGTTTCAATGGTCGACCTTTAAAAGTAATTACACACAGATCAGGATAATATAAAACTCGGATGAGGAGCCGTCATTGAATAACGACGGTATCTTACTTATAATAACATGTTTCTTAGAAGACCTGTCTTACAGGCCTCCATATCTTGTACTCTTACCGTATTTGGTAATTAGATAATATGGTAATACTAACATCCATGAAGAGATAAACTTTGGTGATAATTAGCTACATCCTTGTTCACTAAAATTGTTACATGAAAAGAGGAGTACATGCAGAAGAAGTACATGTTGTTTGTTTGGTTGCTGCGTTTCACATCCGTACAAGATTTAAGATCATATCTACAATGGGTACCAACTTGGGAACAATGCCTCTATCCTTTTGGTAGATCGTGGGATTCAAATCAGTGGTTTCGAAACCTGGTAGAATTAAACGATGACTCACAAATGTGTACTTGTCAATTCCTAGCAAGGCGCTCCGCATTATTACGATTCGGCAACTAAGTGGTTGGCTCAGTATCAGGACAATGTGAGTAAATGGGGTATTACTATCAGGTCATGGGCCTGACGGCCTGGTTTCCCAGTGGGGCAGCACTATAAAGTTGTCATGAGTGTGTACTGTCAGATACCCATCCAGATATTGGTCGTTGGAGATTCAAGGCCTGGTAACATCTAAGGTCATATCAGGACGGGACTATAACCCTAGATGTTACCAGGATGTAAAACTAAAAGAAAACAAACAAATCTGGCTAATTCAGCTGGCAGCGTCTGCCATGAAAGGCGTCAAGGCGTCCGTTATAGCAGCAATCTCCAGTTCTGCCCCTATTATCGCACACTGCACCCATCTGACTTGCCGCTCCGGTCACGTGACGCTGAAGCTGCTGACTGCCCACTAATGGTGATTTTGGCGACAAGAGCAGCTCAGTAAATTTTGCAAAATGAGCAAATCAGCGTGCCCTTCCGGTCTTTGGTGCTCGTGGTCTATTTTGGTTTTCTTTACTTTCGGTTGTGTGTCAAGAGCAATGTCAAGGTCACATTAACGCTGAGTGTGGGTCCGGTCCAGCTTAACCGAGCAGATACTTTTTTTGTCTTCATCCATTTAAAAGACAATTATTTAATGTGTCCTCCTCTTAGTAGACATCCAAAGTGTTCACCATTTCTGCAGTCGTACAAGTAAAGCATACTACTGTCAGGAGAGTCAGGAGAGGGCTTACCAGTAAAGCACAACTTTTACCGTTTAATTAATTATCGCTTAATTTATTTTGTACTTAGACAATATTCTTCGGGAAAATCTTTTTGATTTGTTGTTTGTACATTGGTTGCTTGAGCAGGGACAATCGGTCTTCCAAATTCCCCTGCTCGTTGCCTTATCCTGGCAATGTTAATTGCCAGGCTAGGTAGTGAAAAGTATAGATTATTTTGGACATTGCTTTGAATCGATAATGGTTTCAACCCAGGCATCTGAATCCCTTTTTTTTTTTTTGTGACAAGTTTTTTGTTCTGCCCATAACGAATAAGCTCCCGCGAGGGTGCTTGTTTTCAACGCTGGACAGCTGTGATACTGGATTGGTCTGGTCCCACACTCAGGAGTCTTTACCTGATCTTTCTCGGGCCAACCTTTGCGGTTTTGGGTGTTACTAGTTTCTATATTAGTTTTTTCCTAACTTGGATATGATAACTTAGCCTACTATGTACATCTACGCAGATGACACACATGCCTGTGGGAGAGGATCCCATCCCATTGTGGTTTGAGCCAGCATCCTTTCATCCATTCCCTGTCCTTAGATATTACATTAATCTACTAAAAAGTGAGTCAGACGCACAATTCTCTCGGCCACCCAGTCTGGGTCTATACGAAAATGCTGATGTGGCCTACTTTGTGGGAACAGTTGAGGAAGACATGAGATCTGCGAAAAGAATGTACTCTTTGTGCTCCTTTCAAAATGTTGAGAACTTTGGATTACATATTAGTTTGATTACAGAAGCTGTGGTAAGGTCGTTGCACAGAGGCAGAGCCAGTTTGAGAAAAAAGACCCGGAAATGCCATGTGTCCCCAGCAGTAAAGACTACACATGGTGGCAACACCTCAGTGGACGTTATAATGCTCATTTGGCATTCCACTCATTTCTTTTTCCACATTTAGCACTTGGGAATAAATGAACGATAACGCTTGCTTTACAATTTAAATCAGAACTAGCACAGTCAGGTAACCTTTTCTCCTTGCTGAACAGGCGTGGATGGCAAGTTTAAAATAAGACGCCTTCCTTGCTGCTGACTCGAAATAAGTCGCTTGCCTTGTCATTAAGAAAGTGATTATCTCTGTTTAATAATAATTTTCGGATCGGATTTGGTCATCGTTTTTAGTTGGTGTCGTATTACTAAGTACGTGGTCTGGGAAACCCAATGAAAAATGGACAGATTTGTATTAAAGCAGTTGATCACTAAACCGCCGATGAAATTCAGTAGGTGTAAAAATGTGCAAAGTGTTCCACGTGTGTAGCTCTTAATAATAACGTGATATATCGATATGTTAAAGTTGCAGAGTCCGATGGGTTTGTGTTAGTAAAATTCTCTGAGATAAATATACAAAACTGGCTTAAATCTCAATCAGACAAACATCCTCCAATCTTGAAATAAATGGAAACATTCCCTGCAGTTGTCTCTTCCAAGATCTCCAACTATTTGAATTAATACATCTGTATATTCCAATGAAAGTGTCAACCGTCAAAATCCAGAATACTTCCGTTTATTTCGTGCCGCATAGTCAAATGAAATAATGATGCACCAATTACTCATTTGTTCCAGCAACAATAGGAATAATATGAAGTACATTACATGTGCTATCGATTCAGCCTCTCGTATCCACTACTTTGGTTTTCGCAACAAATCCACATTTTCACGTCAAATAAATTCAAACTTAGCGATTAATAATCCAACATTACTATGATGTAGGAAAGTTATTAACAATCAACTAAAATAATTAGCTAAGACTAGTAAAACCTATTGTAAAAACATGTGTGGAAGGCAATATTGTGCAAGTACTGGTTGCACAGACCGACAATTTTAAGTTTCTGCCAACTGATATACATATTGTTAATTGATAATTACAATCTCCTATGATTTACTTACAATTGTATGTTATATATTAATTGGATAAATTTCGAGATATTCAATGTTAACACCTCCATGAATTAATTATGGAATCCACGTGAAAACTCTCACCCAATAAGTTCAGCAGTGATACCTTATATGAATTGATTTTGTGTTCGCTTCTATGCAGTAACACGTGTTTGATAAGTGGACCAGTGTGTAAGTTTCCTGTGTGCAATCAACGCTAGATGATATTTCGCTGTTATATCTTCTGTAGTTCCACCGGACTGTGCAGCTTTAAGCATTTCAACCGCAATCATCAATACTTGTCCAGATAACCTTTCTTTGCTACCCTTTCGTAATATTTCCATGTCAACTTCATCATATCCATATTTACGCTTTTAGTATTAGTAATATAGACGTTTCATTTTTAACCCGGGAAAGTGCCTCGTAAGTACAGTATAACCCCATTAAACCAAACTTGAAGGGACCTTAGCAATTTGTTTGGATTAACCGATCATTGGTTTAACAGAGCTTTGGCTTCGACTTTGTCTTGGCTGTGGCAAAAACACAGATGCATTGGTCGTAATGCTCGCATTGCGTTTGATGCGAGGGAAGGAAGAGACCCTCCCCCCACCTCTCTGCCGCCGCCGCCCGGCTTTCTCACCTTCCCTATCATCCCTCCCTCAGCTTTCTCCCGCCTCGCCCTTTCTCCCTGCCCGCCGTCTTTCTCACCTCCACCGCCTTCTCGCCTCCCCGCTCCTTCCCTTATAAGGCCGCCCGCCGGCCTCCTTCAGCTATTCGCCTTCCCGCCGTCCTCCCTGCACAAGCTCTCTTTTTCTCCACCCGCCCACCCAACTCTCCCTACATGCTAGTGGAGGGCTCTTCGGCGCCCCTCACCCGAACAATTAAAGCTCCCCCAAGCTCATTTAGTCCTAAGATATACCTTGACCGCTCCTTATGAGCCATTTTACTTCCTTGCTTTCACCGCATTTGACTTTGTATATAGCTGCTTATTTTCCCTGTTGTTCTGAGGCGTTAAATAAAGCGCCTTCTTTCCACCCCCGCCTTGCCTTCTTCCTTTTCGCGCATCATGAATGCATTATACAATGTATCTGGACACTTCGATTCTTGTTTTTCATTCATATACAGTCTAACCCAGTTAAACCGACTTTGTTATATGATAAATAGCAGTATTTTGCCGGGCCTCCGAAAAAGTTTGGATTAACCGATTGTTTGGTTTAACCGAACTTGGTTTAACGGGGTTATACTGTATTGTACTTCTGCTTAGTCCTTTTTCATGTGAAACATTACTGATATAAATATCAGCTAGTATATACAATGATCACGTGGAAATAAATCTCTTATCTTATCTTTATAACATATATATATATATATATATGCGTATATCTCTGCACAATTAGCTAAGTATATCAACATAGAGAATAAACTAATAACAAAAAAAGGATTTATTGCAAATTGCAAAAAATGATCTGACCCCAAAAATAATGTGAAATTAACACTCCTACATTTATCCAGCTGGAAGCCGAAACCTAAATCCATATACTCAACCGAACGTTATTCATTAGAAGCAAGCCTAGGTCCATCGACGTCCCATTGCCAAAAGCAGGCAACACCACTGAATAGTAACCCAAACCGGACAAAGCCACTGCCTGAATGCATGCCCCATGTGCACCACCAATTGCACAGCGTCGATTCTACCCTCACCAATCTTCCCGCCCCTAGCAAACCATAGCAACCCTAGCAAACCATATCAACCCAATATCCAGCCTATATTCTGTGTAGATACAGTGAGGCAGGTACCACAGGTACCTCACAACATGCCTCAGCACCACACCTCACACAACCCCTCATCACTAGACCTCACACCACACCTCATCACCACACCTGACACCACCCCTCATCACCATATCGCACCTGACTTTTCTGTTGTTGGTGTAGTTGCCATGCCATTTTCCAACCTTGCATGTAAATCTATGGGTGCCCATTGTGATGGTAATGTTATGGTGCAGTCACACTACTACGCTTCTCACCGGCGACCCGTCAGCGTTGAAAATAAAATAAAAGCGTCGAGAAACGTTAAACTTTTAGGGGAAATATGGGTAAGTTGGACGCTGGCACGGCGTGTCAATAGCGTGTTATTAGCGCGCGGCCAACGTTGTGGTAATGTATATCGGTGCGTTCTCTCTGTGTCTGTGTCTGTGTCTGTGTCTGTGTCTCTGTATGTGTATGTGTGTGTGTCTCTGTGTCTCTGTGTGTATGTGTGTGTATGTGTGTGTGTCTCCGTGTGTGTCTCTGTGTGTGTCTCTGTATGTGTCTCTGTCTGTGTATCTGTATGTGTCTATGTATGTGTCTCTGGATGTGTATATGTTGTGTCTATGTGTGTGTTGATGTATGTGTCTCTGAATGTGTATATGTGTCTGTGTATGTGTCTCGGTATGTGGTTCTGGCTCTGTCTGTGTCTGTGTATGTGTATGTGTATGTCTGTGTCTGTCTCTGTGCCTCTGTCTCTCTCTCTCTGAGACACAGATACACACACATATACACACACAGATACACATAGACACACACATAACATATACACACATATACATATACACACACAGAGACCCACATACATACATATACACATATACACAGACACACATATACCCACACAGATACACACACCCATACACACATACACATATACACATATACATATACAGAGACACAGCCACAGAGACCCAGACAGAGACACATACAGAGACATATACAGATGCACATACATATACATACACACATACACATACATATACACGGTCAGAGCCACATACACACAGAGACACACACGCACACATAGACACATACAGAGACACATACATATACACCTACATAGACATACACATATACGCAGACATATACACATACAGAGACACATCCACACAGATACACACCCACAAACACATACAGAGCCACATACAGAGACACATACATATACACAGACATATACACATACACACATATACACCCACATACACATGCAGAGACACATACAGTGACACAGCCAGAGACACATACAAAGACACCTACAGAGACACCTGCACACAGAGACACACACCCATACACAGACAGACGCACACACCTAGACACATATATATACACATACAGAGACACAAACCCCCATAGACACATACATATACCCATACAGAGACACATACAGAGACACATACATATACACATACAGATACATACACACATACACATACAGAGACACAGACAGAGGCCCACACACAGATACGGAGACACAGACAGAGCCACACACAGAGACGCATACACATACACACATATACATACACATATGCACATATACATACATACACATACACACGCAGATACACATATACACACATATACACATACACAGACCTAGAGACACAGATACACACACATATACACACACATAGACACACACAACAACGTGCGAGCAACGTCCCTCCAACGCGCTTGTAACGTGTGTCGACGTCCGGCAACGCGCGCCGACGTTGTCCGCCGACCGTCAACGTCAAGGATAGTGTACCGACGTGCACCATTAGGAGGTATCACGTGAAATGTGCACCGGCCCCTTCCACCTTCCCCCCAGGTTCCCATGCATGTATCAGCCTGGTAGGGCCCCCCCCCCCCTCCCCCACATACAAACACTTTGACTGGCATTTGTGTAGGGTGCCACTACGTAATACCCCTGTCACACTACAACGTAGTGAGCGAACGTGAGCCTAACGTGGTGATCTTTCGTCATTACGTTGATGTACGTTGGATTACGTTATTATAACGTCATAATGACGTTAGACTGACGTCGAGATACGTCACATTACGTTGTGTTACGTCAAGGTTTTGGACATGTTCAAAACTTTTGACGTAATTGGAACGTAAGGGTTTACGTTCGCCGTACGTTCTGTACACGCTCGGTGAACGTCAATGACGTTACACCAACGTTATTAAAACGTTATTAAAACGTTAGTCACTACGTTCAACTACGTTGCACTACATTGACCCACATTAAACCCAGTGGAAACGACCACTCGGCGTAATGGGAACGTCAGGATAACGTCAGGATAACGTCAGGATAACGTCAGGAGAACGTCAGTAGAACGTACGTTCAACGTAGTTCAACGTTTCGCCATCAGGTAACGTAGTTCTGGCGATGGAATAACGTTCATAACGTTCCGTGAACGTAATGAAGTTGACCTCTCATTGAATGACGGTATCACTACGCTTTACCGACGTTACGCTCTCGTCCACTACGCTGCATTCACGTTCAACGTGTGCCCAAATTTGCATACTACGCCGAGAAGTTCAACGTTCTTCACGTTCTCCCTACGTTGACGTTGTTACGTCGTAGTGTGACAGGGTCATAAGGATCGTGTGTTTCTTGGGTTTGTCCATCCTAGCAACAGCTACAGTAAGATCAGATACCCAAGTGGGATATTGTGCATTAATGGTGACTTTATGGTGTTGCGCCATTGGGAGATAAGGCCCATAGCAGGATGAAGAGCTTACCTCGTTTGAGCTACGGTGGTTAAAGTACCTAATTCTAGCCCCGGTTTAATTTCGAAGGTCAACTTTCATATAGGATTAATGTGCAGGTTCACAACTATGGTTGTGGAACAATGAGTTTTGGGATGTTTTCATATTGGAATATATCACTAGAAAGCAACAAATTATATCTAATTTCCTGAATATTCCTAGGACATCTAGTTGGGACCGGATTGAGTAACTTAACAGTGAATATTAGGAAATAATTCAGTAGTTACAACACATGGCTACAGGACAGAACTGCCCATTATAGTACTCTGTTAGTATAGCCATAAATCCCAAACAATAGAGGAACCTCCAGTCAACCATGGGGGTATATGCTGGTCTGTGGCCCACTCATATACTTCCACTTGCTACTGGTGGAGGTCCTGTGGAGACTGTTGTACATCATTTAGATATATCTTTTGCATACCAATATATATATGCATAACACATATTTAACTGTGATTATGCATCTTATGCATTACCACCACAAATATGGCTTGTCTTGCTGGTACAACATTAAGGACAACCTACCTTAAATATTATTGTATTTCATTTATTTTATTGTTGGTTATCACTTTTTATTTCTATTCATATTATTTATGGGATGGCCGGCGCCGGAAGGCCTGGGGATGGGAGGCCAGTAACCTATGCTCATAAATAACAGAGTAATTATGCACCTGATGCAAATATGGCATTTTGGAGATATTTGTTGTGAGAACATGCCAAATTAATTTTGCAAGCATGCAAGCATGCAAAATGTATTGACACCATAGGCTTCAGTAGCGACAGATTCAACTAAATTGATGTAGTATGTTATTCTATGCGAAACAAAAATGCTTAATAAGTGATTCAGTATCTAAATTCGACATTTCAAATCAAATGTAAATACCTGTTTAGGTTTTGAAAATTTGATGTTTTAATCGTGCTATACATGTTGACATACTTGGACCGAGCGGAAGGTTTATTAAAGAAAGCATCGTTATCGTAGACCGAAGTGCCAGTAAAATATATATATATATATATATATATATATATATATATATAAACATATATATATATAAATATAATATATATATATATATATATATATATATATATATCGGTGTAGTCAAGTAACACAGGCAAGCAGAGTGATGTGTTGAAATATCCATTCGATAAGCGGGGATAATAACTCTGAGTAATATGCGGATTAACGACTCTAACTGAGACATCTGGTGGGAGGTGCGTGGCACATGGTGTGTGTGTGGGTGTACGTGGGTGGGTTGGTGTTGGTGGGTGTAGGTGTGTGAAGGTGTGGAAGTGCTTAATATCCGGTGCGCGATATTTAGTGTGTCACAACTCGTGGGAGATGTGTGGCATCTGGAGTGGATGAGTGTGTGTGCGTGTGGGTGTGTGAGCGTGTGTGTGTGTGGGTGTGTGAAGGTGTGGATGTGCTTTATGTCCGGTGTGTGATGTTTAGTGTGTCATAACTGGTGGGATGTGTGTGGCATATGGTGTGTTGCTGTGGGTGTGTGGGTGGGTGGTATGTGAAGGTGTAGAGGTGTTTTATATCCTGTGTGTGATGTTTAGTGTGTCACAACTGGTGTGAGGTTTGTGGAGCCTGAACCAACATAAAACTGACAAGTCACTTCCCTCATGTCTCCATCAACTTCCGGAAGCGGAACCGGAAATGGCAATAACTGCTCAGCCGCCACAGCTATGGGATGCCATGAACATCGTGAACTGTTCTGCAGGTAAGAGCAGTCAGGGTTTAAATGAGTAAATTGGTGCTGAATGAATGGCTGCGGAATTTGGGCATCACGTGCATATGTGCATGCGGTTCGTGATCGCGCAATCTGGTATGCGGACAGAAACGAGGAATGCGGATACGGAATGCGGATAATGAATGCAGATTCTAGATACGGAATGTGAATAAGGACTGCTGGTGTGGATTCGGTTGTAGATGAGGATGCGGATGGAAATTGCACTCGGTTGTGCACTGTTAGCAAATTCTGTACATGTATATAGATTGTACTTAAAAATGTATATATATTCTCTGTAAACATGCCATACACAGTTTATCTGTATTCGGGCACATATTTAAACATATATGTATCTGCCTCGCCGGAAGCAGTGTACATGTTCCTCTGTGCTACTCTGCAGTGAGGATGCCAAGCCAGTAAAGATGGCGACCGTGAGTGGACGCTAAACTTACGCGGATGCTGATATTGCAAATTCAATGCATAAACAACCCACAAACAAGTGGAACTTCCAACTAAACATACCAGGATACCGGGGGATACATATCAGAGGATGTAACACCACAATACAGGAGGAGATCAATCAAAGCAAGGAGGAGCAACCTCAGAAGAGCAGGCCAACCGTTGGATATGGCGGGAAATGGCGAAAATGGTGAAAACAAGGCTACTGATTGCCAGGATAAAAATAAAAACAAAATGAGTGGGATACCAGG
This sequence comes from Branchipolynoe longqiensis, assembly GCA_030323885.1. Lineage (NCBI taxonomy): Eukaryota > Metazoa > Annelida > Polychaeta > Phyllodocida > Polynoidae > Branchipolynoe > Branchipolynoe longqiensis. The sequence continues at coordinate 88,355,988 of CM059191.1, read as the reverse complement.
TCATGGTGCCGGCGGCCTTGTTTCCCAGTGGGATATCACTATAAAGTCGCCATGAGTGCGCACTGTCACCAGTCGGTACACGTCCTGATATGACCTTAGATGTTACTAGGATGTAAAGCAACAACAAACAAACCATTCCTCTATGATGTATTTGAATGGTTTAGGGTAGTATTAACGGAAATTTGAGAAGTTTTAAATTGTATTGATTTGTTAAATGCAATGCATTACTGTATATAATTATTATAATATTGTAATGTAACATATTTTTGCAGGATTGTATGTGTGTGTTCTAGTCGAGATTCATAATAACTAAATGGTTATTAAATTTATTGTTGGTGTTATATATGTAGAATTACAGAAAATATGTTCAGATTCACATGCAGTGTCTGTATATTTACATGAAATGTTTGTAAATTTAAAGATATTCTCTGAAAACATTTTCAGGCATTGTATATTTACATAAAATGTTTGTAAATTTAAAGATATTCTCTGAACACATTTACAGACATGTCTGTATATTTACGTAAAATGGTTGTAAATTAACAGATATTCTCTGATAACGTTTACATAATTATTTGTAAAATCACAGAAACTGTCTGTAAAGTTACAGAACATTTCTGTAACTCTGTTGCCACATCGTATCGGTAAATTTACAGAACAGTGTGGGTTAGCCTGGATGCGGATGTGGATGGGGAAGGAGATAATGGAGGGAGAATGTGTGAGAATTCCTTGTTGTGGATATGGAATTTGATGTAGCAATGTAGGAAGTGAATTGTTAACTTCCTCTCGGATCATATTCTCTGCACGCCATGAAGGGTGGTAATATGGTTTGTCTTCGGAAGGTAATACTAATCAACATTTAATAGAGTCCCTTTCTGGAACTGTTTAAAGAAACAAATAGTGGCATCTTTGCAAACCGTCTGTTTATCGGGAAACAATGCTATTCAATGTGCGTCATTGTTTGAATTCATGTGTTCTTTTATTAAGCATGACAAATTTCAATTCTGACCAGAAATTGACAACATACATTATTCTTTCACAGAATCTTACTTGAGTTACCTCCTCTGGCCATGTATTCCTTCCCTAAACTAGGAACAGCCAGACAGAAGACACATTCAGCATATAGTTTTAGTCCGCGATAACGGGACATGAACATTTCTATCTTATCTTACTGGATGATCTGATGTATTAAGACCATTGCCTCATACAACCGAATGCAATCCCATTTATATGGTGATACATTCTTGGAATAACCTGGAATTCAAAACAGTGCGTTCCTAGCAGGCAATCTTTGAAGCACAGAATAATATATTCTTGAAGATTTATACTGCCTATTATGGATAAGTCTGAATAGACTTGTTTTCACCATTAGACAGTTTGTCGAAAGAAAGCCCAAGCCTACACTTTTATCGACCCAAGGGATTTTTAACCTCCCATACCACATAGACATGGTATGAGAGCAACTGGCCTTTGATGACGCTGTAAGTTATACACAACGGTGGAAATCCAAATTGGCAGAGGTGGAGGCATGGGGAATGGAACCAATGACCTTCAGATTAGGAGTCCGACCTAGAAAAAAGTCAGACAATCTAACCACTCGCCACAGAGAACACCACTGGTTAGCATGGTATATTAGATGTACAAGCTGGAATTTATTATAGACGTGTAATGCAGCTAATGCAGTTAATGCCAGAATCAGTACCCTTACCATTACCATTGGTAGGATGCTGCAATCTTAGAACTTAATACGAAGAGTTCAGGTGCAAAACCCTGTAAACGCCAATCCAAGATTCTCATTACAATAACAGATTTTTACATGAAAATAAATATAATTCTGACTACTTCCACTCATCTTGTGATAACATGATTATGGAGCAATGACCAAACAAGTAGGAATGTAGAAAAGTAAAATCTGTGTAGGTTTGATTCCAATGTTTATCCCAATTTTTTGGATTGGTGTTTACAGGGTTTTGCACCTGAACTCTTCATAGACAGTTAGACATGCAGAAAATATCTGAAACAAAGTAGAATGTTTTATCATTTAGAGATTACTATATAACTAATACAGTCCCGAATCAGGGTGCAATTTCACTGGCAACCATTGTGATTTCTGAAGAACTGGTGTGATATGATCACTGCAACAACTATTCCCTTGAAAGCTTGTCACATTGTGTGGAATGAGCTGGGGCTCATTTCGGGTCATTACATGGCACGCGAGATCCTTTCCCCCCAATCCCCCTACCCCCTCGAGGCCAGGGAGGGGGGGGGGGGCGCACGGGGGTGGTGCCAACAACCTTCACCAAGGCCGCTCTGGGCGTGCCTCCAACTTCCACTCCTCTCATTGGTCATCACCCCTGACACACCATCTCTCAACAGCCAACCACACACCACTTAAGCTGGGGCCCGCCGTCTCATCACACCGACTGGTCACTCTGCCTTCTGCCATCGGCTGACCACTAACCTCACCTTTTTCCCCACCCACCCCCTCCTGCCGATATTAAACACAATATATAATGTAATGTTATTAATGGATTGTTTACCCACCCCCTCCTGCCGATATTAAAAACAATATATAATGTAATGTTACTAATGGATTGTTATAACAATATTTAACATTAAATCTACACATATAATTAGTGCTCATCATAATTAAGTAACTCTTGGCAACCGCTACTTGATTGAATTTGACTGCATTGTTCATATGTCTCATCTCCCCTCACCTCACTAACATCCATCACCACTCCGATCACCACATGACCTTCTTCCCTCCAGCTTTCGGATGGCCACACCGCAAAATTGTAATTCCACCGGGGGCTGGCAGGAATAAAAGCCATGTCCTCCACACCTGCTTCCACGTCTTGTATGCTAATAACTGTAATGGTTCTGAAGTAATGCGCCACACTATTCTATGTTTAGTTTTTATTTTGGGGGGACATTACACAAATAAAGACACCATCTGAAGGTGTTGAAAGGGCATTGATTCTGTATTCAGAAAACTGATGTTTTGTGGTATAAAACCTGAAATGCAAATATTATTTAAAATGAAGCCAACCCAAGGCATTCTCAGATGCTATTATCTGAGCTCAGTGATCTGCATATACATCTACCTACAGTGATAGGTAAACTCCCGTCTGATTCGCGGAGATATACATAATTGTGTTATACACATTTCTGTCAGATGCCGAAGGGCGGGAGTTTGAAAACCAGCCAGGTAAACTAAATTACTTATAAAATTGATACTAACTGCTACCTAGACTGGCTCACAACATTACTAGGATAGTACAAGCACTGGTTAGCACATTTATGGGATAATGTCACTGTGTGGGATATTGGCTCATGGTGCCGGTGGTCTGGTTTCCCAGTGTGGCAGCACTATACAGTCACCAAGAGGGTGCGCTGTCAGAAGTCGGTACTCGTCCTGATATGAATTGCGATGTTGGTCTGACCTAACAGAACAAACACCAAACTGCAATAGGTAGAGTTCACTTATTCAACTACTTCATTTGTATGATTTCCTACATACAGTAAAACCTGAATAGTTCTCAAATACATACACTAATGGCATGTCGTGTATGTACATGTGGCGCGCATCTACTGATGGTCAGCATAAGGTGTACTAAGTAAGACTAGTAGGTTGTTGGGGGTCAATGTGAGGTTGGGGTGTAAGGTAGTGGGGGCATTTGAGGGGGTGGGGGGCAGCGGGGAGCTACTTGCGAGAGGAGCAGGTGAACATAGACATTTTAACGGCTCCCTTGATCAGGTTCTTCTGGGAAGTATCGGTTATCTGCCCCTCCCACCCCTACCCCCACCCCCACCCACCAGCCATGGGGTGGTGACAGCCGAGACCTGGCTGGGGCTACGCAGGGGCAGGTGGGGCGGGGGTTGGTATCAGGGCGGAGGCTGGGTTGGGCGGGACGGGGTTGGGGTTTGGTGAAGGGGTGGGGCAGGTTTGTGCCCAGGATATGCCGAGGTTTGTGCCGGGACAGGAGCTGCGTTTGTGCCCGTGTGGGGCTGGGAATGGTGACGGGGCAGTGGCTGAGTTGGTACCGGGGCAGTGACTGAGTTTGTGCCTGGGCGGTGACTGAATTGGTTCCCGGGCGGTGAGTGAGTTGGTTCCCGGGCGGTGAGTGAGTTGGTGCCCGGGCGGTGAGTGAGTTGGTTCCCGGGCGGTGAGTGAGTTGGTGCCCGGGCGGTGAGTGAGTTGGTCCCAGGGCAGTGAGTGAGTTGGTGCCAGTGCGGTGGCTGATTTGATGTCCAGGGAGGAGTCGGAATAGAGCCGGACGGGGCCTGAGTTGGTGCCGGGGTGGTGGATGAGTTAGTACCCCGGTGGGCATGAGCTTGGTGCCTGGGCGGTGAGTGAGTTGGTGCCGGGGGCGGAGGATGAGGTGGTGCCCATGTGGTGTTCGGGTTGGTGCGGGGGTGGTGACTGAGTTAGTGCCAGGGCGGTGGAAGAGTTGGTGCCCGGGTGTGGGTGAGGTTGGTGCCGGGGCGGTGAATGTCTTGGTCCCTGGTGGGGGTGGTCTTGGTGGCTTGGGTGTGACTGAGTTAGTGCCGGATCTGTGAGTGAGTTGGTGCCCGGGTGGGGGTCGGGTTGGTGCCCGGGCGGTGACTGAATTGGTGCGAGGGTGGTGGTGGGGATGGTGCCGGTGTAGCAGGAAATCGCAAACCCCTGGAAATTGTACACCTCATGGTTTGCAATTTACTAGGAAATCACAACCCCCCCTGGAGATCGCAAACCCCCCATGCTTTGTAGCATTTTGTAATATTCAACTAACACACTAGTTAATATTGTGTGCATGAATAATAAGAATTTGGAATAGTAATAGTAATAGTACTGGAATAGTTGGAACTGTATGCAGTGACTGAAGTTGGAACTAAAAAGGCCATTTTGCGAACGACATTGTTTACATTGCCAATCCTGAAACTGAGTCCTAGGAAATCACAAGTGGGGGTTTGTGATTTACAGGCTTTGCGATTTCCTGCTACACGAGGTGGGCGACTGAGTTGGTTTCCCAGTGGGGGTGGGGGTTGGTGCCCGGGCGGTGGATGACCATGTGCACGGATGGCGGTGGGGTTGCTGCCGGGGCGGTCGCCGAGTTAGTGCCGGGGCGGGGGGAGGGGCACTACAAGGCGGGACCCTGCGGACCTCCCGCATACGTGTCCTCGCCTCCGGATGCTTAGAGGACTGCACAAAGGAGATGTCAGCACGGGGGGTCACGTCCCGACACGCCGGTCACAGCTTGTGACAGAACACCAACAGATCGGCCACTCACCGCTATCGGCAACCAGCACCAGGCGCACGCCCAGACACGCGATGCACGCGCATGCGCCTGGTATATTCGCACTGCTGGGGATATCAACTGTCAAATGCTGTTATTTTATTGGCTTTGGGCGGCGCGGTAATGTCGCGTTTATAGAAGGAGCATGGCCAAGTACAATATAGGACTCAGAAGCGGATTGACAAAGGAGTATGTGCAATAGGTGTTGGCAGTTGGTTGTGGTTGCGTATTGAACTCAGACTTTCCACATACCCATGCACACTTCATCTACGTTGCTCTATACTGGACGCTCATTTTCCATGCACACATTCTCATATCACACATGCAGTTGTAAAATGAACCTTCACTTTTAACACACAACATCCACACCAAGCATGTGCTTGAATTCACATATGAGGAGATATCCAGCATCGAGGTCACGAGACACTCATTTTTCTTTCGAGTGAAATATCCATCTAATAATCTTTCAGACCAAGTGCTTAAAACACCAATGGTAGAATCATTTGAGAGAAGGCTGGACAGACATTGGAGCGGACACTCAGAATGATATGACCTCGGGTCTCTGTACACCTCTACATGGTCTCAACAATAAAATAGTATATTGTCTATCATGGATAAGTGTGAATATACTTGTCTTCACCGTCAGACAGTGGTTTGATAGAAAGCCCAAACCTGCACTTGTATCTAGCCAACGCAGTTTTAACCTCCGATACCACATATACATGGTATTGGTATGAGAGCTGCTGGCCTTTGATGACCCTGTAAGTTAGAGGCAGCAGTGGAAATCCAAATTGGCAGAGTTGCGGGCATGGGGAATCCAACCACCAATCTTCACATTTGTCGTAATGCGAAGCATTGCGCTTGATGCGTGGAGAGGAAGAGACCCTCCCCCACCCCGGGCTGTCGCGCGGCATTCTGGCCTCACCCGACGCCCGCTCCTCACCTCTTCCTCGCCCTCCCCCGGGCCGGCTGCTTTCACACCTCACCTGCCGTCGCCCTCCAGCCCTCCCTTATAAGGCCGCCCGCCGGCCACCCTCAGTCACTCGCCCTCCAGCCTCCCAGCCGCTCTGCCCTTTTTCCTCCACCCACCCACCCAACTATCTCTTACCCTCTTTCTTCCAGCCAGGTGGAGGGCTCCTCGGCCCCCCCTCCCTGACTCATTCCAGACTCACTACCGGACTCTGACTTTGCCCCCTGAGGGCTCTTGTACATTTACTTGCTACTTGCTCCTCATGAGCCCTTTCCTTTGTACCTATGTTTCTGCTCCTCATGAGCTCCTCTGTTTACTTTGTTCATTTGCTCCTCTGTTGACTTATTTCCCGAGGCGTCCAATGAACGCCTTTGTTTTTCCACTTCCGCCTTGCCTTCTTCCTTTCGCGCATCAGGAGTCTGACCTAGAGAAAAGTCAGACACTAACCATTCCATCACAGAGAACATACACAGGTGATCCATGTGGTTTCATACTAGGTACTCCAAAGTAATTTGTTATTTTAATGTTTCAGTCTTTACAATTCTATAGTTCTATAGAGCTTTTAAATCAGATTCAAATGTATATAGATCTATTGAAAAGTTCTGACATTTCTTATTCTTAGATAATCAGAATCAAACGCTGCATATGATCAATCATGTTTGAAATTAATATAAGGCAAAAACTGAAGTTAACTTTTATAGGCATTGCTAGCTGACTACAAGTCTAGGTCACAAATACATTAACTTTATTAAGATGATTAACCAGATTCCCTCAGGTGATAATAGGCTTCAGAAATGTGTTCAATGTCTGGCACCTTCCATACTCTAAAGTCACCGTTGATGGGTGCCACATCAAGCTTTTTCTTCCCAAACCTGGTGCTGGAGACATGAATACATGGTCATTTCCCAGACCAAGCTTGCCAAGTATGATGTAAATGTTCACCAGATATTGTACTGATTAGGTCGAGGAAAATTTGAGCTTTCTGATGATATAATTTTCAGGATGATCCTGATTAATTTTCAAGGAGAATGAGTGTCGGAATGTTTTCACTCCTTCTTTTCAATCAAATTTCCCACTCACAGACAGCCATGCTTGATATGCTAATGCAGCCCGGTTTCTTCTCCATCTTTAATTGGTGGTTATTTTTAGCTCAGGTGACCATACTCAGCAAGGTAGCAATTTTAGGGAAGGGAGTGGCTAACACTGGATGCAAACATAATGGCAAACATGCACAGATCTGCTCATGGTACACCCAAAACAAGAGTCGATTGACTCTAATTTATTTCATCATGTTTACTAAAATATTTAAGTCCCTAAAAGACAAAAGAATAGGCATTCCCCTGATATCATTTTTATTTCAAACAAAGCAGAATTACTGGAGATTGAAGTGGTTTTAGAATGGTTAAATTATGTCAGATTGTGTGATGCGGACAGCGTATCTGCACACTTTGAAGTAGCTATTCATACTGAGCATTCACTTTCCGCACAAAGTGCAAGTGCTTTTTTAGTGAAACCCACTTTACGCACACGCACACATCACTCTTTTGGGTGTATCCTGAGTCCCTCCACCATCCCCCACAACCAACACCGCCGTGTTTTATCGACACCAGGGCAGCTCTCAACAGACGCATTAATCAATATTCAACTGATCCATAGTAATTACCCCTATGGTGGTTGTTCTGTTATCTGATGTAGTATCGGACTCAGTCGTATTATGGGTGACATTGAGGCAACTACTGATTCAGTGGTTATTTCGAGAGGGCGTACACTCCCTTTGCTATAAGACATAGATTGGGCGAGTATTACCAAACAAACACATTTGAAGCGTTCGAGACATGAGTGAGCAGTAGCAATGTTAGAATCGTACATATCGCGCGGGTGACATGTTAATACATAGTGCATTGTCAGAAATAACTTGCCATGGGGGTTCAAATTCCCTCTATCTTCCTCGTCCAGAACTTGACAAATACTATGCAGTGTTTCTTTGAGTTTTATATCGTGGCAACATCTACGGTCAGATCACAATAGGTAGCAATTTGTGACAGTGTGCACTCATTACAGTTTAATAGTCCTGCCCCACTTGGAAATCAGGCCGAGATACCCATTCCGCAATATCCGACTCAGTCATAGTAATGTGACACCGAGCTAATACATCCTTGCCTTATGCTATTAATGCCGAAGGATAGGCTAGGAAGCGATAACTATCAATTTTGTGTAAGTCATAGGTTTGCCTCTGCCAGGAATCGAACTCCTGCCCCTGCACACAGGAAGCCTGTGTCCAACCATTCGTCCACCGCATCTCGTAAATACCATAGATGCACCTGGAGAAATATCCACACATAGTAAGCTACACATCAGCATCGTTGTTAATATGTAAATCCGCAATCTGTAAACCCACGAATCGGTCTAATACGAAGGCTGGATGGGTTCCTCCGGGACGAATCAGTGGTTGGTTCCATGTCACTCTAATGCGAGTGAGTCGGGTAATACATCATGTGGTTGGTTGCTGGGCTGCCATTGTAATAAGGCAAGACTAGAAGGTAGCAGGGCGGGAGGAATAATGCAAACATCCTGTTTAATTCCACTTATTTATTTATATATATATATATATATATATATATGTGGCAACTCATATACGTTGTTTATATGGCAATATATATATATATATATATTTATAAATATATATATATATATGTGTGTGCTATATAATTGATTATATGAATAAAGAATAGTCCCTAATGTTTACAGTGCGCCTCTCGCTTTCCAAAACCCCTTATTCTCAGCGCCCCCCCCCTCCCCTGTAACCGGGCAGTCTCTGCTTCCTCTTTCCTGGGAACCGACTCCAACGGTCATATATACATATGTTGCTGGGTCCAGCCCCACTCCCCATTCCACAAAAAAGAAAGATAATAAAACTAAAAACAACAATAAAAAAGACCAACAAAACAAATATAACTAAGTAAATAGATTTACATGTAACACATTCGAACTAATCGCCCTCGACAAAACTACAGGCATTATTGAAAAGTGCAACATAAAAGCCTTGCCCTTAAATGCGGATTGAATTGTCGTCCTCTGAACACAGCATCCTAGAATGGTTCGGTAACTATATCCAGAAGCATCTGTAATGACTTGCATCTAGCGATGATAGTGGAAATCAAGATAACTTGATACATGGCCTTCAGAAGAGCGTGGCAGGTGATGTGCTATTGCACTTTTGAGGGTGAGATATAGTTTCTGTAAATACAGGATTTCAAAACATTGAAGTGTGAGTGAAGGTAACACAGCTTTACTGCAGAACACGTTATATTGATATGCTTTTCTTAAATTAATAGAGTAAGCAGGGACAATTTCCAGGTGCAACAATTGTTCTTCATCATTGCAATGCTAGTCGGTCTATTCTATTAATAGCTAGTATCCTAGAATTGCTTCTTAAGTGTAGGCTCGGGCTTTCTACCGACAAACTGTATAATGGTGAAAACAAGTCTATCAAGACTTATCCATGATATGCAGTGTAAATCTTCAAGAAAAGTGATCACTGTTTGAAGCAAGTTCCCCGTGTTTTTTTTTTGTTTTTTTTTTGTAAATATAGTTTATTCATTGAATAAAGTCTTTTGTCAGCGCCGTGGCACTGGTCTTCCAGCCATGTGACAATACAGTTATTTACAATATATGCAGCTAGCCCAAATCAGCTGAAATACCAATATCAAACATTCAAAGACTTACACATGGTATAGTTTGACAATTCACATACAAATATAGCAGTTATATGGTGTTTTCCTACACACTTGATACATACATGTGCATTGATTAGACCTTTACATTACGGAGTGGTTAGTTGCATAGATTTCTTTCATAGGTTTGTATGCCTACTATGTTGTGAATTGCAAAACTATCATGTCGTTGGAGTTAACATTTTGAGATGGAGTGAGTGTTAGTAGAATGGTTTGTGTATTCTGTTAGAGTGTGGTTAGGTTATATGGTTATGCTTAAAAGGTTAATACGTCAGGTGTGTTTTTTGACTACATGAAGTAGTTTGAGTAAGTAGGTTGTTAGTAATGATGGGATAAACAATGCTTGGAGGATTGTATGTTTCAGTCATTTAGTAGTCTAGTACAGACTTTATTAGTGTATATGTTTGTACAAAGACCCCATCATACCAAGACAGCTCACTCAGCCTGTCCTGTGTAATCAAAATGATCAAACCCACCACGTTTGATGAGGATACTAGACGGTCACTTTGAAGCATAGGCAGAGCATTGCCCTAGACCAATACATCGGCATGGGTGTAATCTAAGAGAGCTATGGACGTTTGATGACATTGCAGAAATGATGACATGATTGACAAGTTATAATAGGTTACCCATAGTTGATTCTTTACAATATACATCTAAGTAGAACCCTTCATGATATCAACATAACAATCTCGCATAAAGTAAGACTTGAAACCTTGTTTGTTTGGAAAAGGTTCTACATGGTTGCAACGGTGAGGATCAGAGCAGTAAGCGCAGTTTCTTACATAAATCTGGCATTATAATTGAAGTCAGCTGCCCTCGATATGCTAATACAAATATGAAGGCCACTACGGCTAGCAATAAAGGTGAGACAAGTACTTTGGGCGGAATCCTATTTTCATTAGTTCTCTCTGGCAAAGAAACTTATACGCTTTACCTATACAAAGAAAAATACAGCAGCAATGCGGGACATTCAGGTGAGTTTAGTGTCCTGGGCACTCATAGGTGGCGACTCAGTCACGCCGATCCGCGCCATTGAAACTGTGTCAGAAATGTGACAGAACTTCAAAACCATCGGACTATGCACCTTTGACCACTTGTTGGTATTATATATGTATATATCATATATATATATATCCTGTCTGGGTATTATACATATATATATATATATGTATATATATATATATATATCTATATAGCCCACCGTGTGCACACACCGCACTTCCGGTTAGGACCCGTAAATGTATCTGACCAAACAAATACCAGCCTGACTCAATTACTGGATAAATAACCCAACACACATACCATACAGCGATCTGGTAATTAGACATACATCAATCCACAACGGCTCACAATCCACTATCACTGCAGATGTACTGGCACACTGGTAAACCATATTTCCCAGCAACCAACAGTGTACTATGACGACAATACATGGTCATGGCGAACAATCACAAAGCGCAATCCATTAGGGGTAATGCTATTGCATGGGTCTCTAGTAACCCCCAGCCCAGCCCCACCCTCCCACCTCAGCCGCTCCAAGCCCCACCCCGACATCACATTTGGCGCATTGTTGATGGGATGGATGCTTTCATTTTAGGAACCGCCTGGGCAGTAATCATCCACACAAAGGACTGCGCAGTAATTGCGAAAGCAGGGGCATGGCGGTGTCATTATCAGCAGAAGTCGGTAGGCCTTCATAGTTATTACTCTCATAATGTATACATGGGGAGGCAGAAAGAACATCCTCCCCAAAGGTTGTGGATATGACTAATGGCCGTGTATTGGGGTTTGGATCCGGCTGGAGGGTGTGAGTTCTTAAGTGTGATTAAGGTGCTTTGAATGTGTGATCTCGCCGTATTTATGGACAATCTAAGACAGTCTGTTCTCGATTGACCCTTATTCATGATTCAAAGAATGTATTTCTGGAACCTTCTGGGCATGTCAATGTGCTAGGTGGGAATCATTCTACACTCGCAGGCTTCTATGAGTCAGAGAGATAGTTTGATGTTTGCCTATGAACTTGATTAAATATTACTGGCATTAGAGCAAAACGTTGTTATGCACTCAATTGTGACATATGCCTATGCTGGGATACATTCTTCTCTAGGTAGGTACATACTAGTTCAGACCTGGCTTGTTTGACTCGACCAGGGTTCGAACCCATGACTTCCACCGTGACTTTCCACTTCGCTTGCTTTTAACACTTCCCATGATTCAAAACTTGTTCTGGGTCCCTATTAAATGTTATTTGTACTGGGTAGGAATCAGTATTCAAACTTAGCCATCTGTGATTCAGGTCGGTACACTTTGCTCTGTTCCGTGAAATATAACACAGCTTATACTATTGACAATCGTATATTTGGAAGAACATTGGCGGGACAATAATATAGACAGATATAGTTCAGGCGCAAAACCACGTAAACGCCAATGCAAAAATGGAAATAAACATTGGAATCATACCTTCAAACAGTTTGTATGTTTATATTCCTACCCATGTGTTCATTGCTCCATAACCACGTGATCTTTTGAAATTATTGTTAGGTAAAGATTTGTTATTAAAACTTTTTTGTTTTGATTGGCGTTTACGTGGATTTGTGCCTGAACTGTTCTTTTAAAAATGATTTAATTATTATTTCATTGACCCCCAAACTGGTTTGTTTCACTGCTTCTCTTCCAGTTGCATCTGCGTAGCAGCAACTGACTGCGCATGCTCCACAGTAAAGTTCCACATGAAATCTCTCTGACATTGCTTTTTTATGTACTTGTTATTTTATTTGTTTATTGAGGCTGTTTTTATACTGTCCATAGCATATACACCTGGGCATTCAGTCTTGTTTTCAATGCTTGCCAGTTGCAGTGTTGGTGTTATCTTATCACACAGTAGCTGCTGATAAGGTATTTGATTGCCTGCATTTCAGTAGCAGATATATAGTTGGTTGGTCTGGATTTTTTGATTTTCTTGGCATATATTTGTTTTATTTGTTATAATATTACTACAAGACTAGGCTACTCCTATTTACATATGATAGGCTTGGATGTAGCTGTGTGGTGTACTATCTGGCTACTTTTGTCATGGTTACCTTCCATTGGGCATCCCGCTGGTTTATTCACTACTGCAGTTCAGGCCTACATGGGTAATTGCGGATAAGTTTATGTAATGCGAATCTGGTCCGTACAAAGTAATTGACCGACTCCATCAAAGACTGATGGATGGGGGTCGACCTTTGAAAGTGCCCGCCTTAATATTACACTGGTTGACTGGGAGCTGAATGCCAAAGTAAACCACACATTTACGGATCCGTCTTGGGGGCGGCGGGTAGCGCGCGTAATTGGTATTGGCTGGGTGTATTTAAAAAGGAAGAGGAGGGCGTGTTGGACTGGCCAAGGTACATTCTAGACGGGGCTTTAATGAAATGGTATTTACGGTGCTTTCAGGCACGCTGAATCAGTCCTATGAAAATATAATCTACTGGGTAAGCAATCAATTTATATGCATACATATATATATATACATATATATATATACATGGATATATAATCAATCAATCGATATATATATATATATGCATATATATATTATATATATCACATATATGTAATTTGGTGTTATATATATATGTGTATACAGTAAACGCTCTCGAACCGACCACCTATACATATCGACAACTCCCCTATATCGATCCCTTTATTTGAGTCCCAACACTACCAGTGTAACCATATCCTAAATCCCTAAACCGACCACCTCCCTAAATGGACCACAAATAGTCGGTCACAAGGTCGGCCGATTTAAAGAGGTTTTATTATATATATATATATATATATATATACATTTCTATGTATTAATTTATATATATATATATCAACATTGTCTATGGAAAATGTATTGATTGTATATTGATTGTGAATATATATCAAATAATGTATGATACAATTCTACTAAAGATTTAACATCATGTGGCATCGGATTTTATCGTTTAATTTGTGTAGGAGACGGCGTAGAGCAATTTTGTTCATACATTCCTCAATTCTCACTAGTATCGAAATGGTCTTTCGACTACAAATGACACCCTTATTTACCCAAGTGTATAAATGATGATTAAAGTGTAATTAAAATACACATAAATACCACACAGCTCCTTTCTTTCCTGAGGAAGGAGCATCGATTTGGGACAGTACACATACACGGTGACTTCATAGTGCTGCCCTACTGAAAAACCAGGCCGCTGGCAGCATGACCTTGTATGCGAACCAGTCACATTATCATCATACTAAACTAACCATTCCTAACCTTATCCTGGTAATGCCGAGCACCAAGCAAGGTAGTTACAAACAGAATTGACAGTATGTCATTGGTTGACACAGATGAGATTGGAACTCCCAACCGTTCACTCGGGAACTCTGAGCTCATACCGATTCGAGCATGCGTCCCCGTACATATGTGCTATATGATACTGTGGTGGACCATGTCCTAAACTACTTGCAGTCCCATTGAGATAACTTCGAACCCCAAAGTGGTTCCACCAAGGTCAAATTAGGGCATGTGGGAGGCTTCCGTGGTACATTCCACCGCACAGACTGTTTCTGATACCGAGCTGCCACCGGTTGCCACTTCTTAGGCGCAGCTTAATCATTACCACGACTGCGTTACAGTAGTGATAATTACAGACTTATCATCATCATCATGCTGTCGGTCACGATGCAATAAAGACTGTTTTCATTATTTGACTGCCGCTCTCCATTTAGCTCTCTGCTGTGAGAGTGATGTCCATGAGTCCGTCTTAATGTCTCTCAGGTTCAGGTTTCTCTTGATGGTATACATTTCATGAAAGCTGCCAGCAAAAGTGTTGAAATGCTGCTGGCGTTTGCAAGTTACCAGCGGCACTCTCTCGGGGAGCAAATAGAGGTTTCACACCGGCAAGAACATGTCAAGACAGGCACAAAACTATTTGTCCCTGCAGTGGCTGGTAATTACAGACTACTACTATACATAATGGAAGTAAAGACAAGAACAATACGACTTCAGGTATATTCGAGTAATCAACCGCATCAATGTTATCGGGCAAGTTATATACAAATACACATCAATTCTGAACACATATATATGCGAACTGACATACATCGAACTGCTCACGAACTAGTACAGTCTCTTGCCTGACAGCTGCCACCACCTACTTCCATGACCGAGCAACTCAGATGAGCGAGTCACGCCTCGGCAGTGAACTTTGACCCGTGCAAAGTGTCACCGGATGACGTCAGCTGCTGCCAGAGACCTTCCAATCGCTGACCAGCTGTCTCGCCAAAAGGCGGATAACATTCACAAGGGTCACGGTGCGGTGAGTATGGATAGAGGATGTTGTGGGAGGAGGCTGAGCAAGATTTGCATTGTGCACGAGAGATTATTGGTTGGTGTGTAAGGAGGGTGGGCATGATGGTGTGTGAGAAGGGTTGGAAGGGTGGTATGTGAGAAGGGTGCGAAGGGTGGTTTGGGAGGAGGGGATACCCTGTGGTATGTGAGGTGGGTGAGTAGTGTGGTGGGTGGATAAGGAGAGTAATGTGATGTGTGAGAAAGAGGTGCAGTGGTTATCTGACGACAGTGTGTAGTGAGAATTGTGACGAAAATGCGCAGTCGACTATAATGTGTAGCCAGCGTGTGTAACATGGCATGTGACAATGTTATGCAGTAAGCTGTGTGAGGAATATGTGCAGTTTGATGTGTGAAAAGGGAATGCAGGATGATATGTGAGGAAGGGATGCATGGTCGTATATGAGGAGCGTTGAGAAGGGTCTACAGCGACGAAAGGAGCAAAAACGGCTGACCACTGGGTCATATTGAGCATACCCTTGCAGGATGAGTTTCCCATTCTTTAAGTCCTGATATTGTGTGATTTAAACATAAGTCAATGTTGATCAATTTAAAATATACTTCAAGCACTTTAATATGTGCAAAAGATACATATATATGTGTAAATATGTCTGAACAAGAAACTACTAAAATAATAATGTGACCTTTCCAAAATTTTAGCCAATCAGAGCGGTTCTTTTCGATTGCAAATGGCCGCCCCTTATGGGGGCCGCCATTTGCAATATGTTATACAACCATCATTTTGGTGGAATAAAGTAATAATAAAGTAATAATATTGCATTTGTGCACCATGTTTATACCAAATTGTTCTTTAGTTCTTTTAATTTTGAGTAAACATTCTATGGCAGTGAGCATTTGTTTTGATATATTATTAACCATTCGCTGACCCCAAATACCATTGTAGCGGAAACAAGTTCAAACGAGTTCAACCGTGGCTGGTTGGGTCGCAGCCGTGGCTGGTTGGGTCGCATCCGTGGCTGGTTGGGTCGCAGCTGTGGCTGGTTGGGTCGCTCCGTAGAGTGCTGAATATGCTTATGGGAGCGTTGGCAATGACGTGTGTCGGTGTGTGTGTGTCAAGTGCGGTGTGTGAGGAGGGGGTGCAGTGTGGTTCTGTGAGGAGGGAGCGCAGTGTGGTGTGAGAGGAGGGTGTACAATGTGAAGATGGTATGCAGTGTGGAGTATGTGGAGCGTGTGCAGTGTGCAGTGTGCAGTGTGAGGAGTATGTACAGTGTGATATGTGGCGAGGGCGTGCAGTGTGGAGTGTGAGGCGTATGTGCAGTGTGATATGCGTGTGAGGAGATTGTGGAGTGTGATTTGTGACGAAGTTGGTTATGCAGTGTGATGTCTGAGGAATGCCGGCCTGCAGTGCGGTGTGTGAGGAGTGGGTGCAGTGTGATGTGTGAATAGGGTATGTAATATGGTATGTGACTGTGAGGAGGGTGTGCAGTGTGCAATGTCAGGAGTATATGCAGCGTGATCTGAGAGGAGGGTTTGCATGGTACGCTACACAACGGTGACAGATGGAGACTTCCCCAAACCTAGCATCTTGCAATCTGCAAAACAGCCGCCATCTTGTCTGGCTCCAAACGCATTTCCGGTACAGTTACGGATCACCGACAGACCGGAAGTGGGAAGGGCGACGCATCAGTCCGAGATGCATGATGCAGTGGCAGGAGTGTATGGAAGAGTGACTGAGCTGTCCATGCAGTATGCCCTATTAGTGTGACTAGGGAGTTAGACTCTGCTGCTGGTTACTGTCAATTGCGCCCTGCTGTAAGATGTAAACTGTGCCACTGGGCGCGGTGGACTAATCAGTAAAGTGCAGGCCTTGAGGGCGGGAAATCAGGAGTTTGGTTCCCGGTCGAGTCAAACCAATGACTTCTCAAATCGATACTTGTCGGTTCCTAGACTGGCGCCCGTCAATATTAGGATAAGGGCAAGGACCAGTTAGCTCAGTGTAAGGATAATGTGATTGAGTGGCATATCGGGTCATGGTGCCGGTGACACTGAGATCCCAGTGGGGCAGCACTATGAAGTTGCCATGAGTGAGCACATCGATAGGCGTCCTGTTATTACCTTAGGTGTTGCTATGACATAAACCTCAAACAACCAACCAACCTGTAAACCGCGCCAAACTGGTTATCGCACAAACAGTATGGGCCCTGCTGATGTGATAGCACTTACCCGTCCTGGGGTCGTTATCATCTACTTGGGGCTTGTCCCCTCAAGGGACCAGTTCATCTTTGATGTCCTTCCAGGGCCTGATTTACAAATACACAGGATGCCGCCGTAGACAGAATGTCTTTCTAGGGTTCGATAGACTCAAATGTTGCAGTAGGATGCCAGTCATTCATCAGTAGGCAAGTATGTGTTGTGTAATGTAGTATGCAAGTATAAAGAAATGGGTCGGAATATTTCTTCATATTATTGATATACTCCATAAGACACAACATGTTACCGGTGGCACGTTCTCATCCCACCTCACCTCCACAGGATATTGATCAGTGTCAGTCGCACCAGAGGATATATATATAATACCTACATAAATAAGGAGCAAGGAGAACATGATAGTGAGTAGAAAGATA
Organism: Branchipolynoe longqiensis; assembly: GCA_030323885.1. Lineage (NCBI taxonomy): Eukaryota > Metazoa > Annelida > Polychaeta > Phyllodocida > Polynoidae > Branchipolynoe > Branchipolynoe longqiensis. The sequence goes on along the minus strand of CM059191.1, from coordinate 88,338,055 downwards.
TATTCTCTGGCTAGAGGAAATTAGCCCTCTAGCGTAAAAAAGAAAAATTCAGTGGTACAGCGAGTGAATGCAGGGGGTATGAGGCATGGGCGAGTAGCTGGCACCACATGCTCAGGTCATGAGGAGCCAGTATGAGTAGGTGACCAGCCGATGACTTAGTGGCTGGGGGAGTAGATGAATCGTCCGGCTTATTATACTCGTATAATGGGTTATACAGCATATATTATGTATATCATTCGATTCATCCACCTTTCATATAATGGCTATGATGACATAACTTTTAGTTTGGTGTTTGAACATTTGTATCTTTTCATATGAGTATGGTATGCAGATGTAAGAGCAAAAGAACAATTTCAGTCAGCGAAAATTGGTCTTCCTCATTCCAATCCACCTTCATGCCGTAGATAAGTTGCAGGCCCAGCCTAGGCTATGTCAGTATAACCTTTGATATCCTTTGTTGTATTTAACTAGGAGGTCATACCTGGCAATCGAATGGGGCCACACTGGAAGGGAATATTCAGTTCATTTGGCCACCCTGTCCTTATTGAAAAAAACACTCTTGACATTCAACTAAAGCCACTGTCATAATCATTCCCGGCAATAACACTAATTGGGACACGATGACACAAAATGAAATCCTCATACAATCCTTTAATTTCGAAGAGAGCATTACAGACTATGCAGGAAAAACAACACTTTCAGCGTATATTTGTAAGAGTCGCCCACTGTGGATTCGGCGCCGGCGTTAATGCATTTGCGTGGGGTCAACATAGCTTTGTTGGCTATACAGGTAAACATGCCGGTAATGGCAGGGCAAATAGTTCAAGGGACAAGCAGGCTCACCGGTTATTGGATGTTCAGTGAGTGATATGTGGGTCAGAGGCCTGTCCGACTATTCACCAGTATGAATAACCTCTCCAGCAACGCTACTTGCCATCAAGGATAATTAATGCAATGATCGTGCGGATGGGTAATACTATGCTATGCATCAAGTAGTTATGCATATATTATGATGAAATGGAATTATCCTGTTATTGCTATTGTCACCTCTGATCTCCTGTATCCTTATTGTGTAGTTGTTGGTACTTGGGTGCTTGAGGTTGATATGTGGCTTCAAGCAGGCCTGGTTCCTCTCCTTCCCTCCAGGTGGCACATCTGGTCCTCCCGCTTCACCTCCATGTACTGATTTATAATTGATGTATGTGCTAGGTCTTTCTAGGGGGCCAGCCAGAGTTATTGCTTCGATCTAATTTCCATATTCTCTTCCTCTCTTATGTAATGGAATAATAATACTCATGCCTGTCAGAGCACTGGATCGTCATGCAGGAGAACATCTGTTCAAAATCAGTCAGTTTCAAATGAATTAAGGCATATCCCACCATATGGAGTGCATCATTGAGGTGAACATGTCACGGTCATGTTTTAAATGCAGGATAAAGTCTATTAAATTAAGTCAATATGCAGATAGACGCGATAACGGTCATATCACTTTCCATATATGTATATACATATGTGCATATGCATATGTGTATATGAATACATTTATATATATACATGCATATATACATGAATACATATGTGTATGCATGTATATGGGCACACATGCATACATGTATATGTGTATATGGTGCAACAAAGTTGGTCCCCATCATGTGGCATTGCTGCCCCCTCCCCCCACACACAGACACTTTTGCACAGTGGGAAGGGGTTCACTAGATATAGGTGATAACACATTTTCATATAGTAACTCCAACCCATTAACAAACAGGATTACATCAACAGAACCGATTGTATCAACATATTCCTAATTCAGGTGTTTCCCCAACCTGTCTATATCTAAAAAATCACGGCTGGTGTGTGTATGTAACTCACTACCCTGAATTCAAAAGTAAAAGGAATTTACATATTGTTCCTTTTTAAGGAGTATATACAAAGCTTCCCATTAACCTATTTATGTTGTGTTACCAATACAATAATGACTGATCTATTTATTCAAAAGGCTCAGTGCCGATCAATGCCTATAGGTAAGTGAGTACACCAGCTTTGGTAGGTATAGCCTTTAAAGCAGCAGTGCAAGAACTGCTTTACCAGCCGGATACCTGGAATAAGTCCTTGCTAAGTGACAGGTATAATGGATTGAGTAGCTCATATTCTGACCATCCAGATACTATGGAGTGACATATTTTCCTAGCGCTAAATTGATCAATGAACATATAAATATTTCTAAGCCAATCTCTTCCCTGGATTTCATCCAGAATCACCATTAATAATATCTGAGCCATGAAAGATGGTTGGGCAGCACATAGGAGATTGCAACCAGTTTCTCCAGTTTCCCCTGTTCGCAACTGTCCGCTCGGATATGACACACTCCAAGGATGTCCATTCCTTGATGCTGGACAAGACGGGATGGCCTACTGAGTTGAGCGTCCATCTCTCATTTTGGGAAATTGTAGGGATTTGAATCGATAGGTTTGCACACTCATCAAGTAAAACAAATTTATATCGTTTCGCTTCCTAGCCAGGCACTTGCTATTATTAGGATATGACATGGACTGGTTGGCTCAGAGTCAGGATAATGGTACTGGCAATGGTACTGATAATGGTATGGCTAATGGTGGTGATAATGGCCGTGGTGCTGGTGGCCTTATATCATAGTGGTGCAGCACTATAAAGTCGTCATGAAGGCACACATTCACAAATCGTCACCCGTCCGGCTATAACCTTAGACGTTACCAGGACATGAAGGTCCAACAACCAAGCCACTTTGTTGCAGTCTTCCCACCTTGTCCTTTCTTCGCCTTGTCTTGAAAGATGATTTTGGTCAAATCTGAAGAATGGGAAATATGGTCATACAACAGCAGCATTATGAAATCAATAGTGGGTAACACTAGAGTGTTCCCTTGAATAGGTCACTGATGATGTCATGGATGAGGTTGTCGCTTCATTGCAAATGCTATAATCCACCTAGAAAGTACTCTTATTTGAAAAACATCAGTAAAAAGGAATTGTTTTCCAAAGAGCAGGTTTGCAATTTAATGGTTTTCAGGCAGTTTTTCTGCTGGTGGCCACCTTGTTGTTTGGAGACGTTCCTGTGAGCCAACATTGTCCAACTTTGGATGTCTTGTTGTCCACATCAAATACTACAAGAAAATATCATAAACGTATTTTGTGCAATTATTCTGGGGTTATGTGGTACATTGACCCGACTAATCTGTCTTTGTTATTTACTCAATCCCTCAGTCAAGTACAGAGGCGTATGTTCTTTATTCAAGTGAGTTGAAGTTAACTCACAATATGAAATACCGATATGCCTAATTGGAGCTTCACGGCTTCAAATACGGGAATGGTTATTGCACACAGTGCCGGAATGGCAGGTATATGGGTTTGAATGCCACTCTAGGTGTCATTGTCTCATTCTGTGCAACCTCCAACCACATATATATGTCAAGGGAGCTGTTTACACAATCTCAGATTATATATTTTATTATGTTGATGCAATAGCAGAGAAACGTCCCTCGCTTTAAATGATATGCATTATCCTCCGTATGTGTGCCGGTGGCGCCATCTGCTGTTGCCTTTGGCACTAACAATGTGACACTTATTCACACATAATCATCACCACTACATATATGTATGCCTAGGGTAATGTTATCCCTGCCTCTACCGACCCAAATACCTTGCCAGCTCATGCACATATTCAATAGCATCAACCTTACCTAGTTACATCGCTAGTCAATGACGAACCGCTTCCGGCGCCACTTACCATATATTATTAGTTCCTTCCATAATAATTAGCAAACAGAACTTAACAGAAAGGAGAAAACTCACATTTATATGGATCGAGTCTATTACTTTGGCTGGCCTTTTAGACCTACCATTAATTTTATTGAACTAAATTGTTTGGGAAATGTGCCATTAGTAGGTGGGTAAGGCGCCACCTGGAGGAAAGGAGGGGAATTAGGGGAGCTGCTTACCAACCCTATATAAATACGGTCGAAAATAGCGTTAGTATGGAACAACAAGTAGAATGTCTGGCACCATTGTCAAATGGTTACTTATATCAACACAGAGTTGGTGAATAAGAGAGAATGCAAAAAGACAAGATGGCGGCCGCAGAACGCCGTCGATTTCACCCCAGCCTCCAGTAACCCATAGTAGAAAGGAGCATATCAAAAGGAAAGGTTACAGGAGCAATCGTAATAGTAGTAATAGAAGACAGGAGAATTACATACATAATAATATTTGCATAAGTACTATTAGATAAAGATTCACCCGGTACTTGTAGTACACGGGTGAATACCAACCCTATATAAATACGGTCGAAAATAGCGTTAGTATGGAACAACAAGTAGAATGCCTGGCACCAGTGTCAAATGGTTACTTATATCAACACAGAGTTGGTGAATGAGAGAGAATGCAAAAAGACAAGATGGCGGCCGCAGAACGCCGTCGATTTCACTTTTAAATCTGATTAAACTAGATATTATATTATATTTTTCAACTCAAAGGTAGCGGGCTATCAATAAGACAGATGTAAAGAATAAATGTTGCTTCTTAGATTGTGAAATTAGGCTCTCAATTCTTTGACCCGTTTTTTCGACAGCTTTTACATAGGGTTGGTGTGCACCCCTACTGCAGCAGTATGGGGTGACTTTTGTATCTAAAGTACTATATACCTCACATAACTACAATTACCCATTTTCTGACATCAGCCTAGGTCTCCTGCAGTAACACCTCCCCCACAATCCACAATCATCTATCCAAAAACATTTCTGACCCAACATTAACTCCCGATAGTTAAACTCCTACCTATTTTAGAATCATTACTATAACAAGTCTACCTATGTACCAGCAACTATTCACACATTGCCATCCTTACTAAATGCCCCTACCTGTCCAGTACTTGAGCCATTATGCTGTTCTATAGACCCATCCAACATATACCACACCCACACACCCACCTAATATCATACATAGCCTTGCACATCTCACTATCACCACCAAGCAGCTACCACAACCCTCCCCCTCCACACACACACACCAACTGATATGCCGTGACTATCACGCAGATAACCTTCTATCCAACCCCCAACCTCCCTCCTCAATAAGCCCTCCCTCCGCAACCCAACTCCCAACCCAACTATAATCTCACACTCACTCCTTCACTTCTTGTAATCCCCTACTGTCTCTCTACAAAGTTTGTTTTATTTAACCACGCTCTAGAGAACATTGGTTTCTATCATCAGCTATTGGCTGATTGGACCTCAAGCATATGGGCATTCTAAATATTTCTTTGGAGGAAACCCAATGCCGCCACAAAGGGTAGGCCCTACTCTTTCCGATAAGCAGCAAGGGGTATTGTATATGCACTTTCCCACAGACAGGACAGAACACACCACAGCCTTTGATGAACCGATTGTGGACCACTCGTTCTACCATCTCTCGAATGCCAATCTGGTCAATTCCCAGCCACCCACTCACCCACCCACATGTGTCATGCTAGCACCGTGACAGTCATCACACCAACAAGCTATCAGCCCCAACCCACCCACGCCACACCACCACCCATTCACTTACCCCCACCGCCTCCACACACATGCAACACCTCGGAACCACGTGATCACCTGTAGTTCATGGCAGGTGTCGAAGCGGGCGTTGTGCCAGGCCTCGCCTGACAGCATTCAGGCAGAAATTAACAACTAAAAGCGAGTCCTATCGCCTCGCTGACTGGGCTTCATAAAAGGTGACGACGCATCTTTCATCCCCATCGACCCGCTAACGCACGCCTTTGCATCTGTCCGCTAGGATGCGCACGTCCGTGTGCGTGTGGGTGTGTGCGCATGCGTGCGCGTCTACGCGTCTCTGAAGGTGGGAGGGTGGGGTGGGGGGTGATGACTGATAACTGGGTGAACCACTGTACACACACCCTACCCCTGCACATATACACAGGTGTGATGTGATACTGGGTGATATATGTGAGTGAGGGTAAAGATGTTATATCCAGAACACCTATTCTACCAGACCCTGAGATATGCAATTCACAAACTGCATACTTTTATTCAATACGAGTATTCGCTATGTGATTTTTATTGGAACTAAATAGGCTGGATGGTTGTTGGAGTTTTACGTCCTGGAAGCAATATAAGGTCATATTAGGACCGGAAGTAAATATGTATTCATGTACCGACCTACTTAACTAAGGTAATACATATATTATACCATAGACCATGAATACATGGGATGGTGAGCTCGCATGAAAATTGGTAACACAACCGTTGGTGGATACGTCACTACACTTGCTGTCTAATGTCATGGTGTAATTGCACACGAATTGTTGTTGAAAACTTCTATGATTCAGGTCGTGATTCAGGTCGTGTGAATGTCCATTATATAACGTGAATATAGTTCGAATTCCATTGTATAATTGTAAACAATATTTGTTCGATACTTCTATTATTCAGCTCGTGTGATTATCCATTATATAACGTTAATATAGATCATACGTCTATTAAATACGAACTTTTCAACATATTTACTTTCTGTTTTTTTTAACGTTTCATTCTAGTTGTTTTTAAAACTTTTTGATCCGTATTCGTCTTTTCATTGTTGATAACATTATTTCCTTTAGTTCCTTTTTTTTAAAATTCCTATCTTGGGCTTTATTTTATTGCGTTTACTATTTAAGTTTCTGCTGTGTAGTTTCCCTTCTTTGTAGCCTCATTTCTTACTACCTTCAGTTTGGGTAGTTTCTCCATTTTCGCAATTCCTTTTTTTTTACAGTTCCTTGTTTGTTTGAAATGTCCCATTTCCATAATGTATTGGTGTTAAAAAAACATACAACCTGGCTCAGTTCAAATCATATCTTACACACTCGAAATCGACCTCACCACCAACACACCTATGCCCCCTCACACACACACAACCCACAATCCACAAGTTACACCATCAAATCCATTTTTCGGACCAGTCTGACACAGTGACAGGAACAGCTCTCCCACACCGGGACCACCCACTAACATGGACCACCCCATTATGCCATTTGGCCATTAGCGCTTCACCCAATGCCCCCCCCCCCCCCACCTACACACACTATTCCGAGGGCCACCAGCCAGACGGCCCGCTGTGACCCCAACCACATCCACCCTCCCACATACCAGACCAGCCTGCATGCCCACCATGTCCACAACAACACCTGCCCTCCCACATCCAAGACCAGTCAGCCTGTCTGATGTGAATACAACCACACCCACTATTCCAAATGAAAGACCAGCCAGCCTGCGCGCCATGTGCACAACCACACCCGCCCTCCCACATACAAGACCAGACAGCCTGCCCGCCATGTCCACAACCACAGCCGACCTCCCACATACAAGACCAGACAGCATGCCTGCCATATCCACAAACCTACCCACCCTCCCACATACAAGACCAGCCAGCCTGCCTGCCATATCCACAAACATACCCACCCTCCCACATAGCAGATCAGCCAGCCTGCCCACCATATCCACAAACATACCCACCCTCCCACATAGCAGATCAGCCAGCCTGCCCACCATATCCACAAACATACCCACCCTCCCACATAGCAGATCAGCCAGCCTGCCCACCATATCCACAAACATACCCACCCTCCCACATAGCAGACCAACCAGCCTGCCCACCATATCCACAACAACACCCACCCTCCCGCATATAATACCAGCCAGCCTTCCCGCTGTAACCACAACCGCACCTACCCTCCCACATATGACACCAGCCTGCTTTCCCGTCATGTCCACAACCACACCCGCACTCCTATATAAAAGACCAGCCTGCCTGCCCACCGTCACCACACACACACACACACACACCTGCCCTCTCTGCCACTATTGCGTGCGTAGGTCAATCGGTCAATCACCTAAATGCAGGTGAATTCAATGTATTTGGATGGGTCCGGTTGTTGGCCAGCATTAGGCCTGGCTGACCATTGTGTGTCGTAAATCGCCAACTACTCAGCTGAAGGTCCGGCGAAGCTATCCGCCATTATTTGACGGCAGTCTGATGGATTAGGACTGTTGGGTAATGACCGAACGGTGAATTTAAAGGTGCATAGTCTGATGGTTTAAAGTTGCATAGTATGATGGCGTTTTCATAGAAAAATACATTATAGTGATCCTTAAAGTCTATGGCATGTTTAGGTTTCTGCCATTGTCGGAGATAAATACATTATATTTGCATTTATATATATATACCTTACTTTACTTTGGAGAAAATTTCATTTTAAGTGGTAACTTTCGGAGTTATCTGAACTTAAAACATGGCAATGTCGGCCAGCAGCTAAACATTCTGACACGTTAAAGCTAAGATTCCATTTATGCGATATGTGGCATGCGGTATGCGAATGAGAATGTAGCATGCAGCATAGATACCAATGTTATCTTTGGTCTTTTTATCTACACATGAGTGAAGGAAACTCAACGTTCATGTTGTTTCCTATGGCAAACACTGCAGCATTCGCATTTGCACTGTTTTTTGCAGTCACATTCACATCGATCGGGCCATTCACTTGACGCATTCACATTTACATTTGCAGTCACATTCGTTTCATATTCGGACATATGGAAGCACCACTGTTCATTTATATGTTTTGCCATTTTTTGTTGCATTCACATTTGCATACCGCAAACCGCATTCCGCATACTGCATATATGGAATCTGATAGCCCTGTCACATTACAACGTTTCTCTCCAAAGCGCGTCGACACATGGCGACCTGTGTCACTTTTAGGCGAAACATTGGGACATGTCGGGAAGCATTAAATGCGCATTATGCGCGCTTTAGGCGTGCATCGGTACATGTCGGCACATTTTGAGTGACAACAACGGTCGGCGAGGAACGGCGTTGCATGTCGTGTCGCGCCGAAGGTTTTGTGCATGCACACAACTTTCGACGACTGACAACATGCGTCGACGTGTGGGTGCGGACATTCTGGGGACGTTAGCAGGCCGTCGAGACACGTGACAAGCACGTTGGACGCGCGTTGCTCGAACGTCGCTTGCAGACCAAGACTTGACCCTATTTATCCCAACCGACCAGGTCGCTTATCTCCGCCAGACACGTGTTACGGCTATGTCTGGCGCACTCAGAGGATGCTGACAACACGCTGATAACACGCTGATACCACGCTGATAACACGCTGATAACATGCTGGTGCAACATCGAGACGTCAAAGACCGTTAAGCGGCCGCTCAAAGCACGCTGATAACATGCTGGCGCAACGTCGATAAGTGCCGATAGACGCAGGATGGAATTAGGTCACAGGCTCACTAACGTCATGTAACATGTCTGCCGGTCGCTAGGCGAGCACTGGAATAACGTTAAGCGAGCGCTATGCATGTGCCGTGCGTGCCTGAGGCTCATTGGCACACGTTGCGAGAAACTATTCTTGTTGGTTTCGCCACGCATCCACACATGTTGGCCACGCTACTAACATGCTACTAACACGCTGCGCTGACGTCGTGCTTTCTCCCAAAACGCCGAAAAGTTGGACGTGTCCCGACGGGTACAAATTATTTTGCGGGCTGGCGACACGCCGGTGAGAGCCGTTGTAATGTGACAGGGCCATTAGCTTCATGCGTCCGCCTGAACATGCTCAATTAACGTGGAATCGCCTACCATAGAGCAACATATCCTTAATAAGTGAACCGGTATCGAAGTTGGAAATGTAAGGCTAAATCTAGCAACTCCTGAGGTGATATTATGAACGGGCACTGACTCGTGCCAGTGTGCACTCATGGCGACTTTATAGTGCTGCCAAACCGGGAGATCAGGGTGCTGGCACCATGACCCAATATCCCACACAGTGACATGATAAAACATGGATGGTTTATTTCACCACTTCAAATTGATTTTGTGTCAACATGCCTTGATATTATGTGATTTGAACACTTTGTAGTCTACATGTTGAGAGAAAACATATATAGGTCTACACTTGGATTGTCGTTATTGAATGTTTATCAACATAAGGTACGACTGCTAAACTAATCCTTTCTAGGGCCATCAATATCGAGACACTGTTTCTCCAACTATTACATGGGATGGAATGCACCGCTGATACGGGTCAGTGGTGAATCTTGTGGTATGCAGGTATTGCAGGTATTGCAGGTATTGCAATACCTCAGGGAGTTTGACGCCCCTGCCCTGCAGAGTTGTAAACCACTGCTTGTGGTACAGGTTCTTGACAGAACCAAAGGCTAAGTGAGCAACCCTAAACAGAAAACCATGTCAGTGTGGCAGCATTAAGGGCTGTTGATGTATGGAACTTCCAACATCTCCCAACAAATAGTTTTGTGCCTGTCTGGACATGTTCTTGCTGGTGTGAAACCTCTATTTGCTCCCCGAGAGAGTGCCGCTGGTAACATGCAAAAGCCAGCAGCGCTTCAACACTTTTTCAGGCAGCTTTCATGAAATGTAAAGCAGTCTTTGTCACATCACGACTGACAGCATGATGATGATGATGATGATGATGATGATGAACATGATCCTGACGCTGTGCTAACCAGTCCTACTTCTGTCCTTCTAGCCAGGCTAGATAGCGAACCGCATCAATTATATAAGTCACTGGTTTGACTGACCATGGAATCAAACTCCAGACCTTCCTCATGGGAAGCTTGTGCTCTACCGATTCCTCCGGTAAATACTAATGAGGATTTGGGCAGGAATCGAACTACCGACCTTCCGTAAGGGTGTGCTTGTTGTGTTTTACGTCCTAGCAACATCTAAGGCCATATGAAGACGGGTACTGACTTGTGACAGTGTGCACTAATGGCAACTTTATAGTGGGAGACCAAGCCACCAGCACCATGACCGGATATCCCGCTCAGTCACATTATCCTGACACTGACCCAACCAGTCCTTGCCCAATCCTAATTATGCCGAATGCCAGGCTAGGAATCGACACATATAAATTTGTAAATCATTGGCTTGACGCAACCAGGATTCGAACCCACAGACTCATGGATTCAGATCTCCCGATCTCTCAAAACAGGGAGACGGACCCTCTACTCTGGTCCTTCCGTCAGGGAGGCGTGTGCTGTACGCGATTCGTCTGGTCAATAATGGTGACGGGTTTGCTGTTGCGGGCTTTGATGCTGACTAAACGTGACCACTACTTTTAAAGTGTGGCACAGCGTCTTCAGTGCATACATTGTTTCGCCGCCTCACGAGAACTGGCCGCGCCACATTGGATGTAAAGGGCAGCATGTAAAACTGCACGTCAACAAGCTGCCTCAAAGGCCACTGTATGCATGAGCCTGCGCATGTGCAGAGCACAGAGCACAGATCGTATAACACAGAGTGAAGCACAGACAGCGCTTCTTAGGGCCGTGAGTGTATTCTTCTGAGCAGATCTCTCTGAAAGCCATATAACACATTGGAAATACTGTAGGTTGTATGCACAGAAATAGGCAGGCTTTAATTCTGGCAATCTCGTCGTGTGCGGCACAGTCAGACACACATATATATATATATACATATATATATACATATATATATATATATATATATATATATGAGCCCATCTCAAAAGGTGCTAGCTCTTCGTTTTTTTGTCCATAATAACGATTGACAGAAAACAGTACAGAAACGGTTTCACTGAAAACACAAGGACATTTCTTTCAAATCAATATGTATTCTATTGGGTTTATGAAACACCATGTATACAACAAATCAATTTATCCTGAGCAAATGCATAAGTAGATAGTGCGTTGATTGTTACTATGGACAAAGTTGTGTCCCATATTGCTTGGCATGGGAACCAGTGCTCTTAACCGATGCGCGGCAAGGAAGGACGAGGAGGCGGAAGTGGAAAAGAGGGCATTTTATTGGGTGAAATGCCGAGGCGTTTCATGAACATACAGTGTAATAAGTCAAGTACAGGTAAAGGTAAAATATAATTGTTTGATGCATGCTCATGCTGAGAGCGTCAAATGTGAGCGTAATGTCAGGCAATGTCAGTAGTTGGGAGGTGGGCCCGAGGAGCCCTCAACCAGGAGAGAGGAGAGGGCTTGAGGGGCCGCCGAGGGAGCGAGGCGGGGGACGTAAGCATGGACCGCCTCGGAAGTCCAGGTCCCTTGGGCCATGATGTCGGAGATGTGGACTCCGACGGTGTGGCAGGCCTGGGCGGTGCCCCGGCGGAGGCTGTGGAGAGTGAAGGCCTCGGCCCCCCGGACACCTCGGGCGTGAAGGGCGCCTCGCATGAGGGCAGTGAGTGTGCGCGGGTCGAGGGGGCGACCGGAGGGCATGATGAACGCCGGGGCGTCGGGAGGCGCGGGGCACTGCCGGGTGGCCGCGTTCCAGGCGGCCAGAGGGCAGAGGCCCGGCCTCGGGCAGGCAGGGATGAAGAGGGCGATGGCGCCCGAGGGCCCGGATATGGTCTTTGAAGTCCTGACCGTGACCCGGAGGCCGCCGGGGGCAGGGGCGACGTCGCCGCGGGTGATGGTGTGGGGGCCCCCCCAGCCCTCGGGACTCGGCGACAGCAGGTTGGATTGTCGGAGCATGCCGAAGTACCCGAGGAGAAGGGCGGCCCGAGGGGTGAGTGAGGCTGGTCCGGCGAGGGCGAGGTGGGCGATGACGATGGCGAGCAGAGGAGGCATTAGAGGGGGCGCCTGGCGAGGCGCGTGGGTCGAGGCGCGCTCGGCACCTCGGCAGACGTCCTTGGCGAGGGCAGAGTCGAAGGCGGTGGTTGACCCTCCGGCCGCCCCGGTCCAGGTGCGCGCCCCGGAGAGGGCGTTCTTGATGGAGGCCGGGGCGAGGCCTCGGGCGTGGAGGCAGGCAGTGTAGCCGGCGATCTGGAAGTCGGTGGGGGCGAGGGGGGCGAGCCCTCGGGCCACACAGTAGGTAACGTAGTCGCGGGCCTGGCGCCGGCGATTCCTCCATGTCGAGGGGGCCAGGGAGGCGCAGGCGGGCAATGTCCTCCACCTCGGCCGGGGGAAAACCTGCATCAGAGGCCGGGGTTAAAGGGGAAGGCATCATGGAAAGGGGATATGCTGTGGAGCCCGAGGCGGGCGATGTCGGCGCGGGCCACCTCGGCCCAGGGTCCGTCGAGGTGGGCGCGGCTGAGAGCGTCGGCGAGGACGAGCTCGGCCCCGGGCTTGTGGAGGATGGTGAGGGTAAAGCATCGGGTCGCCGCGAGGAGCCAGAGCTCCCGAGCGCAGGTCCCGAGGGTAGCATCGCGGGCGCGGCCCGAGGTGAGGGAGGCGGCGGAGGCCATGTTGTCTGTGTTGATCACGATGGTGGCCCCCGCCACGTCCTCAGGGATGAGGGCGCGGAGTGCAACCACGAGGTTGACGGCCTCCAACTCGTGAATGTCGGGGAACCGCGCCCGGAAGTCGAGGGTGTACCCTCGGGCGTAGCAGTGGGTGGCGGAGTAGGCGCCTCCGCCCGAGAGGCAGGAGTCGCACTCTATGACGTGGACGCGCCCTGCCGGGGCGCGGAGGAGGTGGAGGCCGTTGGAGGCCCGGCCGTAGAGGGCGAACCACCTCAGGTCCCGGAGGGCGTCGTCGTCGAGGGTGAGCGAGGCGCAGCCGAAGCAGCGGCGGAGCGCCCCGAGGAGGCGACTCATGAACCTCCGGGCGGGGAGCACACAGCTGCCCACATGGTTGAGGCGCCCGAGGAGGCTCTGGAGCTCGCGGCGAGTTATGGCAGGGCAGGTGAGGCGTGCCTCGCAGGAGAGGATGAGGTCGTCGACTTTGTCGGGGGCGATGCGGACAGTCATCGCCTCGCTGTCGAGGGCAAAGCCCAGCCAGGTGAGGCGGACAGCGGGGGGGTGGCACTTCCCAGGGGCCACGTCGAGCCCGAGGGCGGCAGCTAGGGCGAGGAAGGCGTCGAATGCCTGGCAGGCCCCGAGGTATGAGGCCTCGCACCCGACAAAGTCGTCGACGTATACCAGTGTGTGGAAGCCGTCGCGCCTCATTATCCAGGCGACGGCGGCCGTCACACGGACGCAGGCGGCGCCCGAGGAGCGGCAACCAAAGGGGAGGGCAAGGTCGATGTATACCCTCTGGTTGAGGGTGATGCCGTAGAGGGGGCAGGCGAGGGGGTCGGCGCGGAGTTGCCGGTATGCGCGGGAGATGTCGGCTGACCAGAGGTATGCGCCGGAGCCCTCGCCCGTGAGGCGGCGCCCGAGGTCAGCGACTGAAGGGAGGGTGTAGGAGTGGGGTTTCCCGAGGTATTCCCGGCGGGGGATGCCGGCATTGACGCTGGCGCCGGGGGGGAAGGAGAGGTCGACGATGACCCGCCTCTTGCCCGGGTCGGATTTGGGGCGGGTCATCATGGGGGAGACCTGGGTCCAGGGAGTGAAGGGAGGAATGGTGAAGGGGCCCGCGAGGGCGCCGAGGGCGAGCTCGGTTTTGATGAAGGCCTCTATGTGGGGGGCGTGCTCAGGGGCCTCGCGGTGGTTGGTAAAGGTAGGGCGGGGGGGGTAGAGGCGGAGAAGTTGGCGGGGAAGCCGAACTCGAGTAGGTCGAGGAGGGCGGGGTCGGGGTAGTCGCGGAGGCGGTCGCGCCAGGCGGGGATGTGGAGGCCAGAGGGGAGGGGGATGCGGGCGGCCAAAAAATTAGGGAGGCCCGCTTCCCTGAGCGCGGTGTATGCGCGGGTGAAGGTGGGGTAGCGGGCCCAGGCTTCTTTTGAAGCATGGGGCCAGATAGCGAGGAGGGTGGGGCGGTATTGGTGGGGGGAGGGGCCGCAGGAGGGGGCGGCGGGGAGGGTGTCTTGGATATGGGGTTGAACGACGTCAGAGATGTGCTCGCTGAGGTCGTGGTGGGGGGGGGGGGTGGGGGGGGGAGGGTGGGGAGGGGGGAGGAGGAGCGGTAGGAGAGGTTAAGGGGGGCGGCGAAGGAGGTGGGGGAGGGGGGAGGGGTGGGGGGGGTGGGGTGGGGGGGTCGGTATCAGGGGGAAGGCCGGGGAGGATGGTGAGGTAGGCTGTGTCGGCGGGGGAGGGTGTGGGGGGGTGGGGAGGGGGGGAGGGGTGGGGGGGCGCGGAGGCGGGCGGCGTGGGGCTGGAGGGTAGAGATAAGAGAGAGACGGCGGGGCCTGTGGTGAGGTCGAGGCGGGGGGGGGCCGGGTGGTCGGCAGAGATAAGAGGGGAGTGGCGGTTGGGTGCAGGGTGGCGGTGAGATAGAGGGTCTGTTGGGCCGCGGCGGGTGGCGGCAGGGGGGGGGGCTTTGAAGCCTGGTGTGGTGTGAGCGGTTGGGTGCTCTGCGGTCAGGGCGCGGGCGGGCCGGGCGGGCGGCGGGATGTGAGGGGGCGGCGAGATGTGAGGGGGGCGGTGAGATGTGAGAGGGCGGGAAATCAGTGGGCGGTGAGATGTGAGGGTGGTCGGTTGTGGGTGTGCGTGGGTCGGCGTGGGGGGGTGGGTGGGGCCGGCTGGGTCCCTCCGGGCCGGGCTGGAGGGGGCGGCGGACTAAAAATCCGCCGCGGGGGCAGGGCCCCCCCGGTCCCGGGTCCTTTTGCTATTGCAAACGGCCTCAGAGTGCATCGTAAGGAATTTCCTTACGTTGGCGCAATATGCGCATGTGTGTCGATACTTCGACGCCCCCTCCCCGTGGGTCTCGCCGGCGCCTGCCCGGTCGCAGGAGGCGGGGTCACGGTTCCAGGAGGGGCAGGGGCGCCGTGAGATTCCCGGAGGTAGGGGACCCTGGTGTCGGTGGGGGGGGGGGGGCGGGGGAGGAGAGGTCTGGGGGCGGGGCGGGGGGGGGTCGGTGTGGGTGCGGGCGGGGATGGATAGGGCGGCTGTGGGCGTGGTGAGGGCCTCCAACCGGAGCATGTTGATGGCGGCGGGGTCGTGCCAGCCGTGAGGGAGCCTACCGTCCGCGATCCAAGTGAATACCGTCTCGGAATAGCGGCGGACGGTAGCCCAGGGGTGGACGAGATTGTCCCGATGTATGGTGAGGGCGTGGTGGCTGAGTCCGGGAAGGGAGTGGGCGGGGAAGGCGGGGTGAGCCTCGAGCATGCGGAGGGCGAGGGTATACTCGTCCTTGGTGGCCTCCCCTCGCTTCACCGCCTTCCTCTCCGCCCCCCGCTCAATGAGGTCACAGGGAAATAAATATATAATGGGGTGAGATACCTTTACGTCGACCGGCGTTGTGAGTGTCGGCCGAGTCGAGTATCTCGCGCACGGCGTCTGCAGCGGAGGTGGCCGAGTGGGCGTGGGCGTCGTGGTAGTGGAGTGGAGGCGGCGCGTCCGAGGGCTGAGAGGCGGATGCCCCTCCCCTGGTGAAGCGGATGTAGTCGGGGTGAATGGCCCCCGGGGCCGCCGGCAGGGGGGGCGGAGGCGGGTGAGCCCCCCCACGGTGTGGCGGGGCGTGCGGGGGGCGTCGATGTGCTGAGGCGGCGCCGGCGGGGGCGCGGCGGCCGCGGCGGGGGCGTGGTGGGGCGCGGCTCCGCGCTGGTCCCGGGCGTCGATGATGTCGAGCCTCGCCGTCATGCGCTCCATGGCCGCGACTGTGTCGAGTAGCGTGGCCTGCATGGTGCGCCCCCATTCGGATGGGGGGTCGCCGGAGGCGGTCCTCGGGAGAGGGGCGGCCTGAGGGGGCGAGGAGGGCGCGGATGAGTGTGTCGATCCGGTCGATCCCGCCTCGGAAATTCGCTGTGCCTCCCTGCGGGCGGCGCGCCTCCCCCGACCTCGTCCGTTAGGCATGTTGGGCGTGGAGATAGGTAAGGCCACGTGTAGAGAGGTGGGGCTGCGTGTAGAGAGGTGAGGCCAAAGAAAAAGAGGTATGAGGAGCGGAGTCTGTGGAGGCAGGAGGGCGAGTGGCCGGTGGAGAGGCCGGAGGGGGTTATAAGGGAAGGAGAGAGGGGGGGGGGGGGGTTATGTAAGAGGGAGAGAGCTGGAGGAGAGAGGAGGGGGGGAGAGGGGGGGGGGTGCGTCCTCCCTCACCTCGCATCAAACGCAATGCGAGCATTACGACCAATTCGGCTACCACATTGTGTTTAAGCTCCATCATGTTTTTCTCTTGTGTTTGTATAGTGTTTCTGAGATAGACAGATGTATTAATTCGAGCATTACAATCGCATTTACTTTTGTTTGAAGTAAATGTTCTTTTAACGATAATAACTTTAATCGGTTTGTTGCAAAATATGCAACACGATAATGGTGGTGTGCACATCTAAATGCTGGATATAATTCTTTCTACACCCATTTTCGAACACAAATTAGGAGTAGGGTGAATGGGTGGACAAGATTGTGCATCATCGGCTAGCTGAGCAATGACACAAAACGGTGAAGTGAGGATGTGCGGGGAAAACTGTGAATCCCCTAACCAATTGTGTGAACAGAGAGTGGACTCGTCCATTTAGGTCAAGTCGAGGTCAAGGAATAGTTAGATAGGGGTGGAAATAGATTAGGCTCAACAAAGCAAACACAACGCAAACCTCGTAGGAATTAATATATCCTGAGCAAATGCATAAGTAGATAGTGTGTTGATCGTTACTATGGACAAAGTTGTGTCCCATATTGCTTAGCACCTTTTGAGACAGTCTCATATACCCCCCTCAGTCTCAGTATCCTGCTACTGATCTAAACAGTGCCTTCAGAGTCCTATTTCTGCCAACTGCCAGGTTAGTTGGTGATAAGTATCATCTGTGAATCGGCCATGATTCCAAAACTTTAGTTATCGCATGGACTAAAAAAGAATGTTTGATAATCGATAATCACATCTTTAATCAGATAGTTATACCTATACCGAATGACTAATACAAACACAATATTCCATTTCATAAATACTATATGTATATTCACACATACATCAATAAAAGCCTCCTCCTGTGTGATGGAAGCAGGGAGTGGGGGGGAGGGGGTTACCCGGTAATAAAACAGCGCCTTCGGGACGGGGGGGGGAGGGGGCGGGCCATGCATCAATGCGTCAGTCAGAACAAAGTCAGAAACAGCTATCCCCTCCAAGCTTTTATACTTGCAAAATGCGTTAGAAATCACATATCTCTATCCTACTGAGGTGTGACTGTCAACTGATTCCATTCTTCCCTACGCACCCAACCATGCCTCAGTGTCACCCGTATCTCCACCTACCTCGATGCCAGTCCTCTCTCCACCTATCTACCCAACCATGCCTCAATGCCAGTCCTCTCTTCAAATACCTACCCAACCATGCCTCAATGCCAGTCCTCTCTTCACATACCTACCCAGCCATACCTCACTGCCAATCCTCTCTCTACCTACATACCCACCCATGCCTCAATGACAGTCCTCTCTCCACATACCTACCCAACCATGCCTCAATGTCAGTCCTCTCTTCAGATACCTACCCAACTATGCCTCAATGTCAGTCCTCTCTTCAGATACCTACCCACCCATGTATCAATGCCAGTCCTCTCTCCACATCCCTACCCACCCATGCTTTAATGCCAGTCCTCTCTTCACATACCTACCCACCCATGCCTCAATGGCAGTCCTCTATTCACATACCTACCCAACTATGCCTCATGCCATTCCTCTTTCTACCTACATTCCCAACCATGCCTCAATGCCAGTCCTCTCTTCACATACCTGCTCAACCATCCTTCCATGTCAGTCCTCTCTCCACCTACATACCCAAACATGCTTCAATGCCAGTCCTTTCTCCACATACCTACCTGCACATGCCTCAATGCAGGTCCTCTCTTCACATACCTACCCACCCATGCCTCAATTCCAGTCCTCTCTTCACATACCTACTCAACCATGCCTCAATGCCAGTCCTCTCTCCACATACATACCCAAGCATGCCTCAATGCCAGTCCTCTCTCCACCTACCCACCCATGCCTCAATGCCAGTCCTCTCTTCACATACCTACCCAAGCATGCCTCAATGCCAGTCCTCTCTTCACATACCAACTCAACCATGCCTCAATGCCAGTCCTCTCTCCACCTACATACCCAACCAGTTTGTGGTTATGGCTGCCCAGGTCGGAGTACTGTCTTAATATTAGTATGTAGCAGATATTAAAATACGTCCGTACTTCAAATTCATCTGAGCTTGATGAGAATATCTTAGCATATGATTATATCATCCGTCACTCAGCTTGGCATACCACCTGTCTTACCGATTACGGAGTTGTAATCATACCTGCTTATCCATACGTGATTGTAATTAAAATTGACTGCGATGAACAAAGGGATCTGGATTAACGAGGGTTCACTGTTTGGGCGAGTGGTACAGGCGTGATGCAGAGCCAGGACAGATGAATAGGCCAGGTGGCAGTACCAGGCGTGGCAGGAGGCCTGACCAGTCCCTTGAGTAGTTGAGGGTCCTCAGTTGTGTAGTGTAATTCTGGTGCCAACTGGAGACACAATTCACTGTTAATTAGTATTCAGTTAATTATACTTATATAATTGCTTATTCAGCATATATATATATTGGTATGACTTCAGTGACATCATCGTCATGATCATCATTGTCAATCACTAACCCGCAAGGATCGTTGGGGCAACAAGGCCCGTATGCATGAAGCGGTGTTAGCGGTGTGTGGTGTTAACCCTGTAACACTGGGTAGCTATCACTGGTTATCGGCGGCGTCAAGAACTATGTCACACCATATGCATGGGTGCTTAAATGGTGAGTTATAGCTAAACGTGAATGTATTTATAGATTTGGGAAATGCCTCGATTCGACAATATGAATAATGTCGCCAATGCGGCGGGAGCGTTAATAACGGTTATTTGTTAGGGTTAATTTTATCAAATTTCACATATTAAGTATGTAATTCTGTTAAATATGATAGCATTGAATAGATTTGGGCCAAATATATTGCCGCCGATGCGGCGGTTGGTTTCTCCACACACCGGGAACCAGCATGTCTTGTTACATTGACCTTGGACAGTATTTGTTTACTTTACAATCGTCGATTACTTTACAATCGTCGATTCAACAATATGAATAACGCCGCCAATGCGGCAGGACCATTAATAACGGTTCGTTGTTAGGGTTAATTTTATCAAATTTTACTTATTGAGTATGTAATTCAGTTAAATATGATAGCATTGAATAGATTTGGGCTCCATCCTGACACTAACACCGCTGTAAACCTGCTATGGGCTGGCATTTTACTCACGGTGTTAGGTCTTACATGCATACCGACTTTTCGGCGCTAAACCAGAAATCCTGCCCTAACCATGGTTTGCCTCGCTAACACCGCTCCTTGCATACGGGCCCTGAGATGAAGTTTCAACTAGGATTCTCCAATTGTCCCTGTTTCCTACAGCCCTCTGCGTCACTCTCACCAACCCCCATGTATAACTGGTCTTTCCCTGGTGCTATATTTCGACCTGTTCCTTTGCCCGCCTTGTTCTCGGCCCTTCCAGGGCTGATACATACACCTGGCCAGCGACAATAATGAAAGACTGCATACCGTAGGGCAGGAAAGAAATCACAGCGTCGTGAACCCAACCCTTGTACCTAACAAATCATTTGATTGAAAACAAAGAAAACAAACTAAACGATGACACTAAACAGGAAATAAAGCATGGAGGACTGCGGCAAATAGAATATCACATCTCTCCTTTGAAAGGCACCGGAAGCGGTAGCCAAATCGGTAGAGCGCAGAGCTCCCATGCGGTAGAATGGGCGTTTGATTCCCAGCCGAGGCAAACCAATGGCTAACAAAATTTATACTTGTCACTTCCTAGCTTGGTGCCCGGCATTAATATGATAGGGCAAGGACTGGTTAACTCAGTGTTAGGATAATGTGAGTCATTGGGATCTGGTGCTGGTGACCTGGTTTCCCAGTTGGACAACGCTATAAAGTTGCCATTAGTCTGCGCTGTCACAAGTCAGTACCCATGCTGATATGCCCTTCGATGTTGCCCGGATGTGAAATTCCAACAAGTAATCCAACATTAGGAAGATTGACAGTGTTGCGTAGTCCCATACTCATGTACCCTGTGCATATCCATGCATATGAAGGTCGATACCTGCGCTAATTGTGCCTTTGATCGGTGACTTTGTCATATGAATTTGAACATGTAGCCGGGATGTTCAAACATGGCAGGATAGGACCCTAATCTGGCACGCACTGTCGCGTCTAAATCATCCAATCTGATGGGTGACAGGCTTCCTATCACCCCCACACACACCCCACTGTGTAACCCTCATCCTTCAGAACCTGCAGGACAGTGTAAGCCGGCTCCCCCACACAGAGCTGTAAGATGCCATACGATACATTAACCAATGCCTAATCCTTTGAAAGCATGTCTGCACCGTTCACGATCATGTTCAGCACTGAGACGTTTGCTGGGCATTAAAGCTGCAAACACACTAGACGCGTGCATCGCGCGGGCGTCAAGCGTCGCCTGTGCGTCAAAAATAAAGATGTATGTAATAAAGAGAACCCAAGCACACTGGAATGGGCGTTTCTCGTGTGTCACAAATCGCTTTTGGAGCGAATTTTTACACTTGACGTGTGGTGACGCTTGGATTTTGACCGAATTTGCCCGACTTTGCCTGACTTTGCACGACTGTGCCTGACTTTGACTGACTTTGCCTGACTTTGCCTGACTTTGCCCGACTTTGCCCGACTTTGCCTGACTTTGCCTGACTTTGCCCAAGGCAGCTCGACTCTACCCTATGTCTTATGGGTGTGTACCACACAGTGTGTTATGTGTGTGTACCACTCAGTGTGGTATGTGTGTGTACCACACAGTGTGGTATTTGGGTATACCACACATCGTGTTGTGTGTGTGGACCATACAGTGTGGTATGTGTGTGTAACATACTGTGTTATGTTATGTATGTAACACACAGTGTGCTATGTGTGTGCGCTACACAGTGTGTTATGTGTGTACCACATTGCGGTATATGTGTGTACCGCACAGTGTGTTATGTGTGTCCACCACACCTTGTGGTATGTGTGTAACATATGGTGTGTTATGTGTGTGTACCACACAGTGTGTTATGTGTGTAACACACAGTGTGCTACATGTGTGTACCATGCAACGTGGTATGTGTGTTCCACACATTGTGTTATGTAGGTGTGTACCACATTGTGGTATGTGTGCACCACACACCAGGTTATGTGTGTGAACCACACACTGTGTTATGTGTGTAACATATGATGTGTTACGTGTGCATAGCACACCGTGTGTTATGTATGTGTACCACAATGGGTTATGAGCGTGTGACATACATCACAGTATGTGTGTAACACAGTGTGGTATGTATGTGTAACACACAGTGTGTTATGCGTGTAACACCCATGGTGGTATGTATGTACCACATATTGTGTTATGTATGTAACACACATTATGTTATGTGTGTACCGCCCAGTGTGGTATGTGTGTGTACCACAGTGTGTTATGTATGTGTAACACACCTTGTGTTATGTGTGTAGCACACAGTGTGTGATGTGCATGTAACACACATGGTGTTATGCGTGTTACATACATACCGCACAGTGGTGTATGTGTGTAACACACATGGTGGTATGTGTGTACCACACATGGTGTTATGTGTGTACCACACAGTGTGTTATGTGTGTACCATACATTGCAGTATATGGGTACCACATGGTGTGGTATGTGTGTGTACCACACATTGTGTTATGTGTCTGTACCACACAGGGTGTTATGGGTGTGTACCACACATCGTGGTATGTGTGTGTGCCACACATCATTTTAAGTATGTGTACCACACATTGTCAGGTATGTGTGTGTACCACACAGCGTGTTCTGTGTGTGTACGACAATTAAAACATATGTCTCCCGTTTTGGTAGATCGTGGGTTCGAAGCCTGGCCGAGTCAAACCAATGACTTAAAAATTGATACTTGCTGCTTCCTAGCCAGGCGATTGGCATTATTAGGATAGGGCAAGTACTGGTTTGCTCAGTGTCAGGATAATGTGACTGAGTGGGATATCAGGTCATGGTGCTGGCAGCCTGGTCTTCCAGTGGGGGAGCACTATACAGTCGCAATGAGTGTGCACTGTCACAAGTTGGTACCCGTCCTGATATGACCTTAGATGTTGCTAGGACGTAAAACGAAAACAAATAAACAAATAGCATTATTTGCCACTTGGCAGATGCGCGCCAGATGCATCCAGTGTGTTCGCTATTTGCGCCTGAGAACCGCATGATGCCCGCTTGTACTTGACGCATGCGCGACGCACGCGTCCTGTCTGTCCGTAGCTTAAAGCTCCAACGTTGCCATCTCAGCGGACGGAAATTAGTTGCTCAGTGTGAAGGACAAATTACATGTGCTTACAAATATGCCAGGAAGAAAACATAATCTGACGCGAGTGATGTTTCCAGGGTATGCAGGTACTAGGGAGTGCCGGGGGTGGCGCCACCAGTCAGGATTATGAAGGAGGCAGTACAGTATATAGTGTAATAATAATAATACACACACTACTAATAAGGACTTAATTCCCTGCCGTGCCTTTATACTCGCATAATGCATTATGCATCACATATAAGTGCAGTATAAAGCATTTATACAAATATTAGTAAGATAGAAGCTCTCGTGAAATACATTGCCTGTGATGGGATTAGAACCTGTAACCCTCAAGCCATCATGCTGGTTATGTGGGTAAAGCAGCTACAGCAGCCTGGCGCTCAACCTGCTGTTCAAGGTAGGGGGTTTGGTGCACTTTCTCCAGCGTCAAATGGTTTGCCCCTCCTGC
This sequence comes from Branchipolynoe longqiensis, assembly GCA_030323885.1. Taxonomy (NCBI): domain Eukaryota; kingdom Metazoa; phylum Annelida; class Polychaeta; order Phyllodocida; family Polynoidae; genus Branchipolynoe; species Branchipolynoe longqiensis. Next base: position 88,314,409 of record CM059191.1, on the reverse strand, counting down.
CGCTCCGGTGAGCGCATTTGGTTCCAAACTCTAGCTTTAATTGTATTTGTTGTTGGCGTTAATATACGGTAGTGCTTTTGGGCCAGCCACAGTGTCTACTCAATCCAGCTACTTTTGTCTTCTGTTGTAATCACTAACTAATATATGGATAGATGTAAGACCCCTATCGTGTGTAATAATATCTGGAGTGACCCCCCACCCCCACCCAGGCGGGGGGTGGGGGGGAGCGGTCCGGCATGCACGGCTCACCTCCTGCGCGGGGCTTGCCAATCCACTCTCCCGGAACTTTTGTTGTTCCATAATTGATGGATACATAGACAAAGCAAATCGAAATATATATATAAATATGTTATATATTTGATCAATAATATAAACTATATATAGAACGCATGTATGAGGAGCTATCCATCTACAGGATACAATGCTATTTCTTATATCATTCTCTGTGTCACTGGCGATCGTGGGACGACCAGCTTGCGTATATATATATCAGACTGTCTCAAAAGGTGCTAAGCAATATGGGACAAAACTTTGTCCATTGTAACGAACAACATACTATTTGCTTAGGCATTTGCTCAGGATAAACTGATTGGATTTTTACATGGTGTTTCATAATCTCAATAGAATACATATTGATTTGAAGCAAATGTCCTTGTGTTTTCAGTGTAAGCGTTTCTGTGCTGTTTTGTGTCAATCGTTACAATGGACAACAAAAGTGACCAGTTATCACCTTTTGAGACAGGCTCATATATAACCGACAAATGCGCCAGACTGAGCACAGTTTGACCAAGAAATTACATGTTTTTTAAGGTGGACAATGCCGTTCTCCTTGCTAGAAACTTCTCAGACCAAACTGTTGTTGTGTGTTGCTCCTACGTAATAAGCATACATATATGATCATCTATCAGTTCTAGTATCTTGTTGTTAGATACTTTTATATTGCTAATACTCACCAAATTGTGCTTGTCGGCATCAACACTTGTATCTACCAATATTATAAGAGGGCAAAGAACAGTGGAATCTGAAAGCCAATTATCTTTAATAAATATGAGTGTGATAAGACAAATTAAACAAAACGTTATGCAAAAGGTAGTTTATCATACACATACACAAAAGGTAGTGATCAGCTACCACCTACTTCTCTCGCTGTTGGCTAGATGTTGTACCTCTTCTATCGAATATATATGATGTACTGGGATAATTTACTCACGAGAACAAACTAGAGACAGAGAGGCAAATTGATTTACACAATTTTAATGGAGAACATAACCTGGAGAACATATCGATATTGTGTCTCGGATAATGAGAGGATAGTCAGTATTGTGGTACATGGTATCATGATGAATAGCAAAAGTGTTGGTTCATTAAATCATATCAGGTATCAGTGTCAAATCGTATCATACATGGATTAGTGCTAATAGAGAAGACTGGTTAAATGTTGTTTAGTGTTGGAATACCATTTATAGTCAAGAAAGGAGTGAGAAGGAAGCAGGGCAGGACTAGCTCGGAACCAGCAGCCCTCAACCCCTACCCCATTAAAGTCGGGAGAGTGGGTGGGTGAAACGACTGGTGGGAGCAGGTTCAAGCGGGAGACTGAAGTAAGTAGCCAAGTCATGTGTGAAAGTAGTGTATGTCAGAGAAAGTAGTCCCAATAAAAAAGTGCAAGAGTTCCCTCTCGAAAAGTATCCATGTTGACACGCCAACATGAGTAATGAGCAGTCTGAACCCCCCTTTGAGGCAACGATCCACATAGACACATAGGCGTGGATAGGGTGATTACATCAGTGAACCAAGTTAGTGTAGTAGTTAGAATGCTAGCTTCAACTGTAAAGAAGGATCGGTTTGAAATCTGATCTAGGCGCACACTTTCCCAATTGTATCACCACCACTACACTGGTCGCCTACTAGATGTTCGGTTTGCTACCACACAGACCAAACGCTCACATACAAATCACTTTCGCAACATTATGTGGGATATGGTAGTTTGTGACTGGGATATGTTCTATAATGGTTATGGTGGCATGGTACTATAAATATGGCAGAATTATATTTCTGTTCAAAAATGGATATTGGAACAGGACAATAGAGGAAGTACACTCTGATGTGGCCTATCTTTGCAGGTGAAATCTCTCTTACTATTTCCCAGACAGCATTGCTGGATGAGGGGAGGGTCTGTTCCCCTCTGCGCCATGTATTGGGCTGCGAAGCTGTTGGGTTCAAGCTATGGCTGAGCCACAGCGATGGCTTAAACATGGATAGTTGTCACTACGTACACTAACGCTCAACAATACTAAACCTGGAAAATGCATTGTGAAATGAGGAACATGAATTGTCCACGATTGGAAGTGTCCCTGCTCAATCAGTGAATGGAATAAAGTAATAGTAGAACTGCCAATACTAGTTCCTAACTTTCTCAGCTGGTAGGCACTGAGATTGATTAGTACATGCTTGCAGAAGACTCAACGTATTCAATATGAATCATTAAGTGGTTATTGCAAATAGAGGTATGTCTATTTATTAAATGACTGTACAGCAGAGTGGGCAATCAAGCCCTAATCTCAAAGGAATTCATAATATAATCTGTTATGACCAATTTAGTATTGTGCTCATATTTATTATCGCCTTGCTAAGTGAGGTTTTACATCCTAATACAAAATATTATCCATTGTATAAATCACATGCATGAAGTCAGCTATTACACACAAAGAGCAGTCGCCGAATCGGTAGAGCGCGGTCTGAGGTTTGGAAGGTCGGGAGTTTGCTTCCCGGTCGAGTCAAACCAGTTACTTATGAAATTGATTATTCCCTATCCTGACTCTCGGAATTAAGAGGATAGTGTAATGACTGGTTTAATTAGTGTCAGGATAATGTGACTGAGTGGGATATCGGGCCATGGCCCTGATGGCCTGATTTCCCAGTTAGGCAGCACTATAACGTCGCCATGAGTGAACAGTGTCCGAAGTCGGTAACTCTACTATATGACATCGATGTTGCCAGGAAGTAAAACTCCAACAACCTACCAACCGCTCCGTTCTGGACAAGTGAGGACGTGTGGGGGTACATTATATTTGATAAGATCAGAGTGTTTGAGCAGTGTGCTCAGGCCAAGTCGGTGCCTACTACAGTACAACCCCGGCAAAAAATATTACCATTTATCATATACACAAGGTGGTTAAACCAAAGTTGGTTAATCCAAATTATCAGTTAATCCAAACAAAATTGCCGGACCCCAGGCCACTCCGGTATGGTTAAACTGTCATGCAGTTATAAGGGCATCTGAGACCCCCACTGACTTCTCTATATAAAAATGGTGGTATTTTGCTGGGCCGCCAAACTATGTTTGGATGAACCGATCGTTTGATTTAAAGGAGCTTGGTTTAGCGAGGTTATACTGTGTATACATAGCACAACAATGATCAAAGTGTCCACATACATTGTATATTACATGTGCAATACACGCTTACTCAAAGTCAAAGTCAAAGCTAAAGCTCAGTTAAACCAATGATCAGTTAATCCAAACAAATTTCTAGGGTTCCTTCAAGTTTGATGTAACGAGGTTATACTGTATTACAGAGACATTAAGACCGACTCATGGTCACAACTCTGACATCAGAGAGCTACATGGAGAGCAGCATTAATTAAACCAGTCTTTGTCGCATCGTGACTGACAGCACGATGATGATGATGATGGCTGTATTACAGTTCAGGGCCTTATATTACAGTTCGATTAGGGCTGTACGGACTAAACCACACAATGTGGTTAGCAGTAAATAGTCCAGTCAATATTTGAGCAACTTTCACAAATCTAGCCATGAGACATTTCTTTTGACTGTTATATCTAGCTGTGGTTTGTTAGTGCTGATTGTGGTTTGTTAGTGCTGATTGTGACATTCAGTTATTGCTAATATTGGCGTCCGCATCATTACCCTTAGTTCTTAAAGTTGCATAGTCTGATGGTTTTGCATTTCGGTAATTTTTCTGAGATAAATATATTGAATTAATCGTTATAATCTACACAATTTCATGTTGAATGGATAAGTTTTGAGATATTTGAGATATTTGAAATTCAATCTTGTGTAAACTTGGTTTTGGCAAGCACACCAAAACTCGGACACCATAGCCTTCAACAGTAACAGGTTCTATCAAATTGTCTCAGTGCTCCCTTCTATGTTGCAATCATCATCATCATCATGCTGTCGGTCGCGATGCGACAAAGACTGCTTTCATTACTTGACTGCTGCTCTCCATTTAGCTCTCTGCCGTGAGAGTGATGTGTTGTGCGGTTGTACATTTCATGAAAGCTGCCTGCAAAAGTCTCGAAGTGTCTGCTGGCTTTTGCAAGTTACCAGCGGCACTCTCTCGGGGAGCAAATAGAGGTTTCACATCGGCAAGAACATGTCCAGACAGGCGCAAACTATTTGTCCCTGCAGTGGCTGGTAGGGAGATGTTGGGAGTTCCATACATCAACCGCCCTTGTTGCTGCCACAGTGACATCGTTTTCTGTTCAGGGTTTGCTCCCTTAGCCTTCGGTTCTGTCAAGAACCTGTACCACAAGGCAGTGGTTTACAACTCTGCAGGGCAGGGGTGTCAAACTCCCTGAGGTATTGCAATACCTGCATACCCATGTGGCAATAAATGCTTAATATCTAATATGTGTGTCAATATCTAAGTTAGATATGTAGAGTCAAATCTGTATCATTATTTTGGTTTTGAAAAATTGATGCTTCATCGGACTATGCATCTTTACTGTCACTCCCTTGCAATGAATACGTAATTGGCGACGCTCAAAGTTAACTTTCTGCAGCTCTGGTTGCTAACAAAGTTTTGGAAGGGAATACGATGTGAGGTCGACCTTCTGCTTTTTGCTTTCATCAGCCAAGTCCCTTATTGCAGCCACGAAAACACCAGTCATAACACATGCTTTATGTGGGTCTTTATCAGAATTATTGTAACCAAGATTATTACTGAATACTTTAGCTATGCTCTCCCCCATTCATTGCTCAAAGATAATAGAGCAGTATGTGCACACACCCAAGAGGCATAGGGGATAGACTGCTGCGGCTCCTGAAACACTTGGCATACATGGCTGGCAAGGCCAAGTTGGGAACCTTTTGTTGTTGTTGTAAATAAAGTATATTCATTGAATCAAGTATTTTGTCAGTGCCATGGCACTGGTCTTCCAGCCCTATGACAATACAGTTATTTACAATATATGTATATGTAGTCTGATATTGTCATCAGCAGCTAGCTCAAGTCAGCTGAAATAACAATATCAAACATTCAAAGACTTACATATGGTATCGTTTGACAATTCACATATAAAATAGTAGTTATATGTTGTATACATACATACTTAGATACCTACATGTGTATTGATTAGACCTTTATTGAGAAAACCCACGGTAACTATGACCAGGCTGTTCGGAAGCTGGCGTCTTCTGAGGGATTTGAGAAATTTACGTCTGGGTACCCTGAAATAGCATTGAAATCTAAGCTTTCGAGTATATGAAACAGCAATCATCAGGGTCCAGTGGCAATACAGTGGGAAGAGGGAGCCCTGGTAGTTCTAAGCAGCTCTTTACGAGGGAGGGTAAGAAGCCTTGCCTTGCCTTTAATGAGGAGGAAGGCTGCTCCCGTGATGACAAAACCTGTAATTATGGCCACTGGTGTTCCTGCTGTGGCAGCAAATCCCATATTAGAAATAAGTGTAGTAAGGAATAGTAGCTGTCAGTCGCCAAGGTCGGCGTGTTTCCCGATTGTGCCGAGAGGTTTGCAATGTGAATTTGAGTTCTGACCTTAATAACGTGATATATTGTGGTTCCGACTTGACCTCTGCCCGTCCGACTACCTACCTTGATTTATTTGTACCTGTTTGTGCTAATCTGGAACAGCAGTTGATACTATGCCCTGACTGTGGTGAGGTCAATGTACAACTTAGGCACACACTTTTCTTGGTGAATCACATATATAGGATGAGGAGGTGTATGCCGGCCTTATAGATTAGTTTATATATATGTATATCAACAGGTATATAGCTAGGCTATATAGCTGTCATTTTTGTAAATAACTCTTTTAGACTAATTGATCTAAACAAGCTGCGTATAATTTGAAGTACCTTTTATTACAGAACATTATGCTTGGATATATTTGAAGTGTAAAATGTCAGATTAATGTTGGTTTTGTCTTTCAAAATTGTCACCCCTATAGTATTCAGCGGTAAGTAGTTCTAATGGATTGATTTACTATTTCCATGTACAGGACAATAAACACTTGCTATCATCAACCTATGCAATTTAGATAGAGGATCATTGTTTTAGAGGGTTTACCTATAATGGGTAAGGTTGGTATGATATACTTTTTTGTTTGTTTATTAAATGTATTTTATTCAGTGAATAAAGTTTGTTGTCAGCGCCAGAGCACTGGTCTGCCGGCTGTTCAGTACAATTTGTTGGTACATAAATGACAATATCAGTTGCAATAATAACCAGGATAATAGAAGCATAGTATAACTGCATACACTTCCGCTTCAACATATGTATTATGCACTTAGTGAGTATGCATCACATGGTATTGCATGATTCTAGAATTGTCTTTAAACACTGCTAAGGTGAGATGTTCCTGTGTAAACTACACTGTTATCAAGGGAGAGGTGTATATACACACAAGCCAATCTTATAGATCAGTAATCCATCTACACACCGCAGTCCTTATAATTCCACTCAAACTACATGGTTATTATTAGTATTTTCACTTATACGGAAATGTCTACACATGCATATGCACAACTGCGCGACACAGCATCCACTTCCGCTTGTGGCTGCGGGCGTCTCTAATTAATTAATTTTGCCAGAAAGGTCTCTTATTGTTTCGGCCGTGCCTGGGTTAAGCCTCCTCAGACGGGCTTTCCCATAGCATTAACGTCTCGTGTGGCTGAGAGTCTGAAAGAAGGCTTTCCCCGCCATCCCGCAAAGCTTTACCAATCATTCACCTCTCCAAGCTAGAGCGCATGCTCCCCTTGCGGAAGATCGGGAGTTCGATTCTCCGTCCGAGTCAATGCAGTGGCTTACAAAATTGATATTTGTTATTAGCTATTCTGCTGCCCGCCACTACTATGATAGGGCAGCGACTTTGTAGTTCAGTGTCAGGGTAATGTGACTGAGTGGGAAATCGGGTAATGGTGAAGGCGGCATGTTCTATCAAAGGGGAAGAACTATAAAATCCCCGTGAGGGCGATGTAATATTGTGGGTGCCGGCGGCCTGGTTTCTCAGTGGGGTAGCCCAACGAAGGATCTCTCATCCAATGCATTCGATTCTTTTTAATATGTAGCATATCAAATAATTGTTGGGATCTGATATGTATGCTTTCAATCAATACCACGTGTATTGATAATATTTTCATTTCAGCGGGTATTTCCTAGTTGTGGATGACAACATCAGACAACATATATCTATATATAATATGTGTAGATCGTATATACTATATATTATATGTATATATATATCTAGTAAATAACAGTATAGTGACATGCCCGGAAAACCAGTGCGACAGTGTTTGCAGCATATTTTATTCCATGATGAAACTATATTTACAAAAAGCAAAAGTGTCCACTGTTACAAGTTGGTATCCATCCTGATATTACCTTAAAGTGTTGCTGGGACGAAAATCCCCAATGGAGGACCAAAGCCATCATGGCTATGTCATGTCTAAACGCATCTTCTCTGTATTTATACAAATATACATTACATACATATATATGGATATATGTGATGTATAATGCATTATGCAAGTATAGAAATACTTAAGCGAATTAATGTCATATTGTTATGCTCCATAAGACCCATCACTGTACCGGCGTGCCATCTGGAGACGCCTCACTTCAACTGGATGTTGACGAGTGTCAGTCGCATCAGCGGATTGTTTTCTTTGACAGAGATTAAACTACTCAACCTACTACTATTATTGCACTGGAGCTATGCTTATATATTTGATCTATAGATGCATACACTAGCATACATATACATATAACTACACATATATATATATATATATATCCATTAGTTTTGAAATGAGCAGAATGACAGTTCGCTCACGGGTATTGGAGGTGGGCAGGAGAGAATGCCCGCTCCGCAGTAAATCACATGGAGGTTACGGTGGTTAGAGAGAAACATTTAAGGGGATGTCGTTATTTATATCCACATAATCAATTATATAGTACATATACTCCATGCTGGAAGGAGAGGGCAGCGAGAGGCTTGGTGTGAGTCAATGCCAGAGAGGAGGAGGGAGGGGGATATGTCCCTACTGTGACATTTATTACAGTAGGACTGTTAGTGATTGTTTGTTTGTTGTTGTTTTACGTCCTAGCAACATCTAAGGTCATATCAGGATGGGTACCGACTTGTGACAGTGCACACTCATGGCAACTTCATAGTGCTGCTGCCAGCACCATGACCTGATATCCCACTCAGCCACATTATCCTGATGCTGAACCAACCAGTCCTTGCCCTATCCTAATAATGCCAAGTGCCAGGCTAGGAAACAACAAGTATCAATCTTTAAGTCATTGGCTTGAATTGACCAGGGTTCGAACCCACAAGCCCACAATCTCCCAACACGGGAGACGGATGCTCTAACTCATTCGGCCATCCCGTCTGGTCTATTAGTAATTGTACGCGGGGGAGATACAGCAGTGGGAACGCGTAAGCGGGGGTGGTTGTAGTTGCACAGTGAATACTTTGTGCGACAGGGATTCAACATTCCCAGTTGACGAAAAACAACATCAAACAACTAACAAAAACACCACTTTTAAGCGCTGTTTACTCGCTATGACTTCAACAGACATGGCCTTTGATTATTGCCTCATCGCTTGTTGCCTGCGCATGCTCCGTGTGAACCCTCCCATAGGTGTGCCGACTTTAATGGCTCCGAGTGTTGACAAGATTCCGAGGTAAAAGCAGATCCAATTAGCGGCACTACAGACATATATCGCCCTCAGTGGCGCTGGGGCTAAGGGGATTAAGGGACACTCTCGTTGGGAAGCGCACAACAAGAAGGAATTTCTCATGGCTCATGGCTGACTCTTCAAAATGGCGATTGAAATCTCATCCGCTTACCGGTCAGACCGCCTCCTGCCCTGTCTGAAACGCTGCTTATTAGACATTGAATGTCATTGGTGCTTTAGTATTTCAAATTGGGGTTTTGCAGGCGATGCTAGAACTTGGGACAGGTGCTGATGCGATGTGTTGCCAGGACGTGAAGCTCCAATGAAGAAGAAGTTGAGACAAGATAATATTATATTGGTCACTCTCCTGAAAACTGGCTAGAAGTGTCACATGGAGAGTTCAACTCTAATATTTTTAGTATCTCTTGGTTGCAAATGAAAGCTGGAAATCTCCTCTTTACAGCTATGTAAAATATTAATTGATGAGATACAAAATAAAGGTGTAGTCCATGATGAAGCTATGTCTTATGGCAGTATAACATGTGTTGCTCAAATGTTACACATGAGTAGGGCACCATACAGTGTGCTCAATACAAATCTAAGCAAAATTACATAATTTCTTACTGAGAAGCATATTAATCATGGCACAATATACATAAATATGTAGTGCTTATATTGATAAAGAAAAGAAGTAATTCCCAGCCATGCTTTATTCACTGAATAATTAGTGTACACTATTTGTTTGGCATCCAGACAGTACAGGTTACATCTGTGACAGAAATTTGTAATATTATTTCTGAAGACATCAAATAAGTAAAACAAAAATTTAAACATGCATACACGTTAATAAATACTTCCTTTTGATTTGGGAACTGTTTTGTTTGATATATCTATGCAATACAAGATGTTAGTAAGGATTCAACCATGTCCCATATGTCATCTTACAAATGGCTGACTGTAAAACGTTTTCTTTTGGTATAAAAACACTTCAGGACTAAAGTTGCCCATGGTATATTTGATTTCCCTTATTTCTTACAACAAATCTGAACATGAATATGACAATTATAAGGAAAGAAATAAGAAGGATGCTTCTTTATTGATGTTTTAAAATCCCATCACATGCTGAACAGTTTTCCTGAGAGTGACCCATATATGTTGCCGACTTCAGTGAAGTGCCAGAATCACCATCGAAGATATTGGAGTTAAATTATATGACAATGTCCTAAAAATTGCGACACCACAAGATACACACAAAAGTAGGAATCTAAACAATTTAAATGTGTGTAGGTTTGATTCCAATGTTTATCCCAATGTTTGGATCGGTCCGTATAGGGTTTTGCGCCTGAACTCTTCAATGGAGGCTTCAGTTCAGAAAATATGTTGTTTTATCAATAGTAAGTTTGGAGAGTTATACATTATTTTATTCATAACATGGAATAAATTGGAACCGTAACCGACCCTGCAGGAAAGGAAAACAACACTAATTTCAAAGTATCATTGATGGTAATACTTGGGTTGTGGTCGAGATGATTTGCTTCTCGAAACATTTGATCAAATTGCGGTTGCATTTCAGTCGATATTCACTGGCGTCTGCCAATGTTTTGCTTTTCCTCTTTGAATGTTTTCTAACCCGGAAAGCCACATCCCCACGTTGAGATTCATCCAGATTCATGAGGTGCGCCCACCAGCCCGACATTTCTGCATCTTTTAGAAGCTTCTCTTCAAGGCGGAACACTATGTCTCTGTGGCGATTTGTTGAAATTGTCCATTAGTTACTGTCGGCACTGCCTTACTGCAGTGCACATAGAAACTTGCTGATGACTATAGAAACTCTACGCAACAGCCGATGACTATCCCACCCAGTCTCTTCTTCTGTTATCTGAAGCATTCGACATTGTCGTTCTGATTGCCCCGATGGAACGTCTTAAAATATTTAGTTCTCTGAACAGACACAATAACAAACAATTCAAACAAATAACATACCAAATGAAGCACATCGCATTCAGTATTATGTGCGGGTTCGCAGGCAAGTGGGTAATGCGCAATTAATGGTCATAGAAATCGTGGAATAGGCCTGTCAATAGGTGTATTGCCAGGAGGAAGCCGATTCCGATGAATTAATTACTACATGACTAGCTTGCACATTATGTCTTCTACAACTTGCATACACATTCATACATGTATACCTATTTATATATACATTCACATATGCCAATTACCATATAAACATATTCATGTATAAATATACATGCTTAGCGACATTCACATGTACATGTGTACATTCTTATGTACATCTGCATGCACCTGTATATAGGTGTCGTGGGGGTGATGGAACTGGGAAATATTGCGCCTAGAGCAGGATTCTAACCCACATCTCTTTGCAGTCTGGGCCAGTGTGCTAACCATTACACCATCTAGGTTCCCTGATGTCACCACGCTACCAACACCTACCTCTCAATGTGGCTCCTTGTCTGAGAGGTCAGTGCAGACTACTATTCTCATCCCCCTGGAATTGTAAGACTTATAATGCTTACACTTACATACATACAGACAATGCACTTACATATACATACACACTGTAGGTTCAACAACTATACAGCGCATAGCTTGTACAGGATCATGGTTACAGCAACCAATGTCATGGGGGTGATGAAAATTGGAAATATTGCACCTAGAGTGAGACTTGAACCCACATCTCTTTGCATTCTGGACCAGTGTGCTAACTGTTACACCACCTAGGCTCCCTGATGTGACAACACTACCCACACCTAGCTGTATATGCGGTTCCTTGCCTGAGAGGCCAGTGTAGACTACTACATATGTATATATATCTTACTTGTTAGTGAAGTCGGTTTATCATCCAGTGTGACTGACACTGGTCAACATCCGGGTGAGGCGAGGTGGGCCAAGATGGCGCCACTGGTACAGTTTTGTGCCTTGCGGAGTATAACAATAATCATAATAACAAATAATACGCCCATCCATATATTCATACTGGCATAATACATGATATGAACAATTGAAGAGTTCAGACGCAAAACCCTGTAAAGGCCATTACAAAATTGTCAATACAATAAAAGATGTTTACCTAAAAATAATTATAATTCTGACTACTTCCACTTATGTCCTGATAACATGATTATGGAGTAATGACCAAACAAGTAGGAATGTAAACAAATACAATATGGGTAGGTTTGATTTCAATGTTTATCCCAATGTTTGGATTGGCGTTTACAGGGTTTTGCGCACAAACTTTTCAATGTATGTCCAATGTGAATAAATTGTCGAGTATCTACACAGTTATTCAATTGCAGCGAACATTCTCCTCTGAATGTTCACCGTCTGATAACAAGTTGGGAGTCTGGTGTGTTCTAAGGTGTCTGGACTGCACTCAAACTCTATTCGCACGTGATTGTGGTGCTATTGATCGGCAGGTGTTTTGAGAGTCCAGTGAGACACAAATTGTGCTTGCGTTCTCCCCCATGTAGGGAAACTGAGCTCAGTGTGTATACGTAAATAAATGCGCCAAATCCACCAGGCATCAAGGCTTCCAAATCTAACCAAAATATAGAGCTTATCTCCTGAATGCACCTGTAATCATAATAACAATACTACTGATAATAATGTGGGTCGAATGAGTTAGAGCGTCCGTCTCCCGTGTTTGGTAGATCGTGGTGTCGTGGGTTCGAATCCTGGTTGAGTCAAACCAATGACCTAAACATTTATCCTTGTCACCTCCTAGCCAGGTGCTCGGCATTATTAGGATAGGGCAAGGAGTAGTGTAATGAGGAAGACCAATGGCCCGCAATTGAAATTTCCCCTGCTTAAACAACTAATGTACCAACACCCAAAAATGTGCACCTGATTAGTAACTACAAGACCCTTTTTTCAGCAATGGTAGTCAATAATAATTATAACTAAAAGAAAAGGGTGGATGATATTTTGTTTAATCATGTGTTACCATCGGTGTGTATTACTTCAATATTTCTGGGTTTTACTTACCATCTAATCTCAATGTAGTGACTATGGCCCTAGGACATTACCTATTTAACTGGGGCCGTTTGAACACACTTTTGATTAATAAACCCGTTAGTATATTTTGTCAGTAAATTAGAATGTATTTAAAATTCTGATATTATATATTCATCATCATCATCAGCATGCTGAGAATAGAGGATCTGCTTTGGTAGCCTGTCTGATGACATCCTCATGAGGCGTCCAGTCCACTGGAGCTTCTTATTGATCAGAAGATCTTCCATAGATGGCAGCCCCGTCCATTTGAGTATTTCCTTATTTGTCACTTTGTCCTTCCAGGTTAGCCTCATGATTGAATGCAGATGTCGCATCATGGAGGCATGCATCTTTTTCAGCTTTTGTCTGTACACTGTCCAGGCCTCAGCTCTGTATAGTAGGGTGGATAGCACAATTGCATGGTAGATCTTCCATTTAACCCTCAGGGACACATGGTGGTTGTTCCAGAGTCTCTGGCACAGTCTGCCGAAAGATGCGCTATCCTTGGCCATCATCCTCTGTATTTCAGCAAAGCCTATTAGGCAAGAACATATGACTTTGCAACCATTTTCCTCCAGTATACCCTGTTCTCCATTGCCCTCTGTAATTTGCCAAACTCCAGGCCTGTCCCTTTCCTCATGTTGTGTCCAGAGCTGTTTCTTTGTCCGCCTTGTCATTTTCGCCCATTTCACTATGACGTCCAATATGGTTCTTGTAAGATCTAATGAACACGAATTATGGCCATAGCATTGCACTCTGAATGGCTTTTCCGGTTGTGCGGATATCTTCATATGCTGCATCTTGGCATGGACTCATTGATAACATTTTATTGTTATGAGGACTCTAGTATATTACTGTATCACCTCAATTCCATTGTTTGTATTATCTCTCCCCACCCATGGGCCATGTTTACCTTCCTGCTCTATACTTCCTATATATCCCAGCATGCATCAGACAGGGATCACACCGTATACATTAAGGCAGCATGGTCCGATGAAAATATCCAATTTTCAAAACTAAAATAATTATCTAGATTTGATTGTACACATCAAACTGAAATACTGGTGCACACACTAGACATGTGTCATCAACTAGAAGGCACTGAATAATACTGAGGCAATGTAATATAACCTACTAGTGCAGAATTATTTTGGTACTATCGTTTTGGCTGGCTTGCTGACATTAATTTAGCATGTTTGCGCTTCAAATATGTAAAAACGTTAGCTACTTAATATAAAAGATACTTCAAAGTAAAGTATGGACAATTATAATGAGCATCCTAATATGTTTATCTCAGAAAATGACAGAAACTCAAAGCTTCGGACTATGCAACTTTAAGTATACTGAAATTGTCTATGCTGCTTTCCAACATGGGTAATTCTGTTGTGAAGAGAGGACTACTTGTGCTGCCACCTCTCGTATTAAATTGTAACCTTAGCAGCCTAGCAACTGTCTTACAACTAGCACCTGGCAAAGCGCCCACCGGCACGTCCACTGCTAATTACACTTCCTGTCAAGACGCCACTCTGACCAGATGAGCCGATCTCCAAAATTTACCACCCACCCACCCGCATAATGGACAGTCGGTTGCTGGGGTTGAGTGCCTGGTCGATGAACGGACTCAAACTTACTGCCCCATGCCTACTCTTCGCTTAGCCTAAATTTGTAACTACACTTATTATTTTAAATAAAGGCCCATATTATAGTAGTCCGACTATGCGTCCTGAATTATAATCATAAAACCAAATTCCCAACTGCGAGTCCTGCCTATACACGCCATGATTAATTCCAGGGAGCCACCTCTTGCTGCTGTGACTGCCCATCCCGGCAGATAACTGGTATCCAGTGGCGCGCCCCTGGGGTATGACGGATCTGGGTCCTAAATCACACTGCCCTCTGCCACCTAGCGGGAGGGGAGGAACCTCATTTACCTGTATGCGAGATAGTTGCATTTGGAGGGATGGATACACCCTGGGGCTGATAAACCAACCCTATCAGGAATACTGCACTCCTGACCCGATATGCCAAGATGCTAGATGGAATCTAGACATCGCCTTTGAGGCTGATATGAGCTTTGGCGGATCTGGCTTCTTCTTTTCTCACTTGCTGTTGTGAGTGTATGGATGCAGAAGTGTGTGTGCATGGTGTAGTGCGTTTTATAATATAATACTCCCATTTTTACTAAACTTATTCATATCATTCATGATGCCCCAATGCAGTTTGTTTTGTTGATATCAGAGATAGTATCATTGAAGATTCATAGACCGAGGTCATGATCTCATTTACCTCAAAACAATTGTTTACCTATATTAGATTGTGAATATACAACTTATATAGGCCCACTGGTCTTCTCTGTAATCGTGTACTGCAGTATATAAGGATTGATTGATTGAGTGGTGGTTGCTTTACAGGGTGTCGGTAGCATAGGCCATATTCACAGTGAGAAATGTTAGTTTTTTTGTTCAAACCATCACTTTTACATGTAAAAGCAGACAATCAATTATGTGCCAATATACACTCATTAAATTAGAAAGCTGACACTCATATATTTGTGGTCAAGGAAAACACATTCCGATAGAAAAAGAAAAGCTTTATTAATAATTGATAGGATCTATTTAGTAAACTATATGAGGTGGTACAGTCCAGCTGCCCTCAAAAAGGCTAAACTGTTTTCCTGTTTTACCTTGGTAAAAAGGTCATGCATACTGTCTGCAGTGTAGACTTGTTGGCACAGGGCTAATAAATCAACACAACTTAGTAACATGTATTTGAGTGTCAGCATGGACTGACACCCAATACATTCAGGGGGAGATTCGCCCTTGAGCAGAAAAGTATATAAGGAATGTTGTATCGGTTTAAAGGAATATTGCTTCATAACAGTGTAAATATTCGGAGCTGAGCACCAACATTAGTTTGGCATACAATATCTTCAAGGTTAACCCCTTAACATACAAGATCCTGCGATGCAATGTAAAGGATAGTGTAAAGATATGTTTAATGTATTTCCTTAAAGCTACATAGTCCGATCAAAACATCAAGTGTTTTAAACCAAAACCATTATCTAGATTTGGTTCTACAAGTATAACTTAAATACTGTTGCACCTTTAAACGATGTGTTGCCACCTAAAAGAGAATAGTAAGTCAATATAATAGAACATGTTACTGCAGACGTCAATGTTGTCAGAGTATTGGTATGCTTGCTACCATTAAGTTGTTATGTTTGCATTTAAAGTATCTAGGCAGTTAACCCCTTAACATACAAGTTACTTCAAACTAAAGTAAGGTTAAATATAACAATCAATCTAATATGTTTATCTCAGAAATTAATTAGAAACTCAATATCATCGGACAATGAAACTTTAAAAAAAACAGCTGAGCATCTAACATCATCAGATTATGTTATTTAATGTGAGTTCATTGATCAAACCATACTGCTGGAAATGCAAGGTACATCAACACATATAGTGCCACAGTGGATAAATAACACAATTTCCACAAAGATCTGATTTTCAGTGGCCAGATACCACGCGCATATTATTGGACCTTTAACTTGTTTTAGCATCCTACTTGCAGCTCTTTCGACATGAGAGAATCGGATCGGATGTCAGGAAAGCCCAGTGGTTGACACACCGTATATGATAAGGATGATGAATTGGCGGCGACATACTGTTTTTTCCCCCTAATCTAACGGTAGCTACTTGAACTATCTAGGGCTTCACTAATCCGGGTCTTCTTAGCAGATTCACTGTTCAGGAAATGTCCTAAATAAGACAGTATTACATAAGTACAGGGTATATTGTGTATTTAAATATGGTATATATACTGTATTACATATCGTGGATAGAGTGTATTTAAATATAGTGTATATTATAGATGCCTATAACTTTAAGTGAATTGACTTGATTTTGGCCATAGATAGTAATAGGTCCGTGGTGCATTGTGTGCCTCTCAATTGTAGTATAGCTATTCTCCTTTGTGAATAGTTCCCTACACCCCCTACCTTCTGTGCGTTGCCTTTAATATTGGGCAACTCCAACACATATTGGTCAAACTGGCGAGATTATAGGGTGAACAGACTATGCCTAAGTTTGGCACATCATGTCTTACAAACAATGCTCTATGCTGCACTGGATTCACAGGCAAGATGCAACATGCGAAATCAGGTATTGGTAAGTTGCTTGAGGGAGGATACCAACTCTCCCTGTTAGGTTGATCGTCATGATTGTCCCCTTAATGCCCCCTTATTGTCCACTTAGTGTCCCCTTATTGTCCCCGTATTGTCCCCTTATTGTCCCCTTATCGTCCCCTTATCGTCCCATTATTGTCCCCTTAGTGTCCCCTTATTTTCCCCTTATTGTCCCATTATCATCCCCTTATGGTCCCATTATGGTCCCCTTATTGTCCCTTTATTGTCCCGTTATTTCCCCCTTATTGTCCCATTATTGTCCCATTATTGTCCCCTTATCATCCCATTATTGTCCCCTTATTGTCCCCTTATGTTCCCCTTAGTGTCCCCTTATTGTCCCCTTATCGTGCCATTATGGTCCCCTTATGGTCCCCTTATGGTCCCCTTATTGTCCCTGTATTGTCCCATTATTGCCCCGTTATTGCCCCCTTATTGCCACAGTATTGCCCCTTTATTGTTCCCTTATTGTCGCCTTATTGTCCCCTTATTGTCCCTTTAGTGTCCAATTATTGTCCCATCACTGTGCCCGTATCGTCCCCTTAGTGTCCCCTTATTGTCCCCTTATTGTCCCATTATTGTTCCAGTATTGTCCCCTTATCATGCCATTAGTGTCCCTTTATTGTCCCGTTATTGTCCCGTTATTGTCCCCTTATCATCCCTTTATCTTCCTCTTAGCGTCCCCTTATTGTCCCCTTATGGCCCCATTATTGTCCCCTTATTGCTGCCGTATTGCCCCTTATTGTCCCAGTATTGTCCCCTCATTGCCCCCCCCTTATTGTCCCCTTATTTTTCCTTATTGTCCCCGTATTGTCCCCTTATTGTCCCCTTATACGCAGGTTCTGTTGGTGTAAATATCGTAAGGTGGGTTGGCCTTATTCTCCCCTTATACGCAGGTTGTGTTGTTGTAAATATCGTAAGGTGTCTTGGCAATGCCTGGAATTGAATCTGCTTGCCATTTGGCAATAGAGCAATTCGCTAAATATGTATTATGTACTCTGATATTGCCATCAGTAGCTAGGATTATCGGGTTTGAAATGACAGTATAATTCACTTCAAGAATTGTCTAGTGTACTGTTTGAATATTTATATACGAGATAGTACTCAATATAATAATAACATATTATATCATATGTTTTTATATGTTCAATATATAACGTATTGTAGTCTTGGAACGTCAAATATTGTGAATGATGCCCATATGTTTTAAAAGTAAGGTGTCCTTTGAGTGCAAAAACCGTAGGCAAATAAAGTATGCCAGTTCTAATGGGTCAATTAATTCGTCGGAAACCTCCAAATATGTGCCTCACCTGAGGATGGCCAATGCACTTGTGAAACCAGACTATAGTCAGGTGAATCTGGGGCAAAGTCTTTCTTACACCGGTGTACAGTGACATCAGATAGTAACTGCTTCACAATCACATACAATAGATTAATCATTTTTGTAGATGTAAATCCTTCATTCAATTGCCTTTAAATAGAACACCCCCTCCAGGGCATATTTCGGGTGTACCAAATACTTCTAAATCTCACAGTCAAAACAATTGAGCTGTGCTCATCTGTTGTCAATCCTGCGTTGAGATTGCTAGGCATTAGTCAATCGTCCCACATTACCCATTGCATGACTGATAGCTTCCAAAGCAGTGTCCATTGGTTCCAATTAACCCAGATAATCTATTTATTCACAAAGCGTCACGGCTCAGTAATTACTCAAACACAAAGCAGTTCCCTCTTCAGCCATCATTGCTGCCATTTTGCCATCGGCACTCCCTCCTGTCCAACACCAACCGACCCAGACACACACAAAGTCCCCTACCAACCTGATTGAACCTCCACCTCCCACCACACCCGTCATCATCCCGCCCCCCCCCCCCAAAACGCTACCTCAACCTCCTCAGCTAATACATTCCCCAACCTACATCAACCTCCACCTCCCACCACCCGAACCTCATCCACTACTGCCCCTCCACCCTCATATACACACATCACCTCTTGAACTTCTCACATTCCATAGAAGCATCCACCAGAATGGGTGGCCGAATTCGTAGAGCGCAAGCCTCCTTTGCGGAAGATCGGGAGTTCAATTCCCAGTCCAGTCAAAGCAATTATTCACACAATGATACTTATTCCTTCCTACCTTGGCATTAATATGTGTGGGGTAGGACTGGTTAGTTCAGTGTCATGATAACGTGACTGAGTGGGATATTGGCTGATGTTGCTGGCATCCTGATTTCTACAAAGTCATCATAAGTGTGCACAGTCCCCATCGGTACCCATCGTGATATGACCTTAGACATTGGCAGGACGTAAAACTCCAACAACCAAACGATTCACCACAGAAAACTCTATCATGTACGTGGACAATCTACCTACGGGACCCGATAAGATCGCCAGTTGCTGGGTAGGCAGCGGGCACGGGGGTGGGGGTGGGTGGTGGGGGTTGTCGCGGCCCGGGGTCGGGGGAGATACGGGGCAGTGGCCGGTGGGCTGGCCACTCTGTTATCAGGGCGTCAGTTATCTGCATGCTATCTACTTTAGGTTTAATCATAATGCGGCAGGACGGCCCGGTTCCGGTGGCAGGCGGTCCGGCCGCGGTTTGATGAATGGTCTACAGGCTGGACTGGCCCCTGCCCTCGGCCAGCATTCATCCTTCTCCTCTTCCACCTTTTCATTTGTTCTCTGCTTCTCCATCTCTCTCTCCCCGTCTTGCCCAACCCATTCTGCAGGCACCTCCCATCGACCTGTTCGGCTACTCCATCGGCGCTCTCACCTCATCTAATACTGGATGGTTTTTGCCCCTCCCGTTGTTGCTGTTAGTTATTTTGTTTTCTTTTTCAGATGGGATCCTCGCTATGATGAAGATTGTTGTTGTCTAATGGTCCATTGTCATAGTTTGTATCCCTATGTCCACAGACCTGATCATCTCTCGTATGTTCTAAGGAGATCCCATCAGCGCCCACACCCACATTAGCCCCCCCCCCCCCCCAACCACACATCAGCCCCCACCCCAACCTCAGCCCCCCCCCCCCTTGATCAGCTCTTATCTAGATCTACCAACAAGCAGCCATCCACTATCATCAGTCTAGTCTCATTATTCAGACCGGTTTCGCCAGGTCTATCAAGTTAATAACACACCTTGCCATTACCTATCAGTTAATACAATTATTAAACTGTTGTACATGACATAGTACCACTATCTCTTAAGATAGGTATGCAGGTATTGCAATACCTCAGGGAGTTTGATGCCCCTGCCCTGCAGAGTTGTAAACCACTGCCTTGTGGTAAAGGTTCTTGACAGAACCAAAGGCTAAGGGAGCAAACCCTGAACAGAAAACCATGTCACTGTGGCAGCATCAAGGGTGGTTGATGTATGGAACTACCAACATCTCCCAACCAGCCACTGCAGGGACAAATAGTTTGCGCCTGTCTGGACATGTTCTTGCCAGTGTGAAACCTCTATTTGCTCCCTGAGAGAGTGCCGCTGGTGACTTGCAAAAGCCAGCAGCACTTCTACACCTTTGCAGCCAGCTTTCATGAAATGTACAACCACACTAAATGGAGAGTGGCAGTCAAGTAATGAAAGCAGTCTCTGTCGGATCACGACTGACAGCATGATGATGATGATCTCTTAAGAGCATCAGAAACAGACCAAAGGTTATTGGCACAGTGTTGGATATCCTTCCATTTCTCCCCCAATTTCTCCTACTACCTGCCAAGTAATTTCATCTACAGTTCCTCAGCCAATTGCTCCTATCAACTCTCACCTGATTGTTCCTACCAATTATCCCCCACTCCTCCTACCAGTTGTCCACCAATTTATCCCACCGACTGTCACCCAGTTACCCCTAACAACTATCACCCAATCATTCCTACCAACTGTCACTTCATTGCTTCTACCAACAGCCACTCAAGTGCCCCAAGTACTGATCAGCCAATTGCTCCGAGGTAATGTCCCCTAATTTCTCCCAGCAGCTCTCATCCAATGTCCCCTACCAATTCTCATCTAATTTATTCTAGCACCTCGCACTCAATCCCGCCATTTCCCTGATTGCAGCGAGTCCTACGAACAACCCACAAGACCAATTCAAACTCCCCAAACATACCCAACTCTGTAGACTTCCCAGCAACCCACAACCTCTCATCAATCCCAGCAGCCACTGCGCTGGTACCCGGCGTCCAGTCGGCGCTCCGTGTTAAAGCCGAGTTAAGTGGTACTAAACGCTGGTCACGTGGTCGCCTTCAGACTATTTACCCTCTTTGGAAAATTACTTACGGCCACGTGGCCGATTAACCCTTACCCGGGAACCCAGGGCCATTGAGATACCTAAATGCACCTCAGATATGGAGGTCCCGACGGTTGGCGCAGCAGTTAGGTGATTGTTGTATTTTTAGTCGCTAGGCCGAGACAAGGCACTGCTGTTTCAGCAAGCATAGACATTGAGTAGGGTTTTATAGGGTTCTGGCATGATCTACGACCAGTGACTCGCAACCACCACGTGTTCCGCCCTATCAGCTACTTTGGAATCGCTCTAATGCGAGTTGAGAAAAACTAATAATATCCTGAGTCATCCAGGCGGCAGAATTAGCTAATGAAGCCGACTAGAGTTAGTGTTTAGATTAAGAAGACAGTTTACATGAGTTACTTTGAACTTGATGGAACCCCGCTGGAAGTTCCATTGATATTTGCTAGTTTTGCACGTTTATTTCCGGGAGAAAGGATCAATAATAATGATATTTGTTGGTGCTTCTCTACCTTTGCTGATGCCCTGAATTTGGCACTTCTGAGCAACTAGGAGACCTGCTCAAATGCGTGTCTGCAGACCTATCTCCAGACCTACTTTATTCTGGTCTTGGCCGCATCTGGGTGTAGACTGTTGCACTCACCTCTTTGCATTCAACATCTTGACTTACTAAATGGGTTGTGTCAGGACTTCTTGTTCCAAACCATATCCTTTGTTGTTTTCCTTGGTGGCAGAATAAGAATGATAGACAAATCAAACCATTACATTTTAATTTACGGGCATAGGGAGAAAAGCACCAACAATGCACTACATAGCAGCTGTTACCATGTCTTGACTCACGTTTGTTTCAGACAGTTGTGACATAATGGTGATGGTCACAGCGGGTGCATACGGACCGGACAGGGCGGTATGGGGAAGGCACGGCTGTGATTACAGACCATGTGAGTAGATATCACGTGACTGTGGTCGGTGAGAGACGCAGGATGCCCGGATTCAACGGACCATGACATCCAGCTCACACCTCCGGGTACGGTCGTTGAATGCGCATGCGTCACTTGAGCTGCTGAGCGCGTGCACCTGGGCTTAGTGGGGTGTGATGGTGCATGTTGGGAGCAAGTGGAGGCAGGCTTTGGATGTGTGGATGATGGGATGCTGGGACATGGGGATGCTGGAAGGATGGGACGTGGGGATTCGGGAAAGCGTTAAGACAGTAACTCGGGGAGTCCGGTGGGCAGGGGGGCATGGATGCTGAGAAGCTGAGGGGTGGGGATGGCTGGGAAGAGGGGAATCAGGGCGGCTTGGAGGCTGGGAAGCTGGGAGATGGGAAAGTGGGGAGGTGCGGAGGGAGAGTAGCGCGGAGGTAGGAAGTTGAGGAGGAATGGTAGCGCAGAGTTGGGGATGTGGGGTAGTGGGCTGTTGTGGAAGTGGGAAAGCAGGCATGGTGGAGGCCACGGAGGTTGGGAGGCTAGGCGGCGGGGAGAATGCATGGCAGGGAGGCGGGGATGCAGGGATGCGGGGAGGTGGGGAAGCAGTGAGGCGTGTATGCGGTTATGGGGAGAGGCTTGTTTGTTTGTTGTTGTTTTACGTCCTAGCACCATCTTAGTTCATATCAGGACAGGGACCGACTTCTGACAGTGCGCACTCATGGCGACTTTATAGTGCTGTCCCACTGGGAAACCAGGCCATTGGCACAATGACCTGGTATCGCACTCAGTCACATTATCCTGACACTGAGCACACCAGTACCCTATCCTAAAAATGCCAAGCGCCAGTCTAGGAAGCTACAAGTATCAATTGTTTAGTCATTGGTTTGACTCAAACAGGGTTCGAATCCACGACCACACAATCTACCAGCACGGGAGACGGACGCTCTAACTCATTCGGCCATCCCGTCTGGTCTGGGGAGAGGCAACGAGGTGCAAGTTGGGGAGTCGCAGAGCCGGGGAGGCTCGGAAGGCAGAGCAGGGAGGCGGAGCAGGGTAGGTTGGGCTGGGGAGACTGGGAGGCTGAGAGGCCGGGATGGGGAAGGCGGGTCGGCACGAAGATGGGGAGGCAGGGAGGGGCAGGGCGGGGAGACCAGGATACCGGAGGCGGGAGTCCTGAGTCAACCCCTACTTTGCATATACTACTCACATCCTAGGTTCTGCATCACGTCGCGTGCGGCAGGGCTGGGGGAGGGAAACAGGGGAGTTTGGGGGCAGGGCACACTCTGCACCAAATAACAACCATATTCCACCAAGACACAGACAAGCCACAGTGTCCCAACCATCCAGGAGGAGGGACCCTTAAATGTGCATAAACAAACAGCAATGTGTACTTATTGTCAAGCTGGGTAAACTAAAGAGACGCTATATTGGCTACAGGTTCACACGATTAAGTGAGGTAGGGTTCGGTGAATTCATCGCCACAAGTCGGTGATTTGTGGTGCAGTGAAATGGCCGCCAGGAGGCCACGTGCTAAGTGTGCGTGGCACGACCAACAACCGCCGGCGACCCCGTCAATGTTCAAGGTCACGTGCGAGACACCTCCAAGGTTCCGGCTTAATGCTCTCCGCCGCCTGCTGTACCGGAGGGGGCGGGTGGGCGGATGAGGTGGGTGGGGTAGGGGAGGGTGGAAGGGGGTGTGCTGGTGGAACGGTGGGGAGGGAGAGTAAGGGTCAGGTAGGTTGTTGGCCGTTTGACCGTTGGGTGTGAGTGTGTGAGGGTGTAATGCGTGCGTAGGATGTGTCCTGAGGGGAACGGAGTAGGGGAACAGGTGGGCAGGGGACATTGGGCAAGGGGGCGGGGGGAAATGAACATCATGACGGGGTGTGGTGTTGTATGTGGTTGTGGGGGGGGGGAGTGGGTGGAACGTTAAGCTGTGGTGTGGCCCGTGATGGGTGAGGGAGTGGCCTCGCCTGAAAGCCTGGGCTGACGCTGATTCTGGGGCATGGTTACTGTGTGTGTGGGGGGGGGAGATATTTGTGGGGGGGGTATGCGAATATATATATGTATTAAGCATGGGACCAACCCAACTCTACAAGAACCCGAGAGGAGGAGATCATGGTTGACGGAAACAAGCTGAACTCTGTTCCGGAATTCACTTATCTCGGAAGCACTATATCAAGTGATGGACGCATTGACGCTGAGATACAGAGGAGGATGGCCAAGGCTAGCGCATCTTTTGGCCGACTACGCCAGAGACTCTGGAACAACCACCATGTGACCATTCGGGTCAAAGGTAAGATCTACCGCGCAATCGTGCTATCCACCCTACTATACGGAGCTGAGGCCTGGACAGTGTACAGACGGCAGGTGAAAAAGCTGCATGCCTTCATGATGCAACATCTGCGTTCAATCATAAGGCTAACCTGGAAGGACAAAGTGATGAATAAGGAAATACTCGAACGGATGGGGCTGTCCTCTATGGAAGATCTTCTGATCAAAAAGAATCTCCGGTGGACTGGACACCTCATGAGGATGTCATCAGACAGGCTACCAAAGCAGATCCTCTATTCTCAACTGTCTTCTGGCTACAGAAAGAGAGGGCGCCCCCGTCTCCGGTTCAGGGATACCATCAAGAGAAACCTGAAGCTGAGAGACATTAAGACCGACTCATGGACGCAACTCTCACAGCAGAGAGCTAAATGGAGAGCGGCAGTCTTTGTCGCATCGCGACCGACAGCATGATGATGATGATGATGAAGCATGGGAAAGTGTGATAGTGGACACGTGTGTGGGGGAGGGGAGAGGATCGACTGGGCTGGTAAGGTGATGATTCTGGGGCATGGTTACGGTGTGTGTGTGGGTGGGGGGGTTGAGCATATTCATGTGTACAGGGTATGTGTGAGGCGTGCGTGTGCATATGGAGAGTGGGGAGGTGTGATAGTGGACATGTGTGTCTGTGGGTGTGTGTGTTCGGCCGGCGTGGTGTGGCCATGATTCTGGGGCAAGTTTAGAGGTCAGCACACACGGGACGCACAGACACACATAACCATGGCCACTCGGAGGAGGGCTTCAAAGCACACACACTTCAGACTTCATACTTCATACTAGGCGATATGATTTACTACTACCGGGATGTGTTACCATGTAGCTACAAGTATCCCATGCGCGGAACTGATACTTCCCTAGTCCAATGGGTAGAACTTGCTTGCCATTTCCATTCATGATCTTTCTATTAACGTAATCATTCTAGGAAACCAAATATATTAGAGTATAACCCCGTTAAACCAAACTTGAAGGGACCCTAGAAATTAGTTTGGATTACCGATCATTGGTTTAACCAAGCTTTGGCTTCGACTTTGACTTGGCTTTGGCAAAAACACAGGTGCATTATGAATGTAATATACAATGTATGTGGACACTTCGATTATTGTTTTTTATGTATATATAATATAACCCCGTTAAACCAAACGATCGGTTAATCCAAACGTTTTTCGGTGGCCTGGCATAATACTACCATTCATCACATACAAAAGTCTTAGATGACCTTATAACCAAATGAAAGTTTGGTTTCACCATACTGTGAAGTGGCCTGGGCCGGACAATTGTGTTTTGATTAACCGATACTTTGGATTAACCAACTTTGGTGGTATTTTGCCAGGCCGGTGAAAAAAGTTTGGATTACCCGATCGTTTCGTTTACCCGAGCTTGTTTTAAGGGGGTCGTACTGTATTATGTTATTGACACCGGTTGTAGCTATTTTAGATGCAGATATTCCACAGTAGACACACTTGAGAAAGTACGCTTAGAACAGGTGATGGCTATCCTGATGATAATTGGCATGGCATCCTGGGGCTCTCATTCTAACAATGACACTAGCTAGGATCCAGAAGGGTATGCCCCCTAGCCATTCCTACCTATCATGACCCTGTGTACCGTGATCCCCCCCCATCTAATCATAAGTAATGTAATGCTCACTAAATAGTAAATAATCATCATCATCATCATGCTGTTGGTCGCGATGCGACAAATACTGCTTTCATTACTTGACTGTCGCTCTCCATTTAGCTGTGAGAGTGATGTTCATGAGTCGGTCTTAATGTCTCTCAGCTTCAGGTTTCATACATACCAGCTAAATAGAACACAATTCAAATGTACTCTTCCGTCTATTTTAAGACTAGCCTGCTAAGCACTGAATGATCTAGCCTCGTTGATGCAATCACCCTATCAAGGCCCAGTTGACTGTGTGGCTCATTGGCTGCAAGGTCAATGCAGAGTAATGCAATATACACACTGAACTTATTTCTATGTATATGTATCGCCATCATATTACAATATTATTGCAGTGGCAGAATGTAGACAATGACAGTAATTTCCCGCTTGACCAATTGGTCAGTCAGTGTCATCCGGTATGTGTTCCATTGGGACCATCCTTCCTGCCTGTCGCACCCCTCACCCCCCTTCCCTTCCCAACCAATCTCCACCACCAAATTATTTGTAGGAAATGCCCGTGTGTGAAGAGCAACATACGTATATCTTCCAGATGCCTTGAAAAGTCAACTTAATAAGGAGTGGGATGATTTCTCCTCGAGTATTCATGCATAGATTTGCGGGTTGAGATGCGCATTGCACCTGTTTAAGTAGTTCGGGAATATGAGGTGGGGAACTTTTGGTAGTACTGGTCCACGCCACCAGGGACACACACAGAACGCGACGTGCATACGGACAACACTTAGCTGATTGGCCGATGTTGTCAGAAGGTGGGCGTTCTTGCGCCAGGGAACACAATGTGAGTATTGTGACAACACTCACCATGAACTGTCACCACATACCTCTGTGGTGTTAGTCATCCTGATGGTCATTGTCGCTAGTGTTATTCCTCCGTAAATAGCGAATTGAACAATGAGGGTTAATTCAAAACCAGACACAGAAATTCACTTTTTTGGGGCTAATAAATGTATTATTCAGACTTAGAAAATGTATACAAGAACCTTCGGTATTTCTATCTCTAGCTAACATTACAGGAATCTTTATTTCATCAGTACATATGCATTTAATAGCTTTTCCTACATTATTCTATCATCAGTCCAAGTAGTACAGGAATATGGGGAATCCACAGTATTAATATCACCTATTCGGCAACCAAATAGACGATTTGTTATCCTTATGCTTATGCTAGGGAGCTGCATTTGTTTAAGTATGACTCTGATATCACTTATTTGCAGGTACTTCTTTGCAGAGCTAACTATGAGCAATAATTAGTTTGATTATTTGAAGAATAATTTTCTTTGGCAATTGAAGCCAGGAGGCATCGTCTAGCGGTTGATCACGGTCATACTCTCGAAGCACACCAGGCACAAATCGCTTGCATCTGTCTTTAATTTATCGTTTGAATATAAAGCATATAACATTACCGTTTTAAGTTTTGGTTTGTTAGGGTTATCTTTTTGTTTTTTACAAAACTTCAAATACTCCCCGCAATGTACCGTCTTATTTTTCAAATTTCTCCCAGTAAGTCCCGCCTGGAAATATACGCTTACCTTATTAACGAATGCGATATTGTAAGCTGTAAGTTGGTAAAGGCAAACAAATAAATTATCAACAAGCAAGCTTACAGGTATAAATCAGATATATTATTATCATGACAAACATTTATTTTGAATAGCAGATATTGATTGTCAGCAAACAACCTACTGAAGGCATCTGCTAGTACCTTATCTTTTCCGTATTACATGTACCTCAAAGCTTTTTTGTCCTGCAAACCTCCAGATTTCTCTGGCACAGGCACACAAGACTGGATTTTGTCCAGCACCAGAAGATAACACCTGTTGGGAAGCTGCATATCAGCATTAATGATAATGATAAATTCTTCAGGTTTTGGAAGATACAAATTTGCAAGTGCCACTACCAGATTTATTGCCTCTAATTGTGCGATGTGAAACTTGTTATTCAACAACTCTGGGGTATACAATTCTGAAAGATAATGTGATCCACTGAATGCCCCACCTCCTAACAAAGATGAGTCACCTTCAATCACCCACTTCTTCCTTGGATATGATCTTAATAAAACTAGCCCATTTACTCTCTTCGGCAAAACGTAAGAACCAAGCTACATCCCTTACTAAACCTTCGTTAAGTAATACTTTCCCAATAATAGGGGTATTTCTAAACAATTCTAGTATTCTATTAAAGAGAATTCTTGAATGAACTACACATTTAGAAATGAATTGTAACCTACCTACTAATCGTTGTACATTTGTTCTAGTTACCTTACTACAAAATTTCCAGTTATTACACTCCACCAGAATTTCCATAAGCTTATCTCTTGGGATCCTAAATACCATTTCTATTGAATCAATTTCATATCCTAAAGGGGTCTGTCACATTAGGTTTTTTTGCGGGAGTGTATGGCGGCGTAGGCGCTTTACATCATATACGTTGGCATATGCCGTCATATGCCACCATATGCTATGCATACGCTACGCATATGCTATGCATACACTCCGCATGTGCCGGCTTATGCCAGCCTATGCCGCCGTACGCCACCATACGCTTTCTCCCGTCCGTCCGTCCAAATTTGTTTGTGCATGCTAACACAATCTCGACCTACGGGGGCGTATGGTTCATATCCTACTCATACGCTTCTCATATGCCGTCATACGCTCCTCATACGCTGGGGGTACGCTAGGGGTATGCCAGGCATATGCTAGGGGTACGCCGGCGTACGCTACTCCTACACTCAACTTGCGTCATGGGCATATCTCGGGTGTATATCAGGCGTATATCGGGCGTATACAGCGTATGCAGAACCTACGAGTTGCGTATGGGAGCGTATTCATAGCATATGCAAAGCGTATGAGTAGCGTATGAGTAGTGTATGCCCGACCTATGGTCTCGGTATATAAAGGTGATGCACGCCTTTTTCGATCATTCCTGCTCTGCTGCTCATACATGATTGATGCCCAGGCACTGCAAGTACAGTTCCAGCTTTTCTACAGAGTTGCCCTTGATCACCATGAGCCTGGTCTATACCTCATGGTTCTTCTGGCGTCCCGTATCGAGAGACGAAGGAGGAGGGAGCGGCGGCGACGATCGGTGTGGGTCAGACCCTGGATTGGGAGGCGGCCACAGTTTGGCTTGTTCGACAAGCTGATGGTCGAGCTCCGCAGCGAGGACACCGCATCATTTGTGAACTTCATGCGGCTGCCTCCCCAGTTGTTTGACAAGATTGTACCGTGAGTGCGACCGAGGATCGCCAACAAACGGACCACATTCAGGGTGCCGCTCGAGCCGGCGCTGAAAATAGCACTTACTCTGCGGCACCTAGCATCTGGCACAAAATACTCCTCCATGAAGTTTGGGTGGAGGGTGCCCCACAACACACAGTCGCTGATAGTGCGTGAAGTCTGTCAGGCCATCGTCGGCGAGTACATGGCCGAGGTCATGACGTGTCCGAGGACTGCAGAGTGGCCTGCCATCTCGGACCTCTTTTCAGAGAGGTGCAACTTCCCCCATACCTGTGGCGCTCTGGATGGGAAGCACATTGCCTGTCGGTGCCCTCCAAAGAGTGGGTCACTCTACTACAACTACAAGGGCTTTTTCTCCGTGGTCCTGTTGCCGCTTGTAGATGCGGATTACAAATTTATCTGGGCAGATATTGGCGGTTTGGGCTCCGTTTCCGATGCCCAGATTTACAATGCCTCCGAGATAAAGGCGGGCACGGAAGGTGGCACCATCGGCTTTCCGAACCCTGAACCGCTCGTCGACGGCCAGAAGGATGTGCCGTATTTTCTGATCGGTGATGACGCCTTTGCCCTTGGGCCGACCATGATGAAGCCGTACGGCAAGAGGGGCTTGACCAATGCCAAGCGACTCTTCAAGCTAGGAAAGTAACAGCGCAATCTAATTAAAGACTGGGTTGTCTCACCCGCCGGAGCACTGTCATGGCAAGACAGGATGATCTGACAAAACATTTTATCAGTCTGTATGCGCTGTGTCTGTCTACTGTTTTTGCAAACTTATGTGCTTTTCTTGACACTGTACTGTTATCGCTTTTTACATGTCTGTGATGTTGTGACATGGCTCCTGTTATATGATATGCTAATATGTTTATATGTCTAGTAAAATAAACGATATCAGTTTATAGATATGAAAACACAATTTTACATGTCTGTTACGTTCTTTCGCTCCCTAATTTAAAGTCATCTAGTTAATGTAATTGTAATGAATCTCCTCTCTTTTTACATGAATTAATCTTGTACATACATACTAAGAACACAGGGAAAAACAGAGACAGAAAGGTGGAGACGAGTTAGAGGGAGGGAGGGAGGGAGGGGGAGAAGAGATAGAGGGAGGGAGGGAGGGAGGGAGGGGGAGAAGAGATGGATGGAGGGAGGGAGGGGGAGGGAGGAAGAGAGATATAGAGAGGGACAAAGAGAGATATGTAGAGTGACGAAGAGAGATATAGAGATAGGGAGGAAGAGAGATAAAGAGAGTGAGGAAGAGAGATACAGAGAGAGGAAGAGAGATAGAGATGGAGGAACATAGATATAGAGAGGGAGGAAGAGAGCCATATAGAGAGGAAGGAAGAGAGATAGAGAGAGAGGAAGAGAGACAGAGAGGGAGGAAGAGAGATAGAGAGGGATGCAGAGATATATATATATAGAGGGAGGAAGATAGATATAGACAGGGAGGAAGAGAGATAGAGAGGGAGGAATAGAGATAGAGATATAGGGAGGAATAGAGATAGAGAGAGGGAGGAAGAGACATAGAGAGAGGGATGAAGAGATATAGAGAGAGAGGAAGAGAGAGAGGAAGAGAGATAGAGAGAGGAGGAAGAGAGATAGAGAGAGGGAGGAAGAGATATAGAGAGAGGGAGCGAGGGGAGGGAGAAAGGGGAAGGAGAAAGATTATTATAAATATTTTAAATTTAATGTTTGTATTTATGTTTTAATTTTAATTTTAATTTTAATTGTACTTTAATGTATAACAATTCAATGATGGCATGCCTTTACTGAACGAAGACACCAACATTAAAATTGACAGTTTATTTATTTATTTAAACATCTTGACATATTTACATATATGCATAAAAATGTACAAGCAATATATAAACATACAATATATATACATATATACATACACATGTACAAAGATAAATAAAAACTAAGACTACATATCTACGCATATTTACAATCACTTCTCTCCCTTGCCATTAGAAGTGGCATCAGCTGGCGACTGTGTGGCTGACAAGGGGAATAAGTCCAAATTTGTGCCGAACATGCCAGATATCCCGGACAGTCCCGACAAGGTCCATAGGTGCAGGTGCAGGAGCAGGTGCATGAGCAGGAGCAGCCACACAAACCACCGTGCCTATGAATGTTCCTTCCTCCTCCTCCAGATGGTGCGACACCATGTGATTGAGTGGACCGCCAACTGACACAAACCGCTCCTACGGCATCTTGAGGATCATGTCCCGCACATAGTTGGCGAATGCCACTCGCTTCATCACCATCACCATCGGTGTGGGAGGCGGCTGCATCACCTTGAGGATGTCCCCAGACTCGTCAAACCTCTTGTGGATGGCAGCTAGGAGGTTGTCGTCGACTGGGGCAGATCGCATCCTTCTCACCTTTCCCCACTCTCGGGATGTAGTGGGGGGGGGAAGCTCCTCGTCCATCGCCACCTCCACATCAGTCGGGACATTCTCCTCCACGTGGACATCGAGCTGCGGGGACGCGACAGGAGCGGCCAACTGCAAGACAAAATCATAAAATAACATAAGTAACATGAACGTAAATCGATATTTCGACAAAAGACATGACAAGTCAACAGTAAATCAAAAATATATAAAGCAAAAATAATTAATGTTAAATGCATACATGGATATATAACGGTTATATCTCGATACATCTATTGTCAATATCTCGATTTAAGAACAACTACACACCAACTCAACATTAAAGAAATAAATAACATTTAACAAATAACTAGAATATTTACATAAAGACAACAAAAGCATAACATAACAAACTTAGAATACAAGCAGTTTTACAAGAATACTAATGGCCACACTTGTCAGAACGATAAAAGATTATGTACTTACACTCCTGCAGGACTCCGGTCGGTGACGGACGACGGACCGCAGGAACCCAAACTTGCCCAGGATCCACTGCTCCCGCTCAGTCAGGTCAGCGGCTCCGTCCCCGCTTTTTTTCTTGTGGAGACGCGTGTTTGTGTCCCTGAGCGACTTGAACCACTTCTGGAGATGGATTGTTGTGGGCCCCAGAAGTGTCGCCTGGTCCTCCCACATCTTGGCCTTTCTGTCTGAGCGGCGGTAATCCGTGAGCTTCATCTTCCACATGATGGGGTTCTCCTGGAGGAAATCCAACATTTGATCCTCCTTGAAGACCGACAGAGAACAGTCGCTATTCTTGGCCCTCCGACTCTTTGACGCGGAGAGGCCACCGGTGCTGGTGGAGGCGTTGGAGGCGGTGGTAGCGGTGGTGGCGGTGGCGGCGGTGGTGGAGGCAGCGGATGACGCCCATGAGCTGCCCCGAGAGGCAGGAGATGGCGAGCTGGAGCGGGGACGCCAGCGTTGCGTCGTCGACCTCTCCACTTCCATCTCCAGCTCCTCCAGTGGATAGTGGTGTTCTGGAGAGTGGTGTTCTGGAGAGTGGTGTGGAGAGTGGTGAGGTGGCGAGGCAGGTGAGGAGGCTGGTGATGGAGAGCATTGTAAAGTCTGCCTCTTTCTGCCTCTACCACGGCCTAGTCCTCCTCCTGTAGTCACAGCAGCTCTGGAGGCTGGTGTAGTAGCAGTAGTATGTGTAGTAGTAGTAGCAGTAGCAGAAGCAGCAGCAACAGTGGTGTTCCTCTTATCAGGCATGGTGGCAGAGTGAGGGGAGACTGTTGCTGCAGGCTATATATACCCAGGGGCCACCAGGCTGCGGACCGCGCAGAGATAACATAGGTTGCACATAGGTTTTGCATATGCTCCTCATACGCTCCTCATATGCTCCTCATACACTCCTAAAATAATAATACGCTCCTCATATGCTCCTCACACGCTCCTCATATGCTCCACATGCCAATCAAACCGTCAACAAATGTCACAGCACGCTCCCATATGCTCCTCGTACGCTCCTCATATGCTCCTCGTATGCTCCTCATAGGTTCCACATACGATCAAACCCACCCAAGAGGTCACCAAATGTCATCATAGGCTGGCACCCGCAGGACTTACGTAGGTTTTCAATACACTCCCACCATACGCCGTAATGTGACTTAACCAAATCATCTTCATTGCAGGTAGAGTACATTTTTTAGTAGACAAATCTAAACCTAACTCTTTTGGTAAACTATGTATGTAGTCACAACCTTGCTGTGCCTTTTTTAACGCGCTCTCCACTCCTACAAAATCATCCAAATAGCATAATGCAAAAACCCTTTTTTAGTAATTAAATGTACCACAGCTGACGTCGTTCTGGCACAAGCCATACTGAATGTCCTCCATCCAAATGTGGGTGCTGTGTTAATATAATATTTCCCTTTCACCTTAATTCCGAATAAAGAGACACTTAGAGGGAAGGTTGTCAATTGCCTGTACGCTCTTGCCCGATGTATTGACCACATGAAACAATGTGTTCCCATCCTGCTAACCTCTTTTGCTAATGACATTATTGTTGGTAAATTATATGTGAATCTACTACCTTGATAAAAATCCCTTCACTATTCCTGCATTAACCCCCTTCCCTTTAGGATAACTAAGGTCTACTATAATTCTACGTTCATCAGTATTTTCCTTTGGGCGGGTCATACTAGGGATAATGTGTGCCAAAGAAGTGAAAGGTGGCTGATCGAATGGTCCTAATATTGCTCCATGTGATATTTCCGTGGTCACATATTTGTTAATCCAAAATATATCTCGTCACATGAATATCTTTTCTCAGTAGATATAGGTTCAACGTACCCAGTATAGCTAGCTGGCCAACCAAATTCTAAAAACTTTACGAAGTCTTTATCATCATAATTAATGTTTTCCAATTTGTTTATAATTAACCCCGAAGGCACAGGAATGTTGTATTGCAAATAATTAGGCAGTCCAGTAATCCTTACCGCATTATAAATCTGAAAATAATTCCCAACCATCTTAAACCCATTTTTAATATACGGCCACTTGCTCAACACTTGCATCCATGCAATTATCATCAACTAACTCAACATCTATATCTAGATAACGGTAACACTCAACATTATTAATTGGCTCCAAATGTTCAACTCTAACCAAATTAAAATTTGTCTTAATATCAGAATGTCTGGTGAGTTCAGTCTTAGAACTAAGCACTGAGCGGGTGGCAGGACCAGATACAGTTCGTGAAATTAAAGTGACAGGATCAGCCACCGTTCTTAAACAAGAGAAAAAACTACCAGCTACGCCATGACAGTGGTTGTCAGGAGTGAGCGGATTGCTCTGCCTTAAGGGGCTGTCACACTATAACCTATAGCTTTAGTGTATGCCAGCGTATGCAATTTTCTACCAACATGTCAGCATACGGCGTCATAGGTCACATATACGTTGGGCATACGTCGAGTACGCTCTGGGTAGGGCGGCATAGGTCGGCTTTAGGTTGGCATAGGTCGAGCCGCTAACAATATTGTGTGCATGTTAAAAAGTGTCAACGTATGTCGGTGTATGGCTCATACGTTTCTCATATGCGTGGCGTACGTAGGTGTACATTATGCACATGTTAGGGGTTGGTTGGGATAGGTTGGAACACATTAGCCATACATTCAGCCATGCAGTCCGCGTACAGTCAACGGATGCATAACAACGTATTTGAATGTATGCCTGCCATATCTCCAGTGTACTTAACGTATATGAAATACTTCTAGTGATGAAGTAACGAACATGACTTTGCTAAGCATACCTTGGTCAGAGATACATCCTTCATACATTACATACCTCGTGTGTACTTTATTCTCCGCACTTTCAAAGTTCGACGAATACCGAGGTACTGGCAAATTCTCGCTGGGCACAAACTAACGCCATACGTCATAGTGTGACAGGGCCTTTAGACGACCAATCCATTGTTTATTGGTGTTATGATGGCAACCCAATTATGGAACCCAGTCGTCCTGGTGGTCTCAGTGAGAGGTGTTTGCGGTAAGTTACCTGATATTTTCTCGTCTCTCTCCTCCTTTTGCTATATCGCCCGGTAATGTTATTAAGCTTTCGCAGCTTAATATTGTGCCACGAATGACCATTAAATTGATTAATATGCCAATCATCATCATTAAAGTTACCACATCGGGGAAATTTAACAGTATTTATAATACGGTTGGCGCCATCTCCTTTTAACAATTCAAACCTACGCATTCTCGAATTTTCGCCAGACGGTGTATGATGTACTTTTGCAATTGTTCTCAAATTGTCACTAACTAAAGCCACCGGGAGGTTAAAAGAGCCACCTGACTGCCTTTACAAGGATACATAATATGCGACCCAGTATTAATATCCATAATATCAATAGAGCTAGCAATCGGATTAACAATTTGTGCAGATTTGGTCGTAATGCTCGCATTGCGGTTGATGCGAGGCGAGGGAGGGCGCCCCCCCCCCTCTCCCCTCTTTCCTCCAGCCGTTGGCTCTTACATAATACCCCCCGCTCCTTCCCTTATAACCGCCTCCAGCCTCTCCTCGGGCCACTCGCCTTCCTGCCTCCACACACTCCACTCCTCCTACGCTTTTTTCCTTGGCTCTCTCTCCACGCCACATCATGCCTAACGGACGAGGCCAGGGGAGGCGCGCCGCCCGCAGGGAGGCGCAGCGCATCTCCGAGGCGGGATCGACCGGATCGACACACTCATCCGCGCCCTCCTCGCCCCCTCAGGCCGCCCCGCTCCCGAGGACCGTCCCCGGCGACCCCCCCTCGGAATGGGGGCGCACCATGCAGGCGACTCTACTCGACACAGTCGCGGCCATGGAGCGCATGACGGCAAGGCTCGACATAATCGACGCCTGGGACGAGCGCGGAGCCGTGCCTGATCACGCCCCCGCCCCGGTCGCCGCGCCCCCGCCGGCGCCGCCTCAGCAGATCGACCCTCCCCGGGCCCCCCGCCACACCTGCCGGCGGCTCCAGGGGCCATCCATCCCGACTACCTCCGCTTCACCAGGGGAGGGGCATCCGCCTCTCAGCCCTCGGAGGCCCCGCCCGCCCTGCACTACCGCGATGCCCACGCCCACTCGGCCACCTCCGCAGCCGACGCCGTCCGGGAAATCCTCGACTCAGCCGACACTCACAACGCCGGTCGACGGAAAGGTATTTCCCCCCACTACATCTTCCCTTGTGATCTAATAGAACAGGGGGCGGAGAGGAAGGCGGTGAAGCGAGGGGAGGCCACCAAGGACGAATGCACCCTCGCCCTCCGCATGCTGGAGGCCCACCCCACCTTCCCCGCCCACTCCCTTCCCGGACTCAGCCACCACGCCCTCACCATCCACCTAGACAATCTCGTCCACCCCTGGGCTACCGTCCGCCGTTATTCGGAGACAGTATTTACATGGATCGCGGACGGTAGGCTCCCACACGGCTGGCATGACCCCGCCGCTATCAACATGCTCCGCATGGAGGCCCTCACCACCCCCACAGCTGCCCTCCCCCCCCCCCCCCCCCCCCCCCGCCCCGCCCCCAGGCCCCTTTCCCGCCCCCAGACCGACACCAGGACCCCCTACGTCCGGGAATCCCACGGGGCCCCCTGCCCCTCCTGGAACCGTGACCCGGCCTCCTGCGACCGGGCAGGCGCCGGCGAGACACATGGGGAGGGGGCGTCGAGGTATCGACACGCTTGCGCATACTGCGCGAACGTTAGGAAATTCCTCACTATGCACTCCGAGGCCGTATGTAATAGCAAGAGAAACCGAGAGTGGGGGGCCCCCGCCCCCTCGGCGGATTTTTAGTCCGCCGCCCCCTCCAGCCCGGCCCGGAGGGACCCAGCCGGCCCCACCCAACCCCCCACGCCGACCCACGCACACCCACAACCGACCCTCCTCACATCTCACCGCCCTCTGACTCCCCGCTCTCTCACATCTCGCCGCCCTCTCACATCCCGCCGCCCGCTCACATCTCCCCGCCGTCCGGGCCCGCCCGCGCCCTGACCGCAGAGCACCCAAACGCTCACACCACACCAGGCTTCAAAGCCCCCCCTCTGGCCGCCGCCCGCCGCGACCCAACAGACCCTCCCTCAGACCGCCACCCTGCACCCAACCGCCACCGCTCTCTCATCCCCGCCGACCACCCGCCCCCCCCCCCCCCCCCCGCCTCGCCCTACCACAGGCCCCGCCGTCTCCCTCTCCATCTCCCCACCGACCGCCCACCGCCCGCCACGCTCTCACCACAAGCCTCGCCCCCCCCCCCCCCCCCCCCCCCTCCCCCCCGCCCCCCCACCCCCCCGCCCACCCCACCCACCCACCACCGCCTCCCCCCTGACGCCGACCCCCCCCCCCCCCCCCCCCCCCCTCCCCCACCTCCTTCGCCGCCCCCCTCACACCCCTCACCGCCCCCTCCCCCACCACCCACCCCCCCACCCCCACCACGACCTCAGCGAGCACATCTCTGACGTGGTTCAACCCCACATCCAAGACACCCTCCCCGCCGCCCCCTCCTGCGGCCCCTCCCCCCACCAATACCGCCCCACCCTCCTAGCCATCTGGCCCCACGCCTCTAGGGAGGCCTGGGCCCGCTACCCCACCTTCACCCGCGCATACGCCGCACTCAGGGAAGCGGGCCTCCCTAACGTTTTGGCCGCCCGCATCCCCCTCCCCTCTGGCCTCCACATCCCCGCATGGCGCGACCGCCTCCGCGACTACCCCAACCCCGCCCTCCTCGACCTCATCGAGTTCGGTTCCCCGCCAATTTCTCCGCCTCATCCCCCCCCCCGCCCTACATTCACCAACCACCGCGAGCCCCGAGCACGCCCCCCACATAGAGACCTTCATAAAAACCGAGCTCGCCCTCGGCGCCCTCGTGGGCCCCTTCACCGTCCCTCCCTTCACCCCCTGGACTCAGGTCTCTCCCATGATGACCCGCCCCAAATCTGACCCGGGCAAGAGGCGGGTCATCGTCGACCTCTCCTTTCCCCCCGGCGCCAGCGTCAACGCCGGCATCCCTCGCCGGGAATACCTCGGGAAACCCCACTCATACACCCTCCCCTCAGTCGCTGACCTCGGCCGCCGCCTCACGGGGGAAGGCCCCGGCGCATACCTCTGGTCCGCCGACATCTCCCGGGCCTACCGGCAACTCCGCGCCGACCCCCTCGCCTGCCCTCTGTACGGGATCACCCTAAAAACCTACATTGACCTCGCCCTCCCCTTTGGCTGCCGCTCCTCGGGCGCGGCCTGTGCCCGTGTCACCGCGGCCGTCGCCTGGATCATGAGGCGCGACGGCTTTCACGCCCTCGTCTACGTTGATGACTTTGTCGGGTGCGAGGCCTCCTACCTCAAGGCCTGCCAGGCCTTCGAAGCTTTCCTCGCCCTCGCTTCCGCCCTCTGGCTCGACGTGGCACCCGGGAAGTGCCACCCCCCCGCTGTCCGCCTCACATGGCTAGGCTTCGCCCTCGACAGCGAGGCGATGATGGTTCGCATCGCCCCCGACAAAGTCAACGCCCCGCCTCACCTGCCCCGCCATAACTCGACGCGAGCTCCAGAGCCTCCTCGGGCGCTTGAACCATGTTGAGAGTTGCGTACTCCCCACCCGGAGGTTCATGAGTCGCCTCCTCGGGGCGCTCCGCCGCTGCTTCGGCTGCGCCTTGCTCACCCTCGACGACGACGCCCTCCGACCCCTGAGGTGGTTCGCCCTCTACGGCCGGGCCTCCAATGGCCTCCACCTCCTCCGTGCCCCGGCAGGGCGCGTCCACGTCATAGAGTGCGACTCCTGCCTCACGGGCGGGGGCGCCTTCTCTGCTACCCACTGTTACGCCCGAGGGTACACCTCCGACTTCCGGTCGCGGTTCCCCGACATCCATGAGTTGGAGGCGGTCAACCTCGTCGTCGCACTCCGCGCCCTCATGCCTGACGACGTGGCGGGGGCCACCATCGTGATCAATACTGATAACATGGCCTCCGACGCCTCCCTCACCTCGGGCCGCGCCCGCGATGCTAGCCTCGGGACCTGCGCTCGGGAGCTCTGGCTCCTCGCGCCGACGGGATGCTTCACCCTCACCATCCTCCACAGGCCCGGGGCCAAGCTCGTCCTCGCCGACGCCCTCAGCCGCGCCCACCTCGACGGCCCCTGGGCCGAGGTGGCCCGCGCCGGTGTCGCCCGCCTCGGGCTCCGCAGCATATCCCCCTCACATGATGCCTTCCCCTTTAACCCCGGCCTCTGATGCAGGTTTTGCCCCGGCCGAGGTGGAGGACGTCGCCCGCCTGTGCCTCGCTTCCTTGGCCCCCTCGACATGGAAGAACCGCCGACGCCAGGCCCGCGACTACGTCACCTACTGCGTCGCCCGAGGGCTCGCCCCCCTCGACCCCTCCAACTTCCAGATCGCCGCCTACACAGCCTCCCTCTACGCCCTCTCCGGAGCGCGCACCTGGACCGGGGTGGCCGGAGGGTCAACCGCCGCCTTCGACTCTGCCCTCACCAAGGACGTCTGCCGAGGTGGCGAGCGCGCCTCTACCCACGCCCCTCGCCAGGCGCCCCCTCTGACGCCTCGCCTCCTCGCCCTCATCATATCTCACCTCGCCCTCGCGGGATCGGCCTCGCTCGTCCCTCATGCCGCCCTCCTCCTCGGGTACTTCGGCATGCTGCGGCAGTCCAACCTGCTGTCGCCGAGTCCCGAGGGCTGGGGGGGCCCCCACACCATCACCCGCGGTGACGTCGCCCTCGCCCCCGGCGGCCTCCGGGTCACGGTCAGGACCTCCAAGACCATATCCGGGCCCGCAGGCGCCGTCGCCCTATTCATCCCTGCTTGCCCGAGGCCAGGCCTCTGCCCTCTGGCCGCCTGGAATGCCGCCACCCGGCAGCGCCCAGCGCCTCCCGACGCCCCGTCCTTCATCATGCCCTCCGGTCGCCCCCTCGACCCGCGCACCCTCACCGCCCTCATGCGAGGCGCCCTTCGCGCCCGAGGCGTCCGGGGAGCCGAGGCATTTACCCTCCACAGCCTACGCCGGGGCGCCGCCCAGGCCTGCCATGCCGCCGGAGTCGACATATCCGACATCATGGCCCAGGGCACCTGGACCTCTGAGGCGGTACACGCATACGTGCCCCGCCTCACCCCCTCGGCGGCCCCTCAAGCCCTCTCCTCTGTCTTGGTTGAGGGCTCCTCGGGCCCACCTCCTGCCAACTACTAACATTATCTGACATTGACACTTTATGATATTATACTTGATATCTCTCTGACTCCTCATTACTCATGATCCTGACATTTGACACTGTTATCATGACCATGCCTCATACATTATATTGTACTTACCTATTATTCATATTGCTCCTTATTACATTGAGCCATTACACTTGACATGCCTTATTCATGCTTGATTAATGTATATCCATGCCCTCTTAATCCACTCTCGCCTCCTCGTCCTTCCTTGCCGCGCATCGGTCGTAATGCTCGCATTGCGGTTGATGCGAGGCGAGGGAGGTTGGGTCTTGGAGTTTTAGGTCCTGACAACATCTCAGCTCATATCAGGACGCACACCAACTTGTGATAGTGCACACTCATGGCAATATCATTTATAGTGCCGTCCCAATGAGAGACCAGGTCGCCAGGACCATGACCGGATATCCCATTCAGTTACAGTATTCTGATATTAAGCCAACCAGTCCTTTTCCTAGCCTAATAATGCGGAGTGACTGGCTAGTAAGTTACAAGAACCAATTTTGTAAGTCATGCCTTTGACTCGAACCGGAATTGAACTCAAGACTTTCCGCACAGGAGGCGCAGGAGGCCTGTGCTCTATCATTTCGGCCAGCACATACGGTTAGTACTGTGGCTTGTATTCTAAAGATGCACAGAGATAATCGTGGTACGATTAGTGTCATGCATTTGAATAACTCTTTTCCAAAACGTGATAAGCACCAATGCAAAGAAAAAGAGTTTGCAATGGCAATGCCGATTTTCTAAATT
Source organism: Branchipolynoe longqiensis (assembly GCA_030323885.1). Taxonomy (NCBI): domain Eukaryota; kingdom Metazoa; phylum Annelida; class Polychaeta; order Phyllodocida; family Polynoidae; genus Branchipolynoe; species Branchipolynoe longqiensis. The sequence goes on along the minus strand of CM059191.1, from coordinate 88,272,990 downwards.
GTGTTTTAGAAAAGCGCTGTTCACATATATAAATACATGAAGAGATCTTTATATGTATGAAGATCCCTTTCCCAAAACACAATCTTTGAACTTGATATCCACATTTCAAACACATTTTTTGGATTCACACTTTTTTTTGGAAAAGAGTTTTCATTTGTATCCGGTTTCGGCCCTACATTAGTGGGAAATTAGCTCGCAAATATTTTAGATTATATGAAAATTATATTGGTTATGTGTAGTTAACAACTTACCCACCTTCCGCCATGTAAGTCGTAGCTGCGACGTAGACTGTTGGGTCCCAACTTTGTAAGGAACCAGGGAAATTAGAAATACCCGTAATACACAGGTATTGACTCCTCCGCAAAGAGGCATGCTACAGAACTAGTCCTTACTAGCAGTACTGCACCGGTAATGTTATTAGTCCTCGTTTAAGGACAATCAATACGGAAGCTCTGTTATCATAGAGAATATTCCTTGCATTTTATCTCTTTCTCTCTCTGTGAAAATTCATCTCAAGTAGCTCAATGCAGCGCCGATCAATGAAGCCAACCAAATGTTTGTGTTTTTCTTCTGAAGCATTAGCCAGCTTTACACATGGAGAGGTGAGGTGTGAATATCAAAAGGTAAGGAGGCTTAACAAGGGAGATTGACAGAGGTGTTTGCTTGAAAACAAGCATTGAATGGACATTCTGTGTAATTGTATTGGGTTTTCATGAAGCCTGTATAAAGGTAATTAGCAAGATGTAAATTCAGTTGATGGCAATCTTTCTTTTTTTTTCAAGTCTTCCCAATGTAGGGGAGATCCTGCGTCGGCAGGATCTAACAGATTATGGTTGGTGGAGCATTGTAACATGATGTGAGGTTATTTCTAGCAGAAAGGAAAAGATGGTGGGTGGAGGGAGAATCACCCAAGCTAGGAATGAATCGTGGGGTGTAGCATGGTGTGGTTTCTTGTAGTCATAATGTTTATCAAATGTGTATGGCTTCAATCGTGTGTATATAAAGTGTTACATACAGGTACAAAATAACAACTGTCAGAACTGTAGTCTAATTTCTGATGAATCACTCTTTTGTCAGAGCCGAAGCACTGGTTTTCCCGCTCTCTTCGAATTAAGGATTATTTATACAAAAAGGTATACCATATCTTCTCAATACTGAATACAAGAACATTCTGTAACCCACAAGTTATATAGCAATATTGCAAAAGTTGTGTCGTAGTGTCATATGGTTAGATCAATATCAGTTGGGTCAATGCAAGTGTGTATATGGTAATTATAATGTATGCACACATTATCTTCTCTATTCAGTTGGTAATGTTGTAATAAGCTTTAATGTAGGGTCTGGTCAGTTAAGCCGTGTTCACACGGGCAATGTAAATCGATTCGTAGAAATCGACTTGCCTAGTTCGGCTTACATTTCTCGTGTGAACGGGCGTCTGAGTCGGATTAGGGCTGAATCGATTTGTGTGATGCGGATACTGTAAACCACCTGTGGAGGTCGATTACGTAAGCCGATTTCTGTGATTCAATTTATTTTGCCCGTGTGGACACACTGAGGCAGATTAAGGACGTGACACACATGCGCAGTCGAGAGCTTACTTTGTTGACTTTCTGGTCGATCAAAATCGCATATTATATAATTTGGTCTATGAACCTGCTAGAGGTGCACAGATATTGTTTTCATCATTTATTTTTAGGGTTTCACTGCCCAGCAGAAGTTTTGACCATTCCAAACCAATACGATTAATTAAATACATATTTAGGTCGAATCCACTCTCTCGTGGTGACGTCGACTTGCTCATGCGCAGATTTCGATTTCCGGCCCAAGTACTGCCCGTGTGAACGGGCCGCTACTTTGACTCACCTGATTCGATTTGTCTGATTCGCCTCACATTTTGCCCATGTGAACATGGCTATAGAGAAGCGGTACATACATATCAGTTTACTAGAAATATTCTATTGTTACCCTATTGTGTTGTTTTAGGGTGGGGTCCTTAGCTGTGGCCAGTGAAGCAGTGGGACCAATTGCAGTGTGCGGTGGTCTTAACTATTTCATTTGTATTTGGACTGTCTCTGTCAGTGCATATGGTTCACTGAAAATAATAGACAAACAACAAGATTGTCGGCAGGGGCGTAGCTAGGAATATGCGCGTACGCTAAAACGTCCACATCGTTTTGTCCACAACAAATTAAATTAAAAAATAATAAAGAGAGAGAGATAGAGGAGGCATGTAGTAGTCCGGAATGTCGAAAACTCAAGTCTAAAATGTGTAAAATCGACCAGCTCAAGCTTAAGAGGCCCCCTAAACCCCTTGCCAAAATTAGGAGCACACATCGCTAAATGTCTAGCTATGCCCCTGGTAGGGTTCCTTTGTGGCATGTTGTGGGATCAATCCTCTGCAGCGTAAAACATAACTACATAAAAGATTACATATGTAAAAACCTAGCATGGTGTTCTACACCACAACCACAGAACAAAGAACAGGTAAGTAAGAAACAATACTCAGTTGCATTTGTTCCAAATATACCCCTTTGATCTAAGTTTACGACTGATGGGATACAGGAATATCACATTAGGTTTCATTTTAGCGCAGAGTGTCCCATTATTCTTGCTTGATGAATATCTTCTTTGTGTGCTGCTTTGACAACATTAAATATCACTATTTACCACTGTATGTTCATTACCAACATTATTACGGTTGAATAGCAGCATGCATCAATACTATGCAAAGCAGTACCTATTGAACACATAGTTGCGACAGGACAACTGTCACACTTTTTTATAGTGACCTGGTTAATCTTACCGGAATATTCGATAGCTCTTAAAGAAATACCACATGTAGTAGAAGGTCTTGGAGAACTTGAAGTATGTTTGGAATTTTCAGCAAAAAATGTATCTGATTTGAATATCACATGGTTATTTATTCTAGTTATGTAATGGTAAAGAGGGACGGGAAGGCTCAACTTCCATTGCTACCCCACATAATGAATAGAGTGCACATATACTTGTATTAGGAATTGCCTTATTTTCAAGGTCAGTAATAACCTATACACTAACCTACATCATTGAGGACAGTCAGTCGGGTTGAATGACACTTATCTAACAACATTTCGACCAAATAACCCTTATGCGCCTGTCACATTATGGCATATGGTGGAAGCGTATGCCGGCGTATCGGCTTGCGTCACATACTCCGTCATACACCATCATATGCTTCGCATATGCTGTGCATATGCTGCACATATGTCGTATGCGCCCGGCATATCCCTCACACGCGTCCGTCCTAAACTGTTTGGGCATGCTAACAAATTTCAGCGTTTGGTGACGTAAGGCTCATACGGTCCTCATATGCTATGCATACGCTAAGCATATGCTGTCATATGTTGTGCATACGCAATACATATGCCATCTTGCAGTGCGCATATGCTAAACCCCTCATTCGGCATATCTATAGTGTATGTAGCGTATGCCTGGTGTGCATGTAACATATTTTATCGTATTTGTAGTGTATTCTCAGCGTGTACAAAGCGTATATTCAGCATATGCCCAGCGAATGCTCTCGGTATATAAAGGGAGCAAGGGAGGGAGGGAGGGAGCGAGGGACCAGGCGTATATGGCGTATGCCTAGTGTATGACGGCGCATGATGGCGTATGCACCAACAACTGATACATACTCACATGCTACTCATACTCTATGCATATGCTACACATACGCTACGTCAGTGCGCAAAGGTAACCATACGTCGTCCCACAACGGTTTTCAAATGTTATCGGTACGTTTTATATATGCCCCCGCCATACGCAGTAATGTGACAGGCCCATAAATAGTATCATGGTTGGGCACCAAATATCTCCTATATATCATTTGAAGCTACACACAATATGACCAGTAACTGACCCTCAGAAATGATAATGGGCAAATGTATTGCAGTCAAGTTACAACCCTGTCAGCCATAATCTCCTTCATATTAATTAACACATGATTTGAGAAACCTAAATACAACTGGAAATGGCCATGTACTCCATAATGACTCATCGGCAAATTCTATGCCTGCATTGCAGCAGTAGTTTTCTACACACAATTGATTTCCTGGATCCGATATATAATTAGAAATAGCTTAACAATAGTGCAGAATAGTATACCATACCAAGAAACGGGGCAGTAAGCACATGTGAGGTTTAAGATATTACACGGACATAAATACACGGAGAGAGGAAGATGGATTTATTGGCGATCCATGCCAGATATATTAGGGAACCGGTAAGGGCATATTATCTCGATAGAAGTTAGATTAAAGGTGTTCAGCCCAGCTCTGTATTTTCTTGTTTCGAGTAGTAGTAATGTACACATCGATCGCGTACTGCAGTAAAACCAGCTGTTAGGGTCCCATGATCTCGCTAATGCAATGAATATTAAAGTTGCATAGTCCGATACTTTGGAGCTACTGTCATTTTTCTGAGATAAATATAATAGGCCTGATTGCTATAATCTGCCTTACTTTAGATTCAAGTACTGTTTATTTTAAACAGCTATGTTTTGAGATATTTGAAGTGCAAATATCTCAAATTAGCATGCCAAAACTCTAACACCATAGGCTTTAGCATTAATAGTTTGTATTAAATTGCCCCACCATTCCCTTATCATTGTTCATATTGCTACGGCAATATGGGTAATTCGAAACAGAGGCGGGAACCCCCCCCCCCACGCCTATCCTCCTTCACCTCGCCCCCTCCCCTCTCTCTCCCCTCCTCCCCTACTCTCGTCCCCCCACCCTTCTCTACGTCCCTCTCCCCTCCCTTCTATCCAGGCGGCGCCACCGCCGCCACTACTTCCTCTCACCCTCCTTCCCTCCAGGTGGCGGCACCGGCACCCACCGCTGGTGCCGCCGCTGGTCCCCTGCCCCCCCCCCCCCCCATCATCCTTCCTTCCGCTCTCCTCTCACTCTGCCACTTTTCCACCACACGTCTGACCACCAACACCTCTTTTCACCAGCCCACCCGACCCCACATATCCTAAAGGTTGAGGTCCGGGTCACCCAGAGACTTCATTTCTTGCCTACCTTGATTATCGACTCATTAACGTACCCATCACTCTCGACTTATCTACCTGAACACTTGACCCAACGCATTATCACTTATTAACACTTGATCTACCCTTGAACCTAGAAAATTGCTTTTGAAAATGTGATCCTTCGTCGGATTATGCAGCTTTAAAGTTGCGTAATTGTTACCGATTTATAATCAACCACCAGGTCTTCATCTGCCAAACATTCCCAGCTAGAACAAGTGGCCTGAACAAGAACCCACATGCTCCTACCTGTCTACATCAGTCCCCTAATCATAGACCAGGACCAGGCCTTGATTTCTGTGAATGAATATTAAGTATGTATTGATACTGTAGTCACTCATGCAGCCCTATCTTTGTGGCAGGGCTGCTAAACAATCTATTAGAAAACAAGTGTTAGATGTTTGGTTATGAACGTATTTATTGACCCCCAATAACGGTGGTTTACTTTTTTCCAGGGAGGTAGCTAACCAAACAATCAATGGTCATGCCTATATGATTTTGCAAACGAATATGCAAACTGTATTGGTCAAATATTTATCTAAGCCCGCTACTTTGAACTAGGCAACTAACTATAACCATGTTGTCCTAGCCTTGGCTTTCTCATTGTTATCAGATACATTCAAATCAATATAAGAGAGTTCAATGGGGAGTCCTTTTCATATATTGCACTTCTCCTTGGCCTCTGCTCAATGCTATATAATATAACCAAGGAGCTGAGGTATTACACCGGCTCGTCAGCCTTCGACTACCCAACATGTCAGGCAAAGACGTATACTTAACCAAGGTTAAAGTTGCATAGTCAGGTGGTTTTGAGTTTCTGTACATTTTCTGAGATACATATATTAAATTCACTGTTAGAATCTATATTACTGTCATGGGGGTGATGAAAATGGGAAATACTGCGCCTAGAGCGGGACTCGAACCCACATCTCTTTGCATTCCGGGCCAGTGTGCTAACCATTACACCACCTAGGCTCCCTGATATCAACACACTCCCCACGCCTACCTGTATATGTGGTTACTTGCCTGAGAGGTCAGTGCAGACCACTACACTCATCCCCCTGGAATTGTAAGTCTTGTAATGCTTACAATTACATACATACAGGCAATGCACTAACACATACATACACAGGTAGGTTCAACAACCATACAGCGCAAAGCTTGTACAGGATCCTGGTCACGGCAACCAGTGTTCATGGGGGTGATAAAAATGGGAAATACTGCGCCTAGAGCGGGACTCGAACCCACATCTCTTTGCATTCCGGGCCAGTGTGCTAACCATTACACCACCTAGGCTCCCTGATATCAACACACTCCCCACGCCTACCTGTATATGTGGTTACTTGCCTGAGAGGTCAGTGCAGACCACTACATTACTTTACCTTGAAGGAACTTTCATTTTATATGGCCAGATTTTGAGATATTTGTATGGCAAACACGGGAAATTAATTCCGGAATGCATGCCAAAACTCTGACGCCATAGCATCCTGCAGCAATCACAAGGTTATATCAAATTCACTCGGTGTGCAATGTTTAATAAGTGCATCAGTATCTAAGTAGTTGCCTTGATTTTGAAAATGTGATGCCTCATCGATACATGTATATTTAGTTTAGTTCTAAATCATATAGTGATATTGTCAATATTAACCATGATTAACATGACACTTACATGCAGCGTGGAAACGATGTGGGAGCCTTTAACCAGAAGAAATGAAGGGAAGTTATCTTTAAGATGGCAGTTACAATTCTTGCAAGCACCACACGATGTTGCATCAGCTCTTCCCCACATCCTCCCTCTGTGTTCCTCTGGTCCCTGATTGGCTGATTAGTGCCTAACCCAATACGACCCTCACACCCTCTGAATCATATTTTTGCAAGCCTTGATTTGTATCAGTCTATACGATCATGAACTATAATTTTAATGATCCTGTCATTTTAATTATGTAGTATATCCTACCTAGATCTTATGTATATTCTTTTATTATCACCGATGTTATTGCATGTTATCAAATACCATAATACTGGAATGTGATACAGCCTGTGGGAGGCAACACTGGTATCCATTCAGCAATGTCATAGTCTGTTGTATTCCCTTCTATTCTTGTCTGTTCACGAATACCCCAATAGGGGAATACTGGATAGCTTGATGCCTGGAATGATTGCCACCGGTAGGTTATACACTATTCCTTTATTTGAAATATAAAATAGAGTTTTATATAAGTATTACATTAATGGAAAAGGAATAGGTTAGTTTTATGAAGGCATGTGGAACGTTCTAGAACAATGGCTTGAGATGTATGGTTATCACTTGTGTCTGCATTCAAGTAGGGGGTGGGTGCTGTGTAGGGGTTTATAATCAGGCCACACAGGGCAGTAATGGCCCTGTCACACTACAACGTAATGACGTCAGCATAGGGAGAACGTAGAGAACGTTGAACTTCTGGGCGTAGTATGAAAATTTGGGCAGAAGTTGAACGTGGATGCAGCGTAGTGGACGGGAGCGTAACGTTGGTACAGCGTAGTGATACCGTCATTCAACGAGAGAGGACAACGTCATTACGCTCACGGAACGTTATAAACGTTATTCCATCGCCAGAAGAACGTTACATGACGTTACCTATGTCATGAGACTTTGAACGTACATTGAATGCACGTTCTCCTGACGTTCTCCCGACGTTCTCCCGACGTTCTCCTGACGTTCCCATTACACCACGTGGGCATTTGCACTCGGTTTAATGTGGGTCAACGTAGTGGAACGTAGTTGAACGTAGTGAGCAGCGTTGGAAAAACGTCTGTTTAACGTCATTGACGTTCACTGAGCGTGAACAGAACGTACGGCGAACGTAAACCCTTATGTTCGAGCTACGTCGAAATCTTTGAACATGTCCAAAACCTTGGCGTAACTCGACGTAACACGACGTAATGTGACATAGCTCGACATCATTCTAATGTCATTCTGACGTCATCATGACGTAACCCAACGTAATGACGAAAACTGACCACGTTAGGCTCACGTTGGCTCGTTACGTCGTAGTGTGACAGGGGTATAAGATGCCTGTTGCCACTGAATGTTTTAAATAAAGGGGTTCGTATTAGCCAGCCAGTTATTTGAGAACCATATTGGTATTGTGTTGGTTGTGTAATCAATAATATTCCTTTTCATCATTCATATTCTGTAATACCCAAATACCGGAATAATCCACACTGGTCACCATGTTGCAATGTTCTCTCCTATGATATTAAACTATATTGTATTATATCCCGGAATACCCCAATACCAGAATAGTCTATTGAATATTGTGAAATGTCTCTATTATTAAATATTAATTTTCCTTGCATTCTTTGGTTTTCTCGACCAGTGTGCGGTACTCTATTCATTTATATGGTATTATGTCATTCACTATTCTCACATACTTCAATACAGGAATACTGTAGTCTCTTGGAGGACACATTGATCACCATCTCAGTATTTTAGTTTCGCCGCTGTTGTTCTATAATCTCGAATACCCCACTAACACAATTCTGCAGGAGGACATACAGAATGATTACCCCATAGCGGAATTTATGCACGTGAACAAATAGAGACAACAAGTAAGTGGAAATAACAACAGTTTAATGGAGAACATAACATGCAGGCAGGTCGATCTTGGCTGGAGAACATATCGGTATCGTGTCTCTTATGCGAGATGGAAGTCAGGATCATGTTAAATGTATTTGTGATGATTGTTGGCTGTGTTAATGTCAAATCATATCGGAATCATATGTTGGTCTTAATGCTAGGGTCAAGAAAGGTTAAATGTTGCTTAGTATCTAGACAGTGTTGATAGTCAGGAAAGCGATAGACCGGGAACATAGGACTAGTCAAACTCAGCAGCCCTCAACCCCTACCCATTCACATCGGGTGGGTGGGTGGGTGAAGCGACTAGCAGGAATGGGTTCACACGGAAGACTGAAGTAAGTATGAGTGTCAGGTAAGAAAAAGTGCAGCCAAGAAAGTAGTGCCATGGAAGTAGTGCCAGTGTTCCCGCGCCTAAATTATCCATGTTGACTCGCCAACATGCGTAATGTACAATCCTTGTATATTTATTTATCTGGCTCCATATCCTCGGATGTCCAAATATTGTATGAGTATACATAGTGCTGGGGTAGTCAAGGATTACCTTTGTGTAATGCGTTGTGCTATCACTCAAACGATGATGTGGGATCTGAATGTGAAAAATTGGATTGGGGGTTAATGGAGTATTGCATTCAGGCAGCGTCTTAATTCATATCAAGACGGGCACCGACTATTGACAGTGCACAATGATGGCAAAAGTATAGTGCTGCCCCATTGGGAGACCAGGCCACCAGCACCATGACCTGATATCCCACTCAGTCGCATCATTCTAAGACGGAGCTAACCATTACATGCCCAATTCTAATAATGCCGATAGCATGGCTAGGAAGCGACAATCATCAATCCCATGATCTACTAAAGTGGGACGCGGACGTTCAACTCATTTGACAATCCCGTCGGGTAAATGTAGGAGATCCTGGTTTGGTTAATTGAAGCCTATTAAAACACAGCAATATACTAACATCATCAATCTGGATAGTTTATACACAGAAGCATAACGGACTCTTTTGTCGCGTAGAAAAGGTGGTCTACTACTATTGTTGTTTTTAATAAATTGATATGTGAATAAATAAACGCCATACAAGGGGGTTTTAACAATTTAAAAAACAGCCCCATAATGTCCTTGATAAAGAGACATTGGTAGGAGAGGTTGATGGACACATATCATGCAATAGGATGTTCTTCGAAAGGGAGCACAATATGATCACTCCAATCGAGGAGAACAGCTTAGAGTGAAAACATGCACTGGAAGACGCTGAGTTATGATCCACTCAGAGAATATCTGAAAGGCATCCTCACTAACAACATTGGCCCCTAGCAACATGGGCTCAACCGGAACATTATCTAGATTGCCAATTCTGGGTGCTCTATTTGTTGATATGTTCGAACTGAAAGCTATGAAAGATTCCTACATTTTCGTTGATCTATGTAATTTTATTTGGAACAGTAAAACTCTCACGCTCCCTCCCAACCCAAGCTATAGACTTTCCAATGAGGGCATTTGGTTGATAAATGCAACAGGAAGTCTTATTTCAAGTATGTGTTTTGGTCACTAGGGCCTTGAACCTTGAAAGAAAAGTATGTGTGTTACTTATGTGAGAAGATATTGGCTAAAGACCACCTTAGGCTATTTACAGACCGCAATATTGCTACATACCATGCTTGATGAAAGTTGACTAGTACCTTGCCAGAAAGGGTCACCCTCATGGAGGAAATTTGGTACTATTTCTTTGATCAGTTGTCTTGATCAGATATATATGGCTCTATATCAGTTCACATATATATAATCCGAAATGATTGAACAATTTCTAGAAGGTCACTGATTTGACATCACAGAGTACAGTGTTCTGATGAAGAAGCCAAGTTAATTCTAGTTGGCCCTATATATTCAACCCGTAAGGTCATCATCACTGACATAAGCTACACAATCAATTTGTTGTAGTTGTTTGCTTTTCCTGTAATATTGACAAAGATACGTTAAGTGGATAGATATGGTCAACATGCAATGCCATTCCTTGCGGTAACAAGCAATGCATTATCTCCTTATGCATTTTGATATATCTATGTAAAGGAAGAGTATATTCTATCGTTTGCAATATAGTTTCTGAACTCTTTCCAAATATAGAAAACATGGCTGTATGCTTCCATTCTGAAATGTGTGCCATATGCTAATGGATGGATAGCTGGTCATGGTGTGTAAGGTACAAGCCGGGAACCAGCGAGACAAGAAACTGAATAAAGCACCTGACTCCCGGACATTGTAGCTCATGGTCTTCCTTCATTATGACATGTTGTCAGATCCGGACCAAGATACCAAGATGTCGCTACAAGGCTTGAAGCATCCAGGCCATCTTAATATAGACGAGCACCTTGCCTTCAATTGGTATAGGTGGGATAGTAGCTATGAAATGTATGCCACAGCAGCAGGGATAGCTGAAAAACCGGGCAAAATGCAGGCGTGAATTTTTCTACAAGTGGCGGGGCCAGAAGCCAAAAAAGTATACAGAACCATGAACATCGAGAAGGGTCCACAGCGAGGAAACAAAGAAAAACCACTGTCCTATATTGAGCATACCCTTGCAGGAATAGTTTCCCATTCTTTAAGTCCTGATATTGTGTGATTTAAACAGAATTCGATGTTGACAAATTAAAAATATCCTTCAAGTGCTTTAATCTGTGCAAAAGATACATATATATATATGTGTATCTATGTCTGAACAAGAAACTTCTAAAAAAATAATGAGATGTTTCCATAATTTCAGCCAATCAGAGCTGTTCTTTTCGATTGCAAATGGCCACCCTTTATGCAGGCCGCCATTTGCAATAACAAAGAACAGCTCTGATTGGCTGACACTGAGTTCTCGCGAAAATGAGAAGAGGAAAATCCATTTCCTGCAAGTTCAGACGAGTTCAAACGTGGCTGGTTGTCCCGCTCCTTTTTGCGCTGAATATGCTTATGTGAAATTCACACCCAGTCAACAGGATAAGCTAGCCCCCCTCCTCGAAGCATTCCGCCATTACTCTGAGTGTAAAACCAACATGAGAGTTTTGCGCAACAGATTCAACTCATACCACCAAGGAGTTGACAAAATGGACAACTACATCAGAGGCCTCAAGAATATGATTCCACATTGTGAGTAAAGCGAAGCCAAAGAATCTTTATTATGCAACTGCTTAGTATGTGGTGTAAAGTGTGACACTTTGAGGGACCGCCTGCTTCAAACCCCAAATTTGACCCTACAGTTAAGTGAAGATATGAGCTGCATGAGTGAGCATATGGCCGCCCACCTCTCAAGAGACAAGGTGGCAACAGCAGTGGGTGGCATTAGTAGGGGTCAACTATACCATATGCCAGCACCGGCAGTGAAGTGGCATAAGCATGGGGCCACAGAAACCCGTCAAGCGCACACAGCACTGGACAAACACCATGCGGCTAGTGCAGCTACAACCACCTCAAAGGACAATGACTGTGAAAGTACAAGGTCTAGATGTCTATTCCACATATATCACATACCCCCTTTGAAGTATTTCTGAAACATGCAATGTTTTAAAATGACCATCACTATAAATATCCAGTAAAATGATCATACAATACTCAAACATATATGCATACTTAGCTTAAACCACAGGTTCTAACGAATGTCCGAGCGCACTATGGCACTGAAGTCCTCTGAGTGTCCGGCTGCTGAACACTTTGACTTCTGGATACTGAATGGTTTATTCCCATACAGGGCTCACTGAACCACCGGCTAAACTTTCCATGATGTCATCTCATTTACATACTCCTTTGTCTCACTCACTGTCTAGAACATTATGCATCTCATTAGCATACATTACAGATGTGTCTAAACGTCTATTACGCATATATCACAATGCCCATCAAAAGGGAAGCCATGTGCTGGCTGTAATTTTATTAGAATTTGTAGAAGGAAAGTGCAACAAGCGCCGGTGGATGAAATATCTAAGTACGAGTGCAATATGCCACCCGACATGCCACGCCCCCCACGAGACGAGCCAATGGAGGATGACCTGTTCGTGGGCGCGGTGTCCAACAGCAACACAACAACTAACCTGTGGTTTGTAAACATAAACGTGGGACACACCATCCTGCGGTTCAAGAAGGACACAGTCTCGCAGGCGAACATCCTGCCAGTCAAAATATTCGAGAACTTTAGCAACCTGCAACTCAGATCGAGACGATGCAACCTGATAACCTACAGAGGAACCCGGATTTGGCCGATCGGAGAGTGCACAAGACTCCTGAAAGACCAGAACCTGTGATTCCAGGTGACCAACATTGGATCTCCGATACTGGGGAAAGACGCTTGTGTTTGCCTGCAACTGATTGCACGCATCGACACGATCCACACTGCAGAGGCACCTACATCCGAGACCCCGGCAACCAACGAGCAAGCTCTAAATCTGGTTAAAGAATATTCTGATGTATTTCAAGGGTTAGGGAAGATACAAACGTGTGATATATTTAGACAATCAAGTAGAACTGTGTGTTGCCGCTGATGCGGATTCCGAGGGACACCGGTTTGCCAGGGTCACTTCCATTCAAATGCATTGTTAACGGCCGTAGGCAAATCTTCATACAGAAGAAGTCAAATATCTCCCAAATTACACAATCTAGAAACAAATCGCTTGGTGTACATATAAAAAACATCTTTACCATGAAGTCTATATTAAATTTATAAGGTTAGGGTTCTTGAATTCTATTAATTTTGAATAAAACTAACGTTTTGCACTCTGCATACCGTCAAACTCAAGGCATTGTCAATGGTCATGAGCAATGTTCATACAGATAATACAGGTGAAGTCAAATATCTCTCAAATTACACCATCTAGAAACAAATCGTTTGGTACACATATAGAAAACATCTTTACCAAAAACATTATAATAAATGTATAAGGTTAGTGACGATGCTGTTCGATTTTGATGCATGTGCAGAAGCGATGTATCCCTCGCAAGCTGGTGCCCCTGGGAAACCCCAACACCGCCCAGCGTCGCATTCCGCACGCGATCGAAAACAAAGTTAAAACAGAATTACATGATTGCACTAAGCGTCATAGTAGACATAACTGAACCTACCCCCTGGGTGAATGCCATAACGATAGTTTAACAAAATAAAAATAAAAATTAGAGTGTGTTTAGATCCGATAAAGCTGAATAGAGCAATTTAGAGAGGACCATCCCCTATGCATATGATCCAATAAGTAGTGTCAAAATTAGATAATGCCAGATACTTTTCGGTCCTACACACAAATAGTGGCTACTCGCAGGTCAAATTAGATGATGAAAGCTCTAAGCTGTGCACCTTCAACACTCCCTAAGGTAGGTTCAGGTACATCAGACTATGTTTGGCATCAGCACAGCAGGCGATATATTCATATATGAGATGAACAAGATACTAGGCGATTTGGAAGCGGTAAATTTTGTCACTGACGATATCCTGGTATATGGCAAAACCATCGCCAAACATAATGATAACCTAACAGCAGTGCTGGAAAGGGCCCAACAAGTAAACCTAAACTGAATCCTACTAAATCGAAGATATGTCAAACTGAAGTTATGTATGTAGGGCACACGATTACATAAGAAGTGAACCGACATGACAATTCGAACTAATGTAGCCACAGTACAAAGTTGTCTAGGCATGGTGGGCTAACTCAGTAAGTTCATTCCGAACGTATCAACCATCAGCAAACCATTACGTATTCTAATCAACAAAACCATCGCATGGCACTGGGATTCGGAACAACAAAATGCTTTTGACATGTTGAACTCCGTGCTTACAACAGCAACAGTACTACGTTTCTATAATGTGACCAAAGAAATAACCCTACAACTATGCGTCCACGCAGGGCCTTGGTGCAGGGTTGATGCTAGATACAAGATTCACCCAGTACTTGTAATACATGGCTGAATGACAAACTAGTGTAACTACGGGCGAAAATAGCTTTAGCATGGAACATGAAGTAGAAACTGTGGGTCCATGATCAAATGGCTCCATATATTGGCACAGATTTGGTGAAATTGGAGAGAATGCAAAACTCCAAGATAGCGGCCATAGAACACTGTCGATTTAAATTTTAAATCATATTAAACTAGCTATTTTATTATATTTTTCAACTCAAAGGTAGCGGGTAAATATGAAGACATCTACAAAGAATAAATGTTTATTGTGGACACGCTTTCACGAGATCACAGCAAGACGATCAAACCAAATGACCGCTTCGATCAACAAAAACACGTTGCTTCCATCTCAATATTAGACAACACAACAGAGCAGGTATAAAAAGAAACCACAGAAAAAAGCAATGCTGATCGAGGTAACAAAGTTAACACAACAAGGACCGCCAGAGCACAGCAATCAAGTGCCGCCACACGTAAAACCTTTCACAGTTACCACACAGAAATAACTGTCGATAATGGTATTTTGCTCAAGGGAAACTGAATAACCATTCCGCAGTCCATGCATTCACAAATGCTAAAGAAGTTACACAATACACATATGAGGAAAAGCAAAAGCAAGCACCTCTCACACGATTACATTTTCTGGCCAAGGATGCAGAAAGAACTCGAAGATTTAATATTGGGCTGCACACTGTGCCAGCGATTCGGAAACACACTGGATAAAGAATCACTGCGCCCACACTAGTTCCAGAAACGCTATACCAAAAAAGTGGGGTCGATCTATTCCAAATTAATGACCAAGTGTTTCGATTAGCGGTGTACTATTCTGATCAATTCCCGAAGTAGCTCAACTAACAATAACAACCAGCGCATCAATCATAAGGGCACTCAAACAATTGTTCCGAAGACGCTAACAGTCATCACAGATAACGGACAGCAGTTTTCTTGTGCCGAATAGAAAAAGTTGGCAAGTTAATGCGAATTTAATACTATATCCACCAGCCCCAACGGGCAAGTCAAGAGATCAGTACAAACTACAAATATAATGATAAAGGAATCTATAAAAGAGGATAACGACTATAATCTCGCTTTGCTAAACTTCAGAAACACTCTTATAGTGGGTGTTAAACGCATCACCCTCACAGCTTCTTATGAGCAGAAGATTCAGATCACAAATCGAACAACACAGCTAAAACCCCAAGCACAATAGATTCTTTGACATGCCCGCCAGTAAACCACATCAACCATTAAAAATAAGCGATAAAGTAAAGTACCTGACACACACAGGTGAATGGGCTGACAGGAAAATCACAAACACAAATGAAAAACAAAACAGAATGGACGAAATAACAAACACAAAGAATAATGCGGTAAAGAGAAACAGCATACACATATTCAAAGTAAAAGACAACAAACAAAAGACAGCACAAAACAACCAGTACAGCAAACAAACAAACTTGCAGAAGTCGTCGCGACACAAACAAAATAGCGACGCGCCAGACGAATATGACTATGCAATATATGAGCCGGAAAATGAATATGATACGAGATAAAGGACAGCCATAAAGCCCGTAGAGAGACTAGGGATTGATAAACAAGCTACAGCAAGCGACCCTGCAATTTCGAACAATTAAGATAGCTAACAAGATGAAATGCATCATTGCACACTAGACAGAAGCTCACCACAGGCTGACCGCTAAAGCCACTGCGATGCATCCACCTGACCGGTAATCAATCATACAACTCAAACGTATGTGACATAAGAACATCACTACCAAACGATATACTGTATTGCTGCAAACATGTTGAGATGCGTAAGATGACCATGATAGAATTAAGCATATTTAATTACGATAACATGTAAAACCACCTAATGTGAGCTCAAAAGTTATTTCGATGTATGATTGTTATAATACCATGTATCAAAGAGCATAACATGAAACATATAATGTATAAACATCAGAGCAATCTTGATGAACAAACACTGTATTTGTGATTAATAATTCTATTTTTTCTTAAATATCTAGTTCATATACGCGAAGAGGCACCAGATAAGACAGTATAAGAGACAAGTGCCCTCAGTACAGTATTGGTGCAATATGAGAGGTTAAGAGTTAAAGAAATAAAACTACAAACGAAATGTGGCGATGTATCAAACTTTATTAAAGGAAAGAGGATATGAGATATGCTAAGGTGTGGATAGCTGGTCACGGTGTGTGAGGTAGAATCCGGGAACCAGCCCGGAAACAACTGGGAACCAGCGAGACAAGAACCTGAATAAACCACTTGACTCACAGACACGGTAGCGTACGGTCTTCCTTCATTATCACAACATGGATAGAAAACAGGCAGCATTCCTAGTGTTATAAGTAGGGCATTGTTGTTTTATAACAATCCTCTTTTGGCAATAATATCCCATACACTGACTCAATAAAAAAAAACACCCGATATTGGCTACTGTTCGACATGTACTATATGGTCGGCCCCTGGCTCGTCACTCACACACTGCTCCATCTGCGATATTGCACCTTCCAGGGCAGTGTCCCTAACACCAAAACCATCCACTTGATGCGATGCCCTACCCCATATAACTCCATTCTCCTACTAGTCAAGTCAACCTTGAAGACTTCCACTACAATCCAATACACCGTACAATGGGTGCTGCCTCCCTTGACCCCCTTGCATAACCTAAATATAGCATGTATTGGGTGAATCAATGGCATCATACTCACTGAAATGGATTGAGTGGCGTTCGGGTATTTTGTGAAGAGGACCACTTTGGGTTGTCTCACATGGCCTGCACTATAGCGTACAACTATGAATGCACACTGGGTCATATCACTCTCCGCCTTCCCATGGCTTCAGATTTCCAATCACAACAATCACTTATACACAAACATGTTCCGTCCCGATATGACCTTAGATGTTGCCAGGACTTAAAACAACCAACATGTATGCAAAGGAGATATTATTCTTATTACTTGGCCGTGTTACCGGCGAGAAGTATGTGAGTAGCAGGAATAGAAATGAATTGATCGTCGATTTGGAATAGCAATGCTTATGCATCGGGCGCACCTTATGCAACCTTTATTTAATATGAACCTGAGTTATGCAGTTTGACCATATTTCTGAACCTGATTCAAGTTGAACCTAACTGTAAACTCTATGCAGTGTGAGCCTAAAGGTAAACCTGAATCACCTTGAACCTAAATGTAACCCTTATGCAATTTGAATCTATGTGTAAACCTACTGGATCTTGAAGTGTAAACATGATGCAGCTTGAAGCTAAGTGTAACCCTTATGCAATTTGAACCTATGTGTAAACTACTGCGTGTTGAACCTAAATTGAAGCATTGTGTCCGCCTGTCTATGACTGCTGTCAAACGTACAAAATGTACACACTTGAACCTATCACAGTATCAGACCACCCATTTCCTACCCTTCAGGGATGAACATGGTCTCTGCCAAAAACTGCGGAAAACAAACAAAGTGTTACACCGACCGGCAATTGTAGGATTAGCATTCAGGGAATCTCGGAAAATTCCCGGTAGTCAGATTTCAACTATCGTTGTCATGGTTGTATTTCCGCTCATACGTAACTATTTCTAAACGTTAATCAGTAAATAACAAAAATCGCTGAAATCCGGAGAAATAGAGGAGATCTTTCATCCCTGAACCTTACAAGCTGCACCTCATGCGATACTCTCCACAATGTACACCTTCCACATCCAGGGGGCGCCCCACTCAACAACCTCCCCCAATCCCCCATTCCACCACTCCCCACTACCACACCCCACTACTTCCCCCACACACCCCTCACCCACCCCCGTCCTCAGGCCGTCATGGTCGGCATCCGGAAGTGTCGGGTTCAAGGTCACCCGCACCCCCATCCCACTGGCTCCCACCCCCCAGGCGGTCTGATGCTCGATATGACGACTGACCTTTCTCACGGCGTCCTAATGATCAGCCCCCACCTCATCCCGCGAGTGGGGCCTAATTGTTCCAAAGGTAGTGGCGTCTGAGTGCGCTGTCTATGAATTTAGGAGTTCAAGCAGCTGTAATGGAGACGGCTGAGTGAGGTGAATAACACTGATATCGAGGTGTGGGGTCGCTGAGACTTGACAATTGAAGATGACATTGCAGGAAGGTAGCTAATCGACTCAGTGATTGAGAGAAATTCAGGAAGGGGTGTTATAATGTTCTCTGATGAAATATTAATGTTGCCTGTTTGTTTATTTGTTTAGCGCCAGCTATTGGGGAGTCATATCGTGGTTAAGCATATCTTACTAAAATATTACATCTCAGACAGGTCAAATAGGGCCGAGCTAAAACATTAGCAGAGAGGTATTTCTAGAATTGATGCTAAGGTTGAATAGAAAACCACTTACTTTCTCACCGCAGGATTAAAGCAGTGCATTAGCTCTATCTATGGTAGACATATCCAGAATACCGCTGTAATTAATTACCTTAATTGGTAGCTAAGCATTCAATTATCTCAACCATTCAAACCTAACACCAGGTGGGGGTCAATGGTTCTTTATTTGTTCTATACGAATACTTCAAATCGGGCTTTATATTATATCACTTCCAACATTCATTCTTACCCTAGTATTTCTTAAATTAAACTATTAATTGTGCATGCTTCACGTGACCATTATCGCGCACAATAAGCTATGCTATATCAGGCGCTTTCAAAGAAACTTCTGCAGTGCTCACCTGATAATTCTCTCATTGTTCTCAATTATGTCGAGTACCCAATCCTTGTCTTTACACACCTTTAATTTGGAACTCAGCTCCAGCTCCCAGCGCCATTTCTTCTTCCCTTCCCCCTCCTCCTCACACACTCTACGTTTCCTCCCCTACATCCCCCAATATACACCCATATTCACCCATCCTCCCCATATCCCCTGCCATCATGCACTCTCCTCCTCCATCACCCCCCTACCCCACCCTTCCAGACTCATGCGTATCTGCCTGTCTTCACTTATCTCCCCCCCTGTCCTCAACCCTCACCTCTCCTCAACCACCTGCCTGCATCCCTGTTCCATCCCTTACATACCCCTACATTTACCCAACCCCTCCTCCCCTCCTGATACAAGTACTATTGCTATATTTGCTCCGTTTGTCCTTCTTTAGACGCGGATTCAACAAATCCCGACTCATTAATGCTGCAGTCACACTACAACACTTCTCTCCAATGCGCTTTGACGTGTGTCACTTTTTGGCGAGACGTCGGGAGACGTCGGGAAGTGTTACGTGCATGTTATGCGCACGTCAGTACACGTCAGTACACGTTCATGGAGGTCGACGGTCGGCGATGAACGCCGGCGCGCGTCGTGGGGCGTCCAAAGTTGTTTTTGTTCCACCCGCATCGACACATGTTGGCCGCGCGCTACTAACATGCTGAGCTGACGCCAAACTTTTTCCCAACACCGCTGAAAAGTTGGACGTGTCTCGACGCATACAACTTATTTTGCACCTTGGCGGCGCGCCGGCGAGAAGCGTCATAGTGTGACTGCAAGGATTATTTGTCCTGCTCCTCTGGCGGACCTTTCCATCGCCTCCACAGACCCTGATCTCATATTGTGCGCAATCTATCATATTACTTCTTAAACAAATGAAATTAATATTATTGTCCAAGCAGTTACAATGTTATCCCGTATTCATTTATCGGGAAGGTGTTTATCTGGATACTAGCTTTAGCAAGTCGGTATGGGGTTGTGATAGATATGTTAATTCAGTTAGTTGCGCAGAGGCAGTGTGCGTTTTGTGGCAGGGTGTAGTTGTATTATGGTGAATGATTAGGTGGATTTGCCTTGGAGATGGGATGGTGGCAATCCTCACGCTCTTTGGAAAATGACATATTGTTACTGTTTCGCAGTATCACATATGGGACTATCTCTAATAGGAATAATAATCATTTGAGATGCACCATCAAGACCATCACAAGAAAGATAGGAGTGAAATAAGATACACCCAGTGGCATGGATGTCGTGAGGTAATTTCGTCCCCCACTGCCGATGTTCTGGTTTCCCAGTAACACATACTGCACTATCTCTAGTGGTAATAAGAATCACTTGAAATGCAGCATCAACATCATCACAGGAAGCGTGAACGTGAACGGTTGTGATGAGGCGATTGGGGATGCCCCGGTTTCACACTAACACAAACTGCAAGCTCTTTAGTGGCAATAAGAATCACTTGAAATAAACATCATCACAAGATGCATGGGAGTGAAATGAGAGCCAACCATTGACATTGATGTGATGAAGTGATTCCATCGCCCGATGGCGATGTCCTGCTTTCACACTAATACACACTGCATTCTCTGTATTGATAATAAGAATCACTTGAAATGCACTAGCAACATAACCACAGGAAGCATGACGGTGATATAAGATACACTCATTGCCAGAGATGTGGTCATGCCCTGAAGTCGCCAGGATAGGGAGTAATGTATCAATTAGCAGGTGCATGGCATTTATTAACCCTGACATGCTGGGATCTCCCTGGAGGACAACGCGCCAGCACTACTACATCCCAGGAAGGATGTGGGGGTAGGTAGTCAGCACAGCGGGTTGCTACCATCTCATTCCACAGATATGGGATATATGGCAACTCGCCCCACGGTCCTCGTCCAATTCATGTAATCAGCGCTGACGTGAGACCTGTCAGCAAGGCTAGTGGAAGTATAGTAGAAAGCTTCCCTGACTAACGTCTGAAATGTGTATGTGTAACCATTCTGGCAAGAGATGTAAGGTGGAAGTTGGCTGTAGTCCAATATTTCCATAGTCCGATGAAATATCAAATGTTCCAAACCAAATTTATCTATATTTGATTTTACTTATCTAACTGAGATAAGCATTTGTTTCTATGTAGAAGGCAGTGCTGAGTCAATTTAACAGAATCTGTTACTGCAGAAGTCTATGGTGTCAGAGTTTTGGCAAGCGTGCCAAAACTAATGTTCCATGTTTGCACTCAAAATATCTCAAAGGTTTACCATTTAAAAAGTGATTGATCTAATGTTTTTATCTCAGAAAAAGTACAGAAATTCAAAACATCGGAATATGCAACTTTAAACACCATGACACAGTTTGCTGTAAGTGGGAGCATCTAGAATTGATGTATGGTCGTGCCCCTTCCCTATGTATGCGTATGTAAGTGTATTCAATGGATGTATATATGCAATGATATGCATTGATCCAACCATTGAAATGATTCCCAATTCTAGGGGTATGCGTGCAGTAGTCTCAACTGGATCTGTAGGCAAGGAGCCATATGCACAACTAAATATGGATAGTGGTTTCCATCAGGGAGTCTAGATAATTGAACTGCTAGCACCCTAATTCTAGAATTGCAAGGAGTTTGTGCTGGTATACTGCTCCTAGGTGAAATATAACCCATGTTAATCACCCACTACACGGCGATTAATTAATAAGCTGGACGGGATACATTCATTATTAGAAATAGAAAAGAATGAAGAACATTACCTTACTTGACCACGTTGGCGTGTCACACCATTGCCAACTGTGTCATTATTGGAGGTGCACGTGACAGGCACAGGGGTCATGCAAATTTACCTGACGTATGTATATCATGATGGATTATACCCATATCCCTCCTGCTCATGTAACGTTCGGCCTATCCTAATGGCCCTGTCACACTACGACGTGACTACGTCAGCGTAACCACAACGTGAAAATAATGATATCACGTCGAAGTTATCGGCCATGTAATATAGCAATTTTGTGGACGTGAATGCAACGTAGTTGACGTGAGCGTAACGTGAAAGTATCGTGGTGTACGTCCGGGACGTGTAGCTGTAACGACATGACGTTAGCTGTAAACGTGACAACGTTAGAGGGGAGGGTGTATATTGGCGACGTGACCGGCGTTAGTGTAACAGTGAGCGGAACGTCCGCCGTAACGGGTGTGACGTGAACGGAACGGAGACCGTAACTTGGACCGTTAACGTGCCCGTAAACATGACCGTAACGTGACCGTAACGTGACCGTAAACGTGACCGTAATGTGACCGTAACGTGACCGTATCCGTGACCGTAACGTGACCGTAACCGTGACCCGTAACGTGACCTGTACCGTGAGCCGTAACGAGACCGTAACGTGCAAAACGCTGCCCCACAACGTTGCTCCCACCCGGGCCGTCGGTCTGAATGTGACATAAAACGTGACTCTAACGTCAATTTACGCGGCTGCTATATCGATCCGCAGGAACGGTCTACCTAAACGTCATTGTCACGTCATCCCAACGTACCATCGGCTGCACGTTGAGATTACGTTTGAAAAGTTTTGGAACAGGTTCAAAACCTCGACGCTATCGCCGACCGTAACACGACGTAACAGGACGTAGCGCGACGTCACTCTAGCGTCAGTCGACGTCACTCATAGAGTCAGTATGACGTCATCATAACGTGACCCAACGTACGGCAACGTAATGACGAAAAATCATCACGTTAGGCTCACGTTGGCTCGTTACGTCGTAGTGTGACAGGGGTATAAAGTCAGTCATATTGGCACTAGACAGATGAACCACGTGTTTCCTAGGCAATAGCCTCATAGTTCTACCTACGGTAGTGCATGTGTATCTTCGTGCATGTGTACGTACGTTGCAAGTGCAATAGGGCAATAGGGCAATATGTTTGAACGTGGCTTGATTGATAAATGTGACCTAGCCTCGTGTTCAGCTGTGGTTTTTTTTGTAATACTTTGTCTGTATGCTGACACCTGTACAATGGACTGAGAATCCCCTACTTATCTCTATTGACTCAGCCACCCCTCACGCACGCCATTCCTTATTAACACTCTTGCCGGGCAAATCAGTTCAGCTAAGGAATCACAGACAGTAAACATTGAAGATAAACTACACATCAAGTGCAAGCTCTAATTTACTACTGCCAACTGGGGAAAAAAACATGTTCAGGAAATGGAATTGACAATATATATATATATATATAATATATATATTATGTATATATATATATATATCTACGCGATTTTCTAAAGATATAACAAGTTCCAAATAGCAGATCCGCAATTGGCGACTGTTGTCGAAGTATTAGTGCAACGCCCCTTGTGTGACCTCATGCCCTCAGGTGCTGGAGGAGGCGGTGACCTTGACACTGCAGACTGATCCGGCTTAAACCTCCTGCCTACAACCGCTCCTTTGTCGAGCCGCAGGGCAGGGAGGGTCATATCCCACGGTACCGACAATCGCCCGGCCATTTTGGTGCAAGCTGAGACAACTGGCATAACCGCTTATGTAGTGAAAACAAGGTTTGCGTCAAATGTTTGTTCAAACTGAACTACCATTTTATTCTGCATTACTATATGATCATCATTTTTATTAAAAAAAGGGTGAGGATTTTTTCTCAACTTCTAACAGTGGGTAAATTGACTAATTCTAATATGGCCACCATGGATGACAGATTTGGCCTGTCTATATATGACCTGGCATAGTTATACTGTTCATGCAATAAGAACTCACTATATCGATACTGACTCCAAAATGTCTCACCATTGGGCGCATGTGTGGTCAGTGGGTTTCCATATAGCTCGCCTTGCTCTGACGTATGGGGGTTAGTGGCAGCCGGGTCATGCCCACTGATGCCGGCCCATTTAATATATCCCCCCGTGTGCGGATTAGCATCGCATCAAGCGTTCAGCTTTGAGGTAAGGTTCTATGAGGATTAAGGTCGGCTACTGAAATAAACATCGCTAGTCCATGACCGCAGGGCAGTGTGTTATCAGCGATTTAAGGACCTTGATTTTCTCAGCAGATATATGGTAATAAATAGTAGGTAGGTATATCATTGCACATCGTATCCTATGTCCATGATCGTCCTATGCCCAAAATATCTTCGATATTATTTCTTTGTTAAATTTTGACCAGTGATGTATATGGATATAGACCTAGAAGAATATGTACAATGTATGGGGAACTATGTGAGTATAAATGCTTGTAACTTAATCTATTAAAGGATTATCTATACCGATCAGAGTAATGTGGCAAAGTATACAACCGTGAGGTGAGGAGAGAATCTGGCTTTATTCACAGTCGACCCCTACACAGCAATTCTCTCTCCTGACCTTTGACACCCCAAGGGTTCCCGTGACTGGCCTGCTCCCTTGGCAACAACTAAGGTCATATCAGGAATGCTACCTACTTGTGCGAGTTCACAATCGGTGCATCTTTATTATACTTGTGCCCCACAATTCAGTCCCGTTTTCGTTATACCGATCAAACCAGTCCTTGTTATATTCTATTGATGCTAAACACCAGGCTAGGTAAAACGGGGATACATTTTGGAATTCATTTCTTTGACTCATCCGGGATTTCAACCTCTCAATTTTCCCCAACCGGAAGTCTGGGCTCTAGCCAATTCTCTCCCTCGCATCCGGTTTGCGTGTACCATGTGATGGGTCTGTGCCTTAATTGGGGGGAGGTGTATTCGGTCCAGACAGATTCTGTTGCTGTTACGGGCTTCCTAGTTTATAGCCTTTCTATCCCTATAGTGTAGAAGCGACGCAGCGTTGTTTCGTCAGATTACCAGTGATGTCAGCGGGGGGTGGTGGCATGTGCTGGGAGGGCATTTGGTGGTGGTGGCATGTGGTGGTGGTGGTGGGGGGGCATATGCGTGGACACAGTTGTATGTCCATGTGTGTATGTCTGTCCATGTGTGTGTGTTTATGCAGGGACACATAGTTGTGCGCCTGTCTTGACATGTTCTTGCCAGTGTGAACCCTCTATTTGCTCCGTGAGAGAGTGCCATGGGTAACTTGCAAAAGCGAGCAGCACTTCAATACTTTTGCAGGCAGCTTTCAGAAGGAGAGCGGCAGTCAAGTAATGAAAGCAGTCTTTGTCACATCGCAACCGACAGCATAATGATGATGATGATGTGTATGTTTACGCAGTCCCTGTTATTGGGTGTGTGTCCATGTACTAAGTCTCGCATGGAGGGGTGGGACGGATGGGGTGGGAGGGGGGAGGGAGAGAACCGGAAGGGCAGCAGTTTGGGTGATTGAATGGTATAGAAAGCCGGTGCAATAAATGGTCAACGTTACCGGGTAGTAAAAATACACCGTCATTCTCTTTGTTATGGTGCTGTATTATGCCATTGGGTATTAAAGCAATGGTTCACCAGAGAGTCATATATGTATATATATATATATATATATATATATATATACATATATATATACATATATATATATATATATATGTGTATATACATATCTATATATATATCCGTGTCTCTGTAGCAACAGTATGGCTCATTATTACATATATATATATATATATATATATATATCCGTGTTTCTGTAGCAATAGTATGGTTCATTATTGCAATATTACCGAAGAGTGCCTTCTATTGTGCCAGACAGGATGTCCGAATGAGTTAAGCGTCCATCTCCTGCTTTGGGAGATGGGGGTTAAGGCCCTGTCACACTACGACGTAACGACGTCAACGTAGGGAGAACGTGAAGAACGTTGAACTTCTCAGCGTAGTATGCAAATTTGGGCAGAAGTTGAACGTGGATGCAGCGTAGTGGACGAGAGCGTAACGTTGGTAAAGCGTAGTGATACCGTCAATCCCCAAGAGAGGACAACGTCACTACATTCACGGAACGTTATGAACGTTATTCCATCGCCAGAAGAACATTACATGACGTTAGCTATGTCGTGACACGTTGAACGTACGTTGAATGCACGTTCTCCTGACGTTCTCCTGACGTTCTCCTGACGTTCTCGTGACGTTCTCCTGACGTTCCCATTAAGCCTCGTAGGCTTTTGCACTTGGTTTAATGTGGGTCAACGTAGTGGAACGTAGTGGAACGTAGTGGAACGTAGTGGAACGTAGTGGAACATAGTGGAACGTAGTGGAACGTAGTGGAATGTAGTGAGGAACGTTTGCCTAACGTCCGTTTAACGTCATTGACGTTCGCTGAACGTGAACAGAACGTACGGCGAACGTAAACCCTTACGTTCGAGCTACGTCAAAACTTTTGAACATGTCCAAAACCTCGATCTAACTCGACGTAGCACGACGTAATGTGACGTAGATCGACTTCAGTCTAACGTCATTATGACGTCATCATAACGTAATCCAACGTACATCAACGTAATGACGAAATATCACCACGTTAGGCTCACGTTTGCTCATTACGTTGTAGTGTGACAGGGGTATAACGAACCCATGAGATCGTGATGTTTTTCGTTTACACTACTTATTCAATAGCATGACTCGCTGACCAGTACAGTCTAATACTGCACACTCTATAGCCGCTGGGTAGACACACACACCTTAGACGTGTACATAGATGTGCTGGGAACATCACGAGCAGCAGTCACCATTTAACAGACGCGGCGTAAATGAGACTAGGTAAGTCACACCGACTGACGGAATATCCAATTAAATCGACCACTGTATTCCTACAAACCAATACAACTTACACTAAAATTCCTAATATGCACACACCATTTATATCAACTACAACCCAACGTCCAGGCCAGGGACAAATATCCCTAGCCATCTCTTGGTGCGTACATCATTAGTAATTGCCTAGATCCTGGTGAATTATATTGCAGGGATGCGTTGGGATTTAGGTGGGTCTGCAAGTCCTGTTTTCTTTCATCGGCTCCATTGCCCGCAGGCGGTGAATACCCGATCTTTGTTCTTAGAGGCAATTCGTCGCGTCCCGACGGAAGACACTAATTGGGTAAGTGACATACAGATGGATGTTTCTCTAACACACACACACCCCACAGACACACGTAGAAGCCTTCTAGATCCAGGGGCATGTATAGAGAAGCTTTTCACCTATTTGCAATGCAGACATATAGAGAGTTTTTGTTGTTTTTTATTTGTCGGGACTTTACATTGTGGCAACATATTACAATTCATTTCTAGATCCGGGACATATGTAGATAACCTAATCACATACTTCCTTTCGAGAAATATAGGCGTTGCTTTTGTTTGGTGTTTGTTGGTGTTTTTTCATTGTTGCAACATATTAAAAGTCATCTCACCATTGTTTGACTTGGCCGCGTGGCATACGGAAAAGCTTACACATGGGAAACATGTGCTCTGCCAATTCGGCCACCAAGTCTAGTCGAAATAATATTATAGCCAGTGACATAAGAAGATGGTATGCTGTTGTTGGAGGTTTACGTCCAGGCTACATCTAAGGTCATATCAGGAAGAGTACCGCCATGTGACAGTTCACACTCACATCAACACCTTTTAGTGCTGCCCCACTGGGAAATCAAACTGCCAGTAACATGACCCAATATCCCACTCAGGCACATTATCCTGATATTGAGCTAACCAGTCCTAGCCCTATCGTGAAAATGCTGATTGCCAAGCTAAGAAGCAACAAGTACCAATGTTGTAAGTCATTGGTTTGACTCGACAGGAAATTAAAGAAAATACTGTATATCAGGAAGGGTGAATAATGGCTGTTTTCCCGCACTGTGATGTTCATTCCTCTACTACTACATTGGGGGTATTAGTAGCGGAAGTAGAGTAGTAGAGTAACGGATGTGTTGTGGATATCAGACAGACTGCGGGTCCGCTGTAATTGGATGGCATGGCGGCCGTGCAATACCAACGATTGTCGGTCGTAGTTTGTCCGTTGACGTACAGGTGGCGCGCAGGGCAGTGGTCAGGCGTGTTTATGAGTCATTTGGTTGCAGCTGTGGGTTTACGTGAGCGGGTGGAGGTGGGGGGCTCGTTGCTGGGAGAGTGGCGGCGTCCCGGTGAGGATAGATACATAATGATTGGGAAGACGACTTGTAACACACAGGACAGGTGTGTCCATGGCTGAGGTATCCCGACAGAACGCCACTAATTTACAAGTTATACAAACGCTAATCTGGATTGCGGAGAGCAAAAATAGTTATTATATCTCTGAATTCAGTCACCAAATCTGACAAATGCATTCCAGTTGTTTTATGTCAAGTAAGATTCATTGTTGAACTTTCCATTTAAAATCTATCAATTTCCTTTTGACATACATACATGCTATCAGTTTCCGATCGATATCCAGCAATAGAGGTGTTGATTACCATACTGATTGGAGCTTCAGGTGAAAAACATGGTAGTCATGGTTTCATTTGGGACCGGATGGCATTTGTCGGTGTTGTGCCTGGACAGTTCAATTTCCCACTACAACACACACCCCATAGACTGCGGTTTTGTGATATAGGACAAATCCACTATATACATTTCCTCTAAATGGTACTTTATTGTTGTGCTTTCCATTTAAATTCTATTAATTTCATAGTGAGCAGGATTACTCTGGAGGATGTCCGATATACCCCCAATGAAGTATCTTTTCTGGCTACAACAACAAACATACAACAGAAAACAACCTAAAGAGCAATAAATAAATACATCCACGTGTGAGTGTTCTCGTCTAAATTGCATATATATCTGCTTATGTTTGTACTGCTCGAACAGCGCGCCAGCCAGATGGAGGCTGTTGTGTTCCCCGTATGCTCCCTGTGTCGGTACCAGTGTCACGCGCTAGGCCAGTGCTTTGCAGTGCGCATGACCGGGTGTTGTATAAGCGTGGGCCGACCGCGAGCACACCTGGCCAGAAACCAGATGACCACCGAGCTGGACCCCGACCGGAAGATCTCAGCGATTGGAACCGGGCGTGGTGGCCGAGTCGATAGAGTGCGGAGCTCGCGTGCGGGAGATCGCGATTCCGGGTCAAATCAAAGCAGTGACTTTTACAAAGGATACATGTGGCTGCCTAGCCTGGCGCTCGGCATTAATAGGATAACGCAAGGACTGGTTAGTTCAGTGTCAGGATAATGTGACTCAGTGGGGTATGTATCAATAACCGGCTGCCAATGGAACCGGTTCTTGCGACGAGAGTGTATGTTACCAGGCTTACGTTGTAATGGGGACACACTGTTGGGTAATTTTTTAGCACTAAGTGCTGCTCCGTCCTCAAATGTCTCGCCTACATCAAAAGGGTGCCATATCAAGACAGAACACATATATATATATGAATATATAATACATATATATATACATATATTGATTCTGTTTGGTCCTTTTATTGGGTTCAGATCATTTTCATTTCTGAGTGTCATAGCCTTGCTCTTCCGTTAGGATGTTCGACAGATAACACAACTTAACTTTTTTAGCAAATAGATGATTCTTTAAGAATAAGGACTCGAGGTGCAGTTCATAAAAGTAGACATGTTTAGCAAGTTAGCGAACTAGTTGGTTTGCATGGGCCAATACGTAATCTATAAATAGTACTTTTCTAAGATATATCTATATATATTTCTTCATGTATTATTGGGCATCTCTATATATGGCTAACATATGTATATATATATATATTTGTAAATTATGAAAAGTGCATTGAGCAAGACCGACCACTGTAATTGGTATTTGTCGATTTCACTAAGGTGTTTGATACAGTCAGGAGGACCGGGCTATGGCAGCTACTGAGGAAGTATGGATGCCCAGAGAAGTTCACAACTATGATCGAGGCTCTACATACAGGAATGATGGCAAATGTTAGTGTTGGAGGGGAAGTCTCAGAATCGCTTGTGGTTACCAGAACCGTTTGTGGGGTCAAGCAAGGTTGTGTACTAGCCCCCCCACGCTATTCTCCATCTTCCTATCAGCAATGCTCGATGAGGCTTTCTGAGACATGGGGGATGGCATCTATACACAGTCCAGACAGAGTGCTGACCTATTCGATGTCACACATTTCAGAGCGAAGAGCAAGACTACTTAGGTACTGGTGAGAGATCTGCTATTCGCAGATGAGAGTGCATTGGTTGCCCACTCTGCTGAAGAGATCCAGAAAATAGTGGACGCTTTCTGTGATGCATCAAAGAAGTTTGGCCTAAAGATTAACATCAAGAAGACGGAGGTGATGTACCAAGCCAACTCTACAAGAACCCGAGAGGAGGATATCATGATTGACGGAAACAAGCTGAACTCTGTTCCGGAATTCACCTACCTCAGAAGCACTATATCAAAAGTGATGGATGCATTGATGCTGAAATACAGAGGAGGATGGCCAAGGCTAGCACATATTTCAGCCGACTACACCAGAGACTCTGGAACAACCACCATGTGTCCATGCAGGTCAAAGGTAAGATCTACTGTGCAATCATGCTATCCACCCTACTATACGGAGCCGAGGCCTGGACAGTGTACAGCCGGCAGGTGGAAAAGCTGTATCCCTTCATGATGCAACATCTGCATTCAATCATGAGGCTAACCTGGAAGGACAAAGTGACAAATAAGGATATACTCGAACAGACGGGGCTGCGCTCTATGGAAGATCTTGTTGTCAAGAAGAATCTCCGGTGGACTGGACACCTCATGAGGATGTCATCAGACAGGCTACCAAAGCAGATTCTCTATTCTCAACTGTCTTCTGGTTACAGAAAGAGAGGGTGCCCTCGTCTCCGGTTCAATGATACCATCAAGAGAAACCTGAAGCTGAGAGACATTAAGAATTGACTCATCAACATCACTCTCACATCAGATAGCTAAATGGAGAGTGGCAGTCAAGTAATGAAAGGAGTCTGTGTCGCATCGCGACCAACAGCATGATGATGATGATCTGTAAATATATATAAATACACACATATTTATTAAGAGTTCAGGGGCCAATCCAAAAATGGAAAGAAACATTGGAATAAAACCCTCACAACATTCATATCTGTATATCCCTACTGTTTTGGGTATTGCTCCAGAACCCTGTACTCATATGACAAGTGGAATTAGTGAGGTTCAACCTTATTTTCATGTAATATCCTTTACTGAATCTCATTATTTGTATTAGCATTTAAGTAGTTTTGTGCATGAACTCTTCATTTCTTATCTATATATATATCGGTAGTGAGATATAACCTTACACGTATATGTATGTATGTGTTTATCTGAGTGCAATCTTCACGGTCAGGTTTGCTAGGGCAGGCCAATACACACTTATGTTGTTGTTCTTAGTAGTTCCGTTTTACCGGCCTTTGATTCAATTAGATGTTGTCGCTTTACGCTCTGTGGGAACCTGAATACCATTAAGAACAAGAGCCCTTAATGAAGAGCCCCATCAAAAGGTTCACATTCGCCTTTCTTCTTTGACACATATGCCGCTGTTAATGTGCGTACCCTCATGGATTTGCAGTACAAGGGATAACACAGCTTTGACATTTACATCCTGATGAAGTTCAGATGCATTTCACAAACTGATTTCCTTCCACAATGGATGTCGTGTCACTCCTATTTGCGAGGATTAACTAATTAAATGTTCTGACGTAATAGCTGTCTGCAAAATTCAGCGTTATATATCCGGCTTGCTGAAGGCATGGGTGAGATATTATCATTCTAGTTATATATCCTTATTCATTCATATACCATAGCAAAGGTGTATTAGCTGAATATGGAGTAGATTCGCAACTACCACTTTGGAGTGAAATCAAGTCACTTGAATACCGATATTCTGAGTGCCCCTGTTCCCTTAAATGGAATATAACTATGACCCATATATTCGGATTTCCGGTTTAGTTAACAGACATAATTTGGTGAATTGCGGGCTCTCCCACATCTATCCCTTAAGGTGGACCCTAGGGCCTCCACAATAAGCCGTTGATACTGCAACTTTACTCCCACATCTACTCTCCAATCCGACCATCTCAGTTTATGCATGTTTTTTCTTTTTCTTGAAGATTTATAGATGGATAAGTCTGAATATACTTGTTTTCACCATTAGACAGTTTGTCGATAGAAAGCCCAAGCCTACACTTTTACCAACCCAAGGGATCGTAACCTCCCACACCACATAGACATGGTATGAGAGCAACTGGCCTTTGATGACGCTGTAAATTATCCACAGCAGTGGAAATCCAAATTGGCAGAGGTGGGGGCACAGGGGAATCGAACCACCGACCTTCAGATTAGGAGTCTGACCTAGAAAAATGTCAGACACTCTAACCACTCCGCCACAGAGAACACCAGTAAAGTATGTGAAAGGAGATGGCTGAGGTCATTGTCCCAGATAGCTACTGTGTAAAATAATGCACAGGTTCCCAGATCTCGAGGAAACACCTCTCGGCCATGCGATCAGGGAATCCGACCCGTGACGTCATTGATACAACGTAAACGGCAACACTCTCCCTCAACATATTTAATTACGGAAAGTGAACAATTAAACGAAGGCGTACTTGGAGACTATTTATCAGACTACAGCTCCAGTCCCAATGGCTTATGTCGGATTCCTTTCAATTAAATTATTCTTTTCCCATATAAACACACCAACAAAGTTTATTTTATTTAACAACGCGTCTAGACCACCTTTTGTCATCGGCTATTGGACGTCAACCATATGGTCATTCTGACATAGTGTAAAGTCGCCGGCTGGTGGTGTGGGTGGTGTGGACAAGCCAAGATAAATCAATACAGGTAATGAAGGAAAGCAGGTAAAGAGTGAAAGTAGGAGAGTGAGACTCCTTGATTTATTATCTTCTATAGGTTTCTAGAATCCAAGATGGCAGTGGTCACATGGGTTGATCCACCAATCAGAGTTCAATCTGTCGTATCCAAGGCCTTGTTATGCTGGCTACAGTGCCTTGTGGTGGCCAGTGATCCATAAATAACACCATGGGGCTGAGGGGGTATGTGAAGTGACTCCTCCAAAGACTATCTAAGAAGTGACACTCCTCCAAAGACTATTTTACTATGCAATTTCTATACCTAATGAGTAATAGTTTACCAATTCCACATATCCCTCATATGCCTTTGGATTTTATATATCACCATTTACCATTATATAGACAAGTTGCAATTTATAATAGTAGTGTTCACATATATCCTCATGCCATTAGATCGGAACATTTTACAATAGGCTACTCTTTCTGATAGGATATAATTGAAATGAGAAGCTGTCAAATTAAAATTAGTATGCACATCAAAATATTCAACGTCATATTCATCAATAGATTTGCAGTCTGGCACAATGAATTAGCATTATTTTGATGCAGTAATAACTGCTAATTGATTGAAACAGAATATCAGGTGGGGATGCATAACAATATCTAGGTAACTCATTAGATTTTGAAAATGTGACATTTATTTCAGAGCAAACAACTTTCAGCAACAAGACCCGTGCCAAACACATATTACTTTTCACTCAATTAAGTAAATCGAGAAGGAATGTTTATCATGAGACAATGTGTTGCAGAGTATCAGCGATAAAGAAGCATGCCAGGATATGAAAAAACGTAAAAATGTACTCATATGACTCATAGACGATATTGGCAGTTATCTGTCACATGATCCGGTTGCGGTTATATGAATCCACCATATTAATGCCGAAGAGACAGTACGCGTTGGTCCGATGACGCTCTCACCGGATTAGTGGATATTACGCAATGGCTATGAGTACATGAGTGCACACTAATTAGAACCCATTCTCCAGTGCTGACCTAATTAATCATCCACTGTCATTCCTAGCACGGCAACTGGAAGACACTGATGATGACTGATCCCAAGATATGTGCCAAATCCCACTGAGTTGACCTATTTCTGGGGTACCTAATAGGGAGAGCCTGTTGAGGAGATCCTTTGGAGATGCTGGAGATGGGTTGGCCATACCCTTCGCAAGCCTGCATCCAACACCGCAAGACATGCACTCTCCTGGAATCCATAGGTGAAAAGGAAGAGAGGCAGGCCAAGAAACAGTTGGCGCCATGACCTGGAGGCAGATGTGAAGAGGTCTGGCCATACATGGAGACAGCTGGAGAAGATGGCCCAGGACCGGGATAACTGGAGAGCCCTTGTTCGTGGCCTATGCCCAAAGTTGGGCAGTAGCCGTAAGTAATAGGGATACTTAATGGCAAAGACAATGTACGACAAGACAAACCACATTGCCCTGAAATACATCAAGCAAGGTCCCCTAGCCCAGCTTGACTGCAGCACCATTGAAACAAGTGGACAGGGCAAGTGGACAGGTTCCATAGCCCATCTCCTAATATTAATAATGAAAACAATATTATAGCATAGTAACGTTGAAACATGTGTGGCATACAATTTGTGATTATCTCTGAGTAAGAAAGCTACTACCACATATGATCAAATAATATAATTTGTTGCGACAATGCACCTGCTGTATATAATCCTTCCACTGGGTATATTGTACAAGTGGCAGAAGAAAAATATCCGTTGGTCCATTTTCTGACTGAAGACAGAGTGGCTTCGAGCGATTTGTTAATTCAGAAGCCACTCCACTTTAGCAATGTGAATTCGCCACAAGTACATTCCGAATATAAAGTTGTGCCTGTCTTCAATGGACACATCTGAATCCGGGGCAATGTTGGCCCAAATAGGAGCTCTGCCTTCACCTTCTGGAAGGGAAATGAGCAAAAATCAAGATTGTACACTGAGAAATATTTGCGCAGGCCATTTGCATTAGAGCTCACCCGAGTGCAGGTGTTTATTCAGTTTGAGGGAGTGTTGATAGAATATTCATATCCCATGACTTTGCTAAAGTCTTCCCACATGCTGGTTTACGCATACGTGCTAGAAGCCATGAAGGCATTCAATGTCTACAAGTGTATAGTTGATATGTGTAAAAAGGAAATCTTAGTTGTCTTTAATTGGAAGCGGTGGTCCCCATTGGTCGAGTCACGTGGAAGGTCACAAGATTGAATTCAGACAAATTGAAATTGCGAATTGAAATTCAATGACATTGATAAATGTCACAATGTATCCAGACATTCAACATTACTAGGAAAATGCAAAGGCTGCTTGGCTCTGTATTAGGATAATGTGACTGAGTGGGAAATATTTGATCACGGTGCCAGCAGCCTGGCCTCACAGTAGGGCAGCAGGATAAAGATGCCATGAGTGTGCATTGTCGCAAGTTGAGAGCTGTGTTGATATGACCTTGGATGCACAATCCCAACGAACAATAATTTAGTTTTCATGGAACCATTATTTCAGCAGGGCTGATTTGAATTGCAAACAATTGCTCTCCCTCACAGCATACGGTTTTGCCTTATTCTATTCCGGTTAAGGTAAGGTTTAAAGTAGTGCCATGTTGGTGATGAAAATGGGAAATAGTGCGCCTAGAGCAGGAATCAAACCCTCATCTCTTGCATTCCGGGAGAGTGTGCTAACGATTACACCACTTAAGCTCCCTGATGTCATCACCATATCCACGCTCTGTGGGAACCTGAATACTCCTTAACTAATTAAGGACAAGAGGCCTTAATGAAGAGCCCCATTAAAAGGTGAGTCCTTGCCTGAGAGGGCAGTGCATACTACAACACTAGCATACCTTTGTTCCAATCATTGATTTGCCTCTGCCGGGTTTCGAACTCAATGAATCGAATCCCTCAACCGGTCTCATTTCAAAAGTGCTTCCGCGGGTTCCCTATGTGGCTACCCTAGCCAACCCCACATTCGCTAATGCGTAGCCGTTAACGGCCGTGACAGTCATCAATTTAGTTTTATTTCCTAGCTCTGCTCCAAGCAATTGACGGATGCATATATGAATAATTCCCACGGCAAATGAAGGCGCGCCATCTCCCAAACATGCACCTCGCTCCCACCGCCAGGCTGTGTATTTAATGGCGTTCTTTTTTAATCTTTTTTAAAATATGTTTCCTTTTGACTTTTTTATGTCTTACCTTCGCTCAGCGTGTGACTGACTGCCTGCCTTAGGGTCGGTACTAAAATCGGTGAAATCGCGTTGAACCGTTTAAGGCTATTGGTGCGTTCACACGCTCGGCCTGTCAGCCCATTGCCTGAAAGTGTTGCTGACGAGGCGTGTGGTTGGTGCAGTGATGAAAGTGGGATCAAGGCGGTCTGTGTCAAAATAGGAAAATCTGAGGGAATTTAATTTTTTTATATCAAGAAATACACCATTTTGTGGAAATACTTCCTCCTTGTATGTTGTCTGTATTAGTAAAAAGGCATTTCACCATTTTGTGGAAATCCTTTTTCCTTGTACGATGTATGTTATATAAAAACATTTAAAAGAAGGAAATACACCATTTAGTGGAAGTGCTTTCTCCTCCTATGGTTTGAGAATGGGCATATACTATCGGTCTCATTTTAATTGGTTCCAAATCTAATTTAATATCAGATACATCTAATATTAAACAGATGTGTCGGTTCATGCTTCTATATTGAATACCATACATTAATCACCTAATCGGTTGATTTTATGGAATAAATCACAGCTACTTTATTAATGTTACTAAATTAGGCCACACGCTAGCTAACAACATAGTGTTGAATTAAGTGTGGCATAAAATCTGGTTTTAGGTATATCTAATGTGAATAGAATTGGGTGTGGGATTTAAGTATGGGTATATTCCTAGTTGGTATACGATATGGTGGAAGGCAGCTTGAGCAGCATGGCCTTTTCTAGGTATGCGCCATGGCTCATGTAGTGAGTCGAGTATGGCTCATTGTATGCCAGTTCCTTGCTAAATGTGTGGTTCAATTGGTGCCAGAATGCTCGATTTAAACAAATATGGTAGTTCATTTTATCCAACCAAATAATTGCATTGAGTCCAAAATTGTTGTGTATGCATGTTAGTATTCAAGTACATAATATAGTAGTGACCGAACTAATGTAGCAGTGACCTAATTAATATAGTAGTAAGCTAAGTAGTCTAGTATTTATAAGGACTTTCAGACTGCATTTCGATGCAACCTTTAATGGGCAAATTTGTCAAACGGATTGAGTGTAAAATGAGCTATCCCCCAGCCATCGCACCCTGAAATCATCCTGGGGTGTACATATCAATCTATGGCACCATTGGTTCCTCGACGAGTCTGTATTTCCATTCGCTCCACCATAACCTGGCCTCAAACCGGCTGGTTACTTCTCAATGGACCAGGAATGTGCAAACTTAGCCACCCTCCTTATTACCTTCTTGCATTGTACTTCAGTCGTTGGGCTGGCTGTTTGTGTTATTAGGCCGATTGCCAAACCATCATCCTTCTTGCCGCCCCTTGCCCATTCTGTTCCGCTGCCCAATCTTAAATGACAGTGTGGATGCATTGTTCATATTGCTACGGCAATATGGGTAATTCAGAACAGAGGCGGGAAAACCTCCCCCCCCCATGCCTATCCTCCTTCACCTCCCCCTTTCCCCTCTCTCTCCGCCTCCCCTCCTCCCCTACTCCCCCCCCCGCTTCTCTACGTCCCTCTCCCATCCCCTATATCCAGGCGGCGCCTCCGCCGCCACTCCCTCCTCTCACCCTCCTCCCCTACAGGTGGCGGCACCGGCACCCACCGCTGGTGCCGCCACTGGCCCCTGCCCCCCCCCCCCCCCCCCCCCTCCTTCCTTCCGCTCTCCTCTCACTCTGCCACTTCTCCACCAAACGCCTCACCACCAACACCTCTTTTCACCAGCCCACCCGACCCCACATATCCTAAAGGTTGAGGCCCGGGTCACCCAGAGACTTCATTCTGCAGATAAGTCGAGAGTGATGAGTACGTTAATGGGTCAATAATCAAGGTAGGCAAGAATGAAGTCTCTGGGTGACCTTTTTTTTTAATTTGCCGGGCCGAGGAGGGTGAGGCGCCTCCCGGCGAGCCCGAGGAGGGTCCGGGCGTGGCCAGGTCGCCCGGGAGCTCTTGCGGCCCTTGCCTTTTCCGTGTCCGGGCATGCTGGAGCGGTCCGAGGGGATGCAGCGGTCCGAGGGTGGAGGCAGCGGTGGTGGAGAGCCAAAGGCCCACGGGACGTGGCGGAATAAGCATAGACAGGTCACCACCTACCTGGAGCACGCCCGCAGCCGCGACTACAACCCACTCCATCCGACCCAGATAGATCTGGCCTCCTACCTCGCTCACCTCTCCACATCAATCAGGTCACCTGGGGCAATCATGAACCACCTCAGTGCGGCCAAGACCTGGGTTAGGCTTAAGGACAGAAGGACTCGCAGCTTCGAGACCTATCTTGTATCCATCGTCAAGCGTGGCATCATACAGACCTCATCCCACCGCCCACGGCAGGCTCCGCCCCTCACCGTCCATCACCTCCTCGGGGTCGTCCGTTACTTCCTACGGGCTGGCCCACGCGCCCGAGTCCTCACATCCGCCATACTCGTCGGATTCTTCTCCCTCCTCAGGCAAGGAAACCTCCTTGTCACCGGCCGGCCTCACGACCCAGGGCACACCATTCGACATAGCGACATCGTCGACCTAGGCACCCACCTGACCATCAACGTCCGGTCGACCAAGACCTCAACATCCCGGGCGGACGGCTTCTCCATCACGATACCAGCCACACCCGCCTCCCTGTGCTGCCCTGTGACGGCCTGGCGCCGCTACGACACCACCATCCGGGTGCCGCCCTCTTCACCAGCCTTCCTCACACCTCAATGATCTCCCCTTACCACCTCGACCCTCACCACCGCGCTTCGCGCTGCGCTCCGCGACATTGGATGCCCTGACCACCGGGCTGACACCCTCCACAGCC
Source organism: Branchipolynoe longqiensis (assembly GCA_030323885.1). Lineage (NCBI taxonomy): Eukaryota > Metazoa > Annelida > Polychaeta > Phyllodocida > Polynoidae > Branchipolynoe > Branchipolynoe longqiensis. Next base: position 88,233,891 of record CM059191.1, on the reverse strand, counting down.
TCCGTCGAGGGGCTGCCCAGGCCTGCGCGGCCGCCGGTGCACCTATCCAGGACGTCCAGGACCTCGGACACTGGCGATCCTCAGCCGTACACCAATACGTACCGGCCCGCTCCTTCACCGCGGCAACCCGGGCTCTCTCCACTTTATTTGGTTGAGGCCCGGGTCACCCAGAGACTTCATTCTTGCCTACCTTGATTATTATTGACCCATTAACATACTCATCACTCTCGACTTATCTACCTGAACACTTGACCCAACGCATTATCACTTATTGACACTTGATCTACCCTTGAACCTGATTGATTTCTACTGATTATTGACTTTACTGATTGCTTATTACATTGATTACTACATTACCTTGCATTAACTTCATACCTACTCTGAATAAATTTCCACATTATGTACTTCCGCCTCGTGTTTTGAATTATCGAAACTTCAATGCCATGCCACTGATGCAGGCCTTTTCACGAGAATACATATTTAGATTCCCAAGTATGACAGAAGAATTCCAATAACATCTGGGTTTCCCCTGAGTTATCAGTCTGGTCCCTGACAGTCCTTGGAAAAGTAATACTATGACTATCCACAAACAACTTCCAAATTCTAATAATCTAAACCATTATTGAGTGCCACAAATGAAGCCTCCCGATTACCCGAGTCACACGGCAACAACACGTGAGAAGTTGCAACTTCGGATGTCATTGTTTCTACTTCCGGCAGATAAACACAGCGAGTGTTACGACTGCGGGGTGATGGGTCAATGCGATATTGTTCAACAGGTAATAAGAAGACAGTATCCTATAAGAGCACGGGGATTCTCTGTAGGGAAACCCATTGGTGATGAAATCCCAATGTCCAGCTGCAAGCCGCAGGAAGGGGCATGTCCACAATATATTCACGCAGCAGAATGCATATATTTGAATATATATGTATAGCTATATACATCAGTAATGGAAACTTTGAAGATAAACATGTTATTTACAAATCCTCGAGTGCGACCGACACTGGTCTACATCCAGTGGAGGCGAGGAGGGAAGGTGGAGCTACCAGTACAGTGTTGGTCTTATGGAGTATAACACATAATAATGATTAATCCTTACTTATCTTTATACTCGCATAATTCGTTATGCATCATATATGCTGTATAAGAATTATACGAATATAATAACCCAGAATATTCCTCCTGTCCCTCATCGGTTACCCGGGCCACGGGACTCTGGAGCCTCTCATAGTCATCTACTACTCCAGCCTCCCCCACCTCAGCTATCCATATATATATATATATATATATATATATATACGTATGTATATATGTATGTATATGCATATGACATATATACATATTGGTTTAATTAAATGAAGGTAATGTCTCTAACACAAGGATTTATTGAGCACAATAAACATATATAGCACAAATACGCAACCATACATCTTCCATTATCCAATTGACAATTCCCCTTCTTGTAAGAATCTAACAATAAACCCATTGCAATATGTTGGCAATGGAAATCTCTCAGGCGCATATGTATATGTCCTAGTAATATTTCTGAAATATTGTTAAAGGCCCTGTCACACTACGACGTAACAACGTCAGCATAGGGAGAACGTGAACAATGTTGAACTTCTCGGCGTAGTGTGCAAATTTGGGCACAAGTTGAACTGGGATGCAGCATAGTTGACGAGAGCGTAACATCGGCAAAGCATAGTGATAGCGTCATTCAATGAGATAGGAAAACATCATTACGCTCACGGAACGTTATGTACGTTATTCCATCGCCAGAACTATGTTACGTGACGTTACATACATCATGACACGGTGGCAAAATGCTGAATGTACGGTTAATGTATGTTGGACGTACGTTCGGCTTACATTCTCCTGATGTTCCCATTACGCTGCATGGATGTTTCCACTGGTTTTTATGTGGGTCAACGTAGTGGAATGTAGTGGAACGTAGTGGAACATAGTGGAACGGAGTGGAACGGAGTGGAACGGAGTGGAACGTAGTGAGCAGTGTTTGACTAACGTCCGTTTAACATCATTGACGTTCGCCAAACTTGTACAGAACGTATGGCGAATGTAAACCCTTACGTTTGAGTTACGTCCAAAGTTTTGAACAGGTTCCAAACCTTGACGCTTACCAACGTAACACAACGTAACATGCCGTAGCTCAACGTCAGTCTAACGTCATTCTGACATCATCATAACGTAACCCAACATACATCAACGTAATGACGAAACGTGAGCACATCAGGCTTACATTGGCTCGTTATGTCATAGTGTGACAGGGGTATAAGAGACTCTTGCATGCAGATCAGAGTGAGGACTAGCGCATTTATGGAAATGCGACAATTATAAACATTTACGATAAGGACCACTACCTTAAAGATTGATTGGTTGGTCTTTGCTTTACGCCGTGTCGACAGCATAGGTCATATTCACGGCGACTACTTTAAAGACTCCGCACACATTCACTATGTTTGTGTCTGGAAATGCAGACAGATGTGTATGGGGAACAAGATGGTGGATGAAGAGTGAAGGTGGAGCGCATTAGTGCAGGTATGAGGTGTCTGGTGGGTACGACTCACACTGCGTAGCTCTACATATCAGTGCATACCGTGTAACTACTGGCATCTGGTGTGACATGAGCGGGAGTTGCAGTGTTGTTATACGGGTTTACCGGGACGGTGGCGTGCCACTGCGCCTGACGCAAATTCCCAATGACATGTACTACACGCGTTATATACTACTTACTGTCAGGGCGAGACCTCGGCCTCCCACTCCACGTCCACACTCCTGCCTGCCTCACTCCATTTCATCACGCAGCCAAGCCTCTACGGGCAGCGCTGGGGAAAAGGATAGAAGGTTCTGACTGGCTGTGGCAGGATAGTGGCCGTGGGTGGAAGTTGGTGTCAGGATACTGGAGGTGGTTTAGTAAAAAACGCATGAAAGGCGATGAGGTAATATTACCAAGCGTTTGGTAGTGGGGACTGGAAGGCATTTTTATGTTTGTTTGTTGGAGATTAACGTCCTCGCACAATGTAAGTGCATATCAAGATGCGTCAGGACACTCACTGCAACCTTTATTTTGCTAACCCACTGCCAGAACAGGTCGCTGGTACCATGATATCCCAGACAGTCACAATATCCAGACACTAAACTAACCAGTCCCTTCCCTCTCCTATTAATGCCGAGTGCCATGCCAGGATTGAGAAGCATCAGATTTGTTTGACTCGACCGGGAATCGATCTCTCCCGACCGTCCGCACTGGAAGCCTGTGCTCTATGGATTGGGCCACCCCTATTGGTTATCCAATCAAATACCATCTCAGATGTCTATATAAACTACTTTCCTGAAGTAGAACTATTGCTGATTGCTATAGCTTTACCGACTTGGATTAATTACTGGAATACTGGTCCACCAATCGTCAATACTTCTATGAATTACTGAATGCATTTTTTCCTCATTTAACCTGGATGCAATTGTAAATATATAATGCCTGTGAAAAAGCTAGTACTGTTTCCAGGCTAAACCCATTCGATACCACTTGAAATGGTTGTGTGGGAAAAGCTCTCTGAAAGGTAAAGATTGGTGTTGCTGGCAGAGGCTGTAGGGTACAGTATGTGGGAGCGGGTCGATGTTTACTTCCGGTTTTCCCACTCACCAGGCTCAGTCAACATTTGTCAAGTCCTTATTGGCAGTGCACAGATCAGCAACCCCTCGACGCCGGTCCTTCACGTCCCGGGCCCTACCCGGCCCGGCAGCCGTTACAATTCACCCCGGGCCCTGTCCGGCCTGCTCCCGTCAATCCACGTGTCTACACCGCGCTTCCCATAACACCTCGCTGGGCAGGATGGCCTACTTGTGGAGAGTCTGGTGTCCTGTTGTCCTGGTGGTACCAAGTGTGTGAACCCCACTGGTGGCATTTGAAGCAATGAAGAAGGTTCTACAAATTAGAGCTTGTAACTACGACATTATGAAAGCTTGCTGTGCAGCATCCACAATATATACGAAAGGGGGGGGGGGGGTAATTGGATTTCTATTAGGATTCAAATGACTGAATGGGTTTAGGAATCACTATTTCCCGAATTTCCTATCTAAATGAGGTGCTTCTGTCAATCCAGTTGTAAAGTTGTAAAATATTCTGATAAAACGCATTGGTGGAGGAATGCAAATGGTATATAATGGTAAATGGTATATAATGCCAGGTGCATGAATGTATTTATGTAATTGCTGGTGATACTTTACTCATGGTCAATAGTCATTGTGTATTAGGTAGATAGTGTGAAAGAGGCACTACAGATAGTGTGCAAGGGGCACTTGGAGCTCTATCCACTACCCCTCCCCCCTCTGTTAGTCACGGATCACCACACACTCAGCTCAGGGAGGTGGGGGTCAAGCAGCCACACTGCATGGTGGTGGTGGGCAGATCACTATAGCCATGGTGACACAGGAATGCATGATGTTCATTGGTGGAACTGTAAATGCTTGATTCTCATTGGAGAACACTGTCAGATGGTATGCCATACCAGATCGATGTACCACTATATAACCTGTGGGCAGTGTTTCTCTTTACTTTCATTCTTTATACTCTTACTTTCTCTTATTTCCTGTATTGATTTCATTCTAGCCTGTTTACACAAACCACATATTCCAGCTGAGGAATTTACAACTGGTGACCACGACGAGTTAACACGACGGGTTATACTGGTTAGACTGGTACAACTTTACAAGTGGTGTCTACAACGTTCTTTAACACTGTACGGTTAGTAATACTGTGTACTACATGACGTTCTAGAATGGTACTTTATATATATTACAGAATATATACTGACGACGGGAGTTATTTTGACTAATACTTTATTTCATTACAACATTATAGACTAGTCCTTTATATACTGTAAACTTATGTAATGTTGACCAGAAGTTATTTTGACAAAGAGTTAGACTACGACATATATTTCTATTCAAAATTGACAGATATTGCATTTCGGTAGTTATTTTTAATATGAGGGTAGTGACTGCAATAGTTACTAGATAGTGTTAATTTCAAAATTTAGCGAGAATTCATTGACTTTGACTGGTTTGCTGACTTGTGTAGGTAGTGTTTTTCTTCTATCTAGTTTTGTATTTGTTACATCCATGTTCAATAGGTTAGTTTCATTTGAAATTCACTTGTCGACAACTTTTCCAGCAGAGTGTGTCTATTCTTAGGGGAAACATTAGTCATGATTGAAGCCTCGTGTAGCTGGTAAATAGAATTCTTTTATTTGGACTACGTTCGATTTCTGCTAAAACCTTGAGATGAACGGAGTGGCGTAGTAATACAGTATGTGATACTTTTCACCTTTCTTCTGTTTTACAGGCATAGTTCTATACTTGGATTCAATTATTTTATTTATTTCTACCACCGCTTACAACAACAGCTTGACAATGCCTGTCACACCGCATAAGGAGGAACAATTGCGTGAAGAATTTGAGCGATGGTTAGATGGTCAGTGTGAATCAGGTACATATACTGCTGAGACTGATAAGACAGATGTGTGGAGTAGGTTCATGTCACAAAGTGTTGATATCATTAAGGAGGAGAATGAGGAGCAATTATGTAATGTGAGGGAATGTACTGAATTGAGGGAAGACAGAGAAGAACGGAGGAAAAAGGGGGCGTTATTGCAATTAGAACATCATCAGCATGAAGTATGCAATAGGTCATTGAAGGCATATTTAAAGTCTGTACCCAGACTTGACGGGACAGATAGAGGTGCTTTACGTGAGTGGATAGACTTAATTGAATGCATAGGGACTTTAGCAGATGTTTCTGATTTGGATATCATTCGTTTTGCATTGTCTAATGCAACTGGTGCATTACATGATGTCTTGTTCACTGCTTTCCAGCATAAAGGCGCTAAGTCATGGGGCGACATACAAGAAGTTATAGCTAATACGTTGCTAACAGCAGATGAGCGTGGTCATCTAAAGAGTATTGTCATCTCTATGAGACAAAAGAAAGGTGAGACAGTAGCTGCTTCGCTGGACGCAGAGCCTGTGCCTAAGGATCTCTCAAGGACTACACAAAATAGTTCCATCAGCCGATACTTCAAAATCAGCAGCATCTTCTTCAACAACTATTTCATAATTATTACTTTCCTATCCGTAACGATAAGTACCACTTACATCCGGCAATATGTCTATGATATTCCTCAGCTTTTGTTTAATGCACTGACAGCAGAACTCTTTCTAATGTGACAGAGATTGTGACTTGTATTAAGGCGAGTTCTGGCCATACTGGACCATAGTGTCACAAGCATTATATTGTCATATCCAGTTCGTTTAAATTGCCCTCAGGTGTACCTTAAATAGCCTTGTTTTGATATATCAATCCCGGTACAAATTGAAGAGTTCACATGCAAAACCCTGTAAACTCCAATCCAAAATATTGATTACAATAAAAGAATTGTCCAAGAAGCTAAGTTTAATTCTTACTAATTCAACTTGTCTAGCGATATAATGAATATCGAGAAATGAACAAACAATAGGAATGAAAATAACCAATTTTGTTAAAAGTTTGATTTAAATGTTTAGCACAATTTTTGGATCGATGTTTACACGGTCTTGCGCGTGAACTCGTCAAATATCAAATGTGTTGGTTTGTTGATTCCAATACCTCCCGCACAGGAAGCAAGCGCTCTACCATCCGAGTCATCCCTTCCAACGTCAACCCCATTCGCCCAAAAAGCAAGGCTCACTCAACAACCCCGACACACACACGCCCAGTCACCGACACTATCTCCTGATTCAGCCTCTCTGTCCTGACATCAATGACGTCATATCAGTGTCACGTGACAGTAGCCAGGCGTCTCGTAAACTAGGTGGAGGAGGAGGTGGCGGGGCGCGGCGCGATAGGGGTGGTGTGCGCGTGTGGGTGGATGGGTGCTGGGAGGGATGGGGAATGGAAAGTGCCTGATTTACAACATGACTGCCAAGATTCTGAGCATTGCTGCTCCAAGGTCGGTTTACACCCCCTGCCTACCTCCCCTCCGCCCGCCCCACCCTCTGCTTTAGGAGCCCTGGGATAGTTCGTCATCCTGCCGCCAGGAGCAAGCACCCAGAGACGGATCTGATCACCAGCCACTCACGCACGTCTCACTCTGTTTGCGCGGGAACGGTAATCACGTCGGGACGCGGATGTCTCGCGAGAAATAGACGAGACCCGTCACTCACACCCCGCCACGCGGACAAACCGGCGTGAGAGTGATCTCATTGGTTGCAGCGCGACGCAATGCTTGCCGTTCAGATGGAGCTTGTATTTACCGTCGTGTAAGGTGTAGATAGGAACACACTCACTATTAATGGGTAGGACCAGATTTCAAGACCCGCCCTACTCTGGTTACCGATCTGATATCATTGATGTATAGGTGTTTCAGATTACCAACTAATAAATACTACACCCTGGTGATGGTATTTGTGTATAGTAATGGGAGGTAATCTCACCATTCTTGTTAAATAAGTAATGAACTATGAAGGTGTGTATCTGGTTGTATGCATATTATTAGGCTGCAACTCCGGTTCGCTTTCAGGCCGAAAGGTGGTGTGTTCGAATCCCTCCCCAACAGAGAGATAACAATAGTGGGCGCCCTTCCTAGAAATATCAGTAGAAATGTTTTATTCATCCTATATATGTAACCAATTCACAGGTAAATATTTTATTTTGCGCATCAAATCTCGTACAGTTGCAATAAGGGCTACCTTCGATGGTATTCTTAGATAAGACACATTTCCTATTATTTATAATGCGCAAATATGTAATATATTAAAGGTCCATACTCCAAGTAAAGCATGGTATTTTCGAACGCAAGCACCCATCTCACTTTGATGGTGCATCTCAAAGTTAGATGTTGGTATATGGGTATTGATTGCTTGGTACATAGAAGGGTAGGCTAAGCCAATGTTACTACAACATGTTAGCACTCAAGCTATTGCTATTGTAGTGGTCTGCACTGTCCTCTCAGGCAAGGAATGCATAGTCAGCTATGCATCGGTAGTGTGGTGGCATCAGGGAGCCTAAGTGGTTTAATTGTTAGCACACTGGCCCGGAATGCAAAGAGATGTGTGTTTGAGTCCCGCTCTAGGTGTAATATTTCCCATTTTCATCATGCCCCAGGACACTGGGGCCATGACCAGGATCATGTACAAGCTACGTGCTATATAGTTGTTGAAACTACCCTGTGTTTGTGTAAGTGCACTGCCTGTATGTATGTAATTGTAAGCATTAAAAGACTTACAATTCCAGGGGGACGAATGTAGTGGTCTGCACTGACCTCTCAGGCAAGGAGTGCATAGACGGGTAGGAGTGGGTAGTGTGGTGACATCAGGGAGCCTCGGTGGTGTAATGGTTAGAACACTGGCCCGGAATGCAAAGAGATGTGGTTTAGAGTCCCGCTTTAGGCACAATATTTCCCATTTTCATCACCCCCCACGACACTATCAAATCTTTGAAGCAGTTGCCAAAATTGGTTTGACAGGTCTTCTCCTGTAGTATCTGAAAATATAGACATTGAAGTTAAAAGGCCCTTCAAATTCATGGAAATAATATATTCCGAATAATGAATATTAACCAACCACCCAAATGCAAATATTACCTCCATTTTAGTTTGGCTCTCAGTTTAGGCCTAACGCTACGCAGACCTAAGAATCTTCTGTTAACTGGCAAATGTCACGCAGCATCGAAGGGCCAACGGGAAGTGAAAGCCTGAGTTTGCCAATTGGCTTTCCATAAACAATGCCCCTGAATTGTTTGCAGCAGCACTCCTCTCGGAGCTTCCAATTAAATATATGCCATGGCAGTCATCGCCCAATGTGTTTTATGATTGCGCGTGGGAATTGGAAAGGACAACAAGTAATTCCTTAAATGATTGCATCTGCCATAGACATGGTGGGTCCTGACAGCAGGAAAATCCCCAACGATTTGTTTCTATCTGCTGAGAGATCCCATGAATTTTCACTTAATCATGGTCAGTAACCAGGACTGGCAAGTCATTTCCTTGGTAATTTCAGAATTATTCACCTAATTTGAGCAAATTTAAGTGAATATAAGTGAAATTCATGAGGTACTATTGATACTGAAAGGTCGGAGGTACCTGGCCTGTTGCAAATAAGGATTTTAACATGAGCTCTTAAGGGCCACTACCGCCATCAACTCATGTTAAAAGGAATGTGTTGTCAGGCATGATGCCAGATGGAATGGCCGAATAAGATTTAGTTTGTTTTGCGTTGTTTTGAGGCCTAACAACATCTAACATCATACCAGAACAGGTTCTGACTTGTGCCATTGCGCACCTTTGGCGATGTTATAGTGCTGTTAGACTGAGAACCCAGGCCAGCGTCATCATGACCTTGATATCCCACACAGGCACGTTCGGCTCACACTGTGTTAATCAGTCATTATCCTACCCTGTTAATGGCGAGCACCAGGGATCAATTATTAATTGTATAAGTCATCGAGTTTACTCAGGTGGGAGTCTAACCCCCAACTTTCTGCACGGGAAGTCTGCGCTCTATCGACTCGGTACCGAATGCCAGGTGTGTATGCCTCTCATGGTGGTGACTCATCGGATTCAAAACCCGAGGTTCAAACCCTTCCTTAGAAAAATAATTCACTTTAAAATTGATAGTTTTGCTAGCTAGCCTTGCTGCTTCGGAATTTCTGCAATAGGGAAGGAGCAGTACAAGAAGGAAGAGCTCTTGTCCGAGGTTGATCTGCTAAATCAACGACGGTACCATGAAGATACAAAAGAAAAATATGTATCTATACAAATAGAGACAAATGTAGATTTATACAGGTGGGAACTGAGTTTGAAGTAAACATAATAATATCACTACCACTAACTGCATAGTAGAGAACAAAGATTAGGCAATGACCATTTGTTTATTAAGAGAAACATTACTATAGACACACTTCAAACCAAAGCAGTGTCTCTTCTTATGTTGCCAAACTCTTCAGTGAGAGACTCGTCCCAAAATAAAAGGGAAGTGATTGATATCGGAAATACGTCTGGATAATTTCAACAGCTGGAAACAAGTCATCAGGTATATATCAAGTCTCTCCTGAGAAAAATAATGTATGCCTTTGGGAAAAATGTCATTGGCGAAAGATGCAAATGGGAAATAGTGTGTATATAGCAGGATTTGAATTCACACTTGATATTACTAGTCTAGCATCCTAAATATTAACCTACACAGCTTCCCTGATGCAATCAATCTATCCACCATTAGCTTCATTGTGACTACTTGCCTCTGAACTTAGTGCAGACTACTCGACTAGCCCCATTTGAAGGGAGATCGATACTGTGATCACATCCTGAAAGATGGTAAAAAAGTGACAATGTAATAGAACTGCTAATGGGAACAGTGTTTGCCTTGCACACATACAACTGAGTTAAGACCCCACTTAGACACAAATCCAACCAGCTATAGCCCTTTCGTCCCACGTATTAAGACAACGTATTAGGACAGTTATCCCCTTTTGTAATGATAGTTGTCTTTAAGTTCTTTAACAAGCTTTCTCTCTCTCTTCAGTATTGTGAAGTACACAACACGACCAGGTTGTCCCCTTCGCATATACAAACATAAATTGTGTGATCTTCGCAGTTATCAAATCAACTCATCCCCCTTCTGTGAAAGGTATGTGTTCCATGGTTAGCTAGTGAGTGCATTAACTATCAATAACTGTCAACATTTCGAAGCTGCGTTGAGATTAATGTACAAAGCAGGGCCATCTGTAGTAGGATAGTAGAGACTGACTTGGAATCGTGTATCCTTCACTTAATGTGGTTCGCACATAATCAACCAAACTATACCAATATCGTCTATATCTAGACACTGTCCCCAAAGATGAGGACTAGTAAATGGCAGTCCTTTTTAAAAACCCTTCTTCCAACACTGGAATATAATTCCTTCCTCTCATTCCAATCATCATCCTAGACTCATTCCCCATAAACCATAACGTGTTTCCTCCCATAAGCCTATTTCTCCACATTTACCATATACTCCCAACCCAAACCTAGATTATCATAAAATATCACAAGGTGATCCTTGCTGACTAACAGGCGTCAATTTGTACTTGTCGCTGAGGCTGAGGTGAACTTACAACACATTCGCTCTCGCATTACGAAGGTAAATTGCTCATCCTGAATTGAATGAGGAGGAATGGGAGCCATCCTTTTCTAGTGCGTGACCCGTCACCTACCGGGAACTGAATACAACTAGGTGTATCGCCTCGGCTCGCCTCCCAGGGCTTCAAGTCTCCTCGACACCCACCACCCCTTCACCTCACCATTCACCACCCAGCACCACCCTCACCACTCACGACTAATGACGGCTATGGACCCCGGCCAGAGGTAACAATGACCGGTCTGTGGTGTGGAGTGAGGTGGGCTGTGGGGGCGGTGATAGTGCGGGAGTGATAGTGGAGGGGTGAGGGAAGGGTATCTCTGACAATGCGTGAGGTGAGGGAGATAGCTGGCCTAGAACACGATCTCAATTAATTTGCTCGCGACAGGGAATAAAGCCTCAGGTACTCGGACTGAAATAGCGCCGAGCTTATCGGAGTGTCATTGTATTCGGAGTCTGCACAATTGTCCACTGAGGTTTGTCGTGATCAGGAAAATATCTGACATACTGTATTTCATTCATGGGCTAACGTCCTCCGCGTCAAACTAATATTGAATATGTGTTGTGATATTTGGCAATTTAATTTAATACAATTATATTTAATTTCCCTAATGATATTTGAGTCTGGCCCTTCTGCGCTTTCAGAAGAGAGTATTGCCAAAGCTGCTTTCATAACTGGCGTAAGTATCCAATTGATAATTATCATTTTCCCTTTTCAATGTAATAAATTAATTAATCTCACCATTTGTATATCCAAGGCCTGTACTGATCGGTTCCAGGGATTATTTCATTGTGGAATTAATATAACCCAATACAGTTCAGTTGTGGAGTATATCGGAAATATAGTTGGTTGGCTGGTGGTTGGAGTTTTGCGTTCTGGCAACATTAAATGTCATATCAGGACTGGAGGAAATACGGAAAGTAGGGATATGTAATAGGTTACGATGCGGTTATATGGATCATACTAGTACTTCCTCGAACAACGCAGCAAGTAGTATCCTATCAATAACAAACAATCTACTATTCTGCAGAGAAGGGAATTACCTCTCTTTCATTACTCACACTTTGTAAGCCTGTGGATGTGATTGACAATACCTTAATACTAGGGTTATCTTATTAATCACAATATGTACACATGTGAATGTGATTGACAAGACCATAAAACATATACCACTCGCTTTTTGCTGTGAGTATGACCCTTGCTGTTGACACGGCCTTAAGTCATCAGCGATCAATATATCAAGATCTCATGAACACCACCACACATTGGATCAGGCCCAGAACTGTAGCCTACAGAGTCGGACGGGAAGGATCAGTGCACGCCTAATCCTCGAAGAATTGCTCGCCTGTTTTGTCAGATCTCTGATCAAAGGTTTGGGTCTAAGTTTGCTGATCTATTCTGAGTGATGACTCGTGGCCCTATATCTAACCCAGCTATGTTGAGGTTGTCTTCAATGCATTCGTGATATGTACACTTATATATATATAGCATAGGATGACCGTGCGACGAGCCATTGTGTAGGTTAGGCCATTCAGTGCACTCGCTATGCACACTTCTACAGTAGATCACGATACAATATTAGAGGAAGAGGCAATACAAACGCCCCCGTCAGACTCATTCAGGGCGTGGCTAGGTACAGCAAAGCAGCGTCGGATGTAGGGCCAAAGTATAGCATCCCTTGTACAAGGAAATACTTAGGTACACTTCAATATGCACCAGGGTATGGCAAAGAAGATACTATTGTGCATACGACTTTCATGGAATGTTTTATTGTGTGTTGTTGATTTACGTCCTAGCAACATATAGTGTGATATCAGGACTCGAGTCTTCATGGAGGAATGCTGACATATATTAGAACGCATTGATAATACATTTCCAGGATAAGAACATTGGGTTTATCCGGAATCAATCATCCTGTATGGGCAACCACACGCCATCACCCCCGCCCCTTTAATTAACGAGGGATAAGCCCCTACCAAAAGCAGGTCAGTTGGGAGAGTACTACACCTCATAATATCACCTTCTTCTGGAAAGTCCATTTCTATAATTAGCTTGCCACGTACCGTCCATGTATACTGATGTGTAACGTGTTATACGAGTAAGAACATACAGAAAGGGAATTATAAACATACACAAGGGAATTAGTATTATATTGGTATGCTCTATTAGACCCCACATTGCACCAGGGGCGCCACCTCCCCCCCCCCCCCTTCTCGCTTCCACTGGAGGGTATCAAGCGTCAGTCACACCACAGGAGTTCAAAGGTAATGTTTCAGATTTAATATTTGCATAACAACCTGTTGTACAATACAGGTGTATAGTGTACATATATAGTGGGGGTGCATAACACCTCCGTCATATGCATAGTAGGTATGCATCACTTATTACTCTACATATGTTTTGTATTAAGCGTTAAGCAGTGCATAACTATATACAAAGAGTTCAGGCCAAAACCCTGTGAACGCCAATCCAAATATGTGGTTTAAATCAAGGATTTGTACCTGCACTTAATTTTAATTCTCACTAATTCCACTTTTGATATGATCATATGGTTATGGTGCAATGAACACAACAGCCAGACTATTAAAAAGAATTAACCTTTTGTAGATTTGATTCCAAGGTGTATCTCCATTTTTGGATTGGTGTTTAAGTGGTTTTGAGCCTGAACCCTTCATATGGGCATTATTATATGGTCACAATGTAACTTGTTTGTAGGGGTATTTATGTCCTGGGAACATCTAGGATCGTGACAGGGTGGTCGCCAATTTGGGAAGGGCTAACTGGTCGATTGTGTTATAGCTTGAATGCCCTGGCTGTCTTGTAGGTAGGCAAGAGCAGCAACAACAACGCATGTGTGTGTCCTATGTATGGAGAAGATCGAACACTAAAGAGGATAGCACTAAGCTTGATATAATCTTTACAATCCCCCATCGACATTGTCTAATGGATATCTATCTGCTTCTCTGAATTATGATAATGATTCATTAAAATATAATCTACAGGTAATAGCAAAATAGTTTGTCTAAGTGTAATGAAATAACACCTGTGATAATGATTCACTAAACTATAATCTATAGGAAATAGTAAACTAGGTTGGCTAAGTGAATTGAAATAACAGCTATGATAATCATTCACTCGAACATAATCGACAGGAAACAGTGACATAGTTTGTATCAGTGTAATGAAATAACACGATAATGATTCACTCAAATATAATCGACACAAAGCAGCAACATAGTTGGCTCAGTGTAATGACATAACAGCTAGTGATGTCAGTATTGTAATTAATCATTTACTTCCCAGTGGTGTGCTTCAAAAGCTTTCAAATGGCTTTCAAAATGGTTTTCAAAATGTGGTTTCAATGAAGCTGACAACACTAAGCCCACCCACTAGGAATGGAATGAGTATGTCTAGGTAAGGTGATGGAACCAGTTGATATAATGCTGCAGAGTGGTGAAAAGGGACACTGTGTAATCCCGGGCACAACAGCTCATTCTGTATAGTCCCATATATATAAAACAGCTCATTGATTAATCTTGCCAATATGAAAACCCTATAGAGAGTGCGTGATTCACGTGTAGGTTTTACACCATATTATTCATTGGCCAGCCCTATACAGAACGCATATACGATAGCAGATTGATAGTTAGTGGTGTCAATGTGCCACGCATGCACAGCGCATAGCCACATTGTGCATGTGTGAATATATCATAGCACAACACCAGGGGCCATATGCATGAAGCAGTGTTCGCAAGCCAACACGCATTTAGACAGGATTTCTGGTTTAGCCCCGAAAAGTCGGTATGCATGGAGCAGTGTTAGGCCTAACACCACAAACTTAAACTAGGTTACGGCAAACCCGTTCCATAGCTGGTTTACAGTAGGTGTTAGGTACCGATTAGGGCCAAATCTATTCAATGCTGTCATATTTAACAGAGTTACATAGTCAAATTTTATTAAATTAACCCTAAAATCGAAGTGAGATTAACACTGCTGCCGCAACAGTGGCGATATTAATATTTTCGAATCGACGAATGTAAGTAAATCGCCACCGCCGCTGCATGGACGTCGGTATCCATACTGTCCAATGTCGCTAAACATGCCCGACGCTGTCGCCGCCGTATCGGCGGCAATATATTAGGCCCAAATCTATTAAATGCTGTCATATTTAACAGACTTACATACGCCATAAGTGAAATTTAATCAAATTAACCGTAAATTCGAACCAATATTAAAGCCACCGCCGCATTGGCGGCGTCATTCATATTGTTGAATCAAGGGACTTCCCAGATCTATAAATAACTTCACGTTTAGCTATAATGTAAGTGTTACGTGCTCGTGCATATCACTTGACACACTTCCTGACGTCAGTGATAGCTAAACAGTATCAGGCTGTAACACCAAAAGCCGCCCATGCATATGGGCGTAGAACGGTAGCACTACACCGATGCCGGATTAAGGGGTGGTGGGAGTGACTGGTAGTAGGAGGAGGTGGGTGTTGGTGTTGCTGTCGGTGTTGGTGTGGGTGCGATGGGTGGGGTGGGGATGTGGTGGTTGGCGCAGACCGCTGGTGGCAGAATATGCACGCACTTTCCGCCATTAGCGTCCTCCAGGTGCATTGTCACGTGGCCAGTCCCCAGCGTGTGTAGGTGCCCTTTGCACCGCGCCACTTCGCCTGTGTGCCGTGGCATTTTCCAAGGACTAAGCCCCAATTAACATAGTTTCCTGGAGAAAGCAAAGCAATGCATTCCACATCTCAAGTCCAGAACCCACCAACTGGCGCCATCTTCAAAGGCAGCGGTATAGAAAAGATACAGACCTATCGCAGATTAATGTTGCATAGTCCGATGTTTTTAGGATTCTGTAATTTTCTGAGGTGAACATATTAAACTGATTGTTGTAATCGACCTTAGTTTGGTTGGAAGTAACTTTGATTTTAAATGGCAAACTTTTAAAGATATGTGAAGTGCAACCTTGCCAAGATAATTGTGGCAAGCAGACCAACACTTTGAGAATATAGGCTTCTGGAGAAACAAGTTCTATTAAACAAGTTCTATTAAATTGATTCAGTACTCCCTTCTCCCACTGAAGCATGTTCAATAAGTTCACAAGTATATTGACACATGTTTAATAAGTTCACAATTATATTGGCACATCTTTAATTAGTTCACAAGTATATTGACACATGTTTAATAAGTTCACAATTATATTGACACATGTGTAATAAGTTCACACCTATCTTGACACATATTCAATAAGTTCACAAGTGTATTGATACATATTCAATAAGTTCACAAGTATATTGACACATGTTCAATAAGTTCACAAGTATATTGAGACATGTTCAATAAGTTCCTAAGTATCTTGACATGTTCAATAAGTTCACAAGTATCGAACCTATGTACCTGTATATGAATCCCATCTAGATAATTTCTTTTGGTTTTTGAAAATTGGATGTGTTCATCAGACTATGCATCTTTAAGGGTGAATGCAAACGAGCCCTGCCTGCATCCGAGGACAAGCTGCTGCAGAAGGAATTGAATATGACCGTCATGGTTCCAGTTGGCAATTTTAGCTATTTTAGTATAAAGTTTCACAATTGAGAGAAAATGAAAATAACGAAGATAGTGGCCACATAAAACTATAGATTATACTTGAATAGCAAAGCTACAGTAAGGAAGGACAGACACAACAAGTAATGGGTGAGAAACACTGAAGGCCCAGGGTTGGGCAAAGTAATAGCCCTACCTATTCAAAGCTAAAACACCATGTAGTAGCGGTTCAAGCACATGCGGGAATGACCTGGCGGCGATGGTGGCACCAAAGTACCGCGGCAAATGCTGGCCTGCAGAGGATATTTATCGATAGAATAAATAAATACTTAATTAAATAAACAATACAAAATGATATATGAGGAAAGAGAACTCCTCATGTTTATAAATATAAGTACGTATATATGACATTACTCTGCATTATTTGATAGATTAGTTACATACCCAGTTGTGTGATATGATATATAAGTATTTGAACCTTATACCCCTGTCACATTATGACGGTTCTCGCTGGCAATGTGAAAAATCACTTTTAATCGTCGAGACACGTCAAACTCTTTGGCGTCAGCACAACCTATTGGTAGCATGCGGCCGCCGTTGTGGTAACAGTTTGGTGTGCTGTCCTTAGATGTTGCTAGGACATAAAAGAACAAAAAGCAACAGTTTGGCGCAACATGTGGGAACGACCCTCACGCGCGGTGTGTGCCCATCATTCGCATAACATTATTCCAGCGATCTCGACGTGCTCTTAACGTAGCCATAACGTTGGCACTTGCGCGTCGTTGCACGGCCGTAGACCAACGAATAGCACCGCACGCATAATGCGCATGTAACGCTTCCGGAAGTATCGCGACGTTATGAGAAAAAATCACATATGTCAATGCGCGTTGGCGAGAAGGGTCGTAATTCAACCAACGCAAGACAAGTACAGTATAAGGTGGCATTTATTCTTACTATTCCGTTGTTACATTAAAGTCATGAGATGTTTGATTTATTAAGATTTGAGGATTTCAGGCACGTAGCCCTATAAATGTCACTTGTAGCTTGGGTGGGTGGGATGGCAAATCCAAGGAGAGAACACGTCCTATCAATAGAAATGGTCTGGTCGAAGTGTCTATAATGAAACTGGGTCGCATCTTGTTATGCAAAATTACAGAAGATGGCACCACAATCGGAGCATTTATTATTAAGCAAGACGTTATAGATGGCGCCAGTAGTCGCCTCCATATTTAGTATGTACTTTTTCTTGCGGGTTCAATTACCGATGTTGAAATCAACATCCACAATTCAACCAACGCAAGACAAGTACAGTATAAGGTGGCATTTATTCTTACTATTCCGTTGTTACATTAAAGTCATGAGATGTTTGATTTATTAAGATTTGAGGATTTCAGGCACGTAGCCAAAAAGTATAACTCAAGTGCCTGGAAGCCGAGAGTGGAAGCTGCATGTTGACAACAGCAGAGGTCCTCGTGCCAGTCGTCTTACGTCCCGCCTCGATGTGCCTTGGAGGCAGAAGTATGGAGAGTTGAACACATGGTGAGTAGCGTTATAGCACCGGGTGCTAAGTGGCCCACCAGGGACAGGGCTAGTCTTATGATTGAAAGCACCGGGTGCCAGGAGGCCCTCCACGGGTAGGGCTAACGCTATGATTTAGATTAATCCACGAATATGTGAGTGGTGCCCACATGAGTGAAGAGGGCGTCCGTCGTGCCAATGTGGTGTCCCGGACACATACTCGCCCCCAGGCAGGTGCTGGTCAGAAGGCGAAGCAGAATCGCTGAGCGCGACGTCTCTAGGAGACGATGAGTTGAATGGTGTCTTGAATGATGACACGGGCATTGATGCCCAGGAGTGTTAGCCTCAGATCCTCGCGCGACTTGAGTGACCATGAAGGCCACCGGATGTTGTGAACAGATTGCTCTGCAGTACCTTATTGTCCATGTACAGTCAGGAGGCCGGCCATTATGGGGTGTCGGAGGCACTGGTGTGGTTCTTGGATAACCTGGGAAGAGAGGCAAAATAATGCAGTCGATATGTGGTTGTGGGTGACGGTGGTTAGTAGTTGGGCACATACACCTTGCAATGTATCGAACCACCCAACCTTCGGCGAGGTCCTCTGATGATGCGATGATGCCTGCGGTGATATGCTGGCATGTGCCTTTGTTGGTATATGATCGCCAAGTTGAGGATGGCGGCCTCATGGCCCAGTTCCTAGCCAGTTGATGGATGGCCACCATGTGTTGACAAGCACAGTATTGAGAAAAAATTGTCAAGATGTTAGGACATGGTAAGGCCAGATATTTAACCTAACTTTTGTCTGGCGAGTACAAAATCTGGATATGAAAATCATCTGTAGATTGAATTCAGCTTCCGTGTAGGAGGTTATTATACCCGTGACTCAGTGTGGCTATGTATACTTAAGCCTGTGTCACTTGGTTCTACGAGTTCAAAAACAGCGCATGGGACGATTGTTTAGTTGCATCCGCAACAGTCTATATGATTGTAAAGAGATATGAGCCTATCTCGAAGCATCATAACGCACCCCTGGAGGGTGACACTAAGTTGGGCTATGGCCAATTGTCATCAGGTGACTAAGTAGGACCAACCCAGGCATGAGCTCTTGATGTGCACCTTACTATGAGTGGAGCTGTGGTTGTTAGAGGAGCGCCATGGTGATAAGGCTTATGGCCTATTAGGTATGTGAACATCGTCCGTATGGATGTAATACTGCCTTGAGCTTAATGGCTATATCGTCCATATGAGTTTAATGGCCATGTGAAGCCTGTCTGGCTGATGGTCTGAACATACCCTTGTATGAGTGGCTTAACGATGGTATTGCGTTAGTGACTGAGTAGGACCATATGGCAGTGTCAATCATGCGAGCAGTGAAAAATTGTCCTTATGGGTGTAATGACGATTTATGATGTCATAGACGGATGAAGAATGCTTCGCGGCTTCATGTCAGTAATCAGACCCCATGCACTGCCTGACCTCAAGGTCGTGGTGATGTCAGCAGACTGTGAGACCTTGCGTCTAGACAATGTCTAGACAGTCGCTATCACAGGCGCCAGACAAGATCTGGGTGTAGTTCACATGCACTCTGGCTACTGATAACTTTTGTCTGGCGAGTACAAAATCTGGATATGAAGATCATCTGTAGATGAATTCAGGTTCCGTTGAACTGTCTGGGTGATAGTCATAGGTACCCTTGTATGTGTAGCATTGTTTATGAGTACAACTAGGTATGATGGTGAAAGTCAATATTGTTGTAGACACCTTTGTTGAAGCGATAGTCAGCCGTTGTAATGTCCGTTATTGTTATGCCTATGATTAGCTGCCTGTTGGTGAAAGTCAAACAAGATGTCGGGTAGGGTGATAGATGATGGTTTATGAGTAATAAGACAAGCATAATTCTCATTAAGTATATAACAGTGTCAGTATAGAGCATAGATATTATTAAGCTCGTTTTGGTGTAACCGTTTGTCCATAAGCATTTCCCCATTGGCAATGCTTAAGTGAGCATGCCTATGGCTGTTATAGAAGCGCCATAGTGATAACAACCTCGATTACAGAAACAACGTACCGATTTAAGCCATCTTCACCAATGTAGGAACAGGGTTTGAACTCACAGCCCCCACAAATGCTCCAGTCAGTACGTTGGTTACCATCACAGGAAACGGCAGCCGATTGTGCCGAATGCGAACGGTAGCATGTCGGGGCATCAGGCCATCTTTGTCGCAAGACATTGAGCATGCTGTCATGGCCGCCGCCATGTGGTGTGACGTCAGCATGCCGTTGGCATGGCACAACGGGTCCTGGACTTTGAGGCCACTCGTTATCCTGGAGTTCAACCATCCCAGCGTCAAATCCCTCGGTAATGTCGCTGTTAGAGTTCTGTTCCTGCAGTGTAGCCAGAGCCACAGATAGTCCTGCCTGCAAAGGCTGATCAGGGCCTCTGAAATCTGCTCGTTCACCATTAATGTCATCTTGCATGCCTCGCGCCGATCCTGGGTTCGACTGGAACGAGTGTTTGTTTTCTTCGTAGATTCGTCAGGTTCAGCCACCGACTTCGACCTTCCTATTGTATTTCTCTTGTCAGGAACTACGGTTTGATGCTCCAGAGTCTTGTCCTTCAGTCTCTTATAGTGTGTGCTGCTTGAAGCTACCATATTGGCACCCATGCGTTGATATTGTCGTCTTTCCAGGGTTCGCGCCGGTCCTTTGTTGAACCAACATGAGCAGTTATTTTCCGGTAGAAAACTTGGGATACCACTGACTTCGACCAACCTTGTGCTTAAGGAGTTAAACCTTCTCATTCTGGCGTATCTCCTCTCGAACTTTAAATCGTGTATGCTTATCGAGGGTCATCTTATCGACCCAAAATCCAAATCCAAGGAGAGAACACGTCCTATCGATAGAAATGGTCTGGTTGAAGTGTCTATAATGAAACTGGGTCGCATCTTGTTATGCAAAATTACAGAAGATGGCGCCACAATCGGAGCATTTATTATTAAGCAAGACGTTATAGATGGCGCCAGTAGTCGCCTCCATATTTAGTATGTACTTTTTCTTGCGGGATAAATTACCGATGTTGAAATCAACATCCACAATTTGACAGCCCCATTATATTTAGCATATGTCAGGTTGCAAAAAACATGCTGTTATTTCTAAAGCCAAATATTGGGACATGTTTTCTAATGGTTTTTTTTAACAGCTTTGTCCTGGCGAGTTGTCGCAGTACCAAACTGAACATGTACACATTCTCTACTGATAACATAGTGAGCTCATTTAAGCCATTTAGCTGTACAGCAAAGGTACTGAATTCTTCGCTGGAACTAATGCCAAAAGGGGCAGACATTGGACAATACAGAAGGGGCCTATTTTGGGGCATATCCACAGTTCCGCTGTTAAGATAAAATATACATCAAACTAAAGTAAAATATATCATAATTCACTAAGGCGGATACAGTGTTTTTTTATTTTTCGTTATGAGGTTGTTACATGTCGGTTACAGGTGCTTTTGAGTACATCTGGGTGCTAGTCCGTGTGTGTGGTTCATTAACCCTTAACCCTTCCCGTTGTTATTCGTCTTGAGGTGTGGGTGGGTGGGTGAAGTTAGATGTTGGAGTTGTCAGGTCGGCGCCTGGAGGAGTTGTGTGGCCATGGAGGTAGTTCGGATTCAAACGGGTCATGTGTTGTTTTTGGCGGGAGCGAGGTCTGTGTCCTCCTCCTGTAACTGGGTGGAGGGGTTCCACCGTTGACCCGATGGACAATTTTCCGATATTTGAGATATGGGCTATGGAGAACTACTCTATAATAAATTGCAAACTAGTCTATATTATGGTAGATGGTATCTAAAACCAAAGGCATATGAGGTATATGTGGAGTTGGTGATCCATTACTATTTAAAGATAGAAACTGTATATTAGTATAGATAGTGGGAGAGGGTCACTTCTTGACCTGAGAGAGGGTCACTTCTTGACTTGTGAGAGAGTCTTTGGAACTCTCCTTACATACCCCCTCCCCTCCAAGTGTTATTTATGGATCACACACACCAGACACAACAGGTCACTGTAGCCAGATCTAACCATGCCTTGGTTAGAAGGATATTGAACCCTCATTGGTGGATAGAGGAAAGCCTGATAGTGATTGGAAGACTGGATCATGTGATCACCAGCATCTTGTTTCTTGAAACTATATATACAATAAATGAGGGGGTCGCACTCTCCCACCTTCCCTCTATATCTACTTCCCTTCCTTGCCTGTGGTGATTTCTTATTAGCCTATCTACACCACTCAAACCACCAGCCGTCGACTATATGTCTAGGTGGCGCCAGCAACGCTGGGGGTATGGGTGTTCTTTTTCACCTGGAGGCGAGTGGGGTCGGATCATGCAGTCGGGATGGGTCCTGTCACCACCCCGCGAATAATTATCCATGTTACGTTAACATGCAGAAACTGAAAAGCATCGGACTATGCAATGTAAATACATTAAAGCCACAGAGCATCCATGAAATCAAGCACCCACAATGCATGGCGCTCTGAGAGCCATATAACAAAGTGTAACAGTTGTCTGGAGACTGGGAGTTGCGTGTTGTTGTCAAGAAATTACCAGTTTCCTGATGCGATTTTCGCCTGGCATCAACCGCCTAATCCAGTATACCTGTTATCAGATACTATCTACTGCAATTACCTGCACAATCTTGCAATGAACCAACATCTTGCAAATAACATCGATAACATTGAGACAGTGATATGTGTTATATGTGCGTGTCAATACCATCTTTCTGGGTGCAATGTCCAGGCTCAGATCGTACATCCTTGAGAAAGATGCCTTACCACATGCTATCCAACTCTCTACGGCCATATGATACCCCGACCCCCGACCCCCACCCCACACCGACCCCCACACCCATCCCCACCCATTCACGCCCACCAGCCCCATAACGCCGTCTGATATTAATGCAGTCATAGGTTTGTTATGTTTGTTTGTTGCTTGTTTTATGTCGTAGCAACATCTAAGGTCATATCAGGACTTGTGACAGTGTGCACTAATGGCAACATTATAGTGGTGCCCCACTTGGAAATTAGACTGCCAGCACTATGACCTGATATCCCACTCAGGCAGATTATCCTGAGACTGAAGTAACCAGTCCTTGCCCTATCCTATTAATGCCGAGCGCCAGGCTACAAAGGGATAAGTATCAATTTTAAACTCATTGCGTTGACTCGACCGGGAACTGAACTCCCGACCTTCCGCACATGAGCCCCGCGCTCTACCACTTAGGAATATGTGCGTAATTACTTTGTATGTCCAGACCTATATGCAGACTGCACCAGAATCGATATCTTGATACTAGAGTACTCTCCTGCACAAGAAACTGTTCATATTTATGTCTCATTGGTGGAAACTTTAATGACAATTTCAATGCAGAATCTCCGAGATCCTGATAATAGAGGTTACTGAGAAGTACATTCTTGCACAAAGAACGGTCCATATTTATTTCTCCGGGAGAGAAGCTTTAGTGACAATTTCAATGGTGTACAAAGCACCCATATCTTTAATGCTGCAAAAGATAAACTGTAATTAAATCAATCAATCAATAAGGTGAATACATGGTGCCATGAAAATAAACTAACAGTAAATAGTGCCAAGACAGAGTATGTGATCTATGGGACGAAAATGAGAAAAACAAAAGCCTCTCAAATCCAACTACAAATGGGTGGAACCTTACTTCATGAAGTTGACTCCTACAAACACCTGGGCACAACTCTTGACTCCACACTAAATGGGAACCGGCAATTGGCAAGAGTGAAACAAACACTGGCACTAATCCTGACAACTTTTAGGAAATTAAGGAAATTCATAAGTGAAAACACTGCACTGCTCCTGTACAAGATTACAATATTGCATGTTATAGATTACAATGACGTCATATATGAGCTCTTAACAAAACAACAAAAGATCAAACTGCAAAGAATTCAGAACCGAGCACTGAAAACAGTTTACCGAGGCAAGACACTCAGTGTGCCTGAACTGTACAAGAAAGCCAAATTGGATACTCTCTCAGACCGAAGGTACCTACACCTGATGGCACTAATGCACAAATGCACAAAAGACAAAAATTAATTGACCAAACAAATAGAATAAGAAGAAGAGGAGGACTCCATTCTGCTGAATGTACCACACCCTTCAACAAATAAATATATCGGAACACCAATGTACAAAGGTAGTGTCATGTGGAATGACCTCCCTATCGGAGAGAAACACAAAGAATACTTCAAAAATACATATAGAGCCCACGTAGTTATTCAGGCCCATGAATGAATACTGCAGTAATTACTAGCAAAGCCCTGAGCTCCTCACGCCACCCCCCCTCCCCAGATCCTAGCTTGCTCTGCCAATGGGCCCCCCATCCCTGCCACCACCCTTAACCATCATGAACAAACCATCAACACACTGAACATTCTACACAACTGTCAACCTGCTTAAACACATTGAGCATGATATAAGACAAACAAAATGTCTTGTCAACTATAAACTTACATTGTTTTATAAGAGAAAAAGTGCAACCCTCAAAGATTGTTTGAGTTGCCCCAAGTATACACTTTCTACTTGATGCTGCTCCCCATTTTTGCATGAACTACAGTGACTGGTGCTGTACATTATACTGCAGGAGCCACTCGCTTAATTCTACAGTATCGGTGCTGTAACTAATACAGCACTGATCAAACTTACATTATTTAGAATGTAAATTCTAATAGTAAGATGGCTGGAAGACCAGTGCTCCGGCCCTGACCAATGTCATATTCAGATGAATAAATACTTTGCCAACAACAACAAATCAATAGCATCCAACTGTAATAGGCCTCGGCCGTTCTGAATTAATAGAAATCGAGACAGTTCTTCAGATGTGGTGATTTGCAGGAATATGTTTCTGGCTCCAAGATGTACGGAATGCTTGAGCAGTATGCACCCAGTCGATGCTTGAAACAGTTAAAATAATTACAAACTCTAGTCTAGTAACACTGAGACAAATATTTACCAGCTTTGCCTTCATTATTAACAGGGAATGGATCAATAACCAATACCTGGTTTGGGTTGCTAATGTTGTTTGTAATTAGAGGCTAGGTAGATATTGATACCGCAAACTCCTACCGCTCTTATATACGCTGCATATCTGAACAGCATTCCCAAACTAGAACCGCCAAATTCCTCCCCACCCAGCTGCCGCCCCGCCAACACAGGCACACGCTCCATCTAACCCTAGAATGGATCTGGGCCGATCAATACAGCCAGGATGAATGAATGCATTGATATATTACCCCTTGTGATTTAGCTTCTGAATAATGAACACCCTTGTATGTGCTGTTGTTGGGTCTATGAATCGATACCCCCTAATCCTTCTATGCACGGTGCTTACAACCCGGCGACACTGAAACGCCCGTTGCTACCTAGCTACTGTAACACTCCCAACGAAAAGCACACCCAGGCAAGCCAGAACAGGTGTGTCACACGGCATTGTTTCCGCGAACAACTGCGGCTGGGATTTGTCTTTCAGAGTTGTTTCCCCGCGAAGCCAATCACCTTAGAGAGGATGGCAATGATAAGGCTTATTGCTAAGTCAATATGTGCTCATGTTGATGGGAATTGGACCTGGCCACACTCTTGTGGTTAGGGATAGGACATGTGCACTGGACACGGGAACCGGAAGCTAGGCTGGTGACCGGAACGTACACCGTGTCTTCCTAAGTGGGGATCCAGCCACCGAGTGGGTATGAATGCAGACAAGGCTTTAGGGGATAAGAAGTGAATCCATTGGGGGATTATCCTTTGATCCGATGTGATCAATCCCCATGTACATCGCTGTAGGAATCCCAATGCAACTGGAGTAGGTATCTCATGAAGCCTGTATGTGGGTGAGTATTTGTCGGGGGGGGGTGTCGGGGGGTTATTTAGATATGCGTGGTTGAATGGCATGGTCTGTATTGCGAATAGTGTGTTGCCTATGGGTGGGGTTGGGTGATGGGTACAATATTATTATAGGAATGGATCACACCCACATAATATACATGAGGTTATATTCATGCAAATACACATATCATCATCATCATCCTTATGTTGGTCACAATGCGACAAAGACTGCTTTCATTACCTGACTGCCGCTCTCCATTTAGCTCTCTGCTGTGAGAGTGATGTCCATGAGTGGGTCTTAATGTCTCTCGGCGTCATGTTTCTCTTGATGGTATCCTTCAACTGGAGACAAGGGTGCCTTCTCTTTCTGTAACCAGCAGACAGTTGAGAATAGAGGATCTGCTTTGGTAGCCTGTCTGATGACATCCTCATGAGGTGTCCAGTCCACCGGAGATTTATTTTGATCAGAAGATTTTCTATAGCGGGCAGCCTCATCAGTTTGAGTATTTCCTTATTTCTCACTTTGTCCTTCCAGGTTAGCCTCATGATTGAATACACATATAATATATAAATATATACATATATATACAAGTAATCACTGTGTTTCTGTCCCAGCTCGTATAGATCAGTCCCATGGATATGTTTTCTAATGGGTTCCTTATAGTAGATACTTGTTTATATATATTTTTCCCACTCGGTAAATTCGTAGCTGAATGGATGTGCATCATAGTATGCAAGTCCCGCCATTTCCAAAGCATGTTAACCTTTATCTCATTAAAACAAGGATAGCTTAAGATACACATGTTTTGACACATTCACCAAAGCTGATATTCTCAGAAATCCGACTGCACGAGTGCATATTTACTGTTTCCTTTCAGTCCAGATTCAACAGAGCTTCACAGTACTTCCACAGTATGATTCCATATCGGTATGATACCATAATAGTATATACAGTTACCTATTTACTCATATTTCCTTCCCGTGAAATATTTCCTTTCCTAACCATGTCAACTACCAGAGAAGCTAATCCCAAATGAACACTTCATGAAAGCTGCCTTAAAATGTGTTGAAGTGCTGCTGGCTTTTGCAAGTTACCAGCAACACTCTCTTGGGGAGCAAATAGAGGTTTCACACCGGCAAGAACATGTCAGGACAGGTGCAAGACTATTTGTCCCTGCGGTGGCTGGTCGGGAGATGTTCGGAGTTACATACATCAACCGCCCTTAATGCTGCCACAGTGACATGGTTTTCTGTTTAGGGTTTGCTCCCTTAGCCTTCGGTTCTGTCAAGAACCTGTACCACAAGGCAGTGGTTTACAACTATGCAGGGCAGGGGCGTCAAACTCCCTGAGGTGTTGCAATACCTGCAATACCTGCATACCACCCAAATCACAAGCATGTCAGTATTTCACTTGTTCCTTCTATATCGAACTCACACTGTGTCAGATTGCGTCCAACCTCCATCCATCCCCCACCAAATCTCATCATTATTTCAGTCAATTCCAACGAAAAGCTACCGATATCACCATTTCAAAGATTCTGTATTAGTCTGTACATCGGACCTATCACAATTCTATAAAAGGAATAGATTCCAGAAAGTCATTATTTTGGCTACAAATATTTATAATTCGTCGCTATCCGAATAGGGGTGTAATTAGTGGGTCAAGTTATCTCACTATAAATGCAGAGAAATACATCCCAATTAGGTAAGGATTGCTTTGCTGCAAAGGCGGTGAGAAAATAATATTTCCCCGGATAACTAGTTGGTTTACTACAAGGAGCAACTCTACAATACCCTGTCCTCCTTTCCTGTTCAATTTCAATACAAAATACTCTCATGTATACACAATTGAGCAGACTCTCTTGAGAATTCTGTTGACGTAACTGTACGCAATGTGTACATACATATATGCATTACACAATTACAATGTTGTAATATGGATTGCGTCAGAGGTGGCAAGACATAGGCCAAATTCAGATGCTCTTCTGATGGCGTGAATTGATTGGCATCTCTGGCTCCGTCATCTAAATTCACGCACATCCATCGCCCGATTACCTCACCCATGGATTGGGGCTAGGGAGGGGAAGCTTTTCCCTCAAAAAGGGATATCTCCCATTGGAAACCATGCGTTATTTACCAGACGCGTCGGCCGAATCGCTAGAGTGCGGGCCTCCCATGCTGGAGAGCAAGAGATCGGTTCCCGGACAACTCAAGCCAATGACTTATATAACATTGATACTATTCGGTTCCTAGCTGGGCATCCGGCAAGGACTGGGTAGCTCAGTGTCAGGAGAATGTGAGTGGTATATCGCGTCCTGTTGCTGATGGCCTGGTCTCCCAGTGGGGGAGTATTATAATGTCACCATGAGTGTGCACTGTCACAAGTCGGTACCCATCCTGATACAACTTCAGATGTTAGCAGGATGTCATCATGACGCTGTCAGTCGCAATGCGACAAAGACTGCTTTCATTACTTAACCGCCGCTTTCTGCGGTTGTACATTTCATAAAAGCTGCTTGCAAAGTGTTGAAGTGCTGCTGGCTGTTGCAAGTTTCTAGCGACACTCTCTCAGGGACAAATGGAGGCAAGAACATGTCAAGACAGGCACAAACTATGTGTCCCTGCAGTGGCTGGTCGGGAGATGTTGGGAGTTCCATTCATCACCGCCCTTAATGCTGCCACAATAATATAGTTTTCTGTTAGGGTTTCCTCTTTTAGCCTTTGATTATATCAAGAACCAGAACTTGTACCGCAGTGGTTTACAACTTTGCAAGGCAGGGGCGTCAAATTCCCTGAGGTATTTTAGCACCTAAGGTATCTGAGGTTCTGCATTACCCGCATCCCACCCCAGGATGTAAGACTCCAACAACCAACCAAGGATGCGCCATATAGAAGCCTCATGGTGGTGCCCGACTAATTT
Organism: Branchipolynoe longqiensis; assembly: GCA_030323885.1. NCBI lineage: Eukaryota > Metazoa > Annelida > Polychaeta > Phyllodocida > Polynoidae > Branchipolynoe > Branchipolynoe longqiensis. The sequence continues at coordinate 88,204,833 of CM059191.1, read as the reverse complement.
ATGTGACCTGCCCTCATTAAACTACAAACCAACCCCTCCCGACCACAAATGCTTTGCCTCAACCATGACACACGCCAGATCACACAGCACAGGCCACGCACGTCAGAACCTGACGCTAAGCATGATGGGCAATGTGTAGATAACAAAGCCACACAAGAGTAGCACACACCCAACGCCAGGCGGGACATGACACACTGCATTGTTGACGAAGGGGACAACCAAGCAGGGCAAAGGGTTGCAGAAAGGACAGGCTGTGTGTTAAACAAATATATAAGGTTAACTAAGTCTCCCACACCCTTAATCAAAAAGCATGGACAGGAGGGAAGGCTGGGAAAGTGGAAGAAACGGCCTTGTTGGAGAGGATCTACTTTGCTTATTGGAGTTTCCGGGGTTGATATCCAACCGAGTCAAACTGAACACCGCAGATTTTGATGAAAAGAAGGCATGGGAAAATTGCTCTAACGTAGATACTGCTGCACTTATTAAGCATTCATTGATGTTGCAAGTGCAGGCGGGAGGTGGAACCTTACTATTATATTTCCCCGCTGAAACGATGGTGTTATTATCTTGAAGCGCAGGCCAAAATTATGTTGTTTGTGTTTTGACCTGTTCTCCACAATTATCCGTTGAAAGTAACCTAGCTTACACTGGTGAACCTGATATAATTATCCAAATATATGATGTACCTTTTGTTCAAAACCATCACACTCTCTTGGAACCTTAACTAGTTGTCGATGTTATGGCTGATGCCGAGCCTCAGACGCACACACCCTTGCATCATAAGGACATCGTGTAGACAGCGTGAGTGATACTATTTGTGTATGATGGTACTTGTAGTGAGATCAGTTATTGCAGCAGCGCTGGAAACCCATTAGTTTGGTATAATATCACTGTAGTACCCAGCGGAATGCAACATCACCGAATCACCAAGCATCCCTTAATTGTCGATTAGCGAATTCGTCGGTGTAACAGGTTGTAAATTTAAAATTGCTTAGAAATGTTGCTATGATAAGGCAACATGTATCTATGGATCATTTTGACGTTACTGAGTTACGATAGTTCAATTACGCAGCACTATAACACTGGCAGGAATGTGCACTGTCATATGCTTCCTGAGCATGCTCACTTGACCCAGCATTATTGCTGGCGTAGTGAAGGAATCAATCACAAGGTGACATAGTCGCTAGAACACATCGCGGTATACACTTCATGACCTAGATTGGCCACAACAGATGAGCCGCGTGACCCATTTCTCACCTGTTAGTACACGCCAGAGAGGACGCCGATCTATGGCACAAATGGGAATCGAACCGATAGCCCAGCCGGTACAGCAGACAGCAGCAGTACAGCAGGGTGTGCCCACATGTATCTCTATTCATGTGGTTAATTATTTGTTGGAGTTTTACGTCCTAGACATAACTAAAGCCCCAGACACACCTACCCGGATCAGGGGCCGGACGAGCCCCGGACCGCGATCCGGGATGATCCGTGGCTGGTCCGTGGCTGGTCCGTGGCGATCCGACCTGATCCGGCCTGATATGTGGCTCGTCCGGCCTCTCGTCCGGGCTCTGCCCGGATGTTTTAAAATGTTTAAAACAATATTAAACTAATATCAGCATGGGTGCCGACTTGTGACAGTGCCCACTCATTGTGACATTATAGTGCTGCCCCAATAGGAAATCAGACAGTTGATCGCGCTTAGTTATATTATCCTGACAGTGAGCTAACCAGGCCTTTCCCTATCCTCTTAATGCCAAACGCCAGGCTAGGTGTACAGAATATCAATATTATAATCCATAGCTTCGACTTGACCAGGAACAGAGACCCCGATCTCCCGCATGGGAGGCCAGCGCTTTAGCGATTCGGCCACCACGTCCAGTCTAATTCATGTGGTTACTCCATGCACAAGAAAGTATGTTTTATTTAACAACGCCTTTAGAGCATATTGATTTTTATCATCAGCTATTGGACGTCAACCATCTGGTCATTCTGACATATTTGTTTCTAGAGAAAACCCACTGCCATCAAATGGGCTCCTCTTTCCGATAAGCAGCAAGGGATATTTTATATCCACTTTCCCACACACACAACAGCACATACCACATCCTTTGATGAACCAGTTGTGAACCACTGGTTGGAACGGAAAATAACCCAAACTGCAAATGTGTCCACTGAGCAGGATCCGATCGGATGACCCACAGCGTCACAGGTGGAGAGGCGACTGCCTGAGCTACGTCCCGCTCCCAAACTGCATACAATGAGCGCTTGAGGTGAGCATATTGACTAGCGCTTTGGTCTCTCAATAAATTATAACAATCACACCGGGTAGGGAATCCTAATCGGTAGAACCCAGCCTTCCCACTCTGTTCCATGCTGAAGGTTGGGAGTTCGAAACCTGGCCCATTCAAACAAATGACTTAAAAAAGTGGCACTTATCGCCACCTAACCTAGTGCTTGGTGTCACTAGGATAGAGCACGGACAGGTTATGTAAGTACCAGCATAATGTGACTGAGTCTGAGATCAGGTCATGGTGCTAGGCTGTTTGGTTTCCCACTGAGGTGCTACTATAAAGTTGCCATGATTGTGCAATGTCACAATTCGATATCCACCCTAATGCACCCTAATTGTTGCCAGGATGTAAAACCCAAGCAAAGAAACACATATCAACAGTGCTACTTATCACCATGCTACGAAATAGGAGGGTCTGGACATATTATGTGGTAGGTCTGGATATTGATTGTGATGGTGTAGGTGCAGTGGGCGGGCAGCCAGAGAGCTGTTGAAAGTACACGTTATGTGTATGGCCGGATAGCAGGGGCAAAGAACATATAATACTAAGACGGCTCACTCAGCCTGTACTGTGTAATCAAAATGATCAAACCCACCACTTGGTGCGCTGGCTGTTCTCTTGGTTAAACATATGCTATATTATATGTATAAATTTATATATGAATGTGAAAGATGTGTGATGATGGTGATGATGTTGATGATGCTGATGATGATGTGTGTTTGTTCATAACAATTTCATATTGATGTGTATTCATACTTACCTGTCTCATGTAAAATATAATTGTATGTGTTTATATGTGAAACACCAACCAGCAGCTGGGTTGATCAAACCCACCACAAGTTGGCACTGCAAAATTGACATTACCATGGGAGAGATAGGGAGTGAGCTGTCTTAGTATTGTAGGGTCTTTGGCAAGGTTCACTTAGGGTGGGTGTCCGTGGAGATAGGGTAAACTGGGTCAATGTAGACATATCTATGCACACACCGTCTGGGACAGCTCGTGGTGTGTTGGGGTGAATGGAGGGAAGAGTTGCAGAAGGGAACAGTTCGTTTGTTTGTTGTCGTTGTATATCCTAGCAACATATAAGGTCACACCATGATGGGTACAAACTTGTGACAAAAGACGCTCATGGCACTTCATAGTGATGTCCCACTAGGAGACCAGGAATCCAGGATCATGACCTGATATCCCACACAGTCTCATTATTAGGACACTATACTAACCAGTTAGTATCCTAGCATATTACTGTCAATTGACAGGGTAGCTAGCGAGAAGTATCGATCTCATCGGTGTGACTGGACTGGGATTCGAACTCCCGAACTTGTACACAAGAAGCTTGTGCTCTGCCGATTCTGCCACTGTGTTATGTTTGGAAACGGAAGGGGGATGCAGGACTGTTCGCTGATGGTATTGGATTGTAGTAGTCTCTGCCTTTGACTCTCAGTCCTAGGAATCACCGACAGGTGGGCATACATTAAGTGATTGCATCTGGGAGCCTAGATGCTTAGCACGCTAACCGTGGAATGGTAAGCAGTGTGGCTTTGAGTTCTGCTCGAAACCGAATACTGCATAGTGGAATGTTGTGTTGTTTGTTGTTTTGTTACGTCCTAGCAATACCTAAGGTCATATCAGAACGGTGTTGTGAGATATCGCATGCACTGTTGTTTCAGGAGGTGGTTGGTGGCGATGCATGGTGGAATGTTGTTTTCTGAGATGGTTTGTGGTAGTGTCGGGCTGGCAGTGATGGTGTACAGTGGCGTGCGGTTTTCTGCACTGGTTGGTAATGATGTCTGGTTGTGGGTGAGCTTCAGACTGGAGTGCTATTTTGGGAGATGGTTGGAGCCATCCTATGGGTGATAGGGAATGGTGGTTCGCGATAACGAGTGGTCCACCATTTAAACACGAGCCGGCGTCCTGTCCCCAGGGGCCCCCACCTGGGACGGCCCTATACAGCAGACCTTGCCCAGCGCTTCCTGGTGGTCAACCTTCATAACTAGTCAACCGGAAGTCCCCCATCACTAGCATCTGGATTTTGATCAGCATTCGGTTCTCCCGAATGGGATTTCAATAGCAGGCTGTTTTACGTGAAACAGTATTCATTCCAGTTAAACTATTGTAAGATATGTGATTTCAATTTCCCGGTAATTGAGTTTATGTCTCATAAATGTTCATACCATATATACACTTATATGGTGCCAGATGCGAAGCTCCGACGACCCAACATGTTCCTGAGTGTACTTTTGTTTGTTTGTTGTTGATTTACGTCCTAGCAACATCTAAAGTATTATAAGGATCGGTACCGACTTGTGACAGTGCGCACTCATCATCATTGTATAGTGCTGCCCCACTGGGACATCAGGCCACCAGGACCAGGACCTGATATACCACTCAGTCACATTACCCTGACAGTGAGCGAACCAGTCCTTGCCATATCCTAGTAATGCAGAGGGCCACTGCCAGGCTAAGAAGTGACAAGCATCATTTGTTAAGTCATTGGTCTCAATGGACCAGTGTTCGAACAAGCAAACACATGGGATTGAGTAGGATGAATGTATTCCATTCAAAATACAATTCAAAGGTGTAATTTTTACAAAAATAAAGCCTTTAGATTATAAAAACACACATGAATTCTTTCTCAATGCGACTGCCTTTTCCTTGTCCCCCTTTATTCCCTAACTCATCATCATCATGCTGTCGGTTGCAATGGGACAAATATTGCTTTTATTTCTTAAGCGCCGCTAGTGTGTGCAGTTGTGCATTTCATAAAAGCTTCTTGCAAAATGTTGAAGTGCTGCTGGCTTTTGCAAGTTACTAGCCGCACTCTCTCTGGGAGCAAATAGAGGCCTCACACCGGCAAGAACACATCAAGACAGGTGCAAACTATTTGTCCCTGCAGTGGCTGGTCGGGAGATGTTTGCAGTTCCAGTCATCACCACCCCTAATGCTGCCATGGAAGCATGTTTTTTTGTTGGGTTTGCTCCATTAGCCTTTGGTTCTATCAAGAACCTGTACACCAGGAGGCAGTGGTTTATAACTTTACAAGGCCGGGAGGTCAAACTCCCTGAGGTATTTTAGCAGGTAGGTACTGTAATACCCATGTACCCCATAAATACTAATGATAATAAGCTCCAGGCATACATCAATATTCTGACCCGGTAGAATCGGCAAAGTCATCTATCCCTGATGTCAATTGATTGCTGGCCCTCACTATTGTCATGGTAATTATAAATTGATACCCGCACTTCAGCAATCAATGCCGGCAGTCATCTCTAACAGGCATGCTTTATACTACGCACATACAGAAACCATGCAGAGCTCCACCCGCAGACCACAAGGTCTCATTTATACGACGGATCGGTGGTGTGGTGGATGGAGTGTGTGTGTGTGGGGGGGGGGGGGGATGAGGGAGGGGACGGAGGGGGGAGTAGGGTCGGTTCGGGATGATGGGGCGTTGGTTGGCGGAGGCACCTGAGACAGCAGACGGCAGGAGGGTTCGGGGGAGGTTGTGTGTATGGGGGGGGGGGAGGGGTCGGCACATGAAGTGAGCACATCCCCGAATCCAAACTCGACGCCGACTGAATGGAAATTGCAATGCGACCATCCCCCGAAAGCAGGGCGGATTATTACCGGCGTGCCCGTTGACAGAGGCCGGGGTTCCACTCGGCCGGGATCGGTTACACAATGGAGAAGCCCCAACTGCTCCCGACAATATCTTTCAGGCCCATCTACACCCAACCGACCCTCCCTCCCCCCACCCCACCCATCCCACATCGCATTTTCGCACCGCCTCTCCACAAACCCCATACTCCACCATCACGTCATCCCACCAGAGTCGTGACCCGCCCCGCCCGGCCCCACCCCGACCCGACCCGCCCCGCCCAGCCCAGCCCTGCCCAGCCCAGCCCAGCCCAGCCCCGCCCCGTCCCGTCCCGGTCCTGCTTCGGCACGCCCCGCCCTGCCCCGCTCCGCCCCGTCCTGCCCCGCCCTGCCATCCAATCCCACAACCATCAGATCAGCGCCCCATGACGCCCCCTAGTAGGAACAATGCGAAGCTCAGCTGGCCTTCTTTTTGTTTTCTCCTTTTGTTCTCTTTCCATTTTCATGTCTGGACCCCTCCTCCCCACACGCACACCACTCCATTGGTTGGTATCAACGGAGGCGCGAATCGAGGCGAGTATCCCAGCAGGGATCTGACGCCTTCCTGCGCCTACTGGCGCCCCCTGCCGATTGAAGCCTGGATCTGTTTGACGTTGGCCCCAGCGTTAATTTCACTAAGGCTTTGTCTGCGGCTGTTGGTGGACTAGATGTAAAGGTGTGTAGTAGGGCAGGGGTGGGGCGCGGGTGTATGGGTGTGTGTCAGCAGGAAGTGAGTGTGGGGTATGGAGCCGAAGCCTTACTGGGTGTGTGGGCGTGGGTGTGGGCGTGTCTGAGGGTGTGGGTGTTGGTGTGGGTGTGGGTGTGGGTGTGGGTGTGGGAGTGTGTGACGGTGTGGATGTGGCTACGGGTGGGTATAGGTGTGGGTCTGTGTGAGTGTTGGTGGGGATGTGGTATGGGTGTGGGTGTATCTGTGGGTATGTGTATGGGTGTGGGTGCTGGTGTGAGAGTGTGTGTGGGGGTAGGATGCGGGGGAGCTGGTGGGGGTGGGCAATGTGTCGCCTATCCCTCCTCATTCCGGGGCCCTTACTGGCAGTGGAGGTCGACTTGAATTGATTACATAGCGGCTGACTGATATGATTTTCCTGGGGGAAGGAGGGGATGATCCGAGGCCTGCTTGCTCTCTCAACATCCAGCCACACTCCTAGTAACCCCCTCGAGCCCCGTACCCCCATCACGCCTCTTTATACCCTATCACAGTATCGTTGGGGTAAGGCGATTACAAGTATTTTAATATAGCACGATTTAAATCCATACATTGCCATTTCAGGGTTAATGAGCTAACTATTATGCTAGGCATTTACCCCGCTGTCCCTCACCGACCTGCTCTCTCATGTGCATCCATCATCATGCTGTTGGTCACAATGCAACAAAGACCGCTTTCATTACTTGACTGCCGCTCTCCATTTAGCTCTCTGCTGTGAAAGTTGCGTCCATGAGATGGTATTAATGTCTCTCAGCTTCAGGGTTCTCTTGATGATATCCTTGAACCGGAGCTGAGGGCACCCTCTCTTTCTGTAACCAGAAGACAGTTGAGAATACAGGATCTGCTTTGGTAAGATTTCATAAAAGCTGCCTGCAAAAGTATTGAAGTGCTGCTGGCTTTTGCAAGTGACCAGCGGCACTCTCTCGAGGACTGCATCCACACCTTAGAATAACCGCCGTATCCACAAATGCTATGGTTATGTTCCCTCTTTATTGTACCCAAACATCGAATATTTCCTGCCTACTGCCCATAATCCTTCATCACATCTTCCCTCTGAGACTACCTCCTGCAAATACCTTGTGTACAATAGGGGTTCCCTAGGAACTCAATGCTACTAGTCCGATTTCGGGTGGTCCCTCCAGGATTCGTTAGTTGGCTGTTGCGGTCCTGAGAACATGTAGGGTTATATCAGGATGCGTATTGACTCGTGACTGAGCACACTCATGGTGACTTTATAGCGCTACCCCACTGGGAAATCAGGATGGTGGCACTATGACCCAATATCCCAGTCAGTCACAGTATCCTGACTCTGAGCTGACGATGCATTGCCCTATCCTATCAATGCTGAGTGCCAGAATGGGAAGCGAACCAAACTCCCAATCTTTCGCACGTGATGTCCCTGAAGAAGAACTGGGGCCGTATGCATGGCGCCGTATACATGGGCATGGCTTTGGACGGGATTTCTAGTTTAGCAGCGAAAAGTCAGTATGCACGGAGCGGTGTTACACAAACACAGCACGTTTAAGATGGGGTAGGCTAACACCACTCCGTAATAGGTTTAAGGGAGGTGTTAGGTACCGATTAGGCCCAAATCTATTCAATGCCATCATATTTAACAGAATGAAATTCGGTCAAATAAACCCCAACATCGAATCGATATTAATGCCGCCGCTATATTGGCGGCGATACTCATAGTGTTGACTGTAACTAAACAAATCACCGCCGCCACCACCGCCGCCACCACCGCGACCGCCACCACCACCACCACCGCCGAATCGGTGGCCTTATGGTCAAATTTGTTTATAATGTATCCCCACTGGGAAAGTATCCAAGCACATAATTTAGATTGGGTAAAATACTACATGCATGCAATACTCCTTTAAAAAAATGTATTTATGCTGTCCATAGCATATAAGCCTGGGTATTCAGACTTGTTTTCAATGCTGGCCAGCTGTAGTGTTGGTGTTATCATATCACAGGATATATCCTCGAAACCAGTGTCATGTATGAGACAACTGAGACAACTTAGGGGCTTTATGAATTGTAAATAGTGTCCTATTCATGCACATGGTAGAAAAACCGAGTGTGCATCGTTAGCAATGTAATTAAAAACGATTCTATAATATCCATCCTGTAATGTTTTGCGATATATTATGACTGAGAGACAAGGGGCAAGGTGGCCAAGTTGGAATGGAATGCAAAGAGATATGAGATATGAAATATGATATATGATATATGAAATATGAGATATGATATATGAGATATGAGATATGAGATGTGAGATATGATATATGCCATATATAGTAAAGCAAAGCCTAATACAAACTAGTTGATATTGGTGGCACATTCACTACACATACCCCCACATAACATCACTCCACGTATCGGCTTACCACTCTTATTGCTACACGTGCATGTTTTTCCACATTTTCGGTTTGTTTTCTGTGCATGGACTCTGCCTTTGGAGTTGTCTTTCTATCTTCATTTACACCGATCTCCACCTCTAATAACCATTGCCATATTGATTGAACCCAGAATCCTAGTTACGCGAAGTGTAACTGTTTGATTAAGAGTAGTTTTACTTATAAATGCATCTTTGTTATGTCGTTGCGCATGCTCACATTGATTGGTATTGTTTCCTGATCTAGCATATCGTTACGTGCTCTATAACTGATAGTTTATTTATCAGCCGCGTTGTGTGATACAATATGGTCCACCCTCTGCTATCTAGGCTAATCAGACGACACGTACAACACAGCATCACTGATCCTATTCTCTATCAGAAAGGCGTTCGCCCTGGTGTCCCTGGTATTTGAGATAACGACAAAGGGAAATACAACGCCCAGCCCCCCATTAGCACCAGCATTAGAGCCTAGTTTTCCGAGATAAACCGGACAATAGAGTTGTCTTTGATGCCGTACCAGTGTACCCAAACATATATAGTTGTATGCCAGCACAGTGACCCTAACGGCATAAACAGTGCTCCCGGGATAAGTGTATATACATATACGCATACATATATAGGCTTATATATGTGTATATTTGTGTGTGCACATATATGACTATGTATACATATGTAAATGTATAATGTGTATACGCACCCACATGTATGATTGTATTTATATGATGTGTTATTTAACTCCTACGTTTAGATGAACAATACAAGTGACGGTTTGGATGATAAGTTCTCTGGCTGGCACCCAGAAACAGGCCCTCAGCCGTTTATTATAAAGTCAAAATTTGAACGACAAGGAGTGAGCAGCAGCACCAAAATAGTGTGCGCATTCTGCAGCGCTCCCGTGGGCCGAATGGACACAGTAAAGTGGTGGGCCAGGTGGTGTCCTGTAATGTGCTAGTCCATCAGACAGGGTGCTAGATAGTAAAAGAAGACAGTAGAATAATATATATGAAGGCAGTGCATTGAGCACTGCCCCAGTCAGTTTATGAACAACTGCTGACAAGTAGACACATTTGCAATCCCAAAGTTGGTAGCCTAAACAGTGTATATACGAAGCTTCTTTTTCAACAACGCCTCTGGAACACAGTGAGGAGAATCCAACTCTCTTTCCCAAAGACAGGACAGCACATACCACAGGCTTTGGCGAACAAATGGTGGACCACTAGTTGGACCGAAAAATAGCACTAACTGCAAATGAGTTCACTGAGCAGGATCGATAGGATGACCGACACTCTTCTGCCTGAGCTATGTACGGCTCCCCGACTATGTATATGTGTACATGTATATGAGTAGGTATGATGCGCGAAAAGGAAGAAAGCAAGGCGGAGGTGGAAAGAGGAGGCGTTTATTGGGACGCCTCTGGCAACAGAGGGCACCAGGGCAACAGTGAGGAGGCTCATGAGGAGCAACAGTACAAAGATAAAAAGCAAGATAAGGCTCATGAGGAGCAACAAAGCAATGAATAAGCTAGATAAGGGGCTCATAAGGAGCAGGAGTCAGAGTTCGGTGATATGAGTTCATGTGAGGGGGGGGGGGGAGCGCCGAGGAGCCCTCCACCAGCTGTAAGAGAAAAGAAGATAAGTAAAGAAAGTTGGGTGGGTGGGTGGAGGAAAAAGGCAGAGTGCGGAGGAGGGCTGGAAGGTGAGTGACTGAGGGAGGCCGACGGGCGGCCTTATAAGGGAGGGCAGGAGGGCGGTGACAGGTGAGGTGAGAAAGCAGCGGGCCCGGGGGAGGGGGAGGGAAAAAGCTGAGAGGCGGACGTCGCGCGAGGTGCGAATGCTGCGCGACGCCGGGGAGGCGGCGGGAGGTTCTCTTCCTCTCCACGCATCAAACGCAATGCTCGCATTACGACCAAGTGTGCATATATATGTCGCTGTATATAATGTCCACATGTATGACTATACATGCATATATGGATATGCACCGGGCACCGTTTGCATATCTAATATGTACCTTGTTAGTTGTATGCTTTGTGCTGCCTTATGTAATGTTCACATTCATAACTAGTCATACATACATGGCTATGCACATGGAATCTTTTCCATAGCTATGATGGACTTAGTGTTGCCTGTATATAATGTTCACATGTATGGTCATACACTTACACACACATACTTGGGTATGCACATGACACCGTTTGCATAGTTATTATGGACCTTGTATGCTTATTGTTGTCTGTATAATCATAATGTTCACATTTATGGTTATACACTTATACACATGCATGGATCTGTACACGACACCTTTTGCTTAGCTAGTGTGCACATAGCATGCTTATTGTTGCCTGTATATACTCTTCTTCTTCTTGAAGATTTATACTGCCTATTATGGATAAGTCTGAATATACTTATTTTCACCATTAGACAGTTTGTCGAAAGAAAGCCCAAGCCTACACTTTTACCGACCCAAGGGATTTTTAACCTCCCATACCACATAGACATGGTGTGAGATCAACTAGCCTTTGATGATGCTGTAAGTTATACACAGCGGTGGAAATCCAAATTGGCAGAGGTGGAGGCACGGGGAATCAAACCACTGGCCTTCAGATTAGGAGGCCAATCTGGAAAAATGTCAGACACTCTAACCACTCTGCCACAGAGAAGACCTGGATATACACACATACGTGGCTATGCACGTGACACCTTTCGTATAGCTAGTATGCACATTGAATGCTTATTGCTGCATGTATATACATTATAATGTCCATATGTATGGATTATACACGCATTTACAAGGCTATACACGTGGAGACCTTTGCATACCTAATATACCCATTGTACGCTTAGTGTTCCCGGGATATAATGTTCACATTCATGACTATACACGCACACATGGCTATGCACACGGAACCTTTTGCATAGCTAGTATGCCCCTTGCACAGTTAGTGTTGCCTTGTATGCGCGGAACATGATGGATGGATCTGATGTTAGCTGAGAGGGCATCAGAGTGATTGGGCTGCCAATAACATCGATGGTACAGAGCACCCATGGACCGGCTAGATTCAGGCCCACAAACAAGCGTTTATTGCATATGAACTCGGTCGATACGCAATATATTTCTGCTGCGCCGGGAGTTGATTGAACGATATCACTTATAGGCCCTCGTCCCCTGCTAAATGGATAATATCCATTTAGTATAATATCCATTTACTGCACTGAGAAGGGATATTGGCATATTCTGAACCAGGCTGTTTCATTGCGACAATAACACCCATGCAATAAGAGTTTATGGAATAGCCAGCAATACCTGCTTTTCTATGCTTTTATACTCGGTGCATAGTTAATACATTGAGAATTTTGTAGGCAGAAGGGTCGAACAACGGTCCTATTTTAAAGGCCAAGTTAACGGCAATTCACCACTGGATAGATCCCATAGGTTCTTCTGAAGAGTCATGGTGTTTGGAGTATTTAATATAATGAATGCCACTAATAGATGTCTATATTTCTCAGTCACTTCTGGTGCCCTATACACTTCCTTGCGGAACGGTATAGGACATATGAAACCGGAGCTCCAGAGGAAAACTACTCGTTGTATTCTGCCTGAAGTCATGTTTTCGGTCTCCTGGAATGGGTCTTCCAGCTCTAAGCCAGAACCAAGCCTTCCATACACTTAAATACTGTTGCCTATACAGTGCGCCTACTGTCCCTCTTTGTTAAGCATACTTCCTCTTCCATACACTTAAGCAATAATTCTTACTCGATGAACATATTTCAATCTAGTAAGAAACAATATAAACTTACTCAGTGATTGCTGTACATCTCTAAATACTTGATAATGCCCAACGTGCAATGAATGTCCTGACGGTGTATGTGATCTATACCGTATTATGCAAGTATAAAGATTTGCAAGGTAATATTACTTATTATTATTATTGTTATCCTCCTTAAGATACAACACTGTACCGGTGGTTCCATCTCGCCCACCTTGCCTCCCCTGGATGTTGACCAGTGTCAGTCGCACTGGAGGATTTTGTCATCATAGACTAGAAGCTTACATAGTTCAAGTTCTTGTAAACTAATATAGGCCCAATATAACCTCATTTTAACCACCAGGCGGGATGCCCGAATGAGTTGAGCGCTGCCCCCCGTTTTGTTAGATCCTGGGATTCGAACCCACAGGCTTGAACCCGGGGCGAGTCTAACCGATGATGTAAGAACTGAAACTTGTCACTTCCTACCAAGGCGCTATGTATTATTAAGATAGGGCAAGGACTGGTTGGCTCAGTATCAATATAATGTGACTGACTGTGATATCAGGTGATGGTGCTGGCGGCCAGGTCTCGCAGTGGAGCAGCACTGTAAAGTTGCCATGAGTGTGCACTGTTACAAGTCGGTATGCGTCCTTATATGAGCATAGACGTGTCCAAACGTAAAACCCCAACAACCAACCAACCATTTTAGCCTGTTCATTATTGAATCTGATATTTGGTATCCTCGACCCTTGGTAACAGCCTGAGGCATTTGATATGAATGACCCAGTCACTGACCCAGTACTGTTGGACTATGTGATAGCTTCACTGTGGGATTAGCAGTAACCTGACTTGTGTAGGCAATCACAGCGCTCTTTCCCATTATATTCATCCTTCTCATGAATCATCCAGGACAGGAATTTCTCATTTTGTAATTTCTGCCAAGAAGATTGCCCGTTCATTCATCGCAAGCTGCATCATGTCGCGGAGATAATATATTCCTTCTTAGTCTCCTTGCTCCGTTTTCACCTGAATGTATTTGAATCTCTCTTTTGTGGGCTCACCTATCATCATCTCCAAACTTGGAGAGAATGCGTTAACACACAAGAAAACTTGACGCGGATGGGAAACGTGACGGGAATGCATTAGCCAGAATTTCAAATTAGGTCAAATACACAGATATCAACATTTTGTAATCCATTTTCTATTTTTAGCAAAAAGGAACAACCATGGGACAGATCACATGTGACCATACATATTCCTTTAATAAGCTGTACTTGCAGATTTGTATGCTCAGCGTGGCATTATAACTAGCTACAGTACCTCAGTGTGTCCATTGTGTTATGGACAATCTTAAAGCTGCATATTCTAGTGAAGCACCACATTTTCAAAACCTAAACAATTATCTAGAATTGATTCAACATATCTACCTTAGATACTGGTGCACTTATTCAATATGTGTTGCCTCATAGAAGGGAACATTGAGGCAATTTAATATACCCTGTTCCTACTGAAACGTATCATCTAGGAGCCAAAACTAATGGTACCTGCTTGGACTTGGACTCCAAATATGTTAAACCTTAGCCATGTATGAAATAGGTTACTTCACAGAGAAGTAATCACGATTATAAAATATGTTTCCTGTATTGATCGTAGAAAACGTACAAAAACTCAAAGCCATCGAACTATGCAAATTTGATAATATACAATAAACTGAACATGCGGGTTGGTAGCTGTAACGTCTGAACACGTTGACTTCCGGATACTGAATGCTTTATTCACCATCCAGGGCTCTGCACCACCGGCTCAACCTTCCTTGACGTCATCTCATTAACATAATCCTGCGTTCTCTCTCAATGCCTGGATCCCATTATGCATCTTATTAGCATATATTAAAGTAGCGAGTGCCAGCCGAGTGTGCTCCAAGCCCTCGATATTCTCATTGTTATGGACTATCTTAATATTATACAATATCTTAGTCATGTACCATATTATTCAACATAGCCATCTTGAATGTCCAGTTGAATATGGCTATGCACTTATGGATTCATTCATTCAAATACCAACCGGCTGGTTGTCCTTCATTAAGCGCGACCCTATTTGTGATACAGGAGCATGTATTGCTTCTCCCTTCTATGACAGCATCATCAATTTGTGCCATATGGACAATTAACAGTACCCAGGACATTGCTAAATGTTGATATACATAGACCCTTCATTAAGAGCGACCCTATTTGTGATACATGAGTGACTGCCAGACAGCTTATGTATTGCTTCTCCCTTCTACGACAGCATCATCAATTTATGCACTGTCTGGACAATTAACGGTATGCAGGACATTGCTCAATGTTGGATATACATATGAGCATCATTCTATATTGTGCAGTTAAGATAAGTGTTGCTTATTTTGGTTCTTAGGGCCTGGTCGGATTGCATAATGTAGTAATCGTCCACCTCGTCATTTGATACATTGTTGGATTGGAACTCTCCCGGTTTCAATCCTGGCTGAGTCAAACCAATGACTGAAAGTGTATCCTGTTCTTTACCTAGTCTAGCATTCAGAAATAAATACTAGGATATCGCAAGGAGCAGTGCAATGAGGAATACCAACTAAGCAACTAAAAAATGGTCATCACAGATTCAAGGTCACATAAGATTCAAGGTCACATCAAGACCGTGGTAGCTAAATATAGCCATGCATTTACAGGGTTACTGGAACTACAAATATACAGCATATGCTATTCCTATGCTAGACAAGTAATGTTATCCTTGACTATGTGTCTACACCTCCTCTAATCAAGCAATGAGATTACACATATCGTATTCCCAGGTGGAGAAATCACGTTTCCCTCCTGATGCTGCATAATGATGCAGGTGCATTTGAATGTTGATAATAATGTCATTACTTTGTTACATACGCTATGCAGCAGGAAGGATATGTCGTCAGTTGTATTAAGAACAATGGCTCTACATTAGGACGTGCCTCAGGCATTCCTAGCTAGTGTAACATTTACCTCACTAATCTTTGGTTGGCAAGATACCCCTGAGTAATAAGTTAATTGCCAATTGGCTTCCAAAGGACTGGTATCCAAAAGCAAGTACCTATTCAGGTGGATTGCACTTCAAATATCTCAAAAGTTAGTTATTTAAAATAAAAGTTATTTCAAACTAAAGTGAGGTAAGTTATAACGATCACCCAACACTATTTATCTTAAGAAGTGGTGTTCTCTGACTTTTTTTCTAAGTCAGACCACTAATAGGAAGGTTGGTGGTTCGATTCCCTGTGCCCCCACCTCTGCCAATTTGGATGTCCACCGCTGTGTATAACTTATAGTGTCATGAAAGGCCAGTTGCTCTCAGACCATGTCTATGTGGTGTGGGAGGTTAAAAATCCCTTGGGTCGGTAAAAGTGTAGGCTCAGGCTTTCTATCGCCAAACTGTCTAATGGTGAAAACAAGTCTATTCAGACTTATCTATGATAGGCAGTATAAATCTTCAAGAACAAGAACAAGCGACAGAAACAGATAACCCTGAGTAATGGGGTAGGTGTCTCCCAAAGGACTGGTATCCAGAAGCAAGTGGCACATTACCTGTTCAGCTTGTTCTGACCGGAATGGTGGCGCGGATAGCTGCATTGGCGACCTGAGGTCTGATATGGTGGCATTGACGAGAAATGACGCTAGGGGGCGCGGGTGGTGTGTTCTTGCCTGGTCAGGGCTGATGGATCGGTGACCCAGGGTGATAGGTTGGGTGGCTTAGGGCTATATGTGAAGGTGAGGGGTGAGTGTGTGGTAGGTGTATGTCGGTGTGACTGGGGTGGGGGTGGGTGGCAGTCTGACGGATGTGGTGTGTTGGGCAAGGGTCAAAGTGCCTTCTGTGGTGGAATCAGAGTGTACATGTGAGAGTTGTGTTCATTTGTGATGAATGGGTTCCCGGTCTTGATGTAGGATAATGGGTGGGGTGTATCTAGGATTGAGTGGTACCCATGGGGGGACCTTGAGGGCAATACCTAATTCAACCACGAGGTGGTGATTTCCAACTGTCGGAAGGTATCACAACGGATATTGCTATGCATGGGTTATATCTCAACAAAGAAATATATCCTTCATGTCTAGCATTTCGAGTAAGATTATCTTTGCGCCAGAAAGAGCTACTAAGGATTTTTCTTGCTTAAGCTAACGCTCAACATAGCTGATCTTCGCATAATAGTGGCTGGCTGCGAACCCAGATAATTTAGCTGAGTAGGATATTGAGGATTGTTACAAGGAATATTGTATCATGTCAGTGCAGCACTTCTACACCTAGTACCGCTTAGGTCATCAGGAAATCTACCAGAAAAAAGAAAAAGACCCAAATGTATGCAGAGAAAGTATGTCTTGTCGGTTCTAGGGAAGACAACTTAAATATGCATAGTCCGAAAGCAGACACTTGTCAAACCAAACACTGACTTATATTTGAAGATTAATCGCCACCTCGCTCATACACATATGTTGAACATTTGTGTTTGAATAGAACTCATGGAAATTAAGATAGATTATATCGGTCACTCAAAGGTGTACGTCTCAGGACAGAGAGACCGCTTACATCTATATTAGTAGGCAACATTACCCCATCGCCAAATATAAATGTGTGTCCACCTATATATAATTACATTTAAGAAACAACTTCCTATATACCCATATACCCATTTAACCTCGGAGCTTGGTGCAATCAGTCGCACTGCTTGGCCTCCTATATTATTATTATTATTATTAGTGTGTCGACTTGTACAGATATTTTGGAATTACTGAGACTGTCAATGTCATAGACTGTCATAGGTGCAGTGCAAGTGGAACAGGATTCTTAAGGGATTCGAGGCAGACGACTTTGTCACGCTGAATCACGATCTGCGGTGACGCCTACCGTCCTGTCCTACACGTGGTACGCTGCGGACTCTGCGGACTTTCCGGCCACGGCCGCTCGCTGTACTACGACTGCCACACGCTGACTGAGTGACTGACTGCCCCGCCCCCCTCCCACCCATCCCCACCCTTCCTTCACCCCACCCTCCCACCCAGAGCCGCGCTCCTATTGGCCGCGGACTGGGTGCGATCACGTGGTCCTCCTCACCCACACGCGACGACACGCCGCACAACCGTGAGCGCGCTGCGAGAGAGCGCACCAGAGGCCATAGGAGCAGATCGTGTACGCGCCAAACCGGCAGGCCGCCAGCGCGTCCTCGGGGCATATGCGGTAGAGCGAACAGTGTGCCGGAATACACACACATACCGCCGCCATACACACAGCCGCGCGGAGTACCATCAGTGGAAACTACTACTACTCCTAATAGTACTTCTAATAGTACTACCAAAACCACAACTCCCCTATCTCCATCACCTGACTACACCACATACGACACTGTAGGTTCTTCTGCTCACACCAGCTCTCACCGACTTGACTACCTCGCGCTCCTGCTTACTCACACACACACATTCACACACACGCCGATTGTGACAGTCAGCGGTGCCACTAATTGCGACATGAGTCACGGGAGCCGTCTGAACTGTCAGGTTGCCCGCTCCTATTAGCCCAAACCTAGCCGGCATCAATGGTGACGCACGTGTCACCGCTGTGATGGATGTATAGCACTCGGAATCTGTACCGCCCTTACTGCGGAAACCACTGAGTCAGCCTGGAGGAACTACTACTGTACAGGCCCAGTCGTAGTGTCATAGTGCGACACAGACATACCACTGTAGTCACCTACGCTCTACTCTACGGGATGCCAACACCAACCATATTGTGGTACGGGTCATATTACCTTAAAGGCCCAGTCACACCTTACCGGACTGGGGAACCGGACGAGAACCGGGCACTGTCCGGTACTGGACGGCGATGTCCGGTAGATGTCTGGTACCCATAAGGCGGTGTCCGGTGGTGTCCGGCGGTGTCCGGTACAAGTTTTGAACACGCACACAACTTCTACCGGACACTGCCAGACTGATGTGTCCGGTTGGTGTCCGGGTTGTCCGGTACATGCCCGGTACCCATCCGTTACGTGTCCGGTCCTTATCCGGTTCTCGTTCGGTTCTCGTCCGGTACATGTACGGTACGTGTGCGGTACTTGTCCGGTTGTCTGGCGACAATTGACCCAATTATGCTCCATTTTGATATATTTCGATGCATTTTGTCTAACGGAGAGCACCGGACTAGACAATTCTGTGTCCGGTGGTGTCCCGTACTCAGTCCAGTAAGGTGTGACAGGCGCTTAAGATCGCCGCTCTTAATATATGGCGCGTGCACTCATGTGAACCATAAGCTTTCATCGGTAGCAGGATCCTTACCCTTTGAGACCGAGGCTCCACTCCGCTGTTGGACGCTGATTTTGAGTTTCTGATAAATATATTAAACTGATTGTCATAATCTACCTTACTTTAGTGTGTAGTAACTTTCATGTTAAAGGGCTAACGTTTCAGATATTTAAAGAGCAAACATAAAACATTGATTTTGGAAAGCATGCAGACAATCTGACAACAGAGGATTCTACTCAAACATGTTCTATTAAATTGACTCAGTGTTCCCTTCTAGGTGGTGAATAATGCTTGATAAGTGTATCAGTATTTATAATACCCCAGTTTAACTACAACTTGCCACCATTTTGCGACCACCTTAGACCAAAGAACCCACACTCACCAATGACGTCTTTGCAACCAAAAACAATGGTTGCCGATCTATGGGCGTCACTGGTGACTGTGGTTTCTTTGGTCTAAAGTGGTCGCCAAGTGGTCGCAAGCTGTAGTATGACAGGGGATTTAGTTAGATAAGAACAATCTAATCTAGATAAGGGTTTAAGGTTACGAAAATGTGATGCTTTATCGGAATATGCAACTTTGATTTATTTCACTTGCAAGTCACTACCATTAATTTGCTAACGGGACATTGTTTCTTGTTTGTTTATTGTTCGTTTACGCCCTAGGAACATCGACGGTCATATCTGGATGTGTACCGACTTGTGACAGTGCGCACTCATGGTGCCTTTATAGGGCTGTCCCACTGGGAAATAAGGCTGCTGGCACCATGGCCCGATATCCCACTCAGGCACATTATCCTGACACTGAGGCAACCAATCCTTGCCCTATTCTATTAATGCAGAGCGCCAGGCTAGGAACCGACAGGTATAAATGTTTAAGTAATTGGTTTGACTCGACCCGGTATCGAACCCACAAACCCATGGGATTGGATCCCCCCATCTCCCAAAACAGGAGTCGGAGATTCAACTTATTCAGCCATCCCGTCTTGTGATTAACGGGACACAATCAGCTTCAATTCCCATCCCTTAGCCCCGAACCCAATGTTCCGGAATCATTCTATAAAGGTAATTGAACTCGGTTGAAAATATTGGCGAAGGCAACAAATATAATTGACAAGGGAGTCCTCGTCGCTCCCCTTCCCCACCCCCACATATATTAGTGTTTATTTAACCACATTGACAACATATGCGAAGGCACTATATATAATTGATAATAGGGTCATCTTCCCTCCCCTTCTGCGCCCCACCTATGGGTAGTGTGTATTTAACCATGTTGGCAATATTTGCGAAGACAACAACTATAATTGATCAGGGGGTCCTTCCCCTCCCCCCTCCCTGCCACTGCGCCCCCCCCCCCTCGGTTAGTGCTGCAAGCATCACAAGAAGTAAAACAGCGTTAACTGTCCAGGGTCAGCGTATCTCTGATGTTGCACCGGGTCCACACAACCCAACGGCTTAGCTTGATGGATATTTTGCCACCTTCGCCCGCCGGCTACATTTCCTAATGGCCATGTCACGTGACTGCCCTGGCGTTGCTGACCAGCTACCTCTGGTTTCCGGATGGGACACTTCTGGTTCGCGAGACGTATGCAAATGAGTTGCTGCATCCCGCCACCCACCCACATGCGCCCACACTCTATCACCCATGCGCATGTAGATGCACTCGCATACATCCACACCCAGGCCTACGCTCACCTCCACCTAGCGACACACATCCATGCTCATGTAAACATGCGCACACAAGCACAACCCCATACCTAGTTAAAGGATTCACCCTGTACTTGCAGTACATTGCTGAATACCAGCCCTATATAAAAGCGGTCGAAAAAGCGGGGAAAGGAAATGAGAGCCTAATTTCACAATCTAAGAAGCACCAATTATTCTTGATATATGTCTTCATATTACCCTGCTACCTGTGAGTTGAAAAATGTAATAAAACATACAATTTAATAGAATATAAAAGTGAAATCAATGTCGTTCGATCACCACCATATTGTATTTTTGCATTCTCTCCCATTTCACCAAATATGTGCCAATATAAGTAGCCATTTGATATTGGAACCAGGCATTCTACTTCCTGTTCCATGCACAAGCTATGATCATCCATATTTAGACTACATTGTCATTCATCTGTGTACTACAAGTACAGGGTGACACTTATAGCTAACGCACACCCATCTACCAACACACACACATGTTCATGCAGCCCCCCCCCACCCTCGATCAACCCGCACACAGCCATGCCAGTGCACACACCCTGAAGCCAGTGTGTGTGTGTGAGAGTGTTTGGTGGGTAGGGCCGGTTGGTTGTTTGTTTGAGTGTACTCTTTGTTTGGGGGGGGGGGGTACATTATGTATTCCTCTGAATATGACATTTGTCAGCACTGGAGCACTGGTCTTCCAGCCATCTTACTATTGCAATTGACAGTCTAAATACTGTACGTTTGGTCAGTGATGTATCAGTCACAGCACCGATCCTGTAGAATTAAGGGAGTGGCTCCTGATGTATAATTGGACACAAACACAGCAGTAGTATATAGTTGGCATTTTTAATCAGTGAGTCAGGAGTACAGGTTGATCACATAAAGTCAAATGCAATAGGAACATGTAGAACATAGTGAGGTCAGTAAGCTTTTAAACCATATCCCGATACTAAACGTTGGGGTGGGTGGGCGGCAATTTTAAGGCTTAGTCGCGTCCTCCTGTGCTCGTCCCGAAGTGAGCTGGCAGCCGCCAACGCGGCCTTATATAGGCAGAGACTGGATTAGTTCCAAAAAGCAACATAGATGTCAGGTCAGTATCATTAGTTTTATCACTGAGGTTAATGTCTCAAGGTAATCATAGACGCGCTAGTGTCCAATGCAAAGAAGCAGTGTCCGCATTTGAGGATAGGTGGCAGCATCAGGCTGGTTAACCTTAAGGCTATGGCTGTGTCTGAGTGTCCACTTACCCATGTTGCGGACATCACAAACAATGTACAGCACCAGTCACTGTAGTTCATGCAAACATGGGGAGCAGCACCGAGGTGTATACTCGGGGCAACGCAATACTGTGAGGTATAAACCTAATATGAATAAGCAATGCTTAGGACCGACCCACCGATATAACTACAGCAAAGTATTTTATGATTATTTTTTACTCCACTCGCGGTGTTCGATTTGAAATTCTATCAACTCGGGTGACCCGAATACAGCCGTCGTTTCCGCGAAGTAAACTTTCTATGTTGACAGGGCCCTGCAGAGTAGCACGGAGGAACACATACACTGGTCCCAGTGACGTAATCACACCATATATGGAAGGTCTGTGGGGAGGGACCAGTGTACTTGTTCTTCGATTCGACGTGTGCTACTCTGCAGCGGCGCATCATTAAGGCGTTAGGCCAATTGCTGTCATCCATCCTGCTTGCTCCGTACCGAAGTTTGACGAGCGATTTCCGTTTCCGTTTGCTGGATTTTGATTTCTCCAACAGGAGTTTACAAATGGCGGCGCCCATAGGGGGCTATTTCCGTTTCCGTTTGCAGGATTTTGGTGATTTCATTTCCCACCTCTATGGATAGGAGTATTGTTTATGTGTATATATCTACATGCGTTAGTCTTAAGCCTCCCCGTGGGTGGGTCGGTATTATGCAAATATTAGGTCCTATCAGGATAGGCAGCGACTTGTGACAGTGCAAACTCATGGCAATGTTATAGTGCTGCCCCACTGGGGAATCAGGCCACCCAATGTCCCACTGAGTAACATTATCCTGACACAGAGCTAACCAGCCATTGCCCTAGTCCATTAATGCCGAGCGCCAGGCTAGGAAGCAGCAAGTATCACATGTATTAGTTATGGGTTTGCCTGAGAACCGAACTCCCGATCGCGTGCACGGGAGAGCCACGCTCTACAGGGGCGGTTGTGTGTCGGGTGTGGGGGAGGGCAGTGGGTTGGGTGGAGGTCAGGGAGTGATTAGCCCCTGAGGTGGTGTGAGTGGCGACGTAATGTCGGACGGGTCCATCTGTCTCACGGGCAACTGATCAGTATTACCATAATTATGCATTGGATATACATCGCGCTGGATGCATTACTGAGCATGTGGTGAGTAGCCGCTCACTTAGTTAACATGTCATTATAGGACGCAAAGGTTCCAGCTCAATCTCATGAATAGGATTAAGAACGTGGAGCACTGGTTAGAATAATAGTATTTTGTGTTAATTGCTGATGACGATTTCGGCATTACTTGGTTGGTTGTTGGAGTTTTACTTCTTGGTAACACCAAAGGTCATATCAGGATGGGAATGACCTTTTTCATACAGCGCGCTCAATGAGAATGTATAGTGCTGCCCCACTGGGAATTCGTGTCACCAACACCAAGACCCGTTATCCCGCCGTGTCTCATTATACTGACCGTGCCCGGCATTATGAACCATGTGATTTTCAAGCTTCTCTCTTTCAAATGTTCCAACGAAACACCTATTTAAGAGACAGACTTGTGTATAGGATCGTTATTAATGCCGAAATCACCAGTAGTTATTCACACACAATATGATTGTCCTAAGCAAGACACCAAGATCTAAATCCTCTTCATGACATTGAGGTGCAACCATTGTATTGCATTTGATTGCATTGCGACCCAATGCTAGACTTCTTCCATTCTGGGAATGTCATCCTATGTATGCATATGTCAGTATGTGACATTTGGGCTGGGGAGAGAACAACACTTCCCTACAGTATATATATGGCCTTTGCGATGGACATTTAGATGTGGTCTGGGGTGTGATACCATGACCTTTGTCATAAATGGGTGCTCGTCGTTAATATAACATGTGTACTATACACAGGAAAATAGGTACTTACATATTAAGGCAATAACTGGTTCATATTACTATATACATTACCATGTAGTGCGTGAATACTTCATGTGAAGCAAACCACTATCAGACTATATACTACCTGATACATGTACTATTATAGACTGACATAAGGCATGATTGCGGCAATTGCCACTGCACAGGTATCTGAAATAGTAAGCAATATTGATGCCGCCAAGTAGAACAACAAGGGAATCATCTTATGTCTACATCTCCTGTTTTACTACTGCATCCGACATCCTTACAATCAGTCCTCTATCAAGATACTTGCGTCAACTTTAAAACAACAATTTGTATTCATCTGAAGATACGCTTTCACCACCGAGGAACTGGTCTTCCCTTTGTTGAATCAATCACGTGTGGTTTGTACATGGTGATGAGCAAGTGGAATGTGTTGCATCGTGTGCAGCACCCCCGATGCTGAATGTCAAAAGTAAGGGAGAAGCCTATGCATGGGCAATCAACATAGTGCAGGAATGAATCTTGATGCTATATGAATGTGGACTTATATTGCATTCAGCATTGAATATGTCCTATGCACATTTCACAACCTTACTATAAAAAGGTTCTATCTGACAACATGGTGCTTTCGAGATAATGAGGACTGAAGCTGTGTAACTGCATGACATTGACATCAAAGCAGATAGAACAATATTCTTTTAAATATATCTCAGTGAAAAATACCAGTTGAGAAGCAGTTGTGTAACTGAATGATAGCCTTTTGTCGATAGAACATTTTTACATCGGTTACACCAATTCATTCACTTTGTCAGATAGAACCGTTTTGAGCCGAATTGTGTGATGCAATGCAATATATGATGTATAAAGTATGGTATAAGTATAACAACCCGGACATAGAATACATGTTCTGTATGTTCGTCTTCCATGTCCCCTGCCGCGTGACCTGTGGCGCGTCTATCGGTTGGTCTCACACCTAATTCTCGCTGACTTGGATTAGTACTCAACCAGTAATTGTCCTCTGGTGTCTCGTTGTGTAACTAGCATTACATAAACTATATACATTATTCGTTATATCACACATACATAAAAAAGGTTAGTTAACGGTTTAGTAGCTTGTAGCTAAGCATTATAAGACTGTCCTTGCCACGCGTTCCGGTGGAAAATCCAAATCGGCAGTCATCCAATCAGTCTGAGGCAAAAGCATGCTGGGCAACGAATGAATACAATATAAGTATGGAATTACCCTCCGCCCATGTATCTATCTGTAATACATTATACGTCATATACAGTTGGTAGAATTGTATACATGCATACATCTTCGGGACAAGATATGATATGTTTAACCTACTTTCTACTCGATTATTGTATTTAATTATGAACCAATCCGCTACCGTGTAGGCTGGCTACTCATAAGCTGCGGAACTTGAGTGCAAGGGTGGCGCCACCGCCGGCGTGTTCTGGTACTTGATAGCCAACTGAGCCCTAAGCATTATACACCAGATATATACTATCTAGGCTAGACGCTCCAAATAGGATGTCAGGAGCACCATTAGTGACATTTGCTGGGTGTGATAATATTGACATCACATGACTAGCATAGGCACTGCATATAATACACAGGATATTGCGAAACTATGTTGTTTAATAATTATATACTTTCTGTAAATATTATACAATTGCCATTATATGGTATTCTGATGAATAATTCAAGCTAAACTAACAACTCTTTACTTGTTTTGATCTATATTTGAACAGTTGTTATAATCGTCAGTTAGGTCTCAGTCACAGTATGACTTGCAACCATATTGAAACCACTTTGTGACCAAAAGCTGATGACCAAACATCGGTTGGCGATTGGTCACCAACTGGTCAGTGACCGATCATTGACCATTCGTTTGACTGGTAGGATGAGTGTGAGGGTGGGAGTTAGGGTAAGTGTGGGAATTAGGGTGAGTGTGTGGGTGTAAGTTAGGGTGAGTGTGGGGGTTGGAGTCAGGGTAGGTCTTAGAGTTAGTGTGAGGGTAGGGCTGACTCAAAGCCATTCTGCAGCATACAGTGTGATACCAAATCGGGTACCTTATACCTTGTGTCTGCTGTTAGTGGACAGATGAAGGGTATTGAAGGTAAATGTCAGGATGCACTTTAAGATCGGGAGCATTGATGTCTCCTCACCAGATGCAAGCTCATACCAGTAAGGTTATTCTGTAACTTGATCCCACTAACACTTGACCTTGACATTTCTTCACAACCTGGGCTTAAATGGCTGAGCCATACGTCGTCTGGAAGCAGCAGATGATTCAGTCAGACATTGATACACGCAGCCATGTCTGAAGTATAATGAGATTGGGATCGTGTCCTCTTTGTGATACATTGAACTTCAAGGGACATGTTACCCCTGATTGACGGAAAAGCGCCGTTTCTTGAACGGGGTTAATCTGGCCGCAATATCTACCTGTTAAAGGTAACCTTGTATACCACATTAAGACTCTTTATCTTGACTTATCCAAAGTGTAGACAAAACATATCATGGTTAATAAAGGCTGTACCAGACTACTAAATGACTGAAACGTACAATCCTCCAAGCATTGTTTATCCCATCATTACTAAGAACCTACTTACTCAAACTACTTAAAAAAACACACCTGAGGTATTAACCTTTTAAGCATAACCCTACAAGCTAACCACACTTTATCTAACAGAATAAACAAACCATTCTACTAACACTCACTCCATCTCAAAATGTTAACTCCAACAACATGATAGTTTTGCAATTCACAACATAGTAGGCATACAAACCTATGAAGGGAAACTATGCACCTAACCACTCCGTAATGTAAAGATCTAATCAATACACATGTATGTATCAAGTGTGTATGAATACAAGATATAACTGATATTTTTATATGTGAATTGTCAAACTATACCATTGAATGTTTGATATTGTTATTTCAGCTGATTTGAGCTAGCTGCTGATGACAATATCAGACTACAAAAGACTTTATTCAATGAATAAACTATATTTACAAAAAAACAAAAACAATTGCCGTCAGCACAGAATTACTCTTTCTACTGAGAGAGCTGTTTTGCACATAACCATATTATTAGCAAGGCAATGGTAGAAAGTCTGACATAGAGAAAACGGTAAATGTACATGATATCAGTGAAGACTGAGTTGGTAATTTGATTTGTCCTCACTCTTCTTCGATTTGGTAATTTAAGTTAAGAATGCATTTTCGCGGTAAGTCTGAATATATTATTGTATCAATGTGTATGAATGGCTCACAACCAGATACTATATATGTTATTCCACCTGATGCTTTTCTTATTTATCAGTCACGTGACGTTGTCAACTACACAACTCGATAGCTACTCGGCCTAATGTATATAACCGTGCTATATCGCTCCTTAAATCAGTCCTTGCACCCTGCAGTTTGAGCGATCTTGACAGAATATGGATTGTAATAACAGATTAAGCTATTTTGAATACTGACATGACAGAACCATTGATTATATAAAAGAGCTATTATACTAATAACACTATTATTTTCAAATATTCTTTTAGAATTATAATAAGGACAACGAATAGTCCGCCCCCCCTACAAAATAAAACAACAACCAAATAAAGAAATAACGTTATAAAGCATGGTGAGTTCCATCAAGCTGTGTACTGAATCTGGCCAAAAACAAGGCACTTTGTTGTAATTAATGGAAGACATTTAAATGCGCAATAAAAGAAATACAACAGAGGGCAATTTAATCTAAATTCCCCAACAAAGCACTAAAATGCAATCACCGAAACAAACTCAAGCGAAATAAAGGAAAAGTTGCATAGTCCGATGGTTTTGAATTTCGGTCATTTTCTTAGATAAATATATTAGGTTACTCACTATAATTTACCTTAATTCAGCGTGAAGTACCTTTCATTTTAAATGGCTAACTGTTGAGATATTTGAAGTGTAAACATTCAAAATTAATCTTGACAAGCATTCCAAAACTCTGACACCAGAAAACTTATGTACTAACAGGTTCTATCAGATTGCCTCAGTATTCCCTTCTATGTGGCGACAAATGTTCAGTTAGGGCACCAGTCACTTACAGTGTGTACAATCAAATCTAGATAATTGCTTTGTTTTGGAAAATGTTACGTCATCATCTGAACTTGCAATTTGAACAGTAAACATCTCCATCATTTCTCCTCCCGGTAAAGGTGTGCAAGGATGGCCGGCCCCCACTTCAACACTGCATGGAACTGACCGGAAGTAGTTTACCGAGCGTCTGCCGCGCTACGGGAGCACCAGCGTCGCCATGGCCACCCGTGGATGCGCGCGCATGTCTGCTGACGTCATCGCGCGCGGCTAGAGATGGCTGACCACCGGTTGGGATTAAGAGCACCGAGGGACCCCTTCAATCATGACGCCTGTCGGCCTGCTGCTGGCACTGGTCTTGACCACCACTGAACTCTTCAAAGGTCAGTCTGCTGGAGTTACCCGGCCCTAAGTAACTCAGTCGCACATGTAATTACGTGCTGTCTTGTCACTGTATGTGTTGAGGGAAGGCGGGTTGTATAAATAACTATGGGAAGGTATTCGCCAGAATAAATCTATGCAAAAAGCTATTCACCAGAATAAATCTATACACAAAACTATCAGAAGCTATTCGCCAGAATACATCCATGCAAATAACCATTTGCATGGATGTATTCAGAAGCTGTTTGCCATAATAAATGTCCACAAATACCTATCATAAGCTGCTTGCCAGAATAAATCTATACAAATAATTAACAGAAGTTTTTTAGCAGAATAAATCTAATCAAAGACCTACTATGGGTTATTTGCAAGAAGTAATCTATGCAAATAACTATCAGAAGCTATTTGCCAGAATAAATCCATACTAATAACTATGGGAAGCTGTTCACCAGAATACATCTACAGTCATCATCATCATCATGCTATCGGTCACGATGCAACACAGACTGCTTTCATTACTTGACTGCCGCTCTCCATTTATCTCTCTGCTGTGAGACTGATGTCCATGAGTTGGTCTTAATGTGTACATTTCATGAAAGCTGCCTGCAAAAGTGCTGAAGTGCTTCTGGCTTTTGGAACTTACCAGTGGCACTCTCTCGGGGAGCAAATAGAGGTTTCACACCAGACAGAACATGTCCAGAGAGGCGCAAAACTATTGTCCCTGCAGTCGCTGGTCGGGAGATGTTGGGAGTTCCATACATCGACTTGATACTGCCACAGTAACATGGTTTTCTATTCAGGGTTTGCTCCCTTAGCCTTCAGTTCAGTCAAGAACCTGTACCACAAGGCAGTGGTTTACAACTCTGCAGGGCAGGGGCGTCAAACTCCCTGAGGTATTGCAATACCTGCATACCATATACAGTACCACCTCTCTAACTGAGCACCTCCACATATCGACCACTCGCATATATCATTCACTTTATTTGGGTCCCGAAGGATAGCCCATATGCATAAAGAAACTCTCTAAACCGACCACCTGCCTAAATGGATATGGAAAGTCGGACCCATGGTCGGCCCGGTTAGAGAGGTTTTACATTATACAAATAACTATCAGAAGCTGTTTACCAGCATATACTTATTTACCTTCCGGCGCACAGAAACTCCTATTTATATACATATACAAATATACAGAGATATTGAAAATACAAATATACAGATATACAGAAATAGCGATTGTTAAAGTCAGACTACCGTAACAAAGTTAGCGTTAATGGTTCATTTAGATAAGGCAGACATTCAGTCACAGAACAATCAGACTCTACATTATCCAGGCATGTAATGGTGCTGTCACATTACAACGCTTCTCGCCAATGCGCGTCGATGTGTGTCACGTTTTGGCGAAATGTCGGGAGACGTCTGGAAGTGTTACAGGTGTGTTAGGCGCGCGTTGGTAATCATCAATGGACGGTGACAGTCGGCCATGGTCGGCACCACGCATCAGTGGATCGGTGAAGTTTTGTGCTTGCGCAAAACTTTCGACATGCGACAGCGCGCACCAATGCGTGCCAACATGCTGGTGCCAATATTATGGCGACGTTAGGGGGTCGTCGATATATGTTAGAAGCGCGTTGGAGGTACATATACTTTGTTTCCACTGACGCCGCGTGCTCCTGAGGGTCGGTCCCACACGTTGCACCAAAATGTTGCTTTTTTTGTCTGTTGTTGTTTTACATCCTAGCAACATCTAGGTCATATCAAAGTGCTGCACCAAACCAACGTCGGCCGCATGCTACCAATACGTTGCGCTGAGGCCAACAAGTTTGACGTCTCTTGACGATTAAAAGTGATTTTGCGCTTTGGCGGCATGCCGGCGAAATACGTCATAGGGTGACAGGGCAACACATTAAGGGTGCCCTGCTTGTGAATGTTATCCTTAAAGCTCCAGTAAAACAATGCATTAAATCCATTTTTAGCGTATCGGAGGAAGATCCTAGCAATGCCTTCTGGCATAACAAAGAGTTTGTTTGTTTGTTGTTTGTTTGTTGTTGGTGTACGTCCTAGCAACATCTAATGTCATATCAGGATGGGTACCGACTTGTGATAGTGTGCACTCATGGCAACTTTATAGTGCTGTCCCACTGGGAAACCAGGCCACCAGCAACATGACCTGGTACCCCACTCAGTCACATTATCCTGACACTGAGCACACCAGTCCTTGCTCCGTCCTATTAATGCCGAGTGCCTGGCTAGGAAGTGACAGGTATCAATTGTTAAGTCATTGGTTTGACTCGACCAGGGTTCTAACTCCCGACCCCACGATCTACCAGCATGGGAGACGGGCACTCTAACTCATTCAGCCATCCCGTCTGGCAAAGAGAGTTAGTTATCCGCTAGCCTGCTAGTTGTCCAGTTATCTGCATATACTCCCCAACATATGTTAACTTACTTAGCATTAGCTGTCCACTATTCTGGTTCTGAACCCCATGACATACATTATTTATTGACAAGCTAAATATGAAGTTTCATATACTCTGACGCATCATGTAATTGTTAACATTTTGCTCTTAAACCAATCAATAATATCCTTATTCAAGAAAAACTATTTGCATTGCAGATTATAACAACATATATATTTGTGCATCTCCATACGTAGGAAAGGGTTAACAGGAAGAGCAACAGGGGCAACTCCCGCGTGTATGTAGTTTACTGAATGAGATTCTGAGACACAGTTTCAATTCCCGAAACAATCTAAGCTCATTTTCAGATCAGAGAATGCTGATGAGACTGGGACCCTGTTCCTCTGGTTCATCACCACGTTGTGTGGAATAGGGTGTCCCTGCCCGAGACTTGGATATACCCATACTCTTGGGATTATCCTTCCATTCCCTCTCTAAGGGGCCCACCATCCCCATGATACTCTTGCCATTATCCACATGTTGTGTATGGTACATCAAGTATCATCAGCACTGGCCAACCACTGATATCAACCATATATAGAAAAATCATCTGGTGCGAGTGCGGGTTCTCGCGCATGATGGGGGCGAGTGGGGTTGGCGATGGTAGTTCCGCTGGTCCCAAATGGTGTGGCAGGGGCAGAACAACAAAAGGAAAGATTGTTTTATTTAATGATGCATGTAGAGCACATGGATTTTTATCATCTGCTCTTGGATGTTACGCATATGGTCATTCTGGCATATTTATTTGGCTGCCACATAGGCGACTCTTTCTGATACGCAGCAAGGGGTCGTTTATATGCACTTTCCGATGTACAGGACAGTACATACCCCAGCCTTTGATGAACCAGTTATGGACCACTGGTTGGGACTGAAAATAGCCCAAACTGCAAATGTGTACATGGGGAAGGATCACTAGGATGATTTACACCTTCACCGGTGGTCACTCTGTAGTAGTTCCCTTCCAATAGTAATTCCCTTCCATGCCTTTATATTCGCGTAATGTGCTATTCATCAAATATTGATATTAGTCAGGCAAATGTATATCCGTCATCACCATCAGTGCAATAGTAGTGACAGTCACTGGACAAGACCTCATCGTCATCAATGTTGACCTAATATAGCAAGCATGTTATCATCACATGTGTCGAATTATTAACCGGAAGCTCTTCATACACCGACACCTCCCCCACACATGGTAGATGTTTGCCCATCACAGTGGATAATGCAGTGAGTATGTGACTCACATCCTGGATGACACGTGTCCGACATGGGTCCTCATATCAACCCGGTTCCGTGGATGCTGTGGCTGAATTGTTAACAACACAGGCTTCCCGTTTGGAAGGTCACAAGTTTGAAAGCCATCAGAGTCAAACAATGACTTACATATTTGAGACCTAGCATGATCAATCAATCAATCAATAGTTCCGTCCTCTAGTCGAGGGTTGGATGCAATGGTTCTCCACTTATCCCGATGTTGTGCTGTTCTGATAGACTGTGAATAATTCAAGCCTGTCCACTGTGAAATATTTGTAAACCATGATGTTCTTGGTCTCCCTCTCCCTCTGCTGCCATCCACCTTCCCTTCCAACAATGTACGGTATATTGAACTCTGACGAATGATGTGGCCAAAATAAATAAGTTTCTTTGTCTGTATAGTGGCAAACAAGCTTTTCTTATTTTTAATTTTTCTGAGAACTTCTTTGTTGGTGATCTTCTTTGTCCATGATATTTTCATCATCCTTCGATAAGTCCACATCTCAAATGCTGCTAAACATTTGTACATTTTCTTAGAGATTGTCCATGTCTCTGCCCATACATTAGAGTAGACCACACATAACACTGAAGAATACGCTTCCTTGTTTGTATTAATATCTTACTTGATGTTAACACTCTATACATTTTGGAGAAGGTTGTTCAGGCTATTGTTATCCTTCTTTTAATTTCTTCCTCACATCTCCCATCATTTGTAATCTTTTGTCCGAGATATATGAATTCGGATACTTGTTCTATGTTTGTGCCATCTATGGTTATATTGACATTTGGTTTATCTGTCTTTAGTTTGGTTTATCTGTCCTAGCGTGATAACTAGGAGAAAAGGAAAGGACTGGTCCACTCAGTATCAGGATAATGCGACTGGCTGGAAAATGTGGTCATGGTGTGAAGAACCAGGTCTCCCAATGCGGCATTGTCACACTTGGATAGCCATCCTAATATAATCCTACATTTTGCCAGGATGGAAAACCCCAATAACCACAACGACAGGTTTGTGTATATTCTCACGGAAGTGAGTCATCTATATAGCTGTTGAATATATGCCTTCATCGACCTAGGGTTGGTAGGCTCAGTGAATTAAAGGCTTGAATTCCGTGTTTTCTTGGGGTGTTTTTTATTGATGCTGTATTTATACTGTCCATAGCATATAAGCCTGGGTACCCAGGCTTGTTTTCAATGCTGGCCAGTTGTAGTGTTGGTATTATCTTACCACACAGTAGCTGCTGATAAGTTATTTGATTGCCTGCATTTCAGTAGCAGGTAGATAATTAGTTGGTATGGTTAGTAGCCTATGTTAGTTTTTTTGTTTTTTTTGTTGGCATATATGTATTATTTTATTTTGTTCTAGTCTTATTACTAGACTAGCCTACTCCTATGTACATATCATAGGATTGTGCGTAGCTGTGTGGTGTGTTATCTGGCTACTACTGACCTTAACAAGCAAATGTTTGTACCTGCCACCTCACTTTGAATCTGTCTTCACTTCACAATGAAGCCTCTCTCAATGTGTCCTACATATAGGTCAACTTTAATGTAGGCATTTCTATTTATAATCTCCGAGGCAATCATTTCCGCTACACTTTGCTTGTCTGCCTCCCGCACGCTACACACAACGTTTCCCTTCATTGGCTTCCATTTCGCAATCGTAAATTAGGATCGCACCAAAGGTCACTCACTATTACTGGATCCCATTATTTAATATGGACAGATTTTTTCAAAGGCATCCATGAGCGCAAGGGTTCTCTCTCAGATTGCATATTTTTGTCCCTGATGAAGCCCACCCTCTTCTTCTGCTTCGTGTTACATATTTAATAGTGACAAGCCTGTCCAAAGTTAGTAGTGAATAGCACATCCACATGCGATCAATTCATATAGGTATCCCATAGGACAAAGCCATACATCCCAGGAAGGTTTGTTTGTTGTTGTTTTATGTCCGAGCAACATCTAAGGTCATATATCATGCAGGTACCGACTTGTGACAGTGCGCACTCATGGCATCTTTATGTTGCTGCCCCACTGGGAAACTATTCTGCCAGCACCATGACCTGATATCCCACTCAGTCACATTATCCTGACACTGAGGCAACCAGTCCTTGCCCTATCCTAATAATGCAGAGTGCCAGACTAGGAAGCGTCAAGTATCAATTTTTAAGTCATTGGTTTGACTTGACCAGGATTCAAATCCAGAAAGTCATGGGTTCGGATCTCCCGATCTCTCAAAACAGGAGGCGGACGCTCTACTTATTCAGCCACCCCATCTGGTTCCCAGGGTGCAGAGGTGCTTAGGTGGATGGAACTCATTTCAATCGTGGTTTGGATTTACTTGTAACATTGCTACTGTTGTTTTGAGTTTGGCTCACTGAGGGCGCCATTTGGATTGCTCAATCAAGTGTATATAGATGTATACTTATAGCACCATGGTATATATATATATATATATACCATGTATAAAATAGCACCATGGTGTATACATACCATCATGATATCAGTATGCATATATACCTGATTTATAAATCCAAATGGCACCCTATTGGCCAAAACCCAAACAACGCTAGCAATATGTATTATTATGGGGCTAGCTATATTTATTCGTAGGCAGATCAGATTGTTCAATACTGACATGGTTAAAGCCAAGTGCCTGCTGTCGAAACCATGTTCGGTGTTCTCTGTGGCGGAGTGGTTAGAGTGTCTGACTTTTTTCTAGGTCGGACTCCTAATCTGAAGGTCAGTGGTTCGATTCCCTGTGCCCCCACCTCTGCCAATTTGTATAAAGTACAGCGTCATCAAAGGCCAGTTGCTCTCATACCATGTCTATGTGGTGTGGGAGGTTAAACATCCCTTGGGTCGGTAAAAGTGTAGGCTCAGGCTTTCTATCGACAAACTGTCTAATGGTGAAAACAAGCCTATTCAGTCTTATCCATGATAGGCAGTATAAATCTTTAAAAAAAAAAAAATATGTCCTTTAATTAAAATGAAGGAAAGCAATGTACTGCATGCAAATCATCATCCTCATCTCGGTTTTGGAGTGGTTTCAGAACCACTTTGCTGAGGGACTCTGTTTTCCCAGCCACCCGCCATTGTCTACTCAATATAAATATCACATAAATACCCCCGCTAGACAATCACCGATGATGATTGGCATATTTTGAGATGATTAATCGAAGATGTTGGCAGTCATGTCTCGGAGTTGAAGCTAGAGATGCTAGTGCATCTCAATTAATTATATTGTCCAATGGGCGATATCTTGCAAAGGAAAGGACATTACAGCAGGAGAGAAACGTGCTGACAAAGCAAAATTGGATCCAGTTTCAATTGCCCTGAGGACCAGTGCCTTAGAACTGACAACATATATGTTCAGGTGAATACAATCTTTACCCCAATTAACACACATAACAAAAGAATAATTCTAAGAAGCATTATTGTTTGACATAGCAGATCCAAGTATTGAAATATGTGTGATTTTACGTTGGCATTTAATTCATTAAAAATCGGTAGTCGTGAATTCAACGTTCCATATCCCAATATCATGAAGCTGAGAATTGTAGTAAATATGCACACTCCTCTGCACACTCCACTGGAAGCACACTCCACTGGAAGCATGTCATATTCAAACTAACATGAATTATGGGCTGGTGAATATATTAATATTAGTGTGTTGCTGCATTGCATGGGATATCAACCTATTTCATAGAATATGGTATTGTTGAGAACTCCGGGGTTATTTTTTTGGTAAAGTATTTATTCATTTGAATATGACATTTGTCAGCGCCGGAGCACTGGTCTTCCGGCCATCTTACTATCGGAATTGACATTTTAAATAATCTAAGTTTGATCAGTGCTGTATTAGTCACAGCACCGATCGTGTAGAATTAAGGGAGTGGCTCCTGCTGTATAATGTACAGCACCAGTCACTGTGGTTCATACAAAAAATGGGGAGCAGCACCCGAGTAGAAGGTGTATACTCGGGGCGACTCAAACAATCGTTGTGGGTTACATTTTTCTCTTATAAAACAAGCTAAGTTTATAGTTGTCAAGGCATTTTGTCTGTCTTATGTAATGTCCAATGTGTTTAAACAGATTGATAGTTGTGTAGGATGTTCGGTGTGTTGTTGGTTTGTTCATGATGGTTAAGGGTGGTGGCAGGGTTGCAGACTGTTCATGGGCACATCAAAGTAAATTTGCATATAACAAATCAGCTCCCAAAAAGTGCATTCAACCAGCAATGAAGCATGACACTACTTGCATTAATCGAGCATTTTTGTTTGATTGCCTGCTGGGCTGTATGGACTAACAAAATTTACGGTCAGATCTGGAGGGAAGCAGTCATGTTCTATTGTCTGTCTTGATTTCACTACAGCCTGGCTACACAACGACATATTCGAGCCGTAGACTTTACAGTGGGATTCGATCCCACAAGTTGGAACCCTTGTCGAGTCAGACCAAATACCTTAAAACGTATCCGTGTCGTTTCCTAACCTGGCGTTCAGCAATACTGAGAGGGGTATCAGGTCATGGTGCTGGTGGCCTGGCCTCCTATTGGAGCATTACCATGATGTCACCGTGGTACCTTTTCTTATGCGACCTGAGATGTTGTCAGGACGTACAACTGTGTATATGTCTATGACTGCAATGCAGCAGAGGGACCAGAACACAGTCCACCGATTTGCAAGCGTCCAACACCGGTTACAGGTGTCTTAACCGGCTTCCAATTCTTCTGGGAGGTTATTTCCAGTGATAGCGAAGGACAGGGCGGATGATTTAATTGTCCTGGACATTAGTGGCGGTAATATATTTACAATACTAGTGACACCATTCATCCTTGTTCGCAACTATTGATGCGTTAATGGCATTAATGGCAGTGCAATTAGGGAATGGTAAGTGGGCGCAACCAATGATGTCAGTAGGACATTCATGCTTTTACATTATGCCAAGTCTTTAGACTCAACCTATTTAGCCATAATAGTTGGTTGATTGTTGGCGTTTTACGTCCAGTCAACATCGAAGGTCATATCAGGATGTGCATTGACTTCTAGCAGTGTGCATTCATGGTGAGTTTATAGTGCTGCCCCACTGGCAAATCAGCCCGCCGGTACCATGACCCGATATCCCACTCAGCAACATTATTCTGGCACTGAGTAAACCGGTCCTGACCTTATCCTCTTAATGCCGAGCGCCAGGCCTGGAAGCAATACGTATCGTTTGTATAAGTCATTGGTTTGACTCGACCAGGAACCAAACTCCAGATCTTCCGCACACAAAGCCTCTCCTAATAAGGCTGACTACCTATCTAGGAATGGAAAGCTATTAATTTTGAAGTCATTGATTTGACTCGAACAGGCTTCGAATCCATGGGTTTGAATCTCTACATCTACGAAAACAGGAGACGGACGTCCAACTTATTCGGCCATACTATTCAATCTACATTTGGTTCCATTGGAAATAGGTTTTGAATGCATGCTGCTTAGTTTAAAAAAGGTGAAATGTGACCCGTTATATTTAAATGCCCTTCTTTGGGAATATACATAAAATAATACTAACACTTACTACTTCAATGACATCATCATTTAATATTATCAAATTGACATATTTACCTAGATTTCCAACTGCTAGAAACGTGCATACAATAACAAGGTATTGGTGTATATAAGGAATATTAAGACAAGTTCTCCCGCTGTAGTCCATGTAAGCATATGATAGAAGAAGTTCATGCTAAAATTAATTTTGCATGTTTATTCATCAAACAGATCTAGAATTTAAATATAAATATAATGTTGAACCTAACCGAAGAGAGATAATAACGGTGAACCTAATTTAATTATCCAGCAAAAAAAGGGAGGAACATAAAACCATCCGAGCGTTCAACTTTAATAACCGTAGTAATGATAATAAACCCGAGGGAGCACACATTGATCACAGTACGGGCCAGTAAAGCTCCCGTTCTGTAAGCCGAGGCAACATTTCCATACACAGATCACAACACCATGGAAACAGATCCTCCCCTGAGCACCCATTTCTCGATTCTTTCTCTCATTTATTGCATTCATTCCCACCACCCATATCACATCCGTCAACGCAAACCCCCGAGTGATAATGGCCAACTAATGGCTAATTGATGATAGCGCCACGCACAATTCCCACCTGCAGAAATCTTCATTAATTAACTCCCAAAAATGTGCACCAGATTAAAGACAGTGTTTGTCTCTCTGCAGAGCCCCCCCGCCCCCCGCCCCCCGCCCCCACGCCCCCGCCCCCTTAGTAGGGTTGTGAACAAGGAAAGGGGACTCAAAACCTGGGATTAGCTGCTCTGAAAACCTTAACTGCAAACTAGGCCACCAAATAAATATTCAAAACAGTCTCTTGGCTGCTTTTGGTGTAGTACCCTCCGAGCTCTATAGATGGCGTTTACACAGCGTGAGTTTTGTCATAACCCACAGAGGCTTTCTCGGTAAGTTCTACCGTTAATCACTGAGCAGGAACATGCAGCGTCTCTTCCACCTGGCGGGTGTTTAAGTCACGTGACCCGAAGTTTGCTCACGTGTTACCAGTTGTTCCGGCGTGGTGCTTTAGTTTTGTGGTGTGTGTGTGTGTTTTAACTGTAGTTCCATGTGAGTTATGCTTTTGTCAAGTGCTAGGTGTATTATATTGTTAGTCCCCTGCCAGCTGTCAATGGCTAGCTGGTTTTAGTTAGTTGTATTTCCCTGTCTGGTGTTTTGGTTCCGCGGTGGGTGTTTTACCTTTTAGTTCCATGGGTTATGCTTTCATCAAGGGCTAGGTTTTTTTAATGTTAGTTCCTTGTAAAGTCTTTTGCTCCGACGTTGAGTATTTTAACGGGTAGTTTCATGGGTTGTGATTTTGCCAAGGGTTAGGTGTATTTGATTGTGTCTCCGGCCATGTGTCTTGGTCCGATGGTGGGTGTTTTAACTTGTAGGTCAATGGGTTCTGCTTTCACCAAGGGCTAGGTGCATTTTAATGTTAGTCTCCGGCCATGTGTCTTGGTCCGATGGTGGGTGTTTTAACAGGTAGTTTCATGGTTTGCCTTTCAGGCTAGTGTATTTTGTTGTCTCCGGCCATGTGTCTTGGTCCGATAGTGGGTGTTTTAACAGGTAGTTTCATGGGTTGTGCTTTTGTCAAGCGCTAGGTGTATTTTAATGTTAGTCTCTGGTCATGTGTCTTGGTCCGATGGTGGGTATTTTAACAGGTAGTTTCATGGGTTGTGCTTTTGTCAAGGGCTAGGTGTATTTTAATGTTAGTCTCCGGCCATGTGTCTTGGTCCGATGGTGGGTGTTTTAACTTGTAGGTCAATGGGTTGTGCTTTCACCAAGGGCTAGGTGTATTTTAATGTTAGTCTCCGACCATGTGTCTTGGTCCGATGGTGGGTGTTGTAACAGGTAGTTTCATGGGTTGTGCTTTTGTCAAGGGCTAGGTGTACTTCAATGTTAGTATGCACACATGTGTGTTGGTCCGATGGTGGGTATTTTAACAGGTAGTTCCATGGGTTGTGCTTTGGTCAAGGGCTAGGAGTATTTCAATGTTAGTCTCCCGTCAAGGGTTTGGTCTGACGTTGGGTATTTTAAAGTGTAGTTCCATGGGTTGTGCTTTCATCAAGGGCTAGGTGTATTTTAATGTTAGTCTCGAGCAATGTCTATTGGCCTGATGGTGGATGTTTTAACTTGTAGTTCCTTGGGTTGTGCTTTTACCAAGGGCTAGGTGTTTTTTTAATCTTAGTTCCCTGTAATGTCTTTTGCTTCGATTTTGTGTATTTTAATGGGTAGTTTCATGGGGTGTGCTTTTGTCAAGGGCTAGGTGTATTTCAATGTTATTTCCCTCTCACATCTTTGAGGCCGGTGGTGAGTGTTTTAACTTTAAGTTCCAGGGGTTGTGCTTTTGACAAGGCCTAGGTGTTTGTCTATATGTTAGTCCCGTGTCAGGCGTTTATTCCGGCGATGGGTGTTTTAGTGAATCACATCCATCTTCCTGTATGCTCCTCATTACAGAAATCCAAAGAATAATAACAAGGGCAGAAATCACGTTTTGCTGCAAGGTCATAGATGCCTCATATAAAACCCAGGTTAGCAATGATGAATTCCTTTCCAAAAACTGGCGTTTGAACCATATTCACTTCCCATAATACAAGACAAGAGAAATCCCAAATTGTGCTGCAAAAATAATGCAGTAAATGTCCAACATTAATTAATCAATCTCCTGGACTTACCCTGCCTGCAACTAACATACCATTTTCTAAGTATCATCAACAACAATAATTCTTCCGTTGAAATTCACGGGATAGAATTTAATACATTATGGAATACATTTAGGCCGTAAAACGGCCTACATAAAGAATCGACCATGCCAAACGCTAGGCCTAATATAGGTCTGTTCAGAGTTGGTGATATCCCCGATACAGTACGTGAAACCAGATACTGAGGAATTATATACACCATGTTGATTAATATCTACTCTACTTTGTGTAAATAACAATGATTATCTGATGCATTGGGGAAAAGAATCCCCGATTAATGACAGAATACAAGTTCAGAAGAATAAATCTAGTCACTAACAACAAAAAGTCGAACACACAAGAAACAAAACAGATGGATGGTCAGAGAGCGATGTGTTTGAGTGCGACGAAGACGAGCAGGGGAAGGGGAGTGGAGGTTTGTGTGTCCGAGATTAATATAGGATTTCCTCATTTCTGCTTAATTGATGAGTAGATGCACTCCATCGAGCACTAATAAGGGCGGGGAGAAGCAGTACATGGGTTATTCGAAATGGCGCAAAACGCGCTGGGACTAATTTCTCTTTCTTTCATATCAACTCGGTACAGACCGGCAGTTCATATTAACCACACGGCGTGATGTGCCTCACTTAGCCTGCACCGATAGGTCCGCGGCATACATATAGGTACACGCAAATCATTCACTGCGATGGACACAGGTGTAGTGCAAAGGTAGAAGAGACGGGTGGGTGGTGGCGCCACCGGTACAGTTTGGGATAAAGGTGTATACAATGAGGTTCAATTACCTTCCAAAGATTGACATGGTATGTATCATATATATATATATATATATATATATATATAATATGCATATATATATGAACCATTTAAAACACTGCCAATTCCAGGAGGACGAGTGTACTGGTGTGTTCTGACCTCTCAGCAATATCCAGATAGAAAGTTGGATGGAGATAAGGCAAGGACATCAGGAAACCTAGGTGGTGTAATGGTTAGCACATTAGTCCGGAATGCGAGAGGTGTGGGTTTCAATTCTGCTCTAGATGCAACATTTCCCATTTCAGCACCCTCACAACATATATATATATATATATGCTGTATAATAATTCTATAAGCTTACTAACCTGGAGTATCCCTCATTTCCCTCACCACTCACTTAGCTCCATGGAGTCTGTCCTAGTGATCTACTGATCCAGCCTCCCCAACCCCAGTTCCAATGGTGGTGCCACCACCCCTGCACACTGTAACCAGGACTCACTGTAGTGCGGAAAATGTAAAGTGATGTTTTCAAGGTATGCACGTACCGGAGAGCGCCAGGGGTGGCGCCACCACTCATGACCATGAAGGAGGCAGTACGGTATATAGTGTAATATTAATAATAAGTATACACACGGTAATACTAATAACAATAATGAAGTAATTCCCTTCCGCACCTTTATACTCACATAATGCGTTATACATCACATATATATATAGATACATTAATATATTTGTAAGTATGTATATATATATTCATGCATATATATATATATATATATATATATATAAACAGTAGTCCCCTGGAAACAGAATAACAAAAGACAGGAGTGGTTGAGAAAGAGTATATATTCTCTGGCGGGAATATATTATTGCCCACCTGAAAATTTAAAATCTGTCCTGCTGAGAGGGAGCAGTAGTGGTAGTGACCAGGCGCAGCTGGTATCATGCGGTCATGAGCTGCTCACAGGTGGCAGTGCAGTGGAGAATGAAGGAACTAACCTAGTCCTATGGTAGTAATAGCTCAGTGATATTAGGGTATAGAGTAAGTAAGGGAGAGAACTGCTAGGGGGTAGTGTCCTTGTTTATATTCCCATAATAGATTATAGAGCACATATATATATATATATATCAACACCATGTAAAAAACAGTATGTTGATCGTTACAATGGACAAAGTTGTGTTCCATATTGCTTAGCACCTTTTGAGACAGTCTCATATATATATATATATACATATATGTGTGTGGTGTATAACGTATTATGCGAGTATAGAAATAGGAAGGGAATTGTTTCCTTTATTAATATTATATTATATT
Source organism: Branchipolynoe longqiensis (assembly GCA_030323885.1). Lineage (NCBI taxonomy): Eukaryota > Metazoa > Annelida > Polychaeta > Phyllodocida > Polynoidae > Branchipolynoe > Branchipolynoe longqiensis. The sequence continues at coordinate 88,162,433 of CM059191.1, read as the reverse complement.
TTACTTGATACCACTGTTATTCTCCGTAAGACTCCGCCCTCACCTCCGCTCCATCGGGTGTCGACAAGTGTCAGTCGCATCGGAGGACGAGCGTGGAAACCCAGACCCATCATTCTGTAAAAGAGGGTGTGTGTTGCGCGGAATTACACGGGGGCCTGGTGGTACTGCTGGTGGTGCTGGTGGTACTGGCAGTAGTGAATAGGTTGAACCATGCGAGCCAGCGATCCGACTGGTACCAATGCCGCATAACACAGCAGCAGCCCACTTGTACTGAGCTGACGTATCCATGGGGGTTAGGGGATTGGTCCTGGGGGAGACGTGACTGCTGGACTTGGGGACGTGGGTGTGGAGGAAGTTCAGAGCAAAGAGTATACTGCAAAGCTTCCTGCACTTATACTGAACAGAGATATATATTTATATACATATATGGATGCATATATGTCTGGGCATATATCTACATATATAGCTATGCATTAGATATACACATATGTAGAGGGGTACCAACAAGGAAGCGTATACGTCAGTAGTATGTGTGGTCTACTCTAATGTATGGGGCTGAGACATGGACAATCTATAAGAAAATGTACAAACGTTTAGCAGCATTTGAGATGTGGACTTATCAAAGGATGGTGAAAATATCATGGACAAAGAACATCACCAATAAAGAAGTTCTCAAAAAAAATATAAATAAGAAAAGCTTGTTTGCCACTATACAGACAAAGAAACTTATTTATTTTGGCCACATCATTCATCAGAGTTCAATATACCATACATTGTTGGAAGGGAAGGTGAATAGCAGCAGAGGGAGAGGGAGACCAAGAACATCATGGTTTACAAATATTTCACAGTGGACAGGCTTGAATTATTCACAGTATATCAGAACAGCACACCATCGGGACAAGTGGAGAACCATTTCATCCAACCCTCGACTAGAGGACAGAACTATTGATTGATTGATTCCAAACATATACAAATGAAGGTATATCTTCCTGCACTTATATTTATCTGAGATATATAGATGTATATATACCTCCTTTTCAGTTACCTAAGCAATGCCTACACGCTGTGACTTCTTTGAACTCTCAGTGATCTGATAGTCCATATATGGGCCCCCCTCCCCTGCCACCACCCTTAACCATAATGAACAAACCAACAACACACCCAACATCCTACACAACTATCAATTGACCATTACATAAGGCAGACAAAATGTCTTGTCACCTATACACTTAGCTTGTTTTATAAGAGAAAAATGTAACCCACAATGATTGTTTGAGTTGCCGCGAGTATACATCTTCTACTCGGTGCTGCTCCCCATTTTTGCATGAACTGCAGTGAATGCTGCCGTACATTATACAGCAGGAGCCACTCCCTTCCTTCTTCAGGATCGGTGCTCTGACTAATACAGCACTGACCAAACTTAGATTATTTAGAATGTCAATTCCACTAGTAAGATGGCCGGAAGACCAGTGCTCCAGCGCTGAAAAATGTCATATTCAGATGAATAAATACTTTACCCAAAAAAAAATATATATATAAAGCTGCAGCAGCAACCAGGCTTTGTTGCGACTCGTTAACAGACTATTGTCAGTAATCATTTTCCTTCAACCACCTTTAGGTACCGTGGTTTATACCGAACGTGGAATTATCATCAAGACCTCAACTTCTCTGATGCATGTCCTACCAGGTAGACAATCAGCTTACCATAGAAACATGTAGCGAGAGGCATTGCTTTAAGCCTCGATCAGTCAGCACATCATCCTATAAGTGCCCCTAAGCGGTGGTAGCGACTGTACATACACCCAGCATATGTTCTGGCCTCGGGATAAGCATGACAAAAATGACATAGAGCCGTAATAACCCTGCTCTAGCAACCCAATCAGGTATTTGGAGGTACATGCAATTTGCGATGTCCGAATCGGTAGAGGGTTGGCTTGTCGTGTGGGAGCTCGCGAGTTCGATTCCCGGTAGAGACAAAGCAATTACTTACACAATTGATACTTGTGGCTTACTAGCTTGGGGGCGTTGTGATGTATCTCTAGATAGTGTCTATGATATAGATTATCTTTCTCCACCTTCCTCACCATCACCAGGAACAAAATACAACAGCTTACCACGACTCATATGAATAAAGCACATGTGTATATATATATATATATATATATTATACAATGGATTTTACTCGATGTGATGTGTAATATAGATATAACTGTAATACATTTACCCAATCGGCTGCGACCGAATTATTTGCTGCCGAATTCGAACCGCAGCGCCACCACCGGGTCTGCGAGGTACTTTGAATGTAGATTCAGTCAGTCAGTGTATATATTTTGAGCACACAAATATATACACATACATTATATATAGGTATATCCATATACGAGTAACAATATACTGTCAGTTATAACTACGTGCTTGTGTATGTTCTAGAGAGTTAATATTATGTGTCGACCTGCGTAACTGCAGTCTTCCCCACAATCTATCGTGCACAGACACCATTAATCGACAATTGAAAACCATCGCTACAGTAAAACACAAACAACTCAAATTGATCAGCATATTTCTAAATGACTGAACAAAGATACCGCCTCGTATTAATTCGCCATCAGTATGAAGGGGTCAGTCGAGTGCACCCTCGCTAAATGTCGCAGAATGTGATGCAGCTCCAATAAGTGGATGTATGACATGCATATATGTTTTATACGCCATTGTACGAGTATAATAACCCGGAAGATCCATCTACTCCCAGCCACTAAATCATTGGCTGGTCCCCTACTGATTAGGTCATTTATTATTACCTCATGAGCTCCTCATGGGGCGGCACCTGCTCGCCCATGCCTCAGCGCGTCTTTGTCCTCACTCACTGCATCACTGACAAATAAATACTGGCTCTATGTCCAATGACTGGAATATCGGAGTGCTAATGCAAAGAATGCAACTTCAAAAAGGACCAGACCAATTGTGAGGACAATATTTATCATACAACAATCAAGGGTGATTGTAAACAATAGAGGTCACGTGTGTCTTTTATATGAACCACATTATATAATTTAGAGGCACCGATTCTGTCTCATCACAAATGAATGTCACCAAATAGTGTGAGGATTGTATATCCAGGGATGGAATAATAATGATGATCAAAACCATTGGAGTTTCATGATATTCAAGTAGCTCGCTTTACAATAGAGGATCGAACCCGGATGTATATATCTTTGTGGCGATTTAGAGAGAAGGTGAAAGCCTCCCCTAGACTCCCCAGTGGAAATGAAAAGAACCGGTTAGGATCCCTGGTGGAAATGTAAAGTACCAGCTACCAGCTATGTTCCTTGGTGGAAACATCCTATATCTCCAGGCTTTTAAAACTGATGTGTATTTCTTTTAAATCAATGTCAATGTGCCGGGAATGGCAAGCGTACACTTGCAGCATAATGAAGCATAGCGTCTATATGAAGTCCATTCTTACTTTCTAGCTGGAAAGAATTTGTGTTCTGAACTAACTTGATAATTTCCTCCGAATGCTAAAAGCATTGTGGGAAAGTGGGCTTTAAATAAGTAAGCAAGTTTAAGCTAATATCGGTGATGTCCTTAACCTAGAACAAACAATAGCTATACATACTAAATCAAATCTCACAAATATATTAGTTTACCTGAAGCTCCTGTCATCCACTGCCCAATGGGCATGCGCAACCAAGATAAATGGAGCATACCTCCAACGTGATGCAGCATGCCGGCTGGATATAATATGCGTTATTGTTTTATTAAATATTCATATGCACACTGTCCCCGGCCTTATCTTTCGATTATCCTATTGATAGCAATATGCATTCATGATTGCGCCCAGTTACTTCCGTCAGCGTTGCGCATGCACATGGCTAACTGGGGCGCCCTGGCGGCATGCCGAGTCATCAGCGCGTCTGATGGGCGTCGGCCTCCCGCAGGGTAGACGCCGATTAGCGGCCAGTACCCCGGATGTCCCGGCGGAAGGTTGTGCGGACGGGGGTAGAAGGGAGGGAGGAGATTGACAAGCCGGTTGGGTCAGACCTAATGGGCGCGGTTTGATATGAATGTGAAAATCTGCTAGAGTTAGTTCCCTTGGTGATTAGGGCGGGAGTTTCCTGATGGGAACTTTACCGTTAGGGCAGCCTAAATATTGTCCATAACCACTGCTGTTTTTTGGTTGGAGTAGGCGCGAATTTGATGTGGAATCTCATCCCCCGAGGAACCCCCTCTTCCACACCCCTGGTTAAAGTTGCATAGTCCGAAGGTGTTGAGTTTCTGTAATTGTCTCATCATCATCATCATTGTGTCGGTCGCAATGCGACAAAGACTGCTATTATTTCTTAACCACTGCTATTTTCTGTGGTTGTGCATTTCATTAAATCTGCTTGCAAAGTGGTGAAGTGCTGCTGGCTTTTGCAAGTTACTAGCAGCACTCTCTTGGGGAGCAAATAGGGGTCTCACACTGGCAAGAACACATCAAGACAGGGGCAAACTAGTTGTCCCTGCAGTGGTTGGCTGGGAGATGTTGGGAGTTCCATTCATCACCGCCCTTAATGCTGCCACGGAAGCATGGTTTTCTGTTAGGGTTTGCTCCGTGAGCCTTTGTTTCTCTCAAGACCCTATATCACAAGGTAGTGTTTTATAACTTTGCAAGGCAGGAGTGTCAAACTCCCTGAGGTATTATATATTGTAATTGTCTAAGACATATATATATATCAAGAGTTCAGGCGCAAAACCCCATACATGCCAATCCATACAATTGCCTGAAGCTAACTTGAATTCTCACAAATACCACTTTCTTTTGAAGAGGTAATTATGGAGCAATGAACAAAATAATGATCATGTACACAAATTACCCTTTACTGTCATGTTTATCTCAATTTTCTGATTGGCGTTTCATAGGTTTTGCGCCTGAACTCTTCATAGATTAGTTGGTTGTAATTTACTTGACTTTACTTTGAGGCAAATATAATTTGTAATTGCTACATTTGAAGATATTTGAAGTGGAAATACAGTATATTATTTGTGGTAGGCTTTCTGCAGAAACAGGTTCTAATAAATTGACCCACCGTCTCCTTCTATGTGGCAAAATGTGATCAAAAAGTCCACTATTATCTAAGATATATTGGAACAAATCTAGATAATTGCCCTGGTTTTGAAAATGTGACGCTTTTATCGGACTATGTAGCTTTAAAAACCTTCAGAAAACAAAGCTCAATCCCTCTCTCTAACCGTGCAGAGGTGAGAAAGCAGAGCGCTCATTTAGGCCAGGACTTAATTCCCTCCCACCCACGATAATTCCTGAGACAGCAATTTCCGGTAGATTCTAACCAGTCGTTTAAACGTCTCACCTGACCTAATAAATACTCTACACCAGATGTCAGCATCAGGATGGAATACCCTTTCCATGCGACCTCCATTACCTGTGGTATGCAGGTGTGTATGTATGGACATCGGTTCAGACCCATGCACACACTGAAATATATAGTTATACATACTAAGAGAATCACACATGCACAAACATACGTACATACATGTACACACATGTACACCTTCCACGCATACATATTCATGCATGTGTGCTTGTGTGGGTATAACTATATATATATATATATTTCAGTGTGTGAATGTATATATGTTCGAAGCCTGACCAAGTTAACCACATAATTAAAAATTTACACTTGGCGCTATCTAGGCTAGCGCTTGCTATTTGTCTGATGGGACAAGGATCAGTTGAACCGGTACCGTCTGGTTTAATCGGTCCTTGTGAAATGGGTATCGAGGGGTATGGTTCCCTACGGTAAATGTTGGGCATTGTACCTCGTTCTCTATTCACCGGCAATCTGTCTCAAAAGATTCATATTTCAAGAAAATGCAACTGGCCCAGATTACCGAATGTATGGTTCTATAGCACAAGTTATCCTGCAATGCATACATGACAGTTCTTCACATGGAAACATCGGCGTGACAAAGTGAGGTATTACTAATCATAGGGACGTGAGGAAATAACAGTACCCCCTGCGAGGCCGCACGCCCCGTGGGTAATTAGGAGCGGAGTCATGGCCAGGTCTGTGCCGTCATGAGTACGCTGATATTAGCTATGTGAGTCACTGCGTTGCTGTTTCAGTAAGTCCGTTATGCAGGCTGAAATGGAGAAAGAAACACAATTCAACACAATGCAGCACATTCCAATTGGCCATCACAATTATTCTATAAACCACATGTAACCGCGTCAACGGCTGTAAGACCAGTACCTCGGCGCCGATAAAATGTGTATTCAGATCAATAACAAACAAACAAAACATTTAATTGTTTTATTGAGGCTGTATTTATACTGTTGATAGCATATACGCCCAGGTATTCAGGCTTGTTTTCAATGCTGGCCAGCTGTAGTGTTGGTGTTATCTTATCATGCAGTAGCTGCTGATAAGGTATTTGATTGCCTGCATTTCAGTAGCAGATAGATAGGTGATTGGTACTGTCATACCGACACAACAAAATATAGGAAGGGCTAATTGGGTACATGAATATAATTGGAACATGCACATTTGGGATTGGTCAGAATTATAAAATATTGCATGATTCCATGTTGACCTGTGACCTCCTTTCCAGCTCTCTCTTTCGGTTGCATATCCCGCACCATCCTGATCTGATTTCTCATATACCCCCTTTTGCATCATAGGTGCCCTCGTATCTCGTATTTCCTCCCTTTCCATTGAGCTTATGGCCTGAGCACATTTTCCACTGATCCAATCACCCAACTTTCTACATTGTTTTGTTCCCTTTAACTTGCTTCCCTTGCCCATCTAGGCGTATTGGCAATCGCATTGAGAGTAGTCACGTGATCCACCCATACTTTTCATTTCATAGACTATCTACCAGGGGCCATTTGCACCAAGTTTGGGCCATATGCACCAAGTTGTGCTAAGCTTATCCGCAGCTAGGCGCTAGCTTCGGTCAGCTAGCACCGGGTAGGGGGGGGGCGCCGAAAAGGTAAAGTGGTATGCGCCAATGTTTTAGCCGGGTCGGATAGCAAACCATGATGTTATTTATAGATTTGGGAATTTCCTCCAGTCGACGATATGAATAACGCCGCCATTGCGGCAGCGGCATTAATATTGGTTCAAATTTAGGGTTAAATTGATAAGATTTCACTTATTGCGTATGTAATTCTGTTAAATATGACAGCATTGAATAGATTTGGGCTTAATATAGTCCCGCCGATTCGGCGGCGGCGGCCATTTTTAGTTGTCGTTGGACAGTATGGATATCGACGTTGAAGTGGCGGTGGCGATTTGTTTACTTTACATTCGTCGATTCGACAATATGAATGATGCCGCCAATGCGGCTGGAGCGTTAATACCGGTTTGATTTTAGGGTTAATTTGATTAAATTTCACTTATTGAGTATGTAAATATGTTACATATGATCGCATTGAATAGATTGACATCCATACATGCACACTAACCGCCCCGGCTAGCAGTTAAATCTGATTTGAAACTGGGGTAGCTTAGCCTAGGCTATGGTCCGCGGTTAGTGCTGGCCCCGATGCATACAGATTTTCCACCATTAGCCGTGTGGAGCTACCCACACTGCAGTTAAGGCCCTAACTCCGATCGGTGCATATGGCCCCAGGACTACCGCCTCGCTGTAGTTTTTTGGTTGAATGTTCTGGTGTCGTGCTACTGATAAGGTGAGATTTCACATCCTTCCTCAAGCTACCATTGAACTAGGCTACTTCCTGTCAGCTGCAAGCATTTGTTCAATGTTGAAACTGTTTCGTCTCAGTTAACAGTCCCTTCAATAAAACTGCAGCTAGTATGTGCTGCCATCTATGTTTTGAATGTGAAATTGGCCTATGCCGTCTTATTTAATCAGCGTACTCATCGAGTCCGTGATAATCATGGGTTGTGCGGCATCACATATGTCTTAGCAACCAGTTTGTTCCAATTTACCCTAATCTGCACTCGCCTCTGGGACTTGCCAAACTTAATGCCTGACCAGTCCCTGATGTTGTCTTCCAACTTCTTCCTTTGTATACCTTTTCAACTTCATCCTTTCACTACCTTGCAAAATGACTTTTGCAAGATTTGATGAACGGAAAATATGGCCATAACCCTGGGGATTGTGTCTTGTCACGTTAATAATTTGCGCTCATATATTGAAGAGATATCAAAACAGGAAAGCGAAAGGAATCAAACTCAAAATTGAAAATGCTGAATGAGAGTATTTGGTTGGCATACATACCAGTGGATCCCCTCCATTCCCCACTTTTGATTGGCTCTAGTCAATCCACTAGCACAATCTAGCTACACTGTCAAGCATCACCCAGTGCACGTGGCCATATCTTGACAGTCTATCGGGAATGTCCATGTGACTGGATCATTAGGAACAGTCGCAGTATAAACACTGATAACCAGATTCACTTATCCATCACCGATAGTCATCCCATGAATAGTCATGAGTCTACCCATACTGGATTAACCCGACGCCTTACTACGAGTTAATCCACAGCGCGCTGGTGCTGCCACCCAACTCACCCACACCCAGCTGGATAACCAGGTTACCGTGCTGTATAGGGAAGGTGCTGACAAAACAGTCCCAGGACTGAGAAAACAAGAGATAGGCGACATCTGCTACCGGCAGGGCATCAGCACCGGTTATTCCACAATAGGAGGTTCCCCACCCACAACCACACACACAGGCTCTGTATATTAGCATCGGTATCACTCACTTTCAGCTTTCACACATGTTACCTATTTGCTTAACATTACAGCAAAGCACAGTTGAATGGTTGAATTGGAATGCCGAAGAGAACATTATCACAATATGTGGGGGGGCCCTGATGGTGTAGTCTCCGACTTGGCCTGAGCATTCAGCTCAAACACTCTAATATAATATAATAATAATATACATACAGTATATATATATATATAATGAACGGTTCAGGTGCAAAACCACATGGTCGTAATGCTCGCATTGCGGTTGATGCGAGGCGAGGGAGGACCCCCCACCCCTCTCTCCTTCTCCTCTGTCCTCCAGCGCCTACCTTACATAACCCCGCCCCCCCCCTCTACTTCCCTTATAACCGCCTCCAGCTCTCTCCTCCTGCCACTCGCCCTCCTGCCTCCACACTCTCCACTCCTCAACCTTTTTTCTTTGGCCTCTTCACTCTCCACGCACCGCACCATGCCTAACGGACGAGGCCGGGGGAGGCGCGCCGCCCGCCGGGAGGGCCAGCGCATCTCAGAGGCAGGATCGACCGAGTCGACTCACTCATCCGCCCCTTCATCACCGCCTCAGGCCGCCCCTCTCCCGCGGACCGCCCCCGGCGACCCCCCCTCGGGATGGGGGCGCACCATGCAGGCCACATTGCTCGACATGGTCGCGGCCATGGAGCGCAGGACCGCGAGGCTCGACATTATCGACGCCCGGGATCAGCGCGGAGCCGCGCCCCACCACGCCCCCGCCACGGCCGCCGCGCCCCCGCCGCCGCCGCCCCAGCACATCGACACTCCCCGCGCGGCCCGCCATACCGTGGGGGGGGGGCCCACCCGCCTCTGCCGCCCCTGCCAGCGGCCCCGGGGGCCATCCACCCAGACTACCTCCGCTTCACCAGGGGAGGGGCATCCGCCTCTCAGCCCTCGGACGCGCTGCCTCCACTCCACTACCACGACGCCCACGCCCACTCGGCCACCTCCGCTGCAGACGCCGTGCGCGAGATACTCGACTCGGCCGACACTCACAACGCTGGTCGACGTAAAGGTATTTCGCCCCATTATATATTTCCCTGTGACCTCATTGAGCGGGGGGCGAGAGGAAGGCGGTGAAGCGAGGGGAGCCACCAAGGACGAGTATACCCTCGCCCTCCGCATGCTCGAGGCTCACCCCGCCTTCCCCGCCCACTCCCTTCCCGGACTCAGCCACCACGCCCTCACCATACATCGGGACAATCTCGTCCACCCCTGGGCTACCGTCAGCCGCTATTCCGAGACGGTATTCACTTGGATCGCGGACGGTAGGCTCCCTCACGGCTGGCACGACCCCGCCGCCATCAACATGCTCCGGTTGGAGGCCCTCACCACGCCCACAGCCGCCCTATCCATCCCCGCCCGCACCCACTCCGACCCCCCCGCTCCACCCCCAGACCTCTCCTCCCCCGCCCTCCCACCGATACCAGGATCCCCTACCTCCGGGAATCTCACGGCGCCCCCTGCCCCTCCTGGAACCGTGACCCCGCCTCCTGCGACCGGGCAGGCGCCGACGAGACCCACGGGGAGGGGGCGTCGAAGTATCGACACACATGCGCATATTGCGCCAACGTAAGGAAATTCCTTACGATGCACTCTGAGGCCGTCTGCAATAGCAAAAGGACCCGGGACCGGGGGGGCCCCGCCCCCGCGGCGGATTTTTAGTCCGCCGTCCCCTCCAGCCCGGCCCGGAGGGAACCAGCCGGCCCCACCCACCCCCCCACGCCGACCCACACGCACTCACAACCGACCACCCTCACATCTCACCACTCCAGAACTCACCGCCTCACATCTCACCGCCCTCCCGGCCCGCCCGCACCCTGACCGCAGGGCGCCCAACCGCTCCCTCTCACATCTCGCCTCCCCACACCCGGCCGCCTGCACGGCCTACCCGCGCCCTGACCGCAGAGCACCCAGTTGCTCACACCACACCAGGCTTCAAAGCCCTCCCCCCGGCCGCCCCCCGCCGCCGCCCAACAGAACCGCCCTCACTCGGCCACCCCGCACCAAACCGCCAACCCTCTCTCATCTCCGCCGACCACCCGGCTGCCCCCTGCCCCTCCCTCACCACAGGCCCCGCCGCCTCCCCCTCCCCCACACCCACGCCGACTAACCGGCCTCCACCCGCCATGGTCCCTCCCCAATCCTCCCCCCCCTCCCGCCCCCCCACACCCTCCCCCGCCGAGACAGCCTACCTCACCTTCCTCCCCGGTCCTCCCCCCTCACCCCGACCCCCCCCACACCCCCCCCCCTCTCCCCCACCTCCTTCGCCACCCCCCTCGACCTCCCCTACCGCTCCTCCCCCCCCTACCCCACCCCTCCCCCCCCACCACGACCTCAGCGAGCACATCTCTGACGTGGTACAACCACACTTACAAGACACCCTCCCCGCCGCCCCCTCATGCGGCCCCTCCCCCCACCAATACCGCCCCACCCTCCTCGCCATCTGGCCCCACGCCTCTAAGGAGGCCTGGACCCGCTCCCCAATTCTCCGCGCATACACCGCACTCAGGGAAGCGGGCCTCCCTAATTTGTTGGCCGCCCGCATTCCCCTCCCCTCTGGCCTCCACATCCCCGCCTGGCGTGACCGCCTCCGCGACTACCCCGACCCCGCCCTCCTCGACCTCCTCGAGTTCGGTTTCCCCGCCAACTTCTCCGCCTCTTCCCCCCCCCTGCCCAACCTTCACCAACCACCGCGAGGCCCCTGACCACGCCCCCCACATAGAGGCCTTTATAAACACCGAGCTCGCCCTCGGCGCCCTCGCGGGCCCCTTCACCATCCCCCCCTTCACCCCCTGGACCCAGGTCTCCCCCATGATGACCCGCCCCAAATCCGACCCGGGCAAGAGGCGGGTCATCGTCGACCTCTCCTTTCCCCCCGGCGGCAGCGTCAACGCCGGCATCCCTCGCCGGGAATACCTTGGGAAACCCCACTCCTACACCCTTCCCTCCGTCGCCGACCTCGGGCGCTGCCTGACAGGCGAGGGCTCCGGCGCCTACCTCTGGTCCGCCGACATCTCCCGGGCCTACCGGCAGCTCTGCGCCGACCCCCTTGCCTGCCCCCTATACGGCATCACCCTCAACCAGAGGGTATACATTGACCTCGCCCTCCCCTTTGGTTGCCGCTCCTCTGGCGCCGCCTGTGTTTGTGTGACGGCGGCCGTCGCCTGGATCATGAGACGCGACGGCTTCCACACACTGGTCTACGTCGACGACTTTGTCGGGTGCGAGGCCTCCTACCTCCGGGCCTGCCAGGGCTTCGACGCCTTCCTCGCCCTCGCCGCCGCCCTCGGGCTCGACGTGGCCCCCGGGAAATGCCACCCCCCCGCTGTCCGCCTCACCTGGCTGGGCTTCGCCCTCGACAGCGAGGCGATGACGGTGCGCATCGCCCCCGACAAAGTCGACGACCTCGTCGCCTCATGCGAGGCCCGCCTCACTTCCCCTGCCATAACCCGACGCGAGCTCCAGAGCCTCCTCGGGCGCTTGGACCATGTGGGCAGCTGTGTGCTCCCCGCCCGGAGGTTCATGAGTCGCCTCCTCGGGGCCCTCCGCCGCTGCTTCGGCTGCGCCTCACTCACCCTTGACGACGACGCTCTCCGGGACCTGAGGTGGTTCGCCCTCTACGGCCGGGCCTCCAACGGCCTCCACCTCCTCCGCGCCCCGGCAGGGCGCGTCCACATCATCAAGTGCGACTCCTGCCTCACGGGCGGGGGCGCCTACTCCGCCACCCACTGCTACGTCCGAGGGTACACCCTCGACTTCCGGGCGCTGTTCCCCGACATTCACGAGTTGGAGGCCGTCAACCTCGTCGTTGCACAGCGCGCCCTCATCCCTGAGGACGTGGCGGGGGCCACTCTCGTCATTAACACGGATAACATGGCCTCCGCCGCCTCACTCACCTCGGGCCGCGCCCGTGACGCTACCCTTGGGACCTGCGCCCGGGAGCTCTGGCTCCTCGCGGCGACCCGATGCTTCACCCTCACCATCCTCCACAAGCCCAGGGCCGAGCTCGTTCTCGTCGACGCCCTCAGCCGCGCCCACCTCGACGGGCCCTGTGCCGAGGTGGCCCGCGCGGGCGTCGCCCGCCTCGGGCTCCGCACTGTATCCCCATCACATGACGCCTTCCCCTTTAACCCCGGCCTCTGATTCAGGTTTTCCCTCGGCCGAGGTGGAGGATGTCGCCCGCCTGCGCCTCGCGTCTCTGGCCCCCTCGACATGGAAGAACCGCCGACGCCAGGCCCGCGACTACGTCGCCTACTGTGTGGCCCGAGGGCTCGCCCCCCTCGCCCCCACCGGCTTCCAGATCGCCGCCTACACTGCCGTCCTCTACGCCCGCGGCCTCGCCCCGGCCTCCATCAAGAACGCCCTCCCCGGGGCCCGCACATGGACTGGGGCGGCCGGAGGCCCCGTCGCCGCCTTCGACTCTGCCCTCGCGAAGGACGTCGCCCGAGGCGGCGAGCGCGCCTCCACCCACGCTCCTCGCCAGGCGCCCCCTCTGACGCCCCCTCTGCTCACCCTCGTCATCTCTCACCTCGCCCTCGCGGGAGCGGCCTCGCTCGCCCCTCGCGCCGCCCTCCTCCTCGGGTACTTCGGCATGCTCCGGCAATCCAACCTGCTGTCGCCGAGTCCCGAGGGCTGGGGGGGGCCCCACACCATCACCCGCGGCGACGTCGCCCCCGCCCCCGGCGGCCTCCGGGCCACGGTCAGGACTTCAAAGACCATATCCGGGCCCTCGGGCGCCGTCGCCCTCTTCGTCCCTGCCTGCCCGAGGCCGGGCCTCTGCCCCCTCGCCGCCTGGAACGCGGCGACCCGGCAGAGCCCCGCGCCTCCCGACGCTCCGGCCTTCATCATGCCCTCGGGTCGCCCCCTCGACCCTCGCACACTCACCGCCCTCATGCGAGGTGCCCTTCACGCCCGAGGTGTCCCGGGAGCCGAGGCCTTCACCCTCCACAGCCTCCGCCGGGGCGCCGCCCAGGCCTGCCATGCCGCCGTAGTTGACATCTCCGACATCATGGCCCAAGGAACCTGGACCTCTGAGGCGGTCCACGTCTACGTGCCCCGCCTCGCCCCCTCGGCGGCCCCTCGAGCCCTCTCCTCCATATTGGTTGAGGGCTCCTCGGGCCCACCTCCCAACTACTGACATTACCTTGACTCTCTTATTATGACACTGACATTTACGCTCTCATCATGAGCATGCATTATACATTATGTTTACTACCTATATTGCTCCTCACTGATCTATTATACCACCTCATTGTATGTTCATGAAACCCTCGGGCATTTACTGAATAAACTGCCCTCTCTTTCCACTCCCGCCTTCTCGTCCTTCCTTGCCGCGCATCAAGCGCCAATCCGAGATCGGATCACAAGTCGCTCAAGGAATATGGCTTTTTGTGCATGCCTTGGCAACTTATTTTATAAAGGTAGACGTGTCACACATGAGGCACAATCCCCAGATGATTGGATGGTAGCCACAAGCATGTGTAATAATATATGATTATATCAGGTGGTAATTGGATTATGGACACAGGGAAATGTAATAATATCTAATTATATCAAGAATTAAGAATTGGATACTAGACACAGTAATATGAAATACTCTCTGACTTTATCAGCTGGGAATTTGCACATTGCAGAATGCAAAGATCTTCTTGTTCCTTTACCTTTCTGGCTTTCTAGCCGGTTACATAAATATAGACCTCAATTTGCTCTGATCTTCATATGCAATGATAACGCCAGTAGGTCAATGAATTCCACCCTCAAATATCATTTTGTATCCATACACTGCTTTAATAATGATGGTGTTATCACACTGGACAATGGCATTAGTCACTGAGCATGCATCGACTCGCAGTCCTGAACATCCAGCAATTAATTTGTTGTTTATCCTTGTGGAAACACCCATTTCCCTATCGGTTCAATGTGTAAAATAGAAAATTCTGCCATTCTAGTCTGCTCTACTGCTGATATATATGTGTAAGAATTATCCGAGTATAATAGCAGCCCCTCCCCTGCTCCCTCCTCAGTCATTGCATGCTGGAGCATGGGCTGGTCATCTACTGCTGCAACTTACTCAACCTCAGCTCCAATAGTGGCGCCTCCGACAGTGGCGCTTCTCTTCCTAATGGCCGTCTAACCTCATTCACTGTACTGCTGAAAAGTATTGTACATTCAGCCTTAATATTACCAGCTGGCCTACTAGATACACACGAGTAAAACATAGTGTCATGAACAAATATGGTCCCTATCTATCAGACATTTCCAATATGGCCCATTTTATTGGCTATATGCAATGTGAAAGGTGAGTACTTTAGATTGATGAGATGTCATTGCGGACTAGATTACCACTGTTGGGGGACCTTGATGACATAGAGAAGATCCCCATGTTACAAAGGTGTGGTGCAGCAAATGGCATGAGTGTACTAGGCTACACAGGACAGCATAGGACTGATCCATGCTAGGAGCTAAATATGCACAGGAGGCGACATCTGATGTGTGGTGGGATATAATTAAGACGCAGGAGGAAATAAATCATCTATAGGAGAAGAAAAATAATGGTTGGTATCAGAGATTTGAGGAATGGGTATTGCTGAGGGAATACATGGTATGCATAGGAGAACACATATAATGTCTGGTAATCAATTGCAGAGATAATATATTGTATCAGATAATGCATTACAACATGATATATATCCATTGATTGAGCGCAGGTATGCAGGTATTGCCTGGTATAGCAATACCTCAGGGAGTTTGACGCCCCTGCCTTGCAGAGTTGTAAACCACTGCCTTGTGGTACAGGTCCTTGACAGAACCGAAGGCTAAGGGAGCAAACCCTAAACAGAAAACCATGCCACTGTGGCAGCATTAAGGGCGGTTGATGTATGGAACTCCCAACATCTCCCGACCAGCCACTGCAGGGACAAATAGTTTTGACATGTTCTTGCCGGTGTGAAACCTCTATTTGCTCCCCGAGAGAGTGCCGCTGGTAACTTGCAAAAGCCAGCAGCACTTCAACACTTTTGCAGGCAGCTTTCATGAAATGTACAACCGCACAAAACACCATACCGGCTCGGTCGTCGCCCGGGTTACCAAGCTTGAGCTCATCTTCCGTCGACAGTGGAAAATCAGCTAGGAGGAACACAAAGCAACACAACACAACTACTGACAATTGCCCAATGGAACGCCAGGACTCTTCTCGACCGAGAAGCAGCTAACTGACCAGAAAGACGTATGGCACTAGTAGCAATGGAACTGGCAAAATACAACATTGACATTGCCGCCCTATGCGAAACAAGGTTCTCAGAGTCTGGTAGTCTCAATGACCTGGAATACTCTTTCTTCTGGAGTGGCAAACCCGAATGAGAGAGAAGGGAGGCAGGTGTGGGCTTTGCTATCAAAAAGGACATTGTCACAACGCTGACAGAAATGCCACGGCCAGTAAGTGACAGAATCATGATGATGAGACTACCTTTGAGCAAGGAGAACTTTGCTACAAATATCCGTGTGTTCGCTCCAACAATGACAAACCCAGATGATAACAAGGAGGCCTTTTACAACCAGCTGGCAAGTACGCTCAGTGACATCCCTCACACTGATAAGCTATTGCTGATAGGAGAATTCATTGCAAGGCTAGGAAGAGACCCTTGGTCATGGGCAAACATGGAATCGGGAAATGCAACTCCAATGGTGAGCTCCTACTGGCTTTGTGCTCTGAGTTCGAACTGATAGTGACAAACACCATGTTCATGCAGAAGGATGAACGCAAGACCACTTGGATGCATCCTCGTTCCAGGCACTGGCATATGATCGACTTCATCATCACAAGGTGCCGGGATAAGATGGACATCCACAGTACTCGAGCCATGTGTGGAGCTAACTGCTGGACCGATCACCAGATGCTAAGGTCAAAATTGGCATTCAGAATGCCGAGGTATGGAAGCATGGAGGAGACAATCTGCTCAACAGACTGCACCAACTAATCACCAATGCCTGGGAGGAGGGTTCTGTACCCCAAGCATGGAAGGATGCCAGCATTGTACCCATCTACAAGAAAGGTGATCGAACAGACTGTGGGAACTATAGAGGAATCTCTTCTTTCCATAGCAGGGAAGATCTTCTCCAGGATCCTATTCAACAGACTATCTATTCACATAACACCTGGTGTAGTTCCAGAGTCACAGTGTGGCTTCAGAGGTAACCGGAGCACTGTGGATATGATATTTTGTCTCCGACAGCTACAAGAAAAGTACATCGAGCAGGACCGACCACTGTACATGGTATTTGTCGATTTCACTAAGACATTTGATACAGTCAGGAGGACCGGGCTATGGCAGCTACTGAGGAAGTACGGATGCCCAGAGAAATTCACAACTATGATCGAGGCTCTACATACAGGAATGATGGCGAACGTTAGTGCTGGAGGGGAAGTCTCAGAATCATTTGGTTGTGTACTGGCCCCCACTCTCTTCTCCATCTTCCTATCAGCAATGCTAGACGAGGCTTTCCGAGACATGGGAGATGGCATCGATATACAGTCCAGACAGAGCGCTGACCTATTCAATGTTGCACACTTCAGAGCGAAGACCAAGACTACTCAGATACTGGTGAGAGAGCTACTATTCGCATATGACAGTGCACTGGTTGCCCACTCTGCTGAAGAGACCCAGAAAATAGTGGACGCTTTCTCTGATGCATCAAAGAAGTTTGGCCTGAAAATTAACATCAAGAAGACAGAGGTGCTGCACCAACCCAACTCTACAAGAACCCGAGAGGAGGAGATCATGGTTGATGGAAACAAGCTGAACTCTGTTCCGGAATTCACCTATCTCGGAAGCACTATATCAAGTGATGGACGCATCGATGCTGAGATACAGAGGAGGATGGCCAAGGCTAGCACATCTTTCGGCCGACTACGCCAGAGACTCTGGAACAACCACCATGTGTCCATTTGGGGCAAATGTAAGATCTACCGTGCAATCGCGCTATCCACCCTACTATACGGAGCCGAGGCCTGGACAGTGTACAGACGGCAGGTGAAAAAGCTGCATGCCTTCATGATGTGACATCTGCGTTCAATCACGAGGCTAACCTGGAAGAACAAAGTGATGAATAAGGAAATACTCGAACGGATGGGCCTGCCCTCTATGGAAGATCTTCTGATCAAAAAGAATCTCCGGTGGACTGGACACCTCATGAGGATGTCATCAGACAGGCTACCAAAGCAGATCCTCTATTCTCAACTGTCTTGTGGCTACAGAAAGAGAGGGTGCCCCCGTCTCCGGTTCAGGGATACCACCAAGAGAAACCTGAAGCTGAGAGACATTAAGACTGACTCATGGACGCAACTCTCACAGCAGAGAGCTAAATGGAGAGTGGCAGTCAAGTAATGAACGCAGTCTTTGTTGCATCGCGACCGACAGCATGATGATGATTGAGGGCAGTATTCTATCTGCATTTAACAAAACATGTGTGTACTAAAGTGTATTTTATTCATTAAATATTGAATCCTGTACAATGTACTCACACTATGGTGATTACCCTTTCCCGGTGTATGTATATAGGTGCATTACCTGTTTGTCTGCAATTATAAGCATTGAATGACCATTTAAAAGATTTGCAATTCGAAGGGGACGAGTAGAATAGTATGCACTCACCTCTCAGACAAGGAATAGAGTTGTGGATAGAGTTGTGACATCAGCTAGCCTAGGTGCACTTATTGGTCCACCGGCCTGGAATGCATATACAAGGGTTCGATTCCGGCTTTAGATGTAATATTTCCTATTTCCATCATCCCCGAAACATTGCAGTAAAATATTGCTTTAATTAATGCAAAATATATACGCAGTAGAAGAGACATAGTCTGAGAGACTACATGCATGGTAGAAGAGGGGCGGTGGGATGGCTAGTATTAGCACCCTAGAGAACAATATCCCCAGAAGCGGCTGCTGTGACAACATCATATTGCTCCTCTCACGTCGACAACGTGATCAGCGCTTTTGTTATGTTAGCACAATTGTCTCTCAAATGGCGAGTGATATATATACTGTGGCCCGCCTCACGCTTCAGTATAAATACTGTATGGCCCCTGGGGAGATCGGGTAAAGGGAGGGCAGGCGGGATGTGGAGGAAGGAGGGGGTAGGGAGGGAGGGAGGGGGGAGGAGAGAGGAGGGAGGAGGGAGGAGGAGGGAGGCAGAAGGAGGGAAAGAGGCAAGAGGAAGGAGCCAAGAAGAAGGTGGGAGGAGGGAGGAGGCAAAAGGGTGGAGGGATGAAGCAGGGCCTGGAGGCAGGAGGAAGGAGGGAGGAGGGAAAAGGGAAGACGAGGGACACAGGAGGGAGGAAGCAGTAGGGAGGAGCAAGAAAGGATGAGGGATGAGGGAGGAGGGAGAAAGCTGGATTCAGGAGGGAGGAAGCAGGAGGGAGAAAGTGGGAGGCCAGAGATATGAGGGTGTACGGATGAGGGAGAGGAAAGCGTGTTGGTGGGAGCAGGAAAGGGAGCAGTGCGTACAGAAGTGGGTCAATGAAGGACAATACGGAGGGAGGAGAGAGAGTCAGGGAGAACGGGCAGCGAGGAAGGACGATGTAGGAGGGAGGACATACGAGAGAGGAGGTAGGATGGAGAGAGAGAGAGGAGGGAGGGTGGGGATATACGGGGAAGGGGGGAGTGTAGGGAGATAGGAGGGAGGCTAGGAAGAGAAGAGGGAGGGTGGAATTTAGGGAGGGGGAGGGAGGTTGGGGAGATGAACGGAGATGGAAGATGGAAGAGGAGAGGGATTGTGGCTCTTAATATCTCATGAGGAAGCATTATCGACAACTGCAGAACGGATCCCATCTGTTTGTGGTGGGTTGCTGCATCAGGGAAAAACATGCTAACATAAAAACGGTGACATTGGTTATTTACATGTACACTGCACGTGGTCGTATGAATTATTCACACCGTGTGTGATTGAGTACGTGGAGACTTGGCATCCCTTCGATTTGAGGAATGGTTATTGCTGGGGGGAGAGACTGACTTCGATTTGAGCGCAAGTGAAGTGATATTGACCTTACTGTTTCTATAACTGGAAGTCTAATTGCTGGTAGTCATTCTAGGAAGACAAGGCAATGTTGTTACTAGTCTAAGAGGTGTATTAGTGGTCTTGGCAAATAATTAGCTGGCACTCTCATATTGTAACTGAATTGAGATTCAGTGATTTCTACACTATGATCTGATATCCCATCTCACTCATATTATCTTGGCACTGAATACACTATAATTGTCCTCATCATTGTGTTGGCACATTGCTAGCGTACAAAATCATAGTATTACAGGATTGGGAGACAATGACTTCTGCACTATGATCTGATATCACATGTCACTCATATTATCTCAGCATTGAATACACTATAATTGTCCTCATCATTGTGTTGGCACATTGCTATCGTACAAAATCATAGTATTACAGGATTGGGATACCGTGACTTCTTCACTATGATCTGATATCCCATCTCACTCATATTATCTTGGCACTGAATACACTATAATTGTCCTCATCATTGTGTTGGCACATTGCTAGCGTACAAAAGCATAGTATTACAGGATTAGGATACAGTGACTTCTGCACAATGATCTGACATCCCATATCTGACTGATATGATCGTGGCAGTGATTACACTATTGTGTTCCTCAACATTGTACTGGTTTGGCAAATTATTAACATACACATGTACAACCTAAGAGAATGGAGATACAGCCACTCATGCACTATGATACGATATTCCATCTCACTGCTATCATCCTGACACTGAGTAAACGACCATGCCCCTCCTCCCTGCTCCTCAGACCACCATGATAGTGTTTCGATTTTATTTTCTTTCAGATAACACACATTACAGCTACATACAAGCCTATGATATGTAAATAGGAGTAGGCTAGTCTAATAATAAGAGTAGAACAATATAAAATACATATATGCCAAAAGAATTAAAAAAAACTAACATATGCTACTAACCATACCAACCAATTATCTATCTGCTACTGAAATGCAAGCAATCAAATAACTTATCAGCACCTACTGTGTGGTAAGATAACACCAACAATACAAGTGGCCAGCATTGAAAACAAGCCTGGGTACCTGGGCTTATATGCTATTGACAGTATAAATACAGCCTCAATACAACAAAATTAAATTTTGTTTAATGGACTTCATGATTCACCGGAAGGAATTTTAAGCCAGAATAAGCAGTTTGCCTCAATCCATGTGTCCTCGTCCTACACAAGTAAGGCTGAAAACTGCACTAGGTAGTGACAAGTGTCAATCAAGTTTGGCTCATTCCACTAATCTGTGTCCTACCCAAGTAATGTTGAAAACTGCACTAGCTTGCGACAAGTGTCAATCAAGTTGTACTCATGCCACTCGCCCTTGTGCCAAGTAAGTAAGGCTGAGAACTACAATAGATGGCGACAAATATCAAACCAGGTTGTACTCATTACATTCGTCCTTGTCCTACCCCAGTAAAGGCCCGGTCACATATACGTTAGTGGACATAGTTGAACGTAGTAGAGGCTAGCATAGTTGAACGTACTGGCCCCCATACTTCTCCATCTTGCTAACTTGGTGGGCCATGAATTCCGATTTAATCTTCGGGCATATTCAACAGAGGGTTATGCTAGAGGCTACCATACTGTGGTGAAGTTTCCATGCTCTTAATGTACTATGGCATACTCTAGCATACCTTAGCATATTTGGACATAGTTGAATGCAGTGGAGGCTAATGTACGTTGAACATAATTGAACATAGTTGAACGCAGTTGAACGTACCGACACCCTTGCCATCATTTATTTATCCATACCAAAACCGGCCATACCTTAGTGTTGTTCACAGTAGCTTAACATACTTACACCACGTTTGACCCACGTTAATCTATCCTACGGTCAACTACGTTCAACTACATTCACTAATGTGTATGTGGTCAGGGCTTAAGCCTGAGAATTGCACTAGATATCATCAAGTATCAATCAAATTTCTATGCGTAGATATCTTTGGGTTGGCGGATGTTTGCACCCAGGGTGTAGTATCACGTGACCTACCACGTGGACACAATGCACTTACCTTACTCAGCCAACCACAGTGTGGTTCGTGATATGCACCATTGTTATACATCTCCCATTTAACAGAGTTCGGTCAAACATTGGAGTCTTTCCTACAGGAAGTGAACCTTGGTATCAACCATCCGTCCCAGCCGGCCGGATGATATTGCTGGCAAATAGCGCGTTGATCACCATTTTCCCTGGTCTAACCCCCCACCCCCCCACTCCCCTTCTTCTACCACTAGATGAGTATTCAGTTGTGTTATATTGGTTCAAGATATTTACCCGCCTGAATACTATTTGTAGTGTGCATTGAGCGGTGGTATTGCCGAAGCCATTGACCTAATTCTCTGTATATAGGACCTTACATGTTGCCATGACGTAAAACTCCATCAACCTACAGCCAACTGTATATATATAGTACATTTGAAGGTTCCTTATATGGAAATTTAGAGTACTTTTAAAAAAGGAGGTTTTCTGGTTTATTACTGATGTATTATCAAAAGAATATATTTATTGTTCTACTATTATTTCAATCAGATTGACAGAAAATAGCAGGCCAGTCAATTACAGCATGGTTGAAATAGAGAATATATTACTAAGATGCACCATTACGAAGATAAATATATGCTTCGTTCTCCCTTGGCGATGTGTAGCGTGGGTGTGAATTACCAAAGTTTGTTTTACTTTTGTAATTTTTATTTTTTTTATTGAGGCTGTATTTATAGTGTCCATATCATATAAGCCTGGGTAGTCAGGCTTGTTTTCAATGCTGGCCAGCTGTAGTATTGGTGTTATCTTATCACACAGTAGCTGCTGATAAGGTATTTGATTGCCTGCATTTCAGCAGCAGATAGATAGTTGGTCGGTTTGGTTAGTAGTCTATGTTAATTTTGTTGGATCTTCTTGTCATATATGTGTTTTATTTGTTCTACTATTACTAGTAGACTAGCCTACTCCTACTTGCATATCATAGGCTTGTACATAGCTGAGTGGTGTGCTATCTAGATACTTTTGGCATGGTTAGCTTCCATTGGGCGTCCCGCTGGTGGGCCGTGACATATCACATGCTCCTTTACAGTGCAGCTTAGTGGGGGTTTCCTAGCCTTATTTTACACAGATATTTTGTGTATGTTTTTAGGTCAGGAATTTGTCGTTCCTTTACTGTTTGGGCATTCCACACCTCGGCAGCCATTTCCAGTGTGCTACTCTCGTGAGCTTTTATTTGGCTTCTGGTCTGCTTTAGTAGTGGCGCATTATTTGCTCTAGTAGCCCTTTGTGGTTTTGTTAGTATTTGATTGTCTTGACTATAGCTGTATGCGAGGTAAAAGAACAACAACATATATTTATATATATATATCTATATATATAAAAATAGATATATATACATTGAAAGTGACAAGCACGTGACTGTTGGAGTCAGTTCCTCAAGAGTCAGAGTCGGCAGGATGCATAGAATGACCGACTATCGGTATGTCAAGTATGTTTGGTATGAGAGTATCGGTGGTAGAAGGAAACTGACCAGAAATATTATGAGTCATTCGCATATTAAATGATATAGCACATGGGTATATCGCTGAATAATTCCTTCCTTGATGTTTTGAGAACTGAGCAAGTTTGCTAACTTCATGGTTAAATCCGGTCAGACTTGATTTCCGAGTTCTATTTCAAAATATTTGCATGTGGAAACACTCTACACAGTAAGTTATGATACCGGCATATGACTATTCATATCCACACCTGACAGTAGCAGGTCACAGTTCTTAAGTCCATTGAGTTATTGGCAACGGCAACGGAAGTGTTCATGGGTATCCAACATTGGTTACAATGATAGTTGACTGATACTGATACGCATTAATCTATGGTGTCCTCTGTGGCGGAGTGGTTAGAGTGTCTGACTTTTTTCTAGGTCGGATGCCTGATCTGACGGTCAGCGGTTTGAGTCCCTGTGGCCCCACCCCACCAATGCCAATTTGGATTTCCACTGTTGTGTATAACGTACAGCGTCATCAAATGCCGGTTGCTCTCATACCATGTCTATGTGGTGTGGGAGGTTAAAAATCCCTTGTATCAGTAAAAGTGTAGACCCGGGCTTTCTATCGACAAACTGGCCACAGCAGGAGGCTCCACATCACGGCCCTGGGAATCAGCTATCTGATTGCAAATCCTGCTGCCACCATCCACCACCGAGAGCAGGTCCCACATATAAAGATCATACCTCTGGTTGAAAATCTATTGAGATAACTGGTGGAAGGACACACTGAAGAAGATCGATGACCACACCAGTTTGGTATTTAAACCTAGACAATAACTTCCTCCCACACCTACATGGCTATCCTGAGGATGGTCTTAGCATAATGAACATCGACACAAACCTCTTCAGACAACCGCGGCCTGCTCAGGCGATTCCAGTATATCGGGTTCAATGTGATTACTGAGTGTGTGCCTCTACATTAAGGAGACCATTGGAGCTGTTCTGCAAATATTGTTCACTTAAGCAATCACCATCTCCTCGCAGAATGCTCATTTTAGTATCACCCGGGGAGAAGAGACTCCTGAGTAAAACAACCTGTCCGGTCTTAAGCCACTTGGCGTAATGCCAATTGATACCGATTTTACGGTGATCGATGTCCTATTTTGAGTGTGGGAAATAATATTTGGAATCCGGTATTGGATGTTATTACAATAACACTGAATGGAACCGTTCTCGGTACTGTATGAAGGTGATCAATAAGGTTATCCCCACGGTACTTATATTACTTATTTGACTGTACTACTTATTTAAACCACTTGCCACATGAAACTTAAACAGCCTTATTCACTGTACAATACCAGTGACCAACCACTCCAGTACACAAAGCTAGTATATGCAGCATGTCGATTACTAAGCCCATTCCTGGAACCAAATTACCCACGCACTACTACTACCTCATTGCGATGAGCGGTGGATCACATCCACGCCTCCTGGGCCCCTGTCCCGCGTCGTCTACTTGTAAGTGTCAAGCTCAGTGGAAAAGGGACCGGTGGAGGCTGCATCATTTATAGCCCTATCATCGCTCTAGGCCTGGTGCTTGCAGACCTCAGCTTATTATATTGGTGAAGGTCCTATGTTGCACTTCAGGGGGATACAATACCAGAGCTAATGGCCTAGGTGAATGGCTGATCCAGCTTCATTCTTAGCCGGAGCAATTGCATACCTAAGTGAGTAGAATAGGAAAAATAAGTTAGTTTTATGTATTGACACTTCTACAGCACATTGACTTTATCCTTGGCTATTGGGCGTTAAACATATGGTCATTCTGACATATTTCTTTAGAGGAAACCCACTTTCCGATAAGCAGCAAGTGGTCTTTTATATGTACTTTCGCACAGACAGGACAGCCCATACCACAACCTTTGATGGACCAGTTATGGGCACCTGGTTGGAATGGAAAATAGCCCAACTGCAAATAAGTCCACTGAGCAGCATCGATGGGATGACCCACACCTTCACAGGTGGACATGCTACCATTTGAGTTACGTCCCTCTCCCTGGAAGCAAACATTACAAATAAGAAAAAGTGTTGGTATATGGGTTCATATAATACGCACAGAACGTTGTTGCCGAATCGGTAGAGTGTGAGATTCGCGTGCGCGACATCGGGAGGTGGGTTCCTGGTCGAGTCAAGTCGATGACTTCTGAAACTAATATGTCTCACTTCCTGGTGCTCGCCCTTAATAGGATACGGCAAGGACTGGTTAGATCAGTGACAGGATAATGTGACTATGGGGGATATCAAATCATGATGCCGATAACCTGATTCCCCAGTGGGGCAGCACTATAAATTGTCATGAGTGTGCACTATCACAAGTTTGTACCCGTCCTGATATGACCTTGGATGTTGCCAGGATGTTGTCAAATTCAAATGACCAAACTCACACATGACTGCACTCTCCATTTATATATATAATACATAAAAGATACCTGGACTTTTCTCAGGCAGCGTTTCCGCACTCCTACATGCCACAGGTAGGAATTCCTAATGTGACCACCCCCCCCCCCCCAACTTATGGTTAAGAAACACGCTTTGGAATAAGGATTCCTATATTAGGTATGCACTCTACATATATATTTGGAACATGCGTGGACTATTTATTCTCAGGCAGGGTTTCCATCAGACTATAATTTGAAGGTACACATAATGGGATGGAGCGGGTATTATTGTTCCACATCACTTGCACAATTATGATCTAGATATCGCTTCCCGGTCGAGTCACGTGACTTTCAAAAGTAATCTGTGTTCCTACTTTGTCTGGTCGTTGACATCATTTGATATGACTGATTAGCTCAGTATCAAGATAATGTCACTAAATGGGAAATTCAGTGATGGTGCCACAGCCTAGTCACTCAGTGGGGCACAACGATAAAGCTACCATGATTTCACACTGCAGCATCGTCCTGATATTGACCTTGTCTGTTGCCAGGACGTAATACTCCAGGAAATGAACAACAAAAAGCTACCGGTAGCTGTCTGGATTCATATAGGAAACTTCAATCTAAAACACAAGAAAACCATAGTCCTTTCACCTAATAGATTTCACTGATTAACTTCCTAGCCACAGGAAAATCTCAAGTGCAATATATATGAACAATTTATTTGTTTCACTGGCATATATGTATAAATGAAAGGTTGGTTTAACCGTACCGGAAGTGGCCTGGGGTCCACAGTTTTGTTTGGATTAATCGATCATTTGGATTAACCAACTTTTTGATATGATAAATCGCAGAATTGTTGCCATGCCACCAAATAAGTTTGGATTAACCGAGCTTGGTTTAACGGGGTTATACTGAATAATAAAGTCCAAACATACTTAGAGGACGTTAATCTGTGCCATACATGAATTAAATGTGTGATTATGACTGAGGAAGAAAACTACTACTACACCTGATCAAAGACAATGCGCCTTGTTTGCCATTAGGTGGCAGCAGGCATGATTATTTCAGTATTTCCGGTATGAGCACAAAATGGCGCGTCTTATTGTACATTGTCTTTGGTGTCACTGTGAGTGTTTAGTGTGTGCCACACTCCATAGGTGGCGCCATGCATACATAGGGCAGGGTGGCTATACCACTTCGCCACATAAGTGTTAGGACCTAATCACGTGGTCCGACCTGCCGGAGACAGCCAACACATTAGTCACGTGACGCCGTCGGGGCGTGATGGCCCAATGGTCATGCACTATGCATGGTCGGCAGGCAACGACGGTGGTCGGTGGGCGGCATCGTGACGCGTGACGTCCCTGTGTATGACACTTATGGTCAGGTGACGCGCAGTTGGCGATGCTGATTCTTATAGGAGTTGCTGGTTTGTGTTTATATTGGGTTTGTTTGTTGTCTTCGCCATACTGCCTGATATTGGATCGAAACTGCTTCATCAGCACAATTGTGTAAAGATTCATGGTGCATATTATGTGTCTGTATTAACCCCAACTCAAAAAGCCACTTACTTCCAGTTAGTCGCTTCAGCGGGGTGTGTTTATATTGGGTTTGTTTGTTGTTTTCGCCATACTGCTTTATATTTCACCGATACTGCTTTATCACCGTATTTGTGTAAAGATTCCAGGTACATTTAATGTGTCTGTATTAAACCCGACTCAGAGCAAGATACATCCTATTAGATGCATTGGTGTGGTGTGTTTGTTTTGGGTTTGTTTGTGGTTTTCTCAAGAGAGCTTTATATTAGATGTATGCTGCTTTATTAGCACATTTGTGTATAGCTTGATGGTGCATATTATGTGTCTCTGTTAACCCCAACTGAAGAGCACCTTACTTCCAGTTAGACGAGGGTGTGTTTGTATTGGCTTTGTTTGTTGTTTTTCCATGGGTTACACCCAAACTTATGAACATAATGATGATGATATACAATAACGGGGAAATTAGCCAAAGAAAGCAAGCTTCAGACAGATATAGATAATCACCACAAATCGAGAAACCAAAGCCAGAAGGCAGGGAGTAAAGCCAAAAGACGGTTCATCATCAAACAGCACCACCAATGGGGGAAACACTTGTACAAATCTGGGAAAAATACTATTACCGAACGCAAAAAACAAACAACACATCACCCTATGTGCTGAGGATGGAAAGGAACTCAGTAACACAGAAATAGCTGAAACCATGAAGAAACATTTTTCGACCATAGGGGACAAACTGTCAGAAAAATTCAGTGCAAACTGGGACACGAAAGCACCAGAACTACACACAGCAATTGACACATGCTCAACTACAATACAAGAAATAAGCGACCTAATACAAAATATTGACTGCAGCAATCCATCAGGCATTGATTACATCTCCAGCACAATACTGAAGGATGCACTCAACTGCATCCCAAATACAATATGTGATCTCTTCAACAGATCATTCAATGGAGGGTCGTTCATAAGCTGCTGGAAAACAGCTAAGGTCACTCCTGTCCACAAGGAGGGGACAGACAATCATTAGCTAGCTACATGCCTATCTATTTCCTACCAGTACCCATCAAGTTAATGGAGAAGGTATTGCATAGACACATAGCAAATTACCCAAACAAACATCAAATCCGACATAACAAACAAGGCAGGTTTAGCCAAAATCACTCAACAACTAAAACCATAGCTAAGTTAACTAATGAGATTGCAAGCAATATACATTTTAAAAAGATGGTGCGGTAAGCATTTATAGACTTTAGCAAAGCCTTTGACATGGTGGACCACACAACATTAACAAATAAATTAAGCCAAATGGGGATAAAAGGAAAACAGGAGACTGGGTAAGTGACTGCCTGCTAAACCGGAAACAATGCGCTATAGTGAATGGGGCAACATTGGGGGAAGAATATTTAAACTACATAAGTACCACAGGGGTCCATGTTGGGCCCCCTCCTGTTCCTAATTTACATAAATGACCTCAATAATTGGTTAGAAACAAAACACATCCTTTTATATGCTGATGACACAGTGGTCTAGGTGTCTAGCAAATCACTCAAGGAACTGATTGATTGATTGATTGATTGATTGGTGGTTGCTTTACGCTGTGTCGGCAGCATAGGCCATATTCACGGCGAGAAATGTTTGTTTTTTGTTCAAACCATCACTTTTACATGTAAAAGCAGACAATCAAGTATGTGCCAATAGACACTCATTAAATTAGAAAGCTCACAATCATATATTTGTGGTCAAGGGAAACAAATTCCCATAGAAAAAGAAAAGTGTTATTAATAATTGATAGAATCTATTTTGTAAACTATATGAGGTGGTACAGTCCAGCTGCCCTCAAAAAGGCTAAAATGTTTTCCTGATTTACCTTAGTAAAAAGGTCATGCATACTCTCTGCAGTGTAGAACTGTTGGCGCAGGGCCAAAAAATCAACGCAACTTAGTAAAATGTGTTTGAGTGTCAGCGGGGACTGACACCCAATACATTCAGGGGAGGTTCCCCCTTGAGCAGAAAAGCATGTGTAAGCCACGAGTGGCCAATGCGGCAGCGGCTAAGGACCACTTGGTCAAGGAACTAGAAGCAAGCCTAAATCAAACAATATTGACGTTAAACAAATGGTGCCAAATAAACAAAATAACAATAAATACAAGTAAATCAAAAATGGTATGGTTTGGTACCAGGCACACCAAAAACCTTACTGGGGGATGGGCAACTTGAGTTACTAAACAGCTATTGCTATCTAGCAGTGGACCTAGACAGGCACCTAAATTATGGCACCTGCATAACAAATACAATAAAGAAAGCTAACTATAAAATATGGCTACTAGCAAAACTAAGATACTAGATGCCTGAAAGCATACAAATATACAAATGTATGATCGTACCCTACTTTGACTACAATGACATCATCTACATTGGAGGGAATGCAAACCTGCTAAATCAATTAAAAGTGCTACATGACAGAGCACTAAAGGTATGCCTCCAGGTCCACAAAGGATTCCCAATGATGGAACTCCACAATAAATGCAACACAAAACTACTAACAAATAGAAGAGAACTACACCTCAAGCTACTTGCACTCCACTACACCACACAACAAAGTCTCACAGTGACTGCTGGGAGAAACACCAGATATACAGGCACACCAGTGCTAAAGGAAACCATAAGCATTAATCAAATACATGAGAGAAGTGTGTTAGTCATGGCCGCGCAAGGCTGGAACAAACAACCACCTCCAGTCAGAGCAATCAAGAAACTGGAGCTCTATCAACAATTCCTAAAAAAGAACACATAAAAAACATACACCATCATATGGGCACCAAATAACACCTGACCGCAAACTGTGAAAGAGCACACATGCCAAGGACAGGGGACTAAAGAGGGTGCACACCATACCTATAAATATACAGTCATCTGGAGTACTGGGAGGGTCGGAAGAAGTGAGGTCATAGTCCACCTTGGTATGTGTTCTGGGACAAATCACGAAAGGTATGGACAGACCAACCATGCTCACCAAACCCAACCTATAATACACTATGGCATGAGAAAATACCACAACCCGCCACCATGTCACAGTCCCAAAAAGTACACATGTGTTCTGGCACATCCGGGTACCAACTAGGGACAGGGCACACATGAAAGGAAGGCGGTAAATCCAAAAGTCAGGGACAATGCCGTTAGAACTATGGTTAACAATTTAACACTACAGCCAAATTCTGGGAACAGGTCCTCATCCATTAGCGGTATGCACTAGGCTATGATTTTAGTTATATTATAGGAAGTTCTACCCTAAAAAAAAAAAAAAACTAACATAGATAAATGCTGGTGGATGTCCCGGATAGCAACCCGGAACCAGACCTGGGGTATTCATTCCTCACATCTGTCCAGCGTTGAAAAAAGCACCCTTGCGGGAGCTTACACACTATGGGCAGAATAACTACTGTATCAATACAACAACAAAACTGCTCTATATTGCATTGATACTGCTTTTTTCAGCATATTTGTGTAAAGATGTATGGTGCATATTATGTGTCTGTATTAAACCTGACTCAAGAGCAAGCTACTTCCAGTTAGACGTGTTAGTGTGGTGTGTTTGTATTGGGTTTGTTTGTTGTCTTTGCCATACTGTTTTACCTTGCACTAATACTGCTTTAACAGCATATTTCTGTAAAGATATAGATGGATACACACATGTGAATCTTTGTACAGCTGAAGTAGAGCACTCTCGAGTTGGGGTTAATACGGGTAGCTTATAATGGATCATTAATGTTCTTTGTATCCATGGGATAGATGTGTCATACAACTACAAGAGGATTTGTGTGTAACACTTTGCGCCACTACAACTGATCTGATTCTAGATCTGCTTCGTCCCTGGCATCATTACTGAATAAACCAATGCAAAATGAGACAGGTCGGCGTTGAGTAATTGTCTGTGATGCTCCGCAATGCGGAGTAATTTGGTGCATGGACACAGCCATAGCCGGCCTAGTAACTAAGGACGCCACCCATGCTGCCTCCTAACGAGAAACAATTGTATTAATCTACACCTTGTATGCCAGCGCCGCCTATCTTCACTTTTTAAGATACAAAACCTGATTAGCCTATGTAAATATTGATCGGAGTGCCATCTGCAGTGAATTTGTTCACCGCGTATCAATAACTGTGCAGAAGCCTATATAAAGCCATGATCTGCAGCAGTGAGCTCACTTCAACATGGGCACAAGGAGGACACTGACTAGCCTTAAAACTGCCACCCACCCAACGCCACATGGACAGTTACTAAAGGGCAAGGGTTAAAGCTTCTAGGACCTCGCTGTATTTGTTAGCTTGTTGTTGAATGAACTTCTTGTTGAATAAAAAAAAGACTTACACTGCTGGACCTATAATAAATCCAACTTTAAAAACTAAGTTGCTGTGTCGCTTTTAAAATTACCTTCTCCCCAACCATAGGCGCAAACAGGCCCACACTCACACACATCCGCCCCCACACATTCAACCAGCCACGCCCACCTAAACCCACTCACCTACACCCACATCCGCCTAAATGCACCCACATCTACTCACTCACACCTCCACACCCACTCAAACAACTACACTGTGAGGTAACCATGCCAACAGCAGCCAGATAACACACAACACAGCTATATACAAGCCTATGATATGTAAATAGGAGTAGGCTAGTCTAGTAATAAGAGTAGAACAAATATAACACATATATGCCAAGAAAATCCAAAAAAATTAACATAGTGATAAGATAACACCAACACTACAGCTGGCCAGCATTGAAAACAAGCCTGAATATGCAGGCTTATATGCTATGGACAGTATACATACAGCCTCAATACAAAATAAATATAAACAAACTCACATACACCCACACCCACTCCTTCCGCCGACTCACACGCACCACTGGCCATTGATATTGAACCACACCCACCTATCCTCAGTGACACCCACCCACTCCCATGCATATCCCCCGACACTCACCGTCCTCCATTCACGGCCACCCATGATCACCCATAGCGATTTCTATCCACCCACTCCCACGCATCGTCACTCACATCCACCAACCCCTACCCTCACCACCCACACAACCCACACCCACCCACACCATCCACACCTCCCACACCACCCACACCACCCACACCACCCACACCACCCACACCACCATGCCACCCACACCACCCACACCACCCACACCACCCACACCACCCACACCACCCATGCCACCCACACCACCCACACCACCCATACCACCCACACCACCCATGCCACTCACACCACCCACAGAGCACACCTGCCACCCACAGCGCTTATACAGATCCACACCCCATCCACTAACACTTCCACCCAAATCCACCCACACCCACCCTCATCCACCCACACCTACCCACACCACCCACACCCAATCACCCCACCCACTCCACCCACACCCACCCACCCCGCTTATACGGACCCACCCCCTATTCACTGTCACTTCCACCCACATCCGCCCACACCCCCCCCCCCCTCATCCACCGACACCTACCCACAGCACCCACACCCGAGCACACTACCCACACCATCCCCACCACCCACACCCACCCACCCCGCTTACCCGGACCCACACCGCATTCACTGTCACTTCCACCCACATCCGTCCACAGACCCCCCTCATCCACCGACACCTACCCACACCGCCCACACCCAACCACACTATCGACACCACCCCCACCACCCACACCCATCCCCCCGCTTATACGGACCCACACGCCATTCACTGTCACTTCCACCCACATCCAACCACCCCCTCATCCACCGACACTTACCTACACCACCCTCACCCACCGACACTATCGACACCACCCCCCACCACCCACACCCATCCACCCCGCCTATACTGACCCACACCCCATTCACTGTCACTTCCACCCACATCCACGCACACCCACCCTCATCCACCCACACCTGCCCACACCACCCTCACCCACCCACACCACCCACACCGCTCACACCCACCCACACCTACCCAAACCCCTCACACTCACACCGACATCCACTCTGAGCGACCCACTTCCACCCAAATCTACCCACACCCACCCTCAACCACCCACACCTGCCCACACCACCCTCACCCACCCACACCACCCACACCCACCCACACCGTTCACACCACTCACACCCACCCATACCTACCCATACCCCTCGCACTCACACCCACATCCATTCTAAGCGACCCACTTCCACCCAAATCCACCTACACCCGCCCTCGTCCACCGACTCCCTCCTTCTATGCATGCACCCAGTCACCCACACCCCTCGCACATACATGTACCTGCAACCATCGACACCGACGTAAACCAGCACCTACACCACAACCTACACCGCACTTCCAACGACGCACCCACACCCACATCCACCATCAGCACCTCCAGCCCCGGGAGTGGAGGGAGGTGTGGGTAGACGGGGATGGTCCTTGTTGGAGGTGGCACACACCCCGGGCAGACAGCAGTCATTTAGGCAGTGTATATATGATCGCCCCGGGGTTGGGCGGGGTGAGGCGGGGTGGCGACCGGGTGGGTGAGTCTTTGCGCCGGGACGGTAGGGCCGGGATGGGGCGGGTTGGAGACCGGGCCGCGGCAGGCAATTCTGGCGCGCCGGGACCGCCCATCATGATGCGTTGTGACGGCGTGACTGATGGAGTGTCGCACTTAGTCATCCCCTCCTCTCCTACCCTTCTTCTCCTCCCTCCGTACCTCCCTCCGCCTGCACACCATTACCCCCGCCGCCAAGCATGGATCACAGTCTAGTTGTTTGGAGGTTGTTGGTGTTTTAAGTTCTGACAACATCTCAGGTCACATCAGGATGGGTCCTGAATTGTGACAGTGCAAACTCATGGTGACTTTCTACTGCTGTCCCACTAGATGACAAGGCTGGGTAGATATCCCACTCAGTCACATTATCCTGACATTCAGTCATTGCCCTATCCTCATAATGCTGAGCGCCAAACTATGAAGTGGTAGGTATATATTGTTAAGCCATTAGTTTGATCTGAACAGGGTCGAACCCGTGCTGTTCGAATCCCACGATCTACCAAAACGGGACACAGACGCTTAATTTATTTCGCCATCCCGTCTAGTCGACCAGAGTCTAAGTTGTGCTCAGTGCACGGGTGTATCAGGTGACCTTTGCACGTGGTGGCTTAATGGTCTCCTGCTCCTAAGTCGCTGGTGTGTTTGCTATGCAATGTTTCACCATGTCCATTTGGCCGACAAGACCGTCTGGTGGCAAAGGCGTAGTAGCCTTTAAAGGCCAGACTGCTCAATGAAGAGGGCCACCATGTCGGTAGTCAATCAGGACACATACTCAGCTCCAGTAAATTATGTTAGTAGGCCCTGCGACAGTTGGAAACAGAATGCGCATGGTATTGGTTAGTTCATGCAACTGCCATGGAATTCTGGATCCAAGTACTATGGTACCTACTAGGACACCCAAACCAAGTATTTATAGATTGCTTCATGCAGCTAACATGTAATTATGTATCCAAGTACTATGGTACCTAGAAGGACATCCAAAATAATAATTTTGTTTTTCTGAGAAGGCAAATTTCCCATTGGGTAATCAATATCGTTTCATAGTTAAGGCCATGTCACATGTCACAGGATTGGGGGAAACGGACAGCAAGCAAACAAAATCTGGTGTGTGGCCATACAAGTTTTGAACATGCACAAAACTAGGAATTGATGCCGCCGGATTGACGTCTACGGTTCTTGTCCGGTTTGAATTTGTTTGCATCCTTTGGATATCCATTCATGTCCGTTTCATATCCATTTCATGTCCGTTTCATGTCCGTATGTCCAGCGGCCTTTGACACTATAGCGCAACATTTTGACACATTTTAATACATTTTGATGCTTATCACCACCAGACTAGACAATTATATCCATTGCTCAATCCGCTGACAGCCGCTTTAGGTTTGTTATCGCGGGGGTTTGCGGCGTCTGACTGGGGCTGCTTCAAAACAATAAAGCAAATAACGCTGCCAGCATGATACTCCCTCCGCCGGCCGGAACCTTGTTAGTGCGCGCAATACATCCCCCTAATGTCCATGCCTCCATTTGTGTGTGATGGATGATGTATTGGGTGCATGGTTTGTGGATGCACACGCGAGGCTTCCCGGTAAGCGATGCGCCATGGCCCAGACTATAAACACCACTGTGTTAAGCGGTATTATGCTTAAAGCTACATAGTCCGATGAAAATATCAAATTTACAAAACCTGAACAGTGATCTAGATTTGACAATTTCAGGCACATAACCGCATAAATGCCAACCTGAATATTTCGATGAACATTGGGGGTCAACCATTCAAAATATTAAGATTGCACATCCCTAATTTGTTGTTTATTTATCCATATCCATTTATTCACAACCAAGTGGAATTAGTGATAATTACAATTACTTCCAGGTAAACACATTTTATTTTAAGTACATTTTT
Organism: Branchipolynoe longqiensis; assembly: GCA_030323885.1. NCBI lineage: Eukaryota > Metazoa > Annelida > Polychaeta > Phyllodocida > Polynoidae > Branchipolynoe > Branchipolynoe longqiensis. Next base: position 88,126,687 of record CM059191.1, on the reverse strand, counting down.
TGGATTGTCATTTAAGCATATTTTCGGATACACTGATCTTATTCTACAGACCTGATTTAAGTACTGGTGCATCTATCGAACATTTGGTAGCACATAGAAAGGAATACGGAGTTAATTTAATAGAACCCGTTACAGCAGAAATATATGATGTCAGAGGTTTGACTTGCTTACCAACATAAATTCTTTATATTTGCACTTCAAATATCTAAAAAGTTAGCCATTTAACATAAAAGCTACTTCAAATCAATGATTTTAGAACAATGTTACTTCAAACAAAAGTCATCATCATCACCATGCTGTCGGTCGAGATGCGACAAAAACTGCGTTCATTACTTGACTGCCGCTCTCCATTTAGCTCTCTGCTGTGAGAGTTGTGTCCATGAGTTGGTCTTAATGTCTCTCAACTTCAGGTTTCTCTTGATGGTAGCCTGAAACTGGAGACGAGGGCGCCCTCTCTTTCTGTAACCAGACGAAAGTTGAGAATAGAGGATCTGCTTTGGTAGCCTGTCTGATGAAATCCTCATGAAGTGTCCAGTCCATCGGAGATTCTTTTTGATCAGAAGATCTTCCATAGAGGGCAGCCCCGTCCGTTTGAGTATTTCCTTATGTGTCACTTTGTCCTTCCAGGTTAGCCTCACGATTGAACGCAGATGTCGCATCATGAAGGCATGCAGATTTTTCACTTGTCATATGTACACTGTCCAGGCCTCGGCTCTGTATAGTAGGGTGGATAGCAAAAGTAATGTAGACTATAATGACCAATCTAATATATTTATCTCAGAAAATGACAGACACTCAACACCATCAGACTATGCGGCTTTAAAGTTGCATAATCCGATAGCTTCGAGTTGCTGTCCTTCTTCTGAGTTAAATATATTTGGTTTATCATTATTATCTAATCTACTTTTGTTTGATGTCCCGTTGAACTAATATCATCGAATACTTTTGGAGATATTTGAGGTGTAACCATACAATATTTATGCTTGTCAAAACTGACCCCATAAGCTTCAGCAGTATTCCCTCCTGTGTAGTAAGGCATTCGTAATAAATGCACAAGTGGCTCACTTGGATAAGTATGTAACATTTAGATATAGGTGTAAAGTCCTCAGCTGGCAGCTGTGGTTTGTGTAGGCAGGCTATAATGGAATCAATACAGGCAAGAAGAGAAAGGAAGAGTATAAAGAATGAAAGTGGAGAGAGAGACAATGCCCTCAGGTATATTATGATACCACCTGACAGTGTTCTCCAATGAGAATAAATCATTTACAGTTCCCCCAATGAACGTCAACCATTCCTGTGTCACCATGGCTACCATGATCTGCCCACCACCACCATAAGGTGTGGCTGCTTGGCCACCACCTGCCTGAGCTGAGTGTGTGGTGGTGTGGACTAACAGAGGGGGGGGAGGGGATAGTCAGTAGAGCTCCAAGTTCCCCTTACTCTCTAGTGCCTCTTTCACACTAATATATAATGACTAGTGACCATAAGTAAAGGATCACCAGCAACTACGTAAATACATTCATGCACTTGGCACTATATACCATTTACCATTATAAACCATTTGCATTCCCCCACCAGTGCGTTTTATCGGAATATTTTACATATGTTTTGCTTTGTAAAAGGTTAACCTTGTATCGGACTATGCCACTGCATAACCCTATTAGACGATGCCATGTTCAAAAGAAAAATATATATCTCGATTATATCCTACATATCCAACTTAGATACTTGTGTGCTTATTAGGAAAATAAAACTGCTAGGATGTCATGTTTTCATTTTAAATATTGCTACATGCCTGGCTGTTTAATACAGTATACACGTCAATTTAACTAATGTAGTGTTTAAAGATCGGCCCAATGTTCTTATCTCCGAAAATGGCAGGAATTCAATAGCGTCGGACTGTACAACTTTAACATAGTGTGTAGACAAGTAAACAACCTGCATTCAGGTGTCCTCTGTAAATCCTGCATGTATCTGTCCTCTGGGTAGACGGTGGTTGTGGTAGTTATCCATAGGCATATTGCGTGTTAGATACCATGAGGGATTCAATCAGATGTAAAATGGCAATCAAATAATAAAGATAGACAGGTATATCATCGCTTCTTGGTGCAAATGATAGCTACTATTTATGTCCCTTCTGATAGTAATTGTGGGTTGATTCCCTGATATTAGCCAGCATCGGATAAGATGTATTACTAACACTGTAACAGTTATAAAAAGTATTACATTTTGAGGAAGGACAAGGACCCACTTCAATGCAAGGGGTGCGAGTTTCAGTACCTCCTTCAGAATGTTGCATAAACCAACTAGGTTGGTTGGTCGGTTGGTTGTCGGAGTTTTAACATTCTGGCAACATATACGGTCATGTTAGGACGGATACTGACTTGTGACCACGTACATTCATGGCAGCTTTATAGTACTGCCCCACTGGGATGCCAGGCTGCCAGCATCATGACCTGAAATGCCCTATCCTACTATTAGTACTAATACCGAGCGCCGGCTACGAAGCCAGGAGGTATACATGTGAAGTGGGGCAGACTATACTCGAGCTGTGGCCATTGCGGGCTTGGGCGGAGCAACCTGCATATGGAAATGCGGGCTGCTCGCCAAGACGAACCCGCATTGGCCATCAGATGCAGTGCAGGGTTCACTCCTATAACTTGTTGCTAGGAGACCCAGGTTGCGACTCTCCTAGCAACGTCGGAAGGTCAAGCGCTTGGGCTCAGACCCATCGGACATGTTTCTGCATGATCTGATGTTTTAGACGAGATTTAGGCTTTAATTGTCAGAATTCCAAACTGTATTAACTTAACGAAATGGTATTTAATCATATTGATCATTATTGAAGAACTTAGATTGTACCAGTAGGAACAGAAATAAAGTTGTGAGCTCTATAAAGTGATTGTAATGTTCCTTGCATTCTTTACTATCCTCCAGTCCCTTCGTATATTAACTGCTATGGTCAACTTGATATTAATATTCCATCATTCTCTATATAATGTAAGGGCCTTCTGCCTGGCTGGCTGTATGAAGCCGATCACCCCCCCCCCCCCCTCCATGGAAATAATAACCACTTTCTTAATAAAAGCATGCACTACCGTAATACCACCTAACTGAGTAAATGCTATCTAGGCTGTTTATGAGTGACAGCGGCGGCCAAGTGGAGAGTCCGCTTGGTTCTGGATTACTTAACGTACTATAACACTCTATATGGTGGGGAGGAGAGCCAGTGAATTAAGGGAATAATTAATAGACGTCTATTAAATGCGGGAACATGGTCAATCCGTATCTCTATGGGACTCTGGCTCTCCACCCTTAGCCCGGGTTTCATAGCATGAAGGTGGTCAATCGGCGGAGGGACGAGAGGCGGCGGCGGCTCGACAGCAGGGCCAGGACATTCACATGGAATTTATTACGAAAACCTTATTTAGGCATGCAAATGGTGCAGAACGGTTAAACATGTTTAAGTTGTTGGTTTCACTCGGCCTGGGTTCGAACCCGTGTGTTTGAATCCCATGATCTAGCAAAGCGGGATACGGACGCTTACCTCATTCAGACATCCCAAATGATCCAATTACCACTATCAGGCGCGCTGACGGAATCGGTGGAGTGCGGGCCTCAGGTGCCAGAGATGGGGATTTCGTTTCCAGGTCGAGTCAAACCAATGACTTAAAAAATTGATACTTCATAGCCTGGCGTTCAGCATTAATAGGATAGGGCAAGGACTGGTGTGCTCAGTGTCAGCATAATGTGACTGAATGGGTCATTGAGTCATGGTGCTGGTGGCATGCTTTCCCAGTGGGGCAGCACTATAGAGTTGCGATGATGGTGCACTGTCACAAGTCAGTACCCGTTTTGACATTACCTTAGCTGTTGCCAGGACGTAAACCTCAAAAACCCAACTAACCATTTAGGACTAGAGTGGTAGCCGGTTTATGTATGTACATGAACCATATATGCCTCGACCCACCCTTAGGCGTGGCACAACAGGACGAAGAAGTCTTCTCTAAACATGGCAGATATGACCTTCCGGTTCCACGGCCTCGGGTTGGCTTTCCGGAAGTGACCTTGCATGTATTCCGGGCACCCAATTTCCAATCGCCCTGAGCGTGCAACATCATCTGTAGGCTATTAACTCAGCACAATCCATATCATGCAAGATAACTGTAGGGTTATATCAGCAAACATGCTCTTTTTGGTCCTGTTTTAAGCTGATTGGTCTTTTAAAGTGCACATGGCATGGTCTATGTGTGGGTGCTCATTTAATGTACATAACCATGGTATATTGTTCGCATGTCTTTCTAATGGGGCTGTCACATTACGACGTTTCTCACCGGCGTGCCGCCAACGCGCTAAATATATTCAACGCGTCGAGAAACGTCAAACTTGGCGAAAAATGGGCAAATTTTGTCGCCGTTGATCAACGTGCCCCGCGCGGTCCAGCAACGCGCTCATAACGCGTGTCGACGTGCTAGAAACGCGCCCGTAACGCGCGACCCAACACGTTGACGCGCGTCGAAAGTTTTGTGCATGCACAAAACCTTCGACGCGGCCCGACGCGCGCCAATGTATCCGTCCAGACCTAGCTGTCACTCAAAGTGTACCGACGTGTACCGACGCGCCGGTAACGCGTTTGTAACGCGCCGGTAACGCGTCCCGATGCGTCCCGACGTTTCACCCAAAAAGGCGACACGTCGTTACGCGTCGACGCGCGTTGGTGAGAAACGTCGTAATGTGACAGCCCCATTAAAGGGACCAGCTATAGCTTGCTGGGACACTGAGCGTACTCCGACAAATGCTCTCCAAGCACAATCTTGTTTAGTTTTTATGTTTAAATGAACCAAGTATGTGTGGGGAGAGTATGGGACCAGGGCACTGCTAGTCTGAACTGCAAAGGCAGTTTGCTGTCTTCAAAATGGCCGCCCCCATAGGTGGCGGCCATTTGCAATGCAAAAGCTGCGCTGTGATTGGCTGAAATTGTGCTGGCAACAGGCTCACACAGTAACAAGATTTGCTGGTTCCCAGTATGGGCGGCAATAAATTTCAGACCGATTACGCCGAAATCTATTGAATGCGATCATTTTTAACAGAATTACATACTAAAATAATTAAATTTAATTAAATTAACCTTAAATTCCAAGCGATATTAACGTAGCAGCTCGATCAGCGTCGAATCGCCGAGTGTAAACAAAACAAATAGCAGTGATCGCCGCAACGTGCGAAAATCCGCGCAGGCGCAGAAGCCACGACAGGCCGCTGGTGTTTTGGGGAGTTTTCAGTCGCAACAGAATTTCAAATCGAGTTCGTTTGTTTTCCACGCGGCGGATAGCTGGCGACTTTAAGTCAGGAATTAGTTGTTGGGAATTGTCAGACATATATCGTTAGAAAAAAACCTGATTATGGTTCGAAGACATCAAATGGTATATGGAGAATTTCATACGTGATATTGATTCTAGAAATAGAAATTAGACAGTGGTTCAGTAATTTAAGAATTTACTGCTGCATATGATGGATCATAAGAACATTTAGTAGAAGCTGTTCTGGCAAAAATCTATGATATGTATGATATGGCTCCTTCAGTTGGCACATTTCCCAATGAAATAACTGGAATATTGTTCATGTTGGTCATCAACATGGGTAATTTGTGCGCGAACAGGGGACTGCTCCTGCGGTTGCACCACCTGGATTCGAACCCGATAACATTCACGCCCCCTGCCGGACCTCCATGGAACCAGATCTCGACACATAAGATCTGTGACATCAGTGCTGGTCGACGATGGGCTGCCAGGTCCTGGATTATACCACATCGCCTGCAGACGCCGGACCGACAACAACTGCCAGCTTACTGGGCCGCACACCCATCCCCGCAAGAAGAATAACATCACAATAGGGTTGAGAGCCTGATTTCCTGACTTTGACTTTCTTTGATTGACTGATTGATTTACTTAATTGATTGAACTACTCGATTGTTTGACCATTGCCTCTTATACGATGACCTATCTTTAATAAAGTCCACGTCATGCAGTTGTGTGTTTGTGTTGTAAAGTAATCCAGTACCGTGAAATGTAATCAAACTTATTGTTTTGTGTAGCTTAGGGAAATAAGTCATATATATATATATATATATATATATATATATATATACACAAACTATCGGGCATGAATGGCAAGGGATCGGCCTCAGTTAGGGTTGGGGTCGATGATGGATCAGTACGAGGAAGTAGAAGTGATTCCGTCAAGAATAGAGGTCGGTAGATAATGAATTTAACAATTAATAATGACAATTCCCTTCTGCGGCTTTACACTTGCATAATACTTATACATCACACATGTAGATATCTATGAATATATATATATATATATATATATATATATGTAAATATATTCACACCATGGTACCAAATCTATAAGAGCAATGAGTGGAAGACTCGGTTTCGAGCGATTATATCATGGGTGCCAACCCTGGTTGAGTTAAAACAAGCGGCTTAGCTACTGTTTGTGTGCCACAGACTAGCCTGTCCAATAGTATTAGGCCAATATGATAACGACTATTTCAAGGATGGAGAGGACACTTCTGAGATTGAAATTACCCCTTCACTAATCATCACTGGCGGGAAATAGGGACAGTTAATTCGTTGGTGTTCAGCAAAGGCAACTGAAGTTGGCAATCTATATTTCTGGTCCGCGTCCGCCAATCGTTGAAAGTATGTCACCACCTGGATGCGAGTAATATGTACTTTGGCGTGGTGTCGCCGTAGCACAAACTTCAGAAGAGTGGAAGTCTATAATTAAATGCTGACGTCATTCGAGGTATGTGTCAAATGACCATTAAGAGCGTCCGAAACGTTCGCGGATCAAAGATATTAGATCACGTGACAGCGAATCAGGTCTAGCCGTAACCGGGCACCCAGGGGATCGTACTCTAGGAGCCATATTACCAATAGATCAGCGATAGAAAAATAGTCATGTCAGAAGAGGCAGTGAAATCTACATAACGCAACAGGGAACCGTACTGAAATCTACATAGACCAATTTGAAATTAACAATGACAAGCAATGAACTATGTAATCAGGGCAGAAGTGCATGGACCGAAAATCATGTTATTTTCTGACTATCTGGTCGGGTTATTGTTGTGAGGCGAGTTTGCAATTTACGCGTAAATTAGGCGTGTCATACGAGAACCTGGCAGGTGACCGAATAGGAGCCGAACATGATTATAACGACCAATCGCTCGAATGTGGTGCGACCTTTGCCTGGTGGATTAGATACCCTGCATCCAAGTAGTTGTGACGGTGGACCTTTCAAATAAGGAATACATACTTTAAGTACTATCAGGAGTAGAGAGCAGCTTCTCTCAATATTCTGACAAATCAGAATGCAGGGAGCTGGGGAAAGTCGTGAATAATATGGAATTCAGAGTGCATTATGCGATGTCAGGTGCTATCCTGACCATTAGTTATTCCAGCGATGTTAAAGCGTGGATTTCTTTTTGTTTTGGTAAAGTATTTATTCATCTGAATATGACATTTGTCAGTGTCGGGGCACTGGTCTTCCGGGCAATCTTACTATTGCAGTTGACAGTTTAAATAATCTAAGTTTGATCAGTGCTGTATTAGTTACAGCACCGATCCTATAGAATTAAGGAAGTGGCTCCTGCCGTATAATGTACAGCACCAGTCACTGTAGTTCATGCAGGAATGGGGAGCAACACCAAGTAGAAAGTGTATACTCGGGGCACCTCAACAATCATTGTGGGTTACATTTATCTCTAATAAAACAATGTAAGTTTATAGTTGACCAGACATTGTGTCTGTCTTATATAGTGTTCAATGTGTTTAAACAGGTTGATAGTTATGTAAGATGTTCGGTGTGTTGATGGTTTGTTCTTGATGGTTAAGGTTGGTGGCAGGGGTGCCCATTGGGGTGGGTGGCCGGAGGGAACAACCCACACGAGAGCAAGCGAGGATTGCCAGTGGAAATCCTGAATAGAACTGAGACGATCATTCAATAACAATTTCTGCTTGGAAGGTGTGGTGCTATATTGGCCATCGGTGTGTAGCTGCAGTCAGAGGATCAGGTGGTGAACGAGCTGATCTTTCCTCTGCTGACTCTTTTTCATAACTTGATATATGAGACTCAAAAGGTGCTAAGCAATATGGGACAAAACTTTGTCCATTGTAACGATCAACATAGTTAGTAACTGCTTATGCATGTGCTCAGGATAAACTGATTAGTTTTGTACAAGGTGTTTCATAATCCCAATATAATACATATTGATTTGAAGCAAATGTCTTGTGTCTTCAGTGGAACCGTTTCTGTGCTGGTTTGTGTCAACCGTAACAATGGACAAACAAAAAAAGAGTTATCACCATTTGAGACAGGCTCATATACAATCAGTTTAAAAGCATTTTCCTCCTTTGTGAATCCACCTAAAGAACTGCACATGAATGCGTTAAGGCCAGGCGCAGCTGGCATACAGTGCACAGGGCCGCTCACAGGGGGCGCCACCGTGGTCTATGTCATAATAACAGGGTCAGCTAGATAGGATAAGTGCTAACTATTACATAGGGAACTGAAGATCGGTAGTGTCCTTGTTTATATTCCCATAATGGATTATAGAGCACATATGTGTAAAAAGGCTAAGGCTCGAATATGTGGCTGTGTAGGCAGGCTATGGTGAAATCAATACAGACAAAGAGAAAGAAAGAGCATAAAGTGTAAAGAAGAGAGAGTCAAGCCCTCTGGTTTATTATTTATATGGTTACATGGTTTCATTGTAGATTATCATCCTTTCCTCTAATGGAAAACAAGCATGCTTGGCCCTACCAATAGGGATCCAGCATTCCTGCTCCCCATGGATACCAGTGGTCTGCCCAACACCACCAAACTGTATGGCCCCATGGCCACCACCAACCTTGACCTTTGAGGGTGGTGATCACTATCCCAGCAGAGGGGGCAGGCCACTGAGTGCACCCACACCCAGACCTGCTAGCACCACTATAACTATTAACATCCCACTCAGGCACCGCCAACCCATATATATATATATATATATATATATAAATATATATATACATACATGTGCATGGTCACATACACCCATCAGGAATAGAACAAGTTTCTTAGCCACCTTGTTTCCCGAAAAGATGTACCCTCATTCTCCTCAATTATCAGGTTTCTGACTGGCAATAGTCCACCAATTCACATAAATTTGTTGGATTCCGACCAAGATGACTTACATCAATTCCTGAGAATGTCAATGTGTCAAATGGGTCTAACTCCCAACCATTCAAAACAATTGTTTAAGGTTCTGACTGGCAATCTCCAGGCGTCTGGGCGGCTTTCTTTCGCCCATTCACATTAATTGTAGCGATCTGGTCGGCATTGCTGCTCTCCATTCCTCAGAATATTCGTGTATCTGAACGCATTACTGCCAAGATCATTCACACAAATGTACAGGTGTATGACGGGCATTACTCCTCCCTTTCAAATCAATTCGGTAGGTGTCTGGTTGGCATGATTTATACCCGTTCCTCACAATCGCCATATATCTGACCGGCATTATGCTTCTCCCATTCACACCAATGTATCGCCTGCATGACTTGTCTCCATTCCTCACACTCTTCATATGTCTGGCTGGCATAACCCCCCCCCCCCCCCCACCCCCACCCACCCACCACCACTACCACACCCCACGCCCTATGGCCATTCCACACTGATGGGCCTAACACGCGAGATGAGCCGGCAGCAGACGGAGGGAACAAGACATATACAAAACAAGACCACGCCACGCATCCACCTTACCATTAATTATTTGCATGTATCGCCCAGTCAGCTGGGAACCGGCGCCCAATGAATTGTGCCACGTCATCTATTCATTGCTCACACATCAAATGAAGCGCAACAGGTAGGGCCCATGGGCCTAGGCTCTAGCCGGGGTTCAGTAGTCAGTAGCATCCCCCGGTGTCTGCTGGCTGGTATTCTGTTGTGTTGTGATGCTATGGCGATACGCTGAGAAAGCTGCGTGGGTGTTTCCAAATCACTGATCAATATTCACCGATATCCTTGAAAGCTGCATTGGCCATTGCGCAGGCTTACCGGATTGGAAAATGTCGATGTGATTTTAATTGACAAATTAGCATCATGCGATTTCTTTTTTGTGGTTAGCGGGAAGTTATTGTTGTTTGTTAGGGTTGTGTATCCTGGCAACATTTACGATTAGGACAGGTACATAAATGGGAATGTAATATTCGCAGGTTATGTAGCATTGTGGACTTTTTTTTTTTTTTTTGGGGGGGGAGTAGTTGTTGTTTGTTGGGATGTTGTGTCCTGGCAACAGCTAAGAATAGGATAGTTACCGATTTGGAACAGTGCGCACTCATGACAACTGTTATAGTGTTGCTCCACCGGGTGACATGTATCAATTTTGTTAGTCATTGTTTGCACTCGTCTGGGCTTCGAACCCTGGACCATCGTCAGTAGAAGACACAACACTTACCCATTCGGCCAATGGGTCTGGCTTTGCCAGAATGGACAATGAATAAGATTGTTTAAATATGCATGGTTTTGAAACCAGGCGGGATGGCCCAATTAGTTAGAGCGTTTGTCTCCCGTGCTGGTAGATCATGGGATCGTGGGTTTGAATCCTGATCGAGTCAAACCAATCAAACAATCAATAGTTCCATCCTCTAGTGGAGGGTTGGATGCACTGGTTCTCCACTTGTCCCGATGGTTTGCTCTTCTGATAGACTGTGAATGATTCAAGCCTGTCCACTGTGAAATATTTGTAAACCATGATGTTCTTGGTATCCCTCCCCCTCTGCTGCCATTCACCTTCCCTTCCAACAATGTATGGTATATTGAACTCAAACCAATGACTTAACAATTGATACTTGTCGCTTCCTAGCCAGATGCTCAGCATTACTAGGATAGGGCAAGGAGGAGTGGAATGAGGAAGACCAGTCGTCTCCGACTGAAATTTCCCCTGCTTAACCCACACAAAAAATAAAACCAACATAGTCATGAAGCGTTGCTCCAGCAACCATAACAAATATTTCCGGCCACTCAGTAAATAGCTATTCCAGATTGGCTAGGTCAAACATTTCGAAATGCAGACCAAATTGAGTAGTCTATATACTCATCACTCGTATAGAGTACATTAACTGGTAATTTGGATTATTGCAAGGCAATTTTTATTGTTGTTAGTCTTTCTTTAGTTTTGTGTTGGTACATTAGTTGTTTAAGCAGGGCAAATTTCAATCATGGACGATTGGTCTTCCTCATTCCACTGCTCCTTGTCCAATCGTAATAATGGCAAACACATGGCTAGGAAACGATAAGTATCAATTGTTTAAGTCATTGGTTTGACTCGACCACGGTTCAAACCCACGATACCACGATCTACCAGAAGGGTTCTAACTAATTAGGCCAACCCATCTGGTTAATCTCCAAAGCATTAATTAACTGATGAAAATTGGGGAACAAATTGAAATTTCGTGAATTGTGAATGCTCTGTCAGCAGATATGATAGATAATATATTTTCAAATATGTAATTTGCATATGAATATTCAGAGTATGAGAGATAATTCTACTAACTGTGCATATATATACGCAGCTCTTACACATAATTGGGTCGGGGTATGCATCACGAGTCACATATGCAAATGAGCTAGTGAATGATTAATGGTGCTGCAGCATTGGACCATGTCCAATCTCATTTCTCTTATACGAGAGGGGAGTACTGATTATAGGGTCTGAATTATGAATTATGCAGGCGCATCTTGATTGACTTTGATGGCTTTAGGTTGGCAGAGCATCAATGTGGATTATATATGACACGATAGTATGCCATACAGGGTGAGTTCACAAGGTGTGTTCACCTATCATAAAATTATTCCGAATTTGTTGATGTGTGCAATTGGGAAATGCTTATAGTCTCATATAAAGTGATTATCTCATTGCTATGTTCCCTTTTCCGTACGTTTTTTGTCGCATGGTTGTCTATCCTATCAAGACCTATGTTCATATCAAGACATACACCAAGTTCTTACAGTGCACACTGAGGGCCACTACATGGCGGGAGAACAGGCCGCTAGAAATATAATCGGATATCCCAGTAAATAATATAAACAAGAGAAATCTTAACAGATTATCAGATCCACCATTCCAAATATTAAGCTATGGTGTGGGAATATTAAAAGTGAGAAACTTGATTAATTTTGAACAGTATGCGTAGTTTCACTCCCTATAGCTGGGATCTTAAGCTGTGTTCACACCCACAACTTTAGGCTGAACTAGATAAGGTGAATTAGATGAGGCAAACTAGGCGTGAAAGTGTGTTGTGTCCACACATCTAGTACTTGGGGCGGTTTAAGCCGGAAATCGATATCTGTGCATGAGCAAGTCCATACTAACCAGCGCCAGTTTCGTCGCAACGAGAGAGTGTGGGTTCGACCTAGATATGTATGGACTGAATCGTATTGGTTTGGAACTGTCAAAACATCTGCTGGGCACTGAAAACCTAAAAATAAATGATGACAACAATATATGTGCACCTCTAGCAGGTTCATAGACCAAATTTACCGAAAAGTCAACAAACTCAGGTCTCGACTGTGACGTCCTTAATCCGCCTCATCTAAACCGCTACCATCCACACAGGCAATATGGGCCGACTCAAGCTAGTTTGCTTCATTTAAACCACCTTGCGAGGCAAACTAGATGAGGCGAACTAGATGAGGTGACTCAGCCCTAATCCGCCTCAGCATCGGGTTCACACGGCCAATGTGAGCCGACTTAGATTAGGCACACTAGATAAGGCGACTTAACGCTGAGGTGTGAACACGGCTTTAGACGGATTCAGGATGTTTTCTTTCCTTGAAGATTTATACTGCCTATTATGGATAAGTCTGAATAGACTTGTTTTCACCATTTGACAGTTTGACGATAGCAAGCCCTAGCCTACACTTTTACCTACCCAACGGATTTTAAACTCCGACACCACATAGATATAAACAAGCAGAAATCCAAATTGGCAGAGGTGCGGGCACAGGGAATCGAACCACCACCCTTCAGATTAGGAGTACGACCTAGAAAATAGTCAAACCCTCTAAGCACTCCGCCACAGAGAACACTCCATACTGATATAGAGGATATGCACCCAAAACCTCTGTTGCCTCTACATCCCAAACCCCAAACTCCAGTCCGATTCAATATTACTTCTACTTATCTCTCAGACACATTCTGCTTGACTATGTCCATTTCATGGCCTTGCCTCAGGACTGTGTTCATGTAAATATCATGTGATATATATTTAACAATCTAAAACACAAACAAATATTAGAGTACCTACAACGCCTACGCTTCATTCCAGATGTCATTGTGGTTGTTGTATATGGGTTTGATTTTGATTGTAGGTCCCACAATTCTAACAATTAGAAACTGTTATAACTGATGATTTATGTTATAATTTACATGTAGTGACCAGCTCAAAACTGCCATGTACATTTCAATGAAGACATGTCAATGTAATGTGTCATTGACAGAATAGATAACATCATGTTTGCCCTGAACTTGGATATTTCTCCCTACAGAACATTAATCCATCCGCAATCAATCAACACTCCATCATTCTATAATTGGCATTTGACCCGTAATGTGCTCACTTATCCCCATACTAATCATCTCCTTAACCTTTTACATATCAATTATATCGGAGTAACTAGGACGCACACTTAGCGAAATTGCAAGCTAAATGGAGATGTTGTTAATCGCGATTCACTGTGCTCACTGAGGGTTGAATCAGTAGAGCAATCGCTTCGTGTGCGGAAGGTCAGAAGTTTGGTTCCTGGTCAAGTCAAACTGATTGTAGGATTGCGTGTTCGAGTCTGTGGCTATGTAGGTAAGGCTAAGGTGAAAAGCAATGCAGACAGAGAGAAAGAGAAAGTGAACCAAAGTAAGAGTGTGAGAAGAGAGCATCCAAGCCTCTCTGGTTTATTATATATGGTACATGGGTTCATTCTAGATTATGACCCCATCCTTTTCCCCCAATGGGAAACAAGCATTCTTGGCTCTACCAATAGGGATCCAGAATTCCTCGTCCCCATGGCTACCCGTGGTATGCCCACCACCACCAAGCTGTGTGGGTCCTATGGCCCTGAGTGTGCTGATCCTACCTAGTAGATGGGAAAGGGGTAGGCCCTGAGTGCCCCTTACACACAGCCCAGTCAGCACCTCTATGACTATTTACATTCCACTCAGGTACCACTAGCACTTACATATATATACAAACATGCGCCTTGTCATGTATACGCTTTTCGTAATAGAACATTTGCATTCCCCCTCGTTGAAAATCGGAATGTTTTACGTGATGACATATTTGTCAGGATAATAGGGCCAGGGTGCTGGCTGCCGGATTACCCACTGTGGTAGAACTATAAATTTGCCAGGAGTGCACACTGTCGCAAGTCGGTACCCGTCCTGATATGACCTTAGTGTTGCTAGGACGTAAGACTCCAATTACCAACCAACCAACCACAGCCTTTAGCTCAGACTGCCTTTTCTCCCTCATTGCCTCCATCCCCCCAAGAGGCATTAGGATTCAGCCGTAGGCCAATGTCTGGACTGGGCTGATGTGCCAGTGGGAGACGAACCACCTGTGCTCTGATCCACACAGAGATCAATGCGCAGATCAATAAAGTATGAGCATGCGTCCATGAGTTCACATGTTATGACTTCGGTAGCTAGGTTGTTAGTGTTAGTCACGATCAGGCAGAAGAATAATCGCAACCACACACAAAGGTCCCATTCACTACATCCGATTCCACCGGCTCATATCGCATGTGTCACCTGGCGCTAATCCCATGATACCGTGGTGGGGGCGGTGCTGGCGGTGGTGGCGGTGGTGGTGGGGATGGCGGGGACGGGACTGCGCGGGCGCCGGGGCGGGGGCGGGGGCGCGATGTGGGGCGGAAAGCTAGACCGCGCATGCCTAGCTCACTCCAGAGTGGAGAATCACTGATTTTAAAGTTATTGGGCAACATCCGTTATACCCCTGTCACACTGCAACGTTTCTCTCCAACGCACGTCAATGTTTGTCAATTTTTGGTGAAACGTCGGTACACATCGGGAAACATTTGGGGGACGTTAATCGAACGTCGGTACACGTCGGTATACTACCCTGGACGTCGACAGTCGCCGGAGGACGGCGGCATGCGTAGTTGGTCGCTAGAGGTTTTTAGCATGTCAAAAAACAACAACGACCCACCACGCGCGTTAACGCGCGGGTTCCATTATGATGGCGACGTCAGAAGGACGTCGACAGTGCTGGAATAACGTTATGCAAATGCTAAGCATTCACCGGGTGCGCCTGGGGGTCGTCTCCACACGTTGCGCTAAATGGTTGCTTTGTTGTTTTATGTCGTACCAACATCTAAGGTCATATGAGCACATCGCGCCAAACTTCTTCTTTTTTTTCCCTCACTCGTTGACTAACGTTGGCCGTGCACGAATAACGCGCTGCACTCACACCAATCTTTTTCCCCAAACCGCCAAAAAGTTGGACGTGTCTCGATGCGTAGAAGATGTTTTGCGCGCTGATGGTGCACCGGCGAGAAGCGTCATAGTGTGACAGGGCCATTAATGAGGGGCACAATAAGGCCAGGGGAGAATAACGCCAAGGATAATAAACCACTGCATTATTTGAATATCAGCACGTTAGTCCAGGTACAAGATATGGGTTGGATATTTGCGGTATTAATGAAATTGGAGATATCATTATTTCTGTTTGTATTTTTCGCTTGTGAATACTAAGTTAAAATCATTGCTGGTCACTCTTGAAATTAAAGTTGTATAGCCCGAGAAAAATATCAGTTGTGTTTCAAAACCAAAGTAATTATCTAGATTCGATTCTACATATCTACCTTATAAACTGGTTAATTTATTCAACATTTTTCACCATATTGAATGGGATACTGAGGAAAATGAGCTTTAGTATCAGAGTTTTGGCATGCATCCAAAACATTTATTTTGCCTGTGCAGATTTCAAATATCTCAAAAGATAGTTATTTTAAATAGCAGATACTTCAAGCGAAAGTAAGGTGGATTGTAACGATCAATCTAATATATGTATCTCAGACTGTGCAACTTCAATTATCAATATTCACCACACAGTAGGCATACAAACCTGTGAACGGAAACTATGCACCTAACCACTATGTAATGTAATGGTCTAAACAATACACATGTATTTATCTAGGTATGTATGGATACAACACATAACTACTATCTTATAGGTGATGTTGCAAACTGTGCCATATGTAAGTCTTGGAATGATTAATATTGTTATTTCAGCTGACTTGAGCTAGATGCTGATGAAAATATCAGACTACATATACATATATTTTAAATAACTGTAATGTAACACGTCTGGAAGACCAGTGCCATGGCATTGGCAAAAGACTTTATTCAATAAATAAACTATATTTACAACAACAATGACAACAAAATCATGGGGGATGCTGGATAGAATTATTACAAACAGGGAGAGAATGCGTGCAGTAGATAGCTACACAACAACTGAAAGTAATAAAACAAGAGGAACACTGAGACTATTACGGTCTACCACCAAAAACAAGTCATTAGGCTGTGGCTGTGAGTATTTATATAGCCTCTCATCCCGCTGCAAACAAAACACCACTTTCCACTCCCACATCACCAGGTTTGGTAGTCCAGTGCTTGGGTGCTGACAAAATAATATGCTCAGATGAATAACAATTTGTTTAAACCACAAGAGAATTGACCTCAGAGATGCAGGCCTGAGCAATAACAGGTTGCGCTGAAGTTAGGTTGGAAAATACATCAACTGTGGCCATTCTTGTGTTCACGCCTGCAATGGATCCTAATATAATGTGTAGGATCCTAGTTTATATTACC
Source organism: Branchipolynoe longqiensis (assembly GCA_030323885.1). Lineage (NCBI taxonomy): Eukaryota > Metazoa > Annelida > Polychaeta > Phyllodocida > Polynoidae > Branchipolynoe > Branchipolynoe longqiensis. Next base: position 88,109,757 of record CM059191.1, on the reverse strand, counting down.
ATAGCAGGTTATAGAACATATGTAAGTGTGGGTATCTTGTCGGCCTTACGATCCGAGAAGAGGAAACCCAATATTCCTTATCTTTTCCCAGTTATATTTGCAACTATTGCATAATCGATAAGTGGGAGAGGGGAAATAGTTTCCACTTTAGGTGACGGGTAGGGTAGGAAAGACAGCCATATTCCATTACCTTTGAAGTGTGGTTAACTGGGTAAATCAAGGTTTCAATTTCATTATGAGGACCGAAAACTGGTTCTAGGTGAAGTGCCTTAACAGACCCTCATGTCCACCTACAGGGAGTAAAGGGAACTAAACCTAATTAGGTGAGCTAGAGGAGAACCTAGCTGCAACCTATAGTTTGTTGCGTGTTGGAGTTTTGCGTCGTGGCAACATCTAAGGTCATATTAGGATGGGTACCGACTTCTGACAAGGATGCACTCATGGTGGCTTATTAGGACTGCACCATTGGCAGACTAGTAGGCCACCATGACCTGATATCCAACTCAGTCACATTGTCCTGACACTGAAACAACCAGTCCTCGCCCTATCCTAATAATGCTACGCATCTGCCTAGAAACCGACAAGAATACATCTGTACATCATTGGTTTGACTCGACCAGAGTTCCAACCCGTTGATTCAAATCCCACGATCTGCCAAAACGGAAAAAGGAGGCTAAACTCATTGACCACCCCGTCTGGCTATTTAGATCGATAAAGATACATGATTATATATATGAGTGATATTCACATGAACTATCCAGCTATTGGTGGAAAGAAGATTAGCAAAAATCTCAAGATTTGAATTGGGAATCGCAGGTCAAGGGTTTAGGTTAATATGTCTATTCAATTGTCGCTGCCTTTCAGATGGAGATTTAAATTAAATTATTATATCACTTTAGATTTTGTCTGCGAGGTCCTTCACTCCCAGACAAAAGCCCCAGCATGGATAATTATCCATCTTTTCTCCTTATGTTTTTTTCAACTGGAATGGTCTATTCATTGTGCCAAGTATCTGATCAATTGCTTAGTGACCTTGTCCTGTACAGCCCTGCAACAACATTCACATTCCTTTAGTTCACACCAGTATTCGTAGGGTCAAATCCGTAATCATCTGGTACAATATCTAATACCACAGTCTTACTAATCAATGAAGTATTGCTTACAGTTGTTGTACGTGCCAATGTGATGTGTAGAATGTGTCTTTGATTGCCATGTTGCATGGGTGCTACTAATGTATTTCTCATTTGGTTATCAGACATTGATGAAAATCCAAAAGTGAAAAAGCTTTAGGCATGAGATGCACAACATCTAAACCTTCAGATCACTATGGAGGCTGCTAATACCTGGAATATGTTCTGTTAATATGGTGGAGGCTTTCTGCTCTTATGTGGAAGCCTTTCGCTTTTGGTTTCCCTGTTACGCTATATGCCCAGTTTCAGAGAATAGCCACCATGTGCACATGCTCATGGATGTTATGCTTACGTCATTTCAATGTCCCTATGACCAGAGACACACCCCTCATTCGTCCTCATACATTAACACAACCCCATGTACACGACTCAATGTCCCAAACCCCATTGGTATGCCGTTCAGACATTGAAAAACACCAGAGTCTCCCATGTGTTTCCCAGTGCATTCCGCACATACTTTCCCTGCACACTAATTTTCCCGCCAACGCATCGGTCTGAACATACAAATGAGTGTTGCTATCCTAATGTGGACTCGATGGCTGGCTTCTTTCTATCACTGTTTATCTACTGTGCCACTTCGATGGGCCACCTGATAATGTGTCCCTGGTATAGTATCCCAGAGCCTCTTACCACAAATGGAATCGATTTACTATTTCCCAAACCCCTCTATATATTAAGTAGCAGATGAGAGCAAAATGAGGATATTTGTTCAGAATGACCAAGGCGGCCACCCCAATAATCTCAGCAAATTATTTGACTACTTCCACGCTAAATTATATATATAACTTGGTGTAAAGTCTACTGCTCGAATATGTGGTTGTCCAGGTAGGCTATAGTGAAATCAATACAGGCAAAGAGAAAGGAAGAGTATCAAGTATGAAAGAAGAGAGAGAGTCAAGCCCTCTGGTTTATTATTGATATGGTACAAGGATTCAGTGTACAGTATCACCCCACCCCATTCTCCCAATGATCAACAAGCATTCTTAGATCTACCAATAGGGATCCAGCATTCCCTGGTCCCCATCGTTGCCATTGATCTGCCCACCACCACCGAGCTGTGTGGCTCCCCTGGCCACCACCTGCCTTGAGCTGAGTGTGCTGACCCTGACTAGCAAAGGGTAGTGTGTAGGGCTTCGAGTGCCCCTTGCACACAGTCCTGCCAGCACCACTATGTCTATTTACCTATCAATAAAGCACCACCAGCAACTACATCAACACATTTATGCAGCTGGCCATGTATACTTGTTTCATAATAGAACATTTGCATTCCCCCACCAATGCTTATTATCAGTATATTTTACACTGGTATAAGTGCACTACAAATATGCAGCTATCTCCTGGTCCATGCACCCGTAGCATGATGTATCAGACAGACAGGCCTTTATTCAGTATGATTTACGGATATGCGAGTTTCCCTTTCTCCATGATTGTTTCCATAATTTAAAGCACGCACAGGCATTGGGTTGTCCATGGGATGGTTAGAACAGATAAAGATGCAATCATCATTGTGCTCAGTGTGTCTATGTCCCTGCCACATATACCGCCCAACTCTCATCCCACCTACCATCGGCATGTACCGGGCGCGGTGGCCGAATCGGTAGAGTGCGGGCCTCACACGCGGGAGATCGGGAGTTTGCTTCTCTGTCCAGTCAAACCAATGACTTATGAAATTGACACTTATTACTTCATAGCCTGCGGCTAGTCATTACTAGAATAGGGAAAGGACTGGTTATCTCAGTGTCAAGAGAATGTTTGTTACTCAGTGTGATATTGGGTCATGGCGCAGGTGGCCTAATTTCGCAGTACTATAAAGGTCCAATGGGTGGGAACTGTCACAAGTCAGTACACATCCTAATATGACCATAGGATGTAAAACTCCACAACCAATAAGCCAACCCTCGGCATGTCTTTCGTGTATGCACAAACTGCGCATGCGTACTTTCCAACTGGCAGCGCCAACGGCAGTTCCATTGCCTTACGACGAATTGCAATGTATAAGGCTAAATTGCCAAATCCACTCCCCGGATGTTGACATGTGATCAAATGCGCATCAATGTCCCTAGGCCAGCGTGGAGCCAGGGGCTTCTCACGTGATGTACACATATGGGGGTCTTGAGCCATCTGCTCATTGGTCGGGCTATGCGAGGATTATGCGACTATATCCGCCATAGAATCGTGCCAATCACTTATCCAACCGCCTGGTCACGGTCATTTGGAGGGTAGCGCAAAGGAAGGGCTAGGGCAGTTGGCCCCGCTGTAGTTTAGCCCCCGTTGTGTTAGCCCCAGTTATATATTCAGTACCACCATCTTTGTGGTTGTCATCTTCTTTCTATGTCTACTGTTGTAAAATACTTCAGAATGTATTCTCAAATATTTTGAACTTGCCATAGTGTTATTTCTAATAACCGGTAGATAAATAAAATAATTAAAATATTTAAGATGACACGAGAAGGCAATGCGGAGCTGGTGAGTGTATGGGTGAGTGCACGTCATTTCCTCGCATGCGCGTGCCGCAGATCTCGTGCGCGTGACAGGAAGTTGAGAAATGCCTGTGGAAGAATTGTCGGATCACTGCGGGACCAGCTACATGCTGTTTTTTTAGAAATGCAACTACACCATTCACAAATCAAACTGCTCTTGATTCTGCTGCTCCTCCTCTCTCAATATCACTACTTCCATAACGGAAGCCACTACCACATCAGTCAACATTAAACATCTGGACCAAATACAGCCTCGTCTCTGTAGGGCCGTATCAATTGCTGGGTTTACTCCCAACCTTGTCATTGGTGATGACAAACCAGCAAGCCAACTCCAATATCTGCATTTCTGACAGATGGGCACTAACTGGTGTATTCCCATTGGAATGCTGAAAGGGGATCTTCCATGTAGTTACCAACTGAGATGCCTGGCTTCTTCTGTGCACTGTTTCTCGACTGTGCCATGTCGAAGGGCCACCTTATAATTGCCCCCAGGTATAGCATCCTAGGGCTTCTAACGGTAAAGACCAGACGGGGTGGCTGAACGAGTTGAGCACACATCACCTGTTTCGGGAGATCGGGGACCAAACCCATGAGTTTGTGAGTTTGAATGCTGGTCGAGTCAAACCAATGACTTACAATGTATACCTGTCACTTCCTAGCCTGGCACTCGGCATCACTAGGATAGGGCAAGGACTGGTTTGCTCAGTGTCAGGATAATGCAACTGAGTGGGATAGCAGGTCATGGTGGTGGCAGCCTGATTTCCCAGTTGGGCAGCACTATAAAGTCACCATGAGTGCCCACTGTCACAAGTCGGTACCCGTCCGATATGACCGTAGATGTTGCTAGGACGTAAAACAACAAACACACTCTAACCACAAATGGACTCAGGTTACATATCTAGTTGAACTTGCATGGTCCGATGGTTTGGAGGTTCTGTCATTGTCTGAGTTAAATATATCAGCTTCATCATCATAATCCACCCTACCTTCACGTTAATTACTTTTTATTTTAAATGTCAACCTTTTGAGATCTTTCAAGTTCAAACATGTCAAATCAATTGTTGCAACCAAGCCATAACTCTGACACAATAGGCTTCTCCAGTAACATGTTATATTAAATTGGATTGGTATTCCGTTTTCTGTGGTGACATCTGCTTGATAAGTACACCAGTATCTAAGGTTGATATATAGAATCAAATCTAGACCACTATTTGTTTCCTGAAAATCTGATGTTTTCATCGGACTATGTAGATTTAATCTGATCAACTTAGGCTTCTGAAGATAACTGGTCGTATGGGTATTGTACGCTTATTAGCAAAGACTGACAGCGAAAGACAACAGGTATACCTGAGGCCAGGCTGCTGTCATCATCACTAGTTGACTCATATAACAACTGTTTCGCAGAAAACTCAAGTGCACTATCTGTTCCGAGATATCTTTCGCTGAATTTACTAATATCAACTCGTTAAGTGAATTGGTCCTTTTGACATTCCAAAACTGGAGATTAATTATAGCATAGCAGTTACAAGAAGTTTCGTTTGGATATGAATGGGGCTAATAGAGGGGTAGTTGATTTGACTGGACAGTCTTCATGTTGTGTTTAATGTGTCTACATATCCCTGCCACATATATACACCCCCTCCACATTCCAACTAGCCCCAGCATGGTCTCCCTGCAGGAACCCTACAATGCTGGCATACTTTGCCACTAAAAGCACAAAAAGGAGGTCCAACATCAATCGTTGACACGTGATCAAATGTGCGTCAAAGTCCATAGGCAATTCACAGAGACAAGGCTCCTCATGTGATATGCACATATCACACTAGAAACTATAAAAGAGTTGAGGAGACCACTATCGTCAAATGCACAGGCCAGTGTGCATTAGTAATACAAAGTAGGTTTTGCTGGACATCAGTCATAATTTTCGGAGAATCTTCGAAAGACCTACTTCACCAGCCTATTATGTTTCACCAAACATATTGTCATGGGGGGTGATGAAAATGGGAAATATTGTGCCTAGCATGGGACTCGAAGCCACAACTCTTTGCATTCCGGGCCAGTGTGCTAACCATTACACCACCTAGGCTCCCTGAAATCAACACACTACCCACGCCTACCTGTCTATGCAGCTCCTAGCCTGAGAGGTCAGTGCAGACTACTACACTCGTCCCTCTGGAATTGTAAGTCTTTTAATGCTTACAATTACATACATACTAGCAACAAACTTACATACATACACAGGGTAGGTTCAACAAGTATACAGCACAAAGCTTGTACAGGATCATGGTCACGGCAACTGGTGTCATGGGGGGTGATGAAAATGGGAAATATTGCGCCTAGAGCGGGACTCGAACCCACATCTCTTTGCATTCCAGGCCAGTGTGCTAACCATTACACCACCTAGGCTCCCTGATATCAAGACACTAGCCACGCCTACCTGTCTATGCAGCTCTTTGCGTGAGAGGTCAGTGCAGACTACTACACTATCATCTTTGACTTTTGCAAAAATGATGTATCATGAACATTCAACAGGGCAACCAGTTCTCTTTCACCCCGATAGTTGAATTTAGAAAACAAGAATTTAATACACGTAACGAAATAATGATGTGTGTATTTGCTCATAGAATCTCCGAAACTATGGCTTTGTGCCACTTTAATGTGGTGGTTTTGTTTGCTAAGCATGTAATTCGAGCTAGAATGAAAACATTAATAAAGGCACATCATCAAACGATACAGGCGATATGCCTTTAAGACCAGGACAGCGCTGAACCTGCGCACAATTATCAATGCTATACGAGCTTCCCGGATAGGCCAGTGTTGAGGTGAACCAAATGTCACGATGGCCAAAAGCCCTGATCCGTACGCTGTGGCTCGCAGCCATTCATCTCTGACCCGACACCTCTGCCTTTTATGACACACACCACCCTAACGGAGCGTAGAATAAGCGGAGCAATTTATACTCACAGCTCCGGGGCGGCCTTTACCATCAAATACTCGACCTCTTCTATGACAAATATAAAGCCCCGGTCGCATAACCGTTAGTTGACATAGTGGAACGTAGTGGAGGTTAACATAGTTGAAAGTAGTTGAACATAGTTGAACATAGTTGAGCATACCACCATCCATACTTGTCTGTGATGTTTACTTGGTAATAATGTGGGTGAGCTGTGATCTCCAATTTAATTGTTGGACATGTTCAAAAGAGCAGTACATTAGAGGCTGAATTTGCATATGTGATGCTAATGTACTCTACTATACTCTAGCATATCCTAGTGTGTTCTAGCATACTTTAGCATACTTGGATGAAGCCCTGGTCACATAGTCATTAGTGGATGTAGGTGAACATAGTGGAGGCTAACATAGGTGAATGTAGTTGAACGTACTGGCATCTGTACTGCCATACTTTAACTTATTTCAACATAGTTTAAATACTTAAAGACCAGACTGGATGGCGGAATGAGTTCGAGCGTCCGTCTCCCGTGCTGGTAGTCGTGGGGTCGTGGGTTCGAATCCTGGTCGAGTCAAACCAATGACTTAACAATTTATATGTGTCGCTTCCTAGCCAGGGTCTCGGCATTATTAGGATAGGGCAACGACTGGTGTGCTCAGTGTCAGGATAATGTGACTGAGTGGGATACCAGGTCATGGTGCTGACGGCCTCGTTTCCCAGTGGGACAGCACTTTAAATTTGACATTCTTGTGCACTGTCACAAGTCGGTACTCGTCCTGATATGCTGGGATGTAAAACAACATGCTAGGATGTAAAACAACATTAAACAAACAAACCAAGTTGTAGCAGTGCACACTCATGGACACTTTATCATACTATTGCCCGACTGCGGAATAAGGCTGCCAGCACCATGACCTGACTTCCAAGTATGTCACATTATCCTGACACTGAGTTATCCAGTTCTTGCCCTACCCTAATAATGTTGAGTGACAGGTTAGTAAACGAGAAGTATCAATTTAAAAAGTTATCGGTGTGACTTGATTGGGAACCTAAATCACTTTCACCAGCACGCTAGGCCCGCAATCTTCCGCTAGGCCCGCAATATTCCGCTCTTTATATTTGTATAATTTGGATACATCACACATATATGTGTTTGCGATGGAAAGATGGGAAGAGCAAGTGGTTGGCTGTGGCTGTTTGACACATAGAAACTGTGATTAATGTTAGACGGTCGATTTGCGGCGTGTGGGGGGATGCTGAGGCTGGGTAGGGAAGGATTTATTGTCATCTCGCAAGGCCAGACAGAACGAGGGGTTAGGGCTATCGCAGCGGCCGCGTCATTCGGTTTTCAGGCCGAGTTAGGCTGTGCGATCCAGAGGAAGATTCTCAGAGATGGCGGACAGAGGGAAAGTACCGCAGACTGTGGGAAGATGGGTGAGGTTGTCGGAATTTTACGTCCTGGCAACATCTAAGGCCAGATCGGGACGGCCACCTATTTGTGACAGTGCACACTCATGACGATTTTATAGCGCTGCCCAACTGGGAGACCAGGCCAACAGCACCATGACCTCATATAGCCCTCAATCACATTATCCCGACACTTAGGCAGCCAGTCCTATCCTGCCAAGTGCCTTGCTAGAAAACAACAAGTGACGATTTTTAAGTTGTCGGTTTGCTCAAACAGGGATCCCTTGATCTACCATATCATGAGCCAGACGCTCATCTCATTCGGCCAGCCCATCTGGTGATTATGGAAGTGAGGTCAGGGAGCGTGAGGTAAGCTGGAAGAGGCGGCGGTAGGCAGTATGGAACTGTGGATGATGAGGGGAGGATATTGGAAGCTCGGAGATGCGGCAGGAGGCGATGTGAAGCTGTGGAAGATGGGGAGAGTATGATGGGAGCTGGGAGAGGCGCTGGGAGGGGGGATAGGTGGAGAAAGAAGCCAGATTGAGTCGAACAGGCAGCGGGATGTGGCGTGAGGATGAGGGATGGGATGTGATGTGATGGGAGGGACTGGGAGGTCGAGTGAGGCAGCCTTGCAAGATTGCGATGCGGGGAAACATGAACTGGACGAAGCCAGGCGTCCCAGATGGTAAACGCCTAGAAGATCCCCTTAAGGATCCCTCTGAGAACCCGCCAGCCGGCGCCTGCCTGTCAGGGATGGGGCGGGGTGGGAGTTGGTGTGGGTCGGTGCTACGGTGTCTTTTTATCACCGATGAGCAGGAATTGTGAAGGTTGGGAGTGGGCGCGGCGATTGATCCGACGACCGAGGGACGGGGATCGGGACATGTAATATGATCGCGCAGTGTTACACTTCACCCTGTCAGACAGTCCTCCCCCCCCCCCACCCGCCAGGTCCCTCCACCCGAACTCTCCTAACCAGATTCCACCAGTCAGAAGCGAGGACCTCAGTTAGGCTATGCCGCAACTACCCACAGCGATCCTCACCCCAGGCAGTATAACATACACCAATGCCGGGAAGCACATTGCTGCAGCTTTCAATTCCTTTTTCAATCAACTTTTCATTATAGCATGTACTGATTTTATTGGATATACCATTACAAAGGTTTCTTTCAATATGGGTACTGTATTTTTATTTTTTATTTCTGTGTGTGTAGACAATGTGTTGCTCATCTGAACACATATTTTACCAGCGCCCAAGCACTGGCCTTTCAGCCATAGAATCAGTCAGATTTCGTTTGTAAATGGTTCTGGGGAAATGGAATGCGTTGCATTGTGCGCAGCACACCCCATTCTGAACATAAAACGTGGGGGAGCAGCCTATCCTGTATAATCTACATGGTAGGACCTCAAGATAATGCTAGAGTGCGTTCCATTTGCAATTATAATCATTATTATATGTTATCAGTATTATTTGTATATCACTATATTTACCCTGGCGGCCCATGATCCATGTTGGTACAACATGTAGCTTGACTAAGATACCTACATCGACCCTCCTGTCTAATTTGTCAGATGGGCTAAATCCGATGGCATGTGTTAGCGATGGGCTGGGGTGGAGTGGGCTGGGGTGGAGTGGGCTGGGGTGGAGTGGGCTGGGGTGGGGTTTGGTGCGGTGTGGTGGGGTGCAGGGGGTGCTCCGTCGGGGTAGTTTTTGGGTTGTAAGTAGCTCCTCCGCTGTCGAATCGATTTGTGTACATTATACAGACTACACTGCTTTAATGACCATCGGGGCCACGACCCTTCCATTCAGGGCCAGCAGCCCCTGCCTCAAGGGACCCCAAATGAGCCTATTTGACCAAACTTGGTTTTGCAGTGCATAGAACCATGTAGGTGATCAATTCTTTGAACATCAATTGTAAGCCAATTATTGCTTCAGAGAGGTTGGCTTAAAACATGGGGAGAGTATGATGGGAGCTGGGTGAGGCGCTGGGAGGGGGTATAGGTGGAGAAAGAAGCCAGATTGAGTCGAACAGGCAGCAGGATGTGGGGTGAGGATGAAGGATGGGATGGGATGTGATGGGAGGGACTGTGCGAATAACTTATCCATCCCACTGATTTTAACCAATCAACTCATATACTGGAATAATCCTGCCGAGCAAACTAACTTAATCATTAGCTTTCTTAAATGGATACCCTGATTTCCTTGTTTGTTGAACCACCATTCCCCCATAGCACAGAAGTAAAACATCGGGTATTGTGGGTGATAGCCTACACTGAATGCATACACTGACTAGCTATACCACAACCTCTTAATTACCGTAATCTTATAACAATAGTAGTATTATCTTTATGTTTATCGTAATTAAATCGTGCATATGACCAACGTTAAGCATGGCCGGAAGATGAGTGCCTAGGCGCTGACAACAGACTGTATTCAGATGAATAACAATATTTGCGAACAAATCAAAATGACTGATACTGAAACCACAGCAGAGTGACGTATTTGAAGGTTATTTTCTTATCAAAGGATAACTTCCGGGAGATTTTTCTCTTTTCATGAATTATGGTTTAGTCATAATCAGGAATGCTTTCAAAACACACATTTCAAACGTCCATTTATTTATTGTCGCGTGATATTTCTAAGTGATGTTCTGAATAAATATTCTATCATTATGGTGCATCCAACTTGAGTATTTGTTGCATATTTTGTAAAGGTTGGGCCTAATTGGGTCAGATCTATTTGCAAAATTGTCCTGAAGGGGTGGTATTCTGGGAAGGAATGGGAGATTGGATGGTGTTGTCTAAACTCTGATTGCTTGTCTCCCGTGTCGCCCAAAGCGCAGCTCTCAACTTAGATTCTCAATGTTGAAGCGGATGGATTACTGTGCTGGGATGCCGCGTGGTGGCAAATTATCTTCTTCCTTTCTCTACTTTGGTGTTTGGTTACTTGTCCTATCATCCGGCTTCCTTGGTGTTTTTGTTGTTGGGGGGGCGAGGGGTATGACTGATGTAGAGATTGACCTCGAACATTGTCCTCAAAGCTGAATAAAAATTGCTGTTCAATGGATAGATTGATTGATTGGTGGTTGTTTTACGCCGTGTCGGCAGCATAGGCCATATTCACGGCGAGAAATGTTTGTTTTTTGTTCAAACCATCGCTTTTACATGTAAAAGCAGACAATCAATTATGTGCCAATAGACACTCATTAAATTAGAAAGCGCACAATCATATATTTGTGGTCAAGGGAAACAAATTCCCATAGAAAAAGAAAAGTTTTATTAATAATTGATAGAATCTATTTAGTAAACTATATGAGGTGGTACAGTCCAGCTGCCCTCAAAAAGGCTAAAATGTTTTCCTGTTTTACCTTAGTAAAAAGGTCATGCATACTCTCTGCAGTGTAGAACTGTTGGTGCAGGGCTAAAAAATCAACGCAACTTAGTAAAATGTGTTTGAGTGTCAGCGGGGACTGACACCCAATACATTCAGGGGGAGGTTCCCCCTTGAGCAGAAAAGCATGTGTAAGCCACGCGTGGCCAATACAGCAGCGGCTAAGGACCACTTGGTCCCACCGACCTCCCGCATGAGTCTGTGGTGGCTTTCCCACAGATGGTTCAATTTCTTTAAGTTTATTAATGTTTTCATCCCACTCATGTTGCCATTTGGATTTTATGTGGGTGGCTAGTAGTGGTTTCAGATCAGAGTGAGGGATCAAACACAGTTCAAGATCACAATTCAGGGCCTTCTTTGCAGCCCGATCAGCTCGTTCGTTTCCTTGTATGCCGGCATGGCCAGGCACCCAGGACAGATGGATGTCATACCCATCCGTTGTCAGTTGGTTCATTTTATAAATGACCATTGCTAGAATTGGGTGATTCATTTTCAGTCCAGCAACAGCCAGGAGGCAAGAGAACGAATCACTGTATATAACATAGTTAGTGTGGTTGGATACCTCGATACACTCCAACGCGAGAAGGAGTGCTCGGGCTTCTGCAGTGAAAATTGAGCTCTGATCGGGCAAACGTACACCAAAGTTTTCCCATTGGCAGACTGCCTCAGCAGCTACCCAGCTTTGGTCTTTTGAACCATCAGTGTATATGGAGAGGTGGTCTGCAAACTGGCCTTGAATCTCTGCATGCAGTCCTTGGTAGTCGAGTGGATGTGTCCCTGACTTCCTCAGTTCCGTGAGTCGGAGGATAACCGATGGCTTTCTCAATGACCACGGGGGATGTTCTGGGACTTTGGCATCCTCCAACACGTCCAAATCCACGCCCAAGGCCTCCAAATGAGGCTTCATGCAGAGCCTCAGTGGCCGGATGTAATTTGGCCTGGCTTCATACCTCTATTCGTCATGTTGCTCGAATAGACAATTGTGTGCAGGATTCGATGCATTAGTTTTTATCTTGACTACATATTGCATGGCCAGTTTGATAGTGTGATTGAATGGTCGTAAGAAAAAGACTGCAGGGGGGATTGTTCCTAATATAGATAATGACCTTTAACAGTGACCTCGGAGGTAAAATATATGGCTTATCACTGGATAGTGTAATCTAATGGTGTGAAGACGAAGACTCCAAATGCTGGACATCGAATTCTCTACTCTGGTGTTTCCTTAGCCTGTCATGCTGCATTAATTGTTTTGTTGTGGGGGGGGGGGGGGGGGGGGGGGGCTATGCCTAATGTAGCAAAGGACCTCCGACATAGTGTTCGAAGCTAAATGATATGGGTAATCACTGGATAATGTGATCTAATGCTGGTAAGGAGAATACTGCAAATGCTGTATGTTACAATAGAATGTGTTTCGTCTTCTGTATACTTTGGTGTTTTGTTACTTACCTCATCAGGCTGCATATTTGTGGAGGCTTTACGAATAATGTAGAGAATAACTTCGAACATTGTCCCAGCAGCTGAAGAAAATGGTTGGTCACTGGAAATTGTGTTCTAAAGGTGGTATTAAAAAAAGGACTGCAAATGCTGTATTTTATGGTAAATGATGTTAAGCGATTTCTCTATTCTGGTATTTCCTTCCTTATCTCATCATGCTGCATCGCCTTTTTTGTGTGGGGGGGGAGCAATCATGATGTATATATTGACCTAATGCATTGTCCTCGGAGCAACAGAAAACAGCTGATGACTGGATAGTGTGATCCATTGGTGGTAAAAGGATGACTCCAAGTGCTGTCTGTTTAGGTACAATTCCAAGTCCTTTCTCTACTCTGGTGTTTCGTTACTTGGTCCATCGTCCAGCCTTGGTGTTTGGGTTATGCATGGTGTAGAAAATAATACCTTGACCCCATTGGTCTCGGAGCTGAAGAAAATGGCTGATCACTGGATATTGTAATCTAATGGTGGCAAGAAAAAAACCATGTCCATTAAGGGAGCATACTTTATGTCCATACTTCACTACGGTGTTTCCGACCCAATCCTATTATGCCATATTTTTGGATTTCTCTCTGTGAGGAATTAGGTCAATGCAGATATATCTGGTACATTATACTCTGGGATATACTAAGTGGGTGAACGCCTGGACAGTGTTATTATTTGTGGTATGACTAATACTGGAATTGCTCTCCTTTAAGGTACTCAACAGGGACTTCACTATGATATCTCTATTTACCTCCCTGTTCATATATATTTTTATATAAATAGATATTCCAGTGCATGCACAAGTAACAGTATTCGCGGCACCAGTAGCGGTGGGGGTTGGGGTGGCGCCACCTGTCCCACCATGAAAAGGGGGTCATCCATAAAGTAGTACACAACATATGGATGACCAATATAGGGAATCTTTGCTTACGTGCTTTTATACTGGGCATAACTGGTTATACATCATATATATATATATATAAATATATATATATATATGTATATATATATATATATATATAAGGATAGTGATAAAACTGGTATCGCAGGAGCTCTGTATTGTCCTGCTCCTACCCACCCCCCCACCCCCCCCTTCCTAGGTGGGGTGGGTACCAGCATCCTTCACTCACGCCCCCCCCCCCCCTGGGGCTTTCGCACGACACTCACTCGGAAGGTTGTACGTCACCTTCTAATATATTTGTGACTTCAATATCAAAAAAGAATGTCTTTATCCTTCAAGATGCGTCGCAAATTTTCAATATGAATTTCCTTTGAATGGTGATAGTCTAAATTAGGATATGCCACAATTCGGCAAATCTCATTTGTGAAATAATCAACTTTAAAAGAAATTTAAATTGCATGTTAGGTCTGTATCTTGTAGATTAAATGGATGTGTTGTAGTACAGTCTGTATAGATGTATCTGAAGGGGGCGTATATATATATATATAAGAGTGTGCGATATAGCACAAAGCATATCTTACATTTCGGTTGTAGGATGCTTTAAAAAAAGTGCACATTTGAATATGTTTGAACGAACATTCTGAACAATAGGATAAGTCAGAGGCGAGCGTGTGCCATAAGCCATCTAAGTGTCGTATGTGCAGCCATCAGGCTTACCTTTAATGGCATGTATTTGAAATCGCACAGAATATTATTCCTCTTCATGTCACGTCGCACATGACCAATACATGCATTCTATTTGTTGAAAAAAACATATATGCTGTATCCAAATGCGAAATTGAAATAAGGTAAAGGGTTGAATAATCTGTCACTTCCGACACATAACAAGCTAGGAATGATGACACAATACCTGATGGAGCGTGCTCCTTTTGGGGGTTTTATCTCCCTTCACATCAAAGGTTCATGGGGGCATGTGGTGGTAAGCTGTCTGAGGGAAGACGACGCTTAATATATTTTTGGATTCTGGGAGTGTGGGGTTAATTCGGATAAAATCCTATCTCATCAGATGGCATCGTTTTATTAAGATGTACTCAACATTTCCCGAATATTTACTGTATCTGCATTGCATCTTCCAATAACTCAACTCTCTGAGACAATTTCTTTATCGACATCACTTTAGCGCCCTGTCCACTTGGATATTTAAATATTTAGCATGCAGTCTACCTGCACCTTACCCGCAATTCTAACCATCACCCTAACCCCTACGTCAGAAAAGAACAAATGTATCTGAGCTGATAACCAAATAGGGATGACCAGAGAAGAATACTCACATGAGTTGAGAACACAAATGACATGTCTGGATATCTTAATTCACTTGGACAAATATAATACCTTACGTGGATATATATGCTAAGATTAACGGAAAGTTCAATGGGCATGGACATGGTATGCATTTCAATTGGTATCGCTTAGAGAAAATAATTAATGATATGAGCAGACAAAATAATAGACATAGCCTAGTGATATACTTTACATGGACAATACGAAATACAGGGGCAAATACGATAATTGGCATGCGTTGGGGGCCATACCTGACTTGTCTCAGAGATCAAAGTGACACCAGCAGGACAATATCTACATGGACTTGAATTAGCAGGGCTCGGACAATAACACAATTGACATGGGCTGGTAACATAATTTACATAAGTAAGAAATTAACATGGCATTAATAGAGCAATCGACATGGGATGTTAACATAATTCCATGGAGAACATCAAACAATTGACGTGGGCAGACAAGCTAATTGGCATGGGCATGATAAACAATTGCCATAACCAGTGAATTTGATTTTATCTTGGCAGGGGACAAAGGTAATATAGCCAGATAGCATAATTGACATATACAGATATTTGACATGGCGATACAATATAATTGACATGGGCAAAGAGCACACTTTCCATGCAGGATTGAACATTAACAAATTGGCATATGCAGTGAAACACAATTGAAATTTCCTATCCCTGAGGTCATTGTACCAGGAGTAAAAAGGGCGATAAAATGCTTGTCAGCCTGTCACATCCCGACGCCGCCCTGACAAACGCTGAAGCGATGAGGCAGACATTGTTGAGTAGGCTTAAAGAATGTCACATGAAATATGCGCGAATCCAATTTCGGCCACTGAGTGGTCGATGTCATGAGGTCGAGTTGGTTGGTCGTTGGAGTTTGATGTCCTGCAACATCTAAGGTCAAATAAGGGTGGGCCCCGACTTGTGACAGTGCACATTCATGGTGACTTTATAGTGCTCCCCCAAAGGGAGACCTGGCTGCCAGTTCAATGACCTGATATCCCACTCAGTCGCATAGTTCTGACGCTGACCTAGCCATATTTTAATAATGGCGGGTGCCTGGAGAGGAAGGGACAAGTATCCAATTTGAAGTGTTCGGTTATCAGCAGGTCATACTAGAACACCTTATACTGATACTCCGTCAACCAGTCCTTGCCCTATCGAAATATCACCAGGTGACACGCATCAATTTGTAAGCCATTAATTTGACTCAGCCAGGGTCAAACCCATGGTTTCGAAGCCCGCGATCTACCAACATGGGAGACGAATGCTCAACTCTTTCAGCCAAAAGGTCCATGTCTTGTTCCACCTGTTTTCGTCTCAGTGTGTTCTCTGTGGCGGAGTGGTTAGAGTGTCTGACTTTGTTCTAGGTCAGATGCCTGATCTGAGTGTCGGTGGTTTGATTCCCCATGCCCCCCCCCCCCACCTCTGCCAATATGGATTTCCACCGCAGTGTATAACTTACAGCGTTAACACAGGCCTTTTGCTCTCATACCATGTCTATGTGATGGGCAGGTTAAAAATCCCTTCGGTTGGTAAAAGTGTAGGCCCGGGCTTTCTATCGATGAACTGGCCCTGGGAATCAGCTATCTGATTGCAAATACTGCTACCACCATCCACCACCGAGAGCATGTCACACGAATAAAGATCATACCTCTGCTCGAAAATCCCTTGAGATAACTGGTGGAAGGACACGTTGAAGAAGAAGAAGGTCTCAGGCCGTGGATCAGCCTGCGATTGAGGATATTGAATGGGCCGTAACACCACCCGATACCTCTCCAGAAAGTGAGGCCGTTATCGCACGCGGCTCGCTCCCAGGGGTCAGCACGGGAAACTGGTGATTTGAAACCATGGACGGTCGCAGAGAGAGAAAGGCACACACAAAATGGAAACAAAAATTTAAAAAAATGCATAAAAGGAAAAAAAGCAAGGACGAAGGAGTTCCTGTGATTGCCTTTTCTTCGGCGGGTGATGGTGAAGTAAGAAACAATAAGACAAAAAACGGGGGAGAGCCCCTTCAATTAGGGTCACTTCCAGTGTGTTCCATCAGAGCGTGGGTAAACTACACTCCTCCTGTGGTAGGTGGTTGGGAGGCTCTCAGTTCAGTTAAGCAAATGGGTTTTTGTTTACTATTTAAATTACCAGACGGGATCGCCAAATGAGTTGAGCGTCCGTCTCCCATTTTGGCAGATCGTGGAATTCAACCATTATACTATATAGGCTCCCTCATGCAATCAATCTACAAAGCTAGCTGGCTCCTTGACGGAGATGACAGTGCTGACTTGGATGCTTTTCTCCCGGAATGTTATCTGGTATAAATTATCTACGGTGATTAATGTTGTGCGGCCGATGCTTTTGAGTTTCTGTTATTTTCTTAGATAAATGCAGTAGATTAATCATAATAACCTACATTACCTTACATTGAAGTATCTTTTATTTTAAATATTTAACTTTTGAGATATTTGAAATGCAAATATTAACAATTGATACCATTCGAGCCAACCCAATGACTTACAAATCAATACTTGTCGCTTCCTTACCAGGCACTCAGTGACTATGTGGGATACCAGGTCATGGTGTTGGCGGCCCCTTCTCACAGTCGGGCAGCACTCATAGGTTCTCATGAGAAAGCGGAAGATTATGAAAACAGCATTGCATGTTGGTGTGTCTTTTGATCTCACATGCCCACCACGTCTACCTGTCAACGGAAATCGGAGTGGTGGGTTTGGGAAGGAAGCAAATCGCTAACACGGTGCAATTCTACAAGGAGTGTTGTGGTTGGTCCAGGTGTGGCCTTCTGGCAGCTGCACGCCGTCGCTACCTGTGTGTTCTGCGCATGTCATGTTGACATGCAGGATGGGGGTATTTTCTCAGGAGGAAGACTTCCCTTGGGCGTCCCGAAGAAAAATGGTCATGCCAGGTGCCTCACTTTGAAATCTGATTGGTTGGCTAACTTCAAGCGGACTATTTCAAGCCCCGTTCACATACAAATTGGTGACCATAGTTGAACGTAGTTAGAATAACGTGGGTGAATAACTAGGTTAAAATACGTCAAGGTACGACACGTTTTGGTTGATGACCCACTTAATGGTACAGATAAGTGCATTATGGTATGGATCCTGGTACATTATGATATGGCTCCTGGTGTGTCCAACTACATTCAACTACTATTCAACTACATTCAACTATGTTACCCTCCACTATATTCAACTATGTTCAACTGTGTCCCCTAATGGCTATGTGATCACGGCAGAACGGCCAAGGTTGTTTGTGGGTCAAAGTATTCTAGGGTATGTTAGAGTATGCTAGAGTATGCAAAAGTACCATACAAAGTATGCTAGAGGTGGTTACAGTATGCTAGAGTATGCTACAGTATGTTATCCTCACAGAGCCAAGCTCTGTCTCAAATGTACTGCTCTTTTGAACATGTCCAAAGCTTCAATTGGAACTCAATGCCCACAGACGTTATTATCATGTATCATCACGGAGAAGTATGGCTGCCAGTTTGTTGCACTAGGTTCAACTAGATTAGCCTACACTACCATCAACTACGTTCACTAACGTGGATGTGACCAGGCCTTAAGATTCCATGCACTACCGAGCAAAGAAATGGTTGCTGCTGAAGGAATGGTGACGGCTTAGTTGTGTATTTTACTTAAAGGTGCAAAATCTGATGACATCATAAGAGGTTAACTATCCAATAAGCTTAGACATGGGTTGCTCCTATATATCCATCTACAGAACCAGCAATCATCGTTATAATTGTTTTGCTATACTCAACCGAAGAAGCGTGTTATTTGGTGCTTTGGCATGACCTATTTTTTGCAGCAATGTGATATATCAGCCGACCTCAACTGATAGCGAAACTTTCCTACCGGTCTTATTCCCTTAACTATCTCCACATTGTTGGAAGGGCAGGTGAATGGCAGCAGAGGGAGAGGGAGACCAAGAACATCATGGTTTACAAATATTTCACAGTGGACAGGCTTGAATTATTCACAGTCTATCAGAACAGCACACCATCGGAACAAGTGGAGAACCATTGCATCCAATCCTCGACTAAAGGACAGAACTATTGATTGATTGATTGATCTCTACATACACTGAATAATAATGATGAAATGCTACCTTGACCTGCTCTGATTAATATAGTGATTGGTGGTTGCTTAATGCTGTGTTAGGTGTAACTGCAATATACATTGCTAAACATGTTAAACTTGCAATGTCTTTGTAATACTATATATCCATCGCGTTTGCATACATGTTAAAGCATACGGAACTAAGATAGAATGTGGTTTTACTTGGCGATCTGGTGTGCTTACTCAGAAATATGAAAACAAAGCAAATTAAACCAACCAGATCATTAAGATCTAATGCAAGGGCTGGGAGTGACCGCTACCTCCCTATTTGTTTGCTATTTATTCTACGATTTGACTCATGAGATACACTTCTCGCCTGAAATAGTGAACTATACACACAACATACAGAAATGATGCTATCACTTTAAGGCATCCACAACAGACAATATTCCCAACTGAATGGTTAGAAGCGATGGAATAAATCTTGCATTATTATTTTCTGCCAGCGCATTCGAAGGCCTGATTTGTGCATGGCCATTGGGAAAGACAGTTAATATCACAGCACCAGAAGCGGGAGGCATGCTAGCCATGGTTAAATATAACAGTAGAATTGCTGTGAGCAGGAGGAACATGATGTTGCATTTCCATGAAATCAACACCCTAATTAAATCAGCCTACCTAGCCGGTCACGTGCATACCCAAACGCTGGTCGAGTATTGACCAACCAGCACGCAAGGAAGGAAGCCGGTATATTATCTAAATGAGGCTGGAATTACCTGTGGTTAGATGCCATCCATTTATCAATATCGGAGGGAATGATAGAATGACGTCAGTTGCCGCCTCCAGATTTGGTAGGTTGTGGGATTTGAAAACCTAGGTTGGAATCCAGGCTGACTCAAACCAATGACTTAAAGCAATGATTTAAGCAATGAAATTGATAAATGTCACTATCTAGCCTGGGGCTTAGTATTAGTAGGATATGGAAAGGAGCATTGGAATGAGGAAAACCAATTGTCCGCGATTGAAATTTCCCCTGCTTCATCAATTAATGTACCCAACAACAAAAATGTGCTTATATCTCATATAGACATAACCGAATAATACCCACAATATCATAGCAGATCCAAAGATTCAACTTAGTTACATTGTATGGTGACCTGTTGTTCTCTGTGACAGAGTGGTTAGAGGGTCTGACCTTTTTCTAGGTCGGACTCCTAATCTCAAGGTGGGTGGTTTGATTCCCCATGTCCCACCCCAGCTCTGCCAATATGGATTTGCACTGCTGTGTATAACTTACCGCGTCATCAAAGGCTGGTTGCTATCAGACCATATGTGTGTGGTGTGCGAGATTAAAAATCCCTTGGGTGGGTAAAAGTGATGGCTTGGGCTTTCTATCGACAAAGGATATAATGGTAAAAACAAGTCTATTCAGACTTATCCATGATATTAAGTAAAAATCTTCAAGAACAAAATATACAAGAATAAATGTATGGTACAATGAAACCTCGATTTAAAATGCATCGAGTTAGCGTGAATTGTAGCCAGAATGTTGTAACTAAAATGTAATTCAATCAACTGAATCCAGATATAGAGCTAAGCAGCTTTTTTGAAGATGACTTTCTATGGACTACAACGATGGTCTTATAAAAGGCATTCACGCTACTTCTCAAGAGCCGTGAATATGACCTATGCTGCCGACAAGGCGCAAATAAGCCACCCAATCAAACTCCTCAAGTGTCCAAGCACCCGCTGCCCCCCACCTCATTATGTATGTTATTGCTTAACTACAAATAATGTACCTCTACTCTTCCGCCTCCTATTTCTTCCAGAATTAGCTCCGCATTATCATGTCGAAACATGTATGTCCTTTAGCGGTTACCCTAGGTTCTGAAGACTCAGGTCTTGGGATTGTCATACTATGCCCTGGGCTTAAATATCCAAATACTTATCTCTGTTTAATGCATCGTTAAGATATGATGGATTTACTAGCTTACGCCTAGATTTGAGTTACACCTAGACTTTAGAATATAATATAGTCTTCCAGCAGCATCCAGAAATCTTCAAACTTGCTTCCAGCAGCAGACGACACTTCATCTTGTTGTTGACGCTGTATCCTCCTACCCCTATCAGTATCACATATTGAGCCTTCTCCAGGCGTCCTAACACACCAGGCCCCAATAGGCTACCAGGACCTGCCCTGCAGTCTGGCTTCCTTCAATGTCAGCCTCACTGAATTCCATTACCAGCAGGTTGTCGATAACTCACGCAGTCCTGATATGATGTGCACTAAAATAGGAAGGGAATAAGGAACATATAAAGCCTGTAATCAATCTGCCAACAAAAAGTATTCCCCAACTTAATAATAGTGGTGCTAATTATAGATGTACAATGGTGCATATGAAGGTTGTAATCAATTAATCAACCACACATATATCCTGCACATGTAAAGGTGTAATATTTAATTAGACATGTACAATGGTGTCTATGAAGTGTCTAATCAATTAATCAAACCATAAATATAGCCATGCATAAGTAGAGTTGTCATGTATAATGATGAATGTACCCTAGCGCATATGGCTCCTGTAATCAATTACTCAACCACAGATATATCCCACCTAAATTAGATTGGTCATATTTAATTATACATTTACAATGGAGCATATGAAGGTTGTAATCAATTAACTAACCATATATTTATCCAGCGTAACTAGAGTGGTAATACATACTTATACATGTACCTTGAATCAATTAACCACCCCCAAATATATCCCTGTCCAACCTAAATGCAGTGGTAATACTGAATTATATAATGTTGAAACTACCCTGTCATCCACTATAAGCGCAATTCAACAGGTATAACAACAGCTGACATAATTTTCCAAGAGGGAGAGCTTCCACGAATATATCATCACATAGGGTTTGCACTGAACAGCAAAGCATGGATGTAAAGTTGCATAGTCCGATGGTTTAGAATTTCTGTATTTTTTCTGAGATAATTATATTAGATCGATCACTAGTATCTACTTTACATTAGTTCAAAGTAAATGGTACACTTTTGAGATATTTTGAGTGCAAGCATGGAAAATTAGTTTTGGAAAGCTTGCCAAAACTCTGACACCATGGATTTCTGCAGTAACAGGTTCTGTTAAATTGACTCAGTATTGCCTTCTACACAGAAACACATGCTTAGTAAGTGCATCAGTATCTAAGTTAGAAATGTAAAATCAAATTTAGATAATTGGTTTGGTTTTGAAAAATTGATATTTCATCGAACTAATCAGCTTTAAGAAACCACCCACCGGCTAAGCTTCAGTGGCCATGAGTGGTAAGTTTGGCAATGAGCATCCAGCCAGATTCAGGAAAAGGGTAGAATGTCTGGTTGGTCCACAACAGGGCAGTTTGAACACACATTCCTGGCTCTCATAGTGGTGTCATTGCACAATGGCATGGTTTGTTATTTATTCAGATTATTATGACCCTAAACCTTAGTTTTCATTATCCTGGTAATCTTGTGCTTCTGGGAACCCTGCAATTAAAAGCGTTGTTACAGGTTGCTAGGACGCACACTCCGGGTGCTCTCAGAGTGGCGTCATGGCACAATGTCATGTCTTGCTACGTATTCAGATCATTATGAACCTAAACTTGTGTTTTCATTACCCGGGCTCTAAAGTCGTTAGTTGTAAGACGGCTAGGGAGGAAAGCTGTGATTGCGATACTGAAAACAGACATCTCAGTATAGAGTAATTGATTGAATTAATTACCTAATGTAACTTGTCTGCGTCGCAACACAGGTCTTACAATGGAAGTAGTCACAATCAATGTATATAATTATGTAAATGAAGAGTCCAGGAGCAAATTCACCGTAAATGCCAATCCAAATTGGTATTACAATAACAGATGTTTACCTGAAGGTAATATTATTTCTTACTACTTACACTTTTCTTGTAATTGAAAACAGAACGAGACAGTAGTATAAAGTGGCAATTTTAATTCTTTCTATCTTAGCTTGTTACATTACTCTTTCATGATGAGATGACCTTAGATATTTCAAGGATTACAGGCACTTAACCCTATCGATACATCATATTAGTTGGGTGGGTGGGACGGCAAATCTGGGTGGCAGAAGTACGTCCTCTCGGTGTGAAAAGTCTGGTCGAAGTGAATATATCCAGTGCCACGTCATCGGCTTTGACTGGAAATCACTATAGGTGGCGCATCAATTGGCGGCCATTTTAGTTCTAAAAGTGAATATAGATGTCGCCACCAGTCTGATTTTAATCTAACTGCGTAGTTCAAGAAGTATCATGTAGATGGCGCGTCGATCAGCGGCCAAAGTTATTAGTTCTAAGAATAGAATATAGTCGGCGCCATGGTGCCCTATTCTACTGAGATTCACAGTCTCGTTCATTCAATTACCCATGTTGCGCACATCATGGACAATGAAATGATTATGGAGCAACGATGCAAGCAATGGGAATGTCAAACTTAGAACGTTTTGAAGGTTTGATTGCAATGTTTATATCAATTTTTGGATCGGCGTTTAGAGGTTTGTGTGCCTTAACTCCTCATAAAGATTAGGTTGTTCGTGGTGAATATGGCCTGTGCTGCCGACTCTGCCTAAAGCAACGACCAATCAATCGAACCTCATATGTAGTTTGCTATTATCATCAGCGGAAAGCACCTCTCTGCTGAAACAACAATATTCTCACTTTCAAAATCCTTGACGTGGCATAATTTGAAAACTCACAAATAGGGTAGTATCCACTAAACTTCCAGAATTCGATAATGTTATTTATGTCAGATAAATCACCAATTCAGGAAGAACAATATCTTCCACTTTCATTGGCAATTTTACCTGGCCGCACGTTTGTATTATAATTGTTAGCTATTTATTTCAATCCTGTCTCTTGACTCATATTTCATTGCATGTCTTTGGCCCGATATATAGCATACCAACGAAGAGTTCAGGCGCAAATCCCCATAAACTCCGATCCAAAAATTGCGATAAATAAGAGAATTAAAAAACAACAAAATCTGTTTTTTACATTCCTATTTTTCTCTTCAATACTCCATAATCATTTCAAAACAAGTATATTTGAATTGGTGAGGAGTAATATTATTTCAGGGACAGTTCTTATATTTTAATCACACCTTTGGATTGGCTTTTACGGGGTTTTGCGCTTGAACTCTTCAAATATACATCCATTAAAATACTTCAAATAGCTATTTTGTTTTAATATTTGACAAAACAGGAGTCTGTTATTTCCATCGGAGACCTGTCTCATTAAAGCAGTCGGTGTGTAACGGCGCCTATGTAGGCATGTGCCGGGGGACTGTGGCTGGTGCGCGGATTTATACCCCGAGCTGCTCATAGAGCTCACATTGCGCCACCGGTTGAGCTGCTCGCGGCCTGACCTGTTTCACGCCCCTTTGCCCGCCTGGCGCCACTAGTGAAAGGGGGCCTGGCAGCGCAGTGCCACCTGCAATGATAAACTGCAGTACCCAAGTTAGCAGTCAGCCCAGCGGAGGAGGCAGAGCGCCAAGTATGCAACACTCACTCAACACCCCTCATTCCACACCCTCCGTCCTAATATGACCTTAGATGTTGCTAGGACGTAAAACAACAAACAAACACAAACATTCCCAACCCACAAGTACCAGACGGGATGACCGAAATAATGGAGCATCCCCTGCCCATTTTGGTTGATTGTCGGATTCGAAACAGCAGGTTTGAACCCTGATTGAGTCAAAGCAATGACTTACAAAATTGAATCAGGGTGCTTCCTAGTCAGGTGCTCAACATTAATAGAATAGAGCAAGGACTGGTTAGCCAATGTCAAGATGATGTGACTGAGTGGGCTATCAGATCACAGTGCTGGTGCTGTGGTCTCCCAGTGGAGCAGCACTATACATTCAACATGAGGGTGCACTGTCACAAGTAGGTACGCATCCTGATATGACCTTAGATGTTGCTCAGATGTAAAGGTCCAACAAGCAACCAACTATACCCACTTGTCCACCTCTGAACCCTCACTGCTCAGCTGGGCCCCTCACTCGATACATATCTTCCTGCACTATGCGCTTCATACTCCAGTCTGTCAACTTATCGCTCATGACCACTCACTCCTCAGTCATTCCTCCACATCCCATCCTCATTCCTCGGCGATCCGCTCACTCCATTCCCCTTCATTCTTCAACGATCTGCTCAGCCATACATCACTCTTCCATCCACTTGTAAACTCCCAATCTTTGCTCCAACTCACACCACGGGTAACTCACCCCTCACACCCCAGCCTACCGATTGCTGCCGATGTTCATTCCTTATTCATATCCTCACTGTTAACCCCGTTAACTCCATACTACACAAGTTCACTGCTCAAAGCATAGCGTTTACTCCTCTCTCCCAGACTTACTAAACCACCTACATATTAGTACTTATGTATACAACCTACACATCACAGTTCTAACCTCAGAACAGTCTTGCTAATCTCACCTGTTTTCCTCGATACTGTGTACCTCCATACTGTGTTATTTCATAGACCTCGCCCCTCACTGGTCAACCTCATTCCATCTTGTCCAACATTTATGTTCATCCTGATGCCAACCTATCATCGATAACTTTATTCACAGTCCTTTCTACTGGAACCTCGACTTCTCCCTCTTCCCAAATGCCTCACTCCAGCCCCTGACTCACCCGCGCCATTCCCTCCAATCAGGTGCCGAGATGAGGATTTCCAGACGCTCGTGCATGCTGGTTGGGTTCGCAAATATTCTCATTTTTATCATCCCGATGCCACTCGTTCCCTGACCATGATGCTGAACCATCACCGTATTGTATGGTTCTTGAACCTGTGGCATGTATGTTTATGTAAATGGAGTGCACGTATATATTTACTTTTTAAGCGCTAAAGCGACTTATGGACCTAAACCATTTAAAACACTTAGAATTCCAGGGTTGTGAGCGTAGTGGTGCAGTTGCACGAACCTCTCAGGCAAGGGACCGCATATACAAGTAGGCGTGGATAGGGTGGTGGCATCAGGGAGCCTTGGTGGAGTAATCCAAGAGATTTGGATTCGATTCCTCCCCAGGTCCAATATGTCCCATTTGCATCACTCCGACCAGAAACAAACATGTACACACTTCATTGCATGCTAATAAATCATGTATATATATGTTTTTATGTGTGACGTCAGGTGGGTACAGAATAGGGTAGCTAGCTACTTATATGTAATCTAGGGACCTCTGCAACCGTTGCTCAGCCCCCTCAAAACGCACTGATTGATTTGATTGGTGGTTGCTTTACGAATCAAATCAAATCAATCAGTGCGTTTTGACGGGCACTGAACATGCCATTTAAACACATACTACACACATCGATTCAAACACATACCACACATACGCCAACACATGTGTGTGGCCCGTCATGCCCAGCCTACCTCCCTCCATCCCTCCCTACCGCGTCACACACATACACACTGATTGTGGTGAGGCAAGATCGCAAAGCAATTCCACCGCGGGTCCCCGCAGACGTCGCGATCCCCAGGCGCGACTCCTAATTGCGAATGTCAAGCATGAGGGCCGGGACGGCGTCTCGGCGCCAGTGTAGGTGTCCCCGGGTCACCCCGGGTTCATGCTACTGCAGGCGCGGAATGGGGGGGGGGGGGGGGCAGGGCGGGGGTTGCTTGTGTGTGGAAAGGGGTTAGATGGGGTGGGGGGTCGCGTGTGTGGGGAAAGGTGGGTAGGGGAGGGGATGGGTGGTTTTGTGTCCCCCTTGCCAAGGATATTGTCAGGGATTTGTCCGAAGAACATTATCTGGTTTAATCGAAAGTTGGATAAGCTGGTGTATTGCTGTAGAACGGAGTATGAGTGTGGGTGGTGTGGGTGGGGGGGAGGGGGGCGGGCTGGGAATGTCGTGCGCTGGGTGGGGCGTGGTCGTGGCAATATCATTGGATGTGTGTGACACGTGTGCATGTCAGTGTGTGGTTGTGTGCCGGGTCGTGTTGCGAGGGTAATGTAGGGACTTGTCAGGGTCAGGTCCGAACATCATTACGCAGTTTAATCGAAACAAACTTTGGCGTAGGCTAAAACTCGGCTCGAGGTGTCATGCTACAGCCAGGCTGTCACGGATGTTGGATGACGGTAGCTTAGAACAAATGAACCGAAACTCTTACTTTCAGTATCCAATATATGTTGCCAAACACTTCCTAGTTATGACTATTTTATTTTATTGCAAAGCAAATGATGTTCAATTGTTTTGAGAATTCAAGATTTTTGCAGAAGAACAGTAACCAAATGTCCGGGTGAGTTGAGTTTGATATTCTGATGGAGTTTATATAATGGCGAGTGTTTCTGGCGTTTAATATCCTCGAAACATCTAACAAAGTGACCATTGGGAAATCAATGCTACTGGCAAAATGCCCCAAAATCTGACTGAGTCACATTATCCTGATGCCGGGTTACCGCGACCGCTTGTATAATCGAGATGTAGGCTAGAAATTCCACAATATGCTCATTATTGTATCAACTTGATTATTAAAATTGTAATTGTTGTAACATTTAGTTAGGGTTTTCTATCTATTATTATGTTGCCTGATTCCCTTAGTAACACGCTGTTGCGCATGGCAACGCCCCACTGTGCAGCGAGTCGGAAGTGTGAGCAGGGGCGGGGAAGGGCGGGGCGGGGAAGGGCGGGGCGGGATGGGAAGGGGGGGGGGGAGTCGGGCAGTCGTGGGGCGAGGTCGGGTAGGGTAGGGTGGGGTGGGGCAGCGCTGGCGGGCCGGGGCGGGTCGGCGCGGATGTCGGCGGATCGGGGAGGTGCCGGCGGGGGAGTGTGCGCCGGGACCGCGGCGGGGCTGAGGCTGAGATGGGGCGGGTCCGCGGCGGGGGGGGGGGGGGGGGGGGGGGGGGGGGTGGTGGCGCGCTGAGTCAGTGCGGTATCCAGTGTCCGATCCCACCCCATTATCTGCCTCTGATTGCTAACGTCACTATCAGCCGTCATTGTGGGCCACCGGGCCGCCAGGGCTGCCGCGCTAAAGCGTAGCGGGTTTCAGACCGAGGCTGCAGGCAGATCCGACATGTTGAATTTATGGGTGGGCGGCGCACTCACGCCGCCATAATTGCTTCGTGACTGGAATAGGCGCCCGGGACGCCGCGTTACCGTTAACGTGAGAGGGCAGTTCTAGCGATTGTCACAGTTTGTTTGTTCTGTTTTATTTTGTTCATGTTTTCTGCGTTTTTCAGTGCGGTTATTGTGCGGGTATATAATATGCGGAATTGCTTTATTGGAGGATTTGCTTTGGGTGTTGTTGCCTTGTTTGTTTTTGTTTTTGTTGCAAATTTGGTGTTTTGCTTGCAATTTACTCCTGTTAACCCTGGCGATCTGGAGCAAGGGTGATGGGACTGCTCTAGCAGTGGCAGGTCTTACGCCGGCAACAGGTTGGGGTTTTTTTTCCAAGCGCGGCTGTGAGCCTCGGTTTGGTTGTCTGAATCGATGTATATGTATTTATTTATTTTCTAATTAATTGTGTCTTGCTTCCAATTGACTCCAGTAAACCTTGGCGACCTGGAGCCTGGGTGATGGGATAGTTCTAGCAGCTTTGACTGGCACTTCTCACGACGGTCACGGTTTCTTTTTAGGGAGGGGCGGGGCGGGGGGGGGGGGGGGGGGGGGTCCCGGTGCGGTTGTGTAATGCGCATCGTGGTATTCGTGGAACTATTTGATTAGGTATATTTATTTATTTATTTATATCCAAATGAGTTGTTTGTTGCTTGGAACTGACTCGTGTAAACCTTTGTGATGTACTTGTTCAAATAGTTTGACATATAGTTCCCTCGGTGGAGAGCCTGGTCCCAGGGATACCGTTGGAGGTTGACAACTCCCGGCTCTGCCCCTGCCTTTACCCCCCACACCCGCTGCGGTGGCCTGCGGCAGGCCACACACCATGACCCCGCCCTGCCACGCCCTGTCCTGACGATCCTGTCCAGCCTAAAGCTGAGATTCCTTCTACGCGGTATGCGGCATGCGGCATGCGGCATGCGGTATGCGGTATGCGAAACTGAAGATTCCTTATATGCAGTATGCAGTGTGCGGTATGCGGCATGCGGCATGCGGCACATGACTGGCTATATTTAAAAAATAAAAATAAACAAGTATACTCCATACTGCACCGAATATGGCCTAATATGGCAGTTATATCTATGTAACTATTGGTACGTCACACGGAGGTTCCTACCTTTATAATTACCAAATTATAGATAAGTATTCATATTTTTGTGGCTCTGGTAGCATTTTTACCAAACCGAACCCCCAAGAACCACCACCACTACTACCATATGTTTCCCCTCAGCACCCTTGGGCGTGACCGTTCCGTAATGCTCTGTCGCCTCTCCTCGTCTAAACCTAATGGACAAGTGCGACTGATGTTTGTTTCTATTCGCACACCGCATGCCGCATGCCGCACCGATCGCTACAGGGACCGATCGAGTTGTCGCATTCACATTCGCATTCACATTCGCAATCGCATACCGCATGCAAGGGTTGCAGCCCATTGACTTCAAGGCGTTTCGATGTTTTGCCGCATTCGCATTTGCATACCGCATACCGCATACCGCATGTAAGGAATCTTAGTTAACGCCGCGCCACATAGGTTGCTCCCTCCGTCGACTGATGCCCAACACAAGCGCTCCAACGATGGCCTGGGCCCATCCAGCTACTCCATCCCCAGATAAAAACAACATTCATCCCGATTCAGAGCAGAGGGCAATAACAGAGCTCCCATAATCAAAACAAAACCTGATTCAGTAGCAGTTAACTGTGGATATAGTGTCTCCCTTGTACAGTCTATGTCTATTGTATATTTAGAATATTGAGAGATTGAGAGAGCAGGACCAGAGAAAGCTCTCGATCGGACAATTTATTTGTATTAATTTAAATGATTTCATCAATTTCCCAGTAAAAAATAGTACGCTGAGAAAAATAAGCGTATAATGTAGCTGTTTAGCTGCTAAAATCTGATGGTTATTTCCAGAACCCAGCCTCCGCCACCTGTCCTTCTGGGTTGATCGTCACAGGACCAACCCGTGGTAATAACCCCCTCATCCCCTGCCACTCCCAACGGTTGTCCTGTCAAGCTAAGATCTTATCTATCCTGGGATACCCACACCTCTCAACGCGGCACATCCCTTGCCCCACAACCAAGTGCGCAGTTTAACACCTCTCCCGCCCCTCTCTGACCATTGTCTCATTCAGCAGCGGACTTCCCTACCCCTCGCTGCCCACACATCCTCACCTCGGGCATTCACGCCCCTACCGGCCTCACTCCTCCATGCAAGCCCCTGCCGCGGTGGCCGGATAGGTAGAGCGTGGGCCTCGCGTACGGGAGATTTGGAGTTCGGTTCCCAGTCGAGTAAATTAATATTTGGCGCTTGGTAACCTGGTGCTCAGCCTTCGGGAAAGGATTCGACAAGGACTGGTTACGTCAGTGTCAGGATAATATGACTGAGTGGGATATATGGTCATGGTGCCGGCGGCCTGATTGCCCCTTGAGCCTGCACTATAATGTCGCCATGAGTGTACACTCTCACAAGTCAGTACCCATCCTGGCATTACCTTAGATGGTGCCAGGACGTAAAACTCTAACAACCACCCAACCGGCCGCGCAAGCCCCGACCCTTACCGTCGAAGCCCTCGGCACATCACACCGTAGCCCTCCCTACACCGCCCCGCCGGCCTTTGCTCCGCCCCACCTGGCGCTACCTCACGGGACGCCCCGGTGTTGATTCACTAGATGAGTTACCCATGTCGCGTCATGGTCACAGCCTCCTGCGCCTGCAGTGAGGATACATCAATATTTATCCTGTTTCCAATTGGAACGCCGCGAAATGTCAGATACTATTTCCCATTTGCAGTTGAGTGCATTCGTTTGAATTCCTCCCTCATTGATTTTAGGGGGCCTTTTCCCAAATGGCCGTCTCCCTTTCAGTACTGAATGCATCTGCCTCTCATTTCAATGATGGTCCATCTTATGTGGTATATTATCTGGCTATATTTACCAATCCTCTGTTCCTCTGTTCTGCCTCTTGTGTTAAAGTTGCATAGTCCGATGGTTTTGAGTTTCTGTCATTTTCTCACATAAATCTTGGTCGTGATGATGTACCTTACTTTAGCTTTTATTTTTAATGGCTAACTTTCAAAATATTTAAAGTGTGAACATGGGAAATTAATTTTGGGCAAGCATGCCAAAATTCTGACAGCATAGGTTTCGCAGTGACAGGTTCTATTCAATTGCCTCAGTATTCCCTTCTATGTGGCGACAAATGTTTGATAAGTGCACCAGTATCTAAGTTAGATATGTAAAATCAGATCCTGATAATTGTTTTGGTTTTGAAAATTTGATGTTTTCATCGGACTACAGCTTTAACTGACCCTGTCCAAACCTCCCTCTCCTGACCCACATTCCTGTCTCTTCCCCCACCTCATTCGGCCTTCCCACCCTCATCGGGTTTCAAAAAAGCTCCCCTTCACTCACTACCTGCTCCAGTCGATACTGGCCAGTTCGGTATCTTCCCACGTCCTACCTCAACTGCTCCATCCCCAATTCCCCCGTCTCCTCCTCTTCCCACATCGCACTTCGCTCTCCACTCTCATCCCCATCTCTATCACCCTGCACTGGTCCAGATGAGATGGCCGAATGTGTTGATCGTCCGACTCCCGTGTTTCTAGATTGTGAGCTTCGAACCATGATCGAGTCAAACCAGTGATTTAAACATTGATACTTGTCGCTTCGTAGCCAGGCTCTCGCCATTATTAGGATAGGGCAAGGATTGGTTGGCTCAGTGCCAGGATAATCTGACTGAGGGGGATATCAGGTCATATTGTGTCTCAGTGGGTCAACAATATCAAGTCACAAGTCGGTACTCGTCCTGATATGACCCTAGATGTTGCCAGGACTTAAAGCTCCAACAACCAACCATCTGCACCTGTTGGCCCCGTCTCTCTTCCTCATCCCTCCACACATTCACTCTCTCTAATCCCAACTCTCACTTCCTCCACTCACCCCAGCCTCCACCGAAACATTCCCCTCTATACAAACCTAATTCCATTACATCCATCCAATATCAATCAGTCTCCCCCCTTACCAGCCCCCCCCCCCCCCCCACTGCCACCCCGTCACCACCTCCAGTAAAAGCACCATCACCCGCCCCTTCCATCCCCCCCCCATCACCTCCAGCCGTCCCGGGCTTGTGCACCTTTGCCCCGGCCAGCGGACAGTAAACAACCGCCCTTGTCCCCGACGACCGTCTCCCGGCACGGGCTGGCTGGAAGCCCGGGGAACCACGTAATCACGACCGCGGGGCGGGCCTTGTGCCACACGCCCCGCCGCGCGTGAGTTCCCTACCCAAATCCCGGTCAGGCAATTCAATGTATCCGCCAGTCAGTTGGCACTGCGTTGATAGTAACCTCCAAATCCCAGTCGCACTTGCCACACTGCAACCTCCCCTCCCGTCCCTCACCCCCAACCGGGCGTGGTGGCCAATTCGGTAAAGCGTGGGCTTCTCGAACTAGAAGATATGGTGATTTAGGTTCCAGGTCGAATCAAAGCGATGACTTACATAATTTATACTTGTCGCTTCGAGGCCGGGCGCTCAAAATTAATAGGATATGGCAACTACTGGTTAGCGCACTGTCATGATACTATGACTGTGTGGGATATAAAGTCATAGTGCTGATAGTCTGATTTCTCAGTGGGGAAACACTATAAATATAAAGTGTTACTGTGAGTATGCACTGTCACGAGTTTGTATCCATCCTGCTATGACCTTAGATGTTGCTAGGATGTAAACCTCCAACAATCAGCCAACCAACCCTCACAACCCACCACTCTCTGGCCGTCCCCCGCCACAATATAAGCATGTCTAGATGCACAGCTAGCTACCATCATGATAAACCACAAATACACATTTTCCACCCAACCAGTGGCGATACTATTGCACAGAAATACACCCCATTTCCGCCCCATCCATTGATTAGTATCCGTCCAATACTCATTGTCAGCAGGTGTGTGTAGTTTAGAATAGAGAGTCAAATTCAGTCTGCTCTCTGCACCCAAATTGTATGCAAGACCAAACCTGAGCACAGACATAGGGAAAATACGCTACGATAATTTGGTGGTAGGAGAGGGATCGAATGGAGTTAATTAATTGATGTCCTCATCGTTCAAGTGAATTAATATACATATAGGTCAATAGCATTGATTATACTTTGCATACACCTGTTGCACTGCTGACAAATGATTATATAAACTCCTCATCCACTATCTAGGGCACTAGGTCACGTGATAGAAAATTAGTGAAAATCACTGCTTAGATATTCAGGGACCTGCAAATGCTGACAAATAATTATGTAAATACCATAGCCATATTCTAGGGCACTAGGTCACATGATGGAAAATTGATGAAAATTGCTGCTCATGATATCGAGTGGCCTGTAAATGCTGTGGCAGTGTGATTTATTCTAACTTCCTGTTTGTATTTGAATTGTGGTGTTTCACGGAGCGTACACACGCGTGACATTTGGAGTGGCCTTAATTTGAGAGGGGGGGGACAAATTAAAATGTGCTATTATGTGCACGCCCCTCCCCATGTGTATGGCCCTAATTGATTGCGTCACGTGACTAGTACGGCTCGGCCCCAGTGAGCTGCTCGGAGAGTTGCTCGGGCGAGCCGTGCTGGTTGGTTGGTCACTTTGTGACCTCGCCGATGGCGATTGTTGGCTTACGTGTAGCGGGTATCCCAGCATGCCACGCGGAATATGCCGGGGCTCTGCCATTTCTACCCGCTTGGTTACCCACCGAGCTACCGCGTGCAGTGGATGAATCGGTTGAGCGTGGGTGGGTATCATGTGAGAGAGATCGGGAGATCCGTTCCAGGTCGAATCAAATGAATGACTTATTAAATTGATACTTGTCAGTTCCTAGCCTGGCACTTGGCATTATTAGGATAGGGCAAGGACTGGTTAGCTCTGAGTCAGGATAATATGATGGACTTCAATAGCGGGGCATGGTTCAGCGGCCTGATTTCCCAGTGGCGCAGCACTAATGAATTTGCCATGAGGGTGCACTGTGACAAGTGGGTACCCATCCTGACATGACCTAAGATGTAGCCAGGACGTAAAACTCGCACAACCAACCAATACCCACCGAGCTGAAAGTGGGTTTGGAAATAACAGCATGGTAAACATGTCACGATGAGATGCAATACTGTCTATGTGTAGATGACAGCTCCCTTAATGGACCTGATGGTGACTAGGCTGGAGCAGCAGATATCTAGTCCAGACTCCAGCAGTCGATGACTGGGATAGTGTTTCCAACATATATATATTTATATATATATATATATATAGTATGTGTGAGTGAATATATATATATAGATAACCAGTGGATGATCATATTACATGAATATATTTCTGAATAACTAATGGTGTGTTGTTAGGGTCACAATCGTTTCTACAGGTTGGAGGGCTTACCTCGTTTGGACTAATTAGCCCAGTACTGAGTTGATCCAAACCAGTAGCACTAGGATTGACTCCTAATCACCCAACTGAACAGGTAGATTGATGTAGGCCTGAGATTATTATTACATTTGATTAGTGTTTCACATGTGTACAATTACATAGAATGTGTACCAGTTTGGATGACAGATGACAATACAACATATCCCTTAATTGGACTAGACAGTCTCAGTTAGTAGATATCTGTTAAAGGAGCAGAGTACCAACTAAGTGGATGATGTGTTGCACAGCATGGTTTCTGAGGGCAGCCCAGCAGTTGCCCAGGAAAATACCGGTATTATTGCACCACTCTATTAAATATTCACTAGCATATGCCTCCTAGTGGATACCCCATCTCAATATCGGGTCATTAACGAGAGTTCTAACCAGGTTATGATATATATTTTAAAGGTGCATACTCCGATAAAAGCATCACATTTTCAAAACCGAAACAATTACCTAGATTTGAGCCTACATATTTAATTTAGATTCTGATACCCTTATTAAACAGTTGTTCCCACTTGGAAGGGGATCCTGAGTCAATTTGATAGAAGCTGTTACGAATGAAGGATATTAAATTAATTTTGAATGTTTGCACTTCAAATATCTCCAAAGTTAGTCAGTTAAAATGAAAGATGTTTCAAGCTAATCGAAGGGAGATAAGAACCATCAACATAATTTATTTGTCTCACAATATGACAGAAACGCAAAACCACCGGACTACGCAACTTTAATTGGATCCACTTTCCTTACAAAATGCCAGGCGGCCAGTTTCAAAATAAAATCTAAGTCAATTTTAATTTGTTGCTGTTCCTCTGTTATCTCCAGTCAACCATATACGATGACAGAGACAGCCCAGGTAAAAATGTAAAATGTAAGACCTAAATGCACTGGGATTGGTCCCACTGCTTCACTGGTCACAGATGGTCCAGTGTATTATTAACAACCCCACCCCAACAACATAATTCATAAACTCACATAACTAGCTACATTAGAGTTACACTAGAATTTTCCTAACAAACCAACATTTATATACCGCTTGCCTAACTGCAACTGAACATTCAAACTTAGTACAAATTTACCAACTGAATACAGAAGATAACTTCTGCTTACATTCTAAATACTATGTAAATAATCACATTGATCTGACTAATATTGATCTGGTTATATGACACTACTGTACCATATTGTTATGGAACTTTGGGGTTTCAGAATTTCATTGTGTTACATGGTGCAAATAGTCTATTCAACAAGTATTGTACACCTTATTCTATATACCTTTTGTGTAAATAACCCTGAATTGAAAAATGGCTGAAAGACCAGTGCTTCGGCACTGACAAAAGACTTATTCAGAAGAATAAACATATTTACCAAAAAGGACAATTAAAATACTAGACCTGGGCTGCATTCAGGCTATGCCTCCGAGTCGACTCCGATACCTCTTGCTTTTCAGGTAGGAGTCAAAAAGCGCCTCAAAAATGCCCGCCAAATTTAGTGGTTTCATCCAAGACAGGTGTGTATCTGTCCATGTCAGCACTCATATCTTCAATATTCAGCAGCATTTAATTGCCGGAAATTTATGGTTTAATATGAAACCCCGGAAATGCTATCCTGGCCGAAAGTACACCATGGCTACGACCTTTGAGCTGATGGTTCCATAATTCTGACCCTCCAATCCGTTAATTCCCAGAGGCTGCCACATCCCATAGATAAATCCCAACTCATAGTAGAATTGATTCACCTGAAAGCAGAGAACTAACTTCTATTTGAAAGCAAACAACTAACTTGTAGTTTGTTTTGCAAATGAAGCCTTCCTATATATTACGAGTTGCTACACATGCCATTTTCTGAAATAGATATTCTTGCACTAACAGTTAAATTCTAATTTCAGCAGGGCAAATTCACGCTGCAAAGTAAATAAAATATCACAATGCAATTAGATGAGGGACTTGAGTTTGCTAAACGTATAAATGAAGGAAATACAACATCACTGTTCCTTCTCAGAACACAAACGTTTTTTTTCCAGATTTCTGACTCAGACGGTTGTTCATGCATAACACATTTCACATATAGACGGCTGTTGACGTTACCCAGCAATCAACCACTCCCCCGTGCCGTATTCACATCGACAGGGACATAGCGATTATGTGTTGGTAATCATAGAAAGATGGCCATCTTTATCGACACGCCATTTTCAGGAAGACTATTGGCCTGGACATTCAGTTCCTTTCTTATTCCTTGAGGTATAGTAAATATTCATGTCTTCCTATATATTGTACAGTAGGCATCCCGATTAGGTTTGACCCTGTTAATTATCATGCTTTGATCTAGCAAAATTTACGTTCCTATAATATAAGACTATTACCAAGAAAATCCAAAACAACTAACATAGATCACTAACCACAAACCATAATCTTAATAATCACAGTCCGATAACTGCCCAGCATTGAAAACAAGCTCGATCATCCAAGCTTATATATGCTAGTGACAGCATAAACATCCCATACAAAAAAAGAAAAAAAAAAGAAGAAATATCGGTGCATATACTGAGCTTACAACTTGGGAAAGCTTTTCTATGTTATCACATTCCTAGCACATTATCATAATATGTCAGTCCTTTATATCAGTATAGCCACTGAGGAAACCAGTCCGTTTCCTATGTTATTAGTGCTGAGTACCCGACAATGCATCGACAACTCGTTGCTTTGAGTCGGCCACTGACTGATACTCTTACCTGATGGACTTTTTTTGTTTATTGAAGCTGTATTTATTCTGTCCATAGCATGTAAGCCTGGGTACCCAGGCTTCTTTTCAATGCTGGCCAACTGTAGTGTTGGTGTTGTCTTACCAAACAGTAGCTGCTGATAAGTTATTTGATTGTCTGCATTTCAGTAGCAGATAGATAGTCTGGTGGTACATTTAGTAACCTATGTTACTTTTGTGTGCCCTCTTGGCATTGTATTTTTGTTATATTCTTATTAATATGTTAGTTGTTTTCTTAAGGTTCTATGTTAGTCTTTTGGGGTTTTCTTGGGAAGAGATTTCCACTTTTTTTTCTACTTAATTCTATACTAGCCTATTTGATTTGATTTACATGTCCATAGGCTTGTACGTAATAGGTGGTTGAGTTATGTTTGTTTGGATTTGATTTATATTGTTGTTGGATATGTTACCTGGCTTTTTTATTTCCGGTTATCCCACCCTGGGCTGTCCAGTTTGTGGGCTGTGACATATCACCTGCCCGCTTGTGGGGTGGACTTGATTGGGCCCCTACCCACTCATCCAGCCTGGCTGTTGGGCAATCTAATTACAGCGCCATTCAGAACCTGACATTGTGAGGCTATATACCTCATTATGTGGATATATTTCTATTGCTTTACATTATGAGGCTATGTAATTCATTTTGTGAATACACATAACACAGGTACGTCCATAGTTATTATTACCATACAACTGTTCGCCTATTTATATATCTACCAGATTCTATGACAGTTGTACATTTTTTCGTTTCCTTCTGGCATCTGACACTTTTCCCGAACACTTCTAGACCTGTTGTAATGACTCGCTCAGCAGGCTCCCATTATTGGAACAATGTATTTTGCATCAGTGTGAAATTTAATATCATGTAACACTGGTTGCTCGGCTGGAAGAACACCCCTTGGGGCAGCCATACGGTGACCTTATAACATATCCATGATAAATAGACTCAACTCAACTGTAACAGTCTTTCTTCCTTACCCGCTCCAATTTTTTTATTTTCGTAGACAAGCGGCGGATAATCTCCTTGCAGGGAAATATTTTGACTGGAGCGTGATTCAAACTTCTTGCCATTCTACATATATTACCTGGTGCAGTCAGTGTATGCAGATATACCTCCTTTACACAGGCTCTTCCCTGTGAGGTCACTGAAGACTATTACATATTATTAATTCCTTCCATAAGAAAGCTGAGGACAAGACAGGGTTACTGGATCGAACCTAAGACTCTGGCTGGCCCTAAAGACCAACCGTTACATTTTTATTGAGCAAAATCGGAGGCGAAGTGGGGCAGTAGTTGGGGAGGAAGAGCCCCCTGGAGGCCAGGAGGAGAAGCAGGGGATCTGCTTGCAGGCAGACCTCCAGCTTCCCAGGCTGCACCCCCACCTCCAGTACCCCAACTACAGAATATATCAACAAGGGGGTATACAGGAGTGGAAGTAGGTAAGAACAGTAATAAGAGAAGACATGATAATTACATACATGAATAGTTTTTGCATAATAGGTGTATACCTCACATATATACATAATTATGTATATTCATATATATATATATATATATATATATATATATATAAATATACATATATATATACATATACATAATTATGTATATTCATATATATATATATATATATATATATATACATATATATATATATAAATATACATAATTATGTATATTCATATATATGTAGTGGTCTGCACTGACCTCTCAGGCAAGTAACCACATAGACAGGTAGGCGTGGGGAGTGTGTTGATATCAGGGAGCCTAGGTGGTGTAATTGGTTAGCACACTGGCCCGGAATGCAAAGAGATGTGGGTTCGAGTCCCGCTCTAGGCACAGTATTTCCCATTTTCATCACCCCATGACACTGGTGCCGTGACCAGGATCCTGTACAAGCTTTGCGCCGTATGGTTGTTGAACCTACCCTGTGTATGTATGTGTTAGTGCATTGCCTGTATGTATGTAATTGTAAGCATTACAAGACTTACAATTCCAGGGGGACGAGTGTAGTGGTCTGCACTGACTTCTCAGGCAAGTAACCACTTAGACAGGTAGGCGTGGGGAGTGTGTTGATATCAGGGAGCCTAGGTGGTGTAATGGTTAGCACACTGGCCCGGAATGCAAAGAGATGTGGGTTCGAGTCCCGATCTAGGCACAGTATTTCCCATTTTCATCACCCCCATGACATATATATATATGTATATATATATATATATACATATATATATAAATATACATATATATGAGTAATACTCGCACGGTGGAGATAGTATGCAACTGGTGGCTGGTGCCTGCAAACCAAAAGGCCATGTGATTGATTCAGCGGGCATACATCTTTCAAGTAATTAGCTGCATAACATGGTACCCATAGCGTGCAGTGGTACAACACAGACGCCTATCATCGGCCGGACTCTGTGAACTGAGGGAGACTGGGCAGTAGGGTTAGAGTTAAACCTCCTCTCTAGTCCATCTGCCATGTATTTCTTAAAGTTGTATAATCCGCTGCTTTTGAGTTTCTGTTATTTTTCTGAGATAACTACATTGAATTGATTGTTATAAGCTCTGTCACTTAAGGTTGAAGTATCTTTTATTTGAAAGGCTAAGCTTTGGGATAGTTGAAGTGCAAACATGTATAATTAGTTATGGCAAGCATAAGTGCATAAGTATCTATGCTAAATATGTAGAATCAACCACATTTGATTAATGTCTGTAAATGTTATGGCCTTCCGCCAATAATTGCACAATGTAAACACCATGCATGATCTGTTGACTAATGTAAAACAAGAAGCGATCCTAGCTTTCTTGAGGGCTACAGGACTATACCACCTGGTTTAGTTAATTAAAACAATTTCACCAATGTATCTAGTATTTAACCGGGCTTCAAATTTGTTGTCATTATAATTGTGAGCCTTTGACTTCAAAAGTATCTCTGGACACATAGTTGACTATGTGCTGTCACATTCTCTGTACAAGTGATGACCTGATAATAATATGATGGAATAAGATCTGAACAATTCTCGCCGTGATTAAGAAATCACTACTAACTAACTTACTAAAGATAATTGTTTTAATTTTGAAAACGTGATGCTTCATCGGACTATGCAGCTATAAGCCACTTCCTCATGAATAGTGCACCAATAAAGTCTATGAGGCGAGTGGTCTGGTCTGTACAGACACTATTGTCTGCTTCCACCAACCAGATCCCCAGCTCCTAAATCACCTCGAAACACTCGCCAGCGGCGGAATCTGAACATTCTTGTCCGGGCGCAACCCCCACTTGGCATTGACCTTGTCCAGACCCCTTCATCGCACCATCCCAGTCTTCTCGGTACATCAACGGGGGATAGGGCCGTCTACCCTTAATATCGCCCACTGTAGGGCTTATTCTTCCAATTTCACTTCGGCGCCATCATGCCCTGGAGCCGGGAAGCCTGACCATAATCCCTAACCCATAGGATCGCCATGGATTATCGCAGGCCGAGTGGAAACCAACTGAACCCGACGGAGTTGCTGTTGTTGCAGCTCATTTCGGCATGCCCAGTATGGTGTAGGCCTATGTCTGTGACGGATCTTGTAGGGTAGTAGAGATAACAGCACCCACTGAAGATGAAGAAGCAAGAGGATCTGATTGCGCCTCAGCGGAGTGGTGAGGATGAAAGTTCCCTCTTGTCATACACAGATCAGACGGATGCAGTAATCACTGCCTGACAGTATGTTAGTGCTGACACTGATGGCCATATGTGTGGTTGTTTTTATACGCGGTTCAGAACAACAGAAGGTGTGTCACTTCTACCTGGAACGTAAGGGCGGTCTTTGTGTGCAACGTTGTCTTGTTCTTCTAGCAAGTTATGACGGTCGCTGCACCATGTCCTGCTCTGGATGTGTTTAGTCCTTATTTTAAGCATACAGTGCAAGAGCGTTTATTAAGTAAACAAAAGTATATTCATCAATCATACAGCGGGTATAACTGTCCCTCACATAGCACTCTATCCGAAATGTGGGATAATAATATGAAAGTAGTATTTACCAAAGTCGTGACATGTATGAATAGAAGAAGAAAATAAAAGAGGACAGGGCGTGAACCCGCAAACAACAGAGGAAAAGAGGGTAGAGCGAACAAACAAAATAAGAACAACAATCTTTGTCATAAAAGGACAATTTGTTCTGGTGTTTATTCTAGCAGAAGGTTGTCGCCAGTGACATGCCTCCCCCCCACCCCATACACACCCTCCACCCACCTCCCACCCGCCACCCTCTGCCATCAGACGCGCGATCCATTTGCCCGGGACAGCACAGAGGGGACAAAGAGAGAAGCATGGCGGGGGAAAATAGAGCGGACAAAAAAAGGTTAATTGATGGAATGGTTTCCCGGGCAGCGCGGGGGATGATTTTTACCGCTTCGCCGGATACAGTGCTGCCCTCTGTCGGGCACAGCGCGCAAATGGAGCTAAACGAGGGCTCATGAAGGGAAGTATGGCCCCCACGCCCTGTCGGAGCGTCAGGGCGCCCCGCTGTGCATTCGGGCGCCCTGTAACGTGTACTAACAATTCACCGTGTCCTATTTACAAATAATTTACCAAGACGGGGCTACTACAACTATGAATAACTATTCAAGAGAATGGCCTTATAACCGACATTAATCAGAAATGAGAATGTCTCAAAAGGTGCTAAGCAATATGGGACAACACGTTGTCCATAGTAACGATCACCACAATATCTACTTATGCATTTGCTAATGATAAACTGATTTCTTTTTTACGTGGTCTTTCATAATCCCAATAGAATACATATTGATTCGAAGCAAATGTCCTTGTGTTTTCAGTGTAACTGTTTCTGTGATGTTTTGTGTCAATCGTTACTATGGACAAAAAAACGAAGAGTTAGCACCTTTTGAGAGAGGCTCATATATAAATTTCCGCCTCTGCCAAATCATCATCCGAGGAAATTCTTACTAGGGTGATAAACCTTCAAGTGGAGAACCTGGTTGCTGGATTCTAACTGCAGTCAGGGCTGCTCCAATTTGACAGCCATGATGCACAGCGGAACTCTCCCCTTTTCGCACACACTACCTCCGTCTCTATGCAATGCCACGCCATCGCCCACCGACTTCAGTCATCCCCACTTCTGTCACCCCCCCCCCCCCACTCTACCCACACACCTCACGCAGGCGCCAAATCTGGCTCTCCCCAAGTATCACTGCCATGCATGATATTACATTAGATGTTGCCAGGGCGCAAAACTAACAACATTAAGGCAAGTACTACTTAGCTCAGTCAATTCTTAAAGTTGCATATTCCGATGGTTTAGTGTTTTGATCATTTTTCTGAGATTAATATATTAAATTGATCGTTCTAATCTACCTTATTTCAGGTTAAAGTAATTTTGATTTCAAATGGATAAGTTTTGAGATATTTGAAATTCAAACATGTAAACTTAGTTTTGGAAAGCATGCCAAAACTCTGACACCATAGGCTTCAACAGTAAGATGTTCTATCAAATTGTCTCAGTATTCCCTTCTATGTGGCAATACATGCTGAATATGTGCATCAATATCTAAGTTAGATATGTAGAGTCAAATCTATATCATTATTTTGGTTTTGAAAATGTGATGCTTCATCGGACTATGCGGCTTTAAGGCAAGGACTAGTTAGGTCAGGCAATTCTTAAAGTTGCATAGTCCAATGAAGCATCCAGACGGTTAGCTAGATTTGATTCTTCATATCTAAGTTAAGACAATGATGCCCTTATTAAGCATGTTGTAAAGTCGACGGCCGGCAGCTGTCGTTGTGTAGGCAGGTTAAATAGGAAATCACTACAGTCAAGTATAGAGAAGGAAGGCAAGATATAGAGTGTGCAGAAGGAACCAGAAGGAGCTTGCTTAGTTTATTGTATATATAGCTTTTAGAATCCAAGATGGCTCTACACACCTGACAAATCCCTCCAATCACCAACAGGCATTGTTATTCAACCAAGGCACATTCAATATCCTTGTAACCAAGGCATGGTTAGATCTGGCTACAGTGCCCAGTTGTCTCCGTAAATAACCGTTGGCGGGGGGGGGGGGAGGATAGGGGGTATATGAGGAGAGTTCCAAAGACTCTCTCACAAGTCAAGAAGTGACCCTCTCTCAGGTCAAGAAGTGACCCTCTCTCACTATCTATATTGATTTACAATTTCTATCTTCAATTACTAATGGATCATCAACTCCACATATACCTTATATACATTTGGTTTAACATACCATTTACCATTTTATAGACAAGTTGCAATTTATTATAGTATAGTTTGCTGCATAAAAGGTTATAGGCCTAATCATTCAATTCTATATAACCTGGTACTGCAGAGGCCTATGGTGTCAGAGTGTTGGCAATTTTAACCTGTGTATGCTTCAACTACTGTCCCAATACAAGCAGGCTACCCAATAGAAGCAGGCTACCCAATAGAAGCACACCTCCCATTTCAAGAATGAAAGCACGCACAAATTGACAATCATATTCACACTGAATGCACATAAAATAAGACAATCCCACTTTATTTCAGAGGCACGACAAAAACACATACAAATGTACGATCATATTCAGAATGAATACACATAAAATAAGACAATCCCACTTTATTTCAGAGGAATGACAAAAACAAATCCATGAAATTCTTTAACTTTGAATAGACGTGCATCCATGTGTCTGTAGTCGCGCAGTGTGCATCAATTGGGATATATACGGTATCTCAAAGGTGAACCATTTAATTTACAATGTATTTCAAACTAAAGTACGGTAGATTATAACAATCAATTCAGTATTACAGATGCTCAAAAACATCGGACTAGGCGATTTTACCCACTTTCTCTACCCAACTTCCTCAGCTATGTCCCCCATCCCCGCAATGCCACCTTCCCTATAGTAGAAGCCGGCAGCAGTGACACACAACCTGCCGCCAGTACAGTGCAGACCGGGGT
Organism: Branchipolynoe longqiensis; assembly: GCA_030323885.1. Classification (NCBI taxonomy): domain Eukaryota; kingdom Metazoa; phylum Annelida; class Polychaeta; order Phyllodocida; family Polynoidae; genus Branchipolynoe; species Branchipolynoe longqiensis. The sequence goes on along the minus strand of CM059191.1, from coordinate 88,065,274 downwards.
GGGGCCGGGTATCTGCCGCTTTGTTTTAATAAATGCCCATTCGCGCTAATCCGCTTATTGCCCGGAAGTCCGCCGCAAATGGCGTGCGCATCAAACATTCATAGAGGACGCTGGTGTTCGCATTGTCTGCCGCGACGCTAAGCGGCCGCAGCACGCCAGTGTCCATCCGCCACAAGTAGTGCGTAGTCACTAACCGGAAAGTAGTTTCTGTCTGAGACTGAGAGCGCCGTTCTCCGCGGCGCATTGCTTAGATTTTGTGTTTGTGTGTTGTTGTTTTATATCCTAGCAACATCTAAGGTCATATCAGGATGGGTACCGACTTGTGACAGTGCACACTCATGGTGACTTTATACTGCTGTCACACTGGGAAACCAGGCCACCAGCACCATGACCTGATATCCCACTCAGTTACATTATCCTGACACTGAGCCAACCAGTCCTTGCTAGGAAGTGACAAGTATCAATTTTTAAGTCATTGGTTTGACTAGACCAGGGTTCGAACCCACGACCCCACGATCTACCAGCACGGGAGATGCTTAGAACAAGACGGCATGGGATCGTAAAGCCGCCACCTAATACGCATTCTTGGCTAATATTATTGATGAATGCATGCCTGAGTCACATTCAGGTAAATATCAATATATTATGGGGTTTGCATTCCCATAGTATTGTACTGTGAAGCTGTTCTCATGTAATCCTAGTTGTGTTAAACTCAAAACATATATGATTGTGAGCTTCTTAATTTAATGAATGTATATTGGCACATAAATTGATTGTCTGCTTTTACATGTAAAAGCGATGGTTTGAACAAAAAACTAACATTTCTCGCTGTGAATATGGCCTATGCTGCCGACACGGCGTAAAGCAACCACCACTCAATCAATCTTTAGTTAAACTAATGCAGTCTTATTCTACAGTGTATGAAGTGGTACCACCTGGTGTCTTATCGCAGCAACATGAAATTAGTCAAACATATCACACTTGGCTGAGGCATTGCGAGATTTAAGGATATACTAGGAACTTTTTTAAAAAACTTTTTATTGAGGCTGTATTTATACTGTCCATAGCATATAAGCCTGGGTACCCAGGCTTGTTTTCAATGCTGGCCAGTTGTAGTGTTGGTGTTATCTTACCACACAGTGGCTGCTGATAAGTTATTTGATTGCCTGCATTTCAGTAGCAGATAGATAACCTTAATGATTACTAGCTGATTCAGAGATTTCCATGAGAGCGATCCGCATTATTTTCTTTGGGGGAACTGTATTTGTCCATATAGTAGCACATACTGTCTCGAAATACTGTTCGATGGCAAGAGACAGACAGCTCAAGATTATGTTAGAACTTGTCCTTGGGGGTGTAATCGATTAACACGATCCGGGCAACTCGGGTCACCCTAGTCGTCAGAATTTCAAGTCAAACACCACCAGTGGAGTCAACAAATACAGGGGCCATGTGCAAAATGACCCGACCCCAGTAACCTACCTCTTGGTTGGGCTGGCTAGGAGCGATGACATCACATTTGTCTTGCAGGATAACAGCTACCAGTACCAGTCATACATGTTTTTTTGGGGTAATAACTTAGATTAATTAAATGGAAATATAACTAAACTACGCCATCATAATAATACTTTAAATCCTATTTTGCTGTAGTTATATCGTTATTTACAACAACAACAAGTTTTTGGGATTAACCCACCATTGTTTCCAGCCGAGCGTGGAGAAACATATTTGAATACTCGACCCCAGTCTGTAGGATGTGCGCATGTGCCAGAAAGTGGCTCAGGTAAGGGGATGCCTCCCAGCTCCGCACGCCGTGCAATGACCCCAAATGAGGACTTGGTCATTCCCAACACTGTATCTCTCCCAATAGAAGCACGCTATCCAAAAGAAGCGCAAACCCCCTTTCAAGATTGAAGGCTCATACACATTTATGATCATATTCAGACTGAATGCACATAAAATGAGACAATCCTACTTTATTTCAGAGGCACGACAAAAACAAATGCATGAAATTCTTTAGCTTAGCTGGTACCTGGCAGCCCTTTGGCTGCAGAATACCAATGCAGCCGGGTACCAGAGAGATGACCTTGTTTGCTGGTACCTGGTAGCCTGTGGCTGCATAGCACTAAATAGAATTCACCCGGAAATTCCCAAATATTTTACATATGGTCATATCAGGGCAGGTACTGACTTGTCATGGTATTCTCTAATATCATATAGATGTGCATCCATGTGTCTGCACGTCCGCAGTGTGGGTCTATTTGGACATATATGGTCCACCTAAATCTAATGCAATAGCCAGCACTAAATCAATTATTTTACCAGGTAAACCTTATCCATGTATATAAAAAAACTCACTTTTCTGACTACGCTGGTTCAAATATTACAAGTTAAGTCCAATAGTAGCATGTTGTGTCAAGAACGATGCCATCTTTAGCTAAAGCTGCAATTCTCCTAACATATAAGAGGCAATACATATACATCGCTGTTGCACGGGAGATACATAGAAGAGGCCCATTTGAGTACAAACCATTTGATGCCATATAACAACAAGCTACCCCAATCCCACTCCACTCCACATTTCACGATATCGTGACTCACTTGCTAAATTATCCACCGAGCCTCCTCTCAATGGGATGCTCGCAGCCTCCAGTCCTCTGCCTTGATCTCCTGAAACCAGCACCCAACCCCGTTTTATAACACGTCTTTAATGCAATCATCCACAGCCCACACTGCCACCACCAGACTTGGTTATTGCCATTGCCATTTCCACCAGCACGAGGCTATTGGACCAATTCCGATTCAATATAATTATTAAGATAGATTGCCTTTCATGAGGAGGTTTCTTTTATTGCTGCCGCTTCCTTAAATGTATAATATCACCCATGCCAACGGCGCTGGTTCCCACTCTCTTTCTGATACGCATTCTGGTGATTGTCATACCCTGTTAGGATTTCATCTCCGTAGATTTGATCTGGATAGAAACAGGCAAATTTCAATTGAAACCGCTACCTCGACAGACGGTTGAGACTGTGAGTAGGGACAACACAGTTTGCATACTCATTCTGCACGCGTCTACACAGGATGCGGACACAGATTTGGAAAGAGCGCTGACTGGGTCTGGGTTGAAAATTGCGGATTTATATCCCGGTCATATTAAAGCAATGACTGAACAAATTGATACTTATCACTACCTAGATGGTGTAGATAGTTTCTACTAGATAGGGCACATACCGGATATGAGTGAGTAGGATATTAGGTCATTGAGTCAGCAGCTTGGCTTCTCAATGAGGCAAAAATACAAATATGATATTAGAGAATACAATGACAAGTCAGTACCCGCCCTGATATGACCTTATGTAAAATATTTCACAATTTCTGGGTGACTTGTATTTAGTGCTATGCAGCCAACAGGCTGTTGGGTACCAGCTAACTAGGTCACCTGACTCGTACCCTGCTGCATTGGTACTCTGCAGCCAATGGGCTGCCGGCTACAAGCTAAGGTCACCTGACTGTTACCCAGAATTAAACCTATAAATAAGGGTGCAAGTCACATGCTCTCTCTCTTTCACCACAGCCATCAGCCAGTCCAGACCATGTACATACATATATGCCTGTAGCAACTATGTTGAGATTAAACCAACCACGTGAGTACAATGTTGTCTTCTTCTGGAGGTTTCAGACACTGAGCCCACCAGGATAGCAGAAGTAGATAAGGGATATATAAAAAGATATGCAAACATTTCACATAGTTGTTGCTATAATGTAAAGCCCCACCCAACCTGCCACTGTGAAGAGGGGGTCACCCATAAAGTAGTACACAACATCAGGGTGGCCAATAAGGAATATTCCCTTATGCGCCTTTATACTCGCACACGTTTTATACATCACATAAGTAAGTGCGTACATATGTGAGAAGACAATAGATGGTAGTTGAGTAGTTTTTAATCTCTGGCAATGAGTATAGGCCCTTGCCACCCCGCCCCCCCCCAAAAAAAATCTCCGGATGGACTGACAGTTGTCGACACCTGATGGAAGGGAGGTGGGTGCAGGTGGCGCCACCAGTCTGATGTGGAGTCTTATGGAGAATGACAATGGTAATCAAATATTATAATAATATAATATATAATGGAAACAATTCCCTTCGTATTTGTATACACCGTATAATACGTTATACAGCACATATAGCTCTGTGGCACGGTACTCAGATCTAATGGCATGAGGATATATGTGAACTCTACTATAATAAATTGCAACTTGTCTATATAATGGTAAATGGTGATATATACAATCCAAAGGCATATGAGAGATATGTGGAGTTGGTCAATTATTACTCATTAGCTATAGAAATTGTATAATAAAATAGTATAGAGGAGGAGTGTCACTTCTGAGATACAGTCTTTGGAGGAGTCATCTCACATACCCCCTCCCCCCAGGGGTTATGTATGGATCACTGGCCACCACAAGGCGCTGTAGCCAGCATGACAAGGCCTTGGATACAACATATTGAACCCTGATTGGTGGATCAACCCATGTGACCACTGCCATCTTGGATTCTAGAAACCTATATAAGATAATAAACCAGGAAGTCTCACTCTCCTACTTTCACTCTTTACCTACTTTCCTTCATTACCTGTATTGGTTTCTCATTAGCTTGTCCACACCATTCACACCACCAGCCGGCGACTTTACATTATGTTATAATAGTATTGAAGTATATATATATATATATATATATATATATATATATATATGTGGGTCACTCTCCTGAAAACTGGTCAGCATGGGATGGGATTTTAAAACATCAATAAAAGAAAACATCCTACTTATTTTTGTCTTCATACTTTCATATTCTTATTCAGCTTTGATGTAACAAATAAGGGAAATAAAATAAACTATGTGCAACTTTGCTCCTTTTAGTTATAAAGTGTTTTTGTACAAAAAAACAACATTTTACAGTCAGCTATGTGTAACATGACATATGGGACATGGTTGAACCTTACTAACATCTTGTATTGCATTGATATATACAAGAAAACAGTTCCCAAATCAAAACGGAAGTATTTATTAACATGTATGCATGCTTAAATTTAACAAAAAAATGGGTTGATGCCTTCAGAAATAACATTACAAATTTGTGTCACAGATGTAACCAATGATGTATGGATGCCACACAAAAATTGGACACTAATTATTCTGTGAATAAAGCATGGCTGAAATGGCTACCAGTGGTCTTCCCACCACCACCATGCTGCGTGGCCCCCTGGCCACCACCAACCTTGATCCTGAGTGTGGTGATCCTACCCAGCAGAGGGGGAGGGACTAGGCCCTGAGTGTGGTTACACCCAGCCCTGCCAGCAGCACTATGTCTATTTACATCCCACTCAAGGACCACTAGCACCTACATATATATACACACATTTGTATTCCCCCTGATGCCGTAAATCGGAATACTTTACATTGTGTTACATCTGAGCAACACATGTTATACTGCCATAAGACATAGCTTAGTCATGGACTACACTTTTCTTTTTTATCTCATCAATTTTTCTTTTACTTAAATGTAAAGGGGAGATTTCCAGCTTTCATTTGCAACCAAAAAATGTAAAAAATTCAAATATTAGATTTTCACTCTCCATATGACACTTCTGGCCTGCTTTCAGGAGAGTGGCCCATATATATATATATATATTGCTATCTTCCCAGTCGAATTGACCCTATAGTATGATACAACAATAACAGTTTGGCTCAGTGACAGTGATAGGGATCTTGTGTCCTTATTACAGCGAGGTATTATCTCGTAGCCGATGCAGTACTAGTTCTCCTCAGAATTTGCTCTCCATCCTGCAATGACCTCAGATATTGCAAGTGCAAAAACACAAACCAATCAATCAAACAAATCTAGTTGTCCTCGGTTGCATCAACGGCAGAAAACTTCTCGGACTGACTCCCAAGGCTATGACTCAACCGCAACTCTCAATTCCACACTGTTTTGTGGTGTGTTTTTGGAGGGGAGGGTTGCTGTTTGCCTGAGAAAGCGTGATGATTTAATAAGAAATAAGATTAAATCATGCGACGACGATTGGTTGACTAGTACATTTATCTGCCAGACTGAATGCGCTGCCTGAGTAAGATTTCATTTCTTTGGATTGTGAATTGTCATGAGAATTAATTGAGCTGGATGGATTTCAGCAAGTGTAATTAAAAGGACGCTGAAGGGTAGCTAGACATATGGTATTTCTAGTGCAATATGTAACAGGGGCCTCTGGGACCATACCCTAGTCTAAGATAGTGTCGTGGAAGTGATAAAAATACGAAAAGTGTGCCCCAAAGCGGTCATTGAATCGAAATAATTTGCATGCCGGGCCAATGTGATGACCATTACAACACCTAGGTTTCCTAGGTGGTGTAATATACCACGCCTAGGTGTCTCCCTGGCTACTTGCCTGACAGGTCAGTGCAGACTTCTACACCTGTCGCCCTGGAAGTGTTAGTGTTTGAAATGATCATTTGATTTTTACAAGTATGTACATACAAGCAATGCACTGACAGACACATACACCATTTAGGTTCAAGAACCACACATAATATAGCTTGTTTAGGATCATGGTCACGGCAACCGGTGGAATGTGTGTGATAAAAATATAAAGAAATGTGCCTAGAGGAGACCTCGAACCTTTATCTCTTGCATTCTGGGCCAGTGTGCTAACCATTACACCATCTAGGCTCCCTGATTTCACGACTCTCCGCACGTCTAGCTGTCTATGCAACTTCTTGCCTGATAGTTCAGTGCAGACTAGTACAATAGCATATATGTCAGTAACCGGCTGGGTGGGTCAAAAGATATTGTGTGTCACCAGCTAGCCACAGGCTGAACAAGGGTCAGCAATAAAGGCATAAACATTGTGGAAGCACACACACACTACATGACTACATGGAAGAGACATACCTCTAGCTTGAAGGGTAGCAGCTGGCAGATAATATCCTTCTCAATTCCGCGAATTCACCCACAATATAAATTCCCTAACAATATGTAAATACATATTTATGGATCCCTACCATGTTGGAATCAGTTGCTACCTCTCTCGGCTATCATGATCAGTTAAGGCTTTGATAGCGATATGTGTCCTTTCCACAAATACCAGTGAATTAAAGCGTCACTGAAATTGGGAGCACAAAACAAATGTGTTGTTCTTTCATTATCAGTATAGGCGGTTGTCAGCAATAAAGGCATAAACATTGTGGAAGCACACACACACTACATGACTAAATGGAAGAGACATAACTCTAGCTTGAAGGGTAGCAGCTGGCAGATAATGTCCTTATCAATTCCGCGAATTCATCCACAATATAAATTCCCTAACAATATGTAAATACATATTTATGGATCACTACCATGTTGGAATCAGTTGCTACCTCTCTCGGCTATCATGATCAGTTAAGGCTTTGATAGCGATATGTGTCCTTTCCCCAAATACCAGCGAATCAAAGCGTCACTGAAATTGGGAGCGCAAAACAAATGTGTTGTTCTTTCATTATCAGTATAGGCGGTTGTCTTCAATGAATCCCTTTTCTTCCAGCTCCCCTAAATGTGGACAATCTTTCTACCAGAACATCACTTCCTTTGCAGCTATCACATTCACAATCATTTCCAGTTCCTTAGGTCCTGCTGCACTTAGCAGTTATCATGAGATTTAATTCACTCAGTCAGAACTAATTACATTTCCAAGACCTTTCATATTTGGAGGCGAACTATTTTCATTGAGCCAAAATAATGTTCTGCTCGGGTAGGTGTGCAAGGAAATCTCATTTCAAATTCAAATGTGCCTAAGAATGAACAAGACTGCTTACCCGTTCTGTCGCAGCCTTTTCATTGAATGCCCCTCGCCAACAAATTAGGCAACCCCATCGGCGAAATCAAACACAGTCGCGCGCTCACTTTTATATGTGGTGTTTCCATGGATGTTTTCAATGATTTACATGTTGTGCAATGATATATCACTGTATATATACGACGGAGCAAAACGCAAGACATGTAGTTTTCATCTGTAGTCTGAAATCGGTAAATGATCGCATGCAAACGGGGTGGCTGCTGAATATGTTAGAGCTTGTTGGTAGATCGTGGGTTCGAACCCTGGTCGAGTCAAACCAATGTGTTAAAAATGTATACTTGTCGCTTCCTAGCCATGCATCGGCATTATTAGGATAGGGCAAGGGGCACTGGAATGAGGAAGACCAATTGCCCACGATTGAAATTCCCCCTGCTTAAATAACCAATCTACCAACAGATTGTTTTATTTAAATGGAAGGAATGTTATGCTATTTTATGAATCTACCAAGGTATTTATATCCCGAAAAGAACATTTTCGTGGGTGATGAATTCATTTAAGCTGCACACGATAAGAATATGTCAATTTAAATTTGTGGAATTTAACATAGCAGGAAATCCTAAATATTCTGAAAGTAAAACAGATTTGAAGTTTGTCACATGGTCATCAAGTAAACAGACATAACCGACAGTCCAGGCTCCATTGTGTAACACTGCTCCGTTCCTGGACACCACACCTACTAATGCAAGCTGATAATTTGAATTGAATCCCATTCCAATGTTCAATTTAAATTAGCCCTGTTGATCGGAGGGATATGCATCTTTCAGTTGATGTGGGAAAAGTGGCAACATTTTGCATCCAGATCAGATTATGCAAATGAGCACCTTTGTTTTGTTTGGCACATATTTTATGAATTAGAACACATCATTTGTCAGTTCTGAAGCACTGCTCTCCCAGCGATCCGTGGTCACAGTTACTGACCCAGCTCTTTGATGATGATGAATATTTGTTATGATATGGTGTATGATAATGGTGACACTGTTGTGTTTTGTATTATTTACACTGGTATGTATATATACACGTGACGCGTATTTGTTCTAAGTAGTGTAGGCTGTTGAAAATGCAGCAGACACAGTCTGGATGGTAGGTTCAGTAATATGGCTTAATTGAAAACAGAACGAGACAGTAGTTTAAAGTGGCAATTTTAATTCTTTCTATCTTAGCTTGTTACATTACTCTTTCATGATGAGATGACCTTAGATATTTCAAGGATTACAGGCACTTAACCCTATCGATACATCATATTAGTTGGGTGGGTGGGACGGCAAATCTGGGCGGCAGAAGTACGTCCTCTCGGTTTGAAAAGTCTGGTCGAAGTGAATATCTCCAGTGCCACGTCATCGGCTTTGACTGGAAATCACTATAGGTGGCGCGTCAATCGGCGGCCATTTTAGTTCTAAAAGTGAATATAGATGTCGCCACCAGTCTGATTTTAATCTAACTGTGTAGTTCAAGAAGTATCATGTAGATGGCGCGTCGATCAGCGGCCAAAGTTATTAGTTCTAAGAATAGAATATAGTCGGCGCCATGGTGCCCTAATCTACTGAGATTCACAGTCTCGTTCATTCAATTACCCATGTTGCGCACATCATGGACAATGTGTCATAATAATTGTGCATGTTAACGTAACATGATTAATTCGCACGGTGGGGGCGTGGAGGGGGCGGGGCATAAACAACCCTCCGACCAGACTCGAACTACCGTAATGCGAACAAATTAACCCGACCCCAGTGGCGCCACCTACCAGGAGCCCTGGAACCGCCCTGCCCGGTTACAGAAGGAGCCGGAATTGAAACTCCCGCCAGAACCATCACGTGACCGGATTCGAACCCAACTGCCTCCACGGCCACAACTCCTCCAGCACCCGACCGGACTACTCCACCGTCATTTCTTCACCCACCCACCCACACCTCTAAGGACATAAGGAAGGGTTGAGGTCTGAGGGTTCGGTCCCCAGCCCACTCAACATCACGGACTGGACTCCCGGCGGCTCCCCACACACCATTTGGACTGACACCCTGCATTTGACCTGTAATGAAAGTGAAACCATTGTGACCCTGAAGTAATAAAATAGCCATTGTATACCACTCCTGCCTCCGCCTTCGTGAATTATGATATAAGTTCCAAGGAGAAAACGGGGTGCAGGTTATCTCATATCCCCTTTCAGAACCCATTATTAGCTGCACTTCTTGTGTTCAATGAAGCATGACCACCGCGTGGTTCAGCGTGAACCGAAGGTGAGAATCAATAGTTGGCTGTTGTGGTTTTATATCCTGGCAATATCTAAGTTCATATCAGGGCGGGTACCGACTTATGAGAGTGTGCAGTCATTAACGGCTTCATAGGGCTGCCGCACTGGGATACAAGGCCGCCATCACCATGACCTGATATCCCACTCAGTCAGATTATCCTCACACAGACACATCTAGTCCTTGCCCTATTCTAATAATGTCGAGCGCCTGGCTAGGAAGCGACAAGTATACATTTTTAAATCATTGGTTTGACTCGACCAGAGTTTGAATCCCATTATCTACCAACACGAGATAGGGATGCTCAACTCATTCGGCCATCTCGTCTGGTCAGGTGCAAATGGAAGTCCACGATTAATAACCTTGATCTAATTATGAATGCGCATATTGGAACTGGTGCCTGGAGAATGAGCAAAGGCGCGTCCAGTCCAAGTCCAGGATATTTCGGTGGGATCTTAATACCTTCAATTTCAGCCAAAAAGGTGCAACACGCTGAGAGCTGTTGATACTCCATTTGGTATATGGCCTCAGGAAGACAGAACAGAGCCAGGACCGCTCAGCGTAAGTTAATATGGTTGAGTGTGGGTTACATTACCTCCTGCCGGGATAATGACCTCACCATGGGGCGTCATTCCAAAGAAGAGCAAAATGGAAAAATAGTCACAATCGCTGCAATTTAGAGAAGTCCAAATAAAAGACACAGAGATAAACAAAGCAAGTGTAGTGGTCTGCACTGAACTCTTGGGCAAGGAGCCGCATAGACAGGTAGGCGGGGGCAGTATGCTGATATATCAGGGAGCATAGGTGGTGTTATGGTTAGCACACTGACTCGGAAGGCAAAGAGATGTGGGTTTGAGTCCTGCGCTTGGGACAATATTACCCATTTTCATCACCCCCACGACACTGGTTGCCATGACCAGGATCCTGTACAAGCTATGTGCTGTATAGTTGTTGAACCTACCCTGTGTATGTATATGTAAGTGCATTGTCAGTGTGTATGTAATTGTAAGCATTAAAATACTTACAATTCCAAGGGGACGAGTGTAGTGGTCTGCAGAGATATCAGGGAGCCTAGGTGGTATAATGGTTAGCACACTGGCTCGGAATGCAAAGAGATGTCGGTTCGAGTCCCGCTCTAGGCACAATATTTCCCATGTTCATCACCCCCACTACACAAGCAAATGGAACCCTCAATTTGTCTTTTCCTGATGAAGTACATGCTGAAATGATTCAGTAGTTTATAACATAAACCAGCCGCACTATCTCCTATGAAGAAGGTATTGTAGAACATATTTTGCAAACATTTTGTAATCTGAAATATTTACAATCCTAGTAACTCTTCCTATATTGCATGATTGTTTGTGTGCATTCGAAACTAACACATATGCTCCTAGCGTTAGAGGGAGTTGGTTTATCATGAGGCAGAACACTGTTCAGTTTAACTAGATATACCTGCAATTTGCACTGAAACAATTATTCTTAGAAGTTATGGATTAAAATCCGCGTATTTAATCTACCAGATAAGTCTATCAAATCACATTAATTTGCTTTATCAGTAGATCATTTTCTTTGGAATAACGTTTTAGTGGCTACGGTGGACAATAATTCAAAAAGGGATTTAATTTGGTTACCAAAATAATTCCTATGTTTGAGGATTTAACCTATATAAAGTCGATTTGTGCCCCCACTGTCTATCGGGTAATACTAAATGATCGGAATTATCTGCAGATGGGTGTGTTGGAGAATACAGTCCGAGTCAGGAAAACATGGTGCTTTCAAAGCATCCAAAAACAAGGTGTGATTCCTCATCAGCCATAATGATAATCAGCACAACATTGAGGAAGACCCAACCAGCCCGCGCATGCTTTGACAATGCTGGTTAGGTTTACTGATGTAGTGCAGCTTCCAGAAACAACAGAGTGAGCGCTTGTCACTTCAAATCAGATTTAATACAGTACAACCCCGTTAAACCAAGCTTGGTTAAACCAAACGATCGGTTAATGCAAACTTTTTCGGCGGCGGGCAAAATACTACGATTTATCATATACACAATTTGGTTAAACCAAAGTTGGTTAATCCTAATTATCGGTTAATCCAAACAAAATTGTCGGGCTCCAGGCCACTCCGGTATGGTTAAACCAAACTTGCATTGGGTTATAATGTCATCTGAGACCCCACCAAATTTTGTATATGATAAATGGTAGTATTTTGCTGGGCCACCGAAAAAGTTTTAGATTGAACGATCGTTTGGATTAACCAAGCTTGGTTTAACAGGGTTATACTGTTTACATGTAAAAAAACAATAATCATAATGTCCACATACATTGTATATTACATGTGCAATACATGCTTATTCGAAGTCAAATTCAAAGCCAAAGCTTGGTTAAACCAATAATCGGTTAATCCAAAAAATGTATAGGGTCCATTCAAGTTTGCTTTAACGGGGTTATACTGTAGTAGTGTTTAATTCAGATATATCACACATGTTCATGTATCACACAGATTACCATGTTTGCAGTATACCTGCCATTTACTCTATTTCTTCCCATCTTTAACTCCTACTATAGCAGTCGTAGCAACACTGTTATAATTACTGTGACAACGTATGCTTAATGACAGGCTTGCTAAGTCAACCCAGTGAGCATCTAAGGGCGTTTTCTCCTCCTTCCTTCGGTGTTTATTTACCCTTCTCGATCAGGCAGCGCTCAGCGGACACTCAATAATTGTACACTCCATGATTCAGGCATCGGCACCCCCTCCAGTTCATAAATACCTCCTAATTACCCAAACCCGCCGCGCCACCTACCCACCCACCCTTCCAACCCTCACCCTTCACCCCACCAACCAACCGATGCCAACTAAAATGCCACTCCTCTCCTCCCCGCCATCCCTCCCTTCTCCCCCTCCGCCCTTCAACCCCCCCCCCCCTGCCCTCCCACCCTCTCCAAGAAAACAACCCACAGCCCTTCCAGCCTCACCCGCCCTAAAGCCACCCGACACACATCTCCCCAATCACCACCCCTGCTCCTACCCTAAACCCACCCACATCGCCTCACCACCCCAACACAAAGACCATATACTACTAAGACGGCTCACTCAGCCTGTACTGTGTAATCAAAATGATCAAACCCACCACTTGCTGCGCTGGCTGTTCTCTTGGTTATATATGTATATATGAATGTCAAAGATGTGTGATGATGGCGATGCTGATGATGATGCTGATGATGATGTGTATTTGCTCATAGCAATTTCATATTGATGTGTATTCATACTTACCTACCTCATGTATAATATAATTGTATGTGTCTACAGGTGAAACACCAAGCAGCAGCTGGGCTGAGCAAACCCACCACAAGGTGGCACTGCACAAATTACATTACCATGGGAGAGATAGGGAGTGAGCTGTCTTAGTATTATAGGGTCTTTGCCCGACGCCCCCCAACACACACACACACACATCCACCCACTCACTACCCCACATCGCCGCACCACCCCGAGTCCCCCCCCCCCGCAGATATATCCAGCCACTCATCACCCCACCTCCTACCCTAAATTCACCAACATCGCCGCACCATCCCGCGCACACACCCACACAACCCCCACCCCTCACACACCCTACCCTCCCTCACTCACCACCAGGCTGCACTCTCATTGTGAGATATGCATCTCTCTGATTCGATCCCTGTAGAGTCGGCTCCCACCGGCGCCTTTACCCCACCTTCCCGGCATGCATCTGGGCCGCCGCCCCGCGGCCGAGCCCCCGGGCTCCGTGGCTCCGGGCTCCGGGCTCCGGACTCCCGGGCCCCGGGGGCGCTGATTCGCGTAATTTAGGCCAGCGGTCTCACGGCGCCTCCCGGAGGGAGTGGGCTCTTTACGGCGGATAAACCCATAAAATGCGCTCGCGGTCGGCCCCAAGACTTCTGGCCAATACATGGGGTTGTGCTTATGGGTTCTAGCCTAAGGTGTGTGCTAACGCCCGGATGTAGGGGGGGGGGGGGGGGGGGGGGTGAAGGGAGGGAGTGGGAGTAGAGGAGGGGATCAGCGTTAAATGTCCTGGGGTATTATGATGGATTTGGCGGCTCGGCAATGACTGCCGCTCAATGGATGTGTGGGTTTGTGTGCGCGTGTGGGTGTACACGTGGAAATGCAATCTCTTGATGCCATTCGCCTGTTGTGTTTGTATACTCTAATTCCACGATGAATGTTTCTGTGATCTTGGGGTTACTGTACCCTATCTCTTGGAAGTGATGAATGCGCACCAGTTTACATAGCGACCCTGTTTTAAGCAATGCTTACATCAGGGGGAGTTTATCGCTAGTTTATAATACGCTTTGTATATAAAGCTGTTAACAGTATATATGGGTATATATAGTATATAGACTGCATGTGTGTAATTGCTTGTAAATACTGAATTAATCAAAGTGATCATGTGTCCGAGATCATAGACAGGTTCCATTGCCATTGGTAACGAATCATAATTTAGGAAGAAAATATAAATTAAATAGAGCACCATTATTAGCAGTAGCGATTCTAAAAAGAAGTTCAATAGAACCATAATATGACAAAAGTACAACTTGCACAACACGCCTTAAGCATGGATCCACTTCAGATACCATTGGAATTGAAGTTAAACCAGGGAAGTATTGAGGACAGATTGCAAGTGTTCTGCAAGAACCGCTGCTCTTCTTGCAAAAGCGCATACGTTAGAATGAGTGATGGCTAAAACCGACCTCGGTAGCAAGAGCCTTATTCGGGGGGTGGGGGGTGTAGTAGCATCTCGTATGTCAGTCTTGTCAGTATTATCAATTACACGAACATTCTTGCATTGATATTTCCAACAAATGTCCATGTCAAATACTTACATGTCAAATATTTACATGCATTAGAAGTCCAGCCCCTTCTACTGAAAGGGGGTGGAATGTGAATGAAAACGTTGAAACTTCGGGAAAAATTCCAATGCTAACTGGACCGAGAGGAAGAGGCCCCATTCCGCTGTATTGCACATATCTACTGTAGCTACTTTCGCTGGGAACCGTCTCATATTCCTTATCTTCTATCCCAGGGCATGTACGTGCACAGAATGACAAGTGTCTGTTCAATGCAATTGCAACGCAGCTTGTAGGGAAAGGTCACTTCCACAAGTCCTCAGTCCCCTCACTTCTACCCCCACCAGACACCGCCACCCGAGACCCACACCCATACCCATACACATGCACATCCACACCCACATATGGTGATGCTGTATACATATGGTGATGTTATATATGTGGGGAGAGTGTCCGTGCATACCTTCAATATCTGGGACACCTATTTCACCACACCCTCCATGGACATGTGTTCTCTAGATGGCAGTCACATATAACGACAGGGTATATATATGTGATGTATAACGCATTATGCGAGTATAAAGGCACGGAAGGGAATTACTCCTTGGTATTATTTTCATGAGCTAATTATTATTAATATTACACTATATACTGTACTGCCTACTCTATGTTCGCGATATAAGACTCCCCTACAAAATGAAAAGGAGACCAGCAGATTGGGTTGGTTTGTTTATTTGACTCTGGGCTGAGCGATAAATGCCCAACCTAATTTAGTCAAAAAGCAAAAAACGGGTGGCAACTGACGATTCAAATACAGCGAGAGGTGTCAGACACCGCTGGGCCCAATACGTCTGCATTAAAGCGACTGGACGATGGCGGTTCATTAATAATATACTCGCATGAATCGCCTAATAAATAATTAAATAATTCTCTGAGCATTTATATGTATATAATCGATTATATACAATATATGTACAAACAGGTGAAATATACAGACCCTGTGAGATACGCTGTGGTGAGATATGCAAACCATATCGATATATGCAGAACCTGGTGAGATATATAGACCATGGCTGGATATGCAGATCCTGGTGAGATATAATAAAGACTTCTGAGATATACATACCATGGTGAGATAGCCACACCATGGTGAGATTTACATATCCTGATGAGATATACAAACACTGATGAGATATACATACCCTGATTAGATATTACATACTCTGATGCTATATGTACACCCTGATGAGATGTACACAACTGGTTGAGATATACATACCATTACATACCATTGTGGGATATAAATATCCTGACGATATATACGTATCATGGTCAGATTTACAGACACTGCTGAGATGTGCATACCCTGATGAGATATACATACCCTGATGAGATATGTATACACCGATGAGATATACAACCCATAATGATATACACATATCCTGATGAGGTAATACACACCATTGTGGCATATACAGATCCGGATGAGATATACAGATCCTGGTAAGATTTAAGACCCTGGTCATATATACAGACTCTGATGTGATATTTAGACCCTGCATCGATAATACAGACAATGATTTATAGGCAGACCTTGGTGAGATTGTCAGACCCTGGAAATATAAAAGAAATTTCAAATGAACCGGTGAGTATTACTATCCCGAACCAAAATTACCCCGGAACAAATGCTCTATTCTCAGAGGGTTTCATAAGATTTCGTATAAGACAACTATTGTATTTGCTCCAATTCCGCATGGCACAGAATAGATCAATTTTGTCAATGAAATATAATGACATTTTGTAATCTCATCGGTAGAGTAGGCCTATTTAGAAGCAAATACTTACGGTAGCAGTCCCCAGAGAAAGTGCTTTCAATTAGAATGTCGCATTGCATATGTATTCCACATACTCGTACTTGTACAGAAAGAGAACTGCATTTGAAGTAATTCCTTAGGGATTGACTTATCCAAAACTATCAGATGACTACTCTTAGTAAGCATAAGTGCAAAACCATTGATATTCCCTTGACTATGGTCATTCGTAGAAGCTACAAGGAGTATTCATGTAAACCATAGTCAGCAAGTTTACGTGTAATACATATGATATTCCTCAGCTGTGATCATTTAGTGAAGCTATATTGGATATTTCTATTAGGAGTATTTAGTATGTTTAAGGGCAATACAGATTATATCCCTCTGCTATGATCATTCACTGAAGATATAGCGAATATTCATTTAAGACATATTTAGTAAGTGTAAGTGCAAATCCTTCAGCTATGAGCGTTCAATAAGGATATAATGGATATTCATGTAAGAAATCCTTAGTAAGTTTAATTGTAGTACGGATAATATTTATCCGCTATGAATATTCACTGGTGCTATGCACATATTTATGTAAGAAATAGTTAGTAAGTTTATGTGTGAAGTGTTCAGGCGCAACACCCCGTAAACGCCATTCCAAAAATGTAATTAAAATACAAGATTTGTGTCAAAAGTAATGTTAATTCTCGGTAATTCCTTTGGTGGTGTGATGGCATCATACTGGAGCAATGAGCAAACAATTAGGAACAAATATTTAAGGGTTGATTCCAATGTTTATCCTAATTTTTGGATCGGCGATTACTGGGTTTTGCGCCTAAACTATTCAGCTATCGCTTGCCTGTTATCACTCACTGAAGCTGCAATGAATATTCATTTAAGAAATATTTAGGAAGTTTAGGTGAAATGCTCATGATATTCCTCCGCTATTGTCATTCAGGAAAGCTATACTGAATATCCACGTAAGAAATCTTTAGTAAGCCTAAGTGGCATGCACATAATCTCCCTCGTATTTGATAATTCACTGGAGATATAAACCAGACGAGATGGCTGAATGACTCGAGCATCCGTCTCCACTTTTCGTAGATCAAGTGATTCAAACTCACGGTTTGAAACCCTGGTCCAGTCAAATGAATGACCTCAAGCTTGACACTTGCCGCTTCCTAGGCAGATGATCGGCATTATTACAACAGAGCAAGGACTGTTTGGCTCAGTTTCAGAATACTGAGACTGGGTGGGATATTAGCTCATGGAGGTGGTGGCCTGGTATCCCAGTTGGGCAGCACTATAACGTTGCCATGAGTTCACAGCATCAATTGCAGAATGCTCAGAAACTAGACTGCCTAATAACAAGTTACTCATGCACTTATTTCACCCTGAAATGATTTCATGACCTGAATATCTGAACCAGAGGATTTACAACCTCTGGAAGAAGAGAAAGACTTGGAAAAATCCAAAGAAATACTATGTAGAATATCTATTTGCTCACAAATAGCTAAATTCCGAAGACGTGATTTTGCATGTCTCTGCTGCCTGATAACAGACTTATCACTGAGAATAGACATTTCAAAGTCTTCCCCAAGAATTGTTGGTTGGTTTGTTTCCACATACCACATGGTACCATCATTAAGCAAGGAGTCAATAAATCTCAAAAGAAGTACTTCGAAGGTGTCAGTACCTAAAACTGCACTTGAGAGATCCCAGCCTTTCGCCACTGCAGTCCTAAAACGCTGACAGTATGCAGCTACTGCCCCCCCCCCCCCCCCCCCGCTTGCCCCTTTAAGTGACTACGTTCACCCGCTGTCAAAAGAGTTGATGCCATCACTTCCTTAATCCCTCTCCAGGATATAGCATTTTTATGCTGAAATCCTGTGGGAAGAACTTCATGCAGCATTCCCGTTGCATTGGACAAAGCAAAACGAATAATGTCTGGGTCTAAAACATCAGCAAGAGCCTCATACGTTCGATCAAATCAATCCAATTACGCAACGCTCCTCTATCTGACACCATGTAATAGGGGAACAGACTTGCCCTACTCCTGTAATGATCTACACCGTACCTCTCTTTGCCCGCGCTCAACCTATAACAGCTCCTGTCCCCCCTGTGCTCCTCGCTTTCTTCCTTATTTATGTCCTATCCCTCATTTCTGACAAATTCCCCTCCTGCTCTTCTTTAAGAACATCTAATCTAAGTGCCATAAACTTAGACCATGCTTCAACCGCTCCAGTTTCAGACAAATAATTGCCCAGTGTAAAATGACATTGGAACCATTGTTGAAACTTGTCATGCAACAATTCCTCCCTTGTGCGTGTATGCGTGTATGCGATGGTAGAAAAGATTTAGCAGAAGAAGAAGAAGACATAGTACAACAAACAATGTAGTGTATTAGTATGCTCCCCCCTCTGTGATAAGGTTAAAGAAAAGCAAAAAGTAATAAGTACTCTCCCTGATATGACCGAATATGTTGCCAGGACCCAAGATCCCAACAACCAACCACCTGAAGCAATAAGGAGTATTTATCTAAGAAATCCGTGTTGATATGATTCGAGTGAGTTATTTAGTTTAAGACATTTACCTAACCACGTGACATGCTTTTATCACTGCAGGCCTGCGCGGACAGTGCATGTTTCCGGAGTTCCTGCGCAGGCCCTTACCCGATGGGTCTGACCGGACGTGGACAACCGAAACCAAATTTATGGACAACACAAACATCTGGGACACTCAACTGGAGATCACTGTCTCCGAGTATAACATTATAGCGAAGCACAAATACAAGGTGAGTTTGTTTTAGGGCTGCGGTTTGGAATGGTTGAAAACACAATACTCAGTCTAGTAAAATGCATATATAAGCTTAAAACTGAAAATATAAATCCTTTATTCCGTTTACTTCTCCAAGCTACTTTAACCCTTTGGCTATTTTGCCCCCGTCTAAGGCGAGTCTAATGTGTTATTATGTCTATAATGATTTCGGAGTGAATTTCCTTGGGCCTGCCACGGGCCGCCGCCACCTCTCATCCCGTCTGCAGGTCGACCGCCTTCGTGCTATGAATCCCAGGATAAGGCCGGACAGCCAGAGTACCATAGAAATATGGTTTGTCCCTCCCCCGCATTTATATAAGAAAGAGGTTACTTATTGTGTCAACTAACTGGCTGTCCTCCCCGCCGTTTGGTGTGTGTTAATATGCTTTAGTTAATCCAGATCCAGGCCGACATCTTATGTTGTGTCACCACTGTCACTTATAAACAGCCTATGTTAATGTTTTACTCAGTTAAATATCATTATGTTAATTCCGTTTTTTATTGATAATGTGTTTATTATATCCCCGCAGAAGGGTTGATCGGCTGCTTAAGGCATACCAGGCAGAAGGTCCTAAATTACATATAGAATAGTCGAATATCAATATCGAGTTGACCATAGCGGTTAATATATGTAAATACTGGAGAATAGTAAAGAATGCAAGGAATGTTCCAATCACTTTTAAGAGCTCACAGCTTTATTCTTACCCTCCTGATACAATCCGATTTGCTAATAATAATAAATATGCATAAATACACCCCTTCCCACCCTGATTACTTTAAAATAATTAAGAATTCTGACAATAAAGGCCTAAATATTGTCTAAAACATCAGAGCGTGCAAAAACACGTCCGATGGGTCTGAGCCCGAGTGCTCGACCTCCCACCGTTGCTACGAAAGTTGCAATTGGCATCTCCTAGCAATGCATTACGGCTGTAAACCCAGCCCCGCATTTGATGGCCGATGCTGGCCTGTCCCGGCGAGCAGCCCGCATTTCAGAATGCAGGTCGCTCGGCGCAAACCCGCAACGGTCATAGCTCGAGTGTAGTCTAGCCCACTTCACTACTTATATAGAAGCAGGTTTGTCTAGTCTTAATTCTTGAATTCATGACTTCAAGATTGTATTGTCAAAATGCATCTAATGTGACAAATGTCTCCTACAGTAAGGAGAAAATGGGAAAGGCCTATTCATGAAATCATTAGTATGTCACTTGACCACCCATTGATGTGTAACTCTATCCATACATGCGTGGGAAATGCTTACGTATATGGATGCATCCAGGGCGTTATCAGAGTGTATGTAACAATTATAATTGGCAGTTTGGTGTACAATGTCTTACGCATAAGTATGAATACTAATTGAATGCAATATCGGTTGATTGACTGGAATATCAGCCTTGCCGAATTAGACAATTCCTTTGTACATATTTATGGGACAATATAACTCAATGTTCATATTAAGAAAGAATTAAGCCCAATACAGCATTACATCTAATGGACTTCTGGTGTGTACAGAGATCCTGGATGGAATCTTAACATGCATTTACACTTACCTGTTTCTTGGACTACGTTGACATTTCATCGCCTGCTGGCTAGTTTAATTACCGTACCCCTCCAAAGCAGAAGTGCAGGAATTTGAATGCTGAATAACAATGAATCACAAAATCACACGAGCTAACCTGGCACTTGGTAATACGAGGTTAGGAGAAGTGGCTACGTCAGTGACAGGATATTGTGACTGAGTGGGAAACCAGGTACTGCACTAGCTCAGTGAAAGGATAGTGTGAATGTGTGGGAAACCAGGTACTGCGCTACTGTGCTAGTGCAGTATCAGGATATTGTGAGTGGGTAGGAAACCAGTTAATGTGCTAGCTCAGTGACAGGATATTGTGAGTGGGTGGGAAACCAGGTACTGTGCTAGCGCAGTGACAGGATATTGTGAGTGGGTGGGAAACCAGGTACTGTGCTAGAACAGTGACAGGATATTGTGAGTGGGTGGGAAACCAGGTATTGTGGTAGCGCACTGACAGGATACTGTGAGAGGGTGCGAAACCAGGTACTGTGCTAGCTCAGTGGCAGGATATTGTGACTGGGAGGGAAACCAGGTACTGTGCTAGCTCAGTGACAGGATATTGTGAGAGGGTGGGAAATCAGGTACTGTGCTATCGCAGTGACATGATATTGTGAGAGGGTGGGAAACCAGATATCATGCTAGCACAGTGACAGTAGTAGAGGGTGGGAAACCACGTACTGTGCTAGTGCAGTGCCAGGATATTGTGAGAGGGTGGGAAACCAGGTAGTGTTGTCCCAGTCGGGCAGCATTATACATTTGGCATGAGTGTACACTGTCACAAGTCAGTTTTCACCAATCCTGTTATGACCTTAATTGTTGCCAGGACGTAAAATCCCAAACAAACATGTGGGGAAGCATTCTCTAGATTTGCCCATACACTGAATCCAACTAGTTCTAGAACTCTACTCTGGAGGCTATATATTGCTTTGCCCCACCCACAGCGCCATCACCTCGATCTCCATGATATATCAGCGTGTCTAGTATATAGCGGCAGTTCATTTGTCCTAATGGCAGCAGGAAACCGGGACTGAGAGGCAGCAGGAGTTATCCTGTGTTCCCCCATAGGGCGATTAGCAGTTCATCACAGGAGTAAAGGGGACTAGATTGGATGGCCGAGTGAGTTGAGCGTCCACATCCCGGTTTGGTACCTCGTGGGATTTGAACCTACAGGTTCGAATTCTGGTCTAGTCAAATCGATGACTTAAGAATTGATGCTTGTCGCTTCCTAGCCAGGTGATCGGCATAATTAGGATAGGGCAAGGACACATTGGCTTAGTGTCAAGATAATGTGACTGAGTGGGATGTCAGGTGATGGTGATGGCGGCCTGGTCTCTCACTGGGGCAGGAGTATAAAGTGGCCAGGAATCTGACCTTAGATGGTCTAAGGACGTGGATCTCCAAATAACCCAATCACATATTTAAATATATATATATATATATATATATATATATATATATATATATATAGTAATTATTAGTATTAGGCTACGAAAAGATAATGTCAAATAATGCGGTATGAGTTCGCAGTAAAAATACTCCAACTGCTTGAATAAAAAAACAACATCTGAGCAAGTGGAGTGTCATGCCCGGTACATGGGGGTGGAGTGACGCATGCTGAGGACCCTACCCTGGAGACGGGGGGAGGGGGGAGATTACACCACAGAGCTTATTATGTGTGATGAAGGGTTTACCAATATCCATACATTGAACCACACGATCCTAACACTGAGTTGGCCAGTCCAAGTCCTTTCCAGTAAAACCTTGTTCTTTCTCCCCTTCTCCCCTCCCCCCTCCCACCTACATGCAGGCCCAGTGCCACCACCACACGACGACAGTGCCCTGCTTCCAGCGCCAGCTCAGCTACCAGCGGGTGTGCATGCAACGGGAAGATGGCGGCAAGTACAGAGTCCAGCACCACGACAAGGGGTAAGTTGACATATATAATATAGGGCGGTAGTACGGGGTAAGTACCATTACCAGGATACACCGGAAATCATAAAATTATCGAATTCAAACTATAGAGAATCAACTATAGAAATCATACCAATCCTTCCGATTTGATCGTGTATCTCCAAGTTCGATAATAATGCACTTGTGAAGGATGTGTTGATGTATCGCAAAGACAATTGGAAAGTCCACGGCTGGAATCTGTCTTTGTGTAGACAGGTTATAATGAAATCAATTCAGGCAAGAAGACAAAGGAAGAGTATAAAGATTGAAAGTAGAGAGAGACAATGCCCTCAGGTTTATTATGTATAGTGGTACATGGATCTGGTATGGCATACCACCTGACTGTGTTCTCCAATGAGAATCAAGCATTTACAGTTCGACCAATGAACATCAAGCATTCCTGTGTCACCATGGCTACAGTAATCTGACCACCACCACCATGCAGTGTGGCCCCCTTGGCCACCACCTGCCTGAGCTGACTGTGTGGTGATCCGTGACTAACAGAGGCGGGGGGAGGGGGTAGTCTGTAGAGCTCCAAGTGCCCCTTACACATTATCTCTCTAATACACAATGACTATTGACCATGAGTAAAGTATCACCAGCAACTACATAAATACATTCATGCACCTGGCACTACATTTAGCATTATAGACCATTTGCATTCCCCCACCAATGCCTTATATCGGAATATTTTACACAATGTTAAGTCAATTTAAGAGAGCATGTTCCTGTAGAAGCCTATGAATCGGAACTTGGATGCGTATGTACAAATCTATTTGCCATTGATTCACATACAAATCTTGAATTGGAGTTATTTAAATTGACCGCTATTTCAAATTAACGAATGTTAACAATCTACCTAACGTTGTTCTCAAACAAATACCAGATTTTCAAAATCACTAGACTATGGATCTTTAAGGTCGATCTAAATAGATTGAACCGATAGGTATATTGAAAGAAGCATTTGTCAACATAGTAGCAGTTCTTGACTGTTTTTGCGGGATGGAACCATTAGACCTTCCTGCGTAAGTAATGTGAGGGTTATTCTGAACCCTGACAAGTGAGCCCTATACAAATTAACAACGGAGGCAGTGCAACGCGCCCTACTCAAATAGGCCACTTTCCTCAAATAACCAGCGGAGGAAAACCAGTTCTGTAATTGGCAACGAGGCAAACTGTCCAGGTACTGCTTGAGAACCCATCCATTAAGACTCCCAAAAGCCAAACGTCTAGACCGATGTTCTTTCGCTTAGCGTTGCTGTTTGTCTTCGTTTTCTCTTGTTTATTTGGCTTTGTAACACAAAACTGTTATTGGGAGCTAGTACTCTCTGTCTGGAAGCCCTCATTTCTCCAAGGCGGTGCTGGATTAGCAGCATGAGGGTGGGATGGGGAGAGGCACGCCTAGCTTCGTTTCTACATTCCAGTTCCTCACATGTTGGTTGGTTGGTGAAGATTTACGTTCTGCCAACGTCTAAGGTCATATCAGGACGGGTGCCGAGTTATGAAAATGCGCATTCATGGCGACTTTATAGTGCCTCCCCACTGGGAGACCAGGCTGGCCGAAAGATGCCCTGATAGCCCGTCAGTCAGACGGGCTGACCAAATGAGTTAGAGCGTCAGTCTCCAGTGTTGGTAGATCGTGGGGTCGTGGGTTCGAACCTTGGTCGAGTCAAACCAATGACTTAAAAATTGATCCTTGTCGCTTCCTAGCCTGGCGCTCGGCATTATTAAGATAGGACAAGGACATCTCGTCCATCAGTCCGAATTGCATTACAAATACAGTGCGGAGACTGACAGCGGACAAAGGAAGAGGTGCGAAAACACTATCAGGGTATGGACATGCCTGCATGTTGGCTGTTCATGACGGCTGTGAAGAACAGTGAACATTGGAGAAAACTGGTTGCTACCCAACCAGTGCATGTTAGTACACCCAATACATGTCAATACTTTACATTCAGGTATTATTCAAGAATAATCAATCAAT
Source organism: Branchipolynoe longqiensis (assembly GCA_030323885.1). Taxonomy (NCBI): domain Eukaryota; kingdom Metazoa; phylum Annelida; class Polychaeta; order Phyllodocida; family Polynoidae; genus Branchipolynoe; species Branchipolynoe longqiensis. Next base: position 88,040,190 of record CM059191.1, on the reverse strand, counting down.
TTCAGATCGCATATATCGTGACCAATTTCAATTTGTCCTCATATGTCGGTATCATTTTCGTCATCATCATCATCATCATCACCACCATCATCAGCATATTATATAAGGGAATGTGTTCATTTCTTCAAATGGAAATATTAAACATATTGAATATGTTTTCACAAGCAGTCATCTAATCGCGATGTCTATATGTATATTTAGATATAAAATACATAATACATATATATATGAATATATATATATATATATATATATGCATATATGTAGGGTTATATAAAGTATGCATATATGTAGTATTATATAACATATAACCAGCCGAGATCACGAATATGTGTTTTTTTATTCACGTCATCGTGTTTTCCATATGAATTGATATGTGGATATATAATATATATATATATATATATATATATATACATCTACTGTAGTGACTGCATGAATCCAGGGGAGCTGTGACTGACTACATATCGGGCTTCGATGTAGGTCTGCTATTGATAAGCAGACTGCGGAGTGTTATCAGAAGTCTGCGAAAGGTGGAACTGACTAGACTGCAGCCACCTGAGGGGCTCTGTGCCCGCTATCTCATTATAGATCTCGACGGGGCTCCACATCATTGACTTACCCATCCCAGAGGACCTCGATATAATCGCGCCAACTCCTCTCAGCAGTACCGGCACCATTTGCCACTAATGCGCCAAATTGGTGAGACTTCTAGCTTCCTGCTCCATTCGACTCGCAGCAAAAGAGTGGTCCGCAAATGGCGCCCTGCGTCCCCTTGGGACCCGTGGCTCTCGCTTCAGAGGAAAGGTCGCGAATTATAGTTGGCATATTGGTAAATGTGCTTGGCAACTGCAGCGCCCAGGCCACTGTTAGTGGAGACGCTTTGTACTAACAGAAAGTGATTATGTACCTTCTTAGCTTAAATGAGCTCTCCCTTCGATGCAGATCCATCCGCCAGGTTTGCCTGTATTATGCCTGTTTGTTGGAGTTTTACATCCTGGCAATAACTAAGGGAATACCAGGATGGGTCCCCACTTGTGATAGTCACCAGAAGCTTGAACCAATTTACCACTCAGTCAAATTCGTCTCATGATGGGCTAACCAGTCCTTGCCTTGTCCATAATATAATGTCGAGCGTCAGGCTAGGTAGTAACATCTATATATTGTATAGGTCACTGCTTTTACTCAGCCGAGATTCCAACTTGCCACCTTCCGCACAGGAAGCCTGCACTTTTACCGCCATGGGCACGACATCCGGTGTTTACTTTGCATAGTCCGATGAAATCATCAATTTTTCTAAACCAAAGCACTTGTCTAGACTTAATTCTACGCATTCAACTTAGATACTGGTGCACTTGTTAAGCACCTGTTGCTTCATAGAAGGTCGTAATAAGTCAATTTAATAGAACCTGTTACAACAAAAGTCTATGGTAGCAGACTTTTGGCATGCTTGCCAACATTAATTTGGCATGTTTTGACATCAGGTATCTCTGAAGTTAGCCATCGAAAATAAAAGGTACTTCAAAATAAAGTAGATTATGATTAGTATAATGTTTTAGTGTCCAAATATTGCAGAAATGTAAAAGCATCGGAATATGCAACTTTAATAAACCGGAGTATGACAAATTAGGTATATGCGGGGGATATGGTATGTGTTGAAGGCAACACTATAAAGCGACCAACAACATGTTTACACTGCAAGCAGCATGCATTACCTTTTTACTAAAGTAAAACAAGAAGACATTTTAGCCTTTTTCAGGGCAGCTGGTCGCTACCACCTCATATAGTTCATTAAAACAAGTTGAATCAATTAATTCTTTCATCTGTTTGATTTAATTATATGATTGTGAGCTTTTAAACATTCATAAGTGTCTATTGACAGCTAATTGATTTATGATTTTACATTATATGTAAAGGCGATGGTTGAATAAAAAACAACCAATTCTCGACGTAAATATGGCCTATCCTGCTGACACAGCGTAAAGAAACCACTAATCAATCAATCAATAAAGCGACCATCAGTCTACTTTAGCCGCATTGTGTACTCTTTTAGAGGTAAGACGACATATGATTGTATAAATAACTATATATTTAAAGAATAAGCAGACATAAATAGCTGGTCCTGTAGACGCTGTGAAGATTAGCAGTATTAGGCGCTCTCTTTTTGTTCTTACCTACTTAGACCATTATTCCTCTCCATAGATGTTGTGTCGGCCCCTGGGTATGTGTCTTCCCGACGCAGGGCATTCCGAAATACTGGGAAGAACGAAGGCCAAATCATGCGTACATATCGGTTATTGACTCACTTAGCCATATCAAGCAAATCGAGGCCTTTTAAGTTATGTAGACGATGCTGGGTGGGCTGATTCACTGGAACATTGCTCAATATGGCTGGATGATATTCAAAACAGATGATGGAAATGGTATATATATGAGCCTGTCTCAAAAGGTGCTAACTCTTCTTTTTTGTTTGTCCATTGTAACGATTGACACAAAACAGCACAGAAATGGTTACACTGAAAACACAAGGACATTTGCTTCAGATCAATATGTATTTTATTGGGATTATGAAACACCATTTAAAAAACAAATCAGTTGATCCTGAACAAATGCATAAACAGATAGTATGTTGATCATTACAATGGACAAAGTGTTGTCCAATATTGCTTAGCACCTTTTCAGACAGTATCATATATACATATATATGGTCACTTCTCACAAAACTGCAACAAACGTGTTTTAATAACATAGGTTCGTTAATAATGTAGGTAGAAGGCTGGAATGAGCTTGTCTGCATTCGTCTGTCATAGGGCTTTCTGGGGATACCAGTTTTGTATGTGTACGATGTGATCTCATAAAACGGTGGCCCATAAATGGTCATATTTCCATGTTTTTTTTGACAATTTCTAGGCCTAAAGTAGGTTTAAATGTCTCCTTTTTAGATAAGCCTATATGTAGGGCATTCATAAACAATTTTCTTACCATTGACTATGTCTCTGCCATTATTAACCCTCAAATTTAAGAGTTCAAGTCGAATGGCTGGATAATAATCAGCATCTTTGTGTTGGGGAAGTTTTAGCACAACCGTCCGTCTGCAATGGTTTATAGTGGATTTTTGGTACAACCTATCAATAAATAACACTACCTGCACACATAACTTCATTGACATGGTTGGCGCATTCCATATTGAGTGATAAAAATCAGATATTTTAATTAGCATCCATATAGTCATCCAAAACCTAATTTGGTGCAGATATGACCCTAACCGTCCGTCTTACGCTCACATATGTGCTGTGGCGTGGATTTTAATGATTAGTGAATGATTTTCACTAATGGCTAACTATCACGAGGTACTCTTCATATCTGCCCAAAGTGTAGATGATTATTCCAATTTTTCTGGATTTGGTAACGTTTTCAAATTTCCACTAACCGTCCGTCTACATGACCGTCCGTCGCCATAAAAACCCTGGCGCCTTTCGTGGCGTTATTTGCCCTCTGGTGTCAACTAGACGTACCACAGGCTTCCAGATACACAAAGAAAACACATCGATTGAAATCAGCGACAAGAATCTTCCAAAGTAAGTGTTTTTGAGTAATCATGCCATTTTAACTGAACGTAGACACTATTATAAGTTCCTATAGATCCTGTCAAATCACTCTACTCGACTTGTTTATGTCTAATAGTGCTAATTTTTTATCGCAACATATCGCGTGACCGATTTGCCGGCGTACTGAGCGATATTAAGTGAATCTAACCGCTAGTGTCAGTTCAGTTAGCTTTTAACTATGGGAGACGGACGGTTCTGATTTTGGAGCGGGAGACGGACGGTTAGACCAAATAGTCACGGTTTGAGTTCAGTGGTCTGTAGGGAAATCTATTTAACTTAGAAATTAACTGACTTCAGCTGTGTAAGGAGGACATGTTGAGGTATGAAAGTAGCATGTAGCAGTTACTTAGCTGTTGGAATAAAAGCAGTGGCTCTATTCTGGAGAAAACATTTTTTATTATAAAAATATCTTTCCTTATGGCATTCTGTGATAAAAAATATTTTAGCACGTAATAACAATTTATTCCAATGGTTGTTTGATGGTAAACATGTATTGGGCAAAAATACATAGATATCAATCCCATATTAGGTCGTATTCGGGTACAAACTAACTGGGAGACGGACGGTTCTGATTTTGGAGCGGGAGACGGACGGTTAGACCAAATAGTCACGGTTTGAGTTCAGTGGTCTGTAGGGAAATCTATTTAACTTAGAAATGAACTGACTTCAGCTGTGTAAGGAGGACATGTTGAGGTATGAAAGTAGCATGTAGCAGTTACTTAGCTGTTGGGATAAAAGCATTGGCTCTATTCTGGAGAAAACATTTGTTATTCTAAAAATATCTTTCCTTATGTCACTCTGTGCTAAAAATTATTTTAGCACATAATAACAGTTTATTCTAATGGTTGTTTGATGGTAAACATGTACTGGGCAATAATACATAGATATCAATCACATATTAGGTCGTATTCGGGTACAAACTAGCTGGGAGACGGACGGTTCTGATTTTGGAGTGGGAGACGGACGGTTCTGATTTTGGAGCGGGAGACGGACGGTTAGACCAAATAGTTACGGTTTGAGTTCAGTGGTCTGTACGGAAATCTATTTAACTTAGAAATGAACTGACTTCAGCTGTGTAAGGAGGACATGTTGAGGTATGAAAGTAGCATGTAGCAGTTACTTAGCTGTTGGGATAAAAGCAGTGGCTCTATTCTGGAGAAAACATTTTTTATTCTAAAAATATCTTTCCTTATGGCATTCTGTGATAAAAAATATTTTAGCACATAATAACAATTTATTCCAATGGTTGTTTGGTGGTAAACATGTATTGGGCAAAAATACATAGATATCAATCCCATATTAGGTCGTATTCGGGTACAAACTACTGGAGACGGACGGTTCTGATTTGGAGCGGGATGACAGGACAATGTTACTAATTGTGTCAGGTAATTATTACTTGGACCACTGTTAGAGCACTTAGGTTGACATGTGCAGTTACTTGGTGATGTGTCTCCTGCATCTGTATAGTTTACCTGCATGTTACCCACGTGTTATCCCCAGTAGCCCACTCACTATTTACAGAACCGAGGCCAAGACGAAACCGAGGCAGAAGACCACACCTCGAGGGCGGCACATCCTTGTCAAAGGAAAGCGTGTCTATATGACACGGAAAGAGTTTGATAGGCTGTAGTTGTTTAGTGGTTTTTTTTATTTAGTCTCCTCATATAACCCATATTTAGTAATCTATTTAATGAACATTACATTATTTTCTAGATCTATTTCATATAACCCCTATTTACTAATCAATGCAATTTGAACATGTCATGTAACCCATATTTAGTAATCTATTTAATGAACATTACATCATTGTCTAGATCTATTTCATATAACCCCTATTTACTAATCAATGCAATTTGAACATGTCATCTAATTGAACATTCCATTAGTTTATAGAACTATTTAATGAACATTGGATGTAACCCCTATTTATTAATCAACGCAACTTGAACATTCCATTAGTTTATAGATCTATTCATATTACCCCTATTTACTAATCAATGCAATTTGAACATGTCATCTAATTGAACATTCCATTAGTTTATAGAACTATTTAATGAACATTGGATGTAACCCCTATTTATTACTCAATGCAATTTGAACATGTCATGTAACCCATATTTATTAATCAACGCAACTTGAACATTCCATTAGTTTATAGATCTATTTAATGAACATTGGATGTAACCCCTATTTATTACTCAATGCAATTTGAACATGTCATGTAACCCATATTTATTATTCAATGCAACTTGAACATTCCATTAGTTTATAGATCTATTTAATGAACATTGGATGTAACCCCTATTTATTACTCAACGCAATTTGAACATATGTTACATGTAAACCCCATATTTATTTAATGTCCCAATTCAATGCAACTTGAACATTCCATTAGTTTATAGATCTATTTAATGAACATTGGATGTAACCCCTATTTATTACTCAATGCAATTTGAACATGTCATGTAACCCATATTTATTAATCAACGCAACTTGAACATTCCATTAGTTTATAGATCTATTTAATGAACATTGGATGTAACCCCTATTTATTACTCAATGCAATTTGAACATGTCATGTAACCCATATTTATTAATCAACGCAACTTGAACATTCCATTAGTTTATAGATCTATTTAATGAACATTGGATGTAACCCCTATTTATTACTCAATGCAATTTGAACATTCCATCGGTACAAAAATAAATCATGCTAACTATTTCTGTGCATCATTGTCTTTATTTTAGTATGGTCGTTAGGATGCCCTTCAGCAAAATGTCCAAGGCCAGGAAATTAAAGAAGAGCCTGACAACAGCGATGCAAGAGGTCAAGCGCTTGCAAATGATGCTGAAGAAAACTGAGAGAGAGGATGGAATGGGCATACACCCGGTGGCATCTCCAGAGAAGGCAGCCATCGACATCCTCACTTCAGTGGATGTGACCCCACGGGTTGACCGGATAAAGGCTTTGCTCCCCCTCACTGAAACCGCATCCCAAGTTCGGAAGGCACCACCAAAGCTAAAGAAGGCCCTCTTTGGAGGGAAGAGTTCCACACGAGGGGTTACATCGGGAATATGTAAGACGATTGGACTGGCGAGGAACTATGTATTCAACCGACGCAAGCAGTCCACCATGAAGTCTTCCATTGCACGTTCAAAGATGACACTAGTGGTGGAATTCCTCAAACAGCCAGACAATAGCTATGAATTGCCCTCCAAGAAGGTGCAGGTCCGGGGAAGCGGCACTTTTGCCTTGACCGATACCCTGGACAACTTGTACAGGAAATTCCTGGCACATTTCCCTGAGATAAGGATATCTCGGGCTGTGTTCTGTCGGGCAAGGCCAAGAAATATCCGGCTTATCCGGTACACACAGAGGCACCAATGCCTCTGCCAAAAACATGCGAATGTTGCATTGATGGTAGAGGCTGTGAAGGTCCTCCCACAGTCTCCGGCGGTGCTTGTCGAAATGGACGACAAGGCCATTCGTCAAAAACTCCTTGGCCTGGGCAAGGAAGAGGTCAACTTCCGCACTTGGGCCACTCAACCAGTGCAACACAAGGGAAAGGAGTACGTCAAGGTGAAGTTGTCTGCTGTCACACAAGAACTCAACGAGTTCACAGACAACTTCATCAGGAACATGCCTGAGTTCCGTGACCACTGCAGGCGGGTTACAACCCAGTACGCAGAAGTCAGGCGGGTGAAGGAGATCATGATGGAGGGGAAGGAGGCATCAATCCAAATGGATTATGCAGAAAACTGGGCCTGCAAGTATGCGAACGAGATAACTTCCGCATACTTTGACAAGGCTCAAGTGAGCATCCATCCGATGGTTGTTCACACGAGGCAGGATGGGAAGCTGATGGCTAAGAGTTTTGTTGGTGTGACAAATGTCACCGCACACTCGGTGCCAACAACATTCGCTTTCATCAAGAGCGTGATGAGTGAGATAACAAAATGGCTTCCTTCACTCGAAATCCTACACTTCATCACAGACTCACCAACTTCCCAGTACCGCAATCGGTCCATTGCAGCTCTACTGGCAAACTTCCCCATCCTCTTTGGGGTCAAAGCCTCATGGACATGGCTAGAGGCAGGTCATGGGAAGGGGCCGTGCGATGGAGTCGGTGGCGGAATAAAGAAGAAAGCTGATAACCTGGTAAAGGCTGGCAGGTTGATCTCAAACAGTGCCCAGTTCTGTCACGAGATCAACGCTGCCAACACAGCAATGACCCTTCTGGAAGTTGGTGAGGCTGAGATACAGAAGTGTAGTGAGGAACTCAGCCAATGGAACGCAAAGGAGGTGCGTGGCATCATGGCTGCCCATGCCATGGTGCCTGGTCCCGATTGTGGTATCTTTATCCGCAGCACTTCATGTTTCAAGGAGTGCTGCTACACTAAAGGACAGTTTCACCCAACTTGCCAAGGATGGAAGAGAACTGGACTGTCTGTCATGGTGGAGGAGAGGGGAGAGGCAGTGGTGGAGGATAGGGGAGAGGTAGTGGTGGAGGAGAGGGGAGAGGCAGTGGTGGAGGAGACGAGAGAGGCAGTGGTGGAGGAAAGGGGAGAGGTAGTGGTGGAGGGAAAGGGGAGAGGCAGTGGTGGAGGAGACGAGAGAGGCAGTGGTGGAGGAAAGGGGAGAAGTAGTGGTGGAGGAAACGGGAGAGGCAGTGGTGGAGGAGGTGAGAGAGGCAGTGGTGGGTGAAAGGGGAGAGGTAGAGCTAGATGTGGTGGAGAAACGAGTAGCTGAGGTAGGAAGTCATCTTGCTGTACCGTATGGGCATAGATGGTACCTAGCCAAAGTGCTCAAGATAAAGAAGAGCTCTTACTATATCAGCTACATGACACCATGCAGGGGCAGGTGGAAATGGGGCCAAACTGACCGCGGGAAGGTGGACAAAACTGATGTCCTCATGGTGGTGTCAAATCCCTTACCCATTGGGAAGCTTCTCGACATTCCGGTGGAGGAAACCATATTGGCTCAGAGGAAATATGAAGCCGTTTAACTGGTTCCAACACTGTGTTTATTTATTTCTGTTTATTTTTTGTATACTTTACATGTTATTTGCATAACCGTCCGTCTCCACTATTTAAATAATACAATTTATATCTTTCACCATAACCGTCCGTCTCCGGCCAGTTTTTGCCCCATAGCTACAGTGTTGCAACAATATAGTAAAGTTAAGTGATTTGTTTGTGCCTATGGCATATTCTAATAGGTTCCAACACTGGGTTTATTTATTTTTAACTCGGATGTGTATTTTTTGTATACTTTACAGGTTATTTGCATAACCGTCCGTCTCCGCTATTTAAATAATAAAAATATCTGTACTATTACCATGGTACCTTCTGGAATATACCTATCTGATGTGGACACTGTGTTATAGGCATAAGGAATGTTAAAATATATGTACTATGACCATTGTACCTTCTGGAATATACCTACCTATCTAAAATTACTTTCACCATAACCGTCCGTCTCCGGCCAGTTTTTGCCCCCATAGCTACAGTGTTGCAATAATATATTAAAGTTAAGTGATTTGTTTGTGCCTGTGGCATATTCTAATAGGTTCCAACACTGGGTTTATTTATTTTTAACTCGGATGTGTATTTTTGTATACTTTACAGGTTATTTGCATAACCGTCCGTCTCCGCTATTTAAATATTAAAAATATCTGTACTATGACCATGGTACCTTCTGGAATATACCTATCTGATGTGGACACTGTGCTATAGGCATAATGAATGTTAAAATATATGTACTATGACCATTGTACCTTCTGGAATATACCTATCTAAACCTATCTAAAATTACTTTCACCATAACCGTCCGTCTCCGGCCAGTTTTTGCCCCCATAGCTACAGTGCTGCAACAATATATTAAAGTTAAGTGATTTGTTTGTGCCTATGGCATATTCTAATAGGTTCCAACACTGGGTTTATTTATTTTTAACTCGGATGTGTATTTTTTGTATTCTTTACAGGTTATTTGCATAACCGTCCGTCTCCGCTATTTAAATAATAAAAATATCTGTACTATGACCATGGTACCTACTGGAATATACCCATCTGATGTGGACACTGTGTGTTATAGGCATAAGGAATGTTAAAACTAAATGTCTTTAGTCAGTGTCCTATTTACTATATATTACTATTTACTACATATTACTGGAAATATGAATGTCTATAACCGTCCGTCTGCAAGAATAAAATGGTTACCCCTAAAAAGTGCTTTATGCTAGGAGAATAAAGTTTTTTTTTCTGAAAAGCGCAAGATTGTGGCATATAATTGAACATTTTTTCTAAGGAAAAGATGCTATTACCTATTAATTGGAGCAACTAGTACATAGTTAAGTAGAAAAAACAGCATAGTTGTGGGTGGTACAGATAAGTTTAGTCCTTCACCATGAAATAAAAATGTAAAGGTAGGAAATATTTCTGACATATTTACATTGACAAATATGTTGTACATGTATATAAATTAAGAAATCATAGGTTAACAGGTATTAAATAGGTATATCTAGGCTTTATGTACATGGAAATAAGTGCAGACGGACGGTTATAGTCAGTAAGGAACCTTATTTTTCAAATAGTCACAGAATGGTCAATTTTTAGAGTTAACTTGCCCAAATTCTGTCACTAATGTACCAATATGTAGTGAATAGAATCAGCTTAGAGCTGAAATGATATAAAGAATTCCTAGAATACCCCCTCAGAACTCTAAATGTTGCAGTTTTGTGAGAAGTGACCATATATATATATATATATATCCCAGGGTTCACAACCCAACCAGTCCTTGCCCTATCCAAGGCAAATCCTTGACTATTTTATATATATATATATATATATAATAGTCAAATCCTTGACTAGTATATGTATATATATATATATATATATATATATATGTATATACATATATATATATATATATATATATATGATGTTAAATTAATTATTTTGTGGTAAGCGTGTGGCAGAGCATGGCGAGGAGAAAGAAGCCAGGTGGCACCACCAGGCGAGGCAGAAGGCTTGGCGAGTCAATGAGTGCAGGAGTATCAGTTACTGAGTTAGTAGGTACACTGTCAGCTTGATATGAACTGTGTCATCGATAGTCGGTTCCGAGATAAGTATACTCGTATAATTGCTTATTATACAACACCTAATTTAGAGGGGAGCAATGTAGTATTCCACCTTACTGTGCAATGATGGAGTGACCCCCTCCCCTCTCTAGGGTTTGAATGTATGCGGGTTATCACATTACCTGATTGCCAGCTATACATTTCCATATAATGTGAATGTGCTGGTGATTCGCATGTGGGTTTCAGTGGGTTTCATGAAATGACCCACATATTATATCTACCTAATCCTGATGCATAGTTGCTTATTTAAAGTACTTTCCATTGAGCTGCCACAATATGTGTGCATTGTACGTCACATTAGAGGAACACGGGTGGGTATAAATGCAGATATTTACACACATATATATTTACATATATATATATATATATATATAGCCATTGCAATGGTACATGTGCACGCACATATTTAGATACAAAACTGGAATACATGTCATTATCTGTATACAGTAAAACCTCTTTATACCACCTCCACAGAGCGACCACTCCCCTATATCGATCTTCTTTATTCGGGTCCCAACAATACCATTGTAAGGATATTCTAACTCAGTAAACCGGCCACCTCCCTAAATGGACCATTTAAAGTCGGTGATATCGTCGGTTCATTTAAATAGGTTTTACTGTATATGTATTCCGGTGCTATTTATATCTGTCCACACTTATATAGATCAGACGCGATGGCCGAAATAGTTGAGTGTCCGCCTCCTGCCGTTCTGGTAGCTCGTGGGATCCGAACTCTGGGATTCGAACCGTGGCTGAGTCAATTGAACGACTTAACAATTTATACTTGTCACTTCCTACCCGGGCGTTCTGCATTATTAGAATAGGTGAGGACTGCGCACTGTCACAGTTCGGTACCCGTCCTGATATACCACTAAATGTTGCCAGGACACAAAACCCAAACAACCAAGTAACCAACCATATATGCATATACACATTTACCCATATGTGCGCATAAATAAATACGTATATAAGTATACCTGCACATACGTGTGGTATGCAGGTATAGCAATACCTCAGGGAGTTTGACGCCCCTGCCTTGCAGAGTTCTAAACCACTGCCTTGTGGTACAGGTCCTTGACAGAACTGAAGGCTAAGGGAGCAAACCCTAAACAGAAAACCATGTCACTGTGGCAGCATTAAGGGCGGTTGATGTATGGAACTCCCAACATCTCCCGACCAGCCACTGCCGGGACAAATAGTTTTGCGCCTGTCTTGACATGTTCTTGCCGGTGTGAAACCTCTATTTGCTCCCCGAGAGAGTGCCGCTGGTAACTTGCAAAAGCCAGCAGCACTTCACCACTTTTGCAGGCAGCTTTCATGAAATGTACAACCACACAAAATGGAGAGCGGCAGTCAAGTAATGAAAGCAGTCTTTGTCGCATCGCGACCGACAGCATGATGATGATGACATACACATATACACATACACGCATATACGCATATATACGCATATATACGCACATATAAACATATGTGATGTATAATGCATTATGCGAGTATAAATGCAAGGGTACCATGTACATCCTATATTTCCTTGTGGGCAGTGGTGGAGCGCCGCCCCCCCCCCCTTCCAGCTGTTGGGTATTGCCAAGCAGGCTCCCCCTCGCGCCACACTCTGCATATGCGAATATATATACATAAATATTGCAGTATGCACCACGCATCAGATAAAGTGATGCAAACGTGAATACCATAACATAGAGACATACATTTGGGAAGATTTCATTAGCTCCGGGGATCCGACGGGACCCATACTGATATATCTCTATGTGGCTCTTTGCAACCAGCGGTGACTTCCGGTAGGCCTGGTGGCGCCGCCTGTCTGCAGCGGACACCGCTGGTCCACTGCCCTAATCGGTGTGGATCCTGTTCTGGAGAGTGTACCATATATCATAGTGTCATTGTAATTGACTCTCTCTCTAAGCTCACTAACCCCTCGTTCCAATAGTGGCTGACTTACAGGACTATCCATCAGCGGAGTTGGTGATAGGTTGGTTGTTGGAGTTTTGGAGTTTTTCGTCATGGCAACATCTAAAGTTATATCAGGACGTGAACTGCCCACTAATGCAAATTTATAGTGCTGCCACATTTGGGAAACCAGGTCACCAGCAAATTAACCCGATATCCCACCCAGTCACCTTATTCTGACTGACCTAACCAGTCCTTGCCCTTTTATTCTATTTATTAATTCCAAACACCCAGCTGGGAAGCGAGTCATTTCTTTAACTCGACCGAGAATTGAACTCCCGACCTTCCACACGGGAGGTTCACTACTATCGGTTTCGGCTATAGGTACTTTTTTGTAAAGTTGAGCTTCCGTCTTCCACTTTGATAGGTTGTGGGATTCGAACCTATGAGTTCCAATCCTGGTCAAGTCTAACAAATTACATACACATTGATACTTATTGCTTCCTAACCTGACGCTCGGCATTATTAGGATAGGGCAAGGACTGCTTGGCACAGTGTCAGGATAATGTGACTGAGTGATGAATCAGCTTATGGCGCTGACTGCCTGGTCTTCCAGTGGGGCAACACTATAAAACTACCATGAGTGTTGCACTGTTACAAACTGGTACATATCCCGATATGACCTTATTATTTTACATTGTGATCCAGTTTTCTATTGGATATGTCCCTACTAAATTCTCGCAGTATACATAAAATGACATTTTCCTGGATAGGAATAATTGCATTGCTCAAATTGGACCATTAGAAGGTGGTGTCCTCAATTCCATTGATACAATGATGGGGATGTTGCAGCCAAGTCATATAGATAGCTCGATTACAGCAGGCAATGGAGCCTGAAATGTTCCGCGCAGAAATAGTGTATCGCAACCATAAACAGAAGGGTAATAAATCACAGGGAAAACAGACCAGGGAAAACAGTAATTACCTTCGGCGGAACCTATTACGTTGGTGTACCAAGGATACTCTTTGGTGCAGTAAATTACACAGATTACACATTGTGCCACAATTCCCCTTCCCGCTTTCCAAACTAGCAATAGAGTAGGTTGTGTTATTGATGTCTGAACACGGTCACGCAATGCCGTCATGCATTATTGTCTAAGATGATGGTGCTTTGAATGGTTAATGTTTTAATGAGAATTTATAAGGATTTTAAAAATAGAGTGAGCACTCGGATACGGGGCAGACGGAGTCAGGTGAATTGTGAGTGTTTGAATATTGGCACTGCACGGCTAGGCTAGAAAAAGGGATCTGATTGGTCATTGGGGTTTTCTGTGCCAGGAACATTTGAAGTCCTGCGGTATGACCAAGCGACGTGAGCACCAGCTTCCTGTGTTGGTACACTGTATGTTTTGAATCACGTTCGACGTACTGACTTTATACTCTGACACTGGCATTGGGCATTTCTAGGATAGGGAAGGAGTACTGGGATGAGGAAGACAAGTTGTACGTGATGAAGATGCCCCTTGCTTAATCGAATATTGTGTGCCAAAACTAAAACAAAGCAAAACAACACGAAGCAACAATAACAAAGATAGATGTGATGTATAAGAATTATGTAAATATGAAGATGCGAAACGGAATGTTCCTTATACTATCACCCAGATGGAGAAAGAAAGGGGACACGGAGCAGCGGAGAGGACGGAGGGAAAGACTAGCAAGCGGACGGGGAGTGAATGACGTGGTGGGAGCTGGGGGCAGTAGAGACGCGGAAGAAAATATTGGAGGTGGAGGAGGTGGAGGTGTGGAACGAACCCAGGGAGGACCAGAGGTGGAGAAGTGGGGGAGATGAAAGAGAAGTTGGAGAGGGAGGAGACGGAAGACAAAGACGAGGCATGGGAAGAGCGGGATGGCTGAGTGGAAAAGGTGGAGTTGTACGAGGATAGGAAAGAGTGGGGTGAGGCTCAGGGAGGAGAAGAGGAGACAGGTTTGTGGTACGTTGGTGGCGTAGGACTGTGAGTGTAGACCGCTGGAGGGCAAGGACGTTCAAGGTATGAGAGGGTAATGAGACCTGACTGTGAGGAAGGCGTGGGTACCAGTGAAAATCGAGCAGGTGGCAACGATTAGAGAATAATAAGTGTGTAAGGCGGGTTCTATATTGTATGTGTGATTGTGTGACAGGTGGGCTCGAGTAGGAAGAAGGAGGGGGGAGTGTTGTAGACGGACGGAGGGAAGGGGAGGGGGAGGGGGCATAGCAGGCCGGCGTAGGATTCGATAGTGTGGGGCCGCGGGCTCAATTAACCACCACTTAGCTGCCGATAGTGGCGCCCCCTGTCGGTGCCAGCGCGCCCACTGTCAGCGCCCATTACACGCGCCACGTGCATCTACTGTGCGCGCTGGTTGCAACCGGAAGTGGGAGGCAGGCGGGAGCCTCGTTCCCGCTGCGGGCAGCCCGAGTGTCTCGCGTCGTGGTGGTGTGGTGTGACCGGGTGTGTTTGTAGGGGTGTGCGTGGGGTTGAATGGAGTGGAGGGGATGTGGGGCATAGGGCGGTTGTTCTGGCAGGTGAAGGGGATGTGGAGGGAGCAGGGGGAGAGTGAATTGGGTTGAAGGGGAGGGGGGGGTAGGAGGAGGAGGAAGGGAAGGGATAAGGGTAGGTGAAGAACAGGGGCATGGTTTGGAATAGGGATTGTGAGAGGGTCAGGGCCTGAAGCAAGGAGAGGCGAAGGAGAAATGCACAGAGGCAGCCCCAGGAGCAGAGGCAGGGATGGGAGTAGGACATGATCACGGTCATAGGCAGGGAGAGAGGCAGGAATATGCCCAGGGGAGGTGCCAGGAGCAGAGGCAGGGCGGGAGTAAGGACAGCGGCATGGTCAGTAGATTAGGCAGTGAGAGGGGCAGGGAAAGGGACAGAGGTTGGGGGAGTGGGGTGGACAAGGCTGGGAGTAGGCACAGAGGAAGGGTGAGGTGCTGATGCAGGGAAGGGACATGGGTAGGGGTAGGAACATGGACAGTGGCCGGAGCAGTGGCGGGAGGCAGGGGAATGGGGTGGGGCAGGGGAGGGGAAGATATTGATGTAGTCAGGCTGCCAGACTCCCACATATCAATTCTCCTAATACCTAGTCTATCCCCCGCACGGCGCCCCGACAACCCTAGTCGACCCGGTCTCTCGGCTTCCCCCTTTAAGAAGCTCACATGGCCGGCAGGACTTGGCCATAGGATCGGGTTAGACGCACCCAAGGGCAACCTTCAGCGCTTTCAGTGCTGTAGCGGATTGACGCTGTCCTGTAGGCTCCTACTCCAAGTGGCTCTGTGTCTCCAGGTCTTCTCTTGGTTGTAACGACAACCGATGCCTCAGGAACATCTATAGAATGCGGCCCTGTGTGCGTGTGTACCTGCCGATGTCTGTATCGGATTGGATCTGAAGGTAGGCTACCTGTGAAATGAATCTCACTGTGCAGGTGTGCACTGTTTGAAGTTGCCGCACAGATCGTATTTTAGTCAGCTGAACCAAGCATTGTGTATGTCAATTATTTAGTTAAAGTAGCATAGTCAGATGGGTTTGAGTTTTTCACACTTTTTTTTAGATAAATAAATTCAATTATTTATAATCCATCTTACTTTCGGTTGCCATAACTTTTATTTTAAATAGCTATCTTTTGAGATATTTGTGTGTAAACATATCAAATTTGTTTTGCAAGCATGCCACAGCTTTGAATTGGACCTTCTGGTATTCCAGGAGGGGAGAATAATGTGACCAATATGCAAAGTGGCACCTAGGTTTAGCCACCGTGGTTGGCAAATGTACAAATGGCACACCGCTCAACCTGTGCAGTGACAATCATTAATCTCCTTAGCGGGGAAACCCGTTACTAGGTGCCCCGGTTCCACACACTGCCAGAACTCCGGAATAGACGATTTCTGGGCCAACCGACCTGTGAATGGAGTGGTCAGAATCAATGCTGTGGGGAGCGGTTCGTTACCTGAATATACACTGCGGAAAATGTATACTAGTCAGTAGAATGCCCTAGGTGAAGGACTGGGATTATTGCCAAAATAACTGATTTCTAAAGGGGGAACCCTTCAACCTTTCATATATTCTAAGGGTTTCAGATTTATAAATGGATAAAGTTGAGATACTTGAGGTGAAAATAGGGTAACATTATTATGGTAATCACTTCAAATTTCGAACACCATAGGCTTGCTTGTGGGGTTGTTTGTAACCTTCCGACGGTTACTGGTTGCGGAACTGCAACATTATAGAGAGGCTCCGATAAATCGGCCCAATCTTTGGTTGAAAATTGATCTTCAGTAGGGACGGTTGTAGAAGCTTCATAACAGTGAAACGGTGAAGCGTTGGGGCAGCCCCAAATCTCTTCGGTCCAGCAGTAGTAGAACACTCATATCCAGTTGACAGCAGGAAGGGTTTGGGAGGAAGGGATCGGCAAAAGCCGGATAAAGTGGTTCCAGCAACGAGAACAAAGCGAGAGAAACGGTAAGGTACAGGACCCCAACCGAGCATACAACTCCCCTGGTCAGGTTGAGGAGTATCCATCGGAGAAAACAAAAAGAGGGTAGAGTCTAGGAAGCCCCCAATGTGTTGCTACCTTGTCGTGCTGGGGAGGCTTGTGTGCCTCCATGACCATGAGAGCTATACCGGTGGGGGCTAACCCCCTGGCAGCTTTAACCAAGCCGGGCAGGACTCATGGTAGAGGACAGACTAAGAGCAGCAACTGGTCCTCCAGGTTGGGGGTTGGGCGTGGGGCCAACAACCCCACCCATGAAAAAAGAACAATGTTACAGAATCTCAAACAAGAACCTCAAGGCCTAGGACCAGGAAAACTGCAGAGCCCTTGTTTGTGGCCTATGCCCAAAGTTGGGTGGTAGGCGACACCTTCATCTATGACACAGCTGAGGAGGTGTTTGTGTGGGTGGGCGCTGACGCCTCAACGAGTGAGGAAGAAGAAGAAGAGTCTAGGAAAGAGAAATGAGGAGAGTTGAGTCAACGGACTGTGTCTATTTGCTCTATGGTGACCACCCTGCGAGCCAAAGACACAGACAGAGTAAGAGTAGAACGTCAAACGCTGGCGGGCTCCCCCTCCTGGAACTCTTTGCAGACATATCAAGGAGGAGCAAGGCCAGCGGAGAGGAGATAGAGAGAGGTGGGGATGAAGTGCGGTCCAGGTAGGAAGTGCACCACAGGCTTCAGCAGTAATCGGTTTTATTCAATTAGCTACATGTCCCCTTATATGGAAGAGAAGATGTTTAATACATGCGTCAGTACCTACATCAGATATGCAGCATTACATTTAGAAACATCTTTAATTTCAAATTGTGATGATATTACCGGACTATGGAGCTTCAAGAACCGCCTAATCATGCTTCTCACCTGGTATTTCTACAAGAATCAGCCTCTTCTTTAGTAGATTGAGTCATTGCCTTATATGCATTATTGATTCCCCAAACCCTAACGCCAGACAATGCCATCAATCATCACTGCGAGAGAATAGGTAGCTTTAAAATTAGGGAGACTATGATCAGGTCGAAAATGTGACTGTATAGATTGTCTTAGCACTGACTGTTTGTTTCACTTTTAAAGAGAAAGGAAGCATTACATTGGGGATGGGAAAGAAGATTCGGCAATTGAGAACTATACATGCTGGCCATTTTGTAACTAAAATAGTTATTGTTAATAGCATAATCTGCCTTACAGTTGTGATACAGAGGAACATACACTTTGTGTAAGTAACTGGTCTAGACTGGGGCCAGAGGATCGGTGTGAACAATTCTCCTAATCTGAATAACATACTCTATTTTGGTGTTGGTTATTGAGGTTTTCCCTCCTAGGAACATATATTGTCATATCAATACACGTATCGACGTGTGACAGTGCACAGATATGGGAACGTTGTAGTTCTGCCCTACTGGGAGATCAGACTGCCAGCAGCCTGACCCGATATCCTACTCAGTCACATTATCCCAGGTCTTAGTGAGTCCGAGCACCAGGCCAAGTCCCGACAAGTATCAAGTTTGTCAATTCGTGATTTGCTTTATACTCCCAACCTTCCGAATAGGGTACATATGCTCTACCTAGTGGGCAGTGACAGAAATACTATGGTCTGCTGAATACATAATTAAGAAAACAAATACTTCACTTATTATTTCTATAGTTTTAATAGTGTTAAAGCTACATATTCCGATAGAAGCATCACATTTTCAAACCAAAACAATTATCTAGCTTTGACCCTACATATCTAACTTAGCATTTGTAGTAAAAGTACAACGTCTGAACACTTTGAATTCTGGATACTGAATGCTTTATTCACCGTCCAGGGCTCTGAACCACCAGCTAAACTTTCCATGATGTCATCTCATTAACATATACCTTTGTTCTCTCTCAATGCATGGATCCCATTAGGCATCTCATTAGCATATATTACATTTGTTGCCACATATAAGAGAATGCTGTGTACATTTATATGAATTACATTTATATCAGAAAATGACAAGAAACCCCAAACCAACGGATCATGACATTATAAGTATAACAAATATTCATGTAACAAATACATGTTCAAACCATGTTGCGATATCTTTAATATTTGCCCTCGAGCGTTTGGGAGCAATCTGAGTTTTACTGCTGACAGCGCATGCTCCAGGCAAAGCATCTATTTATTGGAACAGCAAAACACACTCCACTTGCAATCCTCTTGGTACACAATTTCACCTGGGTTTGTTAATGCTGCAAGATTTGCGTCATCTAATTCAACTCGATACACCAACCTTTCATTTTAGTACATGCCTCTCATATTTCGTTTGTAGTATGAATCACGTGTTCTCCTTTTAACTTCTATTTGGTGGACCCCACATGGTAAATGAAATATTAGAAGAAGTGGCAGAAGGCTGAATAAATTAAATCAGCACAGACATATTTATTTTAAGAAGAACAATGCTAGTTTCGAGTTGAAACATGATAAAACATGTTTTAAGAAGAACAATGCTAGTTTTGAGTTGAAACATGATAAAACATGTAGCTTAATGGACTTTAAAATCTGAAATCGACAACATTATCTAGTTGCAATGTAGGCTTTTTACATGCCCTCCCGTTTTACCAACTCTGTGCCAATATAAGTATCCATTAAATATTGGAACCAGGAATTCCAATTCATGTTCCCTACTAATGAGGTGTTCACCCATTGATAAACTATACTTGTCAATCACCCCTATATTATTTGACACATGAACATAAATTCCCGAAAAAAATAACCAACATAATTCGATGAATAAAGTATAATTCAACCAACGCAAGACAAGTACAGTATAAAGTGGCATTTATTCTTAGTATTTCGCTGTTACATTTAAGCCATTAAGATTTCGGGGATTTCAGGCATGTAGCCCTATGAATGTCACTTGTAGTTTGGGTGGGTGGGACGGCAAATCCAAAGGAGAGAACATGTCCTGTCGATCGAAATGCTCTGGTGGAAGTGTCTATAATGAAACTGTGTCGCATCTCGTTATGCCAATTTACAGAAGATGGCGCCACAGTCGGAGCATTATTAATTAAGAAAGACATTATAGATGGCACCAGCAGTCGCCTCCATATTAAGTATGTACTTTTTCTTGCGGGTTAAATTACCCATGTTGAAATCAACATCGACAATGTGCCTATGAATTAAAATTTAAAAAGCACACCTAGTAACCAACCTACTTCTTAAATTCCTTTTGTGACGCCACGTACCGGAATGAGGCTTACTGAAAATCACTCTCAAGCGTGAAATAAGAAGCCCTTTTGAGTAATGCATAAGACAGCTATATCTACTTCCCGAGAAACACCGTAAATAGTATTTTGCTTAGCAATATTATGGACTAATTCCTTAACAGAGCTCAACCTTAAAGTTGCTTAGTCCGATGGTTTTGAGTTTCTGTCTGAGGTAAATATATTACGTTGATTATTATGATATGCCTTACTTTAGTTTGAAGTTTCTTTTTTATTAAATGGCTAAATTTGGATATATTGGAGTTTATTTGAGTAGGTAGTGAACCTATTATACAACTTAGACATTGTCTGTAAACTTGCATAGTTCAATAGATCTGAGTTCCTCTCATCTTCTGAGATTAATGTCTTAGGTTAATAGTTATGATCTACTTTTCATTATTTCGAAATAGCATATATTTAAAAGTACTAACCTAGGCCAAATTCCAAGTGTAAGCAGGCCTTGTTACTTTTGACATGCCTGCCAAAACGCATTCCCTCCATAGGTTTTAACACTAACATGTTGTAATGCATTGACTGAGCACTCCATTTAAAGTTGCATAGTCCAATGGTTTTGAATTTCTGTATTTTTTCTGAGATAAATATATTAGATCGATCACTAGTATCTACTTTATATTAATTAGTTCAAAGTTACTTTTACTTTAAATGGTAATCTTTTTAGATATTTTGAGTGCAAACATGGAAAAATAGTTTTGGCAAGCTAGCCCAAACTCTGACACCATAGAATTCTGCAGTGACAGGTTCTGTTAAATTGATTCAGTATTGCCTGCTATGCAGAAACAAATGCTTAATAAGTTCATCAGTATCTAAGTTAGATATGTAAAATCAAACCTAGATAATTGGGTTGGTTTTGCAAATTTGATATTTCATCGGACTATGCAGCTTTAAGGTTGCACAATATCCTTAATAAGTGCGATGTTGTATAAGTTAGATATGTGAGATCAAATGTAGTTGACTATTTGGGTTTCGAAAATTTGATGCTATCATCGGACTATGCAACTTAAAAAACAAAATAACACTGTCGCAGCGCAAAACAAAGGTTTGTCAGGGCGGTTCAAAGCACATATTGGCATGGGACCCTTACGGCGTCCACAGTATGCTGAATGCTTCCCGCCCCTGGCGCACTATGGGTAAGCCCCGCGCCATCCAATGAACGTGATTCATTAACACCGGAAATACCTCAAAAAGGTACGAGGACTTGTGGCGCCACCCGCGGCCAGTGGATGACGCTACGCAATTTCCGGCCTTTTTTATCCGAATAATTAGGTGGAGTTGGACTCGGGTGCGGCGGGCCCGGGACCCCGTGCCCACGTACGGTAAGCCCCCGTAGTCAGGATATAGCACCTTCTGCGCGAGGTCACAGAGTAGAGCAATTTCCCTCCTGGTAAACCGCGGCACTGTTCTGGAAATACTGTTCTGGGGTGTGAAGGGAGGGTGAAGCTAAAGCTGAGATTCCATATATGTGGTATGCGGCTTGCCATTTGCATTAGCATTGGTACCGCTAGGTCCATTGAGCGATCCACTTTGACATCCATGCATTCGCATTTGCATTCGCATTCGCATTCACATTCGAATTAGCATTTACATTTGCATTTGCATTCGCATTTGCATTCACATCTGGACATATGGAAGCACCACTGTGCATTTACATTCACATTCGCATACTGCATTCTGCCTATTTGGAACCTTAGCTTAAAGTGACGTTACACAGTAGCAGTGATGTACAAGCCTGAAAGGTCCCCCTCTTAAAGCTGCATAGTCCAATGGTTTTGAGTGTCAGCCATATTTCTAAGACGATGGGATGGCCGAATGAATTAGAGCGTCCGTACATCGTGGGGTAATGGGTTCGAACCCTGATCGAGTCAAACCAATGATTTAAACTTTGATACTTTTCGCTTCCTAGCCAAGCACTCGGCATTATTAGGACAGGGCAAGGACTGGTGTGCTCAGTGTCAGGATAATGTGACTGAGTGGGATACCAGGTCATCGTGCCAGTGGCCTGGTTTCCCAGTGAGTCACCATGAGTGCACACTGTCACAAGTCGGTCCCCGTCCTGATACGACCGTACATGTTGCTAGGACATAAAACAAAAACAAACAAACAAACAACATATTTCTAAGATCAATATACTGAATCGCCTGTTATTATCTACCTTCCAGTAATTTGGGGTAACTTTTGTTTTAAGTGGCTAACTATAGAGATATATGAAGTGCAAACAAGCAGAATTAATGTTGGCACCCATGCCAAAACACTGATGCCATAGGCACTTGGCATTATTAGGACAGGGCAAGGACTACTGTGCTCAGTGTCAGGATAATGTGACTGAGTGGGCTACCATGTCATCATGCCGGCGGCCTGATTCCCAATGAGACAGCACTATAAAGTCGCCATGAGTGCGCACTGTCACAAGTCGGTACCCATCCTGATTCGACCGTAGATGTTGCTAGGATGTAAAACAACAACAAACAAACAACATATTTCTAAGATCAATAGAGTGAATCGCCTGTTATTATCTACCTTACAGTAATTTGGGGCAACTTTTATTTTCAGTGGCTAACTATAGAGATATTTGAAGTGCAAACAAGCAGAATTAATGTTGGCACCCATGCCAAAACACTGACGCCATAGGCTTCAGCAGGAACACTTTATACTGAAATTACATATTTTATCCTTCTATCTGGCAAGTGTATCAGTGTAAAGTCGACGGTTGGCAGTTTGAGTGGTGTAGATAGGCTAATTGGAAATCACTACTGTCAACAAAGGAAAGCAGATATAGAGTGAAAGGTAGGAGAGTGAGATTCCCTCATGTATGACATATATATATATATAGTCTCAGGAATCAAGATGGTGGTACACACATGACCAAATCATCAACTCAATAACAGGCATTCTTACATCAACCAATGAGGGTCTAGAACCTTGTAACCAAGGCATGGTGTGTAGTTCTAGAGTGCACTGTTGTGGCTGGGTGTGCAATGATCCGAAAATAATATTGGGGGGGGGGGGGAGGGGGTATGTGAGGAGAGTTCCAAAGACTCTCTCACATTTCAAGAAGTGACCCTTTCTCATGTCAAGAAGTGACCCTCTCTCTCTATCTATATTAATACATAATCTCCATACTAACTCCAGAATGGACTACCAATTCCACACAGTCCCATATGCCTTTGGTTTTACATACCATTTATTATTATATAGACCAATTGCATTTTATTATAGAATAGTTCTCCATAACCAATATCCTAAATATCAGAAAGTTTTACATCAGTATCTAAATTAATGTAAGTTAGATATGCACTATCAAATGTAAATGAGTGTTTTGATTGTGACAAGTTGATCCTTCATCGCACTATGCAGCTTTAAACGAATGTGTTCACATGAGGGAGGTGGTCACTAGTGAGAAGGTTAGGGTTAGGGTTTATTGAGGCTGTATTTATACTGTCCATAGTATGTAAGCCCGGGTACCCATGCTTGTTGTCAATGCTGGCCAGCTGTAGTGTTGGTGTTGTCTTACCAAGTAGTAGCTGCTGATAAGTTATTTGATTGTCTGCATTTCAGTAGCAGATATATAGTCTGTTGGTATGTTTATTAGCCTATGTTAATTTTTTCGGGCCCTCTTCACATTGTATTTTTGTTCTATTCTTATTACTATTCTTAAGGTTCTATGTTAGTGTTTTGGGGTTTCCTTGGGAAGACGTTTCCACTTGTTTCTACTTAATTCTATACTAGCCTATTTTATTTACAGGCCTGTGCCTTATAGGTGGTTGAGTTATGTTTGTTTGAATTTGATTTGATTTGTATTGTTGTTGGATATGTTATCTGGGATTTATATTTCCGGTTATCCCACCCTGGGCTGTCCAGTTGGTGGGCCGAGACCCCCGTGTGGTGCAGTTCAGTTGGGGTTTCCAGTTTTTATTTTGCACAGAAATGGAGTGACACATTTAAATATCATATAATCCTACTTGTTGGATGTACTAAAACACATTCAGTAATTAAAACATCATATATTCACACTGCTTTTAAAATCTCCATTTAGATAGCACATAATCATACCTGTTGGTCTTAAAATAAGACATTAAATAATTAAAACATGACATGATACAGTAGTTTTGAAATGTCCAGTTAAATATCACATAATCATGCTTGTTGGTTTTACAATAACTCATGAGCTAAGTCATCACATAATCACACGGGTTTTAAAAAGTAAATTTAAAAATCACCATAGGTGTTGGGGTTTAAATAATGATTACATGAAGAGGGGAAAGACTGCTTGTTAGTCACATTAGAGGAGTGGTCGTTAGTGAGGGGTCATTTGTATACAAAATATGTTCATGAATTGGAATGTTTGTGCTGGGGGATCATTAGACAAACAAAACAAACCTTTTTTTTTTAAATGCATTGGAATTCTGGCGTATATGGCGGGTGGCGGTTGTCCATGTTGGTCGGTTAAAAAGAGGGACCACTGTACATGTAAAATGTGCAAACTCAGGTCCTCATCCAAGTCACCATTGACTCTTGCAGTCCGATTTTCCCACATGTTTGCAGGGGAGTGCGCATTCACCGAAAAGTGGATTAGTTATTTACAAAATGCGTCTTGATTTAATATTCACTCACGATTCTTTTATTTGTACACGTTTTCATAACTTTAATCCTAATGTGATGAAACCGACTATTTAATAATTTATTGTTGCTGTGTTTTGTACCATTTTTGTCCGCTGGCTTTCTTCATCAACGAGACACTGACTCTGCTGAGATGCATTTTCGTAATTCCGAGGTGAGGATCCATGAGCGTGATTAATGTCCACTAAACCACATTCACCCTAAACCCATAGCAGGGTGGGCGTTGTTCCTCAATCAGGGTTATGTATGTAAGATCGAACGCTTCGAACACAGAAAATGGTGGATACTTCTCTAGATATGCTAGAGCCCTGGAGAAAGGGAGTGGTCACCTTGTTTTTGACGTCAGCTCCATAAATTACCAGACATGGGATTCCAATTAGGAGATTGGTGATTGTTCGTCGTTGGAGTTTTACGTCCTGGCAACATATGTGGTAATTTCTTGTTTGTTTTTGTTTTATGTTTTATTGAGGCTGTATTTATACTGTCCAGAGCATATAAGGCCGGATACCCAGGCTTGTTTTCAATGCTGGCCAGTTGTAGTGTTGGTGTTATCTTACCACACAGTAGCTGCTGATAAGTTATTTGATTGCCTGCATTTTAGTAGCAGATAGATAATTGGTTGGTATCAGGCCGTCTACCGACTTGTGACAGTGCGCACTCATGGTGAATTTATAGTTCTGCCCCACTGGGAGGGTCACCAGGCCGCCTCTACCATGATCGGATATCCCTACTCAATCACATTATCCTGACATCAGTCCTTGCATTATTCTAATAATGCCGATCGCCTGAGTAGGACGTGACAATTATCAATTTAAAGTCATTGATTTGACTCGACCAGGGTGTCTATCAAAACACAAATTAGTAGAAAGCAGGCTTCATGTGGGGAAGGCCTGTAGTCGAATCAAAATACTTACCTACAACATTTATACTTGTCATTATCTAGTCTGGCGCTCAGCATTACTAGGATAGGGAAAGGACTGGGTAGCTGGGTATCAGGATAATGAGACTGAGTAGATTAATAATATCATGGTTCCATTGTCCTAATCTACCTGTGGGGCAGAACTGGAAATTGGCCATGTATGTGCACTCTCACTACTCGGTATCTGTTCTGATATGACCATGGCCCGTATGCATGAAGTGGTGTTAGTGGCGTGTGGTGTTATCCCTCTAACTGCGGGTACCTATCTCCGGTTATCGGCCTCGTAGAGAATTATGTCAAGCTGTATGCATGGGCTCTTAAACGGTCAGTGTTAGCTAAACGTGAATTAATTGATTCATTATGGAAATTTATCTGAACCTGTTGCCGACGAGCACTTGGTTGGGCCTAATAAAATACCCACCGGGAACCAGCGAGCTTGTTACTGAGGCGGCGGCGGGGGTTGCTTGCATTCGTCGATTTGACACTTAATATCACTGCCAATGCGGCGGCGGCGGCGTTAATATCGCTTCGTTTTTAGGGTTAATTTGATTAAATGTCAATTATTGCGTATGTAATTCTGTTAAATATGACAGCATTTAATAGATTTGGGCCTAATATATAGCCGCTGATTCGGCGGCGGCGGCGGCGATGTGTTTTGTTGATATGCGACAGTATGGATATCGACGTCGAAGCAGGGGTTGCTTGCATTCGTCGATTCGACAATATGAATAATGCAGCCAATGCGGGGGGAGGGTTAATATTGCTTAGAATTTATGGTTAAATTGATCAAATTTCACTTATTGTGTATGTAATTCTGTTAAATATGATAGCATTGAGTAGAGTTGGGTTCCATCCTGACACTAACCTAACACTAACACCGCTGTAAACCTGCTATGAGCAGAGTTAGAATTTCCGAGTTTAAACGCTAGGTGTTAGACCTAACACTGCTCCTTGCATAGCAACTTTTCTGCGCTAAACCAGAAATCCCGCCATAAACGCGTTTTGGGTCACTAACACCGCTCCATGCATACGGGCCCATATCTGTTTCTAGGAAGTAAGCCCCTGCAAATAAACACAACAAACAAAGAGCTCTAGAACTCGCTATTGTTGGATAATCCTCGAACCACATATTTAAAAGTACATGGTCTGATAAAAGCACAACATTTTAGAGACCAAACATATTTATCTAGGTTTAGTCCTATAATATATTCAACTTATATCAATCAATCAATAGGTCCATCCTCTAGTCGAGGGTTGGATGCAATGGTTCTCCACTTGTCCCGATGTTGTGCTGTTCTGATAGACTGTGAATAATTCAAACCTGTCCACTGTGAAATATTTGTAAACCATGATGTTCTTGGTCTCCCTCTCCCTCTGCTGCCATTCACCTTCCCTTCCAACAATGTACGGTATATTGAACTCTGATGAATGATGTGGCCAAAATATATAAGTTTCTTTGTCTGTATAGTGGCAAACAAGCTTTTCTTATTTTTAATTTTTCTGAGAACTTCTTTGTTGGTGATCTTCTTTGTCCATGATATTTTCATCATCCTTCGATAAGTCCACATCTCAAATGCTGCTAAACGTTTGTACATTTTCTTAGAGATTGTCCATGTCTCTGCCCCATACATTAGAGTAGACCACACATAACACTGAAGAATACGCTTCCTTGTTTGTATTAATATCTTACTTGATGTTAACACTCTATACATTTTGGAGAATGTTGTTTGGACTATTGTTATCCTTCTTTTAATTTCTTCCTCACATCTCCCATCATTTGTAATCTTTTGTCCGAGATATATGAATTCGGATACTTGTTCTATGTTTGTGCCATCTATGGTTATATTGACATTTGGTTTATCTGTCTTTTTACTTATAACCATTGTTTTGGTCTTCCTGGCATTCATCTTCATGTTGAATAGTATTCCAGCTTTATTGATTCTATACACGTGAATAATTAAGTAATTGTTCCTGCATAGGCGGGTATATTAAGTCAATTTAATTGACTAGGTTCTTGCTGTTGGGTATGGAGTGAGAATGTTGGAAAGTATGTGAAAACTTGCGTTGCATGTAGCATGTTTGCACTTCAAATATATCCGAAGTTAGCCTTTGTAAATCAAAGTTGCTTCAAATTTATGTACGGGAGATCATAATGATCAACATAATTCATTTATCTCAGAAAATTACAGAAACTCAAAAGGATCTGAATATGCCCCTTTGAATAACGCCCTTCGAGGACTTCCTTGATTGTTTACGCACTGGTACCATATTATATATGCTAACTATTTCTTAACAGCAACTGGACCAGTGCGTCTGACAAAAGAGTATACTGTTATGAAATTAACCTAATCTTAGGCGTTTGCCCTCCTAACAGTTGCCCCACCCCCCACTCGCCCCTCCCCCACACCGCACTTGCCCCCACACTCGCCCCTCCCCCACCCCGCACGCCATCCTTCACGGAGATCGGACTTTAAATGGACAGACGGCGCCAGATCGTCTGTAATTCCATTAGGATATCAGAGAATGCAGTTATTAACTAGTCCGAGTGCACGGCCGAATGAGCATTAGGGTGAATAAAAGGTGAGGTCTTTGATCATAGTTTCTTACTTAGTGTTTTATGGACAGCCCCTTTGTTTCCGGGGGGGTACTGCATTAGGCTAATCACCAAATGTTTGTTAAGCGCTGATACTGGAGACAAAACAGAAGAAAGCGGGGTGGTAAAAATGAACCTTCTGTGAAGAGTTTGCTCTGGGGGAAATGGGAATGGTTTTGGGGAATGGTGGGGGATGGGAATGTGGAGGGGGGAAGAGGAAGGAGGAAGGGAGTGGGTGGGGGATGGGGGGGGGTGAGGGATTGGAATACAGAAGGGATAGGAACAGGGTTGGGAATATGGGTGCCAGTAGGAGGGGTTGATGGTGCGGTTGTTTTGGGAGTATACTGGACGCAGTGGTTTGAATCGGCAAAGCGCATGCCTCCCGTGCGGTAGCTCGGGAGTTCAATTCCCGGCTGAGTCAAACCAATGATTTAACAAATTGATAGTTTTCGCTTCCTGGCTTGGCTCTCTGGATTAATAGGACAGGGCAAGGAATAATTAGGTCTGTGTAATTCTAATGTGACTTGGATATCCGGTCAGGGTGCTCGCGGCTTGATTTCTCAGTGGGGCAACACTATAAAATCGACATGATTGTACACTGGCTCAAGTTGGTATCAATCCTGATATGACCTTAGATGTTGACAGGGTAGAACATTTCAAAAACCATGTTTTGGGAGTACTGTGAGGTGCGGTGGGCGGCGCTACGACTAGCGCTGGAAGTGAAAGGGTGGGTGTTAGGGTCTGGGAGTTAGGGTGGCACTGGTAGGTTTTTGGTGTCAGAGTGTTGGGATGCTTTCCAAAATTAAGTTGTCATGTTTGTACTTCACATATATCCAAAGTTGGGCATTTCAAATAGAAATTGCTTCACTCTAATGAAATGTAGATTATAACCATTAAACTAATATATGCATTTTTTTTCTTGAAGATGTATACTGCCTATTATGGATAAGCCTGAATAGACTTGTTTTCACCATTAGACAGTTTGTAGATAGAAAGCCCGAGCATACACTTTTACTGACCCAAGGAATTTTTAACCTCCCACACCACATAGACATGGTATGAGAGCAACTGGCATTTGATGACCCCTGTAAGTTATCCACAGCAGTGGAAATCCAAGTTGGCAGAGGGTGGGGTCACGGGGAATCGACCCACCCAGCTTCAGATTAGGAGTCTAACATAGAAAAAAGTCAGACACTCTAACCACTCCGCCACAGAGAACACCACTAACCATTAAACTAGTATATGTAATATCACCATTAAACTAATATATGTATTATAGCCATTAAACTAATATATGTATAATAACAATTAAACTAATATATATTATAACAATTAAACTCATATATATTATAACCATTAAACTAATATATGTATTATAACCATTCAACTAGTATATGTAGTGTGACCATTACACTAATGTATGTAGTATAAGGATTACACTAATATATGTATTATAACCATTAAACAAATATATATAAATGACAGAAGCTCAAAACCATCGGACTATGCAACTTTAAAATAAACGACAAAAGCACCTGGTTTCAATCGGTGCCAGCGTGTTATATATGGGTCGTTCTCAGAAACTGTGTACCACTTGAGGTAGTCTACAAGAAATGCATATTTCAAAGAAACCCTTTATTGGAGTGTCAATATTTAGATTTCATCAGTTAGCCAAATAATGTGGGAGATAGTTTAGATCAAAAGTAAATGGTAATATTGTGTATTATGTATCTTATTGGGATGGATGTAGCAAAATACATAGAACATTACAGCACTAATTTGTGACATTGTCAACAGCATTGAAAATAAAGTGTCACAAACTTAATGAAAACCTCTGAACAACAGCTCATTTCACTTCAAATGGTCATATACAATGTCTTCATTAAGTTGAAGACATTTATTTCTAAAAAAAAAATGTTAATGATGAAATAGTTAACATTTTCTGGAGTCATTAACATCGTAACATTTCGTTTCCACTTGCAAGTACTATGAAACTCTGTATCAAACACTGAGTACAGATACAGTACAGGAACTATTTTCACCATTTGACACTATGCATGGACCCAGTTATGGTATAGTAAAAGATAAATCCTGAAATTGCCCCTAAACATTGAAATTTGAGCCGAACATTTGTGTAAAATTGTTGTTTCCACTTTGTTACTCTTCTAATCTGTTACTCTGCTAATATTTTCTTGCTTTTCTCTTTAATATTCACAAATAAGACAAAACCATAGCAATGAGGTTTCAAATTACTATTACTACTGTTTATAAAGCAAGTGGCATGTGAAATGTCCTAAAAATGTCAAGTTTTGTGTGGAAAATATTTGATTTTGGAGTCAGATTGGTTTCCATGCTATACTGCTATTTATTGGGTGTGAGCATCATTTGACCTACTTAAAAATGCCAGAATATGTTTATTTTCAATTATTCAGATGCAAAAGGACATACACATTGAGGAAACTTGCTTATAGGACTTTGGCAGCATTTTGATTTTCTGGTACTGATGTCACACTATTGGTACACAACTTCTGAGAACGACCCATATATATATACATAGGAGTACCTTCAGGACACCGCAGAGAGACAGAATCACCTCTTACCTACTGTGTCCCTTTGGAACCCCATTGTGTGCCTTGTATAGCTTCATTGCATAGAGTGTGCAAACTGGTTCAAATGCTCCTATTACAGCGACTGAATGAAATAAAAGTACATTCTGACCTCGCTTTCAAGTACATTCTGCCCGGCTACGGGGGAATCCAGGCCGGGCGGACTACCTGGCCCGGCCGCCTACCCGGGACCATCCAGGCCACGGCAAACATCACCACCACATGCACACAGTACTCATTGCACCACGTTACGTTTTCTCATTTCGTAACCCGCGTGGAATGATCTACAAGTGATGCTCGACCCCCCCCCCCCCCCCCCGCCTCGGCAATAAGCGGCCGCTCGTCCGCCAGGCGCCTATTGTCGGCGCGTGATGGAGGGGCCACGGGCACCCGGCCTCCGAGGCCGCCGAGGCATTAGTCGTGGCGGGCGCTAGAGCTATTGTCGAGATGGACGGCCGGCCGGTCGGTCAGGGGCCGGCATCATTCGGCGCCAATCACGGCGTCGCCCCCCTCCCTCTCCCGTCCGTCCCCCACCGACTCCCCGGCCCGAATCCCCCGGTACCCCCCCCCCCCCCCCCGCTGCGCCCCACCCTGCGCCCGTCCGCCCCCCCCCCCCCCCCGTGCTTCCCCGTCCCGGCCCCCGCTGCGCCCCACCCTGCGCCCGTCCGCCGCCCCCCGTCCTTACCCCGCCGTGCTCCCTGCCGCACCCCTGCCTGCCCCGTCCTTCCCCGTCCCGGCCCCCGCTGCGCCCCACCCTGCGCCCGTCCGCCGCCCCCCGTGCTTACCCCGCTGCGCTCCCTGCCGCACCCCTGCCTGCCCCGTCCTTCCCCGTCCCGGCCCCCGCTGCGCCCCACCCTGCGCCCGTCCGCCGCCCCCGTGCTTACCCCGTCCCGGCCCCCGCTGCGCTGACGCAATAAGGCGTGGGGGACCCGTGGCCTTGTCTCTCACAGTCTCATTGTTGGTGATACGTGATGGGGGTGGGGTGAGCGGAGGGAGGTGGGATGGCGAGTGGCCTGCACCAGTGATGGTCCGGGGAAGGAAAGGGTGTGGGGAGGGGCGGGGGGGGGGGCGGTGGGGAGGCCAAACACATCAAACGTTATGAGATGGTTAAGCGATAGTGGTATTGTTTATTGTCCAATTAACTGACACACGCCAGGCCCAATGATGTGACCTCTCGCTGCCCCCTTCAATTCCACCCAGCCCTCTCACACACACCTTCCAGCACCAACCACTCACCCTGCCCCGCTCCCCACCCCCACCCCCACCCAGCTCCCCACAGCACTATGGGCTTTGGTATTGAGGGTGGTGTCAGTGTAGTCAACCTGGAGGTACTGAGAATCCTTGAAGTGTTGCGCTGCGAATTTGCATTTAGAACCCGAGTGGTGGCAGCCGTGAGCTTGCTAGGGTGGCCTCGGGGCACCCCCCACCCCCCAGGAAAATGTTTAAATGGCTTTAAAAATGCGGTATTTGAGTATATTTCCATGGGCTTATTCTCGTACGTTGATATTTTAGCATATGATAACATAGCATATAACATGGTCTTTACTTGTATTTAATCAAAAGTACAGAAACTCCTACAGAAGTAGGCTAGAGAAATTGAACAATTCCTAGGATGTTGGGATTAAATCCGTGATACATGAGATGACTGATCAGTACCTATAATGTCCGTGCCTCTCACAGGAATGTCAGTACAGTTGGCAACACTGGGGAATTTTGAATGATGAGTCTAACGGACGATTATTTTGGGCAGTAGAGCAGGAATAGGATCAGGAAGTGGGGGCCGGGAGGTCAAAGGTTAAAGTCGGGGAAGGGCGGGCGTACAGGTGGCTGTTTGTCGATGTCAAGGTATTATGTGGGAGGGAGGAGTCCCTTGTGTTGGTGTGGAGGTCTGGGAATGTATGTGTGTGAGTGAGTGCCGTAATATATGTGTGGGAGGGGATTCCCGTGTGTGGGTGTGGCTGTGTTGGTGGGTGCGGGCGGCGGGGGGCAGGGTGAGGGCGACAGTCATATAGCCATGTATATATGTGGGATGAAATGGCGGTATGTGTGTACGGGTGAGAGGAAGAGCGATGCATGGGTGTTGCGGTGGCAGGGGGCAGGGGTCATGGACGGCATCTGGAATGAATTAGGCCGGGTCTGGTGAGCGCGTGGTGGGGGCTTGCGTTGTCGGAGACTGATCGAAATTGAAACAACTATAGTCACATGCACTGCTGAATGAGGGTGTCTGGGTCAGCTGGTGACGGCGCGTGCTATTGAGCGGGGTAAACATATGGTGGCAGGGCAAATCACTTGTCACGCGTCAGGCTGGCCTTGACCTTGGCTGACAGCGCTGTGGTGCAGAAGTATGTATAGTTTCACACAGGGATAAAGGCACCAACTTTTCTAAACCAAATCACTTGTATGCAAGTTATGCTACATGTCTAGTTTAAAGCTGCAGAGTCCGATGACGGATCATATTTTCAAAATTAAACAATTATGTAGAGTATCTTCTATATATCTAACCTAGATACACATGAATACTTTAGGCCCAAACCCACATAAATGCAAATCCAAAAATGTAGTTTAAATAAAGGAATGTTATCAGAAAATAATTGTAATTCACACTAATTTAACTTTTCGTATATTCACCTGGTTATGGAGCAATGAACAAAAAGGTAAGAATATAACAAAATGACATTTGTGAAGGTTTGAATCCAATGTTTATCTCCATTTTTGGATTGTCGTTTACCTGGTTTTGCGCACAAACTCCTCATATGTACTTATTAAACACGTATTGCTACATAGAACTTATAGAAGGGAATACTGAGTCAATTTTAAAATAACCTCTTTCTGCAGAAGCCTAAGGTGTCCGACTTTTGGTGTGCTTGCCAAAATATATTTCACATTTTTATCATTCAAATATCTCAAAAGATAGGTATTTAAAAAAAGAAGTTACTAAACATTAAGGAACCATGGAGAATAACAACCAATTTAATATATTTCTCTCGGAAAAATGACAGAAACTCAAATCCATCGGACTATGACATTTTAAATACTGGTTCACTTATTACTAATATTAGACACATTTTGCTGCATTGAAGATCATGCCAAATGGGATAACAGGTCAGGGTGCTGGTAGATTGGCCTTCCAGTGCAGCCGCACTATGAAGTCGCCATGAGTGCACCCTTTCCCAAGTATCCGTTTTCATATGGCCTTAGATGTTGCCAAGACGTACAACTCCAACAACGAACCGCTGTGGGTTTAGTTTCTAGCTCAGTGACGACACGCCTATAGTCAGCGCTGTTTTAGTGTGTGTGTGGGGGGGGGGGGGGAGGGGGAGGCGATGAGGTCACACCGCGCAGCATGCGTGGGGTCACCGCCAGGGGTAAGCACTAGTTGACGGTGGGGGTGAGGGGGGGTACCAGTTGAAAGTCAAATGGCACTAGATGAGTGTTGATATATTGCATAATAGTTGCTCCAGTTGGTTGGATGCTTGTTGGAGGTTTACATGCTGGCCACATCTAAGGTCATATCAGGGTCATGGCAACATTATAGTGCTGCCCCACTGGGAGACCAGGCACCAAACACCATGACCTAATATCCCACTTAATCACATTACCCTGACACTGAGCACACCAGTCGTTGCCGTATCCAAACGATATATATTCCCGTAGGTTCGAATTCCACGATCTACCAAAACAAGAGACGGATGCTCAAGTGGGTTACAATTAGTACACTTAGCTTACAATCACTACACATATATGCATACTCCAATTAAGGCGGAGATAGAGGTGTATATAGTCGGTCTTTATTACATGGAAGAGCTCAATGAACGTTATACAGTATTAGTCAGTAACAGGTCGGATCAGTCTCTCTCGTCATCTCGGTTCAGCTCTGATGGTGAGCTCCTGGACTCGAACCCTCAGCCCTACCCGTTCTCTTTATTTGTTGGTGTGGGTGAGTGGGCTAAGAAAAGTTGATGGTGGTTTGAATGCGATGGCTGCGGCAGTTGTGTCCTGGTTTGACTGAAGGCGTAAAGGGTCGTGGGAAAATCCTAGTGTCGCCTCTGGTCTTAATCTCGCTTAAATGCTTGTAGTTCGGGCGGGATCCGCAACTTGGCGCCACCGCAGTTTGGCAGACACTGTGTTAGTGGCAATGCGTAGTATATAGATGGCGCCACCGGCGGGTCGGTGTGTTCGGTCAGGTCCTGTCTCGCCCAAGAATTATCCATGTTAATAATAACATGGACAATTAATTACCTCCGCCCGTCCTAGTCTAAAGACCGGCACGGTCATACCCACACTGCTGTGTCGTACTTCTGACAAGTTATGTTACACTAGCAATGTCCTGCCCTGAGTTCACTTGTGCCCAGAGGCAGCTCATTTATCCTGGTGAGTTTGGCAAGGCATTGTGCTACTGCCATATTTAATCAGTTCGCCTGTCCAACACCGACACTTCTACTACTACTCGAAGTGACACACGCGGGGATGGTTATTGCTCTTACTATAACATGGGAGCCCAGACTGTGATTTTTCTCAAGTCCTATTTTGGATAAATCTGGATATTATTTTACACTCGGTGAGATTCAATATAGAATGAGTATGTTGGTTGATATCGATATCTCCGGCTGCCCAACAATATACCCTGCCATTTAATTGTTGGTCAAAATGTCCAATGGGTGTGCGGGTTTATAGTGTTGCTCAGGCCGATGCGGTTCAGAGTGGGTGGGGCAAGTGGTAGCATTTGCAGGGTGAAGGCTACTGACTCTCCGTTAAATAATAGTTATATACAGGATAACCCCTTAAACAAGCTCGGTTAAACCAAACGATTGGTTAATCCAAACTTGTTTCGGCGTCCCGGCAAAATACTACTGTAGTGGTCTGCACTGACCTCTCAGGCAAGTAACCACATAGGTAGAGGTGGGTGGTGTGGTGATATCAGGGAGCCTAGGTGGTGTAATGGTTAGCACACTGGCCCGGAATGCAAAGAGATGTGGGTTCGAGTCCCGCTCTAGGCGCCATATTTCCCACTTTCATCAGCCCCCACGACACTACCATTTATCATATAAAAAAAGTTGGTTAAACCAAAGTCGGTTACTCCAAAGTATTGGTTAATCCAAAGAAAATTGTCCGGCACCAGGGCACATCCGGTACGGTTAAACCAAACTTTCATGTTGTTTTAAGATTATCTGATACTTTTTTATATGATAAATGGTAGTATGTTGCGGGTCGCCGAAGAAAGTTTGGATTAACTGATCATTTGGTTTAAACAAGCTTCGTTTAATGGGGTTAAACTGTATATACTTAAAAAACAATAATCAAAGTGTCCACATACATTGTATATTACATTCATAATGCAGCCAGGTTTTTGCCAAAGCCAAGTCAAAGTTGAAGTCAAAGCTCGGTTAAACCAATGATCGGTTAATCCAAACAAATAACTAGGATCCCTTCAAGTTTAGTTTAACGGGGTTATACTGTAATATGATTCATGTAGCACGATTTTGCAACTATTTAACTGTTTTATTCTGACGAAACCATGGTAAACTGGACTGTCAACCATAACTAAGAATGTCCGTGCGCATGTAATCGTGCTGGGTAGAGCGTGTCATTATCCCTCTCAACCCAGTCACACCTGGCGCCGACTGCAGGGTACGCAGGGAGGTCAAGGGTCAGACGGCGGGACCTGTGGATATGCAAACAGGGTAACGCCATCTGACGGTAGACAATGCACCGTCATTGTGATGTATGTAACAACCCGAAACCGAAACCCAAGCCGGGCCGCCGGCAGCAGCTGTGTGGAACCCGAATAAAGGCATTATGAAACTAGACGTTGTGGAGTAGAGTCGGTTCTTAATCAACATCACATGGTGTCAGATGCGAACCTGTGTGAACAATGGCACTGTCAGGCTTGAAGCCAGCAGCACACCTAAACCTAGATGGGAATCTAGCGTCGAATTGGAGGACTTGGTACCACGCGTACAACATATACGCAACGGCAGCTGGAGTGCTAACACGGAGTGAAAAAGTGCAATGTTGTGTCTTTTTGCATGTGGCGGGAGCCGAAGCTCAAAAAATACATCAGGCCATGACATTCACCCAAATGGAAACAGACAGGATCGCATCTCTGAAAGAGGCATTCAGGAAGTACTGCGAGGGTAAAACAAACATTACGGTTACGAGATACAACTTCAACTCATATAACCAAGGCCAAGAATCGATGGATGCCTATATCAGGGAAGTTAGGCACAAGGTACGACAATGTCAATACGGCGAGTTGGAAGATTCGCTAATGTCCGACAGGTTGGTCAGTGGCGTGAAATGCAACACGCTACGCGATCGACTACTCCAAACACCGAAACTGACACTGGAGCTCTGCGAAGACATGTGTCGGATGAGCGAACATAAGGCCAAGCAGTTGACCGGTAGCAACGACATTGCCTATGGAGTGGATTTCATACGGCAGTACGACACCAAACGACAAACGGCAAGACAGTACGTGAACCAGCAACAACCACAGCACCGTCAAGCCACCGGCAGACCGAGGCAGGGACGCGGCGGCAACCACACGACCATACAAAAAGACTGCGCGTGGTGCGGTTACGCGCACAAAAATGACAGAGACGCGTGCCCAGCCAGAGGAAAGGCATGCGCAGTATGCAAGAAAATCGGTCATTTCGCTCGCGTATGTCGTGGCAAAACAACGGCCATACACAAGATAGTGCTAGACGAACACGACAGCACAGATATCGACGAGTTTGTGCAACAAGACGACGAGCTGTTCATAGGAGCAGTATCCAAGGAAGGGGACAAGTCAGCAGACATGTGGTTCGCGGACATACCAATAGGACCACTACAAGTCAACTTCAAACTGGACACAGGCTCCGAAGCCAACATACTGCCCATGAGCGTGTTCAACAAAGTCGAAGGAGCAAAGTTAACCAACGCAACATGTCGGTTGGTCACATATTCGGGCCAAAAGATAGTACCAGCAGGCGAAACATCACTGGAAATCAGAGGACAGTGGATGCGGTTCCAAGTGGTTGATAAAGGGTGTGCCATACTAGGAAAAGACGCATGCGTACGACTGCGGATTCTGTCCAGAATCGACGTGGTCGAAAAGCGAGACGACGACAATGGGTGCCAAGCGCAACAAATGGTAAACAAATTTAAAGATGTATTCACTGGCCTAGGCACAATAAAGGTAGACGCTAAAATACATGTAGATAACACGTTTCAACCTGTAATAGACCCCCCGAGGCGGATACCACACGCAATAGAAGATAGAGTAAGGGGCGAGTTAGACAGAATGATCACACTAGGAGTCATAGTACAAGAGTCGGAGCCAACACCGTGGGTTAATTCAATTACGATAGTCAAAAAGGGAGACAAAATTCGAGTATGTTTAGATCCAACAAAGCTCAACAAAGCAATAAGACGAGGACCATATCCAACCAGAACGGTAGAAGAGGTAATCTCTAAACTAGAAGGGGCAAAGTACTTTTCCGTGATCGATGCAAAAAGTGGGTATTGGCAAATACAACTAGACACCAACAGCTCAAAACTATGTACATTCAACACGCCTTGGGGACGGTACAGATACACCAGACTGCCGTTTGGCATCAAAACGGCCGGGGACATCTTCATTTACGAAATGAATGAAATACTCAAAGGGCTAAAGGGAGTAAATGTCATAACAGATGACATCTTGGTATACGGCAAAACGGTAACCGAGCATAACGAAAACCTTCAAGCTGTTCTTGAACGTGCCAGACAGGTAAACCTCAGGTTTAACCCCGAAAAATCAGACATATGCAAAACTAGCGTAGAATATGTGGGTCACGTAATATCAGGCCAAGGAATCAAACCAAACCAAGAAAGAGTACAAGCCATTAACGACATGCCTACACCAACAAGTAAGCAAGCTGTACAGCGCTTCCTGGGGATGGTAGCGTACGTAGGCAAATTCCTACCAAACCTAGCAGAAATGAGAAAACCACTCAGAATTGTGACAAATAAAGAAACTGCATGGCACTGGCAAGAAGAGCAAGAAAAAGCATTTAATAAATTAAAATACATGATAACGCATGCACCTGTACTGAGATTTTACGATGTGTCAAAAACCATAATGCTCCAGGTAGATGCGTCCAAATCTGGGTTAGGAGCTGCACTGCTCCAGGAAGGGCGCCCCATTGCAATGGCTTCAAAGGCCCTAGATGATACGCAAAGTAGCTATGCGGTCATAGAGAAAGAGTTACTCGCAATATGCTTCGGTTGTACAAAGTTTCACGAGTACATTTTCGGGAAAAAGGTACGCGTGGAAACAAACCACAAACCACTAGTGTCAATTGTTAACAAACCACTGCATCAATTGTCCGCAAGAATGCAAAGAATGAGAATGAGACTACAAAACTATGACCTAGAGTTAGTACACATAAAAGGAACTGAAATGTTTGTTGCAGATGCGCTCTCCAGAGATCACAGCGGTACCACAGGGCCACACAAACTATTTGACAAACAAATAAGCACCGCGGCCGTAGAGGTAATCGAGGGAGTGATGACAGACATTGTTGAAGAAACAAAAACTGACACGGTTTTAAGCGAGGTAGTCAAACTAGTACAAAATGGATGGGACGAAGATAAAAAACGCATACCGAAATGCACCACACCATACCACGCACACAGACACGAGATAACAATATGTGATGGCATGTTGCTAAGAGGTAACAGGATCATCATACCTAAACACCTACAAAAACAAATGTTAGAAACACTACACGAAACACATCAGGGAATAATAAAGAGCAAAAGACTCGCAAGAGAACACGTATTCTGGCCGGGGATGCAGATACAATTAGAAAACACGGTAGAGAGATGCACCATATGCCAGCAATATAGAAACAAGCTACACAAAGAGCCACTGAGATCGCACGATATACCATGCCTGCCGTTCCACAAGGTAGGAGTAGACTTATTCCACGTAGACGGGACAGATTACATGCTACTAGTAGACTACTATTCAAAATTCCCAGAGGTGGTACAACTACAAAACACGT
This sequence comes from Branchipolynoe longqiensis, assembly GCA_030323885.1. NCBI lineage: Eukaryota > Metazoa > Annelida > Polychaeta > Phyllodocida > Polynoidae > Branchipolynoe > Branchipolynoe longqiensis. Next base: position 87,999,999 of record CM059191.1, on the reverse strand, counting down.
CAAGCGCATCAGTAATAACAGAACTAAGACATATCTTCGGCAGACACGGGATCCCTTCAGTGATAGTCTCCGACAACGGGCCACAGTTCGCAAGTAGGGAATACATGAACTTTGCCACAGAGTACGGGTTTACACCAAAATTCTTGAGTCCTATGCACCCTCAAAGCAACGGCCAGGTAGAACGACACATACAAACGGTAAAACACATGATAAAGAAAGCACGAGACGAAAACAAAGATTACAACCTCTTTCTGCTAAATTACAGAAATACACCGTTAGCAGAATTAGAGGCGTCGCCAGCACAACTGTTGATGAGCCGCAAATTAAGATCAAAATTGCCAATAACTAAAAAATCATTACAACCAAACGTAAAACAAATAACCGAACAACAAATCGAACAAATACAAAATAAACAAAAGACAGCGTTCGATCGGCATGCAGGTAAGAAACACAAACAAATAAACACAGGCCAGCATGTGAGATACGTCACGCATGAAGGAAAATGGCAGGCGGGGGTCGTAAGCAAAACAAACAAAGAAAACGACAGAGAATATGAGATAGTCAATGAAAGAAACAACAGACTAAAGCGGAATCGCAAATATATATATCCAATTAAAAACAACGCGAGAAACGCAAACAACGAAAACCAAAACCACGTGCACCGAACACAAAATCACCCGCAAGGCGCACACACACAACAAAGAAACTATAGGACCCACCACGGCCGTGTAAGCAAACCCCCACTGAGATATGGACAGCAGTAAAGCAACATAAACAAGCCGGGATAGCAACACACCCGCGTGACTGATAAGAAACGTAGAACAGAAAGACTATCAATTACATGTACCGCATGTTCATACTCAAGATAACGGTGCCGACACCAGCACCAACAAGCAAAACAAAAGATAAGTGCACCAACTAGTGTAGCAATCTTGGTAATTGTGAACTAAATAACAGCATGACATTGTTCATATATATATATATATAGAGTAGTAGTAAGACAAGGGCGGCACATAACGCCGGATTGAACAGGGGAATTCAATCACACGTACATGTTAGTCTGAACCGTGATATACATCTAATCATGTAAGTCAAACATAACATTGGAATGTACCATTGTAATATAACATTGTAATGTAATATGTATGTTCTCTTCTTAAAATTAAAAAAAAAAAAAGAAAAAAAAAAAAAGGGGAGCATGGGATGCGCCATGTAAGGCACAGTGGCCGGGGGCGCGAATAAAACACCCATACGAGAAATCCAGGAGCATGTACGAGAGTGTTGCATTACAAGCAAAAGGCGAAAAGTGTACAAGGTCAAACGCCAGAAACTATGCGGCATCACGCTAAGGGCCGATTGGCAGGTCAAACCAAAACTGCATGAACGAAAGTTAAGGAACTATAAAAAGGGAGATGTGATGTATGTAACAACCCGAAACCGAAACCCAAGCCGGGCCGCCGGCAGCAGCTGTGTGGAACCCGAATAAAGGCATTATGAAACTAGACATCGTGGAGTAGAGTCAGTTCTTAATCAACATCACAGTCATCACTCACAAGGCCTTACGCGGAGGGAGTAAGACTTCCCCCACATCAGGACATATACAAACTGTGCTTGACGGCCATTAAGGCACCACTATCTAAATTAGACAACTGGAACAACATTTAGATAATTTGCTTTGCTTTTGATAATTCTATGTTTCCATAGGACTATGCAGCGTTACATCCAATTATATACATTTATATAATATATATAATTGAAGAGTTCATGCGCAAAACCATGTAAACGCCAATCAAATAATCGAGTTGAAATAACAGAACTTTACATGAAAATAAGTGTTATTCTCACTAATTCCACTGTTCATATGATCACATGGGTATGGATCAATGAACAAAAAAATAGGAATATAACAAAATTAACTTTTTGTAGGTTTGATTCCAATGTTTATCTCCACTTTTAGATTGGTGTTTACATGGTTTTGCGCCTGATCTCTTCATATATAAATATATATATACATATATATATATATATATATATGAGCCTGTCTCAAAAGGTGCTAACCTTGTCCATAGTATCGATTGACACAAAACAGCACAGAAACGGTTACACTGAAAACACAAGGACATTTGTTTCAAATCAATTTATATTCTATTGGGATTATGAAACACCATGTCAAAAACAAATCAGTTTATCCTGAGCAAATGCATAAGTAGATAGTGTGTTGATTGTTACTAGGGACACAGTTTTGTCCCATATTGCTTGGCACCTTTTGAGACAGTCTCATATATATAATTTACAATAGAACCTCTCTATATCAACTGACCATGATACCAACTTGACATGGTTCATGTTGGGAAGTGGTTGGTTTAGGGAGTTCTTTATCATTACAATGGTATTGTGTGGGCGACCATTTAGGACCCCGATGAAACGATCAATAAAGGGGAATGGTCGATCTATGGAGGTGGTCGGTTAGAGATGTTTTACTGTATATATACATAACATTGTAAATATCTTAAATATAATTTATTATATGTATATGCACATCAGAATTAATAACATGATCCTTAGTATTATGGGATTTGGATTTTCTGTTGGCTCCACCTCACTTATTTCCTTAATATAAACCTGTACTCCATATAGATGACGCTGATTGATAGGTGTATGCAATAAAGCTATTTAATCGGCACAAGTCAGAAACTTTCCCTGATATATGAGTTAGGAACACCACGTGTCGCACTTGGGAAGCCGGACTCAACCCCATTGGGAAGCCTGATCCTTACGCCTACTAGATCTTAACTGCTAGTGTGGGTGGGTGGGTAAAACGTGGAAGGTACTCCGTATTCAGCTGGTGTGGTGCTAGTGATGGCACACCTTTGGTGGCGCCGTCTATATGATGGTTCCCAAATGTTTCGCTATTGTCGGCAGTTGATTGACTTAACTAAAGATGGTGACACTGCTACTCAACGAGTGCGGCCCCTATAGGGTAGCCGCCACAACCAGTTGGTTGGTTGGACCTAGCAACATCTAAGGTCAGATAAAGATGGGTACCGACTTTGGACAGTGCACACTCATAGCGACTTTATATTGCTGCCCCACTGGGAGACCAGGTTCCCATCACCATGACCTGATATTCCACTCATTCACAGTATCCTGACACTGAACCAACCAGTCCAGCACTATTACCATTGACTCAGTAACATTATCATGACCAGTCCTTGTTGTCCTATATTATCAATGCCAAACATCAAGCTAGGAAGGATGCTTTGTAAGTCATCGGTTTGATTCGAGCAGGAATGGTATGCTCGACCTTCTGCACTGGAGGACTACGCTCTATGGATACATCCACCACGTGTGGTATGTATATGTATATATATTGAAAGAGATCTGACAGAACGAGGCTATGGTGTGCGTGTGGAACTGTGGGAACCCCTGACCCATACACAACCGCATTCACCTCACATCAATATCCAACAAAGGAGACCCTGTGGCAATGTACCTCTTTGGGTTTACAGTGCTCCAAGCACAGCACTTGCCTAGACATGCGAGTTACACTATCGAATTCCAGATACCAATCAAATACCTTATCAGCAGGTACTGTGTGATAGGATAACACCAACACTACAGCTGGCCAGCATTGAAAACAAGCCTGAATACCCAGGCTTATATGTTAAGGACAGTATAAATACAGCCTCAATAAAACAAAAAAATGAAGGTAATCACTCACATGGTAGTGGCTATTTCAGTCAACAACCGGGTCTGGATCCTGGCCTCACTAGGGATTGGCAAATGGCTTGTTTGCTTGGTGGTGCTATAATGTGAGTGAGTGAGTGATATATCGGGTTATGGTGCCAGCGGCCCAATCTCCGAATAAGGCAGCACTATAAATTTGACAGGAGTGTGCATTATCACAAAATCTGACAAAATGGTAACCTCAACTATCTTTTCCTTCATCTTACCAGTATATATCTGGACAAGAGTTGGCTACTCAGCGACAAAATTAGAAAAACACACAATATTCATTTTTCTACCTTCATATCACACTTTTGACACATTTACCATGAAAAGACCCAATTACAAAAGAAAAAAGAAGTAATTTGTACCTGGCTATGTTTAGCCATTGTGTGAACCTCAATATCCGATGTTTACTTGTTGTGCTGGGGGGTTGGGGGTCGTTGAACAAACTTAGTAAATGTGTTGCTGCCCTGCAACCTGCCAAATTGATGAAGTTTAACTGTTTAGTGTTAGTCTCTCGGCCAATTGCCGTGCTGGTTGGCCTTTCAGTCGTAGGTGTACACGCCCTGTGTAGTGTTGACCCACTAACCCCATTATCTGCGGGCATGTAGATTGATTAGAGTGCACGCAGTACACTGTGGCATACATGGCTGCCTTATTGGACTTCATATAACCGTAAAGCCTCGTCTGGACTTTTTAATGACTATTCACTGTTGAGCAGTCAGGATGGTTGGTTGTTGGAGTTTTATATCCTTGCAACATCTATTCATATCAGGGTGGGTACCGACTTGTGACAGTGCACACTCATGGTGACTTCATAGTGCTGCCCCACTGGAAGACCAGGCCACGAGCACCATTATCTGATATACCACTCAGTCACATTATCCTGGCACTGAGTCAACCAGTCTTTGCCCTATCCTAATAATGTTCAGTACCTGGCTAAGAAGTGATGATAATCAATTGTATCAGTTTGAATCTCTCGATCTACCAAAACGAGAGACGGATGGTCAACTCATTCGGCCATCTTGTCTGGCTTTGAGCAGTCAGACACTGATTCATACTTATAATAACTAGATATGCATTCAAAATTATTCAATTATCTAGTTGCCCCCGCGCGCTGCCTCATGAGCAGGCCTACTAAACAGCCTAATAGCAAACCATTGGATAGTTCGATTATGGACATATCCACATGATTTCCCAATTTGAAGCTAAATATCTTATTTTGCACTGTATCTATCATAGTGCGCATCTGTTGAATTGCTGATCGATGAAATCATGAAGATTAATCAACTTTAAAAGCTGTTTTGTATGAATACGATGTCCGCCATCTTGGTTTTTACATATGCTCTAGAAGTTCACCAAGTTTATATTGATCTAGAAAGAAACTGCATACTGGAACTAGTGCTCTTTCAGCTTATTTCTAATAATAGATTCAGGCCACACCAGATTGCACTTAGATGTTAAGATGATCATTGGTTCAACGGTAGGTTGGGGGGGAGGGGTAAGATCTTAGCTAGGTAGTATCGGTTTCCTTGGCAGCGATATGGGACCAGCATTAATTGTTCTATTGACATAAGAAGGAGATCCTGCAGAGTAGCACCTGTCTACATTGACTCTTTAGCCCCGTGAGCCCCTACTATTGGAACGCAATGCTTCAACGTACAAACATCCTTTGTTTCATTTGATCATAACTCCGATATGACACTTGATCTTTTGATACCCCACTGCACCGGATGTAGCATTATCCGCTGAATACATATATGACTGTATTTGGTTTAATGTACATCATATAAAAAGCTATTTTTCTGTTTAGAATTGGTTTAGCAGTGGTGTCACTCTTTTCCACATATGATACCATTAGGATATCATACAGTGATCTGTTTGAAGAAAACCAGACGGGATGGCGGAGTGAGTTAGAGCGTCTGTCTCCCGAGTTGGTAGATCATAGGGTTGTGGGTTCTAACCCTGGTCGAGTCAAACCAATTACTTAAAAAGTGATACTTGTCGCTTCCTAGCCTGGCACTCGCCATTATTAGGATAGGGCAAGGACTGGTTGCCTCAGTGTCAGGATAATGTGACTGAGTGGGATCTGAGGTCATGGTGCTGGCGGCCTGGTCTTCTAATGGGGCAGCACTATAAAGTCACCATGCGCACTGTCACAAGTCGGTACCCGTCCTGATATTACCTTATATGTTGATAGGACGTAAAACAACAACAAACAGATCTGTTTAGAGAAAGGCATAACCCAAGTCATGATGTGGGAAATTGTATTTCAGAGATGCATAGATAGTCTGATAAATGGAGTTACCTACCTTTGATACACTCCGCCGAGTATTGCTATGCGCTTATTAATCATTTGTGAGTAACAGCAATGAAAAGGGTAGTGCGTCAATTCACTAGACATTTTCAGGCGGGAACCTATGATCAGCATTTTGACATGAATCCAATAGTAAGGGAGTTTGACGCCCCTGCCTTGCAGAGTTGTAAACCACTGCCTTGTGGTACAGGTCCTTTTACAGAACCGAAGGCTAAGGGAGCAAACCCTAAACAGAAAACCATGTCACTGTGGCAGCATTACGGGTGGTTGATGTATGGAACTCCCAACATCTCCCGACCAGCCACTGCAGGGACAAATAGTGTTGCGCCTGTCTTGACATGTTCTTGCCAATGTGAAACCTCTATTTGCTCCCCGAGAGAGTGCCGCTGGTAACTTGCAAAAGCCAGCAGCACTTCAACACTTTTGCAGGCAGCTTTCATGAAGCTTTCAGCTTTCACATTTTCGATGCAATATAATCAAAGTTAGATTGTTATTTTAACAGTTATTTCCAACGTGACGGAAAGGGAATTAGAAGGATCAATCTATTTTAAGAACCTTTCATTGATTTAATTATATGTATCCACTTTAAATAAGGGTACATTTGTTAACTATCGATGGCTGCTCAGAGGGGAACAGTATGTCAATTCCTGTGACCAACTGGCAGCTGGCACCTCTGCCACCAGCTACACCCAGGGACATAGCTAGACCTTTAACGATGTGTACTCCTAATTTTGGCAGGGGGCTTAAGGGGCCGCTTAAGCTTAAGCTGGTGGATTTTACACATTTTAGACTTGAGTTTTCGACACTCCGGACTACTACATGCCTCCTCTCTCTCTCTCTCTCATTATTATTTTTTAATTTGGTTTTGTTTGGACAAAACGATGTGGACGTTTTGGCCTACGCGTCTATGCCTAGCTATGCCCCTGACACCCCCCTCAAGCTGACCAATGCACCACCATTAAAACAGACTCAGCTGCATTACAGCTAGCTCCAGCAGTACCAAACAATACCTTCTAGAACATTCCCAGAATAATAGTTGTATACGATACCTTATACCACACATCATCTATCTCTGCTGAAAGCAATGATGGCAGCCTTTCGAGCTGCCGGCCAACATGACGCTTCCAAGCTTTGATCAGAAATATATCCCAAGTTAGTACGTTATAACAAAAGTTATATTACACTAGATTAAATACAATAATCAAGATTGTTACTATTTAGTCACCAGAAAATGGCAAAAACTCAGGATCGAAATTTAACTAGACAACGGACTTCAGGATTGTTTACTGACTACTCAGGATAGTGTAAGTATTCCCTATTGTCGCTTAAATCATCAGCACTGCATTAGTGTTGCCAATTATTTCCGCACAACCTACCAGGGTGTGCCAGTACGGCACCATCAATGTGGATAATGTGCTTCCCTCGAGATGCACTAATGATGCATTGATAACATTACTGCAGGATCCCATTTCGAAGAGCTCTTAGGCGAATTTTTAATTCCCATATAGCCACTCCAATAAATGGGTGAAAGAGTGGGTGTTGCGTTTCCAGATATATATATATATGTATATGTATATATATATATATATATATATATACATATATATATATTACGAATGCAGGTCCACTTTCCCGTAAATGCTGATCCGAATATTGGAAAAACATTGGAGTCAAACCTTTAAAAAGTTAATTTCTAAAATTCCTGTTATTTGTGTTCATTGCTCCATAACCAGTTCTTCACAACCAACATGGATTTCGTAAGAATTGAAATTACCTTCAAGTACATTGTTAAAATAGTATGTGTATTTTTGGATTGACGTTTACAAGGATTTACGCCTGAATATTTACATATATATATAAATGTTTGTTATGAAATAAAACAAGAGAACAGGGGTGATAGGTTGAGATATGTTTATATCGATGGCAAGGGTTGATAAATGTGCCATACTGGTATTACAAGTTAAGTCAATATTTAGTGTCGGAGTGGGTAAGAAAAGATACTGGTTTGCACCAGCACGGGGTGCGCGTGTCACTCACCCGGGGCAATTCCGCAGATGCACAGATAGGATATTGTTTAAACACATGTACCTTCACAAATATTCAGCAAACAAGTAGATTATATCGTCCGATTATTTATATTCACACAATTTATTGTGATATAAGTCCAGTGCTCGAGTGACAGTATTCGCGGCACTGGGGTGGTGGCGCCACCTGTCCCACCCAGGGCAGGGGCCACCATAAAGTAGTACACAGAATCAGGGTGGCTAGTAGGGGATATTCCATTAAGCACCTTTATACTCGCATAAGTTTTATACATCACATATAAGGAGAGTGCTGTTGATCAGATCCGCTGGCCAAATGTGGAAGAGCACTGGCTTCCCTTGCGGAGGGTTCGGAATTCAAATTGTAGCCAATGAATTATGATATATATATGTGCTTCTACTTAGCCCTGCACGAGGCATTACTAGGATAGGGCAAGGGCTGGTTAAAATAAGGGTCAGGGTTATGAGCCTGATTGGGAAATTCGAGCATGGTCCTAGCTAGATAACAGATTCACCCTGTGCTTGTTTGTTTGTTGCTGTTTTACGTCCTAGCAACATCTAAGCTCATATCAGGATAGGTACCGACTTGTGACAGTGTGCACTCATATCAACTTTATAGTGCTGTCCCACTAGGAAACCAGGCTGCCAGCACCATGACCTGGTATCCCACTCAGTCACATTATCCTGAGACTGAGCACACCAGTCCTTACCCTGTCCTAATAATGCCAAGCACCTGGCAAGAACGCGACAAGTATCAATTTGTTAGTCATCGGTTTGACTCGACCAGGGTTCGAACCCACGACTCCACGATCTACCAGCACGGGAGACGGACGGTCTAACTCATTCGGCCATCCCGTCTGGTCCCGTGTGCTTGTAGTACATGGGTGAATGACAACGGAGTATATATACTGGCGAAAATAGCTTCAGTATGGAACAGGAAGTAGAATGCCTGTCTCCAGTATCAAATTGCTAGTTATATCGGCACACAGTTGGTGAAATGGGAGAGAATGCAAAAAGACAATATGGCAGGGAGAGAATGCCATCGATTTCACCTCTAAATTCCATAGACTATATGCTTTATTATATTTTTCAACTTAAAGGTAGCAGGGAAATATGAAGACATATATAAAGAATAAGTGGTGCTTCGTAGATTGTGAATTTAGGCTCTCATTTCATTTTCCCGCTTTGTCGACAGCTTTCATATAGGGTTGGTATTCACCCGTGTACTGCGAGTACAGGGTCAATCCTTTATATAGGTCCCAGCGGCCTAGTTGCCTAAGAGGACACTATAAAGTTGCCATAATAGTACGTTGTTACAAGTCAACCAATTCTGATATGGGGTGATGCAAATGGGAAATATTGCGCCTAGAACGGGAATCGAACAGACATATATTTGCATTCCGGGAAAGTGTGCTAACCATTACACTACCTATTGTCTCTAATCTCACCACCCTACCCACACCTACATGTAGATGCGGCTCCTTGCCTGAGAGGTCAGTGCAGACAATATTCTTTTATGAAGAGGTCGATCTCTATAATACAGCATTACTTAAGGCCTGGTCACATAGTCGTTAGTGGACGTAGTGATCCATAGGATAGATTAACTTGGGTCAAATGTGGTGTAAGTACGTTAAACTATGTTGAAATACGTTAAGGTACGGCAGGTTTTGGTATGGATAAATATGCTATGGTACGGCTGATGGTATGTTCAACTCTGTTCAAATACGTTCAACTACTTTGGCCTCCACTATGTTTACCTACGTCCACTAACGGCTATGTGACCAGGGATTCATCCAAGTATGTTAGAGTATGCTAGAGCATGCTAGAGTACGCTAGAGTATGCTAAAGTACATTAGCATCACATATGGAAATTCAGCCTCTAACATACCAGTCCAACAATTTAATCACCCGCGTTATTACCAAGGTAACATCACAGATAAGTACAGATGCTGGTATGTTCAACTACGTTCAACTACGTTCAACTACTTTCAACTACGTTATCCTCCATTAGGTTCACCTACGTCCACTAATGGCTATGTGACCGGGGCTTCAGAGCCTAGATCAGACATAAGTTCAATAGACCGCAGCAGTTAAGCTGTAAAGTGCCTGACTAGAGTGGTTCCAGATTATGCCAACAGATGTCACTAGCTTAAGGAGAAGGATGTAATGGATGAAGAGAGTGGCGGTGAAATTCCGAAGGAATATACAATATATTTCATATATTTTAATGATAAAACTTGAATCCTGTTGCGATATGAATATCTGAATAGAATAAGGCATTTATAAGGCTTATTAAGGTAAAGTTCGTTCGAATTTGTATATAGAGGATTTAGTTAGCCCACTCCATGTCCTGCTTTCCAATTTGATGCGGAATTAAGTATTGTCGTGGTTGCAAATATTATATTCTACATTATATAGCAATCAGGCCAAATACAGCTAAATCGGAATGCAGGGCTGAAATGTGTAGAACCCCTGAACCCTATGACGCGGACTATGCGATATACCGTGCTATACCGGAAGTGATATATAACACAAAAGCCCCTCTTGACATTAGCTTATCATCTGGTCTGGAAGTGTACATGGCCAAGCGACGCCACAGTAACATTGATTTGCCATTGGACGCAGGGAGTTCCAATCCCGGCCAAATCAAACCGATGATTTATAAAATTGATACTTGCTGTTAAGTAGGCTGGCGCTCGGTATTAATAAGATAGGACAAGGACTGGCTTGCACGCTACCAGGAAAATGTAACTGTGGGATATCGGGTCATGGTACTGGTGGCCCGGTCTCCCAGAGGGGCAGCACTATAAATATGCCATGAGTGTGCACTGTCACAAGTTGGTGTCCATTCTCATAGTGCTTTAGATGTTGCTAGGACGTAAAACAACAAACAACAACTGTTGCTGTTTCCATATGTTTCCTTTTTGAGATTATTCATTAAACGCTGTCCTTTTGTTACCCATAATGCAGCGCGTCTGGTGACGTAACATGCTCAATGCAATGCCCATCAATCACTGTCAGTGAGTGTTCTATGACATTCCACAAATAGAAATTGTTATCTATAGAGTTTTGTTGTAACGTTGATGTATACTTCTGTAAAGCCGGCTATTCGCACATAACCATGGATTTTAAAGCTGCATAGTGATAGGAAAAGATGAAGATTGCAAGGGAGTGACAATAGGTGGCATGAACGTCAACAATCTTAGATATGCCGATGACAGTGTAATACTAGCAGACAGTGAGAAAAACCTACAAGATATAGTGAATAGAATCAATAAAGGTGGAATACTATTCAACATGAAGATGAATGCCAGGAAGACCAAAACAATGGTTATAAGTAAAAAGACAGATAAACCAAATGTCAATATAACCATAGATGGCACAAACATAGAACAAGTATCCGAATTCATATATCTCGGACAAAAGATTACAAATGATGGGAGATGTGAGGAAGAAATTAAAAGAAGGATAACAATAGCCCGAACAACATTCTCCAAAATGTATAGAGTGTTAACATCAAGTAATATATTAATACAAACAAGGATGCGTATTCTTCAGTGTTATGTGTGGTCTACTCTAATGTATGGGGCAGAGACATGGACAATCTCTAAGAAAATGTACAAACGTTTAGCAGCATTTGAGATGTGGACTTATCGAAGGATGATGAAACTATCATGGACAAAGAAGATCACCAACAAAGACGTTCTCAGAAAAATTAAAAATAAGAAAAGCTTGTTTGCCACTATACAGACAAAGAAACTTATTTATTTTGGCCACATCATTCGTCAGAGTTCAATATACCGTACATTGTCGGAAGGGAAGGTGAATGGCAGCAGAGGGAGGGGGAGACAAAGAACATCATGGTTTACAAATATTTCACAGTGGACAGGCTTGAATTATTCACAGTCTATCAGAACAGCACAACATCGGGACAAGTGGAGAACCATTGCATCCAACCCTCGACTAGAGGATGGAACTATGGATTGATTGATTGATCTATAGAGACGGGGACGGAAGCCAACGGTTGCTTTTGTTGTAATGTTGATGTATACTTCTATAAAGCCGGCTATTCGCACATAACCATGGATTTTAAATCTGCATAGTGATAGGAAAAGATGAAGATTTAAAAACCAAAATAAGTATCTAGAATTGATGCTAGATATTTACCTTAAGGCCCTGTCACACTCGATGACAGCGGCATGTGCGGAACGTGTCAACATAATTTGAAAATAAAAATAGGTTGAGATGCAGCAACCTACAGCGACCTACAGCGATCTATGCCGAGTGTACTCGACCTATGCCCAACCTATATGTAACCTATGACGCCTTGTGCCAACGTGTTGGTCAAAATTTGCATAGGGCGGCATATGCTAAGGCCATACGTAGTAGTGTGACAGACAGCCAACTGGCTAGGCATACACTCGCTGTATGCTCGCAATATGCTAGGGGTACACCAGCACACGCTAGAGGCACATTAGACATAATCTAGGCATACGCTATATACACCAGAAATATGCGGAGGATGTAGGTTCAACGTATGGCAAACCTATGCCTAGCTACCCGTAGCTTATGTGTAACCTATGCCAGTGTACGTCCAGCATATGAGAAACGTATGACCCACACGCCGGCATAGGTTTAAAATGTTGAACATGGACAAAAAAATGTTTGGCGGCTCGACCTACGCCGACCTATGAAAAGCATATACGATGTAGGCCCAACCTATGACGGCCTATGCCGATGTGTTGGTCGAAAACCGCATACGTCGGCCATAGGTCTTAGTATGCCATCCCCTTTACGCTTTTACAACAACAGGTTCTAGAAAATTGAATGAGTCTTCCGTTCGATGCAGAAGCAAATGTTTAATAAGTTCATCAATGTCTAAGTTACATGTGTAGAATAAAATCTAGATAATTGTTTTGGTTTTGAAATGTTGAGTAAACGGCTTTAAGATAAATCCCTAGAAACATTTTGAATAACAAAAATACATGTATTTGTTCCATCTTTCATTTTCCTCCCAGCTATTTTTTCTGGAGGGTTGGCAGCCAGTGTGGAACCGCATACAGCAGAATTTATCTCAGCGATATGATGAATGAATTTAAGATAATCAGTATCCTCTTTCTATCTTTCAGGCGGACATACTTCCGTTGTCTCAAGTTTATACAGCGCAACAAGAATGTAGTTCAAGTCTGGTCGTGTAAGTATGAGTCAATCATCTTTTCTGCTACAACATATATAGTGCATTCAATGCAGGAGCCTAGTTGAATGTAAACCCTTTCTCATCTTCCCGCCTTCATCCATCAACATTCTGATGCCTGGGCTTAAATAGGTCACATTTCCTGAATTTCTGTGAACAAAATGAATACACTGGTACTGCTGTGCTGATCCCTAATGAGCATCACGACCACACGGTGGCAGTTTCACCTATATTGACCATATTTAGTCAGAAGGAACAACAGGTGGTAGTTTGCTAGCAAGCGCACTCGCCAGGCTGGCCTATTTCAGCCTGTGGTAGGGACCACCCCTTGCTTGCTTTCACCATTTCAGCTAGTTGTCAAATTGAATCCACTATTCAATTAAAACTATATATAACAGGTTGAAGAGCTTACCTCGATCAGGCTATGGTGGTTAAATACCTCATTCGCTGCAATTTCTAAGGTCGATGTTCATATAGGATTACGGTGCAGGTTCACAAATATGGTTGTGGAACACTGAGTTTTAGGATGTTTTCATATTGGAATACATCCCTAGAAAGCCAAACATTATATCTACTTTATTGGATATTCATAGGACATTTAGTTGGGACCGGATTGAGTAAATTAACAGTGAATATTAGGAAATAATTCAGTAGTTACAACACATGGCTACAGGACAGAACAACCCATGATAGTACTGTATTGGTATACCAAACAATAGAGGAACCTGCAGTCAACTGTGGGGGTATATGCTGGTCTGTGGCCCACTCATATACTTCCACTTGCCACTGGGGGAGGTCCTGTGGAGACTGTTGTACATTATTTAGATATATTTTGTGCATCCCAATATATATATATGCATAATAAATAATTCACTGTGATTATGCATCTGATGCATAATCACCACAAATATGGCTTGCCTTGCTGGTACAACATTAAGAAAAGCTTTATTTTATTTTATTTATCTCAGTGTTGGTTATCACTTTTTATTTCTATTCATATTATTTAAGGGAAGACCGGTGCCGATTGGATGCAAGAACAAAAACCTGAACATTTTCTTAGCTTATCGTCGGGACACACAGCATCCCACTGAGTTGTGAGAGGGATGCAAATATTATTTCAGAGGTGTTTCGGCAGCCAGAAAAAAAAAGGAATTTTAACGAAAATGGAATTCTAGTTTTGGCGGCCAGAAAAAAACACGAAATCCGGTTAAAACCGGAGAAATCACATGCCAGAGATATATATATATATATATCTCAAATTAAATTATCAAAAGGCAATGAGGAGTAAGACAACATGTAAACGTTGCATACTCTGAAGGCTTTGAGTTTCTGCCGTACATATTAAATACATATATTACGGTGGTTATTATTATCCTCCCCCCCTTATTTCAGCTTCAAGTAACACTTATTATAAACGGCTAACATTGGAAGCGTACACAATTACTTCCGGTATGCCTACCGCCATGCTGGACACCATATCCATGCCAGATTCTATTTGACTGAGACAATATCTCTTTTCTGCACCAGCAACTAATTAAAGAATACACCACTATCTAAGTTAGATATGTCAGATGATATCTAGGTACATGCTTTGTTTTTTAGAAAAGTTGATGCTTTCATCGGATTATGCAGCTTTAAGATTAATACAATGAAAGAATATGAATATGTTGGGAGGATATAATGGGTATTCACTGTGAGGATGTTTAAATCTCCCACACCACAACTCGCCTTGCATGTTTAACATTGCGTCGGCAACAAAGGCAATATGCAGGGTGAAAAGTCAATAGAATATATTCACTCTATTTAATTGTTTCCATTCAAATGTATACGGAAATTTGAAGGAATGAAATTGGCGTCAAATGACAACATTGATCACAGGTACCATGTGTAAATGTGTGTTCACTGACATTTAATTAAAATAATGTAGATATAATTATAGGAAGCGACACATACCAGTTATCCTTAAGACATCTAAAATGTTTTCTTTAAGATTTACACTGCCTACTATGGATAAGCCTGAATATACTTGTTTTCACCATTAGACAGTTTGTCGATAGAAAGCCTGAGCCTACACTTTTACCGACCCAAGGTATTTTTAACCTCCCACACCACATAGACATGGTATGAGAGCAACTGGCCTTTGATGATGCTGTAAGTTATCCACAGCGGTGGAAATCCAAATTTGCAGAGTGGGGGGCACGGGGACTCAAACCACCAAACCTTCAGATTAGGAGTCTGACCTAGAAAAATGTCAGACACTCTAACCACTCCGCCACAGAGAACACCACAATTATTATGGATTATGTTTAACATTGATAACAATGTCTCACATTGGGAATTTGTTGGCACATCCCACACCTATGATACTATAAAGTGACACAGGCCAGTTATCCTAATAACCCTAAACTGTATGTTGTTTAACATTGATAACAATATCTGACATGTTATTTACATTGGGAATTTGTTGGCACAACCCACACATTCCAGTTGAATATGTCTGAGTGCCTGTGTGTAGATTGGTAATTACCGATTTGCGGAGTTTGACAGCTGCTGCTGCCGTGTTCGGGCGTGGCCTTAAGGGGACCTTGCTCGCAGTAATTGCAACATCCTTCCCCCGGGAAAGGCTGCGACGGCCATGCAATGTCACCTCTCGGTGATGGAAGCAAGTGGAAGAAGGAGGCAATTAATAAGACATTACCGACAGCAAAACACACCACAATGCCGAATTAGTGTAGTATAAGTTTAGGAAATAACAAGGACGGACGAGAACATTTATTTCAGACTAAAGTACGGTAGATTATAACGATTAATCTAATATATTTATCTCAGAAAAATGACAGAAACTCAAAACCTTCGGACTATGCAGCTTTAATGTGGTCACCCCGACACCCTACATAGAGTGCTTTGTGTGCACTACTCACACCACCACATGTACGCCCACCCTCCTTGGGTAACAATTACTGTAGTCGCCCACACACCCCACAAATCGGGCCGTACTTTGTGTATTGTACTATCACACACACACACACACAAACACACACCGCACCACACATCTTCCAAGTGTACCAGTTAATGGAGTCACCCACACCTATACAAAAACGTAACACTCTTTAGGAAAGCTAGCATAGCACACTCACACGAACAGCTACCTGCCCACACATGCACATGGACATTTGTCCATACACATCCATACATGCACATGCATGTGTGCATACACGTCCACACATACACGTGTACATGTAGACATACATGTCCACACATGCACATACCTTTGTTGATACACATCCACACATGCATATGTATATTTGTCCATACATGTCAACACATGCACATACAGTTGTCCATACCCTTCCACATATGCATGCGTGTATGTGTCCATACATGTCCACCCATGCACATACATGTGTGCATGCACGTCCACACATGCACATGTACATGTATCCATACATGTCCACACATGTACACACATGTGTGGATACACATCCACACATGCACATGCATGTGCACATACACGTCCACACATGTACATACCTTTGTTGATACACATCCACACATACCCATGTATATGTGTCCATACACGTCCACATATCCATAGACATGTGTCCATACACCCCCACACTTGCACATGTACATTTCTACATACACGTCCACACATGAGCATACACATGTCCATGCACGTCCACACATGCACATACATTTGGCCATACACGTCCACACATGCACAACACCATCCACATGTGTCCTGATGTGTAACTTAGTGTAGTCAGCCACACACCTCACTCACAATAATGTGTTTTGTGAAAGATAGCACACAGGTACGTGTACATGTGTGTACACATGCAGAGACACAAGCATACATGTGTGCACACATACGTCCACACACATGTGTGCACACACCAGCACAAACCCTCTATGTGTAACACTTAGTGTGGTCACTCACATCTCACACATGGAGACCCGCTTTGTGAAAGCCACAACCCCCACGTGCACAGACACACACACACAACCATTAACTTACAGATTAACTTACATATCCTCTTCTGGCTGATCGAGACCATATTGGGTATCTAATGCCAGAGCCGGTATGCATGGGTCTGTGTTAGCGGCTTTTGGTGTTACAGCCTGATACCGTTTAGCTATCACTGAGGTCGGGAAATATGTCAAGCGGTATGCAGGAGCGCGTAACACTTTGATTATAGTTAAACGTGAAGTTATTTATAGTTTGTGAAATCCCTCGATTCGACAATATTAATATCGCCGCCGTTGTAGCGCCGGTGTTACTCTTGGTTTGTTTTTTAAGTTAATTTGCTAAAAAATCACTTGTACAGTATCTAATTCTGTTAAATATGATCGCATTGAATAGAGTTGGCTTTAATATTGTCGTGGGGGTGATGAAAATGGGAAATATTGGGCCTAGAGCGGGACTCAAACCCACGTCTCTTTGCATTCCGGGCCAGTGTGCTAACCATTACACCACCTAGCCTCCCTGATATCAACACACTACCCACGCCTACCTGTCCATGCGGCTCCTTGCCTGAGAGGTCAGTGCAGACCACTACACTCGTCCCCCTGGAATTGTAAGTCTTATAATGCTTACAATTACATACATACAGGCAATGCAACGCACTTACATAGGGTAGGTTGAACGACTATACAGCGCGTAGCTTGTATAGCATCCTGGTCACGGCAACCAGTGTCGTGGGGGTGATGAAAATGGGAAATATTGCGCCTAGAGCGGGACTCGAACCCACGTCTCTTTGCATTCTGGGGCAGTGTGCTAACCATTACACCACCTAGGCTCCCTGATATCAACACACTACCCACGCCTACCTGTCCATGCGGCTCCTTGCCTGAGCGGTCAGTGCAGACCACTACACTATATTGCCACCGATACGCGGGTGGTGGCGGTGGCCATGTTTAGTTGACGTTCGACTGTATGGACATCGATGTAGATGCGGTGGCGATTTGTTTACTTTACATTTGTCGATTCGAATAACGCCGCCAATTCGGCCGCAGCTTTAATATCGGTTCGCTTTTAAGGTTAATTTGATCAAATATCACATTTAGAGTATGTAATTTTGTCAAATATGATCGCATTGAAGAGATTTGGGCCTAATATATTGCCGCCGATGTGGCGGCGGTGGTGGCGGCGACAGCATTCGACAGTATGGATATCGACGTCCATGCGGCTGCAGTGGCGATTTGTTTACTTTACATGCGTCGGTTCGACAATATTAATATAGCCGCCGATGCTGCGGCGGCATTAATATCGGTTCGAATTTAGGGTTAATTTGATGAAATTTCACTTTTTGATTATGTTATTCTGCTAAATATGATAGCATTGAATAGATTTGGGCCTACCCCATAGCTAACACCGCCTGTAAACCAGCTATGGAACGGGTTTACCATAACCTAGTTTAAGCTTGTGGTGTTAGCCCTATCACTGACTCATGCATAGCGACTTTTCGGCGCTAAACCAGAAATCCCGTAAAAACGCGTTTTGGCTCGGTAACACTGCTTCATGCATATGGCCACAGCTCGTTACAGTAAAAAAAGAACTATTTATGTGCACACAAATGGAGGTGCGACCCCACAAATGCACGCGAATGCAGACACAATTATATTCACACGCACACAAACATACACCCCCCATAGTAACCTTCCATACATGGTAACACTTTAGTAAGTAAATGTAGTCACTGAAACCACTCCTCTCAACACCACAACATGTTTTGTCACAGCTACCACACGCATGTGTACATGCGCGCGCACACATACAAAGAATCGTCCACATACAGATCGATTCTCGCCCTTTTGGCTAATACCTTTGGTGTGGGTCGCAGGGTCAATCTGGGGATCTGGAGGTACCCGGCGCATAAGGTCAAAGGACCGAGCGGCGGCCCCTGGGCACCTATCCAATGTCGATTTTCTGAGGATAGGAGGGCTCATAAAATTAAAATTAAATAAATATTTTAAAAAACGTCCACACACATACGTATGCCCTACCATCAACCTTCCATGTGTAACATTTAATATAATAATACAGTCACTAACTCACCCTGGTGCAATTAACCATACACACGTGCACACCGACACATGCACAAACAGGCACAACTTCCATGTATAAAATGTAGTAACTTTGTGTAACTCAAACCACTCACTTTGTGACAGCTACTGTAAAAGTACAATGTCTGAACACTTTGACTTCTGGATACTGAATGGTTTATTCCCGACCAGGGCTCACTGAACCGCTGGCTAAACTTTCCATGATGTCATCTCATTTACATAGCCCTTTGTCTCACTCATTGTCTGGAACATTATGCATCTCATTAGCATATATTACTGATGTGTCTAGACATCTATTACATCAATTACATCTATTACACATATATTACCTCCCCCCTTCAAAGTAGTTCTGAAACATGAAATGTTTTAAAATGACCATCAACTATATATACCCAGTAAAAGGAATAGCACAATAATTCAAAAGATATATGTGTACTTAGCTTAAACCACAGGTTCTAGCGAATGTCTGAGCGCACTATGTCACGGAAGTCCTCTGACTGTCCGGCTGCTTAGCCTCCATATGATATATTGTCCATTATAGTAAAACACACACACCAAATGCAGCTGAAAATACAATACTTAAGCCTAACATGCAAATGTGTACATGTGTATATATTCAATGTGACTGACTCACTACAGGTCTAACCTGCTCGCCGGCCTACTCACCCGACCTGACCTACTTAGATTAGCCACACTGTTTACATTTCCTGCGACGCTGACACACTTTGCGTCTGCTTGACCGGCTCGGGCTGCCTTCCCTTGGGTGCCCTTATAATTTGAACCCTGTTTCTGTACAACATGTTCGCTGACTCATTTAAAATCTGATATTCTCTCCCTGACAGACCTGTACGACCCAACATTACTCCTTATTTCCACTCTCCTGCAGTATTCTTGTATTTTACTCTGTCCCCAGCTCTCATAGGCTTGTGCAGCTTACCGCATTTCTTGTCATGAAAACCTTTCTGACTTTGCTGTTTTCTCGCCTAATTCCTGCTTGGCCAAAACTGTTGTGACCTAAGTGGAATAAGGTATATAGGACTGACGTGTGTTAGGTCCTCCCTTACTTGCAAGTAAAACAGTACAGAGGGGTCCATCAAATTGCTACCATGGCCAGGATCTTGTAGATGTCAGTTGTGTTATTCCTGATGTATATAATTACTATGCCTGTCCATTTAATTGTAAGCATTAAGCAACTTCAAGCAACGTTAAGCCGTTTAAGATGACTGTGAACTTACAGAAGCATCCACCTAGAAAGGTATGAGAGGGGCTCGATAATGTGCAGCTTAGAACTCTACTGCTGAGAAAAGCCGCTTTCGAAGTTCCTCTTCCGGTTAAAGCAAATTATGACATCTGTCCTAAGCCACTACCACGACAATGCAGAATCTTTAAAGGCCGTATTTCTTTCTAAGATTACTGCTAACACGAAAGATTTGCATGAAATGGGTTGTCACTAATGATAATGACTAATGCCTCATCTGATAATGATGATTTAAGTGGATCTGAGTACGCACAGACTAGATCCAACCAGTGTACATTTACGGAGCTCTAAGAGAAAAGTGCTGTTTGATATATCCAGCCGTATGTGCCATTATGGATATCCATTTGTCAGAAAGATGGAGTTGTGTGTAAATTCATCACTTAAGTCACACATACATCTAACGAGAACATATTTATTATTACTCAAAAATATAATATGCCTCTTCGCAAGAGAAATTTGATATACACTTAGAGTTGCGAAGAATATCAATTGGAGATTGATAATTGCTTAGCTGCTCTAAGTGTTAGGTATATCCATTTGCTAGATCTCTAATTATTAAATGTATCTGTAATGTTTGGATGAACAGATCAGCTCTGTCCACATATAGCTCTCTGTTGCTTTCTGTCTGCACACTTTTGTGTGGCAGAAACAATGTGCTATACAGATATAATTAAGAATTGAGCGAGTCTCATCTTGGGCGTGATGATGGGGTTGTTCTGAGAAATGATGGGGTAAGGGGTAGCTCGAGCAGAGTGGTGCTGGACACCGGATGCATCTATGCTGGCATAGTTGGGTTGTGTCAGTGGAAACGGACCGACTTCCCTGGATGTGCATGTGAGTTCTATGACAAGATACCCATAACTATTCATAGTTAGTTACACCGTCATCATCATCATCATCATCATCATTTCAATCCCCTAACCCTCGGAGTCTCTGGGGAACCGCATATGATTTTGCAACCAGTTTTCTGCAAGCTCAGCAGGAACACATCCAAATATGAGTAAGGCCAGGGCACTGTACCGGGTACTCCTTCATATAATAGGTACACGAGGAATGGTGTATTCCCACCGGAGCAATTATCTAATCATATATGGCTCTGCTTATCTAGAATTATCAACCTTTATTTGTTTGTTGGTGTGTTATGTCATATCAACATATAAGGTCATATCAGGACAGGTACCGACTTGTGACAGTGTGCACTCATGGCAACTTAATAGTGCTGCCCCACTGGGAAACTAGCTCGCCAGCACCATGACCTGATATCCCACTCAGTCACATTATCCTGACACTAAGTCAACCAGTCCTTGTCCTATCCTAATAATGCCAATCACCAGATGAGGAAGCGACAAGTATCAATTTTCAAGTCAGTGGTTTGACTCGACAAGGATTCGAACCCACAAACTCATGGGTTCGGATCTCCCGATCTCAAAAAACAGGAGACGGACGCCGTACTCATTTCGCCACCCTGTGAAGTGGAATTATCAACGACTGGCTCCATAGTATATCCACCGCCCCCCTCGCACACCATCTACGTTCATATATATATATGGATGAAGTTTCAATGTTCCTCTTATTTTGCTACACCAGCATATATTCATCTGAACATGCAATGGGGATCAGTGCTGAGGCATTGGCGTTCCTCCCTTGTATATTACAGTGTAGATAGACAGCTTGGCATGTACCTAGATACCGAATGTTATTAAAGGTAGCACACCACACAGCTACGTACAAGCCTATGATATGTAAATAGGAGTAGGCCAGTCTAGTAATAAGCGTAGACAAAATTAAACACATATATGCCAAGAAAATAAAAAAAAATTAACGTAGACTACTAACCAGAACAACCAACTATCTATCTGCTACTGAAATGCAGGCAATCAAATACCTTATCAGCAGCTACTGTGTGATAAGATAAGACCAACACTACAGCTGGCCAGCATTGACAACAATTCTGAACACCCAGACGTATATGCTATGGACAGTATAAATACAGCCTCAATAAACAAATATTAAAACAAACAAAAATAATAACATGGAGTTTCACCGGGTTAGTAGGCAGCTCTCCCATGTTTCACAATCTTAAGCTTGGGATTATGGCATAACGTGCGAGGTCAGTGTATACATTATGCTGTTATCACGGGTGAGGTGCATGCTGGTGGGATGTGGGTGTAGCAATCTCTTATAATGGCTACCCTTAATAATTCCCTATGATCTATAGGAGATGCGTGGTTTATTGTATATCAGAAGTGAAAAGGTGAGTGGGAGGGGGTATGACGCTAACTGGTTTTCTACGTAGACATTTGCCCAACTTTATTCCTGTTATATGTATGCCTTGGACAATATAGAGTTGCACTGGGTGAATCGATTCCTAGCCATGTTCCCAATACATGTGTAGTCATTTACAGTGATTTGTTTGTTTAGCGAACCCCCAGCACAAAACGTAAGCATAGGATATTGGGGGCATTTACAATGAATGAATATGTGGGGCATTCCCTAAAACCGGGCACTAAAATGTGACATGGAAACCAAACTGAAAACCGTCCAAATAATCGCCAACAATATTCCAAATAATACCATAATCCATGTTTCTACAAAGGTTGGCATGTTGTGCATATGTCAGAATTGAAAAAGGAATGGCGAGCTTTGGCCAGTAGATTCATCAAGTCATATCGTCTAGGGCCAGTCTAATGTTCGTCCAGCCTCAAACAGTTAATCGCCATGACATCACCTCGTCATTGATATAACATGTAATTCGCTCATTCAGAGATGCTGTCAGGAATTAAACATGCACCCTGCGCTAACATTGTTAGGTGCACTATCTTCTAAATAAACTTCGGATTCTGGGAAGTGGTGTGAGGGAGTATGGGAGGGGGGAGTGAGTGAGCGAGGGAGGAAGGGAGTGAGAGAGTGAGGGAGTTGCGGAGCGAGGAATTGAGGGAGCGACGGAGTGCAGGCGTAAGGGGGTGGCACATTAGGGACGTTGGGCCGTGCGGGAGTGGTAAGGGGGTGGGGGAGTGTATCACTGGCGGAGAGGGAGTGGGGCAGTGGGGGAGGGAGAGAGGGAGTGCGACAGTGGGGTAGTTAGGAATTGGTGGAGCTAGGGGTTGCTGAAGTGAGAGTGTGAGGCAGCGAGGGAAGGAAAGAGGGAGTGGAGGAAGTGGAGAGAGTGGGAGGAGCACAGAGGGAGTGGAGGGATGCAATCAACACACCCGTCCCTGCCATGTACAGAACAGCGGGACACCACTCTCCTGCCAGCCTGCTAATAAAATGGACGGCGAGTTGAACGGCCGGAGACTGTTGTCCGCGGATATGATTGTGCGCAGAGTGAGGAGGGACAGGGACCGGGACGTGCGAGAGGGGGCCTGGAGTAGGGCGTTATGGGGGAGGGTGGATTGGGTACGGGCAAATGGGTACGGGGTAGACGGGGTAGACGGGGTAGACGGGGGAGGGGTAGGGGGAACTTGTATTTACGCGCGGAGTCGGATGAACGGAGGCATGGGGAGGAGGAGAGGGGGCAGAGCAGGGTGGGCGCAAAGAGGGACGAGGGATGTGTGTGGGCGAATCAGGCGGGAAACATGGGAGAGCTTCCCACTAATGATTTAATGGAGTCCACCGCATCATTTAGCAATCTGCCCGACATACAGTTCATTATCCACTAGAACCTGTGTGTTGGGTATGGGCATTGGGCTATGGGGGAGACGGGGTCGGGGTCGGGCGGAACTTGTACTTGCGCAGGGGGTAGGATGGACGGAGGCATGGGGAACGGGGAGGGGGCTGAGGGAGGGGGGACTGGGGTGAGCGGGAGGGGGAATGGGTGAAGCCGGGAGTTGTGAATCGGGAAGCTGAGGAAATGTGGGAAGGGTAGAGCAGGGAGGAGGGCCGGGTGGCCGGAGTATGGAGAGGGCCGGAGGAGGGACGCGGGATGTGTGTGGGCGAATCAGGCGGGAAACATGGGAGAGCTTCCCACTAATGATTTAATGGAGTCCACCCCAATTTTAATGCACTTAAACCACGTAACGGACAATTCACTCTTCGCCGACGCTCCATGCATCATTTAGTGATCTGCCCGACATACCGTTCATTATCCACTACAACCTGTATGTGTCGGCGCAAATCACTTCGGACACGGGCGCTCCCTCCCTACACGCCCAGGCCGCTAACCGCTTTAAAACATTTCAGTACATCAGCGACTTCTGATTCTTGTTCTCCAAGCGCGCTGAGGGGGAGGGAGGAGGGGTGAGGAGCTGTTGAGGGGTGGACGGGAGGAGGTGGGGGGGTTGAATTAGGTGTCATTGTCAGTCAGGTCACATTGGAGGCTTCTCCCCTCTTCCCAACTAGCGCCCACCCCCATACACACATACTTCTTTTCAGATATCAAATCAATAACAATTCCGCGAGAATCTCTTAAGTTCAAGACCGACACAAAAGGCATTCATACTCGTAAAGAAGGAAAGTTGTCTTGCCCTTCTAGTAGTGTATCTTCTTACTGAATGAGTTGAACATCCGTCTCTCGTGTTGGTAGATCGTGCGATTCAAAACCCACGAGTTTGAACCCTGGTCCAGTCAAACCGAAGACGTACACAATTTATATGTGTCGTTTCGTAGCCTGGCATTCAGCATTAATAGAATAGGGCAAGGACTGGATAACTCATTGTCAGGATAATGTGACTGAGTGGGATATCAGGTCATGGTGCTGGTGCCCTGTTCTCCCCATGGGGCAGAACTAAACGGTTGCCGTGTGTGTGCACTGCCACAAGTCGATACCCATCCTGATATGACCTTAGCTGGTCCCAGAATTCAAAACTCCAACAACAGACAAATCTTTATGGATGCTGGCTGGCTGGGTAGGCTTCTGAAATATACGGATGGGCCAGTGCATGGTTGTGTCATGTGGCACACTCTGTCGTGTAGGATGAAGCCCCCCCCCCCACTCATCTCCTCTCCCCTCACACACAACGCCCCCGTGCGCATCGGGCCTAACACTGAACTATCATGCGCAACATCTTAGATAATGTATGCAAAGGGTGATATCTTTCTATGGGAGGGAGGGGTTTTGTGGGTGGTGTGGCTGTGAGGAGAGATAAGAGAGTAGGCGAAGTAAATAATTCTGCGACAGATAAAAGGTTCCGCAAGAGAAACCGGTGGACCAGATGGGTAATGGAACGAGCTATAACCGGAAGAAACATGGAGAGGATGAGAGGATGGGAGGAAGGAGTGCTGACTGGATTGATAGAAGAGAAGTAAAGATGCTGGGAGATTGACCTCAAGGAAACAGTGTGTAAGTCACACCTACCCGGATCAGGGGCCGGACGAACCCCGGACCGTGATCGGGCGTGGTCCATGGCGATCCAGCGTGATCCGGGGCTCATCCGTGGCTGGTCCGTGGTGATCCTTGGTGATCCCTGGCTGGTCCTTCGTGATCCGGCATCATCCGGGGTCGGCCCTGGATGTTTTAAAATGTCTAAAACTTCCCAAGTGATCCAGGGAACATTGCAATCTGGGGTCGATCCAGCATAATCCGCAAGTGGTCCGGGTAGTCCAGGTGTGGTATGGGTAGTCCTGGTGTTGTCAGGGGTTAGTCAGTGTCCCATTGAGGGCACTCTGTTGCATTTTTAACCCAGGAGAGCGATGTTTTAGCCACTGTTTAGCCAGACTAGCCCCACTCCTGGACTGCCCGGATAAGATCCGGACATGCTGGATTACCATGGATTAACCACGGATCGCCACGGATAGCCACAGATGACCACGTATTACTCACAGACTACCCCAGGATGAATCCCACATTTCAGGTTATCATCCGGGGGTTGTATGGGGCTCTCCAGGGGTGGTCGGGGGCTCATGCGGTTGTCCGGGGGTTATCCGGGGCTCATCTGGGGTGATCTGGGATTGTAGTCCATGGCTCATCTGGGTAGGTGTGAGAGCGAAGCAAAAATGGCAATTTTATCTGGGGCTGTTCGCGACACTCCGGGGGAATGGTGCAGCTAAAAAAAACGGGCTAGTCGGGGTAGGTGTGACTTGGGCTTTAGACAAGCAACTTGATAATGGGGAGCAAAGAATCAGAGAGAAATACTGTGTTTGTGAAGTAAGAGCGAACAGGAAAGAGGTTGGTTGTTGGAGTTTCACGGCATATCCGAATGTGACTCCTGACTTGTGACTCTGCACAGTCATTGCAAATTTATAGTACTGCCCCACAGCGAAATCAGGATGCTGGCACGATGAACCGATATCCCACTCAGTCACATTATCCTGACATTCAGGTAAGCAGTCCTTCATCTATCCTATTATTGCTGAGCAGAAGGATAGGATGTAATTTTAAAAGTCATTCGTACAACTTCACCATGAACCAAACTTCCTATATCCCGCATGCAAGGTCTAGGCTTTACCAATTCGGCCACCGCTCCCGGTCTTCACTGTAGAGGAGGTACAAGTGAAACACATCATGATAGCACAATTTACCTGAATATGTTCAGGCTCATTATCTACAATACAGTCGGGATCAAATGTGCAGCGTGCATGCTTTGAAAGACCAGATGGGGTAATGCTGACTTGGAAATAAATCCGAGTAGAAGAGAACACAGACGTTATTCCAGAGGCAGGATGCAATGGAAGAAACCATGAACAGAGCGTAGTGACTGTCTGTATTCAACGGCATTATGCCAACGAGAAGCGGCAGCAAATGAGGTAGAACCATTCCTCAGGATGGGACCTTTACAGGAAGCCCGCCACCCCACCCCACCTATCTACACATACGGGCAGAGACATCCCCCCACCCGTCACCCCCCATGTGAATTGTAAATGCAGCAGTCCCAGTCTGTCTCGCTGCTTGATTTACTTTGGGGCTAACACCGTTACTTGGCCTGCTTCGGCCGTCCCTCTTTCCGTCGCTCTCTCCAAACCCGTTGGGGATTGTAGCTTCGGCCACCCACTCACCCACAGCTTTCAACAGGGAGTATGGAAGGCAGGCGGCAATGCGGTGGGAGGGAATGAGGGTGGGAGAAAGGGTGGGAGGACCACCCCTCCAAGAGGCAACAGCCCAACTCATATTGTACCACCTCCCACATAAGTTGACCGGTACAGAGGTAGCATATATATATATCTATGTATATGTCTATATATATATGAAGAGCGCTTTTCCAAAACGTAATTAGCACCAATACAAAAAAAGAGTTTGTGCCACCAATGCTATGTTTCTAAATCAAGTTTTGGAAAAGATCTCTTCATATATATATATATGTGTTGTATAAGCATTATATGAGTATAATTATCGGGAAGCCGATTACCCATGAACTGTGTCTCTACTTGGCAGCTAAATGACACTACACAACTAATGACCCTCAACTACCCAAGTGACAGGTCAGGCCCTCTGCCTCGCCTGGTGCTCCCAGGCGTGGGTTCGGACCCCACATCTGACACCATGTAAAGGACGTCTTCACACCATGAGTACTGTACTGTAACTAACTTTATTCAGAACCTTCTGTAGTGACATCACTCTGTGCCACACTTGGGGTGTTCGGATAACAACACAACTGGAAGACACATACATTACAGATCTGCGTCATGCCTGTACGACTCGAACAAAATACATGAAGAGATCTGTATATATATATGAACAGCTCTTTTTCCTAAACACAACGGGCTCTAGAAAGAGCTATTCATACATATATATGTACATATAAAGAGGTATTCATATATATATATGTATATGAAGAGCTCGATCTGCAGCTACTTTATCAGCACCCAACCACCTAGATAAAAGATTCACCATGTACTTGTAATACATGGAAGTAAAAACTATCGTTCCCGGATCACATGGCTACATATATCGGTGGAGAGTTGGTTAAATCAGAGAGAATGCAAAAAGACAAGATAGTGGTGATAAAACACCGGCGATTTCACCTTTAAATTGCATTAGAGAATATGTTTTATTCTATTTTCCAACTCAAAACTAGCAGATGAATATGAAGACATACATAAAGAATACATATTGCTTCTTAAATTAAGACATTATTCACTCAATTAATTTCCCCAACATGTCAACATTCTTCACCAGCTCACTGTCAGTACGGGGTGAATCTTTTATCTGCCGAACACCCACCCATCCACTCACTCAGCGACCCACTCAACCACCCTCTTACACACCCACTCCCTCTCCCTCCCAACATGCGCAGCCCCAGCATTGGGCCAATCAACCCCTGCCGACATTAGTATATAGTCGGCTATTGGATAATCAGAGGCTATGCAACATGAAGGAATGGGGGCCGGGACTGCTGCTCGTGGGACTGGGGCCCTTATTGGATTGTGGCTCGGCAGAACCGCCATCGCCCCCCCCCCCCCATCCATCCACCCCCCTTCCCCCACACAACTCCACCCCCGCCCGCCAAACACAGATCCAGCCATGCCACATCCGGCTACTTCAGCCCCATCCATCCCCACCTCCCAGCAGCTCCCTCCCCCCCCTCCACCGGATGTGGGCTGGGAGACGGGAGGGACATATGGAGCCAAATCGAATAATGGCAGCTGCTCTCGTCTTGGGCCACTTTTGCGGTGACAATCATTGACTAAGCGATTACTTCTCGTACTGGATATACAGTGCCTACCACTGCGTTCTCCCACCGTGTTGTCTAGTCAGTTATCGCAGTGATACCCGTCAGGCCGTGATATGCTTGGAACTAGCACAATGAGTATCTGCGGACTTGTCCCTTACTCCATCTCATATGACTGGACGGGGGCGGCCGAATGAGCAGAGCGCAGGCTTCACATGCGGCAGGTGGGGAATTCGATTCCCAGAGGAATCAAGCCGTTGGCTTACTAAATTGATACTTGCCATTTCATAGCTTGCTGCCCAGGATTTAGATTATATAGCAAGGACTGATTAGCTCAGAGTGTGACAGAGTGGGATATCATGTCATGTTGCCGGCGGCCTTATTCCCCAGTGCGACAGCACTATAAAGTTGACATAAGTGTGCATTCTCACTAGTCGGCACACTTCCTGATATTACCTTAGATGTTGCTAGGACGAAACACTCCAGCAACCAACCAACAAACAACCATCATTTATGAGGTAACCCATCTTCTCTCAGCCTGGCTATGCGATCATGCGTAGTTGAGCAACACAGTTAATGTCACACACATACATGCATGTACCGCAGGTTGTAACAGACAGTCTCATCTGCAGACGCTATTTTCACACCGATATCTATTTGATAGCAATAACAATAGCGTCCCCTGTGGATGGTCGTTGGAGTGTTACGTCCTCATAACATATGAGGTCATATAAGCACTGGTACTGACTTGTTACAGTCGCACTCATGAGGGCATTATAGTGCTCTCCCTCTGGGATACCAGGCTGCTAGCACCATTAGCCGATATTGCACTCAGTCACATTATCTTTACTCTGAGCAAACCAGTCCTTAATGCTGAATGCCCGGCTCGGAAGCGACAAGTATCAATTGGGTAAGTCATTGGTGTGACAGGACCATGAATCAAACTCCAGATCTCCCTCACTGGAGGCCTGCACTATACCGATTCGGCCACCAGGTCCGGTACCTGTGGCGTGGAGAGTGATCTCATGAACAATAATATCCATGTATCCACCCCCCTACCTCCACCCAGAACTGTCTCACTGTACGCCATTCACACTCTCAAAGACTCTATGTCCTACTGAGCAGAGCGACCGCTGTCCGTTGTCAGTACTTCCTGAGAGTCAAATTCCTGGCTTCGAAAATCGGTCGGCCCAAATCGATGATTTAAATATTTGTCTTGGGGGTGATGAAAATGGGAAATATTGTGCCTAGAGCGGGACTCAAACCCACATCTCTTTGCATTCCGGGCCAGTGTGCTAACCATTACACCACCTAGGCTCCCTGATATCAACACCCTACCCACAACGACCTGCCTATGTGGCTACTTGCCTGAGAGGTCAGTGCAGACCACTACCCTCATCCCCCTGGAATTGTAAGTCCTGTAATGCTTACAATTACATACATACAGGCAATGCACTAACACCTCCATACCCAGGGTAGGTTCAACAACCATACAGCATGTAGCTTGTATAGGATCATGGTCACTGCAACCAGTGTTGTGGGGGTGATGAAAATGGGAAATATTGTGCCTAGAGCAGGATTCGAACCCACATCTCTTTGCATTCTGGGCCAGTGTGCTAACGATTACACCACCTAGGCTCCTGGATATCAACAACCTACCCATGCCTACCTGTCTATGTGGTTACTTGCCTGAGAGGTCAGTGCAGACCACTACATATTGATCCATTTTTTGTTTGTTTACTAAATGTATTTTATTCAGCGAATAATTTCTTTTGTCACCCCCTCCATCTTGTAGCCTGATATCCTTGTCGCTACCTAACCTAGCCCTCAGCATTACTAGGATAAGGAAAGGAACGGTGGAATGAGGAATGCACATTGTCTGCGATTGAAATGTCCTTTCCTTAATCAACTAATGTACCAATATTTGTTTGGGGGTCCCTCTTAAAGAGGTCTTCAGCCAATGTCACTGAGGGAACCAAACATGATTTAATTAGGTAAGGAATAGAGTATTTTTGCACTTCATTGTGGACTGGAATTGATTGGATGAGTTGAATTTGGTTTGCTGTTTAAATCATTCGTACTGTAGTAGACTACACTGACCTATCAGGTTCGGCCTGGGTAGGGTGCTGATATGAGTGAGCCTACGGTTAGCACACTCACCCGGAATGCAAGACATGTGTGTTCGATTCCAGCTTTACGCACAATATGTTCCACTTTCATCAGCCCTATGACATTGGATTCCGTGACCAGGATCCTGTACAAGCTATACAATATATGGTTGTTCAACATAACCACTGTATCATCATCATCATGCTGTCGGTCGCGATGCGACAAAGACTGCTTTCATTACTTGACTGCCGCTCTCCATTTAGCTCTCTGCTGTGAGAGTGATGTCCATCAGTCGGTCTTAATTGTCAGTAGTTGTGTTGTGTTGCCTTGTGTTCCTCCTAGCTGATTTTCCGCTGGTTGTACATTTCATGAAAGCTGCCTGCAAAAGTGTTGAAGTGCTGTTGGCTTTTGCAAGTTACCGGTGCCACTCTCTCGGGGAGCAAATAGAGGTTTCACACCAGAAAGAACATGTCCAGACAGGTGCAACATTATTTGTCCCTGCAGTGGCTGGTCGGGAGATTTTGGGAGTTCCACTCATCAACGGCCCTTAATGATGCCACAGTGACATGGTTTTCTGTTTAGGGTTTGCTCCTTTAGCCTTCGGTTCTGTCAAGAACCTGTACCACAAGGCAGTGGTTTACAACTCTGCAGGGCAGGGGCGTCAAACTCCCTGAGGTATTGCAATACCTGCAATACCTGCATACCCATTGTACCCGCTGTATATTTCTGAAAGAAATTGCTATGTTCTCATCTGAATGGGGTCTGTGATTCAAGCACTGAGTTATACCTTCACTCAGATCTCTGCACACTGGAGCATGTCCATGCATCACCGGAAGTCATGCTCCCTATAATGCATGCATGATGTTTATCGTATTACTGTCCCACGACTCTCCATGTAGCGTGTGAGCTGGGGTGGGGTGCAGGGTGGGTATGTGTGTGGGGACTGGTGTGGGTGGTGGCAAGTGCTGGAATGAGGGTTTTGGCTGGATGGTGGTGGGTGTGGCGTGGTGGCAGGTCATGAAGGCCGTAATCGATTAGCACGACCCGGGCGACTCGTGTCACCCAAGTCGTCAGAATTTAAAATAGAACACCACGAGTGGAGTAGAGAAATACATGTGGCATGTGGAAAAGAACTCAACCCCAGTCACCCACCTCTTGGCTGGGGTTTGCAAGGAGCGATGACGTCACATTTGCACTGGTACCGTCCTGCAGGATAACAGCCACCGGTACCAGTCATACATATTTTGTTATGGTAATAACATAGATTAATGAAATGGAAATATCACTAAACTGTACCATCATAAAAATTATTTAAATCATATTTTGCTGTAATTATATCGGCTATTAAAAAACAAATAAAAGGGCCACCATTTTTGTCACCCCAAGCGTGGAGAAGCGTATTTCATTATTCGACCCAAGTCTGCAGGATGTGCGCATGCACCAAAAAGTGGCTTGGGTGACCAGATTCGATTAATCGATTCCGCCCGAAATGAGGATGTGGGCAGGGTGGAGGTGGGTGTTGGGGTGCGGCACATGCTTGAATGAGGGTGTAGCTGGGGTGGCAGTGGCGGTAGGCATAGGGGTGGGACGCATGCTGGAATCACGATGTGGACTGGGTGGTGGTGGGCGTGGGTTGGGTGCTGGAATGAGGGTGTAAGCAGGGTGGCAGGGGCGATAGGTATAGGGGTGGGATGGGTGCTGGAATGAGGATGTGTGTGGGGTTGTGGTGGAGGTGCGCCTGGTCCTGGAATGAGGTGTTAGGTATAGGGCTGGGGTGGGTGCTGGAATGATGATGTGGGTGGGGTTCTGGTGGAAGTGGAGTCGGCGGGGGGACGCTGTAATGAGGGTGGCCACTGAGTGGTGGGTTTGGGTGTGGTGGTAGGTGTTGGAATGAGGATGAGGGCTAAATGGCGGTGAGGTGCTGGAAGGTGTTTGCTGCGGAATGAGGATGTGGGCAGGCTGTCAGTGGGTGTAGAGGCGGGGGTGAGTGGTGGAGTGAGGATGTGGGTCAGGTGCAGGGTGGACACTTCCTTGCGAGTGGTGGCGGGGCGCCGGTGGCTTCGGTTTTGTCACAGCATTCTGGGTCATTGTGCCTGGGGCGTGGAGTGACCTAGGCTGGGCTGGGTCACCTCTGGGACCATTGTGCGCTGGTACGCGTCGTGCCAAATCAGTGTTGATGGTCATTGGTGCACTGGGGCAACAAGCGGACTATGATGGATATGATCTAAAGACGGTGGGGACTCAGGGAGGTGGGACAGTTAAGCTTAATATGGTTGACAGCCAGCACGCTGAACTGTTTAAAAATATATATAAGTGTAAGGGTATTTAGTATATAAGTGTTGTGGGGGTCTTTGATTGTTTCCCTAATGATCCCCCCCACCCCACTCCCCAGCACAAAAAGTAAACATTGGTTATTATATATAGCGAATGGTAGACAGGAAGTGTGAACACTTATTTGTCTCTCTTTTTTTTTTTTTGGTACGTTAGTTGTTCCAAGCAGGGGAAATCCCAGTCACAGACGACTGGTCTTCCCCACTCCACTGCTGGTCGATAGAAAGCCCAAGCCTACACTTTTACCGACCCAAGGGATTTTTAACCTCCCACACCACATAGACATGGTATGAGAGCAACCGGCCTTTGATGACGCTGTAAATTATACAAAGCGGTGGAAATCCAAATTGGCAGAGCTGGGGGCACGGGGAATCGAACCGCCGACCCTCAGATTAGCAGTCTGACCTAGAAAAAAGTCAGACACTCTAACCACTCCGCCACAGAGAACACCATTGGGGGTCATCCAGTGGGTCAACGTAGCGGGGGTGATGGAAATGGGAAATATTGCCACTAGACCATATGTTGAACCCACATTTCTTGCTAACCATTACTACACATAGGTTCCCTGTGGCAATCTGCTATTCATGCATATATGTTGATTCTTGTATGCGAGGTCAGTGCAAACTATTATAATCCTCCTGTAGACTATAATGCTCGGATCTGTAGCTGTGTATGTAGGCTATGAGGGAAACAATAGAGACACAGAGAAAGCAAGAGAGGAAAGTGTAAGAGAGAGTGTCCAGCCCTCTGGTTTAAGGTTATATAGTTACATGCGGTCATGGTAGAGTATCATACCACCTCCTTCCACCAATGGGAATCCAGCATTCCTGGTTTCACCAATAGGAATCCAGCATTCCTGGTCTCTATGGATATCAGTAGTCTGCCCACCACCAGTATATGTATGGCCCCTTGGCCATCACCAACCTTGACCTTTTGAGTGTGGTGACCCCTACCCCAGCAGCAGGGCTAGGCCCAGAGTGCAATCACACCCAGACCTGCCAGAAATCCCACTCAGGCACCACCAACCCATATATATATATATATATTATATATAATCTATTATATACATATAAACGGTCGGAGAATTATTTATTATTTATTTATTCGATTTGGCTCGAGTTAAATATTATCCAATCGCCGTCGTCCGGCCTCTGGCTGCGTCCTTTGGCCCCGGCGCTTGATCACGAGACAGGCAAATCGTCACTTGCCTCCTGTTTTTTGCTTTTGAATTAGGTAGGGCATTTATCGCTCAGCCCGGAA
The DNA here is from genome assembly GCA_030323885.1 of Branchipolynoe longqiensis. Classification (NCBI taxonomy): domain Eukaryota; kingdom Metazoa; phylum Annelida; class Polychaeta; order Phyllodocida; family Polynoidae; genus Branchipolynoe; species Branchipolynoe longqiensis. The sequence continues at coordinate 87,965,150 of CM059191.1, read as the reverse complement.
TCGAATAAACGATCCAACCCAATCTCCTGTCTCCTTCTCATTCGTAGGGAAGGCTTATATATATATATATATATATATATATATATATATATATATATGCACGTGGTCACGTACACCAATCAGTAATAGAACATTTGCATTCCCCCCTTAGTGAATATCGGAATATTTTACACTCTTCTGAATCGATTAGTTCTTTAATGCTTATAATTGCATTTCAGGGATAAAATGGTAACACTGACACTTCAGTGCACAATTCAAGTACAATAAAACCTCTCTACATTGGCTGATGGTATGCGGGTATTGCAATACCTAACTTCTAAAATATCTCCGGGAGTTTGACACTCCTGCCTTGCAAAGTTATATACCGCTGCCTTCTGGTTTAGGTTCTTGTTAAAACCAAAGGCTAAGGGAGCAAACCCTAACAGAAAACCATGATTCCTTGGCAGCGTCAAGGGCAGTGATGAATGGAACTCCCAACATCTCCCATTCAGCCACTGCAGGGACAACTAGTTGGCACCTGTCTTGACATGTTCTTGCTGGTGTGAGACCTCTATTTGCTCCCTGCGAGAGTGTTGCTACTAACTTGCAAAAGCCAGCAGCACTTCAACACTTTGCAAGCAGCTTTTATGAAAGGCACAACCGCACCAAATACCATGTTGGATCGGTCGTCACCCGGGTTACCAAGGAACGCACTGCTCGACTTTATCTTATATCCGAGGGATGTCCTATATGGAAAATATTCTGATCAGAAACAACCTCCGGTGGACTGGACACATGCTGAGGATGTCAACAGACAGGCTACCAAAGCAGATCCTGTATTCTCAATTATCTTCTGGTCAGAGACAGAGATGACGGCCTCATCTCCTGTTCAAGGATACTATCCCGAGAAACTTGAAGGTGAGATACATTAGGACCGACTCATGGACATCACTCTCACAGCAGAGAGCTAAATGGAGAGTGGCGGTTAAGAAATGAGAGCAGTCTTTGTGGCATTACGACCGACAGCATGATGATGATGATGACATCGGCCGACCATGGGATCGAATTTAAATGGTCCATTTAAGTAGGTGGTCGGTTTAGGGAGTTGTCCTATCAATGATATTGTATGGGCCATTGGTTGGGACCCAATACAGCGATTGATACAGGACATTGGTCGATCTGTGGAGGGGGTCGGTTAGAGTGGTTTTACCGTATATTCAATATATACCTGTAATACTGTTCTGAATAGAGCAAATGTTGTTTTATGAGTGTAGGTTTCGCATCGGGTTGAATATTACTAACATATTTCAAATGTTGTGTTGTTTTATTGATTATACCCCACGTCATACATTGTTATGCAATAACTTGATATAATATATATATGTATGTAGATGGCTGATGACAACCAGGCAATAATACCTGGAACACTATTGAACAGCCTCTCCGATCCTATGCCATGTGTGGGAAGTGGAAGGTAATATTCCCGACCTGTGGTGCGCCGCTCCGCCCATACAACGGGGGTTCGACGCCCCACTCCCTCCGAAGTGTCCCTAATGCATATATGCACACACCTCCCCACACCATACAGTCAGGTGCCTCCAAAAGCAATCTGAACTGGGCCACACCAGATATCTTAGGCCTCGATAATGCACGAGGCCCTGATAGGGCATGTGCATACAGAACACAATCACTCTCTCCCCAGGGGCATCACTCGCCATCAAACTACAGCAGCCCATCCTGCCACGTGATGGCGAATAATGGCAATCCCAGCATCAGTCTGACCAATGCCTGTGGAACCATGGGAACCACCATTTTCCTCTTCCTCCTCTTTCTTTTGTTTGTTTGTTGGTGTCTTCCTTCTCCCACTGATTTACTGTCATGAGCAACAGGGACCCACCAATCCTTCCTCTTCCGCTGAAGCATCACACAAGTCAAAGGTCAGACGATGGGTCACGTGGTCTCGACCTGCATGACCTTCTGACCGCGAATCAGGAGCCCTTCTCTGCATACGCAGAGGAAGGCATTGTCCCCAATGACTAATGGAGAGGGACCCTAGGTAGTAGGATCATCATGTCAATTTGCAAATAAATCGAGAGCATCAATAATGGACAATTGCAGTCCCATAATTGATCGGGGCAGGATCCCACCAGGGGGCGCGGTGTGTACGTGGTCAGGCTGCGGAAGCTGGCGATTATCCTTGTACCCCAGGTGTTGCCCGTGTTAAAGGTCACGGCTAGATGCAGCTTTGTTCGAGGGAGCAGAATCCTAAATACGGCAGGAGTGATGTTTGTCAAGGAACCTGCTCCACATTGCCAAATCATATTATGCTCCACTCCGTGTTGTGGGTAATACATTATCTGCTTAGAAACAATGCTGCCTTCATGTTACTCATGAATCTGTGTACATATGTGTGCAGATATATGTATATCTATATATGACATATATGCGTGTTTATATGTGAGTTGATTATATTAGTGTTGTGGCAGTGATGGAAATGGGAAGTATTGCACCTTGAGCAGATTCGAACCTAAACTTTCTGCTAACATATGTGCCATGATGTCATCACCATATCCACAGCTAAATGTGTATGTGGATCCTCGCCTTCCACGTCAATTCAGTGTAGTTCAGTAGTTTTATAATTTGCCGGTAATTATCAGCCATATCAACAAGGAGTTTTGTCGCTGTCAACTAAGCAAAGGTGTAGAGTAGAGACAACTCTAAGGATGGTATTAGCACAATATTCTCAAGTGGATATTATTTTACAAGATTGGGAGCACATGTCATATTGTTAATGGATACAGTGCTAGCATGGGCCTGGGATTAAATATATTCTTCCATAATAAAGAAGACATCCTATCCTTATTCAATTATGCATGAATCCTAATAGAATCCTATATGATATTCCAAATATAGAGGTATCATGATATATTAAATACTTCAATACCATAGCGACTCTATCTCTCCCTGTTAGATTCCAGAACATAAATAGACACTTGTTTTTAATTTCTCATGCGCTGTTTCGTCGGTTTTAGCCAGACAATCCCAGAAAGCGTTGTTTTTGGTAAATCTGCAGACTGTCTTGCTTATGAAATGAAGGTGTGAGATGCTTACGGCTTAAAACGAAAATAACTAATTACATAATTCCCGAATGAGATTAAACAAAAGTCCATGTTTGTTATCAATGAAGTCGCATTGGGAAACAAGGATGTTGCATTATGTAAACACAATCTGAAGTGAGGTAGTATGTGCCAAATAATGTATGAGAATACCAAGTCTTATTCACACTATTCACGCAGCGGCCATGTTGAAACCAGACCGAGGCCATGTACCCGTCTGCAAGGCGCCGCTGTATGAAAAGTAATGTGAATACTTTTTCGTTGACCAATACCTCTCGAAATCACTCAAATTTGATGGTATTCATTTTTTAAACTACCATATTCATCTTTACATACCTGTTTTCTATATATTGGCCAATTTACACGAAGATTGGGGGATCCTTTCATGGTGATTTTCCCATTCTTTAACTACAATGTGACTGTCAACTTCAAGTCTGCATAGTTATGGTGGTATCATGTAATGCAGCACTGTCAGCATAGTTATGCGTGCAACACAGTTAAACAACTAGTCTTAGTTATTACAAATTAATAAAAGCTTTAAAAGGGTTAGAATATATTTTTAAAATATATATATATATATTAAGAAAGTTATGCAATTTTGAATTTAAGAAAAGATTGGTAGCCAAGGTGAGCGACTTTGTTGACATTGCCTACTGAAATGCATCTGATCATCACTCAATCTTCATTACAATTGACCAATAAATAGAAAAAAGGTATGCAAAGATGAATATGATAGTTTTAAAAGTGAATATCTTCAAATTTGACTCCTTTAATTTCTGTAGTAGTTCATACACATCAGCACACAGGAGTGTCTTAGGGCAATTTCCAATACCCGACGAGTACTCAGCCTCGTTCTGATGCCGAATTAGGTCACGCGTGAAGAGTGTGAATTGCCGACTGAACAGTTGCCCTCTTCGTGCCATCACATGACATCAATCCTGACGTCATGGAATGTTGATTTGCACAATGTGTGTTGCTAAGCAATACCCGAAAGTGAAATTAACCGATTCGGTCAAAGTCACATTAATGCAATGGTGTGACTTACTGTCTCATAGTGACCTATCCTTAGTCTCATGAATGGAACAGCCAGAAAAAGGCGAGATGGGTGATGACATTGGTGGTTGGTGTGTGGGGCCGGGATAAGGCAAGTGTGAGTATGTGTGATGGTGAGCGAGTGGGGGGAGAAAGCGCTGCTGGGAATTGTCAATAACTGGCAGTATTGGGCAGTATTGGACAGCACTGTTGACGCCTGACGGTCGTGCACTGATATGGATCGGTGACTCACCAAACTGACGGCGGCTGTGACAGTCTAGGATTGCACCGTCGTCGGCTGTCCGGGCGGGAAGAAGAACAAGCAGTTTGCACTCCCTCCCCCCGCACAGTGAGTTTGATTTGTGTTTTCTATAGTTGCGTCTCCAGGTTCCATGTTTTTGCTCACCATGTGTACGGGTCTATTCGTATTTTCAACTATTATTCCACCCTACTGACCTATCAGAGGGATAATGCATGTAGGAACGCTGGGGCAATAGTGTATATTCACTATTCATCGCAATGGGTCGTTCTAATTAGGAATTGCCAAGACACAGTTTCCGTGCCAGACATTGTGAGTTTGACACTCGACCGCGAAAACCAAAGGATTTATGGAATGTATTCTTAGTGTCACGAGCTTAGCCCTAGACATTAATAGAATCGTGCAAGGACTGGTTTGCTCAGTATGTACCAGCATAAGTAAATGTAGTGGTAGATCGCGTGATAGGGTTAGTGCCTTGGTATTCCAATGAGGCAACACTATAACGTTTCCACGACCGCACACTGTCATATGCTGGTTAGTCTGCTGATATGACCCCCAGCTGTTGCTATAAATGAAAAGAAACAGAAATCAAAGGATACATATCTATTAGGTGTTCTCTCCTCCTAGAAGAAATTAATCAAGAACAGGTTATATAGTTAAGTATTGTGTGCACCCCCAGTCACGAAATAGAAGGACCCCCTCGAAATATTCTCCACGTGGTGATTCTATTTTGAAAAATAAATCACCACTGGAGATTTGATTTGGAAATACACCTTCCTCTCACCTCTCATCCCCTCCTCACACCTCTCTTCTCCCCTCCGCCCCTACCTCACTCCTCCCACACCTCTTCCATCTCCCTCTCTCCCTTCCCTCTAAAATATCACTCTCCTCCCTTCCCGTCCCACGGCGACCCCGATCCGCCACCTGGCTCTGTTGTATTCCCAGCTGAGTGGTGTGGGTCAGACCGATTCTATTTCAATGGGGGAAGTTTTATTTCGAAATAGATTCGCCTGGGAGAACATTTTCAGGGGGCGATTCTTATTTCGTGACACCGGCAGAGTTTCACTAATCATAGTGGTCATTGAAGGCGTATATTACGGTGTTCGGATGCACACAGGTACATTTCCACAATAATAATATGTGACAGCAGGAGATAAAGCACCTAACAATGCAAGTGTATCTCCCATTGCGGACCACCTATCTTCATTAGTTGTAGTAAATGACACGGCAGCGCCACCTCCGATTAGCCATCAACTAACTGACAACACTCACTGCCTCATTCAGAAGAGAGAAGTAATACCGATCCCTGTTCTACAACAAGGAGGGGCGGGTGTGTGATGGGGGGGGGAGAGTGTGAGTGGATCCACAATGAGCCCCCCACTCCAACAAGCCTACTGCGATGAGACCACGACCACCAGAAAGAGCAGCTCTATTGTGTTAACGCAGGGACTCAGTGTCCCGACTCTGTTTGCCTCGAGTACAGCCACTGTGGAGAAGCGCGAACTGAGGAAATGATGCCGTTATTACCATTCATCTGGGCGTTTTCAACGGACGCTCCTTTACAAAAGCGGAGCATTAGACGCCGCGCCGACCCGATTGGACGCCGTCACGGAACACGCACCAGGATGAGGACAGTGAAACGCGCAGCTTGCGAGACTAGACAATGGTTGGATGATGCATCGACTGGCACAACTGAGAGATACATGCTCAGGCCATTAAAACCCGGCTGTTAACACGGCCATTACATGCAGCCCAGTGTTGAGATGGGTTTGCAGCATTCAAGTTTTGAAGTGAATGCTGTTTCCAATAGTGATTATGCCGTAATGCCAGTTCTCATGTGGATTGTCAATGAAGCTGACGCTAGGAAGAATAATTGTTCTTTTGTTGTTGCTTAGATTTGCAAAGGACCTAGCGCTCAGATAATATTAAATCGAGGTATTTGCTAGTGCACCTTATTTCTAACAAGTGTCCCACTATTGTAGATAGGATCAGAATAAATATAGAACCCTAATTTAGATGGATAGTATTCTTAGTCTCCTCTCCATGCACAGAAGCTGTACCATGATCTGTCGTAATAGTAGGAACAGGAGCAACCCGATACACGCAAATCAATACAAAATACCTCACATAGAAGTGACGTGGCAGAGATGAACTGGAGGCTGATGTTTTTGCTGAATTCAAAATCAAGTTTAAATCAAGTCAAAACAATTGTCACATCATGAATTCTAAAACTGTTATATCTTTTCAATCAGGTTAGCTCTGAAGGCATTTCCAGATAACATATCTCATCATATTTCCAGAATTGAAGGCGGGTCTCCTACAAAACAGCTAATCCTGGTTGATTTGTCTGTATGTTTCTGTTAATTTCTTTGTATTAACGCATTCTATTAATACTGATTAAAACCACTGCTTCTATTACAGCTCCAGCTCGAGATGAGAACAATAACGAGATCTGCGCAGAACATCACATGCAACGTGAGGAATGGCCTTGGTTAGGTGAGTATCACTCCACTGGTATATCCATATCTCCATATCTCCATATCTCCATATCTCCATATCTCCATATCTCCATATCACTCTATCTCCACCTTTGTGTGATTCTTCGCTCTCAGAGGCAGACTACTGACTAAGTTGATTAGTTGGGGGAAGTTGTTGCAGCTGTACTTGTGTTGGTAATTTCTCTTCGCCAGTGGTATTTTATTAAACGTGTATGTTAAATACAAACTGCATGGCCTTGGGTTACTGAGTTTCAATCACATTACTGGTGTAGACCTGTGTGTGTGTCTGTGCCGTCTCTTTAATACAAGAACTAGCTGTCATGGGGCGCTTTCATTGGGGCCCTCGTGTAGGGGCTTAGACATGCAATCCTAATTCAGGCACTGGGAACTGGAACCTATATATATATATGTGCGCGTGTTATGTGCAGCACCTCATAGCTGAGACCCTAGTATGGAGTAAGGATATTATGTTTACAGTTTACCACAGCCGAAAACTGAAGTGCCACTCCTCTGCAGACATTGTCTCCCCGATTAAAGAATATTATTGGGAAACTGAAATAATTAACAATATTGCATCCTATATATAATTATTGATATTGTATGAAATTGATATAGCAGTACACTTCTTCATTATTTATTGTCCGTTAATGCTCATGTCCTACAATGTGTTTAGTAAATCATAATAATGTCCAGCATTTCAAAGGCTGGTAAAGAAAGCCTATGTCTATCACTTTCCTGGCTTCAACAACATTAAATTAGCAAGTTTGCAATTAAGATATATCCAAAATGAACCATTTCATTGCACTTCGGCATTTCATCGGCTTCTCCCCTGAGACAACTCCTGTTGTATAGCACATATTCACAGACACGTTAATAAATGTTAAAAACACTTTGCAGGCTCTAGGAATATATATTACTGCTTGATTGATTGTAGGTGTTGATATTCTTTCTAAAAGCGCAGGCCGAATAATCTCGTCATCAATATGGACTTTGATGTTGACACAACCTAAAACAACCACTATCAAATCAACCTATCAATTTGTATACAGTTGCGTTCTACCGGAACGGGTGTCTGAATCGGCAAGAGGACAGGCTTCCCGAACGGAAAGTTGGGTGTTCGAACCCTGGCCGAGTCAAACCAATGACTTACTAAATTACCTAGCTGAACATTCGACTATGATAAGAGAGAAGAAACGCTGTTTAGCTCAGTACCAGGATAATGTGACTGAGTGGGAAATTGAATCATGGTGCTATTGCCAAGCAAAAGAATCGGCCTCTAAAAATGTTCTTCACCTGTGAATCTATTTAAAAATAAAAACTCCCTCATTGAAATCGAACCTTCTGGCCCACGGCTTTCAGTTAGAAGTAAAACAGAGCAGACAAGAGGAGGATGTCGGTGTCAGGTGGGAGAGAGAAGGGGGCAGGAGGGTGCTTTTTTATAAGGAAAGGGGATATGGAGGTGGATGAGTAGCGTAGAGGTTGGAGGTCAAGGGAGGTGGGTGCTGGTTTATTTCGAAGGGAGAGAAGGAGGTTTAAGAGGTGACGTTACCAGGACGTAAAACGCCAACAAACAAATATTTCTCTGATACAGACACCACTGCTAAACGCCCTGTCACATTACGGCGTATGGCGGGAGCGTATTGAAAACCTACGTAGGTCCTGCATGTGCCGGCATATGATGACATTCGGTGACCTTTCGGGTGGTTTTGAGCGTATGTGGAACCTACGAGGAGCGTACGAGGAGCGTATGAGGAGCGTATGGGAGTATGCTGTGACATTTTTTGACAGTATGGGCCATACACCCTCATAGGTCGAGTTTTTTTGAGCATGCACAAACAAATTTGGACGGACAGATTTATGAAAGCGTATGGTGGCGTATGCCTCATACGCTTCACATAAACCGGCATCTGGCGGCATCTGGTGGTGTATGAGTAGCGTATGAGTAGTGTATGCGTAGCGTATGAGTAGCGTATACGGCGTATGCCGACGTATATGACGTAACGCGCCTACGCCGCCATACGCTCCCGCAAAAAACCCTAATGTGACAGCCCCTTAAGGGGGCAATCAACACCTATCTATTGGCCAGAGTTCACACATAAGCAGATATATACTCTCGTGCTGGATTACCGGGTGGTGTGGCCCAATCGATAGAGCGCGGGCCTCGCGTGCGGGAGATCAGGAGTTCGATTCGCAGTGGAGTCAAACCAATGAGTTATAAAGTTGATACTTGTCGCTTTCTAGCCTGGTGCTGGGCATTAATATGATAAGGAAAGGACTGGTTAGCTCCGTGTCTAGTTGGGGTATCATGTCAAGGTGCCAGCGGCCTGATTTCCGAGTGGGGCAGTGCTAGAAAGTCACCATGAGTGTTTCCAGGACATAAAATTGCAAGAAGCACCCAGTACACAACACACCCCTGCTAGTGGGCAATGAACCGCTATATATTGCCCATACTTGTTGATTGGATAATACACTCCACACTAAATCAGATACTGATCCTTGTGTTGGATATGTGTAACTAATGGTTGTACATCTCTCCATATTTCAGCTCCGGCCATGGAGGAGTGGTCCTTCTCGCCTGTGATAGGAGGATACGACTTCACCACACACATGTACGAGCGGCGGAAGGTAGGTAGACATACCCATAACAACATCATCTCACCCGATATGAAGCCTATTGTATTGAACAAGTTCCAGGAAATGATCCAATTATGTATGTTGTCAGGGGAGGGTGAAAAGGGGAAATATTGCACATAGAGCAGGATTCGAACCAACATCTCTTCTATTCAAGGCAAGTGTGCTAACCATTATACTATATACGCGTTCTGATGTCATTACCATATCAAATTGGCTCTTTGTCTGGGAGGTCGGTGTAAACTACTACACTAATTGTACCCCTGGAATTGTACGTCTTTTTAATCATTTACAGCCATAAGTCATCTTAATGGTTGCAATTAGATACATCCAGGCAATACACTAACATAAGCATACACAGATTAGAGAGAAGAGCCATACAACACGTAGCTTGTACAGGATCCAGGTCATGGCAGATAGTGTATTGGGAATGATGCAAATGGGAATTATTGCACTTACGCAGGATTCGAACCCATACCTCTTGCATTCCGGACCAGTGTGCTAAGCATTGCACTACCTAGACTCCCTAATCTCATCAACCTACCCATGCATATTTGTATATGAGGCTCCCTGCCTGAGAGGTCAGTGCAGACTACTACATTTCACTTTATTGTTGAGATTGTGTGTACAGTGTATTTGCAATCATTTCCATGAAACACCTATAACACTGTATTAGCAATAGGATAAATCCCCTGTTATTGTTCATCCTTTTCTGGCCCCTTGTGACTACGCTGGTTAACAGCTTAAGAGCCAATGTAGGAAGGCCTGCATCCTTCATTACACAGCAGAAGACTATTCTCAGAAGCCACTCAGGGCTATAGTGTATTGCTACATAAATGCACTGTGCATTACTGCCCAAATTTGCTTAGCCATGAACAGGGACCGATGGAACTAAAAACACACAAATATACGCGCAAGACCGAAAATAGATCAGACGCAAGAAAATGCAATAAACATCAACAAGAGGCAAACATGGCAATTTGAGAGCATTGCTAGCGCAGTAGTGTGACAAATACTTAGATACAATGTTTTCAGTCGGTAAAACAGACATTATCTGCACATGAATGCAGGTTGCATAAGGGTATTGGAATCAATAATACAGGAAATACTATGGACGCCTGAGTGACTGGGTTAGCATATGTGAGCGAATCAAATGCAGACATGATATATTGGACTGTAGCCAGTGCAATATCTGTCACCAGGCACATGAATTGATATCAGCATTATTCATGCGTTAATAATACATTGTCAGAGTGCCATAGTAAGCAGTTATTGCCTGTTATGGGACATCGGTGCCGAGCATGTATATAGGCCTGCAAAGAAAGAAGACCATCCACATTCAATACCTCCTTGGGCAGCAAGTTCAAACTGGTCTAGCCATTCTGACAGGGTGTAAAGTCGACAGCTGGCAGATGTGGTTGTGTAGGCAGGCTAAATATGAAATCACTACAGGCAAGAGTAAGAAAGGCAGAGTATAGAATGTGCAGAAGGAACCAGAATGAGCTTGCTTGGTTTATTATTATATAGGCTGTAGGGTCCAAGATGGCTGTCACACCTGATCAGCTCCTCCAATCAGCAATAGGCATTCACCAATCAACCAATGAACATTCAGTAGGCTTGTATCCAAGCGTTGGTTGTTTATGGCTACAGTGCCCTGTTGTGTTTGGGTGTGCAGTGATCCGTAAATAACAGTTGGGGGGGAGGGGGCATGTGAGCAGAGCTGCTAAGGCTCTGTCACACTAAAAGTAGTGCCCCTCTCACACTATCTAGAACTACATAATATCATATCAAATTCAGCAAAGGCTCACCAGCACCACAGAATACCTTAATGCCCCTGGCTCTATATACCATTTACCTTTTTTTATAACAATTGTAATTACTATAGACTAGTTCACACATCGTCCAATGTCTAAATATCTGGAAACTTTACAACGGGAAGAACTATGGGGAGTTCTGGAGGCTGCCCTTCATAGATGTCTGTTTCTACCATATGTTTTGCGGCATTCCCTTCCTAGCAGTAATCATTTTCCTCTCTCCAACAGCAACTCTGCCATCTAATATGGAGGCCATCTCGGATGGAGAGCGAGTGCGTTCGAGGAGAGGGAATCGTATTTGGCTTTCCAGAGAAGTCATGCAGTCCATTCAGGAATCACCAAGAAGGTAGGGATATAGAGGTTTACTCTACTTCATGGCCGTTCTATCGAATGGGCTTCTTTACCTGATTTTAGAAATATAATTTATTCATGCAATACAGGCATAATTCAGCATTGCTATAACGCACATGTGGCAGTGCACTTATTTGCAATATATACAGGCCTGCACTGGATGTTGAGCCATGTCAGTCGCCCGGAGTCGTTGCCTTCACCCCCGCCACCCGTCTGAGCGACCGATATTAATTACCGCCTCGCCAGCTTTCATATTTTGATGACCACTTTATACATTATTTGTTTTAATTATTAGCGAGTCCGTTCAGTCCAAATCCTCCAGTGCGACTGACACTGGTCTACATCCGGTGGAGGCGAGGAGGGTAGGTGGAGCCACCCGTACAGTGTTTGTCTTACAGAGTATAACAATAAAGTAACAAGTAACCCTTACGTATCGTTATACTTGCATAATTCGTTATACATCACATATATACATATATATACATATATATATATATATATACATATATATATACATAATATATACATATATATATATATATATATATAAAGGAACAGCTACAATACAGAATTAACAAATATAGTGGGATGAGTAAATATATTTTCTGGCGAGAGAATAATAGCCCTTGCCTAAATGAAAAAAAATCCTCCTGTGTGAGTAGACTGTTTGGCCTGCACAATACGGACGAAGGGTTCCAGTGGTATTACCACCACTCATGAGCATAGCAAGGAAGTGACAATATGCAGAATAATAACAATAATAACGATCATAATCATTAATAATTCCCTTCCGCACCTATATACCGAAAGGTCGGGAGTTTGAATCCCCGTTTAGTCAAGTCAATGATTGACTAAATTGATTCTTGTCGCAACCTGGCCTGGCCTGGCGCTGAACATTAGTAGGATAGGGAAAGGACTGGTCAGCTCAGTATCAGGATAAGGATACTGAGTGGAAAATTGGATCATGGTTGAGTCAGTCTGGTCCCCCAGTAGGGCAACACTATAACAATGCCATGAGTGTCCAATGTCACAAAACTCAAACGAACAAAGAAATCCTTTCAAGCAACGCTCACCTAAGATAATAACCAATCACTGAAACCTAACGTATTTACTCAGTGGATGTAAAACATTCCATCCTAGATTTTAAAAGTGATCATTTCATTTAGGCTAACAAGTATATACATACAAGTAAAGACCCTATAATACTAAGATGGCTCACTCATCCTGTACTGTGTAATCAAAATGATCAAACCCACCACTTGGTGCGCTGGCTGTTCTCTTGGTTAACCAGGTGCTATTTTATATGTATAAATGTATACATGAATGTGAAAGATGTGGCATGATGGTGATGCTGATGATGATACTGATGATGATGATGTGTATTTGTTCATAGCAAATTTCATATTGATGTGTATTCATACTTACCTATCTCATATATACTATAATTGTATGTGTTTACATGTGAAATACCAACCAGCAGCTGGGCTGATCAAACCCACCACAAGATGGCACTGCAAAATTTACATTACCATGGGATAGATAGGGAGTGAGCCATCTTAGTATTATAGGGTCTTTGGTGGAAGTAACAATGACAGTATAAGAAACTATCCCGGGTGAAAGCGTTTGTATCGGGGTGAATGTATTCAATATTACTGTAAATTTAAATTTTAGCCAGTTTTTCTCACTCATTCTCCTAATTCACATCCGTTAATAGATATTGACATGAATATGGCCACTGACACATATATTGGTTTCGGTTTAGGGAAGGGAATTGCCCAAGGGACCTCGCAAAACTGAGGCGATGGGGATACAATGGCAATCCGCCGAAATTAATCACATTGCTATGACAGAGTGGAGAAGTGATATTGAATTTGCTTCACCTCTCGAAAGATTGGATAAATGACATTATCATGTGAAGAGACGCCATTCATTAATTAAGGGTTAGAAGAACAACGAAAAGGAGGCAGTTAATTGAGATGTGGTGTTGGAGCTTTGGAAGGCGCGCCTGGGCTACAGTTATACAACAAGTACGCACCTGGCTGCCTTGATTATGGCTAAGGGGATTACATAAAGCTGTTGAAATAGGCATGAACGGACACACTTGTGGACGTTGTTGATGCGAATACGATAAGGAGTTTGATTTCAGAAGGTAAGGCCTGAGAAGGAGAGGGAGCAGCATTGCTAGCAAATCGCCTCTAACTTCATCAAGGCATAGTATCACGATTGGAAAATATTTCCTTTTGACTCAGATATTTCATCCAATTTTAAGCCGACATGTAAACTGCTTTTAACTGATTACAACTCAAAAAAACGGTTCAGATGTTTCAAACGGATGTAGGGATTTTAAACTGCATTAACTAACGACGGATAATATAATTTAAGATCTCATCATAAATAATGTTACTAAGTTCAGTGCCAGAATTATGCACCCCCCTCCCATCTACGTCCGAATACTTCCTGCTCTGACCACTAATCCGTTTTTATCCATGTTAATATTAAATCTCCGAACAGACTGGGCAACTACTCGAGAGAATATTATTCAAATTTGCACAATCCGATCATTTTTGGGGTTGTTACATTATGTTAAGATAAGTTTGTCATTATGATCTACCTAAATTTACGGTGAAGTATGTTTTATTAGCGATGTTTGAAGTTAAAGCACAACATTGGATTTGCGATGTTTCTCGAAGAGGCTGAGACAATCGGCTTCAGCAATAACAGTTTATATAATTTTCACTTGGTAATTATTTCGGTGTGGCAATAGAAGGTCCATCAATGGACCAGAATCTAAGCTTGTGATATTTAGAATCAAATCTAGATAACAGTTCTGTTTTAACAAACAAATTATGCATTCATCGGACTATGCATCTTTAAGCAAACGCTACACAACACACCATCCTATTGGTAATGTTATTCCCACATTACCTTATACAAAACTCCTTAAAATTAGATAAAGTTGAGTAAGATATTTCACTAAAGACTCAAATAGCTGAAAGAGCATTAACCTTGATAGCCCTGGTTCCTAGTGCCTAGGTCGGTTCCAGTTCTATGAAGCCACGCCCTTCTCCAAGAAGTCCACAATATAGTGGTACAGATAGGCTTTTCAGTCTTGTTTATACGCTCTCCTCAGAGGATTTCTCTTTCCTATCCAGTTACTCGGTGTCTGATTAGGCCAGGCACCACAATGGTACCTGCTCCTACTACGTATCAATTCAACAACACTAGGCTAGACGCGAGTATTTGCTAACAGTTATGTTCACACACAAGAGCTGGGGGAAATAGGTAATAATGAACTAAATCTATCAGGCTTTTACGAAGCAATCAAAGCTATCCCAAGCAGTCAGGATTATTCTCTAATACCGAGATTAGCTCCCTGGAACAGGAAAACACGTTTGTCCTGTTTGAGCTGAGTGGGTGGGTAGGACGGTGGGAAACACTAGCGCCACTCAGGCACAGCGGCGGTCACGCTAACCATCGTTTACCCGGTGGGGAATAGGTATAGTTCCGACACAAAAACTGACAAAAGCCAATCAGATCTAAATGAAACCATGACTGCTACATTTGAGCTGAAGTTGTCACCATTCTGACACTCAAATCTCTTCTTCTTTTTTTTTTCCAGAAGCTAACACATTTTTTATTTTTTTGTTGTTGGTAAAGTATTTATTCATCTGAACATGACATTTGTCAGCGCCGGGGCACTGGTCTTCCGGCCATCTTACTATTAGAATAAGTTTGATCAGTGCTGTATTAGTTACAGCACCGATCCTGTAGAATTAAGGGAGTGGCTCCTGCTGTATAATGTACAGCAACAGTCACTGTAGTTCATGCAAAAATACGGTCGAGTCAAACCAATGACTTTAAAATTGATACTTGTCGCTTCCTAGCCAGCCGCTCGGCATTATTAGGATATGGCAAGGACTGGTGTGCTCAGTGTCAGGATAATGTAACTGAGTGGGATACCAGGTCATGGTGCCGGCGGCCTGGTTTCCCAGTGGGACAGCACTATAAAGTCGCCATGAGTGCGCACTGTCACAAGTCGGGACCCGTCCTGATATGACCTTAGATGTTGCTAGGACGTAAAACAACAACAAACAAACAAACAAACATGCAAAAATAGGAGCAGCACCGAGTAGAAGGTGTATACTCGGGGCAACTCAAATAATCGTTGTGGGTTACATTTTTTTTCTTATAAAACAAGTTAAGTTCAGAGTTGACAAGACATTTTGTCTGTCTTATATAATGTGTGATGTGTTTAAACAGATTGATAGTTGTGTAGGATGTTAGGTGTGTTGATGGTTTGTTCATGATGGTTAAGGGTGGTGGCAGGGGAGGGGGGCCCATTGGGGTGGGTGGTACGGGGGATACAGAATCCTATATCCCAATGTCAACTTTACATATTTTACCTGGAAAGCACAACAATAAATTCTTATTTGAAAGGAAACAAATAAAATTAAGTTTTCGTTTTTTTCTGCCTGAACTATTTTTATCTACAACGGTTTTGCTGTCCTGTTCATTGTTCATTTCATCGGAAGCGCCTCACTTGTTACTGACTCTGTCAGAGACTCTTTCTCGTCCAATTGATCTAGAGAGTCACGTTTTCCACCATTAATGAGATAGCAGGCCTGGTCCAATGATAATTGTATCATACATGGCTATATGATCCATTCAATTAATGAAAGATGACCTACATTTGTGACCGGGCTCACTGGCCCACCTCTACTCCGTGGGCCTCGTGTCAGGAAGACCGGGAGTGTGGTTCAGTTCCCGCACGAGTCAAAGAAATGAGTTACAAAATTGAGATTTGTCGCTTCATAGCCTGCTGCTCAGCATTATTAGGATAGAACAAGGACTGGTTAGCTCAGTGTCGGGATAATGTCACTGAGTGGGATATCAGGTCATCATGCCCTTGGCCTGATTTCCCAGTGGGACGGTATTATAAAGTCACCATTAGTGTGCACTGTCAATAATTGGTACCGGTCCTGATATTACCTTAGATGTCGCCAGGACATCAAACTCCAACAATCACCCAACAATCCTGAGATAGCAGGCTTGTTCCAATGAAAACTGTATCCTACATTGCTATATGCTCCAGTTAGTGAATGAACACTGTCCTGCCTTTGACCTTGCACATTGCTTGCTTCGCTGGTTCCCATGAATAATGCTTCGCGTTACCATTTCCCGCGTTTCAGAGGTGAAACTAACGGTCTGGGCGAGCTGGATCGAGGAGGACTTTCTCTACGTAGTAGCCGCAGAGTTTCAGAAGATGCCACAGTTTGTTCTGGTAGGTGGATCCGAACTCGATTTAATTTTCAATTAAATCCATTAGCTTTCTAGTAAAATCGCAACCTAGTTGCCTGGAATGTATATTCCAATTGGAAGTTACTTAATCCTTTAAACCTGCAGGTACCTCTCCTTGCAATGCACATTGATTTTAATTCCAAATTGTGGATGATGCAGCTGACAATCCAGAGTCCTTCTTCAGAACCATCCTTACTACATACATCTCCCTCATCTCTGCTATGACGTTGACGCTCACCGAAAGCATCGAATCAATAGAGCACAGGCCTACCCTGCGGGAGATCGGGAGTTTGATTCCCAGTCGAGTCAAACCCAATGATTTGATACTTCTTACTTCCTAGATTGGCGTTCGGCATTAATAGGATGGGGCAAGGACTGATTAGCTCAGCGTCAGGATAATGTGACTGTGTGTGATATCCGATCATGGTGCTGGATTTCCCAATGGGGCAGCACTATAAAGGTATCATGAGTGTGCACTGTCGCATGTTGATACTCGTCGTGTATATCATTGATATCACTGTATCCCATTCCCAGGAGACAGGAATCGGTGCTGGACATTTGTTCAGAACATTGGGTTTTTGTTTGTTGTTATTTTACGTCCTAGCAACATCTAAGGTCATATCAGGATGGGTACCGACTTGTGACAGTACGCACTCATGGCGATTGTATAATGCTGCCCCATTGGGAAATCAGGCTGCCGTCACCATGACCCAATATCCCACTCAGTCACATTATCCTGACACTGAGCTAACCAGCCCTTGTCCTATCCTAATAATACCGAGCACCAGGCTAGGAAGCAACAAGTATCAATTTTAAAGTCATTGGTTTGACTCGACCGGGAACTGAACTCGTGAACTCCCGATCTTCCACACACGAGGCCTGTGCTCTACCGATTTGGCCACCCCGCCCGGTCAGAACATTGGGAGTTTGAATCCCGATCAAGGCTAACTCAAGACTTAGTAAATATATACTTGTCGCTACCTATGCTAGTGACGGGAATTAATGACTAAGGTATCCCAATGACTGGTTAGCTCATTATGTGGATCATTTGACTTAATGGGAATTTGTCTCATGGTACCTGGTCATGATCTCAGCCTGGCACCAGTGTGCAATTGTCATGAGTGCACCCTGTCTCAGATTGGCATCGATTGTGATATGACGTTAAATATTTTCATGATGTAAAATCTCAACCCAAAAGAAACGAGCATCGCGGTAAAGGTTGTGTGCCGACGCTCTAACATCTGTGCCATCCCCACAGGCTTTTGTGACAGGGACAATATTCCAGGCGATATCACATATTCCCGCTGTGTATACAGTCTGCGTATATATCTATGGGAACAATAGTTGCGTTGTATAATTAATTTGGCACTTCTAAATAAAGAATATCCTGGTTCTTTATAATCATGCACGTATCCAATGTGTATTAGCATACAACAAACTGGTCGGATGGCTTATCATTGCCTACTTCCTCTGTATCTGCATATCTAGTTTAGCCATTACACAAAATTAACAGATTCTTGATCAGTGCCGACCTCCTCTATATCTGCATTAATATATACTTTGACCATTACCAACAATAGGTGGATGGCGAATCAGTGCCTACTTCCTCTCTATCTGCATATATGCTGTGTCAATTATACAACATTGGTGAATTGCGTATAAATGCATACCTCCTCTCTATCTGCATATACATTTTGGCTATTTGACAAAATTACCGCATGCCGCATCAATACCTATCTCATCAGTATCTATTTATATATATATACATATATATATGTATATATGAATAGCTCTTTTCTCAAATGTGATAACTGCCATTCCACAATTTGAGTTTGCAATGTCAATGCCAAGTGTCTACATCATATTCTGGAAAAGAGATCTTCAGATATATAAATACATGAAAAGCTCTTTATATATATATATATAGATATATATATATATATGTAGAGCTCTTTTCTAGAACATGATCTATGAACTTGGTATTGGCATTGTAAACCCATTCTTTGGATTGTCGCTTATCACGTTTTGGGAAAGAGCTGTTCATAGCTGGAGCTGTTCATATATATATATATATAGATACATATGTATATAATTCGACCATTATCTTCACCATCAAAACCAACATTAATATTGTATATATTTGCATATATCCCCACTTCATCCATAGCCCCCATCCTGCAGCCTGTCCGATGAGTTGATATCTCTTCCACCCCATGTATCGGTATAACTAGTGGAATCACCTATATCTCCCCGTGCACCAATTAGCTTTACTGACTCGCTATCTGTTTGTTGTCAGCGGTTCCCCCGGGACCTGGAGATGGCGGAGACCATATTCGTGGATCTTTACTTCAGCCCGGTCTGTCCATACCAGCGGGATGGCCGCGCCTCGACCGTCAGGACAGACGTCACACATGTTGAACTACAGATGAAGCGGGGAGGTGAGTACAGCTTCACTCAGTTATCACACTGCGATCATTCACTATCCAAGTGGCAGTACCTGCAACTAGGTTCAGATCCTTCACTTTGTCATGTGCCAACTACTGTATATGTTTCACTACATGCGCACTGCGTGACTGCAGACACATGGATGTGCATATATTCAAAGTTAAAGAATTTCATGGATTTGTTTTGGTCGTGTCTCTGAAATAAAAGTGGGATTGTCTTATTCAATATGCATTCAGTCTGAATATGATCATACATTTTGATTTGTTGTTGTCATGCCTCTGAAACAAAGTGGGATTGTCTTATTTTTGGTGCATTCAGTCTGAATATGATCGTAAATTTGTGTGTGATTTCAATCTTGAAATGGGGAGCGGGAGTGGGTGCTTCTATTGGGTAACGGGCTTCTATTGGGACATATACGGTATAGGCTTTCCACAGATACCAACAGGGAACTTGGTGATGATTCATTCTCCACTTGGTAGACTCTCCATAGCAATCAATCAGGAGTTTCATGACGATTCATTCAGAAGGTGGTGGCACCTACAACTATGTCCAGATCCATCACTTTGTTAAGGGTTTACATATAGGCTTTCTACATGTAGAAATCGGGAACGTCTGGTATCGTTTAATTCTG
Organism: Branchipolynoe longqiensis; assembly: GCA_030323885.1. Classification (NCBI taxonomy): domain Eukaryota; kingdom Metazoa; phylum Annelida; class Polychaeta; order Phyllodocida; family Polynoidae; genus Branchipolynoe; species Branchipolynoe longqiensis. The sequence goes on along the minus strand of CM059191.1, from coordinate 87,945,096 downwards.
CAGCTAAGTACTGGTTTCAGACTTCAGTGACCCACCTACTCGGCGCGCCTCAATCTCCTCCGTTGCTCCTCTGAGGAATAGTTATGGGAACAATGCAACATGTTGCATAGGTCGGTGACTTCGGAATAACTTGAGCGCTCCTTTTAAGGGCTGATTCAAATTAACATGACCAATTTATCCCCAAAAGAAAGAATAGCCTGATCTCATGAATATTTATGGTTCGCGCATTTTGGAAGTCAATATATTCTGACATTATTCATGACTAAATCGGGCCTGGCGTCAAATGCTGTTTAATATGGATCCGTTAATGCGGGTCCTTTTTATGTTTAATCCTGACAGAGTAATCACTGACCTAGACTGACATGGTTCATCGAGGAAGAAATCCTAGGATACGTTTGGTATCATAAGGACCTACCATAGACGAGAAGCTTGTAGAATCACCCCACATTAAATATATACCAGAACTACCAAAAAGGGTGGCCGAATGAGTTAGGTACCCTGTTCCGATGTCGCGAGTTGAAACCCGGTATCAAACTCCAACCGCGTAAAAACCGATGACTGGCAAATAAATATATGACGGATCTAGTGTGCTTACTAGTAGCCTACCAATCCTCATTGATACAATCAACTACACCATTCCCACATGCGCATGAGTCTTGTTACCGGAACACGTCAGTGGACACTAAATAATAGACCACATCGAGGCACCAGGTGTCTCTTTCTTCTTTGAAGTCTGCTGAAATGATTTCCATGTGGGTAAGTTGTGTGGATCTATGCTCAAAGTAGTTGACTGTGTCATAGAACATGCTATTCGCAAAGCTGTTAATGATATTTCTGAAGTGTTGGACGTCAGATCACTAAAGTAACTTGTCAGTTGCTTACAAAAGTATCCTCGTTAAACTATGCTAGGCTGTGATTAATCTTTTCTGCAATGGTTGCATAGTAGGACGAATATATATTGTTGCTCCCATCTGCCCGTATGTTCACAGGCAAAAAGAACAATTTGTAGTAACATAACATATCTATATATACTGCCGACATGCCTTGAGGAAGGCAGCTGCTTTGCAGTTAATGTTATTGTATTTATCATTTGGTACTTTCAAGCAATTAATGGTTGTACCTGACTGTTAGCAGATAGATCATATCCAGTCAAACATGCAATGACCCAGCACTTCCAACTGGAAGGAAATGTACCTCTAGGTGTGTCCTGCCGGTGAGGAAAATTGGAAATATTGTGCATAGCTTCGAATGGGAAACTCATGCTTCTTGCAATGCCACGGGCTAACGTCCTAACCATTACACTACATAAACTCCCTTATGCATTCCCACTATACACCTCTACCTGCACATGTGTGTCCTTGCCTGCACACACCTACAGGTGTACATCTGAGGGAAGGGATGCTTATTTGTGTTTGCACAATTTCATTAAAGAGCATATATATATATATATATATATATATATATATAGACACCATGCGGTAGACGGAAATAAAAGTGTAGCAATTTTCTTAGGCTTAAGATTATGCAGAATCATCATTTTGAAATTCAAACAGTGTATATCTAATTACGCATGTTGGCACTGTCAACATGGATAATTTACTGGCGGGAACACATGCACTACTTTTTCTCGGCACTACTTTCTTGCCCTATTTCGCAGTCACTCTCTGCTGACCCGCACTTCACTTTCACGCTGGCCTGCCTCCTGGCAAGTCGCTTCAGACAAGTTGCTTCAGAAGTTACGGTAGGAAGTTATATTGTATGAAACTTCTAGCGTTGGGAGCTGAGAGCGGTGTAGTATGGCACCGAAACGAGAGAAGAAAGGGAAGCAGCCTGGGAAGGTGAAGTTCTCGTCGGGGACTGTGCAGAAAATAAGGAGGAATAGTGCGAGAGCTATACAGAGCGGGAGCTCGGGAACGCCCCCTTCTCTGAGGGGCGGGGCGCCGGTAGCTAGTTCTGAGCCGGTACCGTCAACTTCAGCAGTGCCCGACTTTCGTGAACCGGACAGTATGACGGTGTTTGAAATGCAAAAAGAAATGCTGTTAACAAATAGGCAGTTAATTGTGAGGGTAGCGGACTTGGAGTCGGGTAGTGGAGGGCAGGAGAGGAGGCGGCCATTGGTTGTAAGCCTGCCGTCTCCACCAAGGTCGCCGGTGGTGAACCCGGCTGGGGCCCCTCACTCGGTGGTGGGGGAAGAGCCAGTGCAAAACCCCCTGCAGGGGCCTCTGCAGGGTAATGCGGTAGGATTGGTGCGAGAGGTGTTGGGGGCGGTGTCGGTGTCTTCGGTTCCGCCCCCTTCTGTGACAGCAGTAGTGCCGGTGTCGGTGAGCGAGGTGAACCCGGTGTCACCTGGTTCGTCAGCGGAGCAGGCTCAGCAAACAGCTTCTGCCTTGGTGAAGCTGCTTATGGAGGGTTCGTCAGGTGTCAAGAAGCCTAAAGGTATAGTTTTTCAACCACATACCTTCATAACACGTGGGGACGCGTGTAGGTCAATACCAATGGGTGAAGCAACATGGCCCGAGTATTTTGGGGAGTTGAAGAGGCTTGCTGCACATCCGTTGCTTCCGTCGGCTTGGTTGCCTGCTTTGGCTCAGCATGAAGAGGAGTTGGCTGAGCTGGCGGAGACATGGGACTGGCCAACCTGTCGTAGGTGGTCAGAGAAGGTCTTCAAGCGGATAGCGGCAGGGAGGATTAAAAATGATTGGCAGAATGAAACTGTGATTAAAGACTTGCAACGTGACGTCTGTGCAGCTGCAATGAAGCAGGCGCAGGCAGCATTTCAACAATATTTGTATCAAGCGGCTGCTGGTAAGCAGTATTCAACAGCTACACTGGCGGTGCAGGTAGCGTCGGCCGTGCCGGTGCAGCAGCAACAACAGCAGTCATCACAGCCAATAAATCCGCGTGAGGATTATGCTAAAGAAGTCAATGGGGTTCCATGTCACAAGTGGAATTGGGGTGATGCGTGTGGGTTTTCTGACTCACACGGTGTGTTGCCTGCCCGTTTTATTCATAATTGTGCATGGTGTGCGATAAGATATAAGAGGCTTCTTTCACATCGCGAGCAGGATTGCTTGAAGAAGCGCCGTTTCCTTGACAAGAAAGCGCCGCAGGCGACGGTGGCGGCTCCAGAAGTGAGTCAAGTTGTGCTGAGTTCCCCAGCGCCTTCTGTGTCGATACAACAACAAAAGTGACTGGCGGAAGGTGGGGAGGGTACTCCAAATTCCGTTCTGTCGACCCGTAGTGTACTGTGTAGTGCCTCCTTACAAGTGGCGCTAGTTCCGGTGACAGAGCTGTCGGGTGGTGCTCAGCTGTCCACTCCCGCTGGGTTAGTGGGTCATGACTCTAGTACTCGGGCTCTGCCTTGTGAACCTTCCGGTGCTGACTGTTCTAATCAGGAGGAACGCGATCGGTGCCCATCTATGGCGTTCTCAGGCATTGTTGAAACTGTTGCTGATAATATTAATGTGTCTAACTTGTATAACCATGATGATTTTCTTGATGTAACAGTTGACTTTATGGGTGACTGTTTTGATCCGGGTTTTGTGTTTCTTGAGGACCCCTTAACCGGGTCAGCGTCTGAAGCATATGCCCCTCCTAGCCCGTTAGGTTAAAAGCCAACGCTCTTGTCGTTTTGGCCGGATGCGGTTCCTAACGCATGGCTGGATTTTAAACGTTATTTTGATATTTTTTCTGCAGTCAGGGTAACTGGGATGCCAAATTATCTTGAAGCGAGAGTGCCAGTTCAGTCAGGGTTAAAAATTGATAGTTGGAGGAAGCTCTTAGTTGATTATCCAGATGTACAATTAATCGATCATTTGGAATTTGGTTGGCCGATAGATTATTCGCCTAGCTTTCCACCCTCTCCAACTCTGAAAAATCATGCGCCAAAATGTGAGCTTCTCACGCATGTGGCGGCATTTATTAAGAAAGAGTGTGCCTTTGATGCGATGCTAGGTCCATTTAAGGAGCCTCCGTTTTACCCATGGGTGCAGATAAGTCCTGTAATGACTAGGCCTAAAAAAGATTCAAATGAAAAACGAATAATAATTGACCTTAGTTTTCCGTTGGGAGATAGTGTGAATTCAGGAATTAAGAGAGGGTTCTACCAGGGTAGGCCTTTCTCGTTTTCCCTCCCGTCTGTAACGACGTTGTCGGATAGGTTGATCATTACAGGGACGGGTTCATATCTGTGGGCGGGTGATCTTGCTCGTGCTTACCGTCAGCTCAGGGTATGCCCGTTGTCGGTCCCGCTGCTAGGGATTATGTTAGAAAATGACATTTTCATCGATATTGCTCCACCGTTTGGCTGCCGCACCTCGGCCTTGGCATGTGCGAGGACTACGAGGGCGGTAGTGTGGTTGATGCGGCAGAAAGGTTTTTTCTGTCTATGTTACCTGGATGATTTTGTGGGAATAGAGAAAACAAAAGAAAGGGCGGTTGAAGCGTATCAATTTTTCTTTAAACTCACAGATAGGCTAGGGCTAGCATTGGCACCCACTAAGTGTACCCCTCCGGCTAATAAGTTGTGTTGGCTAGGTTTCCTGATAAATGCTGTTAATATGATGGTCACTATTCCAGAGCAGAAGCTTGCGGAAGTCCTCAATGACTGTCGTGGGTGGAAGGACAAACAGGTTGCTTCTAAGAAGCAACTCCAGAGCATAGCGGGGAAAATGCAACACGTTGCGAAATGTGTAAAACCGGCACGGGCATTCATGAATAGGGTCTTAGCGGCAATTAGGGCTTCACCTAATGCTGGTCAGCATCCGTTTTCGGATGAAATCATGAAAGATATAGACTGGTTCCTAAATTTTGCAGAAAAATTCAATACAGTTGTCCTTCTTCCTCTGAAGCCTGTAACGGAGTGGGTAATAGAGTGTGACTCTACATTAAAAGCGGGGGGGGCATTCTCCCCGGTGGCATATTATGCTGCAGAGTATCCGGATGAAGTCATTGACACGCTGAAATTCATTAATCAATTGGAGGCATTTAACCTGATAACGGCTCTCGGCGTCCTACTGCCTGTCGATCCTAGGAATTATACTGTGGTAGTGAACACAGATAACTTAGTTTCTCAACAAGTTCTGGCTTCGGGTGGAGGAAGGGATTTAATGTTAACGGCATTTGCGAGACAACTCTGGTTAATAGCGGCATTAGACAGCTGCGATATAACAGTAGTACATAAAGATGGGGCTTCCCTAGTGCTAGCGGATAACCTGAGTAGGTTTCATTCGAATAAGCAAGCTGAGGAAGCAGCCCTACTAGAGTGTCGACGAAGGAACTTGACTAGGGTACAAGTCTCGTTCTCATTGAAAAATATTGATTTTTCCTTGTAGATCATGCTCTGATAATCCTGGAAGATAGCCACTCTACTGCTTCTATCTTCCAGGGTACAGCTTGACTCATCATCTCCAACTAGTTGCGGCACTGACAGAGGCTCTGGCTAGGGGCACCTGGGCAAACAAACGCCTACATCTTCAAACATATGAGAGATTCTGCCTGAAACATGCTGTCGACATCTTGCGGCCTTCAGTCTATGACATCCTGTCATATATAATGTTCCTTAATTCATTTCTTAGATCCCCGGGCTCAGTAGCTAATTACCTGAGTGGAGCTAAGACCTGCATTCAGGCCCTTGGGGGAGAAGTCACTAATTTTGATGCATATCATGTCACTGTACTAAAGAGAGGGATTGTAAAAAATTCAACACATATCATGAATCGAGCATCTCCGCTCACTCCTAATGAGCTGAAGATGATAATTGCATATTTAACTCCGTTCAATGAGCAATCATATGTGTATATAGCCGCATTGTTGATAATTTACTTTACATTAACTCGACAGAGTAATGTAACTACCCATTCACTCCAGGTCATGGGCGCTCATACCATTCGGGCTGCTGAGATCGTTATTACTAACCAAGGCCTACTGGTCTCCATTACCTCCTCAAAGACACAAAATATGTCTCAGCCTCCTCTAACCTATCTTCTTCCGAGAATGCCTGCATCACAATGCTGCCCTGTTACTGCATGGATAAGATATAAGAATGTCTTCAATCCTCCTCCGGGTGGCCCGGCCTTTCTCCTTCCGTCGGGTGCTCCGGTGACTGCTATCTGCTTGACCAAGGTGCTAACTGCCGTGGCTAATATCCTGTTTGGACCTGAACGTCCGCTTACGCTCCATAGCCTTCGAAGGGGTGCTGTGCAGGCCTGTGTAGCAGCAGGTCTCCCAATTGGTGCGATAAAAGAGGCTGGTCCCTGGAAGAGTGATGCGGTCTCGGCATACCTTCCACAGACTGTGAGTTTGGCGGTCCCATCAGCCCTCGCCTCTATTTTGGGTTGAGGGCTGCTGGTTCTGGGCTAGGTCCTCTCTGTCATCTCTTTTCTTGCCCGCTACATTTCCCAAACCTAACAACATGTAACTAGTCATTTCTCTAATCACTTAAACTTGTTCGATATGCCTGACACTGATCATGATATCCTTTAACCTTGCTGGTACCCTATGCGATACCTCAAAACTTCATTGTCAATTAATTCTTGACACCATACATGATACACGATATCGATATGTTCTCCAGACAAGCCCGACCTGCCTGCAGGTTATGTTCTCCAATAACATTTTTGTTATTTCCATATCTTTCTTGTCTCCAGTTTGTTCCCGGATGTAAATTACGCATGTTGGCACTGTCAACATGGATAATTTACTGGCGGGAACACATGCACTACTTTTTCTCGGCACTACTTTCTTGCCCTATTTCGCAGTCACTCTCTGCTGACCCGCACTTCACTTTCATGCTGGCCTGCCTCCTGGCAAGTCGCTTCACCCACCCACCCACCCGATATTAAGGAGGTAAGGGGTAGGGGTTGAGGGCTGCTGGTTCTGGGCTAGGTCCTCTCTGTCATCTCTTTTCTTGCCCGCTACATTTCCCAAACCTAACAACATGTAACTAGTCATTTCTCTAATCACTTAAACTTGTTCGATATGCCTGACACTGATCATGATATCCTTTAACCTTGCTGGTACCCTATGCGATACCTCAAAACTTCATTGTCAATTAATTCTTGACACCATACATGATACACGATATCGATATGTTCTCCAGACAAGCCCGACCTGCCTGCAGGTTATGTTCTCCAATAACATTTTTGTTATTTCCATATCTTTCTTGTCTCCAGTTTGTTCCCGGATGTAAATTAGTGTGCAACATGACACAACTTTATGCTCATGTGCTGCAAGTATCCTGCAAGGTCCGCTATTTTTATGAAGCCTTTGTCCATACACTAAATCCCTAACACACGCATGTGAGCTGGAGATATATTCATATAAAGGTGATGTTAGCACCTATGGCAACTGTCGTCAATAAATTTGCCAAGTATTCAATGACAGGTATTGGTTACAGTTTTAACAATTGGATATGCTTTGAATAACCCAATGACTGCTCATCCATTGGGTTGAGAGGAGCTTTAGGGGCTCTTATTTCAATTGAGAGACTGAATACTCATTGTCAGGTTGTCCAACACTACATGGTATTGATGCTCATATTACCTAGCTCACTACACTTGCTATATCGCTAGTCTGTAGTCTGGATGTAGCGTTCGTACACTTGTCTGGAATTCCATTCAGGGTTGTAGAATGGTGCACTTTAAAGTTGGAGTGACTATTTCTGTTATCTTTCAATATACTTTAAAGTTCCTTGCTGTGTAGCTGTACAGAAAAAGCCAAAACTTGTTGTCGGTCAGTTATTCTACTCTGCTCTTCTGCCATTCTTTGGAGCGGTGGAACTCTCTAATACCTGGGCAATAGTTCCATATAGAAATCGTCTGGAGTGTCAACTATTATTGTGTCTGTGTCATTAGACCATTCATATGATTGTATGCCTTTGTTTGGGTGTGAGGTCTTGGCAACATGTAAGGTCAAATCATGACAGACACTGATGTGATGCAGAGTAACTTGTTGCAGTACTTACTTTGGGGGTGGTTTGTAACCTTACAAAGGTTACTGGTTGCAGAACTGCAACATTTATAGAGAGGCTCCAATAAATCGGCCCAATCTTTGGTTGAAGATTAAACTTCAGTAGGGAGTGTTGTACAAGTTGGGGACATCTTTACAATATTGTAACGGCGAAGCTTTGAGGCAGCCCCAAATCTCTTCAGTCCGGCAGTAGTTGAGCGGTAGTTGGGCACTTGTATCCAGTGGATAGCAGCAAGGGTTTCGAGGAAGGGTGGGTAAAGATGGGTGCAGTGGTGGTTCCAGCAACGAGAACAAAGCGGGAGAAAACGTAAAGGTACAGGGCCCCACCCAAGCACACAAATCCTCTGGTCAGGGGGAGGAGTATGCCTGGGAGAAAAAACAAAGGTAGAGTATAGGAAAGAGAAATGAGGAGAGTTGAGTCAAAGGACTTTGTCTATTTGCTCTATGGTGACCATCCAGTGAGCCATACACACGGATAGAGTAAGAGTAGAAAGTGAAATGCTGGCGGGCTCCCCATCCTGGAACTCTTTTCAGACATATCAAGGAAGAGCAAGGGCAGTGGAGAGGATATATAGAGAGGTGTGGACAGAGTGCGGTCCGGATAGCAAGTGTCTGCTTGTTGCAGTATGCAATCGTGACGATTTTATAGTGCTACCCTACATAGACCAACCTGTTTAAATAAATAAACAAATAAATACAATAAAATATGACACATAAAAACAACATGGCGTAAAACCTCCAAGTCACTCACCCAATATGTTAGCAACAAAACCCAATTTTCGACTCAGTGGAATTATGCCGATACTGAATAAACCAGTCCTTGCCCTATACCTAGCCTGGCTTCCAGTCTATGTAATGACAAGTATGTGTAAGTGATTGGTTTGCTCAATGCGGATTCGAACTCCTGACCATCCGTAGCGGATTATGCGCTTTAACCGATTTGGCCACTCCATCCGAACCCATTCTTACGACGATACGACCCCTGCTTTGTCAGGACACAATTGGTATGTGTGAAGAATAGTCCGTTTAAGACATCTACTATTCTGTATGACGCTTAGAATAGGTGCTAATTAATAGCACATAAGAAATATTTCTTCTATTGAAAACAACATGAAATCCAAGTCAAAATACCATTTTAAAAAGGCATAGTTCCAAATAAATATTCAAGAAAAAAAAGAAAAGAAATCTGGACCACAAGTTAAGCAAACTAAATAAATATATGATTCCTTGCATATCAGATCTGTCTTCCATACGCTCTGATCGTACCTGCTGGCCGAATCGGCAGAGCAGAGGCTTCTTGTGTGGAAGGTCGGGAGCCGCAATCCCATCCAAGTCAAAGCGATGACTGATTAAATTGATACATCACACTACCTAGCCTGACGCTCGGCAGGAATAGGATAGAGCAATACATGCCGAGCATATTATAAGGGTAATGTTACCACTGGATATCGGATTATGGTGCCCGTTGCCGGTGTAGGACGTTAGAAACACTACCCCCTTCAAAACACTATGGTAGTATTTTCTAAGTTCAAAACACTACGCTACATACATTCAAAACACTACACAAGTTCAAAACACTATCATGACATGGCATCACCACAAACATCAAACATATCTCGATGTAAGCCTGAGCATAACGTAAGCCCAACATAACCCAACATAACAGCCTTTGCGTAGAGCTAGGTAAAAAGTTGTGGGTATGTTCAAAACCTTGACGTGTGTCACCATGTCTCGACGTAACTCAACGTGCTGATATGCTGATAGTGCTGCGGCGTTTAAAAACATATTAGTATACACCAATAGTGCTGCGGCGTTTAACAACATATTAGTATACACTGATAGTGATGTGGTGTTTAACAACGTATTAGTATACAATGATAGTGCTGCAGTGCTTAATGCCGCATTAGTATACCCTGATAGTGCTGCGGTGTTTAACCACATATTGGTATACACTACTAGTTCTGCAACGTTTAACAATGTATTACTATACGTTGATAGTGGTGTGTTGTTTGACAACGTATTAGTATACACTGATAGTGCTGCAGCATTAAACTGTGTATTAGTATAGCCTGATAGTGCTGCAGGGTTTAACAACATATCAGTATACACTGATAGTGATGTGGCGTTTAACAACATATTAGTATACCTTGATAGTGATGCAGCGTATACCAATGTATTATATATGGATAGTGCTGCAGCATTTAACACCATATTAGTAGTATACGCTGATAGGGCTGCAGCATATGTACCAAGTATCAGTATACACTGATATCGCTGCTCCTTTTAACAATGTATTAGTATACACTGATACTACTGTGGAGGTTACAACATATTAGTATACGCTGATAGTGCTGCCGCGTTTAACTATGTATTTGTATACATTGATAGTGCTGCAATGTTTAACACCCTATTAGTACATGCTGATAGTGCTGCAGTATTTAACAACATATTGGTATACAGTGATATTTTTTATTATATTTGTTTATTGAGGCTGTATTTATACTGTCCATGGGCATATAAGGACGGGTACCCAGGCTTGTTTTCAATGCTGGCCAGATGTAGTGTTGTTGTTATCTTACCACACATTAGGTGCTGATAAGGTATTTGATTGCCTGCATTTCAGTAGCAGATATATAATTGGTTGGTATGGTTAGTAGCCTATGTTAGTTTATTTTTATTTTCTTGGCATATGTGTATTATTTCAGTTTGTTATACTCTTATTACTAGACTAGCCTACTCCTATTTACATATCATAGGCTTGTATGTAGCTGAGTGGTGTTATCTGGCTACTTTTGCCATGGTTACCTTCCATTGGGCATCTCGCTGGTGGGCCATAACATATCACATGCCCCTTTGCGGTGCAGCTTAGTGGGGGTTTCCTAGCCTTATTTTGCACAGATATTTTTTGTAAGTTTTTAGGTCAGGAATTTGTCGTTCCTTTACCATTTGGGCATTCCACACCTTGGTAGCCATTTCCAGCGCGCTTCTCTCATGAGCTTTTATTTAGCTTCTGGTCTGCTTTAGTACTGATCCATCATTTGCTCTAGTAGCCCTTTGTGGTTACATGGTGATTATTTAGTATATGTAGATGTTTGAGCTTGTTTTGTGTTGGGGTAGGGCTATTCTAGATCGATCCAAAATAGGGAAAGAATGCTAGGTAGCTGTTGGCAGTTAAGGGTGCTCTTGGCTCATTGATGTTTGAGCTTGTTTTTGTGTTGGGTTTGGCTATCCAAGATCGATCCGAAATAGGGAAGGATCGTTAGATAGCTAAAGGTTTAGGCGTTATTGGTTTTATTTTCTGATCACCCTTGTAGTGGATGCAAATACTATATTAGTTGTTTGCTTTTTGTTTTACTACTACTTATGAAATAGCCTACTGTATATTTATAGGATTGTACATAGTTTGTAGCTGTTTGTTATCTACTGAGGGTGGTCCAGATTACACCCTTGGGGCCACCCACTTTGTGGGCCATTACCTATCACATGGCCTTCTGGGGTTTTGCCCCAGGGTGTTTTCAGGGTCTCCCTATTTTACATATATATTGTTGTATGTCTTCAGATCGAAAGTCTCTGTTTTTGGTGGTTTGTTTTTGTTTGGTATCTACTAAGGGTGGTCCAGGTGTCTCCCTTGAGGCAGCCCCATTTGTGGGCCATGAGATATCAGATGCCCATCTGGGATTCTGGCCCTAGGGTGTCATCAGCATCCTCCCTTTTTTACAGAGATGTTTTTTGTATGTCTTTAGATCAGGGATCTGCCTTTCTTTTACTGATTGGGCATTCCAGGCCTTAGCAGCCATATCTATTCTGCTTCTTTCATGGGCCTTTATGCTGTTCCTTGTTTGTTCTATTAGTGGTGCATTGTTTATTTGTGTATCTCTGGTTGGTTGCTTTTGGTATATCCTATCGCTACTGTACCCAAATGTGAGTGTTTGAGGTGTACTAGTCTTCTATGTTTTACCAATTTTGCTTTGGTTTGCATGTGCAGGTCATAGGTGGGGTGCATTCTGTCCACCCTGAGACATATTTGTAATGCTTTATTTTGTAGGATTTGCAGTTTGTTGAGCAGTTCTTGCTTTACTCCCATGTGTATTGTGTCTCCATACTCAAAATATGGGAGTACCATTCCTTTGAAGCGCTTTATTGCCATTTATTGCATCATGAATTCTCTTAATTTGCAAATAACCAGAGTTTGTGATTTAGGTTTTGTATGATTTTTGTCACACGTAGGTTGTAGTTTAGTTGGCTGTCCAGCTCTATGCCTAGGTATCTGTAGTGCTTTACTTTTTCCAGCACCTGGTTTCCTAGTTTGCACTGGGCGTTACTTTCTGGTAGTGGTCTATGTGAGAAGAGGTCTGTTTTGGATTTTCTGGCAGTTATGGTTATTTTATTAGATTTGCACCAGTCATCCAGTTCGTGTAGTAGTTTATTTAGTTTATTTGTTACCTCTTCCTCAGTGCTTCCCTCAGCATATATGACGGTATCATCTGCACATAGATGGAGGTATTCAGTGTCTAGCCACTTCTCTACGTCATGTATGTATATTATGAAGAGTAGTGGTCCTAGGACTGACCCTTATGGGACTCCACATGTAATTGGTTTGCATTCTGATATGCTATTTTCTACTTTGGTTTTTTGTTCTCTATTTCTCAGGTAGCATTCGATCCAGTTTCTTGTGGCTGATTTTATACCTATTTGGTTGAGTTTTTGAAGTAGTATCTTGTGATCTACTGTGCCAAAAGCCTTGCTGAAGTCTATGAATGCTGCCCCTGATATTTTGTTGTTGTTCATTGAGGACAGTAAGTCACTGGTGAGTAGAGCTATGGTTTTTGTTGTGCAGTGGAGTTTTCGTAGTGCTGAGTGGTGGTTTAAACGGTAGAGCCCCGTCATCGAATGCAGAAGGTTGGGAGTTTGGTTCGCTGTTGAGTGATACCAATGGCTTTAAAATGTATACTTGGCGCTTTCCTCGCATGGCATTTGGCATTAATAGGATAGGGCAAGGACTGGTTTGCTCAGTGTCAGGATAATATGACTCGGTGGGATATTGGGTCCTGGTGCCAGTGGCCTGATTTCCCAGTGGGGAAGCACTATCAATTTGTCCTGAGTGTGCACTGTGACAAGTCAGTACCCGTCCTGATATGACCTTCCATGTTACTAGGATATCAAACAATAACCACTAACAACAACCCGTACTGCCCCACCTTACTACATACTGCCCTGTAGTGTTTTGAACTTAAAGGTGGTGTTTTGAACTTAAGGATAGTGTTTTGAGCATGGCAATAGTTGCGTTTTGTACCTACCTTCAACCATAGTGTTTTGAACCTGGGTTGAAAACACTACCATGGTGTGTTTGTATGGTAGTGTTTTGAACTTACTACACCGGGTCTCCCACCATCACTATAAAATCACCACGATTGCACACTGTCACAAGTTGCTGCCCATCCTGATATGACATTTGATAGCATACAAACGAACATTTAAACAAACATCACTACAACACTTCCCCAAAACTCCAAACTCTGAAACAGAGTTGTGGAACTTTCCCGGCCACTCCAGCCTGACTGGGCGGGTTTCACTGTGCGTATTTAATCGGAGTCCGTAAGCCGGCATGCCACTCAGCTGTCCACCTGTGTAATTACCTGCGCCTGCTTTCCGCCAGGGTGGTTGGTGCATAGCCCCGGCGGTCCAGCGTCCCTCTCACATCCCGACTGCCCGGCAGGGGGCGCCACAGAGCTAGCGTATTATCCGGCGTCGGACTGGCTTAGTCCTGATGCGGCAGGCACATGTCGCCCTGTCGGACTGACACCCAACATGTCCGTCGGCGTGGGGCGTTAATATATGTGCTGTGTAGGGGATTATGCGAATATAATTGGCATACGTTGGTTGGTTGTTGGGGTTTTACGTCCTGGCTATATATATGGTTATATCAGGACGGATACGGACATGTGATAGTGCACACTCATGACAAATTTATAGTGCCACCCCATTATGCCGCCAGCACCATGACCCGATAATCCACGCAGACACATTATCCTGGCATTGAGCCAACCACTCGTTGCCCGATCCTATTATTACTGTCGAGTGCATGGCTAGGAAGTGACAAGTAGGATTTGTTAAGTCATCGGTTTGACTCGGCCAGGATTGGAACCCATATTTAGCCATTTACTCGCGAACCAGTCCTTGCCCCAGTAATACATTGCGCCAGGCTAGGTAACGAAAAGTATTAATTGGTTTGACTTGATCGGGAATTGAACTCCCTATTGACCACCCAGGAACAGTGTGCTCTATTAACGAGGCAACCGCGTCCTGTATATCAGGGTGGAGACGCCAAGTGTGCCAAACATTTCTGGCATCATAATGACCCTCGCGGTTATAGGGTTAATGTTGGTGATGATGTTGTAGTGAAAGGTTTGGATGGGAGGGAGTCTCATGATACTCATGCTATTTCCACAATCCAAGGCAGGATAAGACAGTAAAATGTGTTCCCAATTGCGGATTACGGCAAGTGACTGAAATTTCTACTTACCCAATTGGCAAAACTACTTGCCCAAGCCCAAGTCAAAAACTGACACACTATTTGAAAAACGGACGCTGAAGGACATAAATTGTCATAAGCAATTAAGAACAGACAGTGCTGGGCACAGTCGTTAATAAGTACAACTCGCGCTCAATAGTTAATATAATATATTATGCGTATATAAATGCTGGAGTTAAATGGTTCTAATTCATTATTATCGCTAGATTAATAATTAATTATCATGCATCTGGCTCGTTAGGATATCTCGATACTGTCCAATCAATGCCGTTCCTTCCGAGGCCGGGACTGCACTAGGTGGTGCCAAAATGGCGGGTTCATCATTGGCCCGGTAGGCATATATGATTGTTCATCGTTGGCCCGGTAGGCATATGATTGCGAGCCCAGACAGCAATAAATACTTGTCCATCCCATCCCCGCTACGTTTCCTCCTTTTGATGTAGGCAAATTTCTATATTGATAATATATGTGTTCCAAAGCAAACTAGGTGCCTCGGGCATCTCGGCAGTCCTTATGGACTCCAGGTCACTGCTCCAGGGTGGCTCTAGAGGTTCACTGAATAGTGCGGGCCATCTTGGTGTTGTAATTGCTGCCTCCTTAGCGCCACACAGATCCTTTCTAAAGAAAATGTCATCGTCTGTGAGAGAAACCTCACAATGCGGCATAAGTGGGACACCCTACCCTAGGCCTAATTAAGCCTATGCGGGTAATACTAATAGCGTCTCTAAAGCTCTCGACCACCTTCAGTGTCATAATTCACAAAGGCGGAAGCTTGAGTAATATACAGTAAAACCCCTTTAATCCAATCTTGGTTAATCCAAACGATCGGTTAATCCAAACTTTTGTTGGCGGCTCGCCAAAATACTACCATTTATCATATAAAAAAGTTGGCTAAACCAAAGTCGGTTATTCCAAATTAGTGGTTAATCCAAACAAAATTGACAGACAACAGGCCACTTCCGGCATGGTTAAACCAAACTTTCGCGTGGTTATAAGGTCATCTGAGACCCAACCCACCTTTTTATATGATAAATGGTAGTATTTTGCCGGGACGCCAACAACAGTTTGGATTAACTGATTGTTTGGTTTAACCGAGCTTCCTTTAATGGGGTTATACTGTATATACATAAAAAAAAGAATAATCAAAGCGCCAGGCTAGGAAGATACAAGTATTAAATTAATAAGTCATTGATTTGACTCGGTCAGGAACCAAACTCCCGATATCACACACGTGAGTCCCACGCTCTACCGATTCGGCCACTGCGTCCGGTATTATAAGAGAGAGGAGAGGGGGAAATAGACACACAAACATATAAATATATATATATACACTAAAACTTCTCTATACTGAACCCTCCACAGATCGAGCACTCTCCTATATCTATACACATATTTATATATCAGTGTAAAGTTGACGGCTGGCATTGTAGGAAATCAATACAGGCAAGAAGAGAAACAGAGAGTATAAAGAGTGAAAGTAGAGTGAGAGATTGTACCCTCAGGTTTATTATTATATAGTGGTACATGGATCTGGTATGGCATACCACCTGACCATTATCTCCAATCAGCAACACACATTTCTAGTTCCACCAATGAACAGTAAGCATTCTGGGGTCACCATGGCTACCATGCGGTGTGGCTGCTTGGTAGCCATGGTGACCCCAGAATGCTTATTGTTCATTGCCTACTTTATGTGTGTGGTGATCCGTGACTAACAGTTGGGGGGAGGGGGTAGTGAGTAGAGAGCTCTTGGGGTTCCTTACACACTATCACTAGTGCCTCATTCACACTATCTACCTAATACACAATGATTATTGACCAAAGGTTAAGAATCACCAGACACTGCATACATACATTCACGCACCTGGCCCTATACATCATTTACATTAATAGACCATTTGTACTCCTTTATACACCATTTGCATTCCCCACCAATGCGTTTTATCGGAATATTTTACTTCAGGACCCCAGCTTAGCATTTTCAGGTGGTATGCAAATGGGATACAACTCTATTGGAATACAATTATATTTGAATAAAACATCATATATATTTATACACTACAATACATTATAAACCACTGCCTTGTGGTATAGGGTCTTGATAGAATCAATGGCTAAGGGAGCAAACCCTAACAGAAAACCATGCTTCCGTGGCAGCATTAATGGTGGTGATGAAGGGAACTCCCAACATCTCCCGGCCAGCTACTGCAGGGACAAATAGTTTGCGCCTGTCTTGACATGTTCTTGGTGGTGTGAAACCTCTATTTGCTCCCCGAGAGAGTGCTGCTAGTAACTTGCAAATGCCAGCAGCACTTCAACACTTTGCAAGCAGCTTTTATGAAATGCACAACTGCACGAAACAGTGGCGGTTAAGAAATAAAAGCATGAAGACCGACAGCATGATGATGATGATGATGATGATGATGATATTAATACGAATGAAAAATGTGTAATGTTATGTTGTACGCAGCTGCATTGCTTGCATACATAGAAGCTAGGTCCCTGTCTAGAACCAAATGGAAATGCCACCGGTTTGCTACCTACTGAGCCTTTCAGCAAGGGCCCTATGGGAATTGCTCGAGCACCAGTGATACTCCTATAGTAATGGGCACTCACACAGTCGTCGGTTTTTGATGTTCTCCCTCATGTGCTGGTGGTGTAGCTAGGGACCCAGCATTGGGATCCTCTCAGTACAACGGACTACCCCCCCACCCCCCAACACACATGCACACACACACACAAAGCACATATCAACAGGCTGCCGTCAACACTGGGCACAGAGTCCATCACAGTCGCCACTAACACAATCAGAGCCCTCCGGCGAGGGATTCCTGTTGGCTACCGCCAACAAAATAGTCGAAATACACCCATGCGCTCGGGGCGTCACCACCGTCGTTGTTTTGTTGCAAATGGACTGTGTTGCCCGGCGGTTGGACCGCCGGGGGCCGGGATATGGTCGTGGGGCAGCGGGGCGGGGCGGCGGGCCCTCATTGCGGCGGGAGAAGGAGGAGGGACGGCGGGGAAGCGCGGCCGGACGGCGTGGCGTCGGGATGCCGGTGAGGTAGGCGGGGCCGCCCCGCGGGGGGTTGGTCGGGGTTGGGGCGACGGGGCAGGGAGGCGGGGCGGCGGCGCAGTTGGGCGGCGGGACGGGGGAGCCGGTGAGGGAATAAGGCGAGGGGGCAGGGAGGATACCCGGGGGAGTCCCACTTCCCTGACCGTGGACAGACAATAGCTGCCTGGGTAATCTAATCAGCGGCGGGCTCTGTTGCGACAGGGAAGAGACGGGTTAAAAGGAGCCGGGCGATAATAGAGTAATAGACTAGAGCTATGCCTGCAGGTGGCGCCACCCAGCCCGGTGTGCTGCGGGCCGAGCCTAACCGAATTCTCCCCCGCCGCCGTGATCACAGCGCCATCTCCCGGGTAATGTCGCTATAAATGCGCTGTGATCACTTGCTCGCCACAAAACCGATATAAACACCGGCTATGATCTCACTTCCGCTGCAATGTCAATGCTACAGTGAACCCCCGCTTGTATTATCAACTGGATATAGCGGACACACTGGACGTGTATACATATAATAACCCGCATTAGAATCGGTGGTCCGGATTTCAAAGTTTCATATTCATATCCATATCGGTAATTAAAGTAAGACCCCTTTAAATCTACCGACAATGGGACCGACTTTAGATAGTCCATGTAGGGAGGTGGTGGGGTTTAGGGATTGTTCTCTCTAGTTACAATGGTATTGTATGGTAATGACATAGGGGCTGGTCGATATGCTGAGCTGGTCACTTAGAGAGGTTTTACTGTAGTCTCTTACTTTGGTGTTCGGATACCATTTGATCTGTATGTACTGCTACTCAGATAATGCTTGTTGACTGGTGTTTCAATGCCGGTTAGAAGAGTGTTCACTTTTGGGATCTTCAGTCCTGATATGACCTTAGATGTTGCTAGGACGTAACCTAACAATATACAGACAAACTTCTGGGATCTACACCGGGCATGGCGACCAAATTGGTAGAGTGCGAGCGTCGCATGCGGGATATCGGGAGTTTGGTTCCCAGGCGATTCAAACCAATTACTTATACAATTGATACTTCATTATTACTTCCCCTTCCTAGCCTGGCACTTGGCAATAATGTGATAGGGCAAGGGCTGCTTTGTTCAGTGTCAGGATAATGTGACTGAATAGGATATCAGGTCTTGGTGTTGGTCGCCTGATTTTCCAGTGGGGCAGCACTATAAGGTCACCATGAGTGTACCCTCTCACAAGTTGGTACCCTTCCTCATATTACCTTAGATGTTGACAGGACATAAACTCCAACAACCAACCAATCGGGGATCTAGTCGGATTCAACCTCTGTCATTCCATTTCATCAAAATCCGAAATTCCGTGGCCGCATTCCTTCCTTTCTTTGTGAGCTTTTAACTTCCTAAGTGTCTTTTGACACATGTTTGATTAGAGCCTTTTCCAGTATGTCTAGAAATGATGGTTGGCGAAGTATGCATATGCCAGATCCCAAGTTAAGCACGTCTGGTATAGATAATTAACAATGAGACAGGAGTAGTATAATTTGCATTTATTCAATCAGAATAACAAAAGGTCATCGACCAACAGTAAATCAGCATAGGTCATTAATCGGTGAATCAATCTCGTCACTCTCACGCCTACCACTTGAGTACCCTGTTTTTCAGTTGGGGGGGGGGGGGGGGGGTGGCAAATTGGTGGGAAGGGTGTTGGTCGCATGTTTGTGTCCAGTCGGCAAGTGAGCGAATGTGTTGCTCGATGTGATGTCAACAACCGGAGAAAATGCTGCAAGTTGGCAGCATCGGTTTGAGTTTTAGTTTGAAAGTAAGAATATAGGTGGCGTGGTTGTATGCATAATGCCTGCCAGTGTTGGTGTTTGACACTAGTGGACAGCAAGCAGTGTGGTTCAGGTTTGAATCAATAGGTGGCGGGTGAGTGCCGTAAGTTTGGCTGAAGGCCTTACCCCTCCCGCCCCATCGCAAATTACCCATGTTATGCAAACATGAACAATGGTATTTGCTGTCGATATGGCACTAAGCAAACACTACTAAAGTAATAAATCACCACAAAGTTTGCTTCGTTACCACTGGCTACCACTATATTGTTTGGGATTTCAAACCAACCAAACTGAAACTCTCTCCAATTCAAGTAGTGTTCCCAATTCATTGGAATAGACACACAAACTACAAATCACCCCTGCCATACAATGAGCTAGTAACTTCCAGGGGAGTTATTGTTACAAGGAGGTGCCACGGTAGATAGAGATACATGACTTCCCAATGGGCGTATTGTATTAAGGAGGTGTCACTGTACATATATACACATTAACTTAGTGTCGGTGGTATCCCCTCATGAGCCTTTCTAGTTTTCCATTCACTCTCTCATTCCGTCCCACTTACCGACCTTCACTACGGGGCTATATCCTGCGCATTGACAGTGTCAGTTTCAGTGTATTGAATTGTCCGCTGATTTGTTCTATTTCAGAACCCGGGATCTGTTACGACGAGAGCGATCGATGTGTGAAACACTCC
Source organism: Branchipolynoe longqiensis (assembly GCA_030323885.1). Classification (NCBI taxonomy): domain Eukaryota; kingdom Metazoa; phylum Annelida; class Polychaeta; order Phyllodocida; family Polynoidae; genus Branchipolynoe; species Branchipolynoe longqiensis. Next base: position 87,925,036 of record CM059191.1, on the reverse strand, counting down.
GAGGAAGGGAAGTGTACAAACAGTGCCTTGCACCAATTCGCCAATTATTGTAAACGCTCGTGCGGACTCTGCAGTAAGTACTACACATGAATGTCACCGATATCACTTGAAGTTCTATAGTCAGATGCCTTTGAGTTTCAGAGACTTTTTAGATAAGTATATTAAGGTCATCCTCCTGACATGTCTTAATTTACTTTCCTTTATAAATTGTTACCTTTGGAGATATTTGATTTGGAAATATCCGATTTAATGTAACTAAATTGAAACTTATATATGTTATATGAAAAGTTCAGGCGCAACCCCAATGAATGCCAATCCGAAGAATTAATCAAGCTAAAAGATACCTCCAGCTACTTGTACTTCTCATAAACTCCTCCTTGCACCAAAAGGGAATCTAAAAAAAAAGAACTTTTTGAAGGTTTAATTCCAATGTGTATCTGCCTTTTTGGATTGGCGTTTATGGTGACTTGTGCCCGAACTCTTCATATATATATATATATATATATATATATATATACACATATATATGCATATATATATATCATCATCATCAAGCTGCCGGTCACGATGCGACAAAGACTGCTTTCATTACTTGACTGCTGCTCTCCATTTAGCTCTCTCCTGTGAGAGTGATGTCCATGAGTTGGTCTTAATGTCTCTCAGTTTCAGGTTTCTCTTGGTGGTATCCTTGAGCCGGAGATGAGGGCGCCCTCTCTTTCTGTAACCAGAATACAGTTGAGAGTAGAGGATCTGCTTTGGTAGCCTTTCTGATGATATCCTCATGAGGTGTCCAGTCCACCGGAGATTCTTTTTGATCAGAAGATCTTCCCTAGAGGGCAGCGCCGTCCGTTTGATTATTTCCTCATGTATCACGTTGTCCTTCCATATATATATATATATATACAAATATGTATATATTTATACATATATATGTATGTGCATATATATATACATATATATATATATATATATATGTGCATATATATATATATATATATGAGGGTACCTGAAGGGACTATTAGATCTAGAGCATAATGGAAACATACACCACTTGCGATTTCGGGGCTGACACCATACCCATTACACTACCTAGGCCCCCTGATACAATCACCTGATCTACGACTTCTGACGATATAGTCCTGGCCACTAACGCCAAATAACTGTAGAATTGTACCTATATATATACCCATATCAGGAAAATTGGGCAATGACCGATTAATGGAAGTCTAGCTCACCGGGTAATGGGTGAGTGCGGGAAATGTCACAAATACTTTCTCATTATTAGTTGTGATAACTGGCGTTATCACCAGCCAGATATATATATATATATATATATAAATATATATAGTGAGAGAATAATAACCCAGACATGCATAGATACATGTACATATACGATCCAAAGCATAGATTCAGACAAACGATGATATAACAATGAAGCGTTCAGGCGCAAAACCACGTAAACGCCCATCCACAAATATAGTTTAAATCAAAGAATTGTACCTGCAAATAATTGTAATTCTCACTAATTCCACCTTCCATATGATCACATCGTTATGGAGTAATGAACAAAAGAGTGACAACATAACAAAATAAAATGATTGAACCCTTGATTCCAATGTTTATTCCCATTTTGGGATTGGAGTTTACGGGGTTTTGCGCCTGACCTCTTCAAATGTAGTTTTCGATAACTGAATGTGTTTTGCACAGTCATTAATACTCCATACTTCGACGACAGCATACACTTTTCGAAAAAAAAAGCACTAACGTAGATTTGATAGGAGGTGTCCAGTTCAGCCCATGGCGCACTTAATAAGCATGTGTTGATGCATGCACGCGCATACACATCTTATGGCCCTGTCACACTACGACGTAACGACGTCGACGTAGGGAGAACGTGAAGAACGTTGAACTTCTCGGCGTAGTATGCAAATTTGGGCACAAGTTGAACGTGGATGCAGCGTAGTGGACGAGAGCGTAACGTCGGTAAAGCGTAGTGATACCGTCATTCAACGAGAGAGGTCAATGTAATGACGCTCACGGAACATGATGAACGTTATTCCATCGCCAGAAGAACGTTACGTCACGTGAGCTATGTCATGAGATGTTGAACGTACATTGAACGCACGTTCTCCTGACGTTCTCCTGACGTTCTCCTAACGTTCTCCTGACGTTCTCCTGACGTTCTCCTGACTTTCCCATTACGCCGCATGGACGTTTCCACCGGTTTTAATGTGGGTCAACGAGTGGAACGTAGTGGAACGTAGTGGAACGTAGTGGAACGTAGTGGAACGTAGTGAGGAACGTTTACCTAACGTCCATATAACATCATTGACGTTTGCTGAACGTGAACAGAACGTGTGGTGAACGTAAACCCTTACGTTCGACCTACGTCAACACTTTTGAACATGTCCAAAACATCGACGTAACTCGACGTAATATGACGTAGCTCGACGTTAGTCTAACGTCATTATGACGTCATCATAACGTAATCCAACGTACATCAACGTAATGACGAAATATCACCACGTTAGGCTCACGTTCGCTCATTACGTCGTAGTGTGACAGGGGTATTATCCAATCATCCTTTTTCAGCAGTTCCTCAAATTAAGACAAGGGCGTACATAAGGATGAAACTAATACAATTTGTGTTGGGTGTAAATATGGCAGAAACTCTAAACCTTTGAAAATGCACCTTGAAGCGAACATTTTAAATGAGGCAATAATATGGTTATAATTATCCATCCCAATATCTAACTATCATTAGGAATACAAGCTTATGAACACTATGGTGCTCGCTACGTCTGGTGGTGTGCAGGTCAGATTGTAAACCATATTATTTAGTGTTGGAAGCTTAACCCACTTGTGACTAGCTAGCTGTGCTTTCTTGAGAAAGATGTCAATTCCAATTCATCTTCTTGACAAAATAGAGTAAAACCTAAGACTCAGTAAGAGTGAGAGTTAGGAAGCACTGAGATGGTGAACCCCCAGTGGATTGTACATATATTTGCGAGTTCTGCATCCACCTGACTAGCATATCAAGGGACAGAAACAGTACTATCACATGTGCCACCATGAATTTACAAATGGTAAATTAATTCTAAAATGTCCTGAATTAGTATCTCGTTCATCTCGTCATAATTCCAATGTGTCAGCCATATTGTATCATTTTCGTTAGGGGGGTGAAGAATGTGCGAACTATTGGCCTGAGAGCAGGTTTACACAACCAGACGTCCTACTATTCCTGGGGACCAGACAGGATGGCCGAATGAGTTAGAGCGTCCGTCTCCCGTGTTGGTAGATCGTGGCGTGGTGGGTTCGAACCCTGGTCGAGTCAAACCAATTACTTCAAATTTGATACTTGTTGCTTCCTAGCCTGGCGCTTGGCATTAATAGGATAGGGCAAGGACTGGTTGGCTCAGTGTCAGGATAATGTGACTCAGTGGGATATCAGGTCATGGTGCTGGTGGTCTGGTCTTCCAGTGGGGCAGCACTATAACGTTGCAATGAGTGCGCACTGTTACAAGTCGGTAGCCGTCCTGATATTACCTTAGATGTTGCTAGGACGTAAAACAACAACAAACAAACAAACCATTCCTGGGATAGCTTGTTAGTCAGTACACTATATAGGGTCATTGCTGCACACTGTTCAGCAATACCTGTCTATGGGGCTCCTTTACTAGATTTATTAAGCATTTGCTGCCACAGAGAAGGACATATTGGGTCAATTTAACAGAACCCGTGATTGCATAAGTGTATGGTGTCAGAGTATTGGTATGCTTGCTAACATTAATTTGTCATGTTTGCACTCCAAATATCTCAAAGGTTAGCCAAGTAAAATAAGGATATAACGACTAATTTAATATATTTATCTTAGAAAAATTACTAAATCTTAAAATCATCGGCCTATGCAACTTTAAGTAAAACCATAAAATATCCGCTTCTATTTGAATAAGTAGGAATGCCCGGTACAGAGAAGCAACATCTCCACTTACAAGTTTGAATTTACAACCCGCCCTGAATAATAACTAGAATCCATACCCTGTCCCTCTAATATCTCTCAAATCCCATCATTCCTTGTGACACCGCGCCGGTAAGATACCAGACGGCCAAGTTCAACTTTGCTGGACAGCCGTGTAAGTGCAATCCCCAGTCTGACAGTCTGCCGCCCACCAAATCATCCACAACGACGCGTCGTGTAGTTTGGCGTACCTAATCGATATGTCACAGGCGACGCGATAAAAAAAACACACCCACGCACACACACAACGTCGAGATAGTACGACGGGGGCGAGAGTGGTGCCATGACCGGCGACCGCTTCCTCCCTAGTTCCGTGATTACCCGCTAGGTGGACACAGAAAGCTGAGTATGAGGTCGACAACTGGGAGCGACATCGGGGGTCAGGCGCGTGAGTGTATATAACCCGGCGCATTATCGGACCTGATTGACAAAGAGCCCGCTATATTAAAGTTGCATTGTCCGATGGCTTTGGGTTTCTGTAGTTTTCTTGAGATACAAATATTAAATTGATTGCTATTTGCTACCTTTCGTTAGTTTGAAGTAATTTTCATTTTAAATGGCCAGCCTTTTGAGATGTTTGTGTTTGTAAAAGGAGTGTACAATTAATCTTGGAAAACGCCCCAAAACTCTTGACACCAAAAGCTTCTGCAGGAACAGCTTCTATTAAATTGACTCAGTGTGCCCCTCCTCTGTGGCAACCAATGCTTAATAATTGTATCATTATCTAAGTTAGATACATATAATCAAATCAAGATAATTATTTTAATTTTGAAAATGTTATGCTTCATGGCAGGTTTAAGTGTCCGTTGTGTGTATGTGTGTGTGGGTGTGCATGTGTGTGTGGTGGGTCACTGGCGGAGATGATGTGGGGGTGGGGCTGGGGGCATGTGGGGGAGGGTGGACTCTGATTAGGAGCGTGTAAGTAAAATGAGACGCAAGCCTCCGACCCCCCATCCACCAACACACATCTCCACACACCAGGATCGTTAGCGCTTCTTCTAGAAGAGGACTGGATGGCCCAGGTCCTTATTTCACGTGACCTTGACCTTGACAGCGTCGATTCCATTCACGCCTTCTGTACACCGGAGATGCTGGTGCAGATGAGAGCGTGGGTGGGTGGGAGGGGGGGGCGGAGGGAGGAGGGCTTAGGGTTGCGGCCATTCAGAGTGACCGAGCAGATCTCGTCAGTATTGCTGACATCGACATATCGCCATCGCCGATGGGGGAGTGGACGGCCATTGTAGAACGATTAGGGAATTGAAATTGCTATATTGCCCGCCTTTATTGGGGCTTTCTCGTGTTATATTGGGAAGTAGAAGACGATGCGCCTATGTGGAAAGTACTGTAGACGAGAAAGACAGTACAGTATAACCCCGTTAAACCAAGCTCGGTTAAACCAAATAATCGGTTAATCCAAACTGTTATCGGCGGCCCGGCAAAATGCTACCGTTTATCATATAACAAAGTTGTTTAAACCAAAGTTGGTTAATCCAAATTATCGGTTAATCCAAACAAAGTTGGCGGACCCCAGGCCACTATGGTATTGTTAAACCAAATTGTCATGTGGTTGTAAGGTCATCTGAGACCCCGCCAACTTTTTTATATGATAAATGGTAGTATTTTGCCAGGTCACGGAAAAAGGTTTGGATTAACAGATCGTTTGGCTTAACCGAGCTTGGTTTAACAGGGTCATACTGTATATACATAACAAAACAATAATCAAAGTGTCCACATACATTGCATATCACATGTGCAATCCATGTTTACTCAAAATCAAAGTCAAAGCTTGGTTAAACCAATGAGCAGTTAATCCAAACAAATTTCTAAGGTCCCTTCAAGTTTGGTTTAACGGGGTTATACTATAAAAGGATTACTAAGGCACGCTGATGAAAATATACTAAGCATTGTTGATGATATGTTGGGGGACAATAAGGCATTTTTGATGATATGTTGGGGGGCAATACGGAATGTTGAAAGTATAACAAGCCTATCTGGATCATTTCTAAAGAGAAAAGAAGCTATGTTTATCTACCCTCCTTCTTAGAAGATTTAGACTTAAATTACTTATCCGGCCAATTTCGTTTTGAGAAGCTTTGCAACGCTACCGGAAGCGCGAAGTCAATGGCTGCACTTCGGTCTCTGGGAACTTCCGGTTTGTTGCCCTAACATGGTCTCTAATTGATAGACAGGTTGCCAAGGCTTCAGGGTTGTTTTTTTTTGTTTTTTTTTTATTGAGGCTGTATTTATACTGTCCATAGCATATAAGCCCGGGTACCCAGCTTGTTTTCAATGCTGGCCAGTTGTAGTGTTGGTGTTATCTTACCACACAGTGGCTGCTGATAAGGTATTTGATTGCCTGCATTTCAGTAGCAGATAGATAATTGGTTGGTATGGTTAGTAGCCTATGTTAGTTTTTTTGGATTTTCTTGGTATATATGTTTTTATTTTTCTACTCTTATTACTAGACTAGCCTACTCCTATTTACATATCATAGGCTTGTACGTAGCTGTGTGGTGTGTTATCTGGCTACTTTTGGCATGGTTACCTTCCATTGGGCATCCCGCTGGTGGGCCGTGACATATCACATGCCCCTTTGCAGTGCAGCTTACTGGGGGTTTCCTAGCCTTATTTTGCATAGATATTTTTTGTAAGTTTTTAGGTCAGGAATTTGTCGTTCCTTTACCGTTTGGGCATTCCACAACTTGGCAGCCATTTCCAGCATGCTTCTCTCATGAGCTTTTATTCGGCTTCTGGTCTGCTTTAGTAGTGGTGCATTATTTGCTCTAGTAGCCCTTTGTGGTTTTGTTAGAAGTTTACTGTTTTGACTATAGGTATATGCTAATGTTTTCAAATGAATTATTCTCCTATTTTCTAGTAGTTTCACTTTGGTTCTTTTGTGTATGTCATAGGTTGGGTGCAGCTTGTCTACTCTTAGACAGATTTTTAGAGGGTTATGTTCACTGTTTTAATATTATCTGTTGTTCAAGTGTCATTATTCAGCTGGATAACATATACAGTAAAACATCCCTATACCGACCCCTCCACAGATCGTTCACCGCCTATATCGATCGCTTTATTTGGTTGACAACAATACCGTTGTAAGGATATGCTAACTCTCTAAACTGACAACCTCCCTAAATGGACCACTTAATGTCGGTCCCATGGTCGGCCGATTTAGAGAAGTATTACTGTATATTGTAATTGCTAATGTATTGGTTTTCCAGCCATAGTGACAAATGCTGATACACATTATACAACATTGAATAATATTTGTATAAGTACTTTATACCTCACAAAGCGCCAAGGATTCATATATATGATGGGTAGAACAGGAAATGATACAATGTAATAACATTTGTCATGCTTATTGTTGTTCAAGTGGGATTATTGTACTGCGTACTATGTGCCAATGCACTTAATTTTGGCAAATGCTGCAGCACATTGAGCAAAATACTAATATTACAGGAAGGTATGGAACAAAGCATTGACCTGAATGATCAGTAGAACAGGACATGACAACAACAAAGAAGGTTATACATAGTTCTTGTTGTTCTACATCTCTAGTTCAAGGATACCATCAAGACAAACCTGAAGCTGAGAGAAATTAAGACCGACTCTTGGAAATCACTCTCACAGCAGAGAGCTAAATGGGGAGCGGCAGTCAAGTAATGAAAGCAGTCTTTGTTGCATCACGACCTACATCATGATGATGTTGTTCAAGAGAGAGTGAATTATATACGCTTTCCTATCCAATGTACTCTTTGTCCATCCTATTGATAGATGTTGCAACACAATAAACAATAGCATATAGAACAAAGGATTGATGTGACTGATGGCTAGAGGAGGAGATGTGAGGGAAAGAAAACTGCGGGAGTGTTTACTTCAGATATCCTTAGCTAGTATTACTCTTTTGAACATCTATGTTATCTTAGCTGGCCAGAACCGCGCGTTTCATTGAATACAATCCCTATGATCTTGGGGTGAAGTCTAGGGAAGCTGTTTTGGTGTTACTGACTCAGTATCGCCGATGCCTCACTAGGTCGTCATGGAACACGAGTGACAATGAGTCCGGTTATTCCGGCAAAGCAATTGTAGTATAATTGAAATATATCCGTGTATCTGCCTAACGGACAGGGTATGTGGGGCGAATAATTAGAGATAGGGAGAATCTGAACCAGCACCCAATGTGGAGGGATTTTAATAGCGCTCCTCATTGGTATACTGCCTGTGTGAAGTTGGATGATATTACACATGTAGTGTAATGTCTACTGCTCGAATCTGTGGTTGTGTAGGCAGGCTATAGTGAAATCAATACAGGAAAAGAGAAAGGAAGAGTATACAGTGTGAAAGAAGAGAGAGAGTCAAGCCCTCTGGTTTATTATTTATATGGTACATGGATTCAGTATCACCCCACCCCATTCTCCCAATGAGAAGCAAGCATTTCTAGCTCTACCGATAGGGATCCAGCATTCCTGGTCCCCATGGTTACCAGTGATCTGCCCACCACCACCAAGCTGTGTGGCTCCCCTGGCCACCACCTGCCTTGAGCTTGCGTGTGGTGATCCTGACTAGCAGAGGGGGGGAGGGGGGATGCGGGGAGGGGGTAGTGTGTAGGGCTCTGAGTGCCCTTCACACAGTCCTGCCAGCACCACTATGTATATTTACCTATCAATCAAGCACCACCAGCAACTACATAAACACATATATGCACCTGGCCATGTATACCTGTTTCACAATAGACCATTTGCATTCCCCCACCAATGCTTATTATCAGAATATTTTACAATAGGTTTTCATATAAAATATATCCAGACATAACACTTTAAAAAAACAGTATAATGCGTGAAAGTAGTTAAACATACAGGGACTGATCAATATGTCAAATTTGTTTGGAAAATATACATCCGGAACTCATAGCCATTTAATTTCAAATCAAGTCCATTAAATAACACAAAAGCAATGCGCAGGGATATGGCAAACAACTAACACGCTATTGGCAATGTCTTTCGCTGCGTATGTCCTTGCTGACTGTTGTTCCATTTCAATTGCAGATCTTCTGCCCTCTACGCGACCAGAATGCCGGTTCCCCAGCGAGATCCGGAAAGACTGGTTCCTGTTCGAGACAGACCGCGAGGAGCGAGTTCGTATCCATGGCGGCCATCTTGCACTATCGACGCTGGGCGAATTCATTTGTAAGAGCAAGCACTGGTCCATCAACCACTACAAACTGCTGTCTTATTACTCCAATGGGTGGTGAGTATAAATATATCATTTGGTGCGACTGACACAGGTCTACATCCGGTGGAGGTGAGGAGCCCGCAGGTGGCGCCACCGGTACAGTGTTGGGTATTATGGAGTATAGCAATAATGATAATAATTCCCCTTAACATCTTTATACTCGCATCGTTCGTTATGCATCAGATATATAATGCATGAGGTATTATGCAATTATAAATATATCTAAGGAATTGCTATTATAGTATTATGCTCCATAATGGCCCTGTCACACTATGATGTAACAACGTCAACGTAGGGAGAACGTGAAGAACGTTGAACTTCTCGGCGTAGTATGCAAACTTGGGCACAAGTTGAACGTGGATGCAGCGTAGTAGACGAGAGCATAACGTTGGTAAAGCGTAGTGATACCGTCATTCAATGAGAGAGGTCAACTTCATTACGTTCACAGAACGTTATGAACGTTATTCCATCGCCAGAACTACGTTACCTGATGGCAAAACGTTGAACTACGTTGAACGTATGTTGTCCTGAAGTTCTCCTGACGTTATCCTGACGTTATACTGATGTTATCCTGACGTTCCCATTATGCCATGTGGACATTTCCACTGGGTTTAATGTGGGTCAACATAGTGCAACGTAGTGCAACGTAGTGCAACATAGTACAATGTAGTTGAACATAGTGACTAACGTTTTACTAACGTCGGTTTAACGTCATTGACGTTCACCGAACATGTACAGAACGTACGGCGAACGTAAACCCTTATGTTCGAACTATGTCAACAGTTTTGAACATGTCCAAAACCTCGACGTAATATGACGTAATGTGACATAGCTCGATGTCAGTCTAACATCATTATGACATCATAATAATGTAATCCAACGTACATCAACGTAATGACGAAAGATCACCACGTTAGGCTCATGTTTGCTCATTACGTTGTAGTGTGGCAGGGGTATAAGACTCAATACTGAACAAGTGCCGCCACCTCTGTTCCCTCAGCTCCATCGGATGTTGACAAGTGTCAGTCACAAACAAGGAAATATATAGGTGTTTGTGAAGCATCCTGTTCTGGTATTTTTGTATTGCAAAAGTAAAACATCAACTATCTTACTATTGTGGAGCGGGACATAGCTCAGGCGGTAGGGTGTCCACCCCTGTGAAGGTTTGGGTCATCTGATCGATCCTGCTCAGTGGACTCATTTGTAGTTTTGGCTATTTTCCATTCCAACCAGTGGTCCACCACTGGTTCATCAAATGCTGTGGTATGTGCTGTCGTGTCTGTGGGAAAGTGCAGATAAAAGACCGCTATGTGGTGGCAGCGGGTTTCCGCCCCAGACATATGTCAGAATGACCATATGTTTGACGTCCAATAGCCGAATATCAAAATCAATGTGTTCTAGAGGCGTCATTAAATAAAACTAACTTTCATATCTGACTTTAATCCACTTTCAATTATTTTCCTTAACGAAGTGAATTGTCTCTGTCGTGTCAGGTTACATGTAACATTTGGTGTGGGCGGGCGTGGGTTGAGGGATGTTAGTAAGGTATCAAACAGTCCACCATATATATATATATATATGTGATGTATAAGCATTATGCGAGTATAAAGGCGCGGAAGGGAATTATTATTATTAGTATTATTATTATTATTCTTCTATGCATTACCTGCCAACCATTGTCCTCGATGTATTCACCTCCTATATCTGCTAGCTGCTACTGGTGGCGCCACCTTCGGCATCCACCTGTACTCCGGGCTCTCCCACTATCATTCAAGCCCTGGAATGTATATATATATATATAAATACACAGACGCAGCTGGCATACAGTGCACCGGGACGCTCACAGGGGGCGCCACTGTGGCCTATGTATACTAACAGGGTCAGCTAGATCGGATACAGCGCTAACTATTACATAGGAAACTGAAGATCGGTAGTGTCCTTGTTTATATTCCCATAATGGATTATAGAGCACATATATCTACACACATACATAAATGTAAATGTGTGCGGGAGGTGCAGTAGCAGTGGTCTTTGCTTCGGCAATGGGATCTGGATCGGGGAAAGGATATTTCTAACCTTTGGGACCAGTGTAAATAATTGTGGGGTATTACTAGAGCCTCGCGACTTAAATCCTCAGTTGGTGTGATGCATGCTGAATACATTGTTGTTCCACAGAGCAATGTACGCTAGAACTAGGAGACAACTACTTTCAAGGACCTCGGTGATGTAATATGCAGGCAGCGACCCCTGTCATCGGTGATCCCTGGCAATGCGTAGACCTTGTTTGCAAAGGACAACCTGCCTTTGTTGCATATGACTCTTTCTCTGATGACAGGAGAACTGCCAGGTCACCTAATTATAGCTATATTTGTCTAGACGCGCAATGTCCATTATGGCTGTGTGTTTATGTAGTCAAGCGAAGATATGTGTAAATACTTGAGTGTCCCTTTAAATGGATACAAATATTACATTCTGTTTAAGCTTAAATACCACTGGAATATCGAACGCAAATCCCTGTACTTATTTATTTATGATGTCTACCGCTATTCTTATCTCAAATGATAGCTTGCACTTAGAAATAGAGTTTAGAAATGTATGTGGAATGGCAAGCTCTGATGTTTATATTTTCTCAACCAGAGAGGTACTGATATATGTTAGGGTGTCCTTAATTAACAAGCAATTGGGCCCCTTAGATTAGGTAACCTTGAAATTAAGCAGATGCCATCTACGTTTTGTTTGTGTTTTGATTGTTTTTGTTTTAAGTTCTAGCCACGTATACGGTCATATCAGGACGGCACCCAAATCGTTACTATCTCATGCGGTTCATTATAAACAGTAATAACTGTATTTACTATGTTAGGCATTTTTATTAGATACATTATCTTAATACGATTCTAATAAATAGTTACTTCTATGCAATGGCCCGGAATAGTTAAATATCATATCTACCTTCCCTGCAGTACAGTATTCAAACCCATAATTAAACCGCCAGGGTAGCTTTTACATCTAACATCATATATATGCAATATCCCTAATTAGTTAAACATAATATCTACCATCCCTGCATTCCGCTATTCAAACCCATAGTTAAAGCGCCAGGGTAGCATTTATATTTATAACAAACCTAAAACCAATATCGATAAATCTACAACCATAGTGTCAAATGCCGACTGACAATTACTAGCACGGTCCCGAGAAGGGTATCTATCCTCTTCAGTCTGTGAGATATAACAGAACCGATCCGATGTGGCTCTACGTTCGCCTTCTGATGAGCTGAAGGCCAGGCATAACACTTAGTCGAACGGAGAATCTGCCACAGATTAATGCTCAGTCGCTGCTACTTACCGTGATACTGTACCTCTTCTACATCACTCGGCGCGAGTTCTCTTCCATCTCCATCTTCTAATACCCGGACTCTCTCTCTATGTCCTCTGTTCCTCCCTCTGTCACCTCAGTGGTGCAGATGTTCGATGTGTGCTCGTCATGTGTCGCAGTCTTGTTCTACAATCTCCTCTCTCTCATCAGTTTTAGGTGTCCTCTGTTGAATTCCCTAGCCGTCTCTTTACTTCTCGCCCCTTCTCTTCCTAGTACTATTCTCTTATGTTCATTTCGCTCTCTTCTCTTCACTCTATCTGCATTGAACTCCCGAGACTTCTAGCTACTTCTCTCCCTGTTTCTATTTACATTAACTTCCTCTTCCCTGTAGCCTGTCAGCTCTCTTCTAAACCCACACCTTTCTGTACCCTCTTTATTAGGATCTTATTCAGCCTTGATTCCCTTCTCTATGGATCCAATTATCCACCTTTTTTTGCTCGCCCTGCTATGACCTTAGATGTTGCTAGGACGTAAAACAACAACAAACACCCACCTTTTTTAGTTATTGTTGTCTCCCTTACTCACGGTTTTTCCCAACATCGCTCCTTCCTTTTATCACGAAATCTCTCAATCCCATGCTACATTCCTATCGGTTCTTTTCTAGCTCTTCTGTCTCCTGGCTCCGCAGTCTCCCTCTTGTGCCCGTGACTGCATGTCACTGACCACCACCCGTTGTTTCCCTCTGCCTCTCACTGATCCGCTCTCTCTGATTACCGTTCCAGTCGACCGAGGTACACCTGCGTGCACTTCAGCCCGGATACAGACGGCACAACGCTCCAGTTCCAGATATGTAAGTGACAACTTTTAACACATCTGAAGAGGTCAGACGAAAAGTCCCATCCATAAACGCCAATCTAAAAATGTTATTAAAGTAACATATTTGGACCTAAAAATAATTCAACGTTTCCTGTGAATACATGGTTATGGACAATAGCAACAAATTAGGTATGTACAACAAGAATCTCTGTAAAGGTTTGATTCCGATTCCGATGGATATCCCAATTTTTGGATCGGCGTTCACAGGGTTTAGCGCCTGAACCATTGACCATGCTTGTTCGCAAATAGCCATCTCTGGCAGCACGCATGCAGCCCTCCCCCTCCCCCACCCCTAACTCCCATAAGTACATCCGATGCTTTCTTCCCGACCCCTCTCCCTATTCCCTCCTCACTCCCCCTTACCCACTGTTCAATCTTCTTCCAGCATCCATTCCCCTCGGCTTCCCGCCTTCAATTACCCCCCTCCCTCCTCATCTCTAGCGGCCTCCCCCTCTTCCCCTTCTCCCATGTCCCCCATCATTTCGACTCTGCTTCTATCCTCTCCCCTCTCCTCTCCTCCCTGCTACTCCCTCACATATTCCTTTGCGCCATGATTTTCTCTCCCTATTTCCCACCCTTCTCCTTTCCCACTAACTCGCCCGCACACATCACTCAGCCCCCACTCTCTCCTCTTCTTTCCATTCCCCTCCCTCTATTCACCTCCGTCCTCTCCCCTCATTTCTACCCTTATCTCCCATCTCCGACCAGGCGGGATGAGTTAGAGCGTCCGTATCCCTTGGTGGTGGACCATGGGTTCGAACCCTGGTCGAGTCAAACCAATGACCTAATATGTTATGCTTGTTGCTTCTTATCCAGGTGCTCAGCATTATTAGGATAGGGCGAGGGATGGTTGGCTCAGTGTCGAAATAATGTGACTGAGTCGGATTCAGGTAATGGTGCTGGTGGCCTGGTCTCCCAGTGGGCCAGCACTATAAAGTCATCATGAGTGCGCACTGTCACAAGTCGCCAATCTCCAATCTCGCATGTCCCATCTACCATCTCCCATCTCACTCCACTGAACTGCGAGTCACACCATTCCCCTCTCCCCCAGTCCTCTCCATTCAAGTACCCTCCCTTTCCGATCCTTATCCTCCTTTGGACCTTTTCCTCCCCTTCCGTCCGCAGTTTCTCCCCCCCCCCCCTGCCGCTCGCTCCCAGTATCCCCCAGTCCTCGTATGACGCCCTTGTTTCAACTCCCTTTACCTCCACCAGAGCATAACAAAACCACACCACACACCACAGACATACTCCCACACACTCCCACCCCTCCCCTCCATACCATTATCAGACGACCACACACCCGCACTCCCCCGATCCCCTCGGCCTGCCCCGAAATTACACAGCTCAGTACAAACCCGCCGCTATTTGACCAGCCCGAGACTTTGGCGCAAGATGCAAGGCTGAGATTAATTGTAGCCCAATAGGGACGCCCACACACACAGACAGCGGACGCAGTATCCCATGGCAGGAGACATGGCTTCTTAGTGGTTGAGGCGGTGTCTGTGTGTGGTTTGGGGTGTGTGTGGGAGGGGGGGGGTGACGGCTCGTGTAGGGCAGGCGTGTTGTGACGCGTACACACCCAACACAAAAAGAAATGACAAAGTTATTTCCGATTCCTACTACAACGTGTCGCGGAACCTAAACTGTAAAACCCAACACTGTGTATGCGCAGCGTCCAGTGGGCTGGCATTGATAATTGCTCTTTGTTCAGGCGGGCGCCGATAGAGGGCGCGCAGTGTCGCATTGCGCTCAATGTTTTGGTGGAAGGCTGGGTACCGTGTTCTGTACAGGCGGGACGGGTTCGTGACCCGCATTGTTGATGAGGGTAACCAGGAAAAGCAGAACTGAAGTTATCAGACGGCGGCGGGCGAAATGGATTCGTGGTACTTGGAGGTAGATCAATGACGAACCAGGCTGGCGGGCGCTGGGTGGGGTGGTGAGTTTGTGGATTCCTTTTTGTTTTGTGTTTGAACTCAGGAGACTTGTCGGTAATTGCAGAAAACGCAGTCAGAAGCCCGCCTTGATTGTAGCTGATTGAAGATTTTTGGAGATCTTCCTCATCTGGATTCCATTGGGCACCCTGAGGATATATTTGTAATATATTTCCTCTGTTTGAAATGCCCACTTATGACCTATGTATATCAGGATTTTGTCAGTAGTGTACCCGGAACTAATGGCGCTGATTCAGTAACCATCATTGATATCAGTAGGAAAATTGGTTGGTACCTTGGTTGGAACGTCTACATGTTAGGAAGGCTAATTTGTATTGTGTGGCGTCGAACATATTCTAAGACAAACCAATGACCTTGTTCTGTACATGGTGTTACTACTTTATTGCCAACCACATGGCCATGTATTTTGTACTCCATCAGACACTCTAGTTTAGTTATCTATATGGACTGAATTGTTATCAAGCATTATATATTTGAATAAAACGAATATATAATTGCAATATCATCTGGTACGCAGTTGCGTACCTGAATATTTAAAGGCTAAGCCACTGTATATGTATATTTGTTGGTTGTTGGAAAAATATCTGTGCAAAATAAGGCTAGGAAACCCCCACTAAGCTGCACTGATATGTCATGGCCCACCAGCGGGATGCCCAATGGAAGGTAACCATGCCATTTACAAGCCTATGATATGTAAATAGGAATAGGCTAGTCTAGTAATAAGAATAGAACAAATAAATACATATATGGCAAGAAAATAAAAAAACAAACTAACATAGCTATTAAACATACCAACCAATTATCTAACTGCTACTGAAATGCTGGCAATCAAATACCTTATCAGCAGCCACGGTGTGGTAAGATAATACCAACACTACAACTGGCCAGCATTGAAAACAAGCCTGGGTACCAGGGCTTATATGCTATGGACAATATAAATACAGCCTCAATAAAAAAAAAAAGAAAAAAAAAGAAAGAACACCACGATGACCCAATATCACAATCAGTAGCATTATCCAGAAACTGAGCTAACCAGTCCTTGCCCTATCCTAGTAATGCTGAGCGCCAAGGTAGGAAGTGATAATTATCAATTGAGTATGGCATTGGTTTAACTCATACTCATGATCTCCCACACAGCTTATGCGCTACCCAATCAACCAACGCGTCCGGCACAAATATATACCCCCATATACATGTATACATATACACCTCCAATATGAAATCCCATGCATAAACAAAACAACATTAATGCTGGTATATAAGAAACTGTCATGCCGCTGATAATGTTCACACATATTCAACAGCCTTACAACATCCGAAATGCCCCTCCAGAATTCCGAGCGATATTAAATATACCACGACTCGCAGATAACACTTACTTCCACATGGGGACAGCGGCTGATTAGGGCATTGTTCCACCCAGCTCCCATGTCATGTGTGACGTCACTAGGCGCGGGTTCTACTGACAGTGAGCGATGCGGCCTGGAACCTTACAATATACCATTAATTAACACTGCCCCTCCCCCTGGTGGTATTATGCGGCTGGACACAGCAGGGCGCGTTTATCCCATATTGGCCACGGCGCTGCACCGGCCGTCATCCTACTCTAATCCCACGCGTTACCTGCACAGACTGGACAAGAGTAGAATCTATGATATCCATTGGTCCTCCACGTGTGCCTTCCATCCTGGTCCCCTAGCACAACCGTGGATAATATATCATCCTATATTGGTCACGGAGCTCCACTGACCGCCATCCTACTCTAATCCCATGCGTTACCTGCACAGACTGGACAAGAGTAGAATCTATGATATCCATTGGTCCTCCACGTGTGCCTTCCATCCTGGTCCCCTAGCACAACCGTGGATAATATATCATCTTATATTGGTCACGGAGCTCCACCGATCGCCATCCTACTCTAATCCCATGCGTTACCTGGACAGACTGGACACGAGTATAATCTATGATATCCATTGGTCCTCCACATGTGCCTTCCATCCTGGTCCCCTAGCACAACCGTGGATAATATATCATCCTATATTGGTCACGGAGCTCCACCGACCGCCATCCTACTCTAATCCCATGCGTTACCTGCACAGACTGGACAATAGTAGAATCTATGATATCCCTTGGTCCTCCACGTGTGCCTTCCATCATGATTCCATAGAACAACCGTGAATAATATATCATCCTATATTGGTCATGGAGCTCCACCGACCGCCATCCTACTCTAATCCCATGTGTTACCTGCACAGACTGGACAAGAGTAGAATCTATGATATCCCTTGGTCCTCCACGTGTGCCTTCCATCCTGGTCCCATAGAACAACCATGGATAATATATCATCCTATATTGGTCACGGAGCTCCACCGACCGCCATCCTACTCTAATGACATGCATTACCTGGACAGACTGGACACGAGTATAATCTATGATATCCCTTGGTCCTTCACGTGTGCTTTCCATCCTGCTCCCATAGAAAAACCGTGGATAATATATCATCCTATATTAGTCACGGAGCTCCGCCGGCCGCCATATGAAATCCTGTGTTTGTGGGTCCCCGCACATCATATATGCGGGCGTTAGAATGCTATTGATGGCCGATCCCATTAGGTGGTATGCGGAGGCTATGGTTAGTGTCATTATGTTCTCTCATGTCATTATGTTCTCTTATGTCATTATGTTCTCTCATGCTCAACAAGGCTGTACTGCCCTGATCTACTGTGTAATGCGTACGGTTCATAGCTCCCCTATTCTCTTCCTTAATATATGAATTAAATATCAGAGCTTACCCCATTGTAGATACAACACACGCACAACACATTATCCGAGTTCAGCACCAGCAGAAGAATATACCATAGACAGCCACCTGAATGTTTAGTTTTATTCACTTATATAATGTTTTCAGATACATACAACAGTGGATGTTATAGACCTCCTTAGTGGCTATTACATTCATTCACACCAGTCTCTCCGAGTTCAGCACCAGCAGAATAATAGATCATAGACAGCCACCTGAATGTTTAGTGTTATTTACTCATATAATGTTTTCAGATACATACAACAGTGGATGTTATAGACCTCCTTATTGGCTAGTACATTCATTCACACCAGTCACTCCTCTCCCGCATGATCTCTCCCCAACACAGTTCACCATTGGCTGCTTTAAGGACTCACCCCCCTACCTCCCAGCCCCGGCCACCACCAAGCCATTGTGAGATTAACACATAACATGCCGGTGACCATGCGGCTGGGTGAGATGAGGGGTGTGTGAGATAGAGAAGGAGGAATTCTGCTTAAAGGGGCACTTCTTCCCTCCCCGGTGTGAGCATTATAAAGGGAGTACTGTTTCTCCTTTATACCGCTGTCACACTACGACGTAATGAGCCAACGTGAGCCTAACGTGGTGATATTTCGTCATTACGTTGATGTACGTTGGATTACGTTATGATGACGTCATTATGACGTTAGAGTGACGTCGAGCTACGTCACATTACGTCGTGTTACATCGAGATACGTCGAGGTTTTGGACATGTTCAAAAGTTTTGACGTAGGTCGAACGTAAGGGTTTACGTTCGCCGTACGTTCTGTTCACGTTCAGCGAACGTCAATGATGTTAAACGGACGTTATTCCAATGCTCCTCACTACGTTCAACTACGTTCCACTACGTTGACCCCCATTAAACCAAGTGCAAATGCCCACGGGGCGTAATGGGAACGTCAGGACAACGTCAGGAGAACGTCAGGAGAACGTCAGGAGAACGTGCATTCAACGTACGTTCAACGTCTCATGACGTAGCTAACGTCACGTAACGTTCTTCTGTCGATGGAATAACGTTCATAACGTTCCGTCAGCGTAACTAAGTTCACCTCTCTCGTCGAACGACGGTATCACTACGCTTTACCGACGTTACTCTCTCGTCCACTACGCTGCATCCACGTTCAACTTCTGCCCAAATTTGCATACTACGCCGAGAAGTTCAACGTTCTTCACGTTCTCCCTACGTTGACGTCGTTACGTCGTAGTGTGACAGCCCCTTAAGCCGTCTCGATACTCGATACATACTTAATCGGAGAGTTTTACAGCCATCCCATCTATTCCAATGTGTTACCTGGACAGACTAGCCAAGAGTAGGATCCATGATTTCGCTTGTTCCTCGAAGTGTGCCTTCCATCCTGCTCCCATCGAGCAACCGTGGATATAATATCCCACAGTGCCCAATATAATGCCATCCGTTACCTAATCTCGCTGGTCTCATATTGGTCACGGAGTTGCACCAACCGCCATCCCAATCTAATGCCATATATTACTGGACATACTAGAGTAGAATGTATTATATTGCTTACTGCTCCTCTTATGTTTTCCATCCTGCTCCCATCGAGCAACCGTGGATATAATATCCCACAGTGGTCATGTAGCTCCACCGACCGCTAGCCCAATATAATGCCATCCGTTACCTAATCTCGCTGGTCTCATATTGGTCACGGAGTTGCACCAACCACCATCCCAATCTAATGCCATATATCACTGGACATACTAGAGTAGAATGTATTATATTGCTTACTGCTCCTCTATGTTTTCCATCCTGCTCCCATAGAGCAAACGTGGACACATTATCCCATATTGTTCACGGAGCTCCACCGGTCGGCCCCCGAAACTAATGATTTGTGTTACCTGAATAAACTAGACAAGAGTAGCATATAAAATAGCACCTGCTCCTCCACCTATACTTTCCCCCAAGCTACTGATGTGTGCCACCTGGATAGACTAAACAACAGTAGAATATAAAATATCACATGCTCCTTTACCTATGCACTCCCCCAAACTACTGATGTGTGCTACCTGGATAGACTAAATAACATTAGAATATCAAATATCACCTGCTCCTTCACCTATACTTTCTCCCAAGCTAATGCTGTGTGCTACCTGGATATACTAGACAAGAGTAGACTATACAGTATCACCTGCTGCTTCACCTATGTTTTCCCCCAAGATAATGCTGTGTGCTACCTGGATAGACTAGGCAAGAGTATACTATAAAATATCATCTGCTCCTTCACCTATGCTTTCTTTCCCCCAATCTAATGCTGTGTGCTACCTGGATATACTAGACAACAATAGAATATAAAACAACACCTGTTCCTCCACCTATGCTTTCCCCCAAGCTAATGATGTGTGTTACCTAGATATACTAAACAACAGTAATATTTAAAATAGCATTACTTCCTCTACAGGTACTTACCATCTTGCTCCAAATAGATTTGTCTACATCAAAATGAACACAGAGTAATAAGTGGTCTGACCCATTTAAGTATCTGGGTTACATACTATATAGAGTCCAATACAGCAACCGTGGAAATGGTGCCTTGAAGATGCAGTTTGTTGGTTATTGGGGGTGTGTGTCCTTGCATCATGGAAGGTCATATCAGGATGTGCACTGACTTGTGGCAGTGCGCACCGATCGTGAATATATAGTGCTGCCTGACTGGGAAAACAGGCCACCAACACCATGAGCTAATATCCCACTTAGTCGCATTATCGTGACACTGAGGCAACCAGTCCTTTGCCCTCTCCTAATAATGCTGAGCACCAGGCTAGGAAGCAACAAGTGTCAATGTCTAAGTCATTATTTTTAGTCGACCAGGGACCACACTCATGGGAGCGAGTCCAATGACCTACCAATATTGGAGATGGACACTCAACTCATTTGGCCATCCTGTCTGGTCGTGAAAATCAACTGCATAAACAGAACAAAAGTAGTATCTGATACAGTGACCGAATAATCACTAAGGCGCGCACTGTGTCCAGTCAGTACCCATCGTGATATGATCTTAGATGTTGGTAGGACGTGAAACAACAAACAATGAATGAACACTAAGATCACAAGCTTCCTATGTACAAGGTCAAGGGTTTGAATGCAGACAGATTCAGACCAGTGACTTAGAAAATGTATACTTGTCGCTACCTAACATTGCTCTCTGCGTTATTTCAATATTGCAAAGAGAGATGATTTTCAGACACATTGAAGATTGCAAGGGAGTGACAATAGGTGGCATGAACGTCAACAATCTTAGATATGCCGATGACAGTGTAATACTAGCAGACAGTGAGAAAAACCTACAAGATATAGTGAATAGAATCAATAAAGCTGGAATACTATTCAACATGAAGATGAATGCCAGGAAGACCAAAACAATGCTTATAAGTAAAAAGACAGATAAACCAAATATCAATATAACCATAGATGGCACAAACATAGAACAAGTATCCAAATTTGTATATCTCGGACAAAAGATTACAAATGATGGGAGATGTGAGGAAGAAATTAAAAGAAGGATAGCAATAGCCCAAACAACATTCTCCAAAATGTATAGAGTGTTAACATCAAGTAAGATATTAATACAAACAAGGAAGCGTATTCTTCAGTGTTATGTGTGGTCTACTCTAATGTATGGGGCTGAGACATGGATAATCTCTAAGAAAATGTACACACGTTTAGCAGCATTTGAGATGTGGACTTATCGAAGGATGATGAAAATATCATGGACAAAGAAGATCACCAACAAAGAAGTTCTCAGAAAAATTAAAATAAGAAAAGCTTGTTTGCCACTATACAGACAAAGAAACTTATTTATTTTGGCCACATCATTCGTCAGAGTTCAATATACCGTACATTGTTGGAAGGGAAGGTGAATGGCAGCAGAGGGAGAGGGAGACCAAGAACATCATGGTTTACAAATATTTCACACTGGACAGGCTTGAATTATTCACAGTCTATGAGAACAGCACACCATCGGGACAAGTAGAGAACCATTGCATCCAACCCTCGACTAGAGGACGGAACTATTGATTGATGATTGATTGAAAGATGCATTCAGGAAAGTATGACTGCTAGGAATATTGGGTTATGATGCCGGTGACCTGGTATCTCAGTTCGACATCACTAATTAGAACCCACCATATGACTTGAAGTAATGCCCGGACGTGAAACCCCAACAAACCAATGGGAGCTAGTGTTCTATTTAAGGTCGACTATTTACGGTCAAACCGGTCTAGATATCGCCAAGAACAAGACGTTCTAGTATATATACCAGAAGGATCCTGACACCACCACTTCATACACATATCTCCCAGCTCCACCGCACCCAAAGCATCCACACCCCCAATCACCCCCGCCCACTCCACTGACCACCCTCTCCACAACGGCCAATACGTCTTTGTTACCATGACAACGGTCTCCATTAGCGCCATCTCTCAGGCTTCATTTCCGCTGACAACCACGCCCTGGTGTGTGCTTTATTTGTCATGTGAATAATTCCCTCAACTGCCACCAGGCGTCGCCGACCGCATTTCCGGCCCGTGATGAGTAGGGGGCAACCCCGTTGATAGCATCCTGATAAAGCTCCTGGCCGTTCATTTTGTTCGCTCTTCTCCAACAGCCAAGAGCGACACGATTGACCGTTCCTTCCGACTGTGTGACTTCAAGGACGACCCGAAGCCATTGGGGGATTTGATACGAAGCAGACAGTTCAAGACACTAATTGGTAAGTAATATATTCAATACATAAAAGCCTTTGAGGGTTTTAATACAAAGCAGAGAGTTGAAGATGGTAATTGGTGAGTAATAGCTTTAATAGACAAATAGGTCATGGGGGACTTGATACAAAGCAGAAGGGTCAATATGGTCATTGGTAAATAATAGCTTCAATAGATAAATACCCCATCGGAGACTTGATATGAAGCAGAAGGGACGAGACACTAATTGGTGATAAATTCCCTGTCGGGGACTTGATACACAGCAGAATGGTCAAGCCGCTAATTGGTAAGTAATAGCTTCAATAGATAAATACCCCGTTGGGGTCTTGATATCAAGCACAAGCTGCAATTATAAGTTATAACTTCCATAGATAAATATTATCCAGGGATTTGATATGAAGAAGGCCATTCAAGATGCTAATTAGTAGGTAATATCTTCAGTGGATAAATAACGTTTGGGGGATTTGGTACGACGCAGATATTTCCAGACGCCGATACGTAAGTTATAGCTTCCATAGATAAATAATCTTCGGGGGAGTTGATGCTAATTGGCAAGTAATAGCTTCAATAGCTGAATAACCATTGTGGGATTTGATACAAGGCAGACGTTTTCAGATGGTAATTAGGAAGTAAATAGCTTCAGTAGTTACATAGCATTTGAGGATTTGATATGAAACAGAAAGTTCAATAAGCTAATTGATAAGTAATTACACTCAAGCCGGTTTCTCATCAGCTATCTGGTAATATATGTCATAATATAGGTGCTCTATAATCGATTATGGGAATATAACCAAGTACATTATATACCTTCAGTTCCCTTTACAATACTATACTCACTATATCCTATATGCTGGGTCTGTTTAGTTACAGTATTGGCCGCATCGGTGCCACCTGTGAGGGGCTCTGACCACTTGTATACCAGCTCTGTCAGCTCGTTACCCCTGAGAGGTCAAATGGGCATTATATTTGATGTATACGCAGTACGCGAGTGTAAAATCACGGAAGGGAATTATATGTTTATTGGCTCCTTTATTACTGATTATATTTCTTAATTGATGTATGCCCCCACCTCACGTGACCGTTGGCGCTGCACTCAGAGATTCGCGCCCAAGAATACCCTCATAACTGCCTGCAGTCCTATTAATAGAGTATGTACTACACTATGTCTTCCGGTCATGCATTACCGCATTGGACATTCATGGTTTACACACTCCATTCTGCTCAAGGGAGAGTCATTGGATCTCAGTCCCCACTGACGCTCAAACACATTTGATTGAACTGCGTAGATTTTATAGCCAGCAATTTTACAATGCAAACAACATACATGAGCTTTTGACTAATGTAAAACAAGAAGTGATCCTAGCTTCCTTGTGAGTGGCAGGAATATATATATACCGCCTTGTATAGTTCATTAAAACAATTTCACCCGTTTATCTAGTATTATACCTGGCTTCAAATGTGTTTTCTTTCTTTTTTTGGGGTAAATATGTTTATTCTGCTGAATAAGTCTGTTGTCATTGCCGAAGCACTGGTCTTCCAGCCATTTTTCAATTCAGGGTTATTTACACAAAAGGTATATAGAATAAGGTGTACAATGCCTGTTGAATACCCAATTTGCAACATGTAACACAATGAAATTTTGAAACCCAAATGTTCCATAACAATATGGTACAGTAATCTCATATAACCAAATCAATATTAGTCAGATCAATGTGAGTATTTACATAGTATTTAGAATGTAAGCAGAAGTTATCTTCTGTATTCAGTTAGTAAACTTGTAGTAAGTTTTAATGTTCAGTTGCAGTTAGGCAAGTGGTATATAAATGTTGGTTTGTTAGGAAAATTCTAGTGTAACTCTAATATAGTTAGTTATGTGAGTTCATGAATTATGTTGTTGGGGTGGGGTTGGTAATAATACACGGACCAGCTGTGACCAGCTGTGACCAGTGAAGCAGTGGGACCAATCCCAGTGCATTTAGGTCTTAAAGTTTACATTTTTACCTGGACTGTCTCTGTCATCATATATAGTTGACTGGAGATAACAGAGGAACAGCAACAAATTAAAAAAGTGGGGGGTGGGCGGGACAAACCGAGTCTGAGGGTTTGGTGGTCTGCCACTTACGGTATGGTGACGCCATGGAACATACTTTACTGCAACTGCATAAGGGCCTGCCCAATCCGATGTACTCTTAGTGAGTTTTTAAATTCTAGGTAAGAGGATGCTGCCCTGGTTCTGGTTGGTAGGTTGTTCCACATCATGCTGCCTTTGTAAATTGGTGCTTTAATTAGTTTGTTTGTGGAAGGCTTGGGGACTTTGAGAAGAGTGGAATTGAGTTGTCATTTTAATTCTTAGCTTTTGACTTAACAAATATCTCTGGACGGATAGTTGATTATGTGTTTTTACATTCTCTGTAAAAAGTGATGACCTGAAAATATTATGACAGAATAAGATCTGAACAATTCTGGCCATGCTTATGGTCGTTGCTGCTGACACAGGATTAAGCAATCACAACTAACTAATTAAACCCCTGGTCACATAGCGGTTAGTGGACGTCGTTGAATGTAGATGAACGTTGTGGAGGCTAACGTGGGTCAAACGTGGTGTAAGTTTGTTATGGCCCAATCACACACACGTCAGAGAACATAGTTGAATTTAGTGGAATCTAAGCTAGTTGAACGTAGTTTAACGTAGTTGAACGTAGTCGAACATAGTTGAACGTAGTGCAACATACCCACATCTGTACTTGTCCGTGATGATAACGTGATAAGAACGTCTGTGGGATGTAAGTTCCGATTTAAGAGTTGGCCATGTTCAAAACAGCACTCCATTTGAGGCAGACGTAGCCTCTGTGATGATAACTCTAGCATACTCTAGCATACTCTAGCATACTCTAGCATACCCTAGCATACTTTTACCCACACAAAACCTTGGCTGTTCTGCCGTGGTCACATAGCCGTGAGTGGACGAAGTTGAACTTAGTTGAACTTAGTGAAGGGTAACATAGTTCAAAGTAGTTCAACGTAATTCAACATAGTTCAACGTAGTTTGACATACCGGGATCCATACCGTAACATATTTATCCGTACTATTAGGTGGGTGACCAACCAAAACCTGCCGTACCTTAATATAGTTTAACGTAGTGATACACTGATAGCACGTTTCACCCACAGTAATGTATCCTACGTTCAAGTACGTTCAACTACGTTCACTAATGTGTATGTGACCAGGGCTTTAAACTACGTTGAAATACATTAAGGTATGGCACCTTTTGCCACCGAATGATACGGATAAATACGTTATGGTACGGATAATGGTATGTTGAACTACATTCAACTACTTTCAACTATGTTAGGCTCCACTAGGTTCAACTATGTTCAACTACACTCAACTTCGCCCACTAATGGCTATGCCACCATGGCACGCGCGACGTGGAACGGCCATCGTTTTGTGCGGGTCAAAGTACACCAGAGGATGCTAGAGAACGATAGCTTACACTAGAGTACATTAAGAGCTACGTTCTACTACCTTCACAATTTCAGATCACTGATCACCCACCTTATTACCAAGTTAACATCACGGACACGTACATTCAAGTATGTTCAACTACTTTCAACTACGTTGTCTCCACTACGTTTAACTACGTCCACTAACGGCTTTGTGACTTGGACTTCACTCCACTCACTTACTTCCATCAGCTGACAACGAGGATCCCCGTCATTCTTATGGCCCCCACCTTTAGATTTCCCCTCGCCTCCCCTGATCAATGGCTTCCCCCGCCTCTCCTGCAGTCGGGTCGGCGACGACCCAGAACAGCTGCGGCCTGCGGGGCACCATCAAGGTGAACGTGACGCTGCCGGGCGGACAGAGGTGCAGCGGAACGCTCAGCGACTGGGACTCCGAGATCTGCGCTGTTAGACCGAGGCTCCAGATGACGCTGCAGAAGTGCAATGGTCGCCGACTCTATGTGCAAGGTGAGTATGTTTCTTGTCAACTACCAGGGGTGTAGCTAGGCGTATGCGCGTACGTCAAAACCTCCACATCGTTTTGTCCAAAAAATATCTAATTAAAACATAATAAAGAGAGAGAGAGAGAGAGGAGGCATGTAGTAGTCCGGAGTGTCAACAACTCAAGTCTAAAATGTGTAAAATCCGCCAGCTTAAGCTTAAGCGGCCCCCGAAACCCCCTGCCAAAATTAGGAGCACACATCATTAAAGGTCGAGCTACACCCCTGACCACCATCACCATCATCATATATATATATATATATCTTTTTCTTGGGGAGGGGGAGCATTTGAAGTATTCAGGGGCAAAAACTGACAAACAAGGTTTCATGACTACTAGATTTCAGATGACCGATGACCACACTTACTGTCCGGACCCTATGAATAACCAATTCCTGATTAGGTCCGCGTTTAAGTAGATGCTAGATCGTGTGATTCGAACCCACGGGTCTGATCCCTAGTCGAGTCAAACCGATGACTTAAGAATTGATAGTTGTCGCTTCCTAGCCAGGTGCTCGGCATTATTATTAGGATGGGGCAAGGACTGGTTGGGTCAGTGTCAGTCAGTGTCAGGATAATGTAATTGAGTGTGATATCAGGTCATTGTGCAGGCGGCCTGGTCTCGCTATAAAATGTCACATATATAACCATCCTGTTATTACCTTAGATGTTGCCAGGACGTAAAACTCCAACAACCAAGTAGCAGCTTTATAAAGAAAATTGTGGCGCTGAGCAAGGGTGTTCTCATGCATCTGTAATGTGTTGTCTTAACTTAGAAGTGTTTACGGCAAAACTGCATGGACGACGGACTCTAAACATTCGCCCCTCTTTGCCGGATTGAAAGAAGCAATGGGGTTTCAGAAATGATATGTCATTGGCATGCAATAACACGCATGGAGTACCTGGTTCAATTTGATATGTTTAGGATTCCCTTGATGCGAGTGTGTTGTTCCAATTACCTGAAGCATGCAATGTGCCCATCCCTGTATATATAAATATATACACATATATATGCTCTATATAATATATATATTAGATATACATTATATATAATATATAGTGTATATATTGTATATATATATTATATATATATATTGTATTATGTATTATATATATATATCTACCCATCCTGTGAATGTTCAGATTTGATAAATATATCCATATCCATTCATCCTTTAGTGTGTCATTTACTCAACACATGTGTGTTCTTTTTTGTTTTTTGTTTTGCAGCTTTAGGTGTGTTGAGTGAACTGTGTGGTGGCTGTTTGTAAGTGTCTTAAATATTTGGGATACCCCCGTGGAAAACAAGTTAATTCCCGGCCTATTTTCTGGGGAGAATATCTCAGCAATCGTGGTTATGCCTCCCGAAGCCCATTTTGGTGGGACCTGAGAAAATTAGAGGGCTGGCATCCTAATAACGTTACAAGTAACAGCTCTTCTAAGTCATGAGACATATACGTTGTGTGCCAGTGTCGCGGTTTCAGCTGACAGCCATTTTCAGCTGACTGCATAGACTCAAATTCAAGGCATTGTCAATGG
Source organism: Branchipolynoe longqiensis (assembly GCA_030323885.1). NCBI lineage: Eukaryota > Metazoa > Annelida > Polychaeta > Phyllodocida > Polynoidae > Branchipolynoe > Branchipolynoe longqiensis. The sequence goes on along the minus strand of CM059191.1, from coordinate 87,896,559 downwards.
TCGTGAGCAATCTTCATACAGAACATACAGAAAAAGTGAAATATCTCTAAACCACACCACCTATTAACAAATCGCTTGGTACACATATAGAAAACATCTTTACCAACAAGATTATATTAAATGTATAAGATTAGGGTTCTTGATTTCTATTAATTTGGAATACAACTAAAGTTTTGCAGTGTGCATACCGTCAAACTCAAGGCATTGTCAATGGTGGTGAGCAATCTTCATACAGAAAATACAGGAAAAGTGAAATATCTCTAAAACCCCACCACCTAGGAAGAAATCGCTTGGTACAGATATAGAAAACATCTTTACCAAAAACATTATATTAAATTTATAAGGTTAGTGACGATGCTGTTAGATTTTGATGCATGCACATGAAACTGACAGTCAGCTGAAAACGGTAGTCAGCTGAAACCTCGACACTGGAATCAGAGAGCTGAATTTCGTAGGGAGTTATATGGAGGAGTCTCTACCTGAGACATTGCAAATCCATGGAATCAAGTTGCGGTTATGTGAAATAGACAAAGTATCAAACTCTTCCTGTCTGTTTCCATGCTTGAAGCTGGGTAATCCGATGAAAGCATACCACTTTCTCCGACAAACAAAAATACACATCTAATTTCGATCCTACTTACCACGTTGAGAAACTTACTGGCTGCAAAGTGTTAGTTACTCAATGTACTAGAATTTCAGACTACATTTCTGTGTGTAACCCAACATGAATCTGTGATGGTTTCACTTCAATTATTTCCGAAGTTAGTGCTTTAAAATCAAAGTTAGATCAAGGAAGATTGAAATGAGTAACCTAAATATATATCTAAAAAGATATTATAGAAATCAGAATTTTCGGGCTAAGCAATCTTACTGGATGGTTATATTATTGGGAGAGTGTCACAGTCATAATTTATTGTAGGACCGCCACATTTATTACATAATAATAAATTGTGCTAAATAGTATGGCTGAAAGGCTTATACCGACATGTCCCAGCCGTGTCCTAAATAAAATACTGCTCACTCTCATTTCTATCATATCAAGGAATATTCTTCCACCCAAAATATACTTTTGCTTTTGAAAACTAGGTTGTACAGTTTGACCTTCTAAGACTAGACGCAAAATGCTCAGCCCTAATATTGGTGTTCTGAGAGGGAATTGCTATCTGAGATTTATATTTTGTACCGTCTGGTTGGACTCGTGTAGATGATATTACAGATGTGTAGATGATATTACTACTCTAAGGATGCCTCGTGATGCCTCCCTAGGACACCTTAGGACGACTAGTATTAACTATTATGAAGCCTCAAGACAATTGCATTCTGGCAATGCTACCTTCCCTGATATGCCTCTGTTTTAGCTGTTGGGGTTATTCGCTGTTGACGCACTAAGAGCGATATACTTTCAGTGCATGTGATGACTAGGTAGCTAGATGGAATAGAGCCAGCCCTTCAATCATCAATATATGCATTCCTGTGTACATATATAGTTAAATACCAAATGATGGGTAGGTTATTAACCAGCAGAAGGTTGTGCATATATAGTCTGTAGATAATGCTTAGTAAGTTCAGCCTAAACTGATATCCACATAGTTTCTACCATTGCTGAAAGGAGATATATCTTTGTCATTTGTTGACATGTTTCCTTATTTCCATGACGAAAGTATATTTAAAAGCTGAATGATTCAGGTCAGTGCTAGAATTTAGGCTATGGCTCTATTTGAAAATTAGGGGACAGATACGATGTGCAAGGATCTCTGCGACTTAAGACACTTCATACTAAACTTAAAGATCAACTAGTTATCTCACTGAAATCGGCAGAATCAAACTTCCCATCTTATACATTTGATGAACGCCTGAAAAGCATACAATGTAAATTGATGCAGAATGAGTGCATAAGGCTCGAATATGTGGCTGTGTAGGAAGGCTATGGTGAAATCAATACAGACAAAGAGACAGTGTAAGTGTAAAGAAGAAGAGAGTCAAGCCCTCTGGTTTATTATTTATATGGTTTCATGGGTTCATTGTAGAGTATGACTGACCTCTTTCCCCCAAGCATTGTTGGCCCTACGAATAGGGATCCAGCAGTCCTGGTCCCCATGGATACCATTGGTCTGCACACACCACCACAATGTTAAGTGTGACGGCCGGCAGATGTGGTTGTGTAGGCAGGTTAAATAGGAAACCACTACAGGCAAGTATAGAGAAGGAAGGCAAGAGATCGAGTGTGCAGAAGGAACCAGAAGGAGCTTGCTTAGTTTATTATATATATACTTTTTAGAATCCAAGATGGTGGTGGTCACATGGGTTGATCCACCAATCAGGGTTCAATCTGTTGTATCCAAGGCCTGGTCATGATGGCTACAGTGCTTTGTGGTGGCCAGTCATCCATAAATAACACCTGGGGGGAGGGGGTATGTGAGGTGACTCCTCCAAAGACTATATCTAAGAGGTGACACTCCTCCTCTATACTATTTTACTATACAATTTCTATACTTAATGAGTAATAGTTTACCAACTCCACATATCCCTCAGATGCCTTTGGGTTTTATATCTTACCATTTACAATTATATAGACAAGTTGCAATTTATTATATTAGAGTGCATATATCCTCATATGCCATAATATCGGACAATTTTACAACAAGCTGTATGGACCCATGACCACCATTAACCTTGACTTTTGAGTGTGGTGATCCCAATCCCAGCAGAGGGGGTAGGCCCTGAGTGCAATCACACCCAGACCTGCCAGCACCAGTATGTATATTTACATCCCACTCAGGCACGACCAACCCATACATATATATATATACATATATGCGCCTGGTCACATACACCGATCAGTATCAGAACATTTGCATTCCCTCCTTTGCCGAATATCGGAATATTTTACAAAAAGTTCATCATTTCTGGTATAGCTTTAAAAGTGAGGTGGGAGGTGAACTAGTGGACCCTCACCCACATTGGGTGAGAGTTGATATCTGGAAATGTGTTAATCCCTGTTTGGTGCTGTGCCTTTTGGACATTTCTTTCGAAGCAGAGCTAACATATCATCATACTAATATAGGTTATTACTATTTCTTATTTCTTATTGGTTCCTCCATTTCCAAATTCATAGTGCCTCTAATATATGTAAATTCCTCAAACCATGCATGTGATATGTTACTACCCAAACTCCATGTATTACGTTCTTGTCACGTTTTTAATAGATTGACTTCAAACCTTGAAGGTATAGTCATGACTGTGATATGTTTTTTCTTTATCCTGGTACATATGCTCTTTTCTTCGGAATACAGGATTTTAGCGGCGCAGAGGAAACTGAGTTTTGGGCCATTGGACAGTCCTCATTGTTTATATGGCTTTGATTAAGCGGCTCGCTTTTGATTACAATATATACATAGATGAAATCGTGTACAGAATAGACAAACACTACTAGCCTACCGCTTGGCCTGTTGTAATATGTCTAGGTGATAGGTATTGTTTACTGAGAGCCACTCTTGGAGGACAATGTTTGCTTGGCATGAATAGTTATTTGTCTCCTTTAGTAGATATGACAATTCAATTAGTGGGAAGTGCATACTGTTGTATTTCTTATAATTTATAAACTAATTTAGATATATAGCCAAGTACATATTGTTGCATCGATATGCATATATGTAGAAACATCTCTGGTTATAAAAAATTGTATCTTTCGGTGCTGGTTAAGGACAGTGAGCAGGCGAGCGGTGGTACCACCGTCGGAGTTGAAGCCTGAGCAGTAGATGAATAGTCCGAAGCTCAACCAGATGACCACTGCTGGGTGGGTGTTAGGATAGTATAATATTCTGGGTTACTATACTCATATCATTCTTATACAGGATGTATATATCAAAAATATATTATATCTTTATTATATGTAGATAAGCATGCCATCCTTTGTAATTCCAGTGTGTACTATGAGAACTAGCAAACACGACTCTTAATTCTGGGAGACCAATCATGTGAATTTCCTTCTACTTTCAGAGTTTGAGTGCAAAGCATATATTAACATGGAGGAGGGTCGCACGTTTCTCATCACACAAGACCGACAAACCGATGCATATTCCTGCTGGGTAAAAGCACACATATTTGTTATGCTACATTCATTACCTTACCTGTGAAGATTTCAATTCTAAAAACGTGGTTTTCCTCGTTTCCGTGTTCCTCGCCCCATTCTATATTTGATGTGTGTTGTTATTATTTATGTTAGATGTTGCCAGGACGTGAAACTCCAACATCCAACAAACAATATTAGTTAAAGCTGTATAGTCCGATAAAGGATTACAATTTTCAAAACAAAAACATTTATCTAGATTTGATCATACATATCTAACTTCGATAGTGATGCACATATTACGCATGTTTTGCCACGGAAGGGAATGGTGAGTTAATTAACATCATCTGTTACTGCTGAAGCCTATGGTGTCAGAGTTTTGGCGTACTTGCCAAAATTACTTTTGAACTTCAAATATCTCCGAAGTTAGCCATTTAATCCAAAAGTTATTTGAAACTAAAGTACAATAGATTATAACCATCGACCTAATATATTTATCTCCGAAAATGGCAGAAACTCAAAACCATCGGACTATGCAACTTTAAGCGTATAGCAGTTTCAATCAGCATTGCCATATATAATCAATATACACACATTTAGATCTAGCCAACAGAGCGGATGCACATCACTAGCTTAAGGCCCAGTCAGACCTCACCGGACTAAGGAACCTGATAGTAAACGGACACTGTCCGGTGAAATACGGCAATGCACGTTGATATATGGTTGGCATCCGGCGTGTCCGTTATCTGTCCGGTGGACTGAAGTGTACGGTTTACAACACCACCAATCAATCAATCAATCAATCAACCAATCACTTCATTCCCACCCACCCACCTGTCCTCTAACCATCTGACCCTCTGTGCTTCCTGAAGGTGATATACACCTACCCGGAGACGATGTCCTATAAACCGTGGAAGGAAGCCTACGTGTTGAAACGCGCCCAATGCGGAACGGACGCCGACAGAGACCCCAGCGTCCCTACAGACTACACGCTCCACGTCGAGGCTCAAGACGGTGAGTCCAACGGAACGCCCAGTTACGCTGACTAGACACGGTCGTTCCGACTCACTGCCCTATCGGCCGTCCACTGACCCCCCCCCCCCCCCCCCCCGCGCCCGGCACCTGTGGGATTCACCCGGTTCTATTTATACCACGGCACCTGTGGGATTCACCCGGTTCTATTTATACCACAGTCACGGACACGCGGGATGATTCAGTATTTTACTAGAAGTTATATCTAAACCAAACGAAGAAGATCAGCCATGTGTATGTATGGTAGTTGTCGGAATCATACATGGGTAGAGATGATGGATAACTGATATTTTACCAAAGTAGTAGCCGTGAATAATCCTGGGCAATGGAGTAGCCTGGATGTTAAATACCGAGGTAAACTAAACTTATACTGCGCAAGTGCGCAAGTGCAGGCAAATGGATCTGGGTCTATTCAAAGTTAAAGAATTTCATGGATTTGTTTTTGTCGTGCCTCTGGAAATAAAGTAGGATTGTCATATTTGATGTGCATTCAGTCTGAATATGATCCTAACTTGTGTTGCCTCTGAAATAAAGTGGGATTGTCTTATTGTATGTGCATTCAGTTTGAATATGATAGTACATTTGTGCGTGCTTTGACTCTTGAAATGCTGGGTCTCCTTCTATTAGGTAGCGTGCTTTTATTGGGACAGATACAGTGTATATATCTGTAACTATAATGGGGTAAACTATATATATATATATACAAGTAACCTGAGTGCTATGCACCGAGATAAACTACACATATATATATATAAACAAAATAATCAGGAAAAGTTACCCGAGCAGCGTCCGAGAGGAAAGTGGGCTCCTGTCAGGGGCCGGAAGTGTGAGATCGGGGAGGCCCATAGGCGCCACCTGATGGATTTGAACCCAACCAGAAGGGAGGGGGATAGAGTGGAACTAACCATAACACCAGGGGAGGGGGCCCCTGCTCCCAATCTACACTGGCATATCCCTGATATACGCGTGTATACTATATACATATATATATATATATATATATATGTTTGTGTGTAAGACTACCAAGGTCAACTATATATATGTACATATGTATATATATATATAAATATATATATATATACACAAATAGGCTGAATCCTAGGTACCGAGGTAAACTAATTATATATAGCGATATAGCGATATAGCGATATAACGAATGGTAGAGAGGAAGTGTGAACACTTATTTGTCTCTCTTTCTTTCTTATTTTTGTTGGTACATTAGTCATCCCAAGCAGGGGAAATCCCAGTCACAGATGACTGGTCTTCCCCACTGCACTGATGGTCGATAGAAAGCCCAAGCCTACACTTTTACCGACCCAAGGGATTTTTAACCTCCCACACCACATAGACATGGTATGAGAGCAACCGGCCTTTGATGACGCTGTGAGTTATACACAGCGGTGGGAATCCAAATTGGCAGAGCTGGGGGCATGGGGAATCGAACTGCTGACCCTCAGATTAGGAGTCTGACCTAGAAAAAAGTCAGACACTCTAACCACTCCACCACAGAGAACGCCACTTATACACCGAGTTAAATTATATATATATATATATAGGTTGCATTGGTAATTAGCAAGGCTGTAAAGATCCGTAAAATGTGTACATATCTATATTGTGGAACATCATTTAAGTAAGCAGGGGAATGTTCAAGCGTGGATGATTAATCATTCTCATTCTACTCGTGTTTGCCCTCTCTTACTAATGCCGAATCCCAGGCTACATAACAACACAAGTATAAATTATTAACTCATTACTTTGAATGGAGAAGGCTTCCCAGCAATTAAGGTGACCATTTGTACTATAACTAGTACAGGCAATGTTAGTGAGTCACAGAAGCGGTATATTTCAAATTAACCGTACCATCGCTGTGAAACTTAAACAAATTGAACGCCTAATCTTCGCTTCAGTCATGAGGTCTCGATCCTATTTAGAATATTCATGGCTAAAGGCCCAGTCACACCTTACCGGACTGGGGAACCGGTACCCGTCTGGTGGTGTCCGCTAAAAGTTTTGAACATGCGCAAAACTTCTACCGGATTGACGTGTCTGGTTGGTGTCCGGTTTTCCGGTTCATGTCCGGTACCCATCTGGTTTGTGTCCGGTATGTCCGTTTTGTCCGGTTCATGCCCGGTACCCATCCATTACGTGTCCAGTTCTCATCCGGTTCTCGTCCGGTACATGTACGGTGTATGTACGGTACTTGTCCGGTGGCCCGGCGGCAATTGACCCAATACTTATGTCATTGGTTTGACTCGGCCAGGTCTCGAACCCGCGGATTCCAAAACGGGAGAGGGATCACCATGGAGTAAAATATTGGTCCCATTATAGGACCTCTCCCATTGCATCATTTTCAATGCTTCCTATCAGGACATCAATAATCTAAATAAATATTCTCTTCCAGATGAAACTCCTACGCAACGATTCTCAGTATTCAATAGAGAACCTATTCTGGAAATATTGACCGGTTTATTCCCCGACACGAAAAGTAATTTCGATGTTTGCTGTCTCGGTTGGAGCCATTTGATTTGCATCAAGTAATATATGGCGGACCACCGGAACAATAGTTACTATAGGTAAATGGACTGACACTAAGTATAGTCAAAGCTCGATTTCGGACCGTTTGCTATCTACAAACAGTTACAAGCCATAAAGAACAAGCAAGAAAACATAAATTTGTACTAAAACAAAATTCAAAACATTTAACTAAACTTGGATTAGTGCTGCCCAATGGTGAAAACAAGTGTTAACATCATTACCCGTTAGAAGCAGGGCAAATAAATTCATCATAGAAAAAAAAGAAGTTAATAAACCCTGGCTACCACTAAGAAAGACTTCGGCATATGTCAAAGGGGCATCTTCCCCACACAAGACGGCCGACTGAGTTGAACGTCCGGCTCCCTTTTCGGGAGATTGTGGGATAGGACCCATGAAGTCCTACCGATGGTCAAGGCAATCCGATGACTTAACAATCATTCTTGTCACTTCGTAGCCAGGCTCTCAGCATTATTAGCAGAGGGCAATGACTGGTTGCCTAAGCGTCAGGATAATGTGACTGAGTGATATATCAGGTCATGGTGCCAGCGGCCTGGTCTCCCAGATGGACAGCACTATAAGCTTGCCAGGAATGTGCACCATCACAAGTCAGTGTCCATCCATATATGACATTAGATGTTGCTAGGACGTAAACCTCCCAACAATCATCCATAATCTGAACTTTGCCACACCCACATTACTCATTAGATTCTGCGTCAAGATTGCCATCAACCAATATCTATCTCAGACAACAGGAGGAACAGAGGAAAAGCGACCGTTGTCCCATGGTGCTCTATGAGACACTATCAGTTTGCCCTTTACCGATCCTTCACCATCAATTCTCTGTCCAAATTTGGCATTTACTATAATCGATTTCATAGAAGACTCACATCAAAGGATACTGGTCGCAACAACCCTGTAAAGGGGTATTCCACTGGGCGGATCTACAGTCGAACCTCGCTAAAATAGGCTTCTGTGTGTCCATCACTCAATGTCCGGTCAGGGAGATTATCGGATAAAGTATTCTCACTTCTTGTGACACCTTGAATGGAGGCAATCTTTTCCATGGATGATTTGGTTAGATGCCAAGATGACCAGATTAAACTCAAGAAAGGATACTTAATTGCTAGAGTGAAACTTTTCCTAAGATCTATTCCGCTAAGATCTGTCTGTATACACTCGGTAAAGGTATGCTAGAGTGTAGAATACATATTAAAACTGTATAATCTGATTAAAACATCATATTTTCAAACTCAAAGAAATCACCGAGATTTGATTCTAAATATCTAACTTAGATAATGATGCACATCTCACAGATTTGTCACCACATAAACGGGACTAGAGAGCCGACTTAATAACGACTTAGTTTGATGTGTGTACTTCAAATATCTCCAAATTTAGCCATTTACAATCAAAGTTACTTCAGACTAAATTAAGGTAGATAATAACAATATAGTTATTGTATTTATCACAGAGAAATTACAGAAACTGAAAATGATCAGATGATGCAACTGTACAAGTCATTGTCACAGCTCACCGAACTGAGCACCAGATACCACCGGACAAAGAATGTTCTAGTCCGGTGTTGTCCGGTGAAGAAATGTATCGAAATGTATCGAAATGGAGCATACAATTGGGTTAATTGCCGCCGGACAACCGGATAAGTACCGTACATGTACCGGACAAGAACCGAATGTGAACTGGACATGTACCGGATGGGTACCGGACATGCACCGGACAAACCGCCATACACAACTGGACAGTGTCCGGTTCTCGTCCGGTTCCCCAGTCTGGCAAGGTCTGACAGGGCTTTACGGCCCTAATACAAATAGTATTTTCCCCACGATCTTCACCTGGCCCTTGCTAAAGAAAACTACACAAGTGCCATTGTAGCTTTGATGGTACTGTTCCTGACCCATTGTGCCGTGACACAATGTGACATTGAAGCTTCGATGTTACTGTTCCTGACCCATTGTGCCGTGACACACATATTAGGGATAACCAGTGGATTGTATCCACTGAGGCTGCCAGTGAAGGTCTGAAGTTGATGCTTCCAAAGCCTATACTATATAGCAATTCTTTCTACAAACCAATACTCTTTTGCCTGGTTTCATCCGAAATATATTCGAAGATTTGTCAGTCTATCCCGGCTAAACCTCTGTAGCTTACTACAGTGAAGGCGATATCAGAATCTAAAATATATTGCAAAGAATCATTCTGTTATTCATAATTAATCTTAATTGCAATATTCTCCAGCTTATAGTATGCAGATCCCTACAAGTATCATTCATTGTTGCAGTGTGGACAAGTATATCTGTATTAATGTAACCTGGAGATTTAAAGGAAGTAGACAATCACCATCTTACTGATTTACACAGAGACAAAATATCCCAGCTACAAATTTAAACCGTTCTACCTTTCCCTCAATATCCAGAACTACACTGGTTTCTATATACATTTCGTATTTGAATGAGGGAGAGGACCAATCCATCTATCACATTGCCAGTACATACTCCGCGAATATGAATAAAATACCAATATAAATATAATTACTTTGAATACATTACCAAATACTGTGTGAAAAACCTGGGTTGACTGTGTCAGGCTGGTAGAGCTTTGAGTGGCATCTTAGACATTGACCTGACACCTGGTGGGCGATGTGGAAACTAGAGCTGGTATCCACACATTGTTCAGCGTAACGGAATACACAAATGTTGCGGAGTCCACACGCTGCCAGCCACTAACTGGTGTTTACGGGCACATATATTTCCCTGAACACATACAACCGCGCCGGCAAGGCTCAGCCATATACCCACACACACACAGACCCCTATACCGATACTACCTGCAGGCCATTGTGGATCCTGGGTCATTAGCTGTAAATTGGTACCGTGCCATAATAACTCGCATTAATGGAGTCTCTTTGTAAGCGGGCACCGTGTTATTATGGACAGTGGTATTAGTGGTGGGTTACTGTTTAGCATAGTGGTTGCTGCCAGTTTTTTGTGCAGGGTGTAATTATAGTTGTACAGACTAGGTCTCTATAAAGTAAAGTTGAATCCTAATAGATCCACTGTCGTGGTCACTAGTATGTAAAGTCTACAGCTCGAATATGTGGTTGTGTAGGCAGGTTATAATGAAATCAATACAGACAAATCGAAAGGAAGACTGTAAACTGTGAAAGAAGACAGAGATTCAAGCCCTCTGGTTTATTATTTATATGGTACATGGATTCAGTGTAGAGTATCACCCCAGCCTATTCCGCCAATGGGAAACAAGCATTCTTAGCTCTACCAATAGGGATCCAGCATTCCTGGCCCCATGATTACCAGTGATCTGCCCACCATCACCAAGCTGTGTGGCTCCCCTGGCCACCACCTGCCTTGAGCCTGAACGTGGTGATCCTGACTAGCAGAGGGGGCAGAGTGCCCCTTACACACAGTCCTGCCATCACCACTATGTATATTTACATCTCACTCAGGCACCACCAGCACCTACATATACACATACATGCGCATGGTCACATATACCCAATCAATAATAGAACATTTGCATTCCCCCACCAATGCATTAAATCGGAATATTTTACATAGTGATATAGTGGAATTGCAAAGAAATGTACTTAGGTTTGGTGAGTTATGCAGAAGATGGCTGAATGACTTGTGCGTCCACTTTCCATGGGTAATAGCAGGCGCTCACAATCCGCATGAGTCATAACTAGAATTTAAACTTGATACAAATTGATATATACATTAGTGATGATATGAACTTTTGTTAATACAGCTATTTCACATTATTTCTTTGAATCTTTTTGAATTGTATAATCTATTATGCAAAGTATTATTTTATGATGAAGGCAGATATTATCTAAATGTGGAAAATACCCAATATATTATATTAAGAGCCACTGTTGAGGCTAACATCTAATTGTGAATCCTGCTGTATTCACTTGTCAGCAATTATGTGCATAACTTGTGTAGGTCAAACAACTGACCTGGGGTAGTGCCCAATGCACTCCCTTCACATCTTCTGCTGTCATCTTTTGTTCCCTTCCACCCTGTCTGGTAGAGTAGCTCATTACATAACATTATCCGGTCCACCGCTTGGCTGCGTCCAATCGGGAGTGCTGTTAAATAATACATATGTGGATAACCTTGGAAAAAGAAAAAACTTTGATTAATATTACTCCTCTTCCACGGTACCTTTCGCAGCAGGTAGGATATGTAACTCATGATCACCCTTCTCAAATCTAAAATGAACCAAAACTTATAACGATCAACAATACTTGTAATGTTTGTGTTGACGACAGTAAGCCTAAGTACACAAATCAATGCTTCATGCATCAGACAAGAGTGACATGGCATATATTACATTGATGGCTCGGATAAACAGCGTGGATTGTAGAAGTAGAGTACCTGTTTACTATCCTTAGTTGTACAGCATTTACCTATTTCCGATCAGGCTTTCGCTGGGCTATATTCTTGCTACATCCATTGATACTTGTCGCTTCCTAGCTTGGCACTCGGCATTATTAGCATAGGGCAAGGACTGGTTGGCTCAGTGTCAGGATAATGTCACTGAGTGGGATATCAGGTCATGGTGCTTGCGGTCTGGTCTTACAGTGGGACAGCTCTATAAAGTCGCCATGAGTGCGCACTGTCATAAGTTGGTACCCGTCCTGATAATACATTATATGTTGCTAGGATGTAAAGCAACAACAAACAAACAACCATATATACCTTAGATACCGGTGTACTTATTAAACATTTCCCACCACATTGAAGGGAATGCTGGTGCCATTTAACAGAAGCTGTCGCTGCAGAGGACTATGCTATCAGAGTGTTGGTTTGCTTGCCAAAACTAATGTTTCATGTTAGTATTTCAAATATATAAAGATGTATCCATTCAACATAAAAGTTACTTCAAACTGTTGGTCGATTTTGCCAATCAATTTCATATGATTCTCTCAGAAAAACAACAAATCTGAAACTGAAAATCATTGGGCAATGCCATTTTGACCAAAGCGGGTGTTAGGTGCCGCTCTCAATAATGTCTGCACACACACTGCCTCTCTCAATGCCAAATTAAGTTGATCTGTTATTCGGTGGTTTTCATATACATGTGGCAGGGTGGTTAGGGTGTCTGACCTTATACTAGGTCGGACTCCTAATCTAAATGTTTGGTGGTTCGGGGCCCCCCACCTCTGCCAATTTGGATTTCCACCGCTGTGTATAACTTACAAAGTCATCAAAGGCAGGTTGTCCTCGTATCATGTCTATTTGGTGTGGGAGGTTAAAAATTGCTTGGGTCGGTAAGAGTGTAGGAATGGACTCTCTATCAACAATCTGTCTACTGGGGAAAGCAAGTCTATTCAGACTTACCCATGAAAGGCAGTATAAATCTTCAAGAAACCACAACCTGCATACACTGAATGACCTCCAGCGCATACTAGTTCCCACCAGTTCTTACACACAATTTCCCCTTCTTTGCAGACAAGGTGCAGAGGCCGTGCTCCGCCCTCACCGAACCCCCGCCGCCGGTGCTGCCGACGCCGTCGCCGAAGACGCAGACTAAGACGGCCCGGGAGACGGAGGACAGTCGAAAGGACCAGGGCCACAAGCAGTACCTAGGGTCGGCGGCCCCGAGTACCTGCACCGGCCGGCTGACGGCCCTACTGCCCATCTTCCTATGCCTCCTGTTCGGCCTCCACGCCTGGTCATTCTCCGCAGCGCCCTCTACATTATCGCTGGTGTTGTTGTGAAGTGCGTTGAGGCAGCGTCATGTCAACGCTTGTGTGTTACAAGGAGTAGGACCTTGATGAAGTGAAGGATTGTATTCCCATATGTGTCTACTGCAACAGCTGATATAGGTGTGTGAGGCATGAGGATGGGAAGAGTGCTTGGAGCTGGAATAAGGAATAGGACATTGCTGAAGAGGAGGGATACATTCCAATATGTGTGTACTGCCACATCTGATTTAGATAGCCCTTGTAAGACCTGAGCAGGGGAGGAGTGGTTGAAGCTGGGACAAGGAGTAGGACATTGGCGAAGAGGAGGAATACAATATCTGTGTACTTACTGCCACAGCTGATATAAGTGTGGGAAACCTGAGGAGGGGAGGAGGGGTTCGAGCTTGGGTAAGGAATGCGATATTGGGGCGGAGGGGATGCCCATATATGTGTACTGCAACCACTGATATAGGTCCGAGGCCTGAGGAGCTTAGGACTGGTTGGATATGCGATAAGGAGTACGATATTGGTGAAGAGAAGGGTCACGATGTCTGTGTACAGCCGCTGCTGATGTGAGGTCTGACACGTCGAGGAGTGCTCAGAGCAGGATTTTGAATATAAATGCACCTAACATATTATATACTCCTCTGATGGTGGTCGGGCTGGGGGTTGATGGTGCAGATAGCTCTCTCCTTCTGTAGGTGTACCTTCAATATTTATCTTCTTGGAAAGGTTGAGACAGTTCTGAGTGGGCCTAGTTATGTATACATAACCTATGCCTCCATTAATAAGTGGACCTTCTCATCTGGCTATGCTTCAACCATACCTATTGGTGCAAAGAACTGTCCCTCCAGCTCTCACCCTCGTATTACTCCTCATGAGTCACTGGATCGTGAAGTCAGCTCTCAGCATACAGATGCACCTGACCTATATATGTATATATGCGCTGTGGATTGTGTTGCATGAGAGAATTTGAGTCAGATTATCTGCATTCAAAGCGGAGCTTTGAGTATTGTGTATATATATATATATATATATATATATATATATATGAGCGACAGCTGCGACTATATACCTGCAACTGAAGCAGACCGACTTCAACCTGTTGTGGCTTGCTGCAGTTTCAATGATTGCTTAAAATGAAGGGGTTTGGTCATCCACTGGCTAACGTAGTTATATACAGAGAAGCCAGTCAGCCAGAACGTAGATACATTGTTGACACAGTTTCCGTGGAGAAAGCTTTCATTGATTGCTAAATCTAAATAGGTAAATCAGGGTAGGTGATCATTTCCTCAAGGATATACCACAACGGCAACATCCACTGTTTTCTCTCTGGATTTGCGAGACTTCTCGATATTTGGTCATCATAGGATGGTATGGAATATTTCTGGGATTTAAAAGATACACACGTGTATGTGCATATATATATATATATATATATATATATATATACAGTAAAACCTCTTTAACTGACCACCTCCACAGATCGACCACTCCCTATATCGATCACTTTATTTGGGTCCCAACACTATCATTGTAACCAGATTCTGACTCCCTAAACCGACAACCTCCCTAAATAGACCACTCAAAGTCGGTTCCAAGATCGGTCGATTTAGAGAGGTTTTACTGTATATACCTAAAGATCGTTGGCATTGTCATCCAGGGGGATTTCAAACTCGGGTGATATGTTCTTGAATGGGATATTTTGACCACGTTGTTTCATGCAGAATATCACAAATGGCGAGTATATGAGAACAAGGCGCGATCCAACGGATCTTATGGTACAATTTTCCCGCAACACTCCCATCAATAAGACCACCCCAACGCACACAGCAGGGTAGAACAGTAATTTGTTTTCCCACTTGCCCAATTGGGAAAGTGACAGAATGTTCTACTTGCCAGAGTGGCAAAACGACTTGCCGAAGCTCAAGTCAGCAAACTGAAACGGAAATCTACTACTGCAGATCAGAAAAATAATGAGTTGTCCATTCGGGAAGATCACTGAGAACTTCACCTGCTCAACTGAATAAACCTGGTGGCTCGGCAAGCGGTCACTCCATGTTGTCAGTCTATGTCACCAGCCACTCCTTTCCCTGACCTGGACTCTGATTGAATGGAGACTAGGACCTGCCCCTGATCCTCTCCTCAGATAACTGAACTGTACTTGGCATGAGCCCGTTGTTTGCCCGCTGATCCCGAGGCAGGAAATTTGCAAATTGCAATTTGCACGTGACCCTCCACCTGTTGAGAGCTGAGGATGTTTGGCGGATGGGGGAGGTGGGTGTATGGGTGGGTGAGTGCGTTGGTTGGCGGCGAGGGGGAGTGGGTGTGGGGGTGGGGGGAGCGGGTTCCGAGCCCAAGGGGCGTGTGACCACGTGACCACTTGACCGGATGTAGTGAATGCGCCATTGTGTCGCGGTGATTGATGGGAAGGGAGGTAGGTGGTTGGCTGGGTGCTGCGGCCAGTGGTCGTAGCAATCCTGAGTGGAGGAAAATGAGGTTGTTCCGTGTCGGTGGGCCGGGGTACAGAGCGGGTTAGGAGGAGAGAAAGAGCGAAGGGAGGGAGGGAGGGGGGGGGGGGGTTATTGGCAGCTCAATGAGAACTAACCATGACCCACTGAGCATGCGAGTCTCCATTCATCAGAGGCAGCGTGTTGTTTTCATTGTGAACAATCCCAAGCTTACACGCTTGTTGGAGTGTTGAACATAATGCTCCGGAACCGTCGACTCCAGGAGGCCATCAAACATGAATACAGGCCCGGTGTCGCAGTTTGAGCACCCTGCCAGTTTCAACTGACTACATACACTCAAACTTAACGCATTGTCAATAGTCATAAGCAATCTTCATACAGAAAATACTAAAGAAGTGAAATATCTCTAAAACCACACCACCTATTAACAAATCGCTTAGTACACATATAGAAAACATCTTTACCAAAAAGATTATATTAAATTTCTAAGGTTAGGGTTCTTGATTTCTATTTATTTTGAATAAAACTAATGTTTTGCACTGCGTGTACCGTCAAACTCAAGGCATTGTCAATGATGGTGAGCAATCCTCATACAGAAAATACAGGAAAAGTGAAATATCTCTAAAAGCACACCACCTAGAAACAAATCGCTTGGTACACATATAGAAAACATCTTTACTAAAAACATTATATTAAATTCATAAGGTTATTGACGATGCTGTCAGATGTTGACTCATGCGCCTGAAACAGCACAAACTGTCAGGGCGCTCAAACTGCGACACCGGCTGAAGGTACCGGCAGCCCCGGCAGCTGCCTTAGGCGCGGCAACATGCTATGATTCACCATGCCAATGTTAATTTTCTGTAAAATAAATTATACCTGTAATGGCGCTGGTGATCAACTTGGCTGGGGCATCACTAACTACAGTATGGGTGATGCATGAGCCACATTTCGAGGGAGTAAATGGCATGTTTGGCAATGTTATCTCTCTCAATGATGAATAGTATGCATCTGACAAACTAGGTGGCTAGGTGAAACTTAACACAAATTACAAGATCCTCGACTCTTCGTATTGTTGTTGAGTGATGAGCGCAGGTATAATACATGTATTTATACACATATATATAATATATAGAAGTATATATGTATACATATGCAAGTGTCATATATATATCATTTTGGCAGTACCATGAATGATTGATGGGAGGTGATACCACCATCGGAGCTGAGGTTGAGTAGGTTGGACCAGTAGATAACTAGCCCCAGGCCCCATCACCTGATCACCGTCAGGTGGAGCTGAGTACCGATTATTGAATTCCGGGTTATTATCCTCGTATAATTATTATACAGCACATATATATGGGAGTCACTTATTGAATGTGCACAGTGCTCCTCAGTGTTGAAGCGTCACGAGACATCATGTGAAATATGTAAATATATTACAGGATATGGCTGATGTGTGGATAAGCCAATTGTATGGCAGTTAAATGAACACTTTCTACTGGTATATTATTAACACTGACCTAGTGCTAAGAATTAACTATTTGGCAAACCATGCTAATCATATATGAAGGCCCTGTCACACTACAACGTTTCCCACCAATGCGCGTCGACATGTTGCCTTTTTGGTCGGAACGTCAGTACATGTCCGGTATGTTACGGGCACATTACCGGCACATTACCGGTGTGGTACCGACGCATTACTGGCGCGTTACCGGCGCATCGATACAGGTAGACTGATAGCAACGTGTGATCCAACACATCGGCTCCCGTTGGCGCCCGCCGGCTCACACCGATCGTTTTGGGCTTGCACAAAACTTTCGTCGGGCCGCAACACGCATCAGCGTGTTCGCGGGTGCGTTACGGATGCGTTAGCAACACATCAACACCCGTTGGCGGCGCGCCGGCGGAACGCTGGCAGAACACTGATCAATGTCGCTTAACGTTGGCTTTTTTTCGCCAAAATGCGATGGTTCCATCGCGACGTCGGCAATTTCCCATCGACGGGTAGTGGGCGCGCCACTGGCATTGCTCCAGCATTTCTCGGTGTGTTGGACATGTTGCCGGCACACCTGGACGCGTTGGCAGTGGGTGTGGACACGCTGCCGGCACATCCTGATGTGTTGGTGGCGGTATGTATGTGTTGACAAGCTACTAACACGACCGACACCAATGTGCCATCCCCATGCCGTCAACATGCCGACTGCGCGCCGACAACACGCTGATAACACGCTGATACCACGCTGCGAACCCGCTGGCGGGATGTTGACATGTTGTTCCGCCGCACGTCGAAACCCATTGGCCACGCGCCAAAAACACGCCACAACCCGTCAAACTTTCTCCCACAACGCCGAATAGGTGGACATTTCTCGACGCGCTTCTTGACGCGCCGGAAGAAACGTTGTAATGTGCAGGGCTTTAAGCAACGTATAGCCTGCCAGCAAGGACTGATTATGTTGTGTAAGTATATATATACATGTGTTTTTCTTTCCTTATCTAACAGAATCGTGATATGAGGTAAGATAGATTCGGAGGCCCAAATGTGTACATATATACATATATAGAGGTGGGTGTAAGTGAACAGTAAATGAACAACCCACCTCGATATATATGCAAGTCACCTCCAACCAACTTGGACGACAGCGATTCTGACGTTGACAAATACTCTCCTAGTAGTAACCAATGCACGATTGTACAGAACATATATTGACGACGGACACTATAGCTATATATATATACATAAAGACTACGTACCTGTAAAGTATATACTACGCGTTTATGGCCTTAAATCCAGAAAGAGAAATACTTTTATAAGTAGGACTATTAGTTGGTGTTACCTGTATTTCATCTGAGCGCAGTCTCACATCTTGTTAGCTATTATTTAATCAAATACAGTTTTCCTTTTATTCTGCGAGGCAAGTAGTGATTTTCTAAATAGCGACATCTTTTCAATTGGTTGTGTTCAGATATTAGGCAGTTTGAGTTTATCACCCCGTGGGATACTACCATTTCTACTTAAAGCTGCCTAGTCCGATGAAGCATCAAATTGTTCAAATGAAAACATAGAAGGGAACAAACACTGAGTCAATCTGATATAATCTGTAAGTACCGAAAGCTATGGTAGAAGAGTTGTTGCAAGGTTGCTATCATTAATTTCACAGGTGTGCACTTCAAATATCTCAAAACCTCGCCATTTAAACAAAAGGTTACTTTGAAATAAAGTATGGTAGATTTTACCAATTAATTTACTATATTTATCTAAGAAAACTTCCAGAAACTCAAAACCATCGGACTATGCAACTTTTACAAATAAACTAACAACTACAAGTGTGGATTGAGAGGCATTTGTAACTACCGAATTAGGTTTAATCAAAACCAGCGTTTAATATAGCAATATACATATGATATACATAATGTTCCAATATGATGGTTTTGGAAACTCTACTCTGGCAGTATATGAGGCTGTCTGAAAAGATGCTAAGTAATGTGGGACAAAACTTTGTCCATTGTAACGATCAACATACTATCTGCATATGCATTTGCTCAGGATAAACTGATTTATTGTGTTTCATACTCCCAATAGAATACATATTGGTTTCAAGCAAATGTCCTTGTGTTTTCAGTGTAACCGTTTCTGTGCTATTTTTTGTCAATCATTACATGGACAACATAAAAGAAGAATTATCACCTTTTGAGACAGGCTCATATACCGATCCAACCGGAAACACCCATATGATTCCCAGTGACACGCTGCTAGCGATTAAAAGCCAACTCAGATTTAGACATGTGTTTCCTTAATTTGAGCACCTCTTCCCATCTCCAATCTGACGATGTTCACAAGAAACTAACCTGCCTTCTCACGCACATGTATGTTCACTGTCATCAGATGTATTTAGAAACACAAGGTAACTTAAAAGATCTTCCCCAAAGATCACACCTCCCCGCTTTCCCATTCCAATGGTGCTCAGGGACATAATTAAATAACGAACAATTCAGGGCAGATAAGCGCCAATCCAAAAATGCAATTAAAATAGCAGATTTTGACTTGACAATTATTTTAATTCTGATTAATTCCACTTTTGTTTTGATGATATAATAATGGAGCCATGACCATAGAAGGTGGAATGTAAAACAAATGAAATGTGTGTAAGTTTGATTCCAATGTTTATCACAATTTTTGGATCGCCGTTTACGGGGTATTGCGCCTGAACTCTTCCTATGTGTTCAATCCTGAATTATGAATAGATTTGTCCCAGTGTTATTATTAGTATTATTACTTTGCTGCTCATTAGACGCCAATGTTAACCCATCTCCTCAGATTAAAAATAAAAGCGCACATACCCAGGAGTATATAAGAGCAGCTCATTCTGTGAAAACAAAACCATGAGTGTGCAAACCTCTGTAGAAGACTGATTAAGTTAAACATCATCCTGTGCAGTCCATGTCCCTCTGGGAGATGGCACAAGGTGGTGGTACGAGGTGGTGGTACGAGTCTGCAGAACGAGGCGCTGATTCTGTATATTGTTAACATTATAAATGCTATGCCTGGATTTCACGTCGTGTTAATGGGAAACAAATATGACGCGCATTATTTTATTGTGCAAATGAAGTAATTTATATAAACATGTATATAGGTGTTCAGCTTGTTTGTTAAAAATTACATTAAAGCTGTATAGTCTGATGAAAACATCACATTTTCAAAAGCATAGCAGGTATGTAGATTTGATTCGCCACATCTAACTTAAACACTGATGCATTTATTGAACATTCGGTGCCACATAGAAGAGAATACTGAGGCAATTTAAAAGAACTTGTCACTGTAGAAAGCTATTATGTCAGAGTTTTGGCGTGCTTGCCAATATTAATTTTGCATGATTGCACTTCAAATATCTATCACAGAAAAACAAAAAAACTCAAACTCAAAATCATCGGACGATGCCATTTTAACCAAAGCCTATATTACCTGCCGCTCTCAATAATGTCTGCAGGATTGGATATATCTATTAATAGGACATTCAACAAATATAATATCTCAAATACAAACCGTATCTTCCCCCTAATACCATATCATATATTCTCCAGCTATCAGTCAGGGAGTGCAATTATGTTTATTTCAGGGCGTTCTATATATAATCCTGACTTGTCTCCATTACTTAATTAGCCATTTACAATATAAGTTACTTCAAATTGAAGTAAGGTAAATTATATCGATTAACCTAATATATTGATCTCAGAAAATAACTGAGAGAAACACAAAACCATCGGACTATCCAACTTCATAGTCGCCTGAGATAGGCAACATAGATTGGGATTGTACTCTGACATATTCGTCCAGACGCAACTTTGATTAATGTATTCAGATTATATTCTGAATATGTTGAGGAGGGCTTAGGGAGAGAGGGATGTACTCTGCAATGTCTTAATGCTGTAACTTGTTTTATTTTGTTTTTGTTCAAATTATTATTCTAGTTGAATAACATCTTTTTTCAGCACCGAGACACTGGTCTTCCGGCCTTAGCAATGATAGTGCATATGAACTATTTATGGATGAGATGATGTGATGGTATGAACAATGTAGACAGTAGTAGGTTAAAATGAGGCATTACAAATATAGTGGGGATCTCATTTTGCACATGTACACTGGAGAATAGCCATTTACCTTTAGGCTATATCAGTGATTTGATGATCATACCTGTGAGGAGACATTAATATAATGGGCATGACTTGCTGATACAGGTAGTCATGGATTTTGGATTATGCAAATAATGGTTGCACGACTCATGATTGGGATACCTTCATGACATGGCCTACTTGGGTTCACCGAAAATCCAGGAACCACTGTTGATTGCAGTGATCCCCTATCCTTTTACTTATTGTATTACGAATGATGCCAGAACTCCAGTTGAGGAAGCCTACTAAGGAAATAAGCGCTCTCAAAGAACATATTCAGATACATCACCTGAAAGGTTGTCATTGGAGAACTCCTTTGGGAGTAGATCTCCAGTATATGTGGCCTATACTGGGTGACGTTAAATGATTGCTATTACAATATGCTGTACACTCTATGATACATTCTAAGTTTAAACAGCTAGCATCATCTAGTAATGCAAACATCAATCAAACTACAAATACCCATGTGTGATTGGCGCAAGAGACGTCAATTACTAGTAGTAGGGAAACATTAAAGGTGATGGAGACAAGTCAGGATTATACACAGAACGCCCTGAAATAAATATAACGACAGTCCCTGACTGATAGCTGGAGAATATATGATGCTGCCATTAGGGGGGAGATATGGTTTGTATTTTAGATATCATATTAGTTGACTTCCTTCAGACAGACATTGACGCATGAACTGAGCGATAATTGGGTATTCCATTAGTGGGCAGAACAAAAATGAGATCTATATTTTTAATTTAATATGGCAAGACTTAAATGCATATTAAGCCGAAGCCAAAGCTATGTAGTAGGAGACACCTGGTAACAACGACCAATCAGAAAACACTTGTTGAATTAATGTTAGCGAGGAAGAACGAGCAAAGATGAGGACCCAACCAGCGCCCCTTTGCTTGGCCCACGTGTCATCCAAATAAGCACGACTTCATGAAGCACCCTAGTCTCAGCATAAATACTATGTAGTAGTAGCCTCTTATTCAAATATAATAACAAACCTAGTTAGTCCATAGGACAGATACAAGTATTTGAAGTATGTTGGAAATTTACTATTCTTATGCCTATGATTAAATCACACAATATCAAAAGCGTATATGATGGGAATATTCCCGTGAAAATGGACGTTCAATGAAGGGCTTGCTAAATCGATCCAGTGACTAATTAAGAGCTAGTATGGTCTCCCTCCTCTTCTCCTCGCTGTTTCCCCAAATTTAACTCCCAGCTCAAGCTGATTTGCCTATGTGGATTCGAAGATTTTGATTTGTTATTGCTGACAGGCCTGAATTGGGACGGTGGTCGGGGGAAGGTGGCTTAGATGAAATCTCACAACACAATACTAGTACAGATGAACCTCGATCCAACGGACACCGGTGCAATGGATGACGGATCCAACGGACACAATCCGCTAGAGTGAATATCTGAACATTTGCACACTTTAAGAGAACTAGTTATTTTCTGAACCCCAGCCTTCCACCAGCAATACTTCAGTAGCCACCACCAGTGCTTCAAATTTCCTTGGCTTTGAGTCTGAAGACTCTGACTCAGAGTAATAGCTACTCTGAGTCCCACTATACTATCACGGCAAAAGAAACTCATCTCTCCACCATGGTTTCGTACCCCCCCGGAAAATGTTGTCGCTGCAACGGACAAACGGCTTTGACGGACAACTACTCACCCCTATTAGTTGAGAAATGCCACATGTGGCAACCATCCCCCCTTCCCCCATTCACTACAACCCTACTCATCTCGTTAATTTAAAGTAAGAATATCTTCTTATGAAACAACGACACAAATTCACTTCTTACATGGACATCAAATTTATCATTCGCACAGTTTTTGTGTTAGGTCCAATTCTGCTGACGCGCTGTTGTATATTTTCTCGATAGGGTGCGGTGAATGTATAGTCTATGGGGGCCGAAATAAAGGTGAACACGCTATCTTCCATTCAGTGGGCAGGGTTTATGATGACTAGCCATAGTGAGGCGGAACCAATTAATCCCAGTGAACTAACTCCTGCTTTGTCCGCTAGGTGGCCAAGTTACGAAAACCCTCACCGTAATGTTAACTGAAAGTGCTTAGCTATCCCGCGTCCCAGTAAAACACAGTATAAGTGTGGCATGTGCCACTATCATCGCCTGCGTGATGGGAATAGTTAGGTGCCATGCTTGGAATATGTAGGTTAATAACAATTTAACGCATCTAGTGTATATTTGGCGTTGGTGCTCGATGAAGTGTTGGCTTAGCGGGATCAATCAGGGGTGGATGCTGTTGTTGATTAAGGAATGCTGGAGTGGAGGATGTAGGGTGAGTGGCTTAAGTCACAACATGCGCTGTCCGCTACCAAGCAAGTTCCATTGTAAGCCACCAGGTGGAGTCTGCGTTAGAAAGTAACGACACAACAGGGTAGTGCAGATAACCAGAGTTCATTTACGGGTCGACATAAGCACCCTGGTTCAGCGCTAAAGAAATACAATCACCGGATGTGGTAGGGGTTGTTGGGTGGTAAAGAAGACAGAGTAGTAGCAGTCGTGAATATGTGAACCTGGTGGAATGTACATACAAGATTCACCCCGTACTTGCAGGACAGCGGTGACCACAAACCGGGTGAAAACTGCTTTAGTATGGAACAGGAAATAGAAACTCTGGCTACAGTATCAAATGGCTAGCCATACCGGCACATACTTGGGTAAATGGGAGAGAATGCAAAAAGACAACATGGCGGTGATAGAATGTCACTTTTAAAGTCTATTAAGCCATATGTTTTATTATGTTTGTCAACTCAAAAGTAGCGGGTAAATATGAAGACATGTATAAAGAATATATTTTGCTTCTTACATTAATAATGTATCTGTACAGTTAATTTCCCCAGCATGTCAAAGTTCTTCGCCTGTTTTTCTAATGGGTTTGTTTTCACCCCTGTGCAGGAAGTACGGGGTGAATCTTTTATCTAGGTAGATTGGTGATAGTGACGAAAGAGGGGTGAACCGAATATGCAGGGGAAAAAGGCTAAAGTATATTTGCTAGTCCAAAGCACAGGGAGTTGGGTGAGGGGGGAGGCATTGCACTCGCACCAAATCAAACGCAATTCTATCAGTGCAGCCAACTCCTATAGTGCCTGAGGTATATTATTTCCCAGTCCCCACATAATTACAAGAAAATACACCGCAACCCGTTGGTAAAATATGACTGGGGAATAGCCAAGAGAGAAAAAGTCAATATAGGTGGCATTACCTAAGTAGATCCACTACCTGGGAAATTGTTAGTATGCAGGTGGAGTCTTAATCAAATACCTTTCTCAAAGTGACAGCTGGTTAAATGATGGTCATGTTCAGGAATAGCATGGGCCTGTGTAGGGTGAATACTAGATAAAAGATTCACCCGGTACTTGTAGTACATGGGTGAAGACCAGCCTTATATAAATACAGGCGAAAATAGCGTTAATATGGAACGAGTAGAATGCCTGGCACCATTGTCAAATGGTTACTTATATCAGAACAGAGTTGGTGAATGAGAGAGAATGCAAAAATACAAGATGGCAGCCAGAGAATGTCATCGATTTCACTTTTAAGTCTGATCAAACTAGCTATGATATTATATTTTTCAACTCAAAGGTAGCGGGCTATTAATAAGACATATGTAAAGAATAAATGTTGCTTCTTAGATTGTGAAATTAGGCTCTCATTTCCTTAACCCGCTTTTTCGACCGTTTTTATATAGGGTTGGTATTCACCCGAGTACTGCGAGTACTGGGTGAATCCTTTATCTAGGTGAATACGTGATATTCAGATTTGTACAAATAGGGCAATATTTCAATAATTATATCCTTCGACAGTGTCGAAATAGAAGCATAACAATGCTCACTCGGTGCAGGTCAAAATGTATAATCAATTTTCTGCACATTGGATAACTTCAACACAATTACCTATATAAATAGAGAAAGTATGTAATCAAACAGGGAGGCAAAAGGGAATAAATAAGGTAGGGAATCTTGTTATCAATATAATGCCATATATCTATATCATTTGAAGAGCTCTTTTCCAAAATGTGATGAGCGCCGATAAACAAAAAGGGGCAGTACCAAGTTTATATATCATCTTTTGGAAAACACCTCTTCATATATATGAGCCTGTCTCCAAAGGTGACACTCTTTTTTCGTTTGTCCATAGTAACGATTGACACCAAAGAGCACAGAAACAGTTACACTGAAAACACAAGGACATTTGCTTCAAATCAATATGTATTCTGTTTAGGACTATGAAACACCATGTAAAAATCAAATCAGTTTATTCTGAACAAATGCATAAGCAGATAGTATGTTGATCGTTACAATGGACACAGTCTTGTCCCATATTGCTTAGCACCTTTAGAGCCAAAATGTTCCCAGGATGACCGCAATTGTAACCTCTCCCCCAATGTATAAATAGAACGAAACGTCATGTCACAGAGGTAGCAATTATACATGAACAATTCAAAATGAAAGCGGGAAACTTTCAGAGTACAACTTGCATGCTACCAGATTACCATTCACGCTTTTTGTTTTTCATTGTAAAGGGGCTGTCACAATTCGATGTATAGCATTAGTATCTGTCGGTGTATGCAGTTTTCGACCATACACCATCATATGATATGCATAGGTTACGTATAGGTTATGCATAGGTTGAACATATGTCATATACACTCTTCATAGGTCAGCATAGGTCATCGTAGGTCGAGCCGCCAAAAATAATGTTGTGCATGTTCAAATGTTAAACCTATGCCGGCGTGTGGCTCATACAGTTCTCATACGCTGGGCGTACGCTGGACATACACCGGCATAGGTTACGAATAGGTTATGGGTGGGTCGGCCTAGGTTACTCAGATGCTAGACCTGTCACCTGTAACCGTCCACTAACATCCCAGTGCGCCGTGTATAGGTCATCATAGCTTTGCATACGCCATCATAGGTTAGGCATAGGTTACATATAGGTGACGCATATGCTTCAAAGGCAGCTGGAATACAAAAAGGTAGGCTTAAGTCGACTTATGAAGTTTTCAAATTATTGCGACACGTTACGCATACGCCACCGCCATAGGTCGTAATGTGACAGCACCATAAGCAGATGGGATGGTCGATTCGGTAGAGCGTTGAATCCCTCCTCGGCAGTTCATATATAAAATGTCCAGAAGATTCAATCTAATACCCTGCACAAATGATGACTGAAACTATCTAAGACTCGGATAGAGCAAGCAGTCCTTCTTTCAGTGTCACTGTTATATGACTAGGATGTATTTTTGGTCATTGTATCGGGAAGCAATGACCAGACGCGGTAGCCGAATCGGTAGAGCACAGACTTCCCACGTGGAAGGGCAGGAGTTTGAATTCCAGTCGCTTCACAGCAATGACGTACAACATTTAAACTTGTCGCTGCTGTGTGTGGTACTCGGAATTACTAGGATAGGGCAAGGACTGGTTAGCTCAGTATCAGGATAATGTGACTTAGTGAGAAATCGGGTAATGGTCTGAATAGCAGGGTCTCACCCTGGGGCAGCAGTATAAAGTTGCAATCAGTGTGCAATGTCACAAGTCGCTACCTGTTGGGGTGTTGATCTGCAGCTATATGTTGTTAGGACGTAAAACCCAAACAAAATGAGTTATCATTTCTCTTGCTCGTCATTTTACACACACACACTATATTAGGCCAGGTATGTTCAACGGTTCAAAAGATTAGATTTTTCCAATTAGTCAAATTCTTATTATTTCTAAGACCACTGTCAATTTATTATAATGTATATAATTATTGCATCTTGAGAAGTGACACATACCATTCAGCATCCTGATATGACCTTATATGTTGCTAGGACGTAGACCAAAAACAAAGAAGCAGAACATACTATTCAGTACTAGCTTATATATATATGACCTATTAATCCAGTATTATCCAGTATGTGTGTGTGAACAAATTGATTGCAATTCATATAATTGCATTTCATTTGGTGTGGAAAGAAAAGTGTCCACATTGCATCCTCTGACCTGAATGACTTAGCTTTTCACCACCGGATGGACGGTCATATTCACCAATCAGAACCCCCTCGTCCCCCAACACCCCCCTCACACACAAACCAGCCGGCCTACACCGCTGAACATCCCGCCGAGCTGGCGACCTGAGCAAACTTTCCGCCCACTCATCCTCTAACCTGAATGACTTAGCCTGTCACCACCGGATGGACGACCACATTCACCAATCAGAATCCCCCTCTCCCCCAACACCCCCCTCACCCACACACACACACCGGCCGGCCTACCCCGCTGAACATCCCGCCGAGCTGGCGACCTGAGCAAACTTTCCGCCCCCTCACTCATCTACTTTCTGTTCACTTTTCTTTTCAATGATATGATGATTCCACCTGAAGCTTTCTCTCAGATCTCTCCCATCAGTTTTTCATTAAAGATGTTCCCCAGATGCCTGCCTGGTTTTAGTTCCTTTGCCGAAACTTCTGGACATTCTCACGGTTTGGTCTGGTTATGCTCCACAATTAAATACACAATTTCCATATCTGTACTGGGGATGTCACCATCTTACGTCCTTATTTGAGTTCAAAGAGAGAGCTGCATATGTTAACCCACATTTTATATTGCTAGACCTACATTTACAAGAATCCATTTATACTGATATTTTACATTCCAAAATAGATACGAGCAGGAATATATCACTAGCTTGTGATATTGATCTGTTATTTGACATTACGCATATGTATTCCAGGAGGACTAGGCTCTCAAAAGAGTCACACCATGGGTTATATATCCAATATCTCTGCAATGTGTAGGGCCATCTCTTGTTCTTTATCCGATCATTAGGAGAACCTGTTATTGCTCATATAGTGCAATCGATTTCCTCCAGCATCTATATGGGTATCAGGTTATATTCACCTATTTAATTGCATATCCCATAAGTTTTTAATACATATAATCTACATACGTCTATATATTTATTTATTTATCTATTGTCATTATGTTTTAATTTTGGCGGGTCCTAGTGGTTGAATATATGAGGATGTAAACAATGACCCAATTCCTCACTCAGTCATATTATCCTCATCCACAGTTCACCTGTCCGGGTCGAGTCAAACTGATGGTTTGCTAAATTGGTAGTTGGCATTTCATAGCTTTGCGCTCTCCATTAATAAGATAGGGCAAGGGGTGGTTTGCTCAATGTCAAGATAATGTGACTGAGTGGGATATCGGGTAATCGTGCGGCCGGCTTATTATCCCTGAGGGGCAACACTATAAAGTTGCCATGAGTGTGAACTGTCACAAGTTGGTACCTGTCTTGATATGACCTGAAATGTTCCCAGGATGTAAAATGCAAACAACCAACCAATCTAACCAATTATGTTAATACCGACCTCGTCCCTCATGCTGCCCAAATATCAGCCCAAATATCAGCCCTTTCTAGGGTTGTCACCTCTTCATACACTCTTACTGCATTACCTACCTCCCCCCCGTCCTCTCCACAACACACCCAATCATTCCCACCACCTACCGGTAGCTACTCAACCCTGTGTTGAGAGGGACCGGAAGTTGCCAAGAACGCCCGCCAGGCGGCGGCAGGCGTGACTCGGTGGCCGCCTCTAATATAATGGGCATTTAGCTGGACGCACCGGGCGGAACGCACGGTCGGCTGTCAGTCGACGATTTACGGTACATCCGGTGAATACATCGAGGCGGACATTGGTGGGCAGCTCATGAGATATTCATGAAAATGGAATGTAGTACCATGTGAGGCACATTCGGTTTGGGAACCGCTAACAATGGCTACAGCGCGCTCGCATGTGTGGCATTGACGGAGCGCATTTGAAGTTGTCGCGCATAGGTGGGTGGATGTGAAATTTAATTTATTTTGAACTTTGCTGTCGCGGCATTGATTAACACCATTGGAATATGCACCTAGATACGAATAGTGTGTGTTCCTAGTTATAGTATTGCTATATATATGTATATATTGACTTGTATATATGCACGGTAACCAAGACAGCATTCAATATATATATATATATATCTCCGTAATATATATATGAATATATATATGAATATATATGAATATATATGAATATATATTTGAATCAATAGGTATATATATTTAGATAATATGTACATCTTAATATATTTTCAATAATTATATTAAACTCTATTTGAATATATCTAATAAAATAAATTTTGTAATACATATATTTGAATATATATATATTTAAATAAATAAAACCCATACATGTATATGGCTAAATCCAAATATATATATATATATATATGTATATATATGTGATGTGCAACTATTGTCCTGTCGATTCAGTCGATCTAATGAGCATGCTCTGAAACAGTATGCGCTGGTTGGGGTTTCTTCCTTGTTTCGCTTATTGCGCTTATGGATATGACCTGACTGTACAAATGCAACATCTCGCCGAAAGGACTGGTAACCAACCGCCAGGGGCTTTGGCCTGACTGAACCTGGCAGCGGATGTCCAATATTGACCACTAAGTGATTCAATATGTGATACACGAGTGTAACTACACAGAAGGGAATTCATTGTTTACAATGTATCGATTATCCTATATTATGCCTCATCGACCACACGTCTGTGACAGGTGGCGCCACCTCTGGCTCTGCTCATCCCAACTGGTGGGTTCGGTGATTGCTGGAGTTTTGCGTCCTAGCAAATTCTAAGGTCGTGTCAGGATGGGTAATGACTTGTGACAGGCTGCAATCATAGCAACTGTATAGTGCTGCCTCATTGGGAGATCAGACCTCCAGCACCACGACCCGATATCCCACTCAGTCACATTATCCTGAGACAGAGCTACCCAGGCCTTGCGTTATCCTATTAATGCACAGTGCAATGCTCAGAAGAGACAACTATCAATTGGTTTGACTCAACTGTGAATTTAACTCCCAATCTCCAACTTGGGAAGCCTGCGCTCTACTGATTCAGCCAGCGTCCTCGGTCATCCCAACTTGACATGATATACTGACAGTAGCACCAGAGGATATGCTCACACCCACAATATATACGTAAATAGCAAATTGTGCAGGATGGAATTGTGGAATACAGACCAGCGACAGAGTTCTAATTGCAACTTGTACCCACCCACACCGCTTCGAAACAGAGTTGCCAAATGGCACCACTTAAGTGGCCATTTAAAAACAGTAAAATTGAAACCAAACACAACACTCATAATGGAAACAAGCGACACGGTTATCCAAGTCATATTTCTTTTTTCTTCCGGCAATCTGATCTTTTTGGGTTATTTTTCTTATTTTCTGAATTAAATACTGCAAGTGCCCACTTTGCCGATCCGACTCAAATTACCAGGCATTCCAGATGATGTTCTTGTTAAAATAAAATTAGGATTAATTACCATGGAAACGGCACCCTGTCAGAGGAGAGGAGGAGAATTCCAAACCAAATTTCTCAAGCTGGAGTTTTTGTTCTTGATGAAGTATTTGTTGGGGCAAAAGGAAGGAGAAACCTGTGACCTCTAAGAAAGAGGATAGGTCGCTGGGTACCTCACGGTATAGTGTTCAATCATAACACCAGATGGGGGGCTACCTATATCAGATAGGATGGATGATGGTAGGTCTTGAAATCATCAAAGACTGCTTTCATTACTTGACTGTCTCTCTCCATTTAGCTCTCTGCTGTGAGAGTGATGTCCATGAGTCGGTCTTAATGTATCTCAGCTTCAGGTTTCTCGTGATGGTATCCTTGAACCGGAGATGAGGACGCCCTCTCTTTCTGTAACCAGAAGACAGTTGAGAGTAGAGGATCTGCTTTGGTAGCCTGTCTGATGACATCGTCATGAGGTGTCCAGTTCACCAGAGATTCTATTTGATCAGCAGATCTTCCAGAGAGGGCAGCCCCATCCATTCAAGTATGTCCTTATTTGTCACTTTGTCCTTCCAGGTTAGCCTCATGCTGGATCATGCATAGACAGCGGGTGCTTTTTTTTACTACAGTACACTTGATGTTATCCTACTATCCTCTGTATGTACCACAACCTGCAGTTCACAATTTGGACAATGCACCCTCGTACATAGGGTGACTTTCTGTCAACCATGCGACATGTGGATTTAGCAATTACTTCTTTTCTTAAAAGAACATTTATGTATTCCAAATTACTAACATTTACAACACTGAGGAACGCGTTCTCCAGCTTGAACATTTAAAGTGCAATTCCACTAGATATCGATCAAAAAAGGATTGAATGGTATGAAGAACATCAATCTGAGCTGGGAAGCAGCTATCTCTCAATAATTATATTATGGCGACGACAATTTTAATGAAGGATGCTAATTTGAATTACAAAACATAGTTTTGATTTGTTCGCCAACCCTCTGATGTCGAAGGTTTGATATTATTTAATGCATTACTAATATGGCTACAACTTGCTGCTGAGGGTAACAAAGGACGTGTAGTTGTCAGTTACCTCGTAAAAACCTTTACTGATGTTGCCATTACCACCACCGATAGATGGCGTCAGAAGTGTGGGATGCTTTAATTATCGCCCAGGGCTACTCGCCGGTCTGGGTTAACTGCTCCAGGCGATATCCAGCCAAGGAACGTGACGTCAGTCCGCATCATAACTTGCATATTATTATACGCGGATATGCAGATGTCCACCTGGTGAGAAAGCTGACAGAGAGATTTGGTATGGCTGTGTGCCGCCCAGCATCTATCCATACAGACTCCTCCTCACCAGCAGTCAGACCAGACGGGATGGCCGAATGAGTTGAGTGTATGTTTCCCACTTTGCTAGATCGTGGGATTCAAATCCTGGTCGACTCAAACCAATGCCGTAAACATGTCTAGATGAGTATGCAGGTGATGTCTTCCCTCCATATGCATTAGGCCAGAGAGCGTGTATATAGATGAGAGGGACAACTCCGCGAAAATAGGTAACACAGGCTGCAGTGGCGATCCTGGCAATTGTTGAACAAGCCTTGAGTTTGCCGGTACGCGCAGTGCAAACCATTAATTTTCTTAAAAGATTAATAGAAATCCAGAACCCTAACCTTATAAATTCAATAGAATGTTGTTGGTAAACATGTTTTCTATATGTGTACAAAGCGGCTTGTTTCTATTTGGTGTAGTTTTAGAGATATTTCACTTTTTCTGTAGGAAGATTGCACATGACCATTGACAATGCATTGAGTTTGCCGTACATGCAGTGCAAAATGTTTATTTTATTCAAAATTAATAGACATCCAGAAGAGTAAGCTTATAAATTTAATATAATCCTTTCGGTAAACATGTTTTCTATATCTGTACCATGCGATTTGCTTCTAGGTGGTGTAGTTTTAGAGATATTTCACTTTTTATGTAGCAAGATTGCACACAACCATTGACAATGCCTTGAGTTTGACAGCTGTGTCATAAAGTGTTCAACAACCACCACTTGGAGAACCACAGTCGACAGCTGTTACATGGGCCAGTATGTGAGTTGTCCCTCTCATCCATATACACGCTCTCTGATTAGGCACGGTATACCTAACTTCCATTGAACTGACCAGGTGCCTTGTGGATCTTTCGCCCAATGTTCCTTATTTTGCAATTGAAGACGCATACTTCGGGTTGATGCTGGCACAGCTTGGCAGCGGGTGTCACCACATTCGTGGCATGAATGGGAATTATTCCAAGCATGGTCATGTGCATTATGGAGGGTAAATAATATAGGAGAGGAACCGTATTAGGTGATATATGAACATACATAAAATACCATAGTGCCCAATGTATATATATGTACAAATATGCCATACCACTGCATGGCTATATAATTCAGAAATAGAATACAAATATATATATTTGCCATACTCTTGTATATGTGATATATACATATATATATATATATATATGTATATATATATATATATACACAGAAGAGCCAGACTTTAGTGACCAGACATGGTGGCCGAATCGGTAGAGCGCCACTTCCCATGCGGAAAGTTCAGAGTTCCATTCCCGATTCATTCAACAAAGGAGATACATGTAGTGCGAATGAATGAAATACACATAACCATGGTTGAAGGAATGCAGCTTGTCTTTCTTTCCATGGTTCATTAATAGTTACTCTCCCTCTACGTGACCAGCCTCACGTCTTTCAATTCTACTGTCATACGTATAGGGCAGTTTGTCCCTAACTCTGATATCACTAAATAGATTCTATCAATTATTAATACAACTTTGCTTTTTCCATGGGAAATATATGTTTGTGAGCTTTCTAATTTAATTAGTGTATATTGGCACATAATTGATTTTATATGTAAAAGCGATGGTTTGAACAAAAAACTCACATTTCTTGCCGTGAATATGGCCTATGCTGCCGACATGGCATAAATCAACTACCAATCAATCAATCAGTCTGATATCACGCAAACTCACATGCTCAGGTATGCTCTCCCATAAACACGCCAGATTCATATCCTCTGAATTACTGTAATGTATTATCATGTTCATAACCCTATTTTGCATATCCCCTTGTATCATTCACTAACATTCCTTCATAGTCTCACTACAGTAAGTGTTGTAACACTGAAGCTATACACAGTTGCGTACACTGTCGGTATGAGTCATAGTCTGCGCCATACACATATATACATATACATACTATTATACAATGATGTCAACCATAGAAATCAGTGTGTGTCAATGATATATTGGTCCAGTACCGTAGGTAATCAGTGAAGACATGTTCGGCACCTCGGATCATTCTTGGAAAAGCTGACGATACGTTACCACCAATGAACGGTAACTTCGGTGGCGCCACCTTTGGGGAAAATGAAAATGCCGATGGAGTTAATGGAGGTCTATATGCAAAGTCCCTCTCTAGGGGACAGCACCTGCAACTAAGTGCAACTCTTCCTCTATCCAGAGTACCTTTATATGTTCATGAGCAAGTCAAATTATCGTACTGTTGGGCAGAGTATATGAAGACCTTAATAATGCATACGTACTATTGCTCGGAGAGAGGACTAGGCTGATGCAGGCAGGCTTTCTAATATTCCCTAGGCGGTGCCCGAATCGGTAGCGTGCAGGCCTCCCTTGTGGAAGGTTGGGAGTTCGATTCCTGTCTGAGTCAAACCGATGACTTATTAAATTGATATTTGTCTAGCCTGGCGTTCGGCGGTACTAGGACATGGCAAGGAATGGTTAGCTCAGAATCAGGATAATGTGACTGAGTGGGATATCGGGTAATGGCTCCCTGATCTCCCAGTGGGGCAGCACTATACAATCGCCATGAGTGCGCCCTGTCACAGGTCGGTACTTGTCCTGATATGACAAGTGATGTTCCTAGGACGCATACCACTAAGAAACACAACACCTTCTCACGTAGCCTCTACATGGCATGTCTACTGCTTGGTTGGTTGGATGTTTCTTTTAGATTTACGTTGCTGATGTCAAAGGGTAATATTGCCTAGTGAGGCCCACCTGCCTATGTGGCCCCATGTCACCGCAAAATAGTGCATTAGTCACCTGAGATACTACATTAAAGTTGCAGACTGCGATGAAAGCATCCAAACTTCAAAACCGAAACACTGACAGAGAATTGATTCTAAATATGAACAGTTCACCTATGGTGTACCCCAAGGATCAGTCCTGGGACGACTACTATTTATACTATACATAAACGAACTAGAAAAATGGCTGGAGACAGTTCAGGCAGGCAGTCCAGTTCAGGCATAACACCATGTAACCGCCAATCCACGAATATAATTAAAATACAAGATTTTGATATGAACATAATTGTAGTTCTCAGGAATTCCAGTTTTCATATGATCATACGGGTAGGGAGACCGGTGCATTTATTCAACTGCATATACATGTGTATTAACTCAATTTAGTAGAAACTCTCACTACTGAAGGTTATGCTGTAGCGTTCCGGTCTGCTTGTCTAAATTAATGTGGCATGTTTCCACTTCGAATATCACAAAAGTTAGCCATTTAAGGTAACATTTACTTCAAACTGAAAGAAAATAAATTATAATGATCAATCCAATATATTTATCTCAGAAAGTGACACCCTGAAAACCATCGTACTATACAACTTTAATCTTTGTCCTGCTTCAATTAATAATGTTCCATAAGTGCTAAGATTTTGAGTAATAGTATTGCTATGGGACAGGTTACGAGTAGTTCTCAGGTTCTCAACCATGACGTGCTCCCCATCTAGGCATTGACAACAAGAGACCTTACACACTGTGTACTGCGTCCGATAAGTGGGTGCCCCGGTGCTGCCACCTAGTGTAATGACTGTGACTCATATGTTGACACTTCCGCACGCCAGTACTCCACTAATCTGTAAACAAGCTTCCCACCTCTGGATCTGATTGATTTGAAGCTGCCGAAATCATTACCATGTGCACAAGTGCTGATTAAGATTAGGCGATCTGGTCAATGTGCTTCCATGAGTTACAATGCAACTAAAGAAGTGACACTAGTTATCGGTTCAACCTTTGGTGAGAGCGACATACACCGGGTGGCGCGTGCTTGTCTATGATGCTGACGTCACGCGGCCATGTTTAACTTGGCGGTTGTCTAGCAGCGTTCTGGTTGAATACCGTTACACCAGAGGGCACCACAAATGAGCATCGCGCTGCAATAGGTAGCAGCTTGTCTTCCGGAGGCTTATATGTAGTACGAGTAGAGCTACCATTCCGATAGTTACTTTTGATATATGATTTCCAACAGCAATCCAGCCTCTGAAGTTAGTGGATGAAATAGTTTTATTGAAAGCAGCTCATTTGCAGAATGGCCATCGGAAATAGTTATACTTCTTTGTGGGGCTACTTCCAAGGAAGATCTGATAGGCCTGTCACACTACGAGGTGAGGACGTAGCCGATGTAGGTGACGTTTCGTCATTCATTTGAGGTACGTCGAGTTACGTCATGCTTACGTTACACTGACGTTGATTTACGTCGAGTTTGGATGAGGTCACACTCACGTTACGCCGGCGTTAGGCATGCGGGAGGGATGTGTCAGCTACGTTAGATCAACCGTGCGTTACGTCATAGTGCCGCACAGAGAGGAGGACTTTGCGGTTCATGCCGACGACGTTGGACTGACGCCAGCCTCTCGGTTTGTCGACGTTGACTCAAGTCAGGGGAAACTGGTTGTGTCAGATATGACAATGTTAAGCGATGCTAAACGGCCGCTACTGTCACGCTAGGCTGACGTCGAGTGCTGGGGTTTCGCAAGCCTCATGTTTACATAATTAATAATTCCTTTGACCTCTCTCGTTAGCAAGAGGCTATACCGACGTTACGCTCACGTCCACTACGTGGCAATGGTGTCCAACTTGGCCATGTATTTGCATATTACGTCGAGATTTTCTATGTGTTAAATTTATTTTCACGTTGTCCCGACAGGGCCATAAGGTCAGATTACGGCGGGTAGTGACTTGAGATAGAGAACAGGCATAGCGTCATTGTAGTAGTAGTTTGAGACTGGTATACACAATACCCCACTCAACCACATTATCCTGATACTGAACTATGCTATCCACCATCAACACAAACATAACCAAGGTATTAACTTTATCGTACTTGGACGTAGTTGATCGTCGTGGAGGCTAACGTATGTTGAATCCCGTTGAACGGAGTTGAACTTAGTTGAACGTAGTCCACGTAGTTGAACGTAGTTGCACGTAGTTGAACATACCGGCATCTGTGCCCTAACGTTTTTATCCGTACCAAACCCTGCCATACCTTAAAGTTGTTCACCCTAGTTTAACATACTCACACCACGTTTGACCGACATTAATCTATCCTATGTTCAACTCGTTATGTAGAATCCAAAGGCCCTGTCCCAGTACTGTTT
This sequence comes from Branchipolynoe longqiensis, assembly GCA_030323885.1. Classification (NCBI taxonomy): domain Eukaryota; kingdom Metazoa; phylum Annelida; class Polychaeta; order Phyllodocida; family Polynoidae; genus Branchipolynoe; species Branchipolynoe longqiensis. The sequence continues at coordinate 87,859,207 of CM059191.1, read as the reverse complement.
TAATGTAAATGCAAGACCTCTATACAAACTGTAAAACACAAATGAATCTAAGAGTTCTCACAAATCACTGCATTACTTTGGTTCTGGTAATTTGTCCCTTTTCTTAGTGAATTATATTTTGAGCGTTTTACATGAGCGATCAGTTTTGATACCATGTCAGTGAGACCTGAGTATTTCCTAATGTTGATTAGATCTCCGTCTAGGCATGTGGATGTGATTCAAAATCTTTGAGAACGTCAATAGCTGTACACCATAAATATTGCCCTTTCTGCTGGAAAAGCAGGAAACCATCAGCCATGACTGGAAGCAACCATTGTGCTTTTGCAGTTGACTAACTGTCTACTCACCTAAGGTGTTCTTTGGACGTTTCACAAAGGGCTTGAGGTTGGTACTTCACTCATTTAACTCTTTGCTGAATAAACAACTTGAAACATGTTCTTTCCCTGTATTTCTTGTTTCTATGATATTTGAGCTGAATCAGTGAAACTAGTGTCAATGATGACATATTTCCTATTTGATCAGGTGAAATCGTTACTGATGGATGTTCAGCCACCAATTAGTAAATTTATTCAATTTCCCCCCTATTAACATTATTCTGATACTGAGATAATCATTCCTTGTCTAATGAATGCCGAAACGCCAGGCTAGAAATTACTGTTGTTTTACCCCAAACAATATCTAAGGTCATTTCAGGACGGGTACCGACTTGTCATTGTGTTGACTCATAGCCAGTTTATAGTGCTTCCCCATTGGCATACCAATCTGCCAGCACCAGTATCCGATAAGCCAACCAGTCACATTATCCCGACACTGTGCTACGAATTCATGTTACGGGATTCCACAGGTAATGGTCTCAGACAATGGTCCTCAGAATACAAACAGTTTGGATCGGATTAGGGATTGCCAACAATATACTCCAATTTATTATGTCCACATTATGAAGGACATACACAACGTTTTGTCCAGACAATCACGACGATGATAAAACAATCAACATTAGATAATGCTTACATTAATCTAGCAATCCTAAACTAGTAGAAAGGTTAGCTTACTCTCATAAATAATAGTGAAGCTACCATCCCTAGAAGATTAATACGTTAATCAAAGAACAATGTACAATCAACAAAGGTAAGAATGTTAGGTTAATTTATTATAAGGCTCAAACAGTATGTAAAAGCAAGAAACACCCTAACAAAGTAACAAGAAATACCAAAGGAAACAACTGTTGCCATTCCTTGTCATGTCATAGTATTGCCGATCACCAGCTTAGGTAGCTACAAACATACATTTTGTAAGTCCTCGGATTGGCTCAACTGGAATTTGAACTCCCGACCTTCTGCATATGAGACCTGCACTCCGCCGATTCTGACGATTCACTGGGATCTTCAACACACAGTTTTCTCTTCCCAGAGCATCTGGACTTTAAACAAATCTTCCCAGAGACACGGACATCAATCCATTTGATCACAATTATAATATATAGTGCGTTTACCGAGGCTGCTCTCTCCTCTATTGTTCACGTCATGCATTGCTCAGTTCTCCGATCCTTTCATTAGTGTTGTATTATTTATAATGTCATCTTGCTGACAGCCTCGCAGTCCCCTTTTCTGTTATGGAACTAAAGAACTGATAATCTACCAGCTGGCGATTTCCTTCCTGGAAAATCGGTCATTTGTATGTGTCTACGAAGCCGTGTAATTTCAACCCTTTGTAGAGTGGCTATGTAGGTAGGCTAAAGTGAAAAAACAATGCAGACGGAGAGAAAGAGTGAAAATAAAGCAAAAGGAAGAGTGTAATACCCCTGTCACACTACAATGTAATGAGCAAACGTAAGCCTGACGTGATCACGTTTCGTCATTACGTTGACGTACGTTGGGTTATGTTATGATGATGTCAGAATGACTTTAGACTGACATCGAGCTACGTCACGTTATGTCATGTTACGTTGGGGCGCGTCAATGTTTTGAACCCGTTCAAAACTGTTGACGTAACTAGAACGTAAGGGTTTACGTTCACCATACGTTCTGTACACGTTCGGCGAACGTCAATGACGTTAAATGGATGTTAGTCAAACGCTGGTCACTATGTTGCACTACATTGCACTACGTTGCACTACGTTGCACTACGTTGCACTACGTTGCACTACGTTGCACTACGTTGCACTACGTTGCACTACGTTGCACTACGTTGCACTACGTTGCACTACGTTGCACTACGTTGCACTACGTTGCACTACGTTGCACTACGTTGCACTACGTTGCACTACGTTGCACTACGTTGCACTAGGTTGCACTACGTTGCACGACGTTGCACTACAGTACACTACGTTGCACTACGGTGCACTACGGTGCACTACAGTGCACTGCAGTGCACTACGGTGCACTACGGTGCACTACGGTGCACTATGTTGACCCACATTAAAGCCGATGGGAACGTGCAGTCTGCATAGTGAAACCGTCAGGATAACATAGCCTAACGTACGTCCATCGTACATTTAGCATTTTGCCATCGTTTCATGATGTATGTAACATCATGTAATGTAAAGCAACGTAGTTCTGGCGATCAAATAACGTTAATAACGTACCGTCATCGTAATTACGTTGTCCTCTCTCGTTGAACCATGCTATCACTATGCTTTACCGACGTTACGCTCTCGTCAACTACGCTGCATCCATGTTCAACTTGTGCCCAAATTTGCATACTATGCCGAGAAGTTCAACGTTCTTCACGTTCTCCCTACGCTGACGTCGTTATGTCGTAGTGTGACAGGGCCTTAAGAGAGAGTCCAAGTCCCTCTGGTTTATTATATATAGTCCATGAATTATTGGTATAGGATCAGGCCATTCACTCCAACCAATAGGGACGGAGCATTCCCTGTTCCTCCAATAGGGACTCAGCATTTCTGGTTACCATGACCATGAGTGGTCTGCCCAGCACCAGAGCTGGTTGACCTGTGGCCACCACCAACCTTGACCACTGTGTGCATTGACTGCTACCTCAGCAGAGAGCCAGGCCCTGAGTGCAGTCACCCAGACCTGCCGGTCATCCCTATGTCTATAATTACCTGCCCGCAAGCATGGGCGAAACCATATATATATACACACCATACATAAACACACACTCTTGGCTGGCCACATAGAATAATAATTGAGGATTTCCGTTTACCCCCTCTGCTGATTATCAGAATATTTTGGTCACCTTGTCGGAGGAATATGTGTAGATAAAATCTATAAATTGGCAACCAGAATGCAGAACTAAATAACATGCAATAACGTACTTCTATCAATTATGGAGTAGCCGAGGATAGTATGGTGTTGAACAGAAGGATGTTGATGTGGGATGCATCTGGTAAAATAAATATTGCTTACTGCATAAATATTAATCTGTAGTACATTGCCATCATAGGCTATTTAGGAATATTCTGTAATGAGATGAGTATTGCGGAATGTTATGGATATCAGGGAAGGTAATGGCCATTGGGAAACATGAGGTACACATAGGGTTATTATAAATTAGGCCATGATAACATATGTATGTGTATATGGCTCAGGATGTACATCCTTATGACAGAGGACGATAGGGGTGATATGCAGTTGTCCTATGACTCAGGTGAGAATACAACACCTTATTGGCGAAGAGGGTAAAGGTCTTGGCTAATCAAGAAGCAAGCATTCAATAGGCAAAGAGGATACACAGATAAATATAATTTGTTCAATAAAGAATGCACTCTGTCGTAACTCTACAGCCCATGTGGTCGAATTTCTCCTTGCTACTTCTTTGTGCATGAAATATGGAGGACAGGCGGTGCCACAGTTGGAGACTTAAATAACATGGAATAACATCCAATTCCTTGGATATATTAGAGAACCTGGTGTGGATAAACAAATAAGAAAATACCCAACACACATTCACTTATTCACTATTATCACGGTAACGTATTTATAGTTTTAATTTGTTTACCATCTGATATGTATTTAATGGTAAAGCGGCTGTCACACCTCACCGGATTGGGGGAAATGGACAGAAAACGAACAATGTCCGTTTTGTGTCCATACAAGTTTGAACATGCACAAAACTAGAAATGGATGCCACCGGACTGAAGTCTACAGTTCCTGTCCGGTTTGAGTTCATTTTGTCCATTGGCTATCTGTTCATGTCCGTTTCATGTCCGTTTTATGTCTGTTTCATGTCCCGTTCATGTTGCTTCGTCCAGCGGCCTCTGACCCAATAATGCAACATTTTGACACATTTTAATACATTTTGATACTTATGACGCCCGGACTAGACAATTATCTCCGTTGCTCAATCCGGTGACGTGTGACAGGGGCTTAAATCTTGTTGGAAGGGTCTCCATGGCTAAATTTGGACCATCGCCGTTATGGAACATACCTGGATATAATCACCTACTTGGAAAATAATGTACAGTAAAACCTCTCTAAATTGACCGACCATGGGAGCGGCTTTAAGTGATCGATTTAGGGAGGTGGCCCGTTTAGAGAGTTAGAATATAGTAACAATGATATTGTTGGGACGCACATAAAGCGATCGATATAGGGGAGTGGTCGATGTGTGGAGGTGGTCGGCTAGAGAGGTTTTACTGTAATCCTTATTTTCAAGTTTAGTAGATATTTAAGTCCGAATTGTATGTACATGTCCCTCTCATGTGTTGCGTTCATGTGCATTTTTGTTCATGGAATTACATCTTGGGAAAAGGTCCGTTTCTTCTATGTTGTTGTCATATGGGAGAGGTATGCGGTCCACATTCCAATAATCGATATTCTACTAAATGCCTCGTCAACTAGCAGATGTGGACATAGAGAACTTTTATTCTTTACATCATGACTACTGAACTAGTTAAATGGTCATTTTTTCTCCACTGCAGGGATTGGCAACAAATACAAGGAGTATTGTTACTAGGAAGGCTTATATATCTACACACGGTTCCTGCATATATTCAGATTGCCGCATTTCATGTGCCGGAACTATTGTATATTAATGAATATTACGACGAGTATGTATTTACAATCAGTGAACACTTAGAGTAAATCTGGATAATTGAGTAAAAATGGTCAGATTTTGTTAAGCAAAACAAAATGGTAAAGTTTGATTCTAGATATGAAACTAATCCATACCTATGTATTCAAACAACCAGATGGGGTGGCTGAATGAGTTAGAGCGTCCGTCTCCCGTGGGATGGTGGGTTCGAATCCTGGTCGAGTCAACCCAATGACTTAACAAATTTGATTATTGTTGCTTCCTAGCCAGACACTTGGCAGTATTAGGATAGGGCAAGGAGCAGTGTGATGAGGAAGACCAGTCGTCTGCAACTGAAATTCCCCCTGCTTAAACAACTAATGTACCAACAAAAGTAAAACATTAATGTTGATCTACGGACAGCCACCTGGATATGCTAACACATATATAAATATACATATATACATATATATATATATATATATATATATATATATGTGCATAGATAGGACCACTTGTTTCAGTTGAAGAGCGGCCTGCTGATTATGCATTCCGGGACTTCCGATTCAACTGTGATAAACACCGGATTTACGGCGCCCCACACCGCACAGGCTATCAGAACAGTATCTAAAAGACGGCGGACGTGAGCTGAATGCAGCCGTCACCAAGCACTCTCACAGGGGGACCACTGGCTGAGAAGGTTGGCCGTTTGGTTGTTGGGGTTTTACTTCCTGGCACCACCTAAGGTAATATCAGGCCGGTGTCGCAGTTTCAACGCCCGGTCACTTTCAATGGCCCGTATAGACTCAAACTCAAGGCATTGTCAATGGTCGTGAGCAATCTTCATACAGAAAATACAGCAAAAGTGAAATATCTCTAAAACTACACCACCAATTAACAAATCGCTTGGTACACATATAGAAAACATCTTTACCAAAGAGACTGTATTAAATTTATAAGGTTAGGGTTCTTGATTTGTATTAATTTTGAATAAAACTAAGGTTTTGCACTGCACGTACCGTCAAACTCAAGGATGGTCAATGGTCGCTAGCAATCTTCATACAGAGAATACTGGAAAAGTGATATATCTCTAAAAGCACACCACCTAGAAACAAATCGCTGTGTACACTTGTAGAAAACATCTTTACCAAAAACATTATATTAAATTTATAAGGGTAGTGGCCGGGCGCTGAAACTGACCGGGCGTTGAAACTGCGACACCGGGTACCAAGTTGGGACATTACACACTCCCACCGTGAGCACCATGTGAGAAATTTGGTTGGTTGTTGGAGTTTTACGTACTGGCAACATTTAAGGTCATATCAGAACGGGTACCGAGTTGTGACAGTGCACTGAGTCGGAAGGTTTGTTGGTTGGTTGTTGGAGTATTACGTCCTGGGAACATCTAAGGTTATATCAGGACGGGTACCGAGTTGTGACAGTGCACTGGGTGAGAAGCTTTGTTGGTTGGTTGTTGGAGTTTTACGTCATGGGAACATCTAAGGTCATATCCGGACGGGTACCTAGTTGTGATAGTGCACTGGGTGGGAAGGGTCGTTGGTTGGTTGGTTGTTGGAATTTTACTTCCTAGCAACATCGAAGGTCATATCAAGACTGGTACCGAGTTGTGACAATGCACTGGCTGGGAAGGTTGGTTGGCTGGTTATTGGAGTTTTACATCCTGGCAACATGTAGGGTCATGTCAGGGCGGGTAGCTACTTCTGACAATGCACACACATGATTATTTTATAGGGTTGTCTCACTCGGAAATCAGATCGCCAGAGATATTGACCCAATATCTCAGTCAGTCACATTATCCTGACACTGAGCTCACCAGTCTTTAGACCTTGCCCTATCCTAGTAATGCTGACTGACAGGCTAGTGAAGCGACAGCCGCTACGGAAGTGGAATTAAGTCAGCCACATTACCGGAAGTGGAAATGCCACGCTGTGCAGTTAGGAAATACTTTTGATTCATTTGACAGGCTGAGTCACTAACTCTCGCTAACAGCTTCTTGGTATGTAACAAACAAATATTCTCCCACCCCACATCTGCCCAACAAAAATGAAACGAAAATAAGAATCGAAAACAATAATCCAACGTGTCCCCAGCGACGGTATATCACGATGGAAATTCGCGATATGGTGGTCGTTACACGAGGTCTGCCAGCTCGAGAGAGATCTATATCACACATATGGAATATGCATCTCAGTTAGGACATATTCATGTCATTGTTTGAGTATAATGATCCACTGATTCTTTTCGGTAGGGGGCGCTAGCCGTTATTCATGTTTAGGCGCCCAGTTTCAGCAGTCACGTGACTTTGTGACTCACAGCGAGGGAAGGACACGTCAGGACGTGCGCGCAGATTGCACAGTGTACTGAATAGGCAACGGGGCTATGTGCACATCGGGAGGGATATGGGATTCCATGATCCACGTCCAGGTCAATTCTATTTTTCAAGGCCGTGCTCCTTCCATGATTTGAATTGAAATGCCTTCAGATCAATGCACAGGTGAGGTAGCTCATTTTTCCTTTGAGTGACAAATCCATGGACAAGTCTCCTAGATCAAGTGGTTGAAGCACCAATGATATAAGCATTTGATAGGAGGCTGGATATACATTGGAGAGGACACCCACATTCATATTACTTCAAGGCTCTGTCAACCTCCATATTTGTTCCCAATAACAAGCTGGACTTAGAGGCCCAATAGGGCCTAGATCAGACAGAAGAGGATATCTAGGTTAATCGGTAGCTTAATGCTCAGGGCTGCATATGGGTTCAATGAGAGCGGTGCCGCTGGTAACTTGCAAAAGCCAGCAGCACTTCAACACTTTTGCAGGCAGCTTTCATGAAACGACCGACTCATGGACAGCAGTCTCACAGCAGAGAGATAAATGGAGAGCGGCAGTCAAGTAATGAAAGCAGTTGTTGTTGCATCACGACCGACAGCATGATGATGATGATGAGAGCGGGGGCGCTCATTGCCTGTCATTGCTGGGGACACGCAGAACCAGACGTTCCTACCACCACCGATGAGGGCTGCGTTGGCCGGGGGGTGGGGGGGAGGGTCCACGGAGCAGGAGGGGGAGAGGTCCTCTGCCGTGTTCCTCACCCGTCCAGCACCTCAAGCCGTCACCCGATCACAAAACACATTCCCTCCAGACCCTACACCGGTCTCAGCCAATCATAGCCCACCTCTCCCCGCAGTGCATTTCTTCCCATACTAGCGACGTCATGCTGGTGACTGCCCGTTGCCTAGGATAGCATGTCAAACCTTTTCTCTGCTGATCCGCCCACTGTGGTGAACATATAATACATGAATCAGACACAATATTCAAAACTCCTTGACACTTGACGAATTCTAAGCTGATCAGTGACAATTGATCATTTGAATTAATGAGTTACCATTGGTTATGTAAATAACTGATTGTGAAACACCCCTTGATTGAGTCCTGCATATCACCTTATTATTCAATACTGTCTTGGCTGTTTGTGTCTGCCCAGGTACATTTATTTAATTTTTTTGTTTGGGGGGTACATTAGTTGTTTAAGGAGGGGAAATTTCAATCGTGGACGATTGGTCTTCCTCATCCCACCCCTTCTTGCCCTATCCTAATAATGCCGAGTGGCTAGCTATGAAGCGACAAGTATCAATTTCTAAGTCATTGGTTTGAGTCGACCAGGATTCGAAACCACGATCCCCAGATCTACCAACATGGGAGACGGATGCTCTAACTCATTCGGCCATCCCATCTGGTTGAGTAATGCAATTACTTCAAACCTATGTAAGCCCATGATTCTCTGTCTGATCTGTTCTCAACAGTGGAGCCAGGTTACTGTTCATGGATGGGAATATACTAATATTTATCCCAACTCCTCCTGTGACCTTTTATGTGCCGCCTCCAGCAATGTTGCCACGATGTGTGTGTCCTGTGGTAGAATAATCACATATACCGTTGTTGCGATGAATGCCATACTCAGGAGGGAGGTCTTTGTTCTAGATTTGTATTATGTGAGCTTGCTGTACCCTGGGGTGCACACTGACCTGTGACACTAGGCACTTGTACTAGCTTCACATTGCTGCCTCAGCGAGTTACAACCATGGATAGACATCTCGTACAGTCACATTAAACAGAAGCTCCAGTCCTTGCCATATACTAATATTGTTGATGCTCTCTCTCATTGACTTCTGGGGTGTTTGTAACCTTATGGGGCCGTTACATTACAACATTTCTCGCCAAAGTTTGTCAACGTAAGTGATTTTTTGGCACAAAGTCGGGATATGTCAGGAAGCCTTTCGCACGCTTTAGGCACGAATTGGTATTCGTTCATCTACGGCGATGGTCAGTGAGGGTCGGCAGTGTGCGTCAGGGAATCGGCGAAGTTTTGTGCTTGCACAAAACTTTCAATGTGTGACAACGCGCAGGTGCTACCATTATTTTGATGTTAGGGGCACATCGAGATACGTTAAACGCACTGGAATACCGTTATGGGAACGCTAGGCACACACCACGCGTGTGTGAGGCTCATTGCACCAAACTGTTGCTTTGTTGTTTTACATCCTAGCTACATCTAAGGTCATATGAGAACGGCACGCCAAACTTTTTTTTTTTTTTGCACAACGTCAGCCGCAGGCTACCAATATGTTGTGCTAACGTCGAAAAGTTTGAAGTTTCTCAATGATTAAAAGTGATTTTGCACGTTGGCGTTGCACCAGCGAGAAACAGCATAATGTGACACGGGTATTAGGATGGTTACCAGCTGCATAACTGCAGCATTATAGACAGGCACCGATAATTCTCCTGTCTCTGCCAACAGACAAGTGGAGTAGTTTAGGCTACAGGTAAGGCGTTTGTATATTATGAGCCTTGGGTATCCGTGGTACCAATCACTAGTAGACCATCCCAGACAGTAAAACTCAGGAGTGAGGCAATACAAATCAGTCGTCTCTAGAGACCAACAACAGTTGTTGGTATTCAGCAGTCGCATCCTCAGTGCGAATGGCTGCAGGTGTAATGTAGATATACAGCGCCACCGGCCCAAGTGTCATCGAAGCGGACTAATGTAATCCATGGGATGTGGGCTGAGCGATGGAAGGATTAGTTAGCTTAGAATTGGTGCAATAGTAATTGTTCCTGGATATATATATGATGGCCAATCAGGACATGAGTAGCTTGTTTGTTTGTTGTGGACTTACATCCTAACAACATCAGAGGTCCTATCAGGACAGGTACTGACTTGCGACAGTGTGCACCCATGTCATGGTATACTGTTGTGCCACTGGGGGACCAGGCTGCACACACCATGACCTGATATCCCACATGGTCACATTATCCTGATACTGGCTTATCCAGTCCTTGTCCTATTCCATTAATGCCGAACACCAGGCTACGTCCTGGCAACATTTAAGGTCATATCACGACGGGTACCGAGTTGTAACAGAGCACTGGGTGGGAAGGTTCTTTGGTTGGTTGTTGGACGTTTACGTCCTGGGAACATCTAAGGTCATATCAGGACAGGTACCGAGTAGCTACGGGCGTGGGGTGTAAACATCAATAAACTGCAAGAGATTGAACCATCTCTGGGAAAATCACCACATACCCACGGGGGAGTTTGGCAGGAGGAAGTGGTCCTTAGCCGCTGCCGCATTGGCCAGTCCTGCCTTATACATGCTTTTCTGTTCAAGCGGGACCTTTCCGCTGAATGTATTGGGTGTCAGTCCCCACTTCCACTCAAACACATTTGTATTAAGTTTTGTCTATTTCCTCACCCTGTGCCAACAGTTTTACACTGCAAGCAGCATGCACAACCTTTTCACAAAAGTAAAACAAGAAAACATGTTAGCCTTTTTAAGGCCAGCTGGTCTAGATCATCAAAATTGATTGTGTGCTTTTTCATTCTGTAAAAGCGATGGTTGAATAAAAACCAAGCAATTCTCGCCGTGAATATGGCCTATGCTGCCAACATGGCATAAAGAAACCACCAATCAAATCAAATCAATGTAGCGACCAATATAAACACTATAAGTTGTTGGTTTGACTCAGCTGGCAATCAAACTCCCGACCTTCCGTAGGAGAAGCTGGCGCTCACCCGATTCGGCCTCCACACCCGCTATAACTAGCAGAATAGTGTAGAGCTATTATGGTGGGCCTAGGGAAGGGACGGGTCAAGGTCATTTCGATAAACCCTGTTGTGACCTTGACCTTTGACACCAAGACTCCTTCATCAGCAGGTTTTACGCCCGATAACACAAAGGTTCACGCTCCAGATTACCTACCACAACGCGGTGTTCACGTGGAAGGATTGGGAGGCAACACCTTGAGTAGAGGAGCAATCAGTTAGCCCAGCAGTGCAGTCGGACCAGTCATATTGGAAAAGCCGGAGAGAAGAGCTGGGACTCAGGAATCAGGAATCAAATCCTCACGAAGATCCTTCTGAAATCCATCCTTTGGTTCTGATTCTCTGCGCTCATGGCAGGTAGCGATTTTAAGATGATCCCCACAGAGTAATGTAATTCATTCAACAGGGGATAGGAAGACGGAAGCTGAGGGGGGGGGGGGGGAGGGGCAGGTGGTGGTGCAGGAGGTGGGGCTGATGGTGGAGGGGGAGAACGACGTGGAGGTGGAGGTGGATGTGGAAGTGGTGGTGGTGCTGCTGGAGGCGGACGTGGTGGTGGAGGCGGTGGTGGTTGTGCAGGTGGAGGTGGAGGTTGTGGTGATGGAGGTGGTGCTGGAGGTGATGGTGGAGGTGGTACTGGGTGTGCAGGTGCAGATGCCGTTACAGGTAGGGGTGGAGTGGTGTAACTGGTTGTGCATGGGGATGTGGAGGAGGAGGTGGTGGATGTGGTGGTGGATGCGACGGTGGTGTTAGATATGGTGCTGGCGGTGCAGAGGGAGGGTGGAGGTGGAGGTGGAGCTGGTGGTAGGGGGTGGGGGGTGGAGGTGAAGACCGAAGTAGAAGTGGAGGTAGTATGGAGGTGGAGGCGAAGGTGAAGGTGGAAGTAGAGGTGGATGTGGAGGTGAAAGTAGAGGTGGAGGTGAAGGTGGAGGTGGTGGTGAAATTGGTGGTGGAGGTGGAGGAGGAGGGCGAAGAGGAGGTAGTGGTTGGCTGCAGCTCGTGGTTGAGCTGGTGGAGGGGATGCAGGCTGGATATGGTGTCGGAACTGGCGGAACTGTAAGGAGCGGAATTAGAATGATGTGATTTGATTGAGGTTTCTTTATCGCCTGCTGCTGTTTCCTACTATTGAACAACGGCTAACAACCTGAGGACATTCATAGCCCCAGCTTCCTCAGAGGCAAACATCGGATAGATTATTAGAAAATGAGCAACACACCTGAAGTTCGTGTTAAAACACGGAGGGAATGGAAGAAGTGAAGAAGTAAATTGAAGTGAAGAAGTAGCTCTATTATTTTTAATATTTCTCAGTGAAAAATACCAGTGGAGAAACGATGGTGTAACTGCATGATAGCCTTTTCTACATTTTACATCCATAACACTGACTCGGTCACTTTGTCAGATAGAACCTGTTTATATTACGGTCACAAATTGACTAACGACCAACTAACTAAGGGAGTGCAGCACCAGGAAAATATATTCATTTGCAAACCTCGTTAATAACCACTTACTGGTCCGGATTAAGAAGTAATAAAGGTAACATTTTCAAGCACAAGTTGAAGGGTGGTGTGGTTGCTGCATTGGCTTACAGGCAACTGCTCCCAGGTCGCACCATGGCCCCGTATAACGCAGGGTGTGAACCGGTTAGTGTTTGGAGTTGCTCAGTTCTAGACCTGAGCGACTCATAACACTAGTGCATTCCCATCGACTCTCCATCGTCACAGCAATAATTGCAACCATTTATATCACCTGAATATGTACCGTTGTGAGTTGGAGTGTTACAATTTGAAGGGCAGACTTGTTGTGCTGCACACGCAGCTCAGAGGGAATCTCACATGCATCAGAATGACATTGGCAGTCTGAATGAATCAGGCGATATAATAAGATACTAGCCCCAGAATTCTAGATGGTTGCGTTACTCTTAATCCAGACTTTCTTGTTTCCTTTCGATTGGAAAAAAGAAAAATCAACGACAAAATCTCACAAGAAAAAATCACCCTGAAGACAATCCTAATGGGCAGATGACACTGTTACTACCAAACTAACACATGTCTCATACCTCCGCCTCTTAATCTGCAGAGACCATATGGGGGTGGAGCAGTGATTGCCCCTGTGGACCGGTTACAAGTGATAGCGCCTGGTGCAGGCGCAGACGCAGACCCAGGCGCAAGCGTGACGCGACGGACATTAACCAAGCAGCGTCGGAAACTGCCCGGCTTATCAGGCCGGGTGATCGGGTGGTATGTGGACGCTCTCTTCTTATCAGCGGCGCATCTGACCAGCTGTATCAGGCAGTGGATGTGCGCCAGTACCAGGCAGACCCCTCTTAATGACGAGTATATCCGCTTAATGATCAACATAGCCAACTATGGTAATTTGCCGTGTCGCGCCTAGCAATATATGTACATAATTAGTGTTAATCCATCAACTTTATAGCCAGGGGCAAAGTGGTGTATGTGTGTCGAGGGTGGGGGTCGTGGGGTGCGTGTGTGTGTAGGTTGGTGGCTGTCGTGAGGATGGTGATTTGGGAACCTCGCGACGGGCATCACTTGTAATATCAACATATATATATATATATGTATATATATGTATATATATACATGTTGATACAAGTGGTATATATATATATATATATATATATATATATATATATATATATATATATTGCCTTTTTAAGCGAGTGGAACAGGCAGGAGGATGAATCTTGACAAATGGCAGCACCAGGTGGCAGCACCAGGCAAGGCAGGGAGCCTGTCCGATCCGCCAGACATGGTGCACCATTTAGAGGATAATTAGTTTATGGATAATTATACTCGTACTCGTACTCGTAATTATACTCGTGCTTATACAGCACATATATATGTGCGACATATACTGGTCACCATCTGGTGGAAGAGAAGTGGGAGGGGGAGGGACGGGGACGGCGGGTGGGGGGAGAGGGAGGGGCTTCACTGGTTAGACATTGGCCGAGTCAAACCGATGACTGATAACATTGGTACTTGTCGCGTTTGGTGTGACTAGGTTAGGACAAGGACTGGTTGTGCAGTTGTGTGGGACATCACCCTGATGTCCCATTGAGGCAGCACTAAAAAGTCACCATGCGTGAACCGTATCACAATACCAGGCCTATCCTGATATGGTCATGTACAGTGTTGCGTATTACGGAGAATAACAATTATCATGATAATAAGTAATATTCCCTCATGTAGCTTTATACTTTCATAACGCGGTATGCATCATATATATATATATATATATATATATGAGTATATATATACATGTATTATATTCATATATATATATACATATGTATATGAGACTGTCTCAGAAGGTGCAAAGCAATATGGGACACAACTTTGTCCATTGTAACTATCAACATACTATCTGCTTATGCATTTGCTCAGGATAAACTGATTTCTTTTTTACATGGTGTTTCATGATTCCAATAGAATACATATTGATTTGAGGCAAATGTCCTTGTGTTTTCAGTGTAACCATTTATGTGCTGTTTTGTGTCAATCATTACAATGCACAAAACAAAAGAGAGTTATCACCTTTTGAGACAGGCTCATATATATATGTGTATGTGGTGTAAAGCGCCGACCATACCTAGGCAGTGGCTCGGCATTATTAGGTTAGTGTAAGGACTGGCTGGCTTGTTCTAAGGATAATGTGATTGAGCTGGATATCAGGACATGGTGCTGATGGCATGGTCTGGCATTAGGGCAGCATTATGGTGTTGCCATGAGTGTCAACTGTCACAAGTCTGTACCCATGTTGAGATTACCTTAAATGTTGCCAGGATGTAAAACTCCAGTAACCAACCAACCAGGAAACGCAATCTACAAACATATTTTAGTACATGTATTTCTATACTCCAAACCTAATGTACTTTTGGTGGAGTGCCCCCCCCCCCCACCCACACCCACACCCATGCCTCCACCACGGGGGATTGTAACCGACACCGACACATCCCCTCCCCCACTGGAGTCAAATAGTAGGACTTGTTTTATATCCATCAACTTTGAATACACATAATAGAACAGGAGAATATACTAATTCATTATTATGGTCCTGCAAGTCAAAATGGCGTCTGAAATTCGGGAATGCTCTGTATTATACGAGTTTGCAAGTGGCATATTTATATACTGCACTCTACCTACAGAGGTCAAGGTATGTAATTTGCGATAAATTGTAAGGCTTATATATAATATATGCATACATGTCTATTAACCAGGACAGTCTACATTTAGCCAGTAATCCGTAAATGATAAAAATATGTATTTGTATGCATGAAGGCAGTACCAATATAAATGGATATCTTCATGCATAACCTATTTTATGAGATAATTAATACATTACCGGCATGCAGATAGTCTCATGTTTCTATCATAACTTATTTCGCTGATGGTATCTATATATATATGTAAGCTCATGCGCCAACAACAAGGCTGTTAGGCTCCCCAACGGTCACACACCTGTACTTTGCTGTTGGGAGCGCCAGGTTGCCCTCTAGCGGCGCGACCCTGCACCCTGAAATGGTTAGCGTGGAATCTAATGGGCGGCATTACCGTGATCACTTTATATCAGGATATAACTCTGGCTATATGCAAGGTATATATATATATATATACATATATAATAGTTGTCCTACATAAGTAAGAAAGACACAAGACATGATAGTGGGTAAGAGTTGTAATCTCTGTACAGTGAGTGCATGTAGGGGGGGGGGAGCATGCGTGCGCAGACGTGGCGCCCCCCAACGGACATGAGTGAGAGCAGGATGGTAGTTGTAGGTTAAGCAGGCCCAACCAGTAGATGACTGGGAGGGGGAGTAGTAGATAGGCTAGGGAGAGGATGGATGCTTCCGGCCTTATTATACTCGTATAATGGCTTATACAGCATATATATATATATATACATATATATGAAGAGCTCGTTTCCAAAACATGATAAGCACCAGTCCAAAATATGAGCTTGCATTGTCAATGCCAAGCTCATATATTGTGCTTCGGAAAATAGCTCATCATATATATATTAATGAAGAACTGCTCTCCAAGACATGATACAGAAAAGAGGCACTGGCATTGCAAACTCATTTATTGGACTGGCACTTATCACCTTTTGTAAAAGAGCTCTGCATATATATATAACCATATGTAGGGCAACCTTTAAATGTACATATACATATAATACTATATACAGCGGTGTGCTATTACCTAATACACAGTCTCTAATCTCGTTGACTTGACAGGCATTGTATTGCTTACTAGGGAAGACCGCTATTGTTACAATTGCATCATCCGATGCTTTTGAGTTTCTCTACTTTTCCGAGATAGATACAGCAGATTGAGCATTGTTATCTTCCTTACCTTAGTTTGAATTAACTTTTATTTTAAATGGCTAACTTTGAACGGATTTGCAATAGAAAGATGTGTAAGTAATGGTGGCTAGCATCTCAGGGCAACAATGCAACAATGGCAGGTTAAATATTCCTTTTTGCTTTTCTGCTTCTTGTTATCCAATTGTCTTCAATAACCACATTCTGAAATACATAATTAACGACGGTGGAGGCACAAGTATTATACAATGGGCCGTTTATTACTCAGTTCACAATGATTCAGTTTGGTACAGGTCAGATGCAGGGGTCTCAGTCCAAATGTTGTGCGTATTCCCTTGGGAGTCCCTTCCGTGATGTAGAGTGGGCCGGAGAGCGAACTCTCAACTCTCCGCCCTTCCTCATGTCCTGAGCTGTGGGAGGGTGGGTGAAGAAAATGGTGGTGGTGTGGTCTGGTTGTCTGCTGGAGGAGTTGTGGCCGTGGAGGCAGTTGGCTTCAAATCCTGTCACGTGATCTTTTGGCGGGAGTTTCGTTTCAGCTCCTCCTGTACCCGGGCAGGGTAGTTCCACCGCTCCTGGTAGGTGGCGCCACCAGGGTCGGATTAGTTCGTTCGTATTACGGTAGTTCGAGTCTGGTCGGGGTGTTTTTAGGGGATCCCTACCCATGCTCCTCCTCCACCCACAAATTAATCATGTTATGTTAACATGCAGAATTACAGCTAGTATATATGAAGAGCTCTTTTCCAAAAGATGATAAACGCCAATCCAAAAAATGAGTTTGCAATGCAAATGCCAATTTTCTAGATTGTGTTTCCGAAAAGAGCTTTTCACATATATAAATAGAAGATAAGCTCTTTTCCAAAACATGATATATAAACTTGGTATTGGTATTGCAAGCAAGCCAACTTTTTTGATTGGCGCTTATCACGTTTTGGAAAAGAGCTCTCTATATATATGCTGTATAAGAATTGTATGAGTATAATGACCTGGAATATCCCTCCTCTCCCTAATCACTCACTCAGCTCCATATACCATGGGAGTCTCTCATAATCATCTACTGCTCCAGCCTCCCAACCCCAGCTCCGATGGTGGCGCCACCAGTGCTTGACACTGTAACCACCACTCACTGTACGACTGAACACTATATATATATATATATATATATATATATATAAGTGTGAACTGTTGGCCACCTATGGTGAGTGCGTGCGCATCATGGAATTGGCAAATATACAAACACCCACCACTCTAAAGCTGACCTAGGCTGGCACCACCAAACCCCGATTGACTGTGACAAAGTGAGGCACATGCTCCATTCCCTGTTTCCCTCCAGTGCACGTCCGGTCTCCTCATCCTGCTCCGAGCGTTTGGTGTCTAGTCTCACTTCCGGTTCCGGTGAGGGGAGCCAGCTGCTTCCTGAGGAGAGCTACTCAGAGTGTGGCGCCGGAAGGAGGTATTGGTTGGCCATCTTGGACTGTCCTTTAGCATATATGCATGAAGAGCTAGCTCAGATATATAAGTAAAACCCTCAACACAGACGCTTATGATCTCCGAGATGGGCCATTAAAGTGTCATATTCCGATTAAGCATCACATCTTTCAAACCGACGCTCTCACCTAGATTTGATTCTACATATTTAAGTTAGATACTGATATGCTTATTAAGTATTTGTTGCCACACATAAGGGCACACTGAGTTAATTTAATAGAAACTATTTTTGCATAAGCCTATGGTGTCCGAGATTTGGCATGCAACCATTTAGCATATTTCTTTTAAAATGTCTTCAAAGTTAGCCATTTAAAATTAACGATACCACAACCTAAAGAAATATATAATACAATTAATTTAATATGAATATCTCGGAAAAATCGCCGAAACTAAAAACTGTCGAAGTAGGCAATTTTACTAATGAGGTTACTGAGGAAGTGATGAAGAGAGGCGGTTCCATATCATGCCATACAACACATATATATCATGATTTATATCATAGACTTGCACGGCTTTAGTGGTATTTTATTGGTTTTTCTTCATGCAGCCATTGTAGCCATTTAATATATTTCCCCGCACTCTATCATCACAGACACACTATATACGCGGCATGATAGCTTCGTAGCGATAACACACAGGGGAGAAGTTAGCCCTGAAAAATATGATGCAGAAATGGGGTGGTGAGCGAACGCGACAATTCTATCACCACTCAATCGCAATTAATCTTTCAAATCAAAAGGAAGCATAGTAATTAATCAAACTGTGTTTGTTCACTGTGAAGCGAAGATAATCCATTAAGTTGAGTATAGACTTAGTCGATTAAGAGCTTAGAGCATCAACTGTACATCTTGCAGTCTTAAGTGTTTAATGTCAGGTGTGACTGATCATGCCCGCCAGGCTGGTTTCTGCCGCCAGGTGGGTGGCAGCACATGCGCATATATCGGTTCAGCCGCCTTAAAACATGCATATTAACGAATCGCAGCACGCCTTCCGACTTAACCCTTCGGATAATGGAATCTCCGTGGCTCCTCATTGCGCTGATTGGTTGCCGGCTAATCAGATCACGTGATGCCCTCTGGTTTCCTGATTAGGGGGGCACTGTTCAAAACACTAAAAACACATATTCGATTTGTTTGTCTCGGCCGGGAGCAGTGGGATTTATTTTGCAGAATTGCGTAGTCAATAACGATGTCACTTTGGACAAGTTGGTTGATTGATTGTTGGAGTTTTACGGCCTGGCAACATCTAAGCCCATATTATAACGACAACCAACTTGTGACAGTGCACACTCATGGTGGCTTTACAGTGCTGCTCCACTGGGAAATCAAGCCGGTATTGCAGTTTACGCGGCACACCAGTTTGCGAGGGACACATCCATTCAAATGCATTGTCTGTGGCCGTGATCAAATCTTCATACAGAAGAAGTGAAATATCTCTACAACCACACCACCTAGAAACAAATCCCTTGGTACACATATAGAAACCATGTGTCGCAAACAGATTATATTAAATTAATAAGGGTAGGGTTTTGTATTTCTGTTAATTTTGAATAAAACTAATGTTTTGCACTGTGCATACCATCAGACTCAAAGGCACTGTCAATGGTCGTGAGCGATCTTCATACAGAAAATTCAGCAAAAGTGAAATGTAGTTTAAGGTGTGCGGGAGATGCTAGTGGTGATGGTGGTGATGGTGGTGATGGTGGTGATGGTGGTGATGGTGGTGCAGGGGATGCTAGAACTGGTGGTGGTGCGGGAGGTGCTAGTGGTGCTGGCGGTGCGGGGTGTACAGTATTCTGACTTTTTAGGTATGGTTCATAAATTAATAATAGTTACATTCTTAAACATATCCTTTTCACGAAACTCATATGTGAAGCATTAAGAAACCTGTTGTAATCATATTTAAATTATCCAGTTATTTCTATAAAGTCATTATAATAATATTCCAATTATATAAGTAGCCCTATGAAACTGCTCTAATAATACCTAATTCATTATATCATGTTGGTAACTACATATCCATGATATTCAATCCAAGTTGTGAAACATGGTCGATTATGTATATTAAGTGAAGTGATAATTAATATCAGATTGTTCTGATGCGCGAAAAGGAAGAGAGGAGGCAGGGGTGGAAATAAAGGTTTTATTTTCACCTCAGAGACAAACAGGGCATACAGGGTACAGGGAAGAGAAGTAAAATAAAAAACAAGGATAAATGATGATGAGCGGAGTAAATAAGGAGCAGAGTTCAAAAGTCAGTGGAGTGAGGGGGTGCCGAGGAGCCCTCCACCTGAGGAGGAGAAGGTAGGAGGAGTGTAGGGTGGGTGGGTGGTGAAAAAGATAGGTCTGGGAAGGCGGCAGGAGGGCGAGTGCCTGAGGGAGGCCGGGGGACGGCCTTACAAGGGAAGAGGGAGGGGCGACAGCAGGTGAGTGTGAAAGCTGCCGGCCCGGGGGAGGGCGAGAGGTGGCGAGCAGCGGCGTCGGGTGAGGCGTGAGCGCCGCGCGACGCGGCGGGGGGGGGGGGGGGGGGGGCGCGCCGCGCCGTCTGCCGAGGTGGGAAAGCAGCCCGACAGCGCGGGGCGGGGGGAGGGTCTCTTCCTCTCCTCGCATCAAGCGTAATGCTTCGCATTACGACCGATGCGCGAAAAGGAAGAGAGGAGGCGGGGGTGGAAATAAAGGTTTTATTTTCACCTCAGAGACAAACAGGGCATACAGGGTACAGGGAAGAGAAGTAAAATAAAAAACAAGGATAAATGATGATGAGCGGAGTAAATAAGGAGCAGAGTTCAGAAGTCAGTGGAGTGAGGGGGTGCCGAGGAGCCCTCCACCAAAAGTAGGAGAGGGCTTGAGGCGCGCCCGAGGTGATGATCCGAGGCGGGGGTCCGGAGGTGGAGGTCTGGGCAGAGAAAGCTGGCGGCGCGCCCGAGGCGGAGCAGGTGGGGCGGGCCGGCCGAGCGGTGGGCCGTGTCGGGGGTCAGGCTCCCTCTCGGGGCGGGGAGTGTCGGGGGCCTGCATCGACAGGGAGCGGGCGGCCAAAAAAGGGGAGGCCCGCTCCTTGGCGGGATCCGGTGAGGAGGTCCGACCAGGGTCGAGCAGGGGGGCAGCAAAGTCCTCGGGGCTGGATGGGGTGGTGGTCGGGGTCTGGGCGGTGTTGAAGGCGGTGTCGTGAGGATCGGTGGCAGAGGGTTCCTCCTGAGGCTGGGCAGGGATGCGGTCCGAGGTGTGATGCCCGAGGTGATGATCCTCGGCTGGGGCTTGGCGGCGCTGCGTTCGATGGTCACTGGGAGGTTGTCGGCTGGGCTTGCGGGGCTGTCGGCAGTGGTGGGGGTGAGGCGCCGGAGGGGTCCCCCCGGGCCGGCCGGGGGGAGGCCGGCGGATCAAAAATCCGCCGAGGTGGCGGGGGTCTGGCGCTCACGGGTCTGCTTCGTGATGCAGTCGGCCTCGCTGTGCATGGTCTGGGAAGGCGGCAGGAGGGCGAGTGCCTGAGGGAGGCGGCAGGAGGGCGAGTGCATGAGGGAGGCCGGGGGGCGGCCTTATAAGGGAAGAGGGAGGGGCGAAAGCAGGTGAGTGTGAAAGCTGCCGGCCCGGGGGAGGGCGAGAGGTGGCGAGCAGCGGCGTCGGGTGAGGCGTGAGCGCCGCGCGACGCGGAGGGGGGGGGGGGGGGGAGGGGGGGGGCGCCGCGCCATCTGCCGAGGTGGGAAAGCAGCGTGACAGCGCGGGGCGGGGGGAGGGTCTCTTCCTCTCCTCGCATCAAGCGTAATGCTTCGCATTATGACCAAGGTTCTACATCAAATATAAGCACTGGAGATAAGAACTCTAGACAATTATTACTGTATTGGTATATTTACATTTATTACTGAATTGAAGTCTGTTGGTATTATATTTGATATAAAGGGAGGTTAATTCTGAAACTTATGGTGCAGTCACACTACGATGCTTCTCGCCGGCGACACGGCGACGTGTGGTGTTTTTGGGCGATAATAAGTGAAACGTCGGGAGGCGCTGGTGGCGCGTTATGAGCGCGTCGGTATACGTCGGTACACTATCCTTGACGTCGATGGTCAGCGGACAACGTTGGCGCGCGTTGCCGGTCGCCCAAGGTTTTAAGCGTGTCAAAAAAAACCAGCGATCGACAAGGCGCGGAAAGTTACGGCTAAGGACGTTAGGAGGACGTTAGGCACTCGTCGAGCTCCGTTGGATGCGCCGGAAGGACGTTATGGGAACGCCAGGCAGACGCCGCCCATGCGGGAGGAACGTTGGTCGCGCGTTGCTCTGTGTGTGTCTCTGTGTGTGTCTCTGTGTCTCTATGTGTGTATATGTGTCTCTGTATGTGTGTCTCCATATGTGTCTATGTGTGTGTCTCTGTCTGTGTCTTTGTGTGTGTGTCTCTGTCTGTGTCTCTGTGCATGTGTATATGTGTCTCTGTGTGTGTATGTGTATCTGTCTATGTCTGTGTATACGTGTGTGTCTCTGTATGTGTCTCTGTGTGTGTATGTATGTGCCTATGTGTGTGTATGTGTCTCTGTATGTATATCTGTGTGTGTCTCAGTATGTGTATATGTGTATGTCTATATGTGTGTATATGTGTATATGTGTGTCTCTGTGTCTGTGTCTCTGTATTTGTATGTGTGTGTATCTGTGTATATGTGTGTGTCTCTGTATCTGTCTCTGCATGTGTCTATGTATGTGTCTCTCTGTGTGTCTCTGTATGTGTAAATGTATGTGTCTCTGTCTATGTATGTGTCTCTGTATGTGTCTCTGTGTGTGTCTATGTCTCTGTTTGTGTATATGTATGCGTCTCTGTATGTGTATATGTAGGTGTCTCTGTATGTGTCTATGTCTATGTATGTGTCTCTGTCTGTCTATATGTATGTGTATGTGTCTCTGTCTGTGTATGTGTCTCTGGATGTGTCTCTGTCTGTGTATCTGTGTGCGTCTCTATATGTGTCTCTGTATGTGTATCTGTATGTGTATATGTATGTGTATCTGTATGTGTATATGTATATGTACGTGTCGATGTATGCGTCTCTGTATGAGTCTATGGATGTGTTATGTATGTGTATATGTATAGGTGTATGTATGTGTAATTGTGTGTGTCTATGTTTGTGTATATGCATGTGTCTCTGTATGTGTCTATGTATGTGTATCTGTCTGTGTGTATGTATGTGTATGTGTCTCTGTATGTGTATATGTATGCGTATGTGTCTTTGTATGTGTCTATGTATGTGTCTCCGTATGTGTCTATGTATGGGTATATGTATGTGTCTCGGTATGTGTATATGTATGTGTCTCTGCCTCTGTATGTGTCTCTGTCTGTATATATGTATGTGTCTATGCATGTGTATATATCTGCGTATGTGGATGTGTCTCTGTCGGTGTCTCTGTATGTGTCTCTGTATGTGTTTCTGTATGTGTCTCTATGTTTGTTTTTGTGTCACTGTCTATGTGTGTGTATGTGTGTATTTGTGTCTATGTGTGTGTCTCTGTGTATGTGTGTGTGTGTCTATGTGTGTATGTGTCTGTCTCAGAGGTACTGACACACACATACATACACATACAGAGACAGACACAGAGACACATCCAGATACACATATATAGACGCATATGGAGACCCACACAGAAACGCATACAGATACAGAGATATGGGCACATAAAGAGACACATACAGAGACACATGCAGACCCACATACATACACACATACAGAGACACATACACATACCCACACATATACACAGAGACACACACATACACATACAGAGCCACACATAGAGATATATACAGATACACAGACAAATACACATACACATACACAGACACACACATACACATACACAGCCACACATCCACATGCCCATACACATACGTATACACATACATACACACATAACGAGACACATACATAGACACACACATACACCCATACACATATATACACACACATGCACATACCCAGACACATAGAGAGCCACACACATATACACATGCATATACACATACACACATACATACATACATACACACATACATAGACACATACACATACACACATACATACATACACACATACACACATACACACATACACACATACACACCTACATATACGTATACCCATATAGAGAGACATCCAGAGACACATACACATACCCATACACAGACAGAGACACACACAGAGACACACACACCGATACAGACACATACACAGAGCCACACACACACATACACATACATATACACATACATATACACATACACATACACAACATATACACACACAGACACACACATACACACACATATGCATACATATACACATAGAGAGAGACAAACATAGACACCTACATATACACATACACATACAGAGACACACACATATACACATACATATACACATACATATACACACATACAAACACACACACATACACACACACATACACATACATATACCCAGATATAGAGATATACAGAGACACATACACATAAAGAGACACAGACAGAGACACATGCATAGACACATACACATACACATACACAGAGACACATACACATTCAGAGACTCATACAGAGACACATACATATACACATACAGAGACACACATACACACACATACACATAGACACACACACCCATACACACATATGCACATCCAGAGACGCAGAGACACAGACAGATACACATACATATACACATACAGAGACACAGGCAGAGACACATACACATACAGAGACACATACACATATACACAGTCATAGACACATACAGATACACATCCATATACACATACATAGACACAGACAGAGACACATACAGAGACACAGACACAGAGACACATACAAAGACACATACAGAGACACATCCATAGACACATACATAGACACATACAGAGACACCGACACAGACACAGAGATACATACAGAGACACAGACCGACCGCTGACCGATCGCTGACCGATCGCTGACGTATCGCTGTTGACACACCGCGCGCGCCATCCAGTCGCGGCCGGTAACAAGTTTGTATTTGTTTTGGGTGCGCATCGACGCTCATTCTCCGCGCGTTGACAACGCGCTACTCACATGCTACCCACACGCTGCGCCAATGTCAAATTTCCCCATATTTCCCCAATTTCTTTAACGTTTCTCGACGCGCAATATTTTATTTTCAACGCTGACGGGTCGCCGGGACAAGCGTCGTAGTGTGACTGCACCATTAGGACAGCATATACAGTTGCTTCAGAATGTGGTTTGCACACAGGTGAAAATGCATGGGGGTTGTGCGTGTGTTTTCAGGACCTGGCAAATCCAGGGGTCAGGCTGGAGATTGGAGGTGAATGTGTGTGTGTGTGTGTGTGGTGAGCCCTCCCTGTCCCACCTGGTGGCAGTTTGCTGAACTAAAGATGATCCAATATGTAATACTCAAAGTAAGGCATATAGAAACTCCTACTATTTTGGAGTTCTCCCAATCTAAGGGACTAGTGACCACTGGTGTTATGTAAAAGTAAATAGGGGTGATACTCCCATGTAAGTGTGATTGCTGAACTTGATGGAAAAATATGTATCTGACTTGGGGTAGGTGGGTTGGCCCCCCACCCCTTTACCCAGCAGTGGGAGAGCAGCTTGTGGGAGTGGTGGAGGTCCACCCACTATCATCCTGCCTCCCCTAACCACTGACTGGAGGAGTTCAGCCAATGAAATGCCATGTTACTGTCTCATACTGACGAGACCTCCAGCAAATGCATATCTCTATTTTGAATGCGTTCCATCTGAATAAAAGAGATGGGCAAGGGGTGTGGCAGGCAGATGACCTGGAGACAGCACATCAGGAGGGGCGAGCCACCCCTCCCTACTAGACTTTACCACACTTAAATTATGTTGGGTAACTATTTCTTGGAACTGATATAGCAGAGTTGTAAACCACTGCCTTGTGGTACAGGTTCTTGACAGAACCGAAGGCTAAGGGAGCAAACCCTAAACAGAAAACCATGTCACTGTGGCAGCATTAAGGGCGGTTGATGTATGGAACTCCCAACATCTCCCGACCAGCCACTGCAGGGACAAATAGTTTTGCGCCTGTCTTGACATGTTCTTGCCGGTATGAAACCTCTATTTGCTGCCCGAGAGAGTGCCGCTGGTAATTTGCAAAAGCCAGCAGCACTTCAACACTTTTGCAGGCAGCTTTCATGAAATGTGACGAATAAGGAGATACTCAAATGGATGGGACTGCCCTCTATGGAAGATCTTCTGATCAATAAGAATCTCCGGTGGACTGGACACCTCATGAGGATGTCATCAGACAGGCTACCAAAGCAGATCCTCTATTCTCAACTGTCTTCTGGCTACAGAAAGAGAGGGCGCCCTCGTGTCTGGTTCAAGGATACCATCAAGAGAAACCTGAAGCTGAGAGACATTAAGACCGACTCATGGATGCAAGTCTCACAGCAGAGAGCTAAATGGAGAGCGGCAGTCAAGTAGTGAAAGCAGTCTTTGTCGCATCGCGACCGACAGCATGATGATGATGATGATATAGTAAGCATAGTATAGGGGATCATCGCTTGAGTAATATCATCCATTAGTGCTTTCTGGCCTCCACACACAGAAATTAGGGTTCTATTTCCTATAAATACCGCTAGTTACCAAGAGGATGCTAGTGCTCCTGTTTGTGCGAGCTATGCTAGTGGTGATGGTGGTGCAGGGGATGCTAGTGGTGCTGGTGGTACAGTAGATGATAGTGCTGTGGGAGATGCTTGTGCGGCTGCTTGTGTCAGGAGATACTAGTGATGCTGGTGGTGCGGGAGATGCTAGTGGTGTGGGAGATGCTTGTGCTGCTGATTGTGTCAAGAGATGCTAGTGGTGATGGTGGTGCGCTAGATGCTAGTGGTGTGGGGGGTGCTTGTGCTGCTGCTTCTGTCAGGAGATACTAGTGGTGCTGGTGGTGCGGGAGATGCTAGTGGTTTTGGAGATGATTGTGTTGCTTGTGTCAGGAGAGTCTAGTGGTGCTGGTGATGCGGGAGATGCTAGTCGTGCGGAAGATGCTGGTGGTGCTGCTGGAACGTGGAGTGCTAGTATTGCAGGCTATGCAAGTGGTGCTGGTGGTAATGGAGATGTTAGAAGTGTGGGATATGATAGTGGTGCTGCTGGTGGTGCTGGTGGTGCTGGTTGGGCTGGTGGTGCAGGAGATACTAATGGTGCTGGATCACGTGACTATTTGCTTGTCCTGACAACATGTAAGGTCATATCAGGACGGGTACCCACTTGTGATAGTGCATACTCATGGCAATGTTATAGTGCTGCTCCTTTGGGATACAAGGCTGCAAGCACCATTACCTGATAACCGACTCAGCCACATTAGCCTCACACTGAAGCAATCAGTTGTTTACCTAGACTAATAATGCCGAGCACCTGGCTAGGAAGTGATACATATAGATTTATAAGGCACTCGTTTGAAGGCATGGCTTCGAATTCCATGATCTACGAAAAGGGAAATGGAAGTTCAAGTCATTCGCCCATCCCGTCTGTTCACACGAGGATGTAATCAGTATCAGCCCTACACACCCCTACATCAGGTCCAATCTATCTGTTATTTACCCACCCTACACACCCACACATCAGATCCATTAGCCGAGCTCCATATTCACCAACAGGAGGCAAGGTCTTCTCTTTCCACCCACTCACTCCAGTCTATCTGATATTTACGCACGAGCCACACCCACACACCAGGTCCCTTACACAACCTCCATATCCACCAGAAAAAAGGCAATGTTTGCTCTTTTCAGGAACCTACTCTAATCCAACCCACCACCTACCACCCACCCAACCCCCACAATCCCACACATTGTCTTATATTTGCATTGTCCAGTGATGTTGGTTTTCTTACATTTTCTGAGAAAAATATAAGACGCGTATAATAAATCTAGGTTACATGAGCTCCAAGTAACTGTGCTTTTAAATTGCTACTTTGAGGTATATTTGAAGTGTTGTCATGCAATTTTAATGTTGGTTTGCTTTCCAAAATTCTGATCCCATAGTCTTCGGTAAAAACAGTTTCTATTAAATTGACTTAGTGGGCCCTTCTATCTATTTATAACAAAATACATACGTAGTGAACTAGTATCAAAGTTGTATATATGCAGGTTCAAATCTAGTTGAAAACTGTATGCTTTTCTCAGACTTTGCACCTTTAATATTCAGTCTCTTTCCAGCCATCAGCATGCTATAGCGCGTCTCTGCGCAATTCGGCTTTCTTCACACCTGCATTGTATTCGTTTGTTTTATCATCTCCCCCCTCCCTCCTCGCTCGCCGCCATCTCCAGCCCCACCTCTTACTGCTCTCTCTCCACCCACCCCCCTCCCCCACCCCACTCCTACCTCTCCTTCTCTGTAGGTCCGTAATTAACGGCGTCACAATCTTCATTTAGCGCACTTAAGAGCAGCTCAGCCGAGCAGCTCAGGTGGGCGATAATAAAGCAGCCCAGTGGCGAACCACGCGGCGCCTTCTCGGGCGCGATTTTCTGCCTGTCGCCCCGGCTGCTTTCACAATCCATCAGCGGGTTGTAACCTGGCCAAGTCGCTTTGATCATTGCTCTATCTATCCAACACTCACACTCCTCCACACCCCAGTTACCATTCCAGCTCCCCCCCCCATTCCCTCCACCCCCAACCCGTATCCCCTCCCCTCCCCTCCTCTCACCTCCCATCTCCTCCACCCATATGAGATGCTCACCTGACATCGCACTGTGTGTAGCAGAGACTAACTAGCCCAGATTTTGATTCTTGCATCAGCTAGAATTAACATTATAGTTAAAATTATAACATGCATGGATAGTGTAACATTCATAGTTCTGTATTCGCATAGTCAATCTTGCAGTCACACAGTCTAAATCCCAATCCTGCAGTCTACATCACAGTCATGCATTCCATATCACAAGTTGGCAGTCTATATCACAGTCCAGCAGTCTATTTCACAGTCCTGTAGCGTATATTACAGGCTTGCAATATACATCACAGTCATGCATTCCACAGTCAGGCAGTCTATATCACATTCAGCTTGCCATGAGGTCTACATGACTGTCATATAGTCACTATCACATTCCAACAGTATATATCACAGTTTTGCAGGATACATGACAGTCCCACATATGGCAGCCCAGCAGTATCTACCAGATACACGACACAGTGTATATCAGAGTCACACAGTCGAAAGCACAGTCCTATTGTCTATTTCAGAGCCCTGCAATCCATACCACAATACTGCAGTCCATATCACAGTCCCACATTCCATGTCAAAGCCTTGCAGTCTATATAGCAGTCCCACAGTCTATACCATAGACACAGTCCTTTAGTCCATATCAGAGTCACATAATCCATAACACAGGGTCATAATCGATGCCACCGTCCCACAGTCCAAATCACAGTCCTGCATACTGGATGTGCTGGGTTGATTGACGTGGTTAACGTCAACATTGTATTAATGCTAATTATGGCTAGCGAGTGTATTCAACTGTTGATAGTTTAGATTTGTATACAAGGGTATCATTCACTTTCCCGTGTCCCAAACCCACAACAGGTAATTGAACAATTATACTGATAAATATAAACCGGTCATTTGGGAATTACTAGCAAGTCCTGAAGTTGTCTTGTGATGATAGGTGTCACAGACAATCCGCGATAGAATCCCTAGGGTCACCCTCGAACCCACATGTCTGTGAATCCAGGGAACATTCCCAAACCGTATATATATATAAGCTTCCTAAATCTACCAGATATAGTAGCACCTCGCTGGTTATTTGGCTTTTCAACTGTGGGAGGGACTGCGACTTACCACAACATTATGATTGACTACATACAAAAGTGTACCTGCTGATATTGATGTCAACGCTTCAAATATCATTGGGTCGTGTACAGTACACCCTTAAAGAACAATACTGCAACACTATCTAAAACAATGCCTTCGTAAGTATTTCCTGCTATGGAAACCATACGAAGAATGGCTTCTTTTAGTATTCCCTATCCCAGAGTGGTGTGTATTGTCACCATGTCTATTTAACCTGTACACAGAGATGATTTTCAGACACATTGAAGATTGCAAGGGAGTGACAATAGGTGGCATGAACGTCAACAATCTTAGATATGCTGATGACAGTGTAATACTAGCACACAGTGAGAAAAACCTACAAGATATAGTGAATAGAATCAATAAAGCTGGAATACTATTCAACATGAAGATGAATGCCAGGAAGACCAAAACAATGGTTATAAGTAAAAAGACAGATAAACCAAATGTCAATATAACCATAGATGGCACAAACATAGAACAAGTATCCAAATTCATATATCTCGGACAAAAGATTACAAATGATGGGAGATGTGAGGAAGAAATTAAAAGAAGGATAACAATAGCCCGAACAACATTCTCCAAAATGAATAGAGTGTTAACATCAAGTAAGCTATTAATACAAACAAGGAAGCGTATTCTTCAGTGTTATGTGTGGTCTACTCTAATGTATGGGACAGAGACATGGACAATCTCTAAGAAAATGTACAAACGTTTAGCAGCATTTGAGATGTGGACTTATCGAAGGATGATGAAAATATCATGGACAAAGAAGATCACCAACAAAGAAGTTCTCAGAAAAATTAAAAATAAGAAAAGCTTGTTTGCCACTATACAGACAAAGAAACTTATTTATTTTGGCCACATCATTCGTCAGAGTTCAATATACCGTACATTGCTGGAAGGGAAGGTGAATGGCAGAGGGAGAGGGAGACCAAGAACAGTATGGTTTACAAATATTTCACAGTGGACAGGCTTGAATTATTCACAGTCTATCAGAACAGCACAACATCGGGACAAGTGGAGAACCATTGCATCCAACCCTCGACTAGAGGATGGAACTAGTGATTGATTGATTGATCCCAGAGTAGTATCATACCCTCTCATACCAGACGTGGTGGCCGAATGGGTAGGACGCGGACCTCGAATGCGGGAGATTGGGAGTTCGGTTCTTGGTCGAGTCAAACCAATGACTAATACAATTGATACTTGTCACATGCTAGCCTAGTGCGCAGCATTATTAGAATAGGGCAATGGGAGGTTAGGTCAGTGCCAGGATAATTTGACTGATTGGTATATCAGGTCATGGTGCCGACTGCCTGATTTCCCAATTGTTCCAACACTATAAAGTTGTTATGGCTGTGCAGTGTCACAAGTCGGTACCCATCCTGATATGATCAGAGATCTTACGCGGATGTAAAACATCAACACCCAACCAATCATACCTCTCAAACTTATTCTCATAATATTTGTCCTAACTTGCTACTGAGTGCGCCACATGTGCACATCACCTACCCCTAAACTAGCTTATGATGTAGATAATCCTAATCCTGACTGGCAAGTTTAATGACACTGCATTTCTGCAATTGATATCTCCGCTATTATCAGCGAAGTTAAAATATAAATAAGCCCATTAAGCACAAAGTCATTCTTCAACATGATGCCGGCAAACACCATATTTCACCAGGTCGCGCCTGATGATGGGAAAGATAACAGAAATGTTTCATATTCATAATGATAAGAGATCACCTTGCGTTCAGAATGTATCTTGAATAACCATCAGAATGTTAGCAACAACTCCTGGTGAAGGGCGTGATAAGGGATCTTACATAACAGACTATATTTGTCTGGGACCATCAGTTAGTTAATAGTGTCAGTGCCAATAGGCACATGTCAGTGTACAGGCAAGTAAGATTACCGACAACAACAGCCAACATGAAATGGACAGTTCAGGCACAAATCCCCATATAAGCGCAAATCCTAAAAATAGTAAATCGTTTAAATTTACCCGAAGGTATTTTAAATCTCAGTAATTCCATATTGGTTATGAAAAAATGGATATTAAGCAATGATACAAGAAAGGAAAGGAAACAATTAACATTTAGAAGGTTTTATTCCAAGGTTTATCTCAATATCCCGATACGCATTTATGGGGTTTAATTGCGCCGGAACTCTCCAAATAGGCTACCATGTTATTATGGTAAAATAACATTCCAAACTCACTGCATTATTGGGTGAGAATATGTTATTTTATTATATAAGCTGCATCTGTGCTATTTCTTGTATGTACGGCTGCTTTCTCATCTGGTATTATTTTGTGACCTTACTATAAAAAGGTTTGATCTGTTAAAGTGACCGAATTGGTGTTATGGATGTAAAACGGTTCTATCTACAAAAGGCTATCATGCAGTTATACAACTGGTTCTCAACTCTTATTTTTCATTGAGATATATTTAAAATAATATTGTTCTATCTGCTTTGCTATCATATAGTTACACATCTTCAGTCCTTATTAACTTGAAAGCACCATTTTGTCAGATATAACCTTTTTATAGTAAGGTTGCGGTATGTAGCCGGTCATGGAATTGGATATGGATACATTGTTTATGGGTACATACTAATGGGAGGAACTTGAATACTAGTTGACAGTATTGTCCTACATACACAATCGGAGAACTACTGTGGATGCAAGCACTAAGCCTCAGTGGCACAGTTGCACTTTGAGCCGCGCTTACCCTTGGGGATATTAGCTGTCGCACTCCATATGGTGGACGGTTCCGTACAAGCCTACTGCAGGTGATGTCCCACCTCGGTTGTCTTCTGGACAAGGTACCAGATGGGATGGCTGAATGTGTAGAGTGTCCGTCTCCTGTTTTGAGAGATTGGGAGATCGGAACCCATGAGTTTCTGGGTTTGTAATCCTGGTCGAGTCAAACCAATGACTTAAAATGAGATACTTTTCACTTCATAGCCTGGCGTCCGGCATCAGTAGGTTAGAGCAAGGACTGGTTGGCTCATGGTCAGGATAATGTGACTGAGTGGGATATCAGATCATGTTGCTGGCAGCCTGGTTTCCCAGTGGGGCAGCACTATACAGTCGCCATGAGTGTGCACGGTCACAAGTCGGCACCCCTCCTGACATGAGCTTCAATTTTGCTAGGACGTAAAACACCAACAAACAAACAAAAACAAATCTGGATAAGGTAGACTAAAGGGAGTTTATTGATTGTTGGCTTTTGTGGCCTAGCAACATATATTTTAATATCTGGAAGAGGTACTGATTCATGACAGTACACATTCCTTGCAAGATTAGAGAACTGTGGCCACTGAGATATCAGGCTGAACCACCTTCCCATCCGGTCACACAGTCGTCGTACTGATTTAACTACTCCTTGCCATATCCTATTAATTAATGCCAAGTACCAATCTAGGTAATGAGAAGGAGCTAGTTTGACAGTCATTGTTTTGACTCGGCCGAGATTCAAATGGTCTACCTTCTGCATACCAAGCTGAGCGAGGGAATCTGAGTGATAGCACATGTGTTGGTAGTAATTACCGTTTTTAAATAGTAAATTACTCTATTGTCTCAGTCCCCGCTGACACTCAAAGACATATTACTAAGTTGCATTGATTTGTTGGCCCTGCACCAACAATTCTACACTGCAGACAGTATGCATGACCTTTTTACTAAAGTAAAACAAGAAAACATTTTAGCCTTTTTGAGGGCAGCTGGACTGTACCACCTCATATAGCTTACTAAATAAATGCTATCAATTATTAATAAAACTTTTCCTTTTCTATGGGAATTTGTTTCCCTTGACCACAAATATATGATTGTGAGCTTTCTAATTTAATGAGTGTCTATTGACACATAATTGATTGTCTGCTTTTACATCTAAAAGCAATGGTTTGAACAAAAAACAAACATTTCTCGCCGTGAATATGGCCTATGCTTCCAACACGGCATAAAGCAACCACCAATCAATCAATCAACCACCAATCAATCAATCAACAATCAACTCTATTATAAAAGAAGAATATATCACTAAGTTGGATAGCACTATCGACTATACCAATATTATCCTGCCATACATGTATGGGTATCCCCTGAACCTTTCACTAACGAAAATCAGTGGCTGAAAATATAATGGATACCTTGCAGCGGAAATTCATATTTAGAAATCCGATACCTGCGTGGATAAAGATAAAATATCTGTGTCAGCATTTGGACTTCATGCGCTTCCAAAATAAACCTACCAACAAAAATCCCAAATCTGTTGCTTGCTTATCACATCTGACGCCTGCTCTTATCCCTGATATACACATTCGTACCGGTGGGAGTACTTTCTCGATAGTATTGTCGTGGGGGTGATGCAAATGGGAAATATTGCGCCTAGAGCGGGACTCGAATGCACATCTCTTTGCATTCCGGGCCAGTGTGCTAACCATTACACCACCTAGGCTCCCTGATATCAACACACTACCCACGCATACCTGTCTAAGCGGCTCGTTGCCTGAGAGGTCAGTGCAGACCACTACAGTATTATAGACATCCTCTTGAAGTTGAGTAGCCAATCACTGGGAGCTGCTTGAAATAGAGCCGAGTCACGTGAGAAGGATGTGCTTCTTAATTCCCCCAAAATAAACTTCTGAATAAAACCGGCAGCGATAGACACAAAAAGGGGTGCGATATTACAAGTGAAACAGAGCTGAAGATGTCAATTTGTTTCTTCTATGAAATCTGAAAAAGAGGAAGAGGAAGAGAGCAAGTTATCCTCTAGATGGAAGCTGTAGCTGTGCGGAAAAGGAAAATCAGCAGCAATCTAGTACCCACACCGGTTAAATGGCTGGGAGAAGCTAGGCAGGCGGCACGTAGAAGATACTTGATCAGATTTAGCTGAGGGTAATTATTCCTACTGAATGTCTCGGGCAACGAGAGCTAACACTTTAGCACTCTCCAAGAAGCAAAGGACGATTATGTTGAAGTATTCTCTGATGCATTTACTCAGCGTGTCTTTCGAGGTCAGAGGTCAATTGGTTCTGATTTTGGACAGGTCACACTCAGCCGCAGTCAATGGTTGACTCTAAAGGAGTTATCATTCTCGTGGATATCTTCTTTTTTGTTTGTTATTCATGGGTGGCCATGGCCATGCTCTCCTCTCTTTGAGCACAGTTTTTCAAGTTTCCAGTGTTGAGATTACATTTCTGCTGTTGAATTTTCTGCAGTCCTTGAACCTTTTCTTCTGACTCTCTTGATTTCTGTGTCCATTTATAAGTTCACAGTAGAAGAGAACTTGTGGTCTTCTATCCATATGCATGCAGACTACATGGCTAGCTCACCAGAGTGGCGCTCTCTGAACTATGTCATCAATGTTGACCAGTTTTGCTCTCTCGAAGAGTTTGGGGTCTGGTGTGAGAGGTCTAGTGACTCATGGAACTCTGAAAGAGCATATCTAAGGAAACAAATTGTATTCACTTCAGTAACCTAGGAGACAAGGAATCACATATATATATATATATATATATATATATTCAGATAGGCGTGGATAGGGCGCTGGCATCAGGGAGCATGGGTGGTGTAATGGTTAGCTCAGTGTCAAGATAATGAAACAGTGAGATATCGGTTCAGGTGATTCTGGCCTGGTCTCCCAGTGGGGCAACACTATAGAGTGGATATCATTGCGCACTGTCACACGTCAGTATACGTCATGATCACACGTTAGATGTTGCCAGGACGTAAAATTCCAACAACGAGCCAATCAAGCCAGTACAAAAATCTGGTTTCGATGGGTGGGTTGAAAAGAAATCATGGTGCAGAATGGACTGGGAGCCAGCTCGCCGAGAAGTGTTGAATGCTAGCGGCCAGTCTGTCTGGGTCCTGCAGCAGCTACTTGGGTGGAGAAGGAAGAAACTGACTGTACACATGTGGAATTGATCAATGTGGTGGAGCGTGCGTGTTAGGGGTGGCAGTGGGGGGGGGGGGGGGTACCCTTGGAATCAAATGAAATGGTGATTTTCTGTCTTCTTTTATGAATAGCATGAATGCATCAGATCTCAGTGTTCAGTTCCACTTAGATTCTAGTGAAATCTGTAAATTTCGCGGCGCTGCATCAATAATAATTTCATTCAAATATCATCTGGCTATTATTACTTACCAATGTATAGAACACGCTAATATTAGAGTCTCTCGCGACAAGTCATTTTAGCCAGGACTTGTGCGTAAAGTATTGTTTTTTTGTTTGTTATGGGGTGTTTATGCTGTACATAACATGGAAGCCCGGATGATCGGGCTTGTTTTCAATGTTGGGCAGTTTTCGGCCTTTTTCTTTTTCTTATAGTTGGTGTTTATGGTTAGTAAATCAGTTTTTCAGTTCTTTCTCAGAAATTTAGATATGTCCCAATTGCATCTTGGATGAGATTTATTGTTGCTGTAAATTAACGCAAGTCAGACTTTTTCATAATTACATGTAAGTTTCAATGTAAACATACATATGATTGTCAAATATCGCAGGATACACAGCGCTGACGTTTGGCGATGAACCTCAGTCTTGCTGCCATCATGGCGTTAAAGCATCACCAATCAATCAATCAATCACATATATCCTATTTGCTTACTTGGTCTATACTTGTGGAGGTGCAAACTGCTAAGCCTCAGTCACAGCACCGATGCCCTGTTCCATCCATGCTGTGGGGATAGTCAGCTTCCGCAGCCTGCCATCCTTCCTCCGGCCTAAGGCGCTTTCTATGGGATCATGCATCTCTATATCAATGTGCATCCGGTACTGATAACAGCTTATCTGCATAGGGCGCAGCCTATCTGATAATCACCCATATTAGTGGTGTCGGTTACTGATAGTAAGATTTCCTAGCACCCCGGCGGATTACATAAGCTTCCTGCAACCCACATTTGATACAAGGAATACATCGGAATCCATGATTATTGGATCCGTCGTAGGTGCTCCTTCCAATACCGGTATTGGCTAAACCTCCCACACTTCCCACCTAGACCTAGACAAAGGTATATATGGGTGTAGGTAACTCTCTTTATTATATCAAATTAACCTTTTCCATATCATCATCATCATCATGCTGTCGGTCGCGATGCGACAAAGACTGCTTTCATTACTTGACTGCCGCTCTCCATTTAGCTCTCTGCTGTGAGAGTTGTGTCCATGAGTCGGTCTTAATGTCTCTCAGCTTCAGGTTTCTCTTGATGGTATCTTTGAACCGGAGACGGGGGCACCCTCTCTTTCTGTAGCCAGAAGACAGTTGAGAATAGAGGATCTGCTTTGGTAGCCTATCTGATGACATCCTCATGAGGTGTCCAGTCCACCGGAGATTCTTTTTGATCAGAAGATCTTCCATAGAGGGCAGCCCCATCCGTTCGAGTCTTTCATTTCATGAAAGCTGCCTGCAAAAGTGTTGAAGTGCTGCTGGCTTTTGCAAGGTACCAGCGGCACTCTCTCGGGGAGCAAATAGAGGTTT
This sequence comes from Branchipolynoe longqiensis, assembly GCA_030323885.1. NCBI lineage: Eukaryota > Metazoa > Annelida > Polychaeta > Phyllodocida > Polynoidae > Branchipolynoe > Branchipolynoe longqiensis. Next base: position 87,821,974 of record CM059191.1, on the reverse strand, counting down.
CACACCGGCAAGAACATGTCAAGACAGGCGCACAACTATTTGTCCCTGCAGTGGCTGGTCGGGAGATGTTGGGAGTTCCATACATCAACCGCCCTTAATGCTGCCACAGTGACATGGTTTTCTGTTTAGGGTTTGCTCCCTTAGCCTTCGGTTCTGTCAAGGACCTGTACCACAAGGCAGTGGTCTAGAACCTTTTCCATATACATCTATGTAATTACATTAACCCTCTCCTCCCTATTATATATTATTCATTGTATTAACTTTTGTGACTATCAGGAATGTTTGCACTTGAACCCGTGAAGCCAGTGGATATTATCAGACAATTTGGCACTTGATCAGGGGAAGCCAGGGCAACCCGATTAGGCCACGGCCTCCGTTCACAGCCATCGGTTACTGTTGATCATAACATATTGGTAATACTATATGTATTCGCCGATGATAACTGGAATGACATCATTTTGCCGGTAAAGACAAGGAAGAAGGAAAGAAGAAAGGAATCCAACACAAAAGCAAAGCCATATTCCAGCCAGTATATGACGCCTATGTGTGATCCCGTCTCCAGTGAACAATGAACATAATTATTGAGATAAGACATTCAAACTCTGCATAGTCCTCACTCCTCGGTTTTGTCAATACCCCTGGAACAGCGACCAGCATGCAACTGAATCGCTGATAACCCGGATGCGATCCGACCCATGTGGTTTCCAGCCAACAGCAGCGCGGCGGGGGGGGGGGGGGGGCTTCAATTTCATAATTAACTTCCGGCGCTTTTTCTCAGTCAGTCCAATGGCGGCCAATTTCACGCCCGTTGTTTGCTAGTGCCCGCAATCACAGTCGGAATTAACACCACGAGGGGACCAGGTTCATCAAGATATTAATCCCGTCAATTCTATTATCGTTCTTTTTCTTCCAAATAGGCTCCAGTTTTAATGCAGCATATGGCAGTGAAATGACCATAGTGTGCATCAAGACGGGTCTCTTTTGGACCACAATGAGCGGTATATTTCCGGTACTTAACGAAACAGCGCCCATTGTTAATTGCGTCAATGACAAATACTCCTATTATCGCCCACTTACTTTCACATCATTATTAATTACAGAGATGTGCGGAACATTAGGTAAATATGACATAACCGATGGCGAATACTGAAATAATAATGCCCGTCCCCTATTCTCGTGAAGTTCAGTTCATATTCATAGCTTCATCCTCGCGTTGGGAGTTTGGGGCATACTGAAGTACTTTGATGCCAGTGCCAAAGACTTCGATTCAACGCCTCGGAGTCTGAGCGCGCTCCACAACACTGCTCCCCAAAAAGCACTACCAACTGATCCCGTTGGTTGAATTCATGTGGTTTGATGTCATAGTGATATTAAAGGTACCATCCCTCAAATTGTATATTGTCATCAGATCGATTTTGTTTGAATCAACAAGTCATATCATATCATATTCCAACACCGCAAAACATGTAGTTCTGCAGAAATTCACCGACCAAATGTGTTTGTTTTTAACACAACGCGCCAAGATGGCGTGGTTTAAAATGGTATTAAATAGAGATATTGGGCTGGCCTACTGGAATACCAAATTGGTGCATCATGATAATTTCAATTCTGGTTGGTTTGGTGGCGGGGGCTTACGGGTCTGGTGGATGCATCGGGTCCTACTCACGACACACTTGAAAGAGAGCCGGTGTGGCAGTAAATCGCAAACCCCTGGAAATTGCACACCCCGGGGTTTGCGATTTACTAGGAAATCACAAACCCCCCCTGGAAATCGCAAACCCCCCTGTGTTTTGGGACTGATTCGGGCCAAATCTATTCAATGCGACCATATTTAACAGAATTACATACTCAAATCGTGAAATTTCATTAAATTAACCCTAAATTCGAAGCGTTATTAAGGCTACCGCCGTAACGGCGGAGATATTAGCAGTAGGGTAAAATACGCCGTGATGTGTGCTGCGGCAATGCTATGTCTATGGGGAGCATTTATTTTTGTAAAATAAATAAAAAAACTTTCATTAAAAATATCTCAATGCGCTATTGAAGAGGAAGATCTGAGGTATTTAATTTAACCTAAGAGCAATTTTATCTGAAAGTATTAAAAACAGAGATAATAGTGAAAGTTGGGATATTCTGAGTGTCAGTGCCAGTGTTAGCCTTACCAGATCATGGTAAGGCTAACACTCAGAATGGGGGGTTTGCGATCTCCAGGGGGGATATGCGATTTCCTAGGAAATCGCAAACCCCCCATGCCCATATATGGCATGGGGGTTTGCGATTTCCTAGGAAATCACAAGTGGGGGTTTGCGATTTACAGGGTTTGCGATTTCCTGCTACACCGGTGAAGCAGCTCAGGACTAGCAGCAGCCAAAGTTCACCACGCCCACCCGCTATCTATTCGGACTATCTGGGGCTTGGCTTCCGAGTCCCCTCAGCTGACTCCTTAGTCCCCCCGTCCTGATATGACCTTATATGCTACCAGGTCGTAAAACTCCAATAACCAACCAACTAACCAACGTTAGTCCCTGGAGAGGCGGCTTCCTTAGACCCAGAAGACAGTGATTGACTTAACATATATGCCCACTAAAATGAATAAACTAATGAAATAGTCACCTTGCCAAACCCTTTACTGTGTCTGGCTCGCTCTTTCAGAATGACACCAGCAATATACGAGTCACTCATTGTACATGTTGTTCGGCAACATGGGTAATTTGGGCGCGAACGGGGGACTACAGGGATGGTGGCGCCACCTGGATTTGAACTCGAAACCCACAAAACCCCTGCCGGGCCCCATCTCGCGCGATCTCGCCCTCCCCTCGCGAAATCTCGCCACTCTGGGTAGATATAAACCCACCCAGACACCTCACAGCCACATCAACTCCAGATGCCGGGCCGACGACAACCACCAGCTTTCTCGGCTCCTCACCTCACCACACCTCCACAGCCGTAATGCTCATTCACCATGCCACATCAGACACCTCCTCGACTTAACAGGATGACTGGGCCGCCAAACGACACCACCACGCCACCGCTGCACCTCCGCAGACCGCCAACACGCACGCTCTGAGTATAGCAGATGCTGCAGATGCCGCAGACACCGCCCCAGCACCCCGCCAGCGTGGCCATCCCAAGTCCACCATAGTCAGACCACCCACACCCCAGGACCGGCACGCCACCGCAGACACTGCCGCAGTCGTCCCCACGGGCACGGACAGCCAAAACACCATACTGCGCCAATCCTTGGCGGACAGCCTCGCACAACAAGCAAAGATGAACCGGATGGTACTGGAACAGATGGCTGCAATTGAGATGAGCAACTGCAAATGAATACGGTCGTCCAGCAGAGAGTCGACCACCACATCCACTTACACCTCACGCACCGATCGACACAGACCAGCAAAACATAGAAGACGCAGAAGTAACTCCTGTGACTCGTCCGAGGAGGACCGTAGGTCGTGGAGACCATCCAGCAGGCCCCGGGACGACAAGCGCCACCACAAGACACGCAAAATCAGGGATAGGCACTCCCTGCCATCTTCCGACGAGAACGACTTGCGCCACAGAGCCGCCATATAAGATATCCTAGACAACAACGGCCTGTAAGGGGAGATCGCAAGGGGAGCGTCGGGCGAGGTGAAAGCATGTGGTACGAATATATTTTCGCATTATATCGTATGATGAAGAATACTTTAGTCCCTCGATTGTGGGCAGACCCCATGGCCGAGCATACCGAGCATCCAGTGGAAATGGTGGCGGAATGGAACTGGAAAACATGCCTGGCCTCGTCCGAAAGTGTGTTCGACATGATTGAAGACAAGAGGCTGCCCAAAGGATGGGCGGACCCAGTCGCCATCAAGGATACCCAATGCGACGCCTGCCTCACCGGAACCAGGATACCCAGAAGCCCGCCGCCTCACACAGACGCCGGGAATCACCGCATACCCACAACAACGACAACAACAACTATAGAAGCGACACCTCAGCAGCCACGAACGGCACGTACCTGCCTTACAAACGGTCGGAATTTAACCATGACGTTGACGGATGACCGTACCACCGCTGGAACTCGGGTCAGGACTGCGGTTTTACCGCCTCCCACGGTAGCGGCAGTGACTAGTTCCCCCATGTCTGCGCGTGGTGCGCAAACAAATACCACCGCACAAATAATCACAAGGAAGTCGATTGCAATAATAAGAAGCACCAACTCAACAAAAGACCCAGGAGCGACATCCAGGACAACGCCAAGAAACAGGATTTTCGGTGAACGGCTCCAACCGAGCCGAAAAAAGCAAAGAAACCAATACGAGGCACGACGAACAATCGAACACCTCCGAGACACAAAATGAACAACCCAAGACTGGAAAAGGTGAAAGCCTCTCAGATCTAATGATTACTAAGGCGCAAGGAACGGCTGAAACAATACGACCATCCATCCAAACCAGCAAAACCACACAAGAACTGACGCGGCACACATCACAAGGTCGCACAACTGAAAGATGAACACCAAACACAATGGCTAAAACAACGCCGCCTGCTCCCGTCACACAGAAGCCTCTGCTCCCACACACCGCGCAACCCCGGGACAGGAGGTGCGCCACATCAGAAGGACGGCATCCACCCACAACGGCAAGAACAACATTGGCCCGCCACCATCAGACAACCACCACCACCCCCAATGCGACACCTGAAGGCCGCTCGACGAACACACCGGCCGCTGCAGCCACTAACGCCTCAACCCACGCGCCACCCCGAAGCCACGCCGGACACAACAAAGCAAATTTACACCATCCACACTTCCACTGCTCCGCCCTCGGCCCGCCTCACCGACACACAGACTTGACACCCCAGCAAAGAGACAACACCCGCCGACCAGCATAAGGCCGCCGGGCACCGCACGCAGAACCCCCCCCCCCCCCCCCCCCCCCCCCCCGACGCGAAGGGAAAGGGGGGGGGAGGTGGTGTTGGCGTGAGTACGCCCCACCCAGCCAACCCCTGCCACACCCACACGCACCCGAGAGCACCACAACGAACTAGCAGATTCCCTGCTCCCGCGCAGATTCACAGCCGGGAACAGCAGACGACATGGACGACGCCACCGACGACCCGGCCCTGCAAGCAGCACCACCATACGACCCGCCACACACTCCGCTCACATACCGCCAGACCCTCCTGCGCATATGGCCGTCAGCCATCCTGGACGCCTGGGCCAACAAGCACTACATGGCCATCTACCAGCAGATCAAGAAGACGGGCCTCCCCAACCACGTGGCAGCGCGGATACCCGTCCAGTCTCACTAAACATCCCACGTTGGCGCGCCCTCCTCACCGATTATCACAACCAAGACCTCATTGACTTCCTCGAGTTTGGCTGGCCGGCCGACTACATGGCTGACCAACCCCCAGTGCCGTCCACCGGAAACCATGCGGAAGATCCTGACCACTTGCAGTGGATCAGGAAATACGTCAAGAAAGAGATTAAGCATGGTGCCCTCCTTGGCGCGTTTGCCACGCCCCCCTTCACGCCTTGGGAACAGAGGAGCCCCATGATGACCTGCCCCCAGAAGGACACAGACAAAAGGCGGGTCATCGTGGACCTCAGTTTCCCAAAAGGAGCGAGTGTGAACGCCAGCATTCGGAAGGGATACTTCCAAGGGAAGCCCACCACCTATACCCTGCCGGGAATCATGAACATGGCCGCGGAAGTTACAGCCCTCAGCCAAGGCTGCTACATATGGTCCGCAGACCTGGCCAGGGCATACCGACAACTCAGGGCATGGCCCCTATCGGTCCCACTGATGGGCATCACTATAGACAAGGAGGTATACTTTGATGTAGCACCAGCGTTCGGCTGCCGCACATCATCGGTAGCCTGTGCCCAAATGCCAAACGCCGTCATCTACCTCCTTCGACGCTGCAGACACTTCGCCCTGTGCTACCTCGACGACTTTGTTGGGGTAGCCACCACAAAATATGCAGCCGCAGAAGCTTACACGGACATCATCAGCATCGCCAAGGACCTTGTACTCGAGCTCTCGCCAGCCAAGTGCAACCTGCCCACCCACAGGCTCGAGTGGCTCGGGTATGAGGTCTGCATGACACAGATGACGGTCGCCATCCCAAGGGAGAAGCTCACCGAGATAGTCGCCGAATGCGCCAAGGTCCAGCCAGGCACCAAGATCTCCAGGAAGCACCTACAAAGGATTGTGGGGAGACTCCAATATGTCGCACGGTGCATGGCCGCCGCAAGGTGCTTCATGAACCGGATCCTGGCGGCCCTCCATGCCGCCCCACACACCGGAAAACACAAAGTCACCCAGGAGCTCATCAGGGACTTGGCCTGGTTCGCCGACTATGCAGAGTCAGCCAACGACATCATCCTTCTACAACCGGCACCGGCCATCCAATGGACGATCGAGTGTGACTCCTCCCTATTTGGGGGCGAGGCATACTCAAATACAGGATACTACACAGAAGAGTACCCCATCGAGTACCTGGCTGCAGTACACGATATAAACTGTCTCGAAGCCCTCAACCGTATCATCGCCCTACATACACTCTCCCCCGATGATCCAAAAGGACACATCATCATGGTGAACACGGACAACCAGGCATCACAAGCCATCCTCTCATCCAGTGCTGGTAAGGACCCCATACCCTGCGCCTGTGCATGCAAAATATGGAGGTTCACCGCAATAAACGCCTGCGATATCTGGATCGTTCATAAACCAGGGAAGGACATCACCCTCGCCGACGCCCTCAACCGGGGTCCATTCGACCGAACCACCGAGAAGAAGGCGGAAGAAATACATACACCGCGTCCGCGTACAACACACCAATGACCTCGTGAAAAATGCAGTGTAGCCTGGGAAGATTGAATAACTTGCCTCTCTCTTCCCAGGTGCCCCAGGACCACAACACAGGAAGGTCATGGCCCTCTTCACCGGTGGACTTGCCACAGGGACGTGGACAAACAAGGGGTGCCAGGTTGAACGGTACCTCTGACACGCCTCACAACACCACTACGACCCTCGAACCTGGGTCCGCCTCGTCGGGGGATCCACAACCTCCTTTGACTCCTATCCAGTCTCGGTCGTGAAGAAGGGCGTGACCCGACTCTCGCACCACACCCCACGACAGGCCCCCGCCTTGACCATCAGACACCTCGACGACGCCCTCGAATACCTCCGCTCGGCAGGACCAACAGCCAAGGTCCTCATGGCCGCACTCCTCATACGATACTTCACCCTACTCTGCCAAGGGAACCTGCTGGGCACCGGCAGGACACAGGACCCAGGACACACGATCACCGGAAAGGACATAACCGAGGATGGAAACGCCCTCAACGTACACGTCCGCTCGACGAAGACGACCAAGACATCAAAGGATGCCTTCACCATCAGCATGCAAGCTATACCGGGCTCCAGAAGCTGCCCAGTCCACACCTGGTGGGCCTACAAGAAGATCACCCAGACCACGGCCGAGGCCCCAGCCTTCCTCCTTCCTGGGGGATCGCCCCTGATGGTGACCACCCTGACGACCGCACTCAGGGCAGCCCTCGCAGTATACAAGCACCCCCACTCCGAATCGTTCACCCTCCATAGCCTCAGGTGAGTAGGCTCCCAAGCCTGCACCCTCGCTGGAGCCCCTATCGACGATGTCTGCGACCTCGGAAACTGGCCTTCCACCGCCATACACACATACATACCCTGGACGATGTACGCCGCCACAAACCACGCTCTCTCCCACCACTTGGTTGAGAGAGCCTCATTTCCTATGTTTGATGTACAGTTATTGTTTCTTATCTTATTATTACATTACTTCCCTCATCTCCTGTAACCCCTGCCTCTAACTCAGTTGAACTATATGCATGACAACTTTAATAAGCACTTGATTGATTACACCATTATATTACCACTGTAACCTTGATTGATGACTACTTTAATAAGCACTTGATTGATGACACCATTATATTACCGCTGTAACATTGCTTGATGACTTTGAATACCTATGTAACATACAAACTGTGAGTAGATCGCCTCTGAGGCACTAACATTGGCCTTAGGGCCATTTATTGAATAAACCCATCCCATGTAGTCTCCTTGTCGTGTCGTGAATTATATTAATTGTTCCGGTGTCATCTATAACATGGCATGGCGCAAGGAGAAAAGCGAAATGCGATTTTGTGAATGTAATAATAATATCAATCATGAACGACATGATCCAAGTTTTAGAGACTTCTAATAGGCATGGCAGTGAATGGATTAATGCTGAGGCATTCTAGGCAGAGTCAGTGGTAATAGTGATCTTCTCGTCAGACAACATTTCATGAATAAGACAAGGTTGCAAACTGAACGCCTCTAACTATATGCGGATGACACAGTCATATATGCAAAGGGCATCACAGAAGAGCAGGTACAATATAAGCTAAATAAACTCCTACTAAAACTGGATGAATGGCGTGAGTCCAATAAAATAACCATCAATGCAAGCAAATAAAAAACAGTACTCTTCTCGCTTAAACAAATGCCAGAAAGAAACCTACACTGTAACGTCGGAAACCAAATATTAGAAAATGTAGACCACTATAAAGACCTAGGCCTTGAATTGGACAGCCAACTAAACTACAACAAATGTATAAAAAAAATCATCCACAAAATAAACTACAAACTATGGCTATTTGCAAAGTTAAGAGACTACATGACGCAAGAAATGTCAATAAAAATCTCCAAAGGCATGGTGCTCCCCTATTTTGACTATGGGGATGTAATCTTCATGGGCACAAAAAAAAGAACTACTAAAAAAACTGCAAATACTGCAAAACAGAGGCCTAAAAATCTGCCTAAGAGTAGACAAACTGCACCCCACCTATGACATACACAAAAGAACTAAAGTAAAATTACTAGAAAATAGGAGAATAATTCACCTCAAAACATTAGCATATGACTCCTAACAAAACTACAAAAGAACATTCAAGCAAATATTGTGCCACTACTAAGGCACAGCAGAAGCCAAATCAAAGCTCACAAAAGGAGCACACTGGAAATGGCTGCCAAGTCATGGAATGCCCAAACTGTTAGGGAATGACACATTCCTGACCTAAAAACATACAACAAATATCTGTGCAAAATAAGGCTAGGAAACCCCCATTAAACCGCACTGCAAGGGGGCATGATATATGTCAAGGCCCACCAATGGGACGGCCAATGGGATGTAACCATGCCAAAATTAACCAGATACTACACCTAACAACCACTTGCAAACATATGATATGTAAATATGAGTAGGCGAGTCTAGTCTAGTCTAGCAATAAGAGTAGAAACAATAATATATATATAAACCAAGAAAATCCGAAAAAACTAATATAGACTACTAACCGTACTAAGCAACCACTTACCTGTAACTGTAATACAGGCAATCAAACACCTTATCAGCTACTACTCTGTGATCAGATAACTCCACCACTACAGCTGGGCAGCATTGAAAACAAGCTTGAGTACTCAAGCTTATATGCTATGGACAGTATAAACACAGCCTCAACATGAAAAGAAAATAACAAGTATTATAATAATTATAATGGTTCACTTAAAGCTGCATAGTCCGATAACAACATGACATTTTCCAAACAGATACAATCATCTAGATTTGATGATATATCTCTAACTAAGATACTGGCACACGTATTAAACATTTGTCATCACATAGAAGGGCATGCTTAGGTAATTGGATACAACCTGTTACTGCAGAGAAGCCTACAGCGTCAGAGTTGTGGTGTGCCTACACAAATGAATTGTGCAGGTCTGCACTTAGAATATCTCAAATGTTAGCCTTTTATAATAAAAGGTACTTCAAGCTAAAGTATGGTAGATTATAACGAGCAATGTAAAAGACTAGCTGTTATTAAAACAAAATCTAACACAGCATGTGATTTAACCACTAGTGTACATTACTGCACACTCTATCTTGATACCTTGCACTATCTTGAGTACCTATGCTGTACACTATACAGCATAGGCTGCTCCCTCACTTTCTGTTCATGTTCGGAATGGGTTGTGCTGCACACAATACAACCCATTCCACTTCCACTATGTACAAATCAAATGTGATCACTCCAACGGCTGGAAGACCAGTGCCCAGGAGCTGACAAAATATGTATTCAGATGAATACAATATTTACAAAAAAAAAGAAGAAATGTTTGACATTTATCTACAAAAATGACAGAAACTCATTAGCATCGGACTATACAACTTTAAGGACTGCATGCTGGAATCTATACTATTAAGGACTCTATACTATTCACCAGTAGGACTGCATCTGTCACATTTAGTCATTTTACTACATACTGACACAATGTCTAAATAGCAGAGAGAAGCAGGACCCACATTGCATAAGTGCGTCACTGAAATGTCATGTTCATGCATATCAAATGAACACTGCACATTAGATTAGGTTCACAACTCACGCCACCTGGAAGAAAGTTTGGTCAAAAGTGGGTTATTTGGTATTCAATTACTGTCTTCCCTTTGGCAATGGGGAGCCGGCTTTTGTAGATATTCCTTATAGTACTCGCCGTTTGGCTTTGCTCTTCTCCCACTAATAGCATCCTAAAGTAGACCTGGAAGTTTGAACATCAGTGTTAGCACTCCCTCCAACACCCACACACACCCTCCCGTCGCCATCCTTACTAATTCACATTTAGATACAATCTTAAGCATGACTATATCCAACTCGCCACCCCCCCACACACACACTCTCCAGTAATCATCCTTACTAATTGACATTTACACACAATCATAACAATGACAATATCCAATGATCCCCCTCCAACCCCCACACACACTCTCCCATTGCCATCCTTACTAATTCACATTTACACACACTCATAACAACGACAATATCCAATACCCCCCCCCTCCAACCCCTGACACACTCTCCCATCATCAGCCTTATTAATTCACATTTACAAGCAATCATAACAACAACAATATCCAATAACCCCCCTCCAACCCCCACAAACACTCTCCCGTCGCCCTCCTTACTAATTCACATTTACACACAATCAACACAATGACAATATCCAATAACACCCCAACCCACACACTCTCCCGTCGCCATCCTTACTAATTCACACATTTAGATAAAACCCCGACCCCCACACATATTTTCCCATCGTCATTCTTAGTAATTCACATTTACACGCCCTTATAACAAGGACAATATCTAATAACCCTCCGCCACCACAATTCACATTTACACACAATCATAACAATGACAACATCCAATAACCTCCCCCCCCACACACACTGTCCTGGCTCCATCCTTACCAATTCACATTTACACACAATCATAACAACAAGAATATCCAATAAGCCTCCGCCCCACACACACACACACTAACACACTCTCCAGTCACCCATCCTTACTAATTCCCATTTACACACAATCATAACAACGACAATATCCAATACCCCCCCCCACACACACACACACTCTCCCTATGCCCTCCTTACAACTTCACAAATACACAAATAACTAGGACAATACCTCACCCCCATTCAACGCCATCCTCTCCGGCACCCCTCATAGACACTTCTTCACATATGGGGTGCGGTGATTCGCATGTGGGAGATCAGGAATTTGGTTCCCAGTCAAGTCAAACCAATGACTTATCAAATTGATATGTGTCGGTTCCTAGCCTGGCACTTGGCATTAAGGCCCTGTCACATTACGGCGTATGGCGGGAGCATATTGAAAACCTATGTAGGTCCTGCGCGTGCCGGCCTATGATGACATTTGGTGACCTTTCGGGTGGTTTTGAGCGTATGTGGAACCTACGAGGAGCGTACGAGGGGCGTATGAGGAGCGTATGGGAGCGTGCTGTGACATTTTTTGACAGTATGGGCCATACGCCCTCATAGGTCGAGTTTTTTTGAGCATGCACAACAAAATTTGGACGGACGGATTTATGAAAGCGTATGGCGGCGTATGCCTCATACGCTTCACATAAGCCGGCATCTGGCGGCATCTGGCGGCGTATGAGTAGCGTATAAGTAGCGTATGCATAGCGTATGCGTAGCGTATGAGTAGCGTATACGGCGTATGCCAACGTATATGAGGTAACGTGCCTACGCCCCCATACGCTCCCGCAAAAAACCCTAATGTGACAGCCCCTTTAATATGATACGTCAAGCACTGCTTAGCTCAGTATCAGGATAATGTGACTGAGTGGGATCTTGGGTCATGGTGCCAGCACTATAAAGTTGCCATGAGTACGCACTGTCACAAGTCGGTACCCGTCCGGATATCACCTTACATGTTTCAAGGACGTAACATTCCAACAACCAACCAACGATATTCACACATAACAACGGTCATACACACCCCTCGCCCCTGCTCCCAATCCTTCCCAGCCCCCGTCCCCCACAATGCTCACCGAGCCAAACTAAGCAGCATTCTAATTGGCTGCTTAGCGCCGACTTAGCGCGTAGCGTACACAGCCCCGATCCGACCACTACCGCCGACCGCCCGGCTATCGATTGGCCGTCGGCGGTGCCGCCCACTGCCCACTGCCCATCGCCTACTGCCCACTGCCCACAGCCCGCTGCCCGCTGCCCGGCGACAAGAAATGACTGGCTTCCCGTGCCCTAACTACCCTGTCCCTCCCCACTCCCCTCAACACGACACGCCACACACACATACTGTTTACTTACGCCAGTTGACCACTTGATGGGTGTCAGCAAACAGGGAGCAGGACATGGTGCCAATGACCTTGGCTGGGACTGGTATACCAACTGGCCTAGCAGTTGAATGTGTGTGCGTATGTGTGTGTGTGTGTGACGGTCAGCATGGAGGGAGAGTATGTCATAAACCAAGGACCATTCGGTCTAAAGACCAGGCGGGATGGTCGAATGAGTTAAGCGTCAGGCTCCTGTTTTGGTAGATCATGGGATTCTAACCCACAGGTTCGAACCCTGGTCGAATCAAACCAATGAGTTAACAATTATCTTGCTTCCTAGCCAGACACTCTGCATTCTTAGGATAGGATGGTGACTGGTTGGTTCAGTGTCAGGATAATGTGACTGAATGGGATATCAGGTCATTGTGCTGGTGGCCTGGTCTAGCAGTGGGGAAAATCTAGATAGTTGCGATGAGTGTGCCCTGTCACAAGTCGGTACCCATCCTGATATGCATGCCAGGATGGAAAACTCGAATTAACACCCAACCAATGTGTGTAGTCAGTTGTATTCGCCAGTCGAGATAACAGATATAGCCCTACCCATAGAAGAAGAAAATGACAACCCTGCGTAAATCCAAGCAAAACATGTTTCCATAGAAATGAAATGTGGAAGCACTGGTTCTAGTGCACAGTGTTTATCTGTATTCGGGTAAAGTTGAGAAATGTTAAGAGAATGAACAAATCAAAGATGGCTGCCAGTCTCAGTTGGACTTTTACTGTCTACTCTCCATGATTTTGTAGATATTCACAACAGACATAGGAGAGTATTGTCGCTAATTATTTTTTTAATATTTTTAGCATAATAGATTGCAAAATCATGGTGTTTTTTATATAACCGATCCTTCTAACACAATGTGTAATGGGTTGTTTAGCAACCCTGTTACACAGACATGGCTACAGAGCTACATTCGAAGGAGATGAGAGAGCGATCGAATTCTTCCCTACTTCAATCACTAGGCACCAACTGCATGGACTCCAAGTGCAGGCTCGTTAACTCTTGCCAAATGTTGCTTTCTTAGTCACACAAACATTTTCAAATGGAGTGGGTAGACGCTTTGTCAGAGGGACAGTGTTGGAGGAGTAGCTGCATTCGGACGAGATGAGAGAGAGAGCGAATGATTCTCTTTTTTCATCACCAGGCACCGACTGCATGGACTCCCAGTGCATGCTTTGTAAATCTTGCCTAAGTAAACACTGGTTTATTAGTAACACAAGCATTTCATAATAGGTTGGTCTGTTACAGGGCTGCAGGATGACAGAAACTCAATAGCATCGGACTATGCAACTTTAAGGACTGCATGCTGGACTAGATACTATTAAGGACTCCATACTATTCACCATTAGGACTACATCTGTCACCTTTAGTTATTTTGTTGCGTAGCGACATCATGTCTAAATAGCAGAAAGAAGCATGACCCACATTGGATAACTGTGTCACTGAAATGTTATGTCCATGTATATCAAATGAACACTGCACATTAGATTAGGTTCCCACATCACGCCACCTGGCAGAAAGTTTGGTCAAAAGTGGGTTATTTCCGAGCAGATCACCAACAACGAGCAAATGCTACACTACATCACAGGGAATCCCAGTGCAGTCTCTCTAAATCTCGACAACGTAAACACCACCTTATGAGTCGCACACATATTTTCTACTAGGTTTGTTGGTTGGAAACCCTGTCACAGAGACAAGGCTGCAGAGCCACATTCGAAGGAGATGAGAGAAAGCGAGCAAATTCATCCCTACTTCCATCACTAGGCACTGACTGCAGGGACTCCCAGTGCAGTCTCTGTAAATCTAGCCTATATCAACACCATGTTATTAGTCATACAAGCACCTCGGGCCCATCATCCCATGGCACGCCCACTCCCATCTCTCCTCACCCACTTTTTGTCTGCGCTTCACACAAACGACGCAGTTTAAATAAAAAGACGATGGTAAGATTTGCTTAGAGAGAAAGAATGCATTTAAAAAGAGAATTATCTTTCATGTCGAGAACAATGCTGTGTTTGCTGGGTGTGGTTGTCAATATGGGTGTGTGTCTGGGTGTGAATGTTGATTATGGTGAGAGAAAATTATGGAAACTATAGGGTAGACTTTGCTGACCTTTGCAATTGCTGCATTTCACATGTGTAACTGAAATTCATTCACAGAGTTGTAGTTAGCGGGGATTGGAAAACTGCGGAAGTTGCCCCTGCCCCCTCCCACAAAACAATTCTTTTTTTGTTGTTGGTACGTTAGTTGTTTAAGCCGTGGTGATTTCAATCGTGGACGATTGGTCTTCCTTATTCCACTGCTCCTTTTCCTATCCTCATAATGCCAAGCGCCAGGCTAGGAAGCGATAAGTATCAATCTTTATGTTATCGGTTTAAATCGATCAGGATTCGAACCCACGATCCCATGATCTGCCAATACGGGAGAGAGACGCTCTACCTCATCCGGCCATGCCGTCAGAATACATAAATAATAATATCTAATTTCCCTGAAATTATTGAAAATGTGATTTCAGAGCCACGTTATTGCACAATTTACCTCCAGACACGCTGTACTGGTACTACCTTTAAGTTATACCTTTGGCAGACAATCATTTCAAGAATGTATCTTCTCCTCACCCCCCCCCAATCAATTCGACCACTTCCCAAAACAGATTTTCCTAGCTACTGCTACGATGGACTGAAATACCTGTCACTGTGTAAGAACCTTCAATAACTCAGCGGCCTGAAAACATATGACTGTCCCTACCGGTCAAAAGGTACAATTTTATCCACAACAAAACAATCATGTTTGCCGACTTCTCTGGTTGGAACCCCATTCTGAGGGCATCCATAAGAACCCCCATTTTCGAAGCCAATTAGGTACAATCAATGGATTAAGAACATTGGACTAATCCCATTCGTGGGACACTCTTTGGGGGAAGCCATTGGGGATACGCCATCGAGTGAGAACAACGGAGTGCCTGCTTCTCCTAAGGAATGAAAGAGTTACCGAATTGTATTCAACATACTGGTGTATCTGGGTTAAGACCTCTGAATACATGTTCCTTCCTTGACGATTTATACTGCCTATCACGGATAAGTCAGAATAGACTTGTTTTCACCATTAGACAGTTTGTCGAGAGAAAGCCCAAGCCTACACTTTTACCGACCCAAGGGATTTTTACTCTCCCACACCAGATAGACATGTTATGAGAGCAACTGGCCTTTGTTGATACTGTAAGTTATACACAGCAGTGGAAATCCAAATTAGCAGAGGTAGGGGAAGTTGGAATCGAAACACCGACCCTCAGATTAGGAGTCTGACGTAGAAAAAAGACAGACACTCTAACCACTCTGCCACAGAGAACAACACGTGTTGAACTAGTAGCCTGGAGCTTAGCCAGACATTTAAAAAAAAAGTGTAAGCAGACAATTGTATGCAACTGCTTACAAGAAATTAATCAATTCTAAGCAGAAAATGTCTGCAATTCATACAATGTAAGTACACAATAATTGCATATACTTATTATAAATGGTTTATTATGGAGAAAAGCACAAGATTATTCACGCATCCTTACAGAAAATTAATGACTGGTAAGACAAAACAAAGATGTTATATGAACAACATATGAAGCTCAGCGGAATTGTTTGAACTGGATATGAGGGCGATAATGTAGCTATTGCCCTGGCAGGCTGGGCAGGTGGCATATTTCCGCAGCCAATCAAATAGATGTATAAATACACTCATCTGATTGGCCGAATATGAGTCTATGCGCAGTTGGCAGGGGAGGAGTAAGGCATTGTGTCGTTACCACCGAATCAAATGTATAAACACTGCGACTGATCCTAACATGCTTACAACCATCTGGGATGCCTTCTGTTTGACAGCATCTGTTTCAAAGCATCTGCTCGAAAGCATCTGTTTAACAGCATCGGTTTCAAGTCCGCTCCATCATTATACTTTTATCCAAGTGGAATTGCAGGCAGTTACTATTAAGGCTGGTAGTTCATTTATAATATGTATACTACTTTTACTATCGAGCATGGTGTGCATGCAGATACTAATGCAAATGACAGTTTTATTTATATATCAAAGGATTGTACTAGATGGCCGGTGTCGTATTTTCAGCGCCCGGTCATTGTCAGCGGCCTGTCATGGCTTCTGCGCATGCGCGGATTTTCGCAGGTTGTGGCGATCACTGCTATTTGTTTTGTTTACACTCGGCGATTCGACGCTGATCTAGCTGCTACGTTAATATCGCTTGTAATTTAAGGTTAATTTAATTAAATTTCATTATTTGAGTATGTAATTCTGTTAAATATGATCGCATTCAATAGATTTCGGCCTAATCGGTCCCTAACACTGCCGGGTACCGTGGCTGAGCTTGTAGCCGGCGAGGGCATGCGCAGAAGCCACGACAGGCCGCTGACAATGACCGGGCGCTGAAAATACGACACCGGAAAACCAGGGCTCTGGCCCTGACAAGAGGATATTATTCAATGAATAAACTACATTTAGTAAGAAAAAGATTATAGTTGCAGAAACCGATGGTATTGCTTTTCTGCAATACTGTTGAGATGCATATATTAGGTTCCTAATTATAATCGAGTTTGCTTCACTTTGAAGAAAACATGACTGTAAGGGATAACTTGGGCAATATTTGAGGTAAAACCTCACTAAGTTAATTATAACCGAACTTGTGGAGATCAAAGACTTCAGCAGTGATGCGTTCTATTAAATTCAGAGAATATTCATCGTATGTAAAAATACTTCATTATGTCACCAATTTCAGAGGGGCAGTACTTACATTCATGCTCTTATTTTTAGTTTGCACATATTCAGTAAATAAAGTATTGTCATGGGGGTGATGAAAATGGGAAATGTTGTGCCTAGAGTGGGACTCGAACCCACATCTCTTTGCATTCCGGGCCAGTGTGCTAACCATTACACCACCTAGGCTCCCTGATATCAACACGCTCCCCACGCCTACCTGTCTATGTGGTTACTTGCCTGAGAGGTCAGTGCAGACCACTACACTCGTCCCCCTGGAATTGTAAGTCTTGTAATGCTTACAATTACATACATACAGGCAATGCACTAACACATACATACACAGGGTAGGTTGAACAACCATACAGCGCAAAGCTTGTACAGGATCCTGATCACGGCAACCAGTGTCATGGGGGTGATGAAAATGGGAAATGTTGTGCCTAGATTGGGACTCGAACCCACATCTCTTTGCATTCTGGGCCAGTGTGCTAACCATTACACCACCTAGGCTCCCTGATATCAACACGCTCCCCACGCCTACCTGTCTATGTGGTTACTTGCCTGAGAGGTCAGTGCAGACCACTACAGTATTTTGTCATCGCTGTGACACTGGTCTTCAACCGATATGAGAATACGGTTATCCCCAAACAACAAATCCTAGCTATGACTACGATTGAGTTATCACGTTCCAAACCCCTAAATGAACACACACGTTTGCATACAAAACACACCACCGATGTGACAATAGAGCTGGTTTTCATATATGGATAAGTGGTCTGACTGCTATTGCCGTTGGGGTGATGGAAATGGGAAATATTGCGCCTAGAGTGGGACTCGAACCCACATCTCTTTGCATTCCGGGCCAGTGTGCTAACCATTACACCACCTAGGCTCCCTGATATCACCACACTACCCATGGCTACCTCTCTATGTGGGTACTTACCTGAGAGGTCAGTGCAAACTACTACACTCCTCCCCCTCGAATTGTAAGTCTTATAATGCTTACAAATACATGCATACAGGCAAGGCACTAACACATACATATACAGGGTAGCTTCAACAACCATAAATCACCTATTTTGTACAGGATCCTGGTCATGGAACCAGTGTTGTGGGGCTGATGGAAATGGGAAATATTGTGCGTAGAGCCGGACTCAAACCCAAATCTCTTTGCATTCCGGGCCAGTGTGCTAACCATTAACCACCTAGGCTCCCTGATATCACCATACTACCCACGCCTACCTCTCTATGTGACTACTTGCCTGAGAAGTCAGGGCAGACTACTATAACAACATCAGTCCTTACCACCAGTAGTCAGCTGAGATTATAATATTATCCATTGGAAGACTTACATTTGCTATAATTTGACAACTTCCATACAAATAAATATAGTTCATGGTGACCTATATATATATATGACCTACATATGTGACTAAACTGCTAAACTGGTAGTGATTGATTGATTGATTTGTGGTTGCTTTACGCCGTGACGGCAGCATAGGCTATATTCAATGCGAGAAATGTTTGTTTTTTGTTCAAACCATCGCTTTTACATGTAAAAGCAGACAATCAGTTATGTGCCAATAGACACTCATTAAATTAGAAAGCTCTCAATCATATATCTGTGGTCAAGGGAAGCAAATTCCCATAGAAAAAGAAAGGTTTTATTAATAATTGATAGAATTTATTTAGTAAACTATATGAGGTGGTACAGTAGAGCTGCCCTCAAAAAGGCTAAAATGTTTTCTTGTTTTACTTTAGTGGCATCGGTATTTAATATTCATGACGATAAACATATCCCAAACTAGCATGTACGCCTGAAATATTATGTTGGCGAATACAACTGACTACACACATAGGTGACCAGATGGGATGACCAAATGAGTTGAGTGTCCATCTCCTGTTTTGGCAGATCGTGGGATTCAAACACACTGGTTAGGACCTTCGTCTAGTAAAACCGATGACTTAACAATTGATACTTGTCGCTTCCTAGCCAGGCGCTCGGCATGATTAGGATAGGGAAAGGACTGGTTCATTCAGTATTACTATTAGGATAATGTACTTGAGTGGGATATCAGGTCATGGTACTGGTGGCCTGGTGTCCCAGTGAGACAGCACCATGAGTGTGCACTGTCACAAGTTGGTACTTCAATCACTCAATCAATAGGATACAGCTATAATAGGCCTTGGACCTTTTAGCCGCTCTTAAATAATACTCCAACAACCAACCATCACATATAGGCTCGCCGTCACATGCTTCGCTGGTACTGACCATTGGGAATTGCATTTGCTAATTCCCAGAGACAGAGCGGTCATTACTAAATAACCATTTCTTCAATTAACCTGATCAAGTTATGCATATTGTATGGCACTAGCAAGGGTGAGTGCGTTCTCCCTGCTGCTCCTTGCTTTATTTAAGAGCAGTTATTCTATTAGGCCACCTTAATATTGGATTATGTAGTCAGGAGAACACATATGCCGTGTCGCTCTAAGAAGGGAGTCTTGTAAGAGGATCAAGTAATAGAGTAATACAAGCAGCCTTACTGCTTAAGGCGCGCAAATTACGTGGATGAATATTCTCCAGCGAAAGGCTTTAAGGGTGGGGTTGATTCTCATGGCCAGGGGCTCTTGTAGATTCCTTAACAAAATTGGTTATTGTTCCTCGAATAGCTGAAATGTGCATACTCAGACCGATTGTAGCTGATTCTTTTAGAAACATTGATTAGGCTGATGTTTAGTATCTGCGGTGTTATGGTTTGTATGTAGTTTGTCTTAATGGGAGAACCCTACATACATTTGAAGTGAGCAAAGACAACATTAATGTTGGAGTGGGCATTGAAATATTTTATATAGGCTAGATTTCCACAGATTTAACGTAGCAATCCTAAGTAGCACCACACTTATATGAATGCTTACTAAGTGCAATAGCATCAAAGGTGCATATCAAAGCGCTTTGCATTATATTTGCATGTCTTGATGCATCACATTATGCAATTTCAAGGAAACAATATAGTATATGCTGTATACAAATTATACTAGTATAATAACCCGGAATTCTATGTTCTCCTAACACCCACCCAACAGTAATCGCGTGGTTGGGCCTCGGACTACCCATCTACTGCTCAGGCTTCAACTCCGACGCTGGTGCCACCGCTTGCCTACTCAATGTCCTATTCACTCAAAGCCAACAATATGGCCAGATAAAATACACTCTAATCCACTATCCTGTGTTCCTCATGTTCATTATGTAGAACAACTATTATATATATTTATTTATATATACTTGGGTCGTTCACTGAAGCTGGGTACATCTTTTGTGACATGGCAGCCAAAACTGAAAATACCCGAAATAATAGCAGAAACCATGCGACATAATTGCAGAATCCATATTTATATGAAGTGTTCTTTGTATGGAAGTGTCAGAGTTGAAAAAAACTAGTTCACTCTTTGATTTTGACCTAATACCGAAGGACACTAGGAACATATGTAACATGGAAAATAAACACACATCGAATACATCATTTTTAACTTACATAACCCATTTAAAGAAGATTTTATTGATTACACTTACATAAGAATTGATGTCTTTGAAGAAAGAAACTGAAACAAAGTTGAAAACAACAAGTTTGTGTTAATTTTGATATATATGGGTAAATATGTAAAATTTCACATATTTACTCTAGCACAAAATCATATAGCCAGTTAAAGGCATATATGCTTTATTAATATAAATATTCCAAGGTATGCCAATGTATATATTCGAAGCCGTGCTAGCACCCATTACTCCTCTATGCCATAGTATATCTTAAGAACACAAGAATGTGTGTACCACCGAAGGCATGTCGGCTTAATTGCATTTTAGCATGTCTGCACCAGACAGCTGCTGCTGAAGAGAGGTTCTTGATAGCAGGTCAATGGGGTGGTTATAAAGCAATTCAGCCCGTCGTGGTCTATATATATCATTCACGCTGATCTGTTCTCTGTGTTTGACAGCAGGCGGATAAGGAAGGATATTGGTATGGGCTGGCTTTGTTTATTGAAAAAGCACTGGACCCGCTATATATCTATGGCGATGTACTTTGGAAAGGCAGTGTCTCTAATCTGAGTGAACCTTAGCAAAACGTTATAGTTAAAGTTGCATAGTCCTATGGTTTTGAGTTTCACTAATTTTTCTGAGATAAGTAGAGTTGATTGGTGATTATAATATGTAGTATGTTAGCTTCAACCAACTGTAAAATATTACGATAATCGGCAAGGGGGAATGCAAATGTTCTATTACTGAGCGGTGGACGTGACCCTGTGCATATATATGTGTATATCCATATATCTATATATATATATATATATATATATATGGGTTTGTGGTGCCTCAATGGGATGTAAATAGACATAGTGGTGCTGGCAGGTCTGGGTGTGAGTGCACTCAGGGCCTAGCCCTTCTGATGGGGTAGGGCTCACCACACTCAAAAGGTTAAGATTGGTGGTGGCCAAGGGGCCATACAGTTACTGGTGGTGGGCAGACCACTCAATTCCATGGAGGCCAGGAATGCTGATTCCTATTGGTAGGACCAGGAATGCTCGATTCCCATTGGTCGACTGAGGTGGTATGATACTCTACAATGAACCCCTGTAACTATATAACAATAAAGCAGAGGCCTGGACTCTTGTCTCTTACACTTTACTCTCTTCCTTTCTCTTTGTCTGTATTGTTTTCCTCATAGCCTACGTCCACATCCACAGATCCGAGCATTAGATTCTAGACAATGTTTAGTTTAAATGGCTACCTTTGGAGACAATTGGAATGCAAACATGTTAAATTAGTTCCGGCATGCATGCCAACACTCTAACACCATATGCTTTTGCAGTACCAAGTTCTATTAAATTGACGCAACATTCCATTCTATACAGAAGCAAATGCTTAATAACATCAGTGTATAAGTTAAATCGGCACAATCACATTGAGATGTAATTGTTTTCCTTTTGAAATGTTGATGCCTCATCGGAATAAGCAGCTGTAACCATTCCGTCAGAGGATATTTGTTGTATTTTGAAAAGGGATAACAGAAGACAGAAGTGAGTGCAGGTAATAACAGTG
The DNA here is from genome assembly GCA_030323885.1 of Branchipolynoe longqiensis. Lineage (NCBI taxonomy): Eukaryota > Metazoa > Annelida > Polychaeta > Phyllodocida > Polynoidae > Branchipolynoe > Branchipolynoe longqiensis. The sequence goes on along the minus strand of CM059191.1, from coordinate 87,799,398 downwards.
TTTATTTATGGGTGAACAGAGGCGGCTATGACCAGCGTATTGGAATAGAGTTTGCAGAATTGAGGGCGTGTGGAAAAAGGTCAGTCAGAGTGGAGCAGTGTGCACATTGCCAGGTCGCTGATAACTGAAGTGGAAAACACATGACTGTTTGTGGTGGCTGGGAAAATAGGTGTGAAAGCCAGCTGACCTATCAGGTAGACAAACGCTGTACTCATCCGACCACGTGACAGTCATTGTAATTGGAAACAGGAGATGACAACTAACCGTGTTGTTCCCGCTGAATCAGTTGGTTGTTGGAATTTTACATCCTGGCACCAACTAAGGTAATATCAGGCTGTGTACCGACTTGTGACAGTGTACGCTCATGGCGACTTTTTACTGCTGCCCCATTGAGAAATCAGGGCACCAGCACCGTGAACCAATTTCCTATTCAGTCACGTTATCATAACACTGAGCTAACAACATGAAGATGAATGCCAGGAAGACCAAAACAATGGTTATAAGTAAAAAGACAGATAAACCAAATGTCAATATAATCATAGATGGCACAAACATAGAACAAGTATCCAAATTCATATATCTCGGACAAAAGATTACAAATGATGGGAGATGTGAGGAAGAAATTAAAAGAAGGATAACAATAGCCCGAACAACATTCTCCAAAATGTATAGAGTGTTAACATCAAGTAAGATATTAATACAAACAAGGAAGCATATTCTTCAGTGTTATGTGTGGTCTACTCTAATGTATGGGGCAGATACATGGACAATCTCTAAGAAAATGTACAAACGTTTAGCAGCATTTGAGATGTGGACTTATCGAAGGATGATGAAAATATCATGGACAAAGAAGATCACCAACAAAGAAGTTCTCAGAAAAATTTAAAATAAGAAAAGCTTGTTTGCCACTATACAGACAAAGAAACTTATTTATTTTGGCCACATCATTCGTCAGAGTTCAATATACCGTACATTGTTGGAAGGGAAGGTGAATGGCAGCAGAGGGAGAGGGAGACCAAGAACATCATGGTTTACAAATATTTCACAGTGGACAGGCTTGAATTATTCACAGTCTATCAGAACAGCACAACATCGGGACAAGTGGAGAACCATTGCATCCAACCCTCGACTAGAGGATGGAACTATTGATTGATTGAGCTAACCAGTCCTTGTCCTATCCTAGTAACGTTGAGCGCCAAGCTAGAAAGCAACACATATTAATTGTGTAAGTCAATCGACCTGGAATCGAACACATGATCTCCCAAAAGGAGGCGGGAGGCATGCGCCAACTGAATCATAATTGTACTATTACAAGCATTTTAACTAATTATCAATGGTGATTTAACTATCTGAATATTTGGATATTCATGAAAATGAGTGAATAATAGTGGATACTATAAGATTCCTTTCCAGCCGTTCTAAAGGATGTAATGGAGGGAGTGGGCTATGCCTGACACCATATACACATTGTAAGCAGGCAGGTTGTAGGGGGTATGTGTGAGGGAACACTTAGAAGGCTATCAGGAAAGAAGGGAAGGGTGGCTGGAAGATTCAAGGAATAACTGCATAATAGTGATAGTAGGAACTGTAGATGACTAGACCGAGGCTCGTCCAGTTAATGACTGAGGAAGGGTGAGGGCTGAGAAAAATATATAAACTTCACCCTTATTATACTCATATGATGGCTTATGCAGCATATAATTGTCAAACACCTTGAAAACATGTGCTCTCTGCCTAAGGATATATATTACATCTATCTCAATTTAGAATTCGGGCTTTCTATCAAATCTAACTACAGGTGGAATAATGCTTAATAGGTGACTAACTATATTACTGAAATATATAATCAAATCTAGATTGGGAAGACTGTCTATTCCTTAGACCCCATTCCACATACTGCATGGCAGATTAATTCTCGTGAATATACATTGATACCTGCTGGGTTTCACAGTTGTGATGATGGGACTGTCCAGTTACGTCGCCTGGGTGGATTTGAATAAGATTGATCCATATATAGATCAACAGTTCCAGCTTTGCTGGCACAGGCAATCATTGTGGATGTAAAACAAAGAACTCTTGCAGCCTTTATTCTGGCGGTGAGCATCTTTCAACTCTTTGATGTTTGTACAGTGGTGGTGACATTGTCTGTGATGCTCGGCAACACGGGTAATTTGGCGCACAGACACAGCCATAGTCAGCCAAGGAACTACGGAGGCCATGCATGCTGCCACCTATCGAGAAAAGATTGTATTTATTGACTCCTTGTATGCCAGCCCCGCCTATCTTCACTTTTTAAGATACAAACCTGATCAGCCTCTGTAAATACCGATTGCACTGCCATCTGCAGAGACTTTTGAAACTAATTGTGTTCACTGCCTATCAATAACTTTGTTTGAGCCTATATAAGGCCATGTTCTGTGGTAGTGAGCTCACTTCGACATGGGCACAAGGAGGACACCAACTAGCCTTAAAACTGCCACCCACTCAACCCCACATAGACAGTTACTAACAGGGCAAGGGTTAACGCTTCTATGACCTCACTGTATTATTGAACTCGTTGTTGAATTGAACTTCTTGCTGAACAAAAAAGTCTTTCACTGCTGGATTTATAATAAATGCAACTTTAAAACTAGTTTGATGTGTCGCTTGTCAAATTATTGACTGGAGAGTTGCAGTATGGAAAAAGAGTCCTAGTTTAATTTTAGTTCACAATTTGACAGAATGCATTGGTTGAATCTGTAAGGTTGGTATTTTGAATCTTGTGCAAGTGAAGGCAATTACTTACAGAAATAATACTTAACATGATATTCTGAATTCCTAGGATAGGGGAATCAGTGCTATATTCAGTACTAGCATAATGTGAATGATTTGGATATAGTAGTTAGATACACAACAACTGAAAGTGATAAAAAGACGGTGATTCACAAGACTGTCTAGCGGCGAAAACAAGTCATTAGACTTAACTGTTATGGGCAGCATAAATACACCCATCACACACAAAAATATAAAACGATATCGCAATGGAACTGGCAGTCTGGTATCGCACTGGTGTAGCTATTTATATTACCCATCACTCTCGATCAGTAGCTTTCCTGATGTGACCTCTTATGTTTGTTAAAACGAACTACCCAACCTTCATTTTTAATATTAGTGCTAAGGATAGCATGGTTGTGTTTAATCAATTGTATACATAAAGACACATGTCATTGGAGTCTTGCATCATGCATTCCTTCCAAAAGTATGTCTTGTGGCTTAATCATTTCTGAATGGTTTGATTTAAATATGGGAGTATCCCTGGGTAAAGGCCCTGTCACATTACGGTGTATAGCGGGAGCGTATTGAAAACCTACGTAGGTCCTGCGCGTGCCGGCCTATGATGACATTTGGTGACCTTTCGTGTGGTTTTGAGCGTATGTGGAACCTACGAGGAGCGTACGAGGAGCGTACGAGGAGCGTATGGGAGCGTGCTGTGACAGTATGGGCCATACGCCCTCATATGTCGAGTTTTTTTTAGCATGCACAAACAAATTTGGACGGACGGATTTATGAAAGCGTATGGCGGCGTATGCCTCATACGCTTCACATAAGCCGGCATCTGGCGGCATCTGGCAGCGTATGAGTAGCGTATGAGTAGCGTATGAGTAGCGTATGAGTAGCGTATACAGCGTATGCCGACGTATATGACATAACGCGCCTACGCCGCCATATGCTCCCACAAAAAACCCTAATGTGACAGCCCCTTAAATCAGTTAATTGTACATGACTAACTTTGGAGATATTATATGTACAAACATTCAAAAATGATGGTCACATTCATAGGAAAATGTTATATTTAGGCAGGAGTTACCGGATTCCGAACATATATATCATTGAGACATTCTTAACAAATTTACGAACAGATACGCGAATCATCATGCAGCAAATTGCAATATAAAGTTAGGCTATGTAATAAGAAGAGAAGGAAGACGAGTGTTGGGTCGGACACTTTATTGAGCGTCTATGACATGCACAATAAAAAGGGCATATCGGTAAAGTTTGAAATCAGGAGGCAAAGTGACTGCCCGGGGCAGATATCACCCGGTGGTGGCGCTCGGGCCCGGCTAGCCGGGGAAAATCCCGGGCAGGTCAGCGATTGGCCAATAATATAATTAACAAGTATACGGAATAATAATAATAATAATGAAACTCCGCCTGTTTTATATTTGCATAATTCAGTATACATCCTATAAAGTTAGGCTATGTAATAAGAAGAGAAGGAAGACGAGTGTTGGGTCGGACACTTTATCCGAACATATATATCATTGAGACATTCTTAACAAATTTAAGAACAGATACGCGAATCATCACGCAGCAGATTGCAATATATATGCTGACTGAGTGAATCAGAGTTTAAGTTTGATATATGGGATCCATTTTAGTTACCTCTATTGGCTCCCAAATGATCAGCTTTCTATTAAACCCACGATGCTGGTTGATTAAACACTAGCCTGTGAGTTCCATGAGGGGAATATCTGGCCACTGCGACCGGACTTGGTTACCGAATCTGTAGAGTGCAGGCTTCTTGTGTGGAAGGTCAGGAGTTCCATTCCCGGGCGATTATAAAGCCAATAACTTACTAAATTGGTAGTCGTCACTACGTAGCCTAGCACTCCGCATTACTATGGTCTGGCGTGATTTCGAAGTCGGGCAGCAACTACAATGTCACCATGAGTGCGAACTGGCACTAGTCGGTGTCCACCCTGATATGACCTGAGATGTTGTCAGGGTGGGTAAAACTACATAAACAACCAAACCATCTTTCCCCTGTCAATCAAAAGGCAGTTCCCAACTATAACCTTCACTTACAGCGAATTTCTCTTCAGAGGTTAACCGTGGGCGACTTGGCGCTCACGGTCGCCCTTAACACGGAATAGCCGAATGCGAGAGCAGGTGGGCGGCGGGCGCCACCACGGACTGCCTGCTTTGCCCGCCTACCGCCATCAGCGGCGGCGGCAGCAGCTCCGGCGGCGGCAGCACCCGGAGGGAACCACCGCAGCGCCACCTAGGAGGAAGGCAGTTGACTGTGCTAGGCGTCCCCGTCAGACACGCGCCGCCGCCCAGCGCAGCCCGCCAGCCAGCCATCCAACAAGTCATCCCTCGTGCACCGCGCCGCACCGCGTCGCACCGCAACCACACCGCAACCACACCGCAACCACACCGCAACCACACCCCGCCACAACCATAACCGGGCCACAACCACAACAGCGCCACCACCACAACCGCGCCACACCGCATCGCATAGCCTGACCCCCCCCCCCCCCCCCCCCCCCCATCACCACCACCACCACCACTGCCGCATCTCCGCCCAGGGCGGCACAACCAGGGAGTGACTACCTGTCGGAACAGGAACGGCCAGCCCGGATACGGCTACGGCTACGGGTACGGCTACGGCGCTTCCTCCACCAAATCCCGCTCGGCACCTCCTCGCCGAGGGGTGTCCGTCCGGCCCCACCTGTAGCGGTTCTCCCCTCCCCCCTCCCCCCCCCCCCCCACACACACAGGTCTACTAGTCCTAGCCCTCTAGCAGTGATGCCTTATTGTTAGTGAAGCGCGGTCGGTGAATTGCCACGCGGTTGGCCACACTGGGAAGAATACATATCCGCGTCTACACAGGAGTTTCCGTGGGGATTACTGACGGCAACTAATAGCCTGTGAAAGTGCTCTCAACCTGGTAGGATCTTTACTCGGTGACCTTTGAACTTGTCACCCATGACTTGGGATCTACTCTCATGTGACCTTTGTACATATCTCATATGATTTGCGATCTACTCTCATCTGACCTTTGAACCTGTATCGTGTGTTAATTACATCCTAGATCTATGAGGGATCTACATAGAAGGTAATTGCGGAATATTCCCTTTCGCCTCTATATACTCGCAAAATTCTTCTACATTACTTATGTACAACCCTATGAAAGTATCTGCACCCTCCTCAGCCCGACGGTGCTCTCCACACAACTGCCTAATATTATACCTTAAACACTGAAGCCAGTTCTACCTTATCGCAAGTTGATTCAACCTTCGCCATAAAGTGGATCCAAACAATCCCACCAAACGGTTGCTGCCTGACGGTGAGTAGACTTCATATACCTTCATAAGAAGTGACATCAAACTGAACCCGCCCCTAGTGCAGTATATGTTTTTCTTTTTCTTTCAGGAGTGAATGCCGCTCAGAATCGTTGTCCTTGCTCTGACATTGGTTCCCATATCGTTGTGAACCCTTTGATTTCCAGACAATCATAGGCACACATCCAATAATCCATATATGTGTCATTCTTTAAAATTGGTCACAAAAGCGTGACATGGAACCATAAGTGAAAACCTTCCAAATAATAGCAAAAACCCTTCAAAATAACAGCATAATCTGATGCCTATGAAGGTGTGCATGTTGTGCATATATCTCAGAGTTGGAAGAAATGGATTTCACTTTCTGAAATAAATCTTATACAAATTGAGTAATACATGAATATCACTTGTGTAACATGAATATCAAAGTCACATCCAGAACCTCATTTTATCATATACAACATAGTCCAACAAGACTTTTTTCAGTACGCTTAGGCAGACAAGTAGAAAATAAGTTGAAACAAAGTTTAGCTACATGTGTAAATATTCACTTTTTCACATTAGCACTTTTAATATCTTTCTTGGGATAGCTTCAATAATGTATTATTGCTAACAGTATTAATACACAGAGGATACATACATTATTTTACTTGCAATTAATAAAGGAAATAACAAATTATCAGCTTCACTATGTGGAAACCAAATATGTGGTGCCCAGTTTTAAAGAATGACCCATATACATGTTCAAAGGTCCATTGTGCTCACTGCTCAATGATGTAACTTCTAGTTCATTATTGGGTATTCTTCTCTGCATAAGACCAGGATGAATTAATGTACCTTACACCACAGCCTAGGCCTATTTGCCTACAGCACGTAATCGAACATACGTGGCTTTGGATTTAATTTGATCCACTAAATTGCTTTATCGGATAGAACCTACAAAGTAATACAATTTTTGTTTTCTAGTTTGTTTCCATTTTGCCAATTTTACTGCCGTTGAAAACGGCAGTAATCGTGCTGCAGTTTAAAGAATGAACAATATACATACATTTTGATATAGATCTACCCTACAAATATTCATATGTACACCCAGGAATGTATATGTGTATATGTGTATATATGTATGTATATCTTCCCTCTCTTTGATACCTATTGTGCCACCTCATTCTGTTTTTACCTATGTTCACACACAATCGTAGGCACACATCCAATAATACATATGTAAGTTATGCATTACGAGGAGACCGGAGTGGATGATACAATCTTTATTGACATGGTAGTACATAAATATGCACGTAAAATATATATAGAAAGTATATGGCTGGGCTGACAATGCCCTACCGATCACGTAACAAATAAATAAAGTACAGCAAATAGTATGGCAATGTGTAGAAAGGTGAATTGATGCAGCGGGCACGCGATCAGCTGTGTATATGTCGCTCAGCAGCACCGACTAGCGGAAGTACCTGGTAGCCCCGCGCGGCTCCAGGACTCGCCGCGGAGGGTCAGCACCATGCGGTTTCTTACATCGGCATATACTTAGTATATGCTTTGCTATATATATATATTTCGATATAGATGTACACTACCAATATACACACCAAGGAATGTATATATATTTCTGTATATCTGCCCTCTCTGTGATACTTATTGTGCCACCTCATTCTGTCTGTATAAACCAATTATAGACACAATCATAAGCACACAAGCAAGAATACATATGTAATGTAGAAGATTTATGCGAGGATAAAGAGACGAAAGGGAATGTTCAATATATGTTCTAGCACCCATATGTTGTGTACTACTTTATGGGTGAGCCCTTTTCACACTAGGGCCAAGTGGCGCCACCATCCCCAACCCTACCAGTGGCGCGAAATACTGTCACTCATTATATATATATATTTTTTCAATATAAATGTAGCTATGAATATGCCTCTAGACATCCAGCGATTCATATACATGCACATATATATATATATGTATATATATATATATGTATATATATGTATATATATATGCCCTGTACTTTACCGCATAAATACATATACCCTAAGCTTGTTCTTTTGTTGGAGCTTTACATTCAGGCCACATCTAAAGTATTTAAGATGGTTTCTCATCCAGAAATTACATTAGATGTGGCCCGGATGTAAACTTCCACAAACCAAGCAGCCATCTACTTGTCACAGTGCACACTCATGTCACATTGACAGCCCGGACAAACTGGGAGACTGGGCTGCTGACACCAGAATCCGATTTCCCACACATTATGCTACAAACAGAATATCCTAATATTGAGCTAACCAGTGCTTACCGAAATGCCAAATACCACAGTAGCTAGAAGCAAGTACCAATTGTGTAAGTCATCGGTTTGACTGTACTGGAAATCAAACTTCTGATCTTCCGAACTATCTCTCCACCTGCCATCGACCGATTTGGCCTGTAGTATACACATATATGAAGTCGCAATGAGCTGGCACCAGAAGTCAGATATATATATATATATATATATATATATATACAGGGCAGATATATATACATATATATAGATATATATGCATGTATATGAATCGCTGCCGTCTTTTTTTGTAAATATAGTTTATTCATTGAATAAAGTCTTTTGTAAATGCTGTGGCACTGGTCTTCAAGCCATGTGACAATACAGTTATTTATAATATATATATATGTAGTCTGATATTGTCATCAGCATCTAGCTCAAGTCAGCTGAAATAACAATATTAATCATTTCAGGACTTACATATGGTATAGTTTGAAAATTCACATATACAAATCGAAGTTATATGTTGTATTCATACATACTTAGATACATACATTTGTATTCATTAGACCTTCACATTACCAAGTTGTTAGGTGCATACTTTCTATTCATAGGTTTGTATGCCTACTGTGTTCTGAATTGCATAATTATCATGTTGTGGGAGATAACATTTTGAGATGGACTGTTAGTAGAATGCTTTGTTTGATCTGTTAGATAGAGTGTGGTTAGTTCATGCTTAACATGTTAATACCTTCGATGTGTAGTCATTTGAGTAAGTCGGTTGTTAGTAATGATGGGATAAACTATGCTTGGAGGATTGTATATTTCAGTCATTTAGTAGTCTAGTACAGTCTTCATTAGTGTATATGTCTATAGCAATACCACCAGACTGATATACATTTTCTGAATTTGCTGGGCAAATAATTTGTAAGGTAGATAACTTGTTTTGTTGGCAGCAGGTAAAGGAGCGCGTGGGGTGGTGGTGGGGGGTGGCCATATGTGCTTATAATAGATAGATAATTACATATGGCAACCTCATCACTAGGCATGTAGAAGGGCCTGATTGGCTTGGTGAATTCTTAGCATGTTCTTGAATTCTATTTGTGTTCTGACTGGGAGTTCATTCCATAATTTGGTGCCTTTGTAGATAGGGACTCTTGTCAGTCTATTTGTGAGTGGCTTAGGAATGTTGAGGAATGTAGCATCCCCCTGCATGTAACTCTATGGTCTATGTAGTTGTTATTGTTGGCTGCGATAAACATAAGAGATAGCAAATGTGCATCTCTCCTTTGGCGCAGGTATGTGATATTAGATCTAGTTTGCATCTCATTCACTGACATAACTATACTGTTCTAAGAGCTCAGTTTTGGGTTCTCTGTAATTTATTTTCTTGTTGCTTTGTTAAAAGGCCATAGATTAGATCATTATAATCTAGTATTGGCAGTATATTTGCCTTATACAGTTTGAGTGCTGTGTTCTCACTCAATTAACATCTTATTGTTCTAAAGGTTGCCATTCTCATACCTAGAATTTGGTTCAGCCTCGATAGTTGCTGGTTTGCATTCAGTGTAGAGTTCCTAAGTATTTGTACGAGTTCACTTCTCTTAGCACTGCATTGCCTATACATATGTCTATATTTTGTGCTTGAGATTTTATAGATTTTGTTCCAAATATCACATATTCAGATTTGTGTGTGTTTAAGGTAAGTTTATTTATCAGCACACCAAATATTGACCTTTGTTAACACCTTGTTTACCATAGTAGCTGCCAGAATAATGTTTTTATTGTTCACTGTGAGGACAGCATCATCCACAAAAAGTGTGAAATTATCACTGACAGACAGCAATGGTAGGTCATTAATAAATATCAGAAAAAGGAGTAGTCCCAAAGTGGAACCTTGGGGCACTCCTGTTCTAACAGTTCTAGTGGAGGATTCTGTACTATTATTTGTTGTGACTTATTGTCTGTTCTTTAGGTAGTTGGATATGAACCAACATGATCTTTTTCCTAGTCCAGCTCTTTTGATATTACATAGCAGGGTGTTGTGGTCAATTGTATCAAAAGCTTTCTTGAAATCCCCCAAAACAGCTATTGTAAGCTCACCTCTGTCTACATTAATCAACAATTCATCCATTAATGAGGCAAGTGCCTTTTAGTCATTGACATTCCTTTTCTGAAGCCATTTTGTTGGGTAGCTAAATTGTTAGTGTCCTCAAGAAATGTTTTTATTTGGTTGTGAATTATCTGTTCAATTATTCTGCCCGGGAGACGTAGTATGGATATTGGTTGCAGTTCAGTACAGGACTTTGGGTTACCTACCTTGGGTATAGGGGTAAATGGGAGTACTAATTATAAGGTTGTATAGGTATGTCTATTCATCTATTAAAGCATTGATGGTGCCCTTGATAAAGGTTGAACTGATGTCCTTCATGCCTGAAGGTTTGAATGGTGATAGATATTGTACTTTGTTAAGGATCTTCTCTTTTTTTGTTTCTATAAGATCATATCTATGTTGTCTAACTACAACCTTATACTATTGGTTGACATTGTTGGGCTAGGTTAGCTGATATATCAACAAAGTATTTGTTGATCTTTTCTGCTAGTTGAATATCAGGTATTGTTTCACCAGTACTGTGCTTTCTTAGATTACTGATTTTGGGGTTGGGATCATGCTCTATTTGATCTAGTTCATACCCACATTTCTTGGGGTTTTGGTTGTGTATGATGGCTTAGTCAAGATAATACCTTGATTTTGACTTTCAAACCTCAGTCCTGGCCTTTCAGTCATTGGTTAATTCAGCCTTTTGGCAAAAGTAGTCCTGATCTCATTGTAGTTCTTGTAATTCATCATTTAAGTATTTAGCTGTGTTTTTTCTTATTCTCAGTTCAATCATTGGGCAAAGTTTGTCAGCAGCTCCATTAACTATAGCTTCTAACATGTCCCAGCACTTGTTTGGATTGTGCTCATAAAATATTTCATTGGTAGTAATCCCTGTAATGTGGTTGAGAGGTCCTCATAGGGGCAACTTCTATATGTGCGGCCTGAGTGTGATGTGGTTTCTTTGTTATTCATAGTTTTTTATTGTATTATATAAATTTATTTGTGATCATGTTCTGTGGCAAATTGTCTTATGATATTAGCTGATGGTTGATTTGTTGCATTGTAATCTGCATCGTATTTACCACTGAGAAGAGTTTCATATTTGTTATATGTCTATGAGCTGTTTCATGGCTGAGCTTAGTAGGTCAAAAGCTACCTGCATGTTCCCATTTGGGGCATATATACATTACCTATTAGAATTGTCTGTGTGTGTGGTCTGGTGATGACTGCCCACTGTAATTCTAGAGTTCCATTTGAAATATTGTGGTTGGTATACTTGTCAGTGTGTATTTGCAGTGTCTCTATTTGCAGTAGAATCCTAGGCCTCCATCAGCTTAACTTGGCCATTTGGAAGCTTTGTTTGCCTGTCATATCTTAGGAACTTGTACCCTTGAATTGATGTCAGCTTTTCCTCAATGTGGCTGTTTAGCCATGTTTCTCATACTGTAAAAATGTCAAGTCCTGGCCATGGCAGGTCCATTCTTATTTGTTCAATTATATGGGTTAGACTATGGACATTAAGATGCCCTAATTTAAAGCCTGGCAGACCCTTCAGGTCATTCAGAGGAAGCCTGGCCAGGAATTGCCCCCAGTTGTGGTCCCAGCACGCTCAAACCTAAGAACCATTGTCTCCGCAGTAAATATTGTTATTGCCCTCTCTGTTGCCAGCATAAGATTAGTTACACAAATTAAAGTTGTTATCCCACCTGCACTGGAATAAAGTAATGATTTGGAGATCCGTTGCTGGAGTGTCAGATGATATCATCAGGCAGTCTGCCTGATGGGTTAGGAGATGTAATATAATCTGATCGGTTAGTGACTGTGTAGCATGCTTGCAAGGATTACCAACCAAATATCACCCATAATAGTGTTAAGGATGATATCATGCATCATTAGGTAGTGCAGTGTAGAGTACGTATATGTATCAAAATGCTGTTAACAGTCCCAGCATGCCTTTTTGTTTACTACAATATGCAGCATGACACTAACAGCATTACTCTCATCCCTGCTACACAACCGTGGTTAGCAGCAATAACATCAGCAGCAAAAGACTTGATGGGCTTCCCAAGAGAAAGGAACAACCCTCAACATCAAGGACCACTGACAGTCCACGCACATGTGTCGACAACACCCCTTTTGGTATTCCTTTTCTCAGAAAACATTTGAACAAATTTGGATTAGACAAAACAACAAAAGAAAGACTAATATCACAAGAAATGTGGCTTTCATTGTCTTCTCAAAGGATTCACACCATTAACACCTACAATAGCTCAAGTGTTACACGTTCTAAGATTATTAGAAGATGGAGGACTAGGATTCGGTAATATAAACGCAGCCAGATGTGCCCTATCCATTATTCTACCAAGAATATATGGACACACAGTTGGGAAACATCACTTAGAACACTGGTTCATTAGATCGGTGTACATAAGAAACCCACCCAAACCTATATGTAAAGTCCACAGCTGGAATATGTCTTTATGTAGGCAGGCTATAATGAAATCAATACAGGCAAGAAGAGAAAGGAAGAGTATACAAAATGAAAGTAGAGAGAGACACAATACCTTCAGGTTTATTATTGATAGTGGTACATGGATCTGGTATGGCATCAAGCATGCAAATCAAGCATTTACAGTTCCACCAATGAATGTCAAGCATTCCTGTGTCACCATGGCTACAGTGATCTGCCCACCACCACCTTGCTGTGTGCCCCCCCCCCCCCCTCTTGGCGACCACCTGTATGAGCTGAGTGTGTGATGATCCGTGAATAACAGAGGGGGGAAGGGAGTAGTGGGTAGAGCTCCAAGTGCCCCTTACAGACTAACTCTAGTGCCTCATTCACACTATCTGGCTAATCCACAATGACTAGTGACCATGAGTAAAGTATCACCAGCAACTACATACATACATTCATGCACCTGGCACTATATACCATTTACCATTATATACCATTTGCATTCCCCCACCAATGTGTTTTATCAAGATATTTTACATATATATAATAGGTTTTCGGATGCATCAATAGTATTCAAACTATTCAAGTCATGGCCTAGCAACACACATTTGTCAATGAAAGACCTAGGATTTAAATTAGCAGTCTTATTATTGCTAATTACAGGACACAAATGCCAAACCATTGTGGCCCTTTCACGAGATGGACTAGAAATAGATAAGGAAGAACCTACATTTGATTCACAGACATTACTTAAATCAAATGGTACAGGGGACCCACTGTCATGTTATTAGTTTTCGAGAGGATTATTAATTCCTTGCATAACGAAAAGAGTCAGTAAATGAGGAGACAAGTCAGATTTGTGTGGATCGAGCCTATAACTCTGGCTGGCCCTTAAGACCTACCTTTAATTTATTTAACTAAATCGGTGGCGAAATGGGCAGTTAGTAGGTGGGTGAGGCGCCGGCTGGAGGAAAGAGTGGAATTAGGGGAGCTGCTTGGAAGTGGTGTGTTCCCCAGGCCACACCCCAACCTCCCGTTACACATAGAAGCGAGAAACATATGAAAAGGAATGTTTACAGGAGCAATATCGGAATAAGAACAATAAGAGACAGGAGTATTACATACATAATACCAGAGAGCGTGTATATAAACAGATGAGAGGGACAACTCCCATACTAGAGCATGTAACATCTGCCGACTGTGGCGCTCCAAGTGGTGGTTGTTGAACAGTATATGACACAGCTGTCAAACTCAAGGCATTGTCAATGGTCGTGTGCAATCTTCATCCAGAAAAAGTGAAATATCTCTAAAACTACACCACCTAGAAACAAACTGATTGGAATACACATAGAAAACATGTTTACCAACAAGATTATATTAAATTGATATGGTTAGGGTTCTGGATTTCTATTAATTTGGAATAAAACTGACGTTTTTCACTACGCGTACGGCAAACTCAAGGCATTGTCAATGGTCGTGTGCAATCTTCCTACAGAAAAAGTGAAATATCTCTAAAACTACACCAAATAGAAACAAGCCGCTTAGTACACATATAGAAAACATGTTTACCAACAAGATTATATTGAATTTATAAGGTTAGGGTTCTGGATTTCTATTAATTTTGAATAAAAACAAATGTTTTGCACTGAGCGTACCGGCAAACTCAAGGCTTGTTCAACACTAACCACCAGGAACGCCACTGTAGCCTGTGTTACCGTTTTTCGCGGGAGTTGTCCCTCTCATCTGTTTATATACACGCTCTCTGATAATAATATTTGCATAAGTACTTTATACGTCACATAATTACTTCCTTCCATGACCAATAGAGACAGTACTTTATACCTCAGATAAACGGATATGTGTAGTTTCGGCCATTAGGGTTTACATATCCAAGTCACACAGATTCAGAAATTCCAGACAACTACTAATCAGCTTTATATGGCCACATACAGCTGTCTCAAGAGACATTCTCGCAAGGTGGACTATCAAGGTGCTTAAACAAGCAGCAGTCAAGCCTTGCTGATATGGGTCTCACTCAACGCATGGCGCCATGGTCTCCAAGGCAAGACAATTAGGAATCTCGGTTAAGACAATTCTTGCCCATGCTGGTTGGAAGGCGGCTAGATCATTTGCAAAACATTGCAACAACCAACTGGAAAAGTCAAGCAGCATTGCGACACAGCTACTCACCAACTAAAAACAGGTTAGAAGAAACATTAAATTAATGTACTCATATGTACATAGTATTGTTACAACATAAAAGGATAAAACATGAGATTACGTCAAATTCTCCCTGGGCTATGAGTAGCCAGAAGCGTAGTACCAAGGTAAAATAGTAGGGTTATACAAATCTTACATGGTTACAGATGATGGATAACTGCTGTTTTCCCAAGGTACTAGCCTCAGATAGTTGTGGGTCAGGGCCCCCCACCCTACCCTACCACAACTATCATTTTTGATGGAACCAAATCGAAAACACAATAAGTATCCATATAGAGTTAAATTATTTGTTATGCTAAAAAGGATGTAAAATATTGCTGGACCAGGATGATTTTCCTTCTCCCTGACCAATGACTATCCGAGGCTAGTACATCGGGAACACACCAGTTATCCATCTTCAGTACCCAGGTAAGATTTGTATAACTATACTATATATAGATATATATTGTAAATAGTGTATTGCCCTTGCATAACATTCATTTGATCTCAGAATTGGGGATACACTTGTTTTTGTCTACATCCGAATCCATTCGACTGCATCTGAATGCCACTGCTACAGTTTTCGGGTCTCACTGTCTACAGTCACATTCCTATAACAATAATTTCATTCCATCTAGTCATACTCGCATGAGTTATTATACATCATATAGGTTATATGTGATGAGTAACCTTGTGTGTGTGTTTTGTTTGGTAATTGAATTTGATTCATAATATACCTGGTCAGTGCCGTATCACTGGTCTTCGGACCGTCTGACCGACTGGGAAGGCAATTATTATTATAATACACATATGGATATACATATATATTCATAGGGCTATATACATACCTAAATAGGCCTAGGTATATACATGTGCATTTACACTGCAGACCCTTCTTCCCGCTTTCCCCGTTGGTGGCGCTGTGGCAGCCAATGTATTCGGCGCATGCGTGAAAAGCCAGCGCAGCGTCTGTTGGCGCAACTACAATGAATGTTTGCCGTCTCGCATCTCAGGCGGCACAAGCCTCACCCCGTCAACAAGACCGTCTTTACAACCTCATGACGGCCTCCGTGCCGCCTTACGTGGGGAAGCACACCGGCAAATGGGGATGGGAGGATGGGGGTGGGTAATTTTGATTGGGAAGGTTTATGTGTGTGTGTGTATGTGGCGTATGTGGTGTATGGTGTATGGTGTGTGATGGGTGCTTTGTGTGTGGTGGTGTGTGTGGTGTGGTGTGTGATGTGTGTGGTGTGCGATGTCTGATATGTGATGTGTGGTGTGTGTGATGGGTGTGGTTTATGTGGTGTGTGATGTCTGATATGTGATGTGTGGTGGGTGTGATGTGTGTGGTGTATGTGGTGTGTGCGTGGCGCGACAGGGGGGACGGGCCGGTCTGGTGTGTGTTTGTGTAGATAGGTGTGTTTGATTGTATGTGACACTTGAGTGAATCAATAACACCTACAGTGTGGCATCAATCTCGGAGAGCCTGTGTAGACGGGTGTATGGTTTGCCCCCAGGCGCGGGTATGTCATTGCAGGTTCGCATACGCCGCCAGGATGTGTGGATGGGCAGTGGTGGTGGTGGGAATATCGGGGGGTAAAGCTGGGCTGGTGTAATATAGGAGAGAGTGGTGTGGAGTTGGTTGCTTGTGGTGGGGTGGGGAATGGTACCAGGGTGTGGTGGTAATATTAGTACTATAGTAGGGGTCGTAGAGATGGAAGGGAATAAGGTGGTAGACATTGGTGTGGAGTGGGTTGGCGGTGGCAGTGGAGTGATCTGTAATTTAAGCACGATTCACAGTATGGATTGCGCCAACTTGCGACCACTTTGCGACCACTTTGCACCAAAGAACCCACCTTGTTGCGACCTCCTGGGGACTAACTGAATGACTACCAACCTCTGGCCGACCATTCTAGTAGGAATGGCGTTTTATTTTGTCTGCAGTAGCTGAAACCAACTGCCGACTAGGTGAGACTATTTTGCGATCACATGCGACCTCTTTGCGACCATTCCTTTGCGTTTGTTCGCAACCAGTAGTGTCACTGCGGTATAATGGATGTGAATGTATTGCTGAGTGGGAGGTTGGTAAGGAGTGAATGAAGATTGTGGCTGGGGTGTCTTTGCGGGTGTCGGGTGACTGGACGGGGTTTGGATGAATCAACGCGAATGTGTGTACCTGTGTGGTAACGGGATACATAGAATGTTTGGCTGGGGTGTTCTTAATGCTGAGAAAACTGCCAGAAATGTTGTTTGTGTATATGTACATTACAATTCCTCCTGAGTGTGGGGGGACCCAGATACATTATTCCAAACGATGAGAGTGAGGGGACTCTCCTACAACGCCTATCGAGGAATCATACAAACTTAAATCTTCCCCTTCAACTTATACTCATATAATGTGTTATGCATCAGACACATATACATATGTGCTTTGTAATCTAGTATGCTATTATAAACAAGGACACTACCACTTATCAATTCTCTCCAATATATTAGTTATTACTTACTATCCTACTATCATAGGAGTTAGTTCCTGCTTCTGCCACTATGGTGCCACCTGTGAGTGGCTCCTGGCGACCCTGCTACCGGCTGTGTCTGGTCACTACCGCCTCCAGACCTGCTCGGGTATCGGTGTCATCGCAAACAACCTACCAACAAGGACATGTTTGGTCCCTAGGAATTTGTTAGAGATGTAATCTTTGCCAAATCTGTGACCCAGTACCACGAGATGAGTCAGATTACCGCAAAGAAGGAAACTGAGTTAAGGATATAATGGGAAATGGGAAAGAGCAGAGTGTAAACTTTAATACGATAGCAACTTTAATATTCTCGGAGGGAAATTGAACATATTGTCACCAGAAATGGTCAAGCATTCTGTCATGCAGGACAATTACACACCTTAGAAAATTGACTTTAAATTAATGTTGTATGTAGAAACAATAAGCTACATGGTACATGATGCGTGATTTAAGTACTTTTTTGTGTTATAATCATGATTTTACCCAGTGAATATGAAAGTATACTCAGTAAAGGCAAGTTTATTGGATAACAACAGATCTATAATTTCAACCGTATACACTCTGACGACCTCGTACTCAAAATATATATGTGCCCAACGCAACTAATTTTGAGGTGCGGGGTCACATATTTCAGTGAGTATTTTGCCAACAAAATAAAACCACCAAACAGTAGGAGCTACTACTGTTTAAACGCGTCCCTCACCATATCCACTTCAAACCATGCTAACACGCATACACTCAGCCCCTCAGCTCCCTCCGATCCTGCCCCCGCCCCCACTGTAAGTGGATGTGCAGCTGTTTTAGTCGTGGTGCAGTCATATCAGAGTGAGTTTGATTATATTTGATGAAATGGACTAACACGATACTAACCAGTATTTCCACAGAAATCAATCAATCATTCATCTAGCCTGAGCAAAGCCCTAGTCACATTGGCTTCTGAGCTGTGATACCGTATTCCGAATATAACATCATAAGTAAGCATTTGCTGCTGAAGCTTTTACTTTTTGTTTGAATGTGTACTATATATAATATTATAAGCAGTGGTGCATTCCCCCATTGAATGTGTCCATTATATCGAAAGTTTCATGCTAGTAATGCCTCAGTCACATGATGGCCAGCATTCACCTATGATCGATCTGTGACCAAAAGTCTGCGATCTCCTTGCAACAAAATTGAAACAATTTGTTACAAACTATTTAATACGTCTCCATGTCAACCAGGCGACATTGTGACATCATCGTTCACACGCGACATCGCATCGGTCGGCGATCCTTCGGCAATTAGTCGTAAGGTGGTCGTAAGATGGTCGTAAGAGGGTCGCAATTTAACTGCAAAATGTTCGCGAAATCATCGTAAGCGAATGCAGGCCTCGTGTGATGCTTGAGTACAGCTACTATGGTCATCGATCGGTCGACAATCGGCGCCGACCAGTCGGCGATCGGTGCAGATGCCAGCGGTCGCAAGGAGATTGTTGGTGCTGCAGTGACAATATGCTTACCGACCAAAAAGGTCCGAAATGGTCGGCGGTCAGTTGGCGATTGCTCACAGAGCACTCGGGGATTAGTCATAAGGTGGTCATGAGATGGTCGTAATTTAATTGCAAAATCCTCGCGGATCGATTGTAAGCGAATGCCGGCCTCGTGTGACTGGGGCTTTAGGTGCATTTCATTTTCATTAAATACACTGTTCCTCAGGTACGCGCCAAATTTGTGTTTGGCTTATAGTTATACCCTAGTGTAAATGGATGGATGTCTAATGAACAGAGTATTCTTCACATTACTAATATACATATGAACAAGAGCTGGCCACTCAGCGAAACAAATTGGGAAATACAGAATATTAATTGTTAACCCTCATATCACACATTCGCCCAACTTACCATGACAAAACAGGGGAGGGAAGGGAGAGGGAGGGGAGATGGGGGAGAGGGATGGGAGAGGTGGGAGAGGGAGGGGAGAGGGAGGGGAGAGGGAGGGGAGAGGGAGGGGAGAGGGAGGGGAGAGGGAGGGGACGGGAAGGGGTGGATGTAGTCGATGTAGATTGATCTGATAATAGTACCTATTTCAATGTTGAAGTATGGGCATTGTCTGAAAAACATACCTACTTAACGTAATGTGGCTTGCTGTATCTACTAACATTACACACAATTGGGTTGTGTTGCACAGAATGCCACACATTCCACTTCAACTATGTACACATCGAATGTGATCGATCCAACGGCTGGTCGACCAGTGCCTCCCGTGCTGACAAAATATGTATTCAGATGAATAGAACTTATTTACAAAATAAATAAATAAATTGAAGGATAATACAGGCACGATCGGTTGTGGGAATATCTGGAAGTGTGGTGCCTAGCTTAGTAATGTTGCGCTGGAAGTGTGGTGCCTAGCTTAGTAATGTTGCGATCAATTGTGGGAGGTAGTATGGGTGTGCTAAAATCCATATCGATTACATCAAACAGCTAGGAACTTGTAATATACATTGTTTCACGTCGAAGGTTTGTGTCTGCAGCTGGTATACGTAATATATGCTAATGAGATGCATAATGGGATCCAGGAATTGAGAGAGAACAAAGGAATATGTTAATGAGATGATGTCATGGAAAGTTTAGCTGGTGGTGCAGAACCCTGGGTGGTGAATAAAGCATTCAATATCCAGAAGTCAACTTGTCCAGACGTTGGTTCTTTCCAGTATATATTAGCTGCCAAGCTGGTGCGAATGGGGTGTTAAGATGTAAGGGCTAATTTTAGAGGATGTTTATTTTTGATCGGTTGGTTGTTGGAGTTGTACATCCTTGCAGCATTTAAAGTGATATCAGGACGTGTATTATGTTAGAAGATGGCTGGTTGTAGTGGTGTGTTTCTAAGTGTTATACTGACTACCTATTCATCAGTTCACAAAGTAGTGTAGTAGTCAGTACATGAGCCCTACTACCATGCGGTAGTGGCGGAGACTACGCCGCGCACCTACGCATTTACACTGAACGGTGCTAGCTGGTGGCAGGCTAGCCACCGGGCAGACCCCAACTGGGCTGCCCTCTACTGCATGTGGCTAGCTCACCCCCCCCCCCCCCCCCCCCCCCACACACACACCTATAGAGTCAATGTGGGACCTGGCGAGTCAGGGGGCGGGTCAGTCGACTGTGGACGCCACGGAGAGCAGATTGGTTCAATAAACCAAGTTGAAGCATACTGACATTGAATCTTGGCGTTCTTCCGTGTGTGTGTGGCAGTGTCAGAGTCGTAGGGCCATGGGCCATTACATTGGGGCCATGACCAGGTCCAATACTCACCCCTTAGGCAGAAGGCGAGCTGGTCAATGGCTTTAAATTATTCCACGTTGTTGCTCAAAATTGAGTAGGAGTTGCTGTACTCATGTATTGAGAAGCAAAACCGGACTCCCTCATTCAATGTTGCCATGTTTCTAGCTATTGCACAATTGATTGCTAACGATTATTTTCGGCTGGCAATACACGTCCAAGCAAGAGAACAAACATCATGTCAGAAGGAGTTCCAATCAAACTCATATATCCGATTGATTGGTGGTTGCTTTATGGCGTTTCAGCAGCATATGCCATATTCACTTTGAGAAATGTTAGTTTTTTGTTCAAACCATTGCTTTTAGATGTAAAAGCAGACAATCAATTATGTGCCAATAGACACTCATTAAATTAAAAATCTCACAATCATATATTTGTGGCCAAGGGAAACAAATTCCCATACAAAACGAAAACTTGTATTAATAATTGGTAGAATTTATTTAGTAAACTATATGTTTGTTTGTTTGTTTGTTGTTGTTTTACGTCCCAGCAACATCTAAGGTCATATCAGGACGGCTAAACTATATGAGGTGGAAACTATATGAGGTGGTACAGTCCAGCTGCCCTCAGAAAGGCTAAACTGGTTTCTTGTTTCACTTTAGTAAACCCATATATCTACAATTTCATTCTAAATCCACAGAGCGGGAGGAAACACACACCCACATATATATATATGTATATATATATATATATATATATATATATATATATACCGATTGGTGTATATATATATGCCTTATTTTTATATTCACATTAAACTCCGAGCGGCCATAACACCGTTTAATTCTCTAACAATTTGTAACATTATTTATTGGAAGGTAATTTATCCAATTGCACAATTTTACTAACGGGCGATCCAACGGGCTTCCGTGGGGAATAAGCCGTTTCCCCCTAGCGGCGACAGCTTAAACCAAGTGTTGTTAATCAGGAAGGAGCTGGGGCGATGAGGGGTGTCAAATGCGTTTTTTATTAGCGCGCCCCGGTGCCCCTCCAAGCGGTCCGCCCGCCCGTCTGTGTCGTCTGCTCGCTGACCGTTGCTACGCGCTGGCTGAGCTCCTGCGGCTGCGCACGCGGGACGC
This sequence comes from Branchipolynoe longqiensis, assembly GCA_030323885.1. Lineage (NCBI taxonomy): Eukaryota > Metazoa > Annelida > Polychaeta > Phyllodocida > Polynoidae > Branchipolynoe > Branchipolynoe longqiensis. The sequence goes on along the minus strand of CM059191.1, from coordinate 87,777,347 downwards.
TGAGAGATCTGCGCGGCCGGGCGCCCGTTGGCGGGCAGGGCCTAAGTGGCCGTGCTGGTGACGTGAGATGTAAGTACACACGGGTCTACGCTTCCGGCTGTGATATTGCCAGGCAGGCTGACACGGGTGCGTGGCAGGAATCGGCAGACTTCTGTGAGTGTGTGGGTTTCTGTGAGTGTGGGTTTGAGTGGGTAGTGTGAGCGTCTGAGTGTGAGTGGGATTATAAATGTGAGTGTGAATGTGAGTGAGTGTGAGGGGGATTGATAGTGTGAGTGTGAGTGGGACTGTGAGTGGGATGTGTTGAGTGTTGAGTGTTGAGTGTGTGTGTATGTAAGTGTGAATGTGAATGTGAATGTGAGGTCGATTGTGAGTGTGAGTGTAAGTGTGAGTGGGTTTGTGAGTGGGAGTGTGTTGAGTGTAGAGTGTTGAGTGTTGAATGTTGAGTGTTGAGTGTACATTTGCATTTAAGTGTGAGTGGGAATGTGAATGTGAGTGTGAGGGGATTGTTAGTGTGCGTGTATGTGTGAGTGGGACTGTGATTGGGAGTGTGTTGAGTGTAGAGTGTTGAGTGGTGAGTGTTGAATGTTGAGTGTTGAGTGTGTGTGCATTTAAGTGTGAGTGTGAATGTGAATGTGAGTGTGAGGGGGATTGTTAGTGTGAGTGTAAGTGTGAGTGGGACTGTGCGTGGGAGTGTGTTGAATGTTGAGTGGTGAGTGTTGACTGTTGAGTGGTGAGTGTACGTGTGCATGTAAGTGTGAGTGTGAATGTGAATGTGAGTGTGAGGGGGATTGTTAGTGTGAATGTAAGTGTGAGTGGGACTGTGAGTGGGAGTGTGTTGAGTGTTGAGTGTTGAGTGTTGATTTTTGAGTGTTGAATATGCGTGTGCATGTGAGTGTGAATGTGACTGTGAGTGTGAGGGGCTTGTTAGTGTGAATGTTAGTGTGAGTGGACATGTGAGTGGGAGTGTCTTGAATGTTGAGTGGTGAGTGTTGAGTGTTGAGGGTTGAGTGTTGAGTGTTGAGTCTTTAGTGTGTGTGCATGTAATGGGGAGTGTGAATGTGAGTGAGTGTGAGGGGGATTGTTACTGTGAGTGTATGTGTGAGTGGGACTGTACGTGGGAGTGTGTTGAGTGGTGAGTGTTGAGTGTTGAGTGATGAGTGTTGAGTGTGCGTCTACATGTAAGTATGAATGTGAATGTGAGTGCGATTGTGAGTGTGATTGTGTGTGAGTTTGAGTGTCAGTGTCAGTGTCAGTGTCACTGCGATTGTGAGTGTGGGTTTGAGTGTGAATGTGAGAATGAATGTGAACATGATGTGGGTGTGACTGTGAGCGTGGTTGCGATTGTGAGTGTGAGTTTGAGTGTGAGTGTGCGTGAGTTCTGAGTGTGATTGTGAGTGAGGGTATGGTTGTGAATGTGAGTGTGAATGTGAGTGTGAGTATGAGTGTGTGAGTGTCAGTTTGAGTTTCTGTGAGGGGATGGTCAATCCTGATAAATAGAGTATGTTTCTGAGATGACTTCCAGGGTCGTACTGGAATATTTTCTCCCTATGCTTGTTTGTGCTGGTCATGTTTGTGTTTTATGAAAAGGAACCCAATTTTGAAAATAACACGTATTATTAAATACCAGGGAGTATTGGTCATGAAATGAAATGGTTCCTCATAAAGGTTTCTTTAGGCTAAATGGTCAATATAAATTATTGCTCTAACCAACGTGGTTAGCTTTCCAATTATTAGCAATCTAATACTGTGAAGGATCACTAGTGTGGCCATCTCAGTTACTCATCTTACTCACTACTATCAGGCAGATCCTAGCAACTGTCTGCCAGTCTCCACCTATACAATACCAGAAACAACTCATAAGAAAGAAAGGAAGACAAGTCACGCAAGTTTGACATTGATAAGGTTGAGCTTTATTGCTCCAATTCTTGTAAACCTAACAGTGACGTGGCACCCTGACTCACTTACAACCTGCTACACAGACACATGGTTCCTGCTTATTCAGTCTAATCAGTGCCTACAGCGCATTGAACCTAAGTCCAATGGGCGGTATACACAGCTCAGTGGTGAACTGTTTCTTTTGGTATATCTAGGGTGAGTCTGTCTGCATAGCAAGTGCAATGAGTATGCAGTGACTGGGCTCACACAGGCAGCCAATCAGACACCCTCTGCAGCCTGGGAGGGGCAGAGCCCAAGAGGGGCACCTGTCACTCAACCCCAGTGCAGGTGGTGTGCATGATGCGCGGCAAGGAAGGACGAGGAGGCGAGAGTGGAATAAGAGGGCATTTTATTGAGTAAATGCCCGAGGCGTTTCATGAACATACAATGAATGTGAGGTGTAATAAATCAGCAATACAGGTAAAGGTAAAATATAATATCATGTATGATGCATGCTCATGATGAGAGCGTCAAATGTCAGTGTTATCATAAAGTGTCAAATGAGGTAATGTCAGTAGTTGGCGGGAGGTGGGCCCGAGGAGCCCTCAACCCTATAGTGGAGAGTTGGTGTATAGGGATGGTGGGTGGGGAAAAAAGAGGTGTGAGGAGCGGAGTGTGTGGAGGCAGGAGGGCGAGTGGCCGGAGGAGAGGCTGGAGGCGGTTATAAGGGAAGGAGAGGGGGGGGGGGTTATGTAAGAGAGAGGGGCTGGAGGACAGAGGAGGGGGGGGGGGGCGCGTCATCCCTCGCCTCGCATCAACCGCAATGCGAGCATTACGACCGATGCGCGGCAAGGAAGGACGAGGAGGCGAGAGTGGAATAAGAGGGCATTTTATTGAGTAAATGCCCGAGGCGTTTCATGAACATACAATGAATGTGAGGTGTAATAAATCAGCAATACAGGTAAAGGTAAAATATAATATCATGTATGATGCATGCTCATGATGAGAGCGTCAAATGTCAGTGTTATCATAAAGTGTCAAATGAGGTAATGTCAGTAGTTGGCGGGAGGTGGGCCCGAGGAGCCCTCAACCAGGAGAGAGGAGAGGGCTCGAGGGGCCGCCGAGGGGGCCAGGCGAGGGAACGTAAGCATGGACCGCCTCAGAGGTCCAGGTCCCTTGGGCCATGATGTCGGAGATGTCGACTCCGGCGGCATGGCAGGCCTGGGCGGCGCCCCGGCGGAGGCTGTGGAGGGTGAAGGCCTCGGCCCCCCGGACACCTCGGGCGTGAAGGGCGCCTCGCATGAGGGCAGTGAGTGTGCGCGGGTCGAGGGGGCGACCGGAGGGCATGATGAACGCCGGGGCGTCGGGAGGCGCGGGGGACTGCCGGGTGGCCGCGTTCCAGGCGGCCAGAGGGCAGAGGCCCGGCCTCGGGCAGGCAGGGATGAAGAGGGCGACGGCGCCCGAGGGCCCGGATATGGTCTTTGAAGTCCTGACCGTGACCCGGAGGCCGCCGGGGGCGGGGGCGACGTCGCCGCGGGTGATGGTGTGGGGCCCCCCCAGCCCTCGGGACTCGGCGACAGCAGGTTGGACTGCCGCAGCATGCCGAAGTACCCGAGGAGGAGGGCGGCCCGAGGGGCGAGCGAGGCCGCTCCCGCGAGGGCGAGGTGAGAGATGACGAGGGCGAGCAGAGGAGGCGTCAGAGGGGGCGCCTGGCGAGGGGCGTGGGTCGAGGCGCGCTCGGCACCTCGGCAAACGTCCTTGGCGAGGGCAGAGTCGAAGGCGGTGGTTGACCCTCGGCCGCCCCGGTCCAGGTGCGCGCCCGGACAGGGCGTTCCTGATGGAGGCCGGGCGAGGCCACGGCAACAGGTAGGCAGTGTAGCCGGCGATCTGGAAGTCGGTGGGGGCGAGGGGGGCGAGCCCTCGGGCCACACAGTAGGTGACGTAGTCGCGGGCCTGGCGTTGGCGGTTCCTCCATGTCGAGGGGGCCAAGGAAGCGAGGCGCAGGCGGGCGATGTCCTCCACCTCGGCCGGGGGAAAACCTGCATCAGAGGCCGGGGTTAAAGGGGAAAGCGTCATGTGAGGGCGATATGCTGCGGAGCCCGAGGCGAGCGACGCCGGCGCGGGCCACCTCGGCCCAGGGTCCGTCGAGGTGGGCGCGGCTGAGGGCGTCGGCCAGGACAAGCTCGGCCCCGGGCTTGTGGAGAATGGTGAGGGTGAAACATTGGGTCGCCGCGAGGAGCCAGAGCTCCCGAGCGCAGGTCCCGAGGGTAGCATCGCGGGCGCGGCCCGAGATGAGGGAGGCGGCGGAGGCCATGTTATCAGTGTTGATCACGATGGTGGCCCCCGCCACGTCCTCAGAGATGAGGGCGCGCAGTGCAACGACGAGGTTGACGGCCTCCAACTCGTGGATGTCGGGGAACCGCGCCCGGAAGTCGAGGGTGTACCCTCGGGCGTAGCAGTGGGTGGCGGAGTAGGCGCCACGCCCGTGAGGCAGGAGTCGCACTCTATGACGTGGACGCGCCCTGCCGGGGCGCGGAGGAGGTGGAGGCCGTTGGAGGCCCGGCCGTAGAGGGCGAACCACCTCAGGTCCCGGAGGGCGTCGTCGTCGAGGGTGAGCGAGGCGCAGCCGAAGCAGCGGCGGAGCGCCCCGAGGAGGCGACTCATGAACCTCCGGGCGGGGAGCACACAACTGCCCACGTGGTTCAAGCGCCCGAGGAGGCTCTGGAGCTCGCGTCGAGTTATGGCAGGGCAGGTGAGGCGGGCCTCGCATGAGAGGACGAGGTCGTCGACTTTGTCGGGGGCGATGCGAACCATCATCGCCTCGCTGTCGAGGGCGAAGCCTAGCCAGGTGAGGCGGACAGCGGGGGGGTGGCACTTCCCAGGGCGCCACGTCGAGCCCGAGGGTGGCAGCGAGGGCGAGGAAGGCGTCGAAGGCCTGGCAGGCCCTGAGGTATGAGGCCTCGCACCCGACAAAGTCGTCGACGTATACTAGTGTGTGGAAGCCGTCGTGCCTCATGATCCAGGCGACGGCGGCCGTCACACGGTCGCAGGCCGCGCCCGAGGAGGGGCAACCAAAGGGCAGGGCGAGGTCGATGTATACTGGTCGGGTAGATGATGAGAGGAGCGAGGGTGCGGAGGCCGAGGCGGGAGGTGGGGGAGGCCGAGTGGTCGGCGGAGGATGAGAGAGGCAGTGGCGGTTGGGTGCAGGGCGGGTGGCGGTGGTGAGGAGAGCGGTCTGTTGGGCCAGCGGGGAGCGGTGGCGGCCAGTGAGGGGGGGGCTTTGAAGCGTCGGTGTGGGTGTGGGAGCGGTTGGGGTGCTCTGCGGTCAGGGCTCGGGCGGGGCCGGGCGGGGGCGGCGGGATGTGAGGGGGCGGCGAGATGTGAGGGGGCGGCGAGATGTGAGAGGGCGGGAAGTCAAGGGCGGTGAGATGTGAGGGTGGTCGGTTGTGGGTGTGCGTGGGTCGGCGTGGGGGGGTGGGTGGGGCCGGCTGGGTCCCTCCGGGCCGGGCTGGAGGGGGCGGCGGACTAAAAATCCGCCGAGGGGGCAGGGCCCCCCCGCTCCCGGGTTCTTTTGCTATTGCATACGGCCTCGGAATGCATGGTGAGGAACTTTCTAACATTGGCACAGTATGCGCAAGCATGTCGATACCTCGACGCCCCCTCCCCATGTGTCTCGCCGGCGCCTGCCCGGTCGCAGGAGGCGGGGTCGCGGTTCCAGGAGGGGCATGGGGCGCCGTGGGATTCCCGGAGGTAGGGAATCCTGGTGTCGGTCTGGGGGCGGGGGAGGAGGGGTCTGGGGGCGGGGCGGGGCGGGTCGGAGGAGCGGGCGGGGATGGGGAGGGCGGCTGTGGGTGTGGTGAGGGCCTCCATCCTGAGCATGTTGATGGCGGCGGGGTCATGCCAGCCGTGTGGGAGCCTACCGTCCGCGATCCATGTGAATACCGTCTCCGAATAACGGCGGACGGTAGCCCAGGGGTGGACGAGATTGTCTCGGTGAATGGTGAGGGCGTGGTGGCTGAGTCCGGGAAGGGAGTGGGCGGGGAAGGCGGGGTGGGCCTCCAGCATGCGGAGGGCGAGGGTGTACTCGTCCTTGGTGGCCTCCCCTCGCTTCACCGCCTTCCTCTCCGCCCCCCGCTCTATGAGGTCACAGGGGAAGATGTAATGGGGGGAAATACCTTTCCGTCGACCGGCGTTGTGTGTGTCGGCTGAGTCGAGTATTTCCCGTACAGCGTCTGCAGCGGAGGTGGCCGAGTGGGCGTGGGCGTCGCGGTAGTGGAGAGGGGGCGGGGCCTCCGAGGTCTGAGAGGCGGATGCCCCTCCCCTGGTGAAGCGGATGTAGTCGGGATGAATGGCCCCCGGGGCCGCCGGCAGGGGCGGCGGAGGCGGGTGGGCCCCCCCCACGGTGTGGCGGGGCGTGCGGGGGGCGTCGATGTGCTGAGGCGGCGCCGGCGGGGGCGCGGCGGCCGCGGCGGGGGCGTGGTGGGGCGCGGCTCCGCGCTGGTCCCGGGCGTCGATTATGTCGAGCCTCGCCGTCATGCGTTCCATGGCCGCGACTGTGTCGAGTAGAGTCGCCTGCATGGTGCGTCCCCATTCCGATGGGGGGTCGCCGGGGGCGGTCCTCGGGAGAGGGGCGGCCTGAGGGGGCGAGGAGGGCGCGGATGAGTGTGTCGATCCGGTCGATCCCGCCTCGGAGATGCGCTGTGCCTCCCTGCGGGCGGCGCGCCTCCCCCGGCCTCGTCCGTTAGGCATGGTGCGGCGTGTAGAGAGAGGAGGCCAAAGAAAAAAGAGGTGTGAGGAGCGGAGTGTGTGGAGGCAGGAGGGCGAGTGGCCGGAGGAGAGGCTGGAGGCGGTTATAAGGGAAGGAGAGGGGGGGGGGTTATGTAAGAGAGAGGGGCTGGAGGACAGAGGAGGGGGGGGAGAGAGAGAGGGGGGGGGCGTCCTCCCTCGCCTCGCATCAACCGCAATGCGAGCATTACGACCAATGTGTGCAGAATGGCTTGTGTGCTTACCCAATGGTCCCGTGGTAAGAAGTAGTCATCATACAGTTACAATAAACATTAATAGGTGTTCCCGCTGCACTCTCGCTCTTCCTGGTGCATTGAGGGAACATTTCTGCAATTAGTAACCACATCTTCATATTTGGACATCATATCACAATCACGGTCACTGCGCACCATAACATTTCCACATCGTTATTCATATGTCACACAGCGATTGGGCACCCATTGCATTGCTATTACATAACAACGGTACCCAACTCCGTCACCTGAGATATTAATATGATTCCAAGCTTGTCTATCACAAGCGAAAGACTATATATTTGTACAACTGCATGTCATTTACTTTATTGCGGTTGATGCAAAATAAATGGAAATTCCATCTAGAGTGGGTACAAACCGATACCTGACATCCCACTCAGCCACATTATCCTGAACCTGAGCCAACCAGTCCTTGCCCTTATCCTACTAATGCTGAGCGCCAGGCTAGGAAAGGACAAGTATCAATTTATAAGTCATCGCTTTGACTCGACCTGGGTTCCACCCCAGGAACCAAAACGGGTGACGGACATTCGGCTGTCCGGTCTGGTCAGATTATTACTTGAGTAATCGGGGGAAATTTCAATCGCGGACAGAGGTGTCTCCCTTATGCCACTGTTCGTTGCCCTATCCTGGGTATCCCAAGCACCATGCTCTGTACTAGTGTAGTCTGTTTAAAAGTCATTGGTTTGACTTGGTAAGGGTCAATCCTATGGGTTCGAATCCCAAGGTCTAAACAACTGGGAAACAAATGACCATGTCATTCGCCAAGCCCCGTCTGGTGGTAACTTCTTGATAAGAATTAAATAATTACATGAATGCTGATCACCACTACGGTTCCCTCCTCCCATCATTCTACCCATCCACAACTAGACCGGGGGATTCGAACCCATGTGTTAAACCCTGGTAGAGTCAAACCAATGACTTAGAAATGTATACTTCCTAGTCAGGGGCTCATTATTATTAGGATTGGGGAAGGCCTGGTTTGCTCATTGTCAGGATAATGTGACTTAGTTGGATCTCGGTTCATGGTGCTGTTGGACTGGTCTCCCAGTGGGGCAGCACTATAAAACCATCGTGTGTGTCATTGAGTGTCACTGTCATTATCCGCCCTGATATGACCTTAGATACACTGTCACAAGTCGGTACCTGTCCTGATATGACCTTAGATGTTGCCAGGACGTAAAGCTCCAACAACCAACCGTACTCAACCTCAGCCAAACTCTTCTCCTCACTTCAACTTCACCTTCTACGCACCCCCAACACCCCACCCACCCCCCAGTCATGCCCCACATCCCTCCACTACGCTCACTACCCATCAGCGGAGTCAGATTGCCCGGCGTGACCTGCTCGGGCCCCGCGCCGGAGGGGGCCCCAGGCGGTGCCCGTCCTAGTTCATCGCCCCCGTGACAGCCACGTTACACTCACTGGAGCAATGCCGGCCAGGAGGCAGGGGCACGCCAGGCGCCCGATCGACTAACAATGCGCCCAATTACTTCCTCTAATATAGCATTGGCAGCAGCGCGACGGGAAATTTTGAAATAGGACATAGGGACGTAGGAGTGGAAGAGAGCGGAGGGCGGGTGGATGTTAGAGGCGATATAGGTTAGGGAGGAGGTAGCCTAATGAAGAAACTGAGAGGAGAGTGAGAGAAACAACTACATTTATTGCTGTATAAAAGGAGCATTTCGTTATTGACCAAATTATATTGGCAATAAAGTGTATATGTAAGCCTATAGTAAGTCTATTACAAGAAAAATAAAAGCGAATGGAGTATGTGCTGCAGTGCCGGCTGAAGCGAACTAGCGCGAACCGCGGCTCTGGTTTGTATAGATAGTCCACCTGTCGCCCCGAGCGGGCTGTCCACGCCTAGCAGACGAGTGTCCGCGCACCGCGCGAGAGGAGCAGTGCGAATCCTACACACGCATATACGCTGGCATATATACGTGGCTATATAGTGTTGTATATGTATATGTATATGTGTAATTATTATATATATGCTATATAACCCATTATACGAGTATAATAAGCCGGATGGTTCATATACTCCCCAGCCAATAAGTCATTGGCTGGTCACCTACTCATTAGGTCATCTACTAGTGCCTCATGATCTGAGCATTTGGCGCCACATGCTCGCCCACACGTCAGTGGCCGTTGCTCTCACTCACTGTACTTCTGAATATTTAACTCCTCCAATGTGTCTGGCGCGAGGGGGGGTAGGCGGATACAACTCCCAGACAGCTGGGTGGTAGGGGGCACTCCATCAATGCACCGATGGAGGAAATAGTGAAGTATACATGTTACCCTATTATTTATACTTGTAAAATGCGTCATACCTCATATATATATATACATATGAAGTATTCAGATGGCCCTTTGGACTTGGACGTGGATATGCGCATAATAGTGTGGGTTTGCAAAACTGGATTCAATACTTTTGACTATTTGAAATATACATACATATACAGTAAACGCTCTCTAACCGACCACATCCACAGATCGACCACTCCTCTACCTCTTGATGGTATCCTTGAACAGGAGATGAGGGCACCCTCTCTTTCTGTAACCAGAAGACAGTTGACAGTAGAGGATCTGCTTTGGTAGCCTGTCTGATGACATCCTCATGAGGTGTGCAGTCCACCGGAGATTCTTTTTGATCAGAAGATGTTTCATTGAGGGCAGCCCAGTCCATTCGAGTATTTCCTTATTTGTCACTTTGTCCTTCCAGGTTAGCCTCATGATTGAATGCAGATGTTGCATCATGAAGGCATGCAGCTTTTTCACCTGCTGTCTGTACACTGTCCAGGCCTCGGCTCCGTATAGTAGGGTGGATAGCATGATTGCACAGTAGATCTTGCCTTTGACCCACATGGACACATGGTGGTTGTTCCAGAGTCTCTGGCGTAGTCGGCCGAAAGATGCGATAGCCTTGGCCATCCTCCTCTGTATTTCAGCATCAATGCGTCCATCACTTGATATAGTGCTCCCGAGGTAGATGAATTCCGGAACAGAGTTCAGCTTGTTTCCGTCAACCATGATATCCTCCTCTCAAGTTCTTGTAGAGTTAGGTTGGTACAGCACCTCGGTCTTCTTGATGTTAATCTTCAGGCCAAACTTCTTTGATGTATCAGAGAAAGCGTCCTCTATTTTCTGGATCCCTTCAGCAGAGTGGGCAACCAGTGCACTGTCATCTATCTGCAAATAGCAACTCTCTCACCAGTATCCGAGTAGTCTTGGTCTTCGTTCTGAAGTGTGCGACATTGAATAGGTCATCGCTCTGTCTGGACTGTATACAGATGCCATCCCCCATGCCTCAGAAAGTCTCGTCAAGCATTGCTGATAGGAAGATGGAGAAGAGTGTGGGGGCTAGTACACTACCTTGGTTGACCCCATTGGTAACCCAGAAAGATTCCGATACTTCCCCTCCAACACTAACATTCGCCATCATTCCTGTATGTATAGCTTTGATCTCATGACAAACATATCTAATGTAATAACCGTCTTAGTGGCCATATTATGTCCTCTGGGACAAATTTTGATATTGACCATCCCTCGGCCAATATCCAGTTACATAATTGTATGTCTTTCTAATGCGTTTCCGTAAATTGCTGTCTACAGGTGGGTGATTCGAGGAAGGCATAACCTTTCAGAACCAAAACTTTGACCTATCTATATTTGACCCCGTATGAACTGTTTAGATATTCATCCAATTACTAAGCTTATTACACCAGTTTGATGTCGTTGTTCTTGTTTGTGTTACTTCCTAACAGCATTCCAGGACATATCAGGATGGATACTGAGGCAGATAGTGTTGTGCCATGGGAGACCAGGCATCCGGTACCATTGTAATCTATTAGCTAATCCCTTTTACCTAATACTCCTCACACTCACAGTATCCTGATGCTGCACTAAGCAGTCCTTGTCCTGTCCTAGTAAGGCTGAGCGCGAGGATAGGCGAGCAAGAAGTATGAATGTTATAAGTCATTGGGTTGACTCCACTGGGATTCGAGCTTCCGACCTTCTAGACTAGAAGCTGGTGCTTGTTCCGAACACATTACAATTCAAATTCAAAATATATATAAATTCAAAGCTGGATAGTCCGCTGAAAGCATCATATTTCCTAACTCAAAGCATTCACCTAGATTTGATGCGACCTATACAAAATATACGCTGGCGCACTGAGTAAGGATTCGTTGCTGCCTAGAAGGGTATTATAAGCCAATTTTTATAGAACCTGCATATGACTAATTTAGACATACTTGCACAAAATTAATTTGGCATATTTTCACTTCAAATATCTCCAGAGTTTTCCATTTTAAATGAAGCTAAAGCTAAAGTAACCTGGATAACTGATAATAACTGCCAATCTAATGTATTTATATCAGAAAATGCCAAAAACTCAACGCCATCGGAATATACAATTTTAACTAGAAAATATCTGGTCAATATTTGTGGACTGATCTACCCACTAACAAATGTCTTGTAGAAGAAGTCATCAATACGGGCCCACGAAAAAAGGCATCCCACTATGATGCGCTATTTGAGGGAGTGGTGATTGACGTGTGAATAGGTGTCGAGGCTGGGGAGTGATGGGGTCAGGGCGGCCCTACCACCAGACGGCTGCCCCATGACAGATCTCATGACAAACATCTGGTTTCCTTACACGTGGTCCACAGATTGCTTTCGGGCTAAGATTCAGCCATAGGGCTCCACTCGCTTTAAGTCAGTTAACCACCACCCAAAGCCACCCACCCACCCACCGACACACACACCTCGGGCCTCAGACAGATTCAATCACACCGACATCTGGGAGGAACACACTGTGTTTGCTCATCTTTTAAATTGGATTTGTTTGTGTGTTGGTTCTGCATACCATACGAGATGGCCAAATGAGGTGAGCATCGATCTACCACTTTGGTAAATCGTGGCATTCAACAGATTTTGAACCCTTGTCGAGTGAAACAAATGACTTTAACATTTATATTTGTCGCTCTCTGACTGGGCACTTGGCATTCATATTAGGATAGGACAAGGACTGGTTGGTTCAGTGATAGCATAATCTGAATGGATGGGATATTGGCTCATCATGCTCTTGGCCTGTTCTACCAGTGGGGCAGCACTATGAAGTTGCCATGAATGTGCACTGACGCAAGTCATTCTCCATCGTCATATGATCTTAGATGTTCCCTGGACGTAAAACTCCAACAACCAACCAACTTGTTTAGTTTACAATTTTTAATTCTTGTCAGGGTTTTGTTTCTATCCCTTAATTAAAGCTTGGTCCTTTCTTTCATGGCATTGTCACATGTCGGCATTGTTGTTGTGCCCTTTCTATTTTAAGTTGGATTGGATTATTTAGATATTTCTTGGATTTACAAAAAAATAATTATGAGGCTGCTGATTTGTGAATTGGATTTTTTCAGATGAAATGTTAACGGGCAAATTCCTGGATTGCTACATTAAACTGCAATTATCATACGGTTTATTATACCAGATACAGACATACTTGAAACTGCGCAGTCTGATATAGATGCCAAGTCTTCAAAAGCTAAACAATTATCTAGCATTGATTCTGCATAATTAAATAACTTAGATTCAGCTCCACTTCTTACACATGTATCACGACATACAAGGGAATACTAAGGCAATGTACTAGAACATGTTACTTCAGAAGCATATGTCGTCAGACGTTTGGTATGCTTGCCAATATTAATTTTCCATATTTGCACTTCAAATATCTCAAAGGTTTGCCATTATGAATACAAATTATCAAACTAAAGTAAGGTGGAGAATAACGATGAACCTAATATATTGATAGAACAAAATTGCATAAGCTCAATGTAAGCGGCCTATGCCAACTTTATTCAGAATATGCCTGCTTCTCCTCCCACTTCCAACTGTTTCCAATAACAACAAAAACAAACGACGAAACGTGAGGACTGGGCGATATATGTATACTAATCCCCCCCCCCCCCACACACACACATACAATACACCAACATGATACCCCCCCCCCACACACAGTTACTCCCCCAACAACCCATTTATAGTCTACATACCCCTGGCGTCGGCCAGACGAACCACTCACACTGGCAGGGTTGGGAACGCCGGGAACATCAACCTGGCAGCGAGCTGCTCCAATTAGACGGGCTTCTGGACAGATTTATTTACAGGCCGCAAAGTGGGCGCAGTCTGCATATGGTGAGCTGGTCAGATTGAGCTGCTCAGCCCGACGCACTCAAACAGGAATCCGCCTGGGAACCAGCGCCGAGAGCCCCACATCTGCCCGGCCTCTACTCCCCCTCCCCCCGCCCGCCGGTTGACCCCTTCACGATCAAATTAGTCAGCGCGCCCCCACCACTCTGGTCCTGTTCTAAACTGTTGGTTGCCAGGTTGGCTCGACAATCTCCGGATATATATATATATATATATATCATTTCCGAGCGTGGGGAGTGTGCGACCCTTTCAGGGGGGGGGGGGGGGGCAGGGCATGCTGTGACCGCTCCTTCTCACCACAAGATGGGGGGGGGGGGGCAATAGACAACATACCTTATTACACGCTATAAGGGGTGTATCTTATCTATATACATTTATATGTTTTGGTAACTCAATTTCATTCATATATATCTTTTTGTCAGTGCCATAACAATGGCCTTCCGAGTGTGAGTGTTCCATGTGCTTACATACAGTGTCGACATGATTGATATCGTAAATTGATGTGTGGAGTAAATTCTGAAATTAAAGTGTACCCAATGCAATAAGTAATGCATTGGGTGGTGTTCTCTGTGGCGGAGTGGTTAGAGTGTCTGACTTTTTTCTAGGTCGGACTCTTAATCTGAAGGTCAGTGGTTTGATTCCCCATGCCCCCAGCTCTGACTATTTTGATTTCCACCGCTGTGTATAACTTACAGCGTCATCAAAGGCCAGTTGCTCTCATACCATGTCTATGTAGTGTGGGAGGTTAAAAATCCCTTGAGTCGGTTGTTGTTGTATTAAAGTTGATGCTCTCATCGGAATATGGGGGTTTATGTATTCACCCATTAAGCTGGCATGCGCTGTCTGATTTGCAAGGTGTTAGTTAAACTTCCCCCTCCTTCAGCTCTTCTCTCCCAACCCTCGCTACCGACGCCGAATTGGTATTGCCATTACTTGTTAATTAAACAATGCTATTGAGCATCCCTCAGCAGTTTCTGATACAATTAGGATCTAGTTCTCCTGGCCGGAAGCTATTTGCAGATTCCTCGGCGTAGTTTCCCATCGGCTTCCGGTTACAACTGATGGTTCTGTTGTAGTGAATAAGTCAGCCTATTCAGCGACAGTCAGCCTATATCAACACCATTGTGTAGGTCTACCCGCTCACCCGGGGAAACTGTCTCCCTCCGAATAATCTATTTAGGAATAAAATCTCCCCCATTGAAATATAATTGACCTGACCCACGTAATTGAATTGCATATGTATATCTAGATATCTCCATATATGTGCATATATCCACATGTATTTAAATATACATATATTTATATATATTTATATATATATTTATATATATATTTATATATATATTTATATCTATAATTATATATATATGTATATATATATTAATATATACAAATCTACCATCAACTTTATTTCGAAATAAAATAGAGCGACGTGGAGGATTGGATTGTGGTGGGAGGGGTGTGGGGCAGGAGAGTTGGGGTTATAGGGAAAGGAGAGATGGATATGTCGGAGTGGGGTAGAAGTGGGAGGGGATGGGAGCAGGTAAGGAACGGAGGTGGGAGGTGAGTGGGAGAGGGAGTTGGAGGCGGAGAGGAGGATGGCGTGGCATATAGATCAATGGCGACTACGTTTCTTTGCATTTTGTCTTATCTCTACCTTGTGTTAGATATGTCATATTCAATTTGGCGAACTTTGTGTACAACTTAACAACAATAAGCAAAACAACTTTCAGGAAAAGAAAATCTGAATTTGCTCGGTGCTCAGTTATTATCTGCATTTGCGTACAAAGCGAGTGTTGTATATTATTCAGTACACTCTACTCCTGTCAATAGTGCACATCGTAGTGTATATTGTAGCTATAGTGGGGACTACGTGATTCAGTAATGTATATAGGGATGTGTTTTGGATATAATATGGTACATAGTATTCTTCTCATTAATATGCAAAATTCACAATTTTGTTATATTCTTTTTTATGACAAGATTGTGTTTCTGTCCATAACGTATAAGCTCCTGTGAGGGTGCTTGTTTTCAATGCTGGACAGCTGTAATACTGGATTGGTCTGGTCCCGCACTCAGGAGTGTTTACCTGATCTTTCTCAGGCCGACCTTTGTGGTTTTAGGTGTTAGTAGTTTCTATATTAGTATTTGATTATTCAATTGCTCGAAGACCAGTCTCCTAGCTTTGAATTCAGGTGGATACAAACCTGGGGTGCTGATAAGACTCCCCCCCCCCCACCGAACACACGGCCTTATCACATGTAATCCTTAAATAAGTCGCCAGCTGATAGCTGATGGCAGTTCCCACACCGAAACCACTATAGAGGCGATGTGGGCCGACCAATCTCCGATATGTGGGGGCACACCCATGAGCTGATCGGGCTGCGAAGAAGGCCCTGAACTGTGATCTTGAACCGTGTCTGATCCATCACTCTGATCTGAAACCACTAATAGCCACCCACATAAAATCCAAATGGCAACATGAGTGGGATGAAAACATCAATAAACTTAAAGAAATTGAACCATCTGTGGGAAAGCCACTCGTGGCTTACACATGCTTTTCTGCTCAAGGGGGAACCTCCCCCTGAATGTATTGGGTGTCAGTCCCCACTGACACTCAAACACATTTTACTAAGTTGCGTTGATTGTTTGGCCCTGCGCCAACGGTTCTACACTGCAGGCAGTATGCATGACCTTTTTACTAAGGTAAAACAGGAAAACATCTTAGCCTTTTTGAGGGCAGCTGGACTGTTCCACCTTATATAGTTTACTAAATGGATTCTATTAATTATTAATGAAACTTTTCTTTTTCTATGGGAATTTGTTTCCCTTGACCACAGATATATGATTGTGAGCTTTCTAATTTAATTAGTGTCTATTGGCACATAATTGATTGTCTGCTTTTACATGTAAAAGCGATGGTTTGAACAAAAAACTAACATTTCTCGCCGTGAATGTGGCCTATGCTGCCGACACGGCGTAAAGCAACCACCAATCAATCAATCAATCTCACGTGGCAACCCTGACATGTCAACCCCCCCCCCACTCATCTTACAATATACATACATATATGTGATGCATAATGTACTATGGGAGAATAGAGATACATAAGGGAATTGTTATTATATTGGTATACTCCGTAAGACTCTACATTGTACCGGTGGCGCCACGACTGGGTAGCTCAGTGTCAGGATAATGTGACTGAGTGGGACATCGGGTCATGGTGCCAGCGGCCTGATTTCCCAGTGGGGCAGCACCATAAAGTTGCCATGATTGCGCGCTGTCCTGATATGACCTTATATGTTGCTAGGATGCAAAACAACAAACACACGCAAACAAACCTTTGGCCCACCGCTCCACCAGATGTTGGCAAGTGTCAGAACAGGGGAAACTGTCCTATGTATTTATAGAACAACTGACCGGGGGACTATGATTTCCCAGCGAGCAGGAAACTACCCGGCTGTGTTCTCATAGGGACAATGCATGTATATTGAACAATTCTGCCAAAAGGGAACCCGGGAAAAGAAATTAATCATATCTTTCAGTAATGGAAAGGCAGTCGTAGGTTTCGGAGCTACCATCTGAAATGCAAACCTTGATGGTGTGCTTGTTTGAGTTTTGAGTCATGGCAGCATTTGCTTGTGATAGTGCACACTTATGGTCGCTTTATAGTGTTGCCTCACTGAAAGACTAGACTGCCTGTACCATCAACCATTTTCCGACCCACTCGCATTATCCTGATACTGAGCGAACCAGTCCTTGCCCTATTCTTGAAATGCTGAGTGCCAGACTAGGTAGGCACAAGTATACATTTTGTATGTCCTTGGTTAGACTCATCTGGACCTGCCTAATTTGCTTTCCTGTCCATTATAGGTGAATATATGCTATTGCGTTCTGTATTCGTATGGGCACATTATACAATGTTGATTAGGCTGTAATGGTTACCTTCGAAAGAAATACTATTTTCTCACAGCTTAAAGCAATTCGGCAATATGTTGGCCATTTGGGATAATTCACGATGAAGGAGACAGAAATAGTGCAGATACACTTTTATTTGTTACCATTAAGCTCATATCATCAACTTTCAAGTGCAAAACAGTAAAATTGTCAAAGTCAATAAACATTTTTCACAACCACACTGACATTTTTACATAGCTTCAAGTATTTTTATCAGCTTCAGTTAACATCAACTTACCCATATGGTCTATGATATATTAACATTTGTATTTTATAATATTTTATCTGAATTAACTTTGGTCAGGTATACTCCCGATACCGGCAAACTAAAATATGCGTTACAGATATTAATAATATTTCTAAAGCACCCCTTTTTTTACAGCAGTTTTGTCTACAGGTTTGGCAATACATTACATATGTTAGTGGAACCCTGCCCGTGTCAGACATACAAATCAAAATTAGCAGTTACCACCTTAGCAAGGTATGCAATATAGGTCAGGATGTCATCTCTTTTTGGGTTATATATATCAAAATTATTCACCGTAACAAATCTATCATAGCAATCCACCTGAAATTTCTTATTTGTCCAAGTCCCCGAGGAGAGCCCTGCCTTTACAAAGTCAAGTACTTTGTTCAACAGCTGATAATGATGACCCAGGAAGAGAGTGGCAAATACAGACAAACTTCCCAGGTTAAGTATCTTACAGTTATACATCAAGTAGTTCCACAATGAAGAAATGCTTTACATAAATCCTTGCTAAACCTTTTTTATGACATATTTTAGTTGCTTTAGTATTTTGTTCTTGGGACACAGAGATTCTGCTGAGTGCATCAGTTATTACCAAGTCAACACCAGGTTTATGTCTAATTTCTATCTCACAGGTGTCTTCTGCTGAAAAATGCCAAATCTTTCTTGTGCATGCACATAACACCCTCTCTTTACCTTTACCAGACTCTAGTACCAGTTGCAATGCCTCATTCTCTGTATTTATAACAATTTTGAAACATTCCAGATTGTTGGGGGTTAATGCATGTAAGGCTGCCACTAAATGAACTGCTTCTCATTGTGCTATATGTAACTTTTTTAATAATACTGGAGGAGAGTATTTTTCTGCAAAGTAATTAAATTTGCCACCCCCCCCTCCACCTAGCAAACAGGAGTCATATTCTATCAACCACTCTTTTGCAGGCTGCTGGCACATAAGGACCAACCGATTGGTGCATAATCTTGAAACCCTATAATATCCTCTATTACATCGTTACTTGTATTAATCTTCCCGGTGTATGAGGAGGCCGTTAAGAAATCTAGTATACTATTCATAAACCTTCTTGCCAGGCATACACATCTTGAAATAAATTGTAGTTTACCCACTAGCTGCTGAATTTCTTTCCTAGTTACCATTTTACCCACTTCCCACTTGCTACACACCACTAAGATCTCATCTAACTTTTCTCTAGGTATTTTTAATACCACAGGTAACGTATCAATTTCAAAGCCCAACCATGTTAAGACATTAGTAGGATGGCAACATCTTTTCTTAGCTAACTGTAATCCTAATTCTCCTACCAATTTAACTATATAATTATATGCTTCCCATGCATTTTATTGTGTCTCTTCCACCCCTATGAAGTTGTCTAAGTAGCAAAGGCTAAAATAATCTACTTGTCTCAACGAGAATACAATTGCTGCAGTAGTTCTCGCACATGCTAGGGCTGATGTTCTACAACCAAAAGGTGGGGCACTATCACCATATCAAAGATTTGTGGCTCTTATGCCAAACAAGGGGACCAAGAGTTGGCAAGTTCTCAACTGCCTATATGGCCTGGCCAGGTGTATACTCCATAAAAAGCAGCCTTTCCCTAATTGTGTTGCTTCTTTAGCTAGGTTTAATATCCCAGGCAATTTAAAGCTAAGTTCTTCCCCTTGATACATAACTCTAGAAATCCCTGCATGCACACTTTTTCTCCTTGGATACCTTAAATCCACAATTATTCTCCTCTCTACAGTATTCTTCTTAGATCTAGTCATTAGAGGGCTGATCTGATCCCATGGGGTGAAAGGCGACTTAACAATAGGACCTAGCATCTTCTTCTAGCTCTTTTTCTATATATCTGGAAATCAACACCTCATTATCCTCTTTTTCTTTATGATTTCTTAATGCTGAAATGGGGGTTTCCTGCCATATATAGTCCGTTGGCCAACCAAACTCCAAGAATTCTAGAATTATTTAATCCTCATACTGACCTAATTTATTTCTCCACAAGTCTATCTTAAGGCCTGACGGGACTGGAATTCTAGCATCCATGTAATTTGGTAGGCATGTAGCTCTAAATTTGTTATAAATCTTCAAATAAGGCATTTCTTCTTCAAGTACTCTTGGATGTGCTATTGGCCAAAACAATCTAGCTTTGTAAGCTAACAACAATACTTTTAAACCTGAGTATTTTCTCTCTACCTGTTTAAACTCTACAGTGTCCTCTATCACTTCTAGCGCTTCATCTGAAATAGTGGAATTCTTTTTTCTCTGTACTGGGAGATAAGCCATTATTTACCACTTTAGAAAACCCTAAATCCTCATTATTAGACAACGCATTTAAACATGAAGATCATGCACGCTGGCCTACCGCGACTGGCTCGGAGACACATGATAATGATACAGCAGATGAACTGTTGGTAATTGTATGAGGAGTCTGTTGAGCACCCAGATGATAAACATGAGTATGAGCCTGTAGGCGGTTGGTTATTGTTTTGTTTGGGAATGCAGCCTTGCTGTGCCAAAGAGAAACAAGTAACTCTGGTGCCCTATCCTGAATGGAGTCAGGCTGCAGATTAACAACTGCATTGCCTAATAATGAATACCGAACCTTATTTTTGACAAGGTCATTCAATAAGCAAACACTCTTCACCTCCACTAAGTTATTGACTTTAACTCCATTTAGCTTTCTTTTGTTTCTGTTATCACTTGCATCGTATTGTTGATTCATTGCCATGACAACCCTTGAAGACAGAGTTTCCCACTATGAATGTTGACCCTGAATCTACCACGCACAAACCTGCTTACTAGCAAAGGTACCATTATCCTGGTCATTAAACCTATCCTGTGTTCTCCTTTTATTATGACAATCTACCTCCTTGTGATAGTTTATCTTCCTAAAGCATGTTGCACACCAGTTACATCAATGACAGTACCTAGTGGGCAATTTACCATGCAACGTGAAAAACCCAGAGTTCCCTCACTTATTCCATTCCACACAAGGCCTACCATCTACCAACTCATTTATTTATTTTCCCAGCCAAGCTGTACCTGAACTACCTTCTTATTTATTTTCCTTTTTTACTTTTAGCCTTGTCCCAATGGAGAACACATCCCTCTGAATATCCTTTATGGTGGCCACATCTTCCCAGCCATCTTCTATTCTACCATCATTAATCATAGAGAAAATGTTCTCCCACCACATTAGAACCATAGACCAATCCCACCCTGCTGCAATTTCCGAAATGTATGTCAGATGTTTCATCCTATGCTTAATCCAGCTTGTTGGAAGCCTTGGTTCTTCTAACAGAGGATTTATGGCTGACATATATTCATACCGAGTTGCACTACCTAAGGTCACTTTGCACATTACGTCATTCCTGATTATGAATAAGTGTGGTAACCGTGTATTCTTACTGAGCTCCTTTCGTTCATGTCAAACCCTTCTTTTCAATAGCTGCCTGATGTCCCTCCCTGAGTCTGCTGTGTCGCAGTCAAAGTTGCAGCACAACTTTTTAAATTCCATCTTGTCCATCTTTATCCTCCTTTTCACATTAGATGGCAAGACCAGCAGCTCATCCTCCTCAGTGCTATCCAATGGCGAACAACAACGTATCTATTGCACCACATTCCCTCCAGATGATGCCACCTTCACTTGTTTACTACCAGCAACCCTTTCCAGCACTTTGTGCACTGTGCTAGTTATCGCCCTGGATAATGATGCCTCAAGAAGCTCCAGACGATCATATAGTGGGTTTGTGTTAGGTTCCCGCTGCTTTTTTAAGGCATAGTGTAGGTAGGAGACAGTCACCATGACTGGTGGAGTCACTACTGGAGTATCAGACAAAACTTTCAGAAGGTGGAGTTGCTATACGCCGATGTGGGCACTGTCCAGGTGAATCCTCTTTGACACTGCTCTGATATTCATTTGAAAATCTCCTACTGGACTGCAGCTTCCTGCGAATTCCTTTAAACCAGGGCATCATCAATGCAGTCAAGTAGTTTTTAAAAAACAGAAGCTGGTCATTAACCGTTCGGATTTAAATTGTTTAAATCGATCTGTACCCTGTGATGTTCCAGTAGTGAATGCCCACTGGCATTGTTTAGCTTTACCATGAAACCTTCGGTTCCCATAGTGATACGGATGATACAAATATATTGGTGATGTGCGAGAAATGCACTAGCAACGTGTCATGGTAATTATCTTGGTACACTAGCACGGTCTCCAAGATCGTGAATTACTCATGTTACCAGCAACATGCACAGATATCACTGTTAATTCTGTTGAGGTATTTTCAATATTAATCTGATAGTAATAAACTTTGCACCATGTTTAGCAGTTAACCTGATTAGGTGGCTGGTAAAATGGTGATTACTTTATTTAGAAGAAAATGAATCGATATCACTGCAGCTTATTTCAGCGCTGAAGTTATGATTTCGTAACATTGGTACCGGCATTATATATTGCATTCTGCACTTTTCAGCAAGCAACAGAGGCATGTATAAGTGTACAATAATTGCATCTAATAAGTGTATATAATAGTCAGGCCAATTAAGGTTTGGTTTGAAGTTTCCGACTGTTCTTGTTGGAGTTTTAAATCCTGGCAAAACAAGGTCATATAGTTACGGGTACCGACTGGTGACAGTGGACATCCATGTCGACATCATATTATTGCACCAATTTGAGAACAAGCCACCAGCAACATGACCTGATATAACACTCACTCACCTTATCCTGACACTGAGCAACCAATCATTGTCTTATCCTAATAATGCAGAGCACCTGGCTAGGAAGTGACAAGTATACAATTTTAAGTCATCAGTATTTCCGACTGTAGTGCGTGCTATATTTTCACCGAGGAACTGTTAGTACGACGATCCCTTCCATAAACACAGATCCTGATTGCGGCTCATCTGTGTGAAGAATGCGATTATTTTTGTAACAAAGCAATAAATATGCTAAAAGGGATCATCGCTCCCAGACGAAAGGCTCGAGAGAATCAGAGCTCCGAATGCATTTAATCTTCATAAAATCTGTATGAATAGGAAGTTTCCCTCATGAATCACCGGTCTAATGTTCGCTTACAAATAGCAAGAATTTCTTTGTAGGTTATTACTGTAAAGACTATATCAGCAATTTTCTGTCTCTGAGTTAGAATGGTTACTGGTACCTTGTAGTTAACTGATGGAAACCAGCTCACTTTTCCCTCCGTTGACTGGGAAAATTAATAATAGCTTCAAGTAATTAAGGAGAAACCAGATTGTGCTATGATGATATTCCTCAGTGCTTGCGGACATTTTCTTGGGATCGATCCTCTTTTCTGGAAGCTATAAAGAAAGATGCAAGAACTCTTCCACTAAACAGTAACCAATGATTAGAACAATGTGGGCAAGGAGTCTATCACATATATGGACATATGTTTATTGATGAAATGTAGATACTGATGTAGTCTGCATGGACCTGTTTAGGCAAGGATTCACATATACATGTAGGTGTGGATAGTGTGATGACACTCACGGAGCCTAGGTGGCGAAATGGTTAGGACACTAGCCTGAAGTCCAAGTCCTGCTCTAGGGCCAATATTCCCCATTTCCACCATTCCCCACGACAATAACAGTAAGTGGTAAAAGTTTGTCATGAAAATAGATAAAAATAATTATCACCAGCGATATATATTAAGTTCAATATAATGTACAGTGTAATTATCTATCCTTAGTGTTTGGGAGGTGTTTTCCTGAACATTTCCCCACCGTACAGGTCATGTCAAAACACCCACTTCCGGCAGTGTGTGCCGCGTTTCTTCGGACATGCGCAGGTCCTGCACAACTTCCGGTTGGTGAGCCCTGAATGCAGAGTATCCAATTACCGTCACCAGCGCTGCCAATGATGCACATAACTGTAGCCCTGACCCCCAGACGCCCAGCCATTTACCAGCAATGTACTGCCTGGGGCCACTGCCCAGAATTAATGTTACGTAGTCCTGGCATGCCTACACCTAATGCATATATATGTGCCTCGGTTTCATTTCCTTCCGCGATGCTTCCAGTGAGTCAAACCCAAACTGCTAGCATATATGACATTGTGCCACATAAGAGCCATCCTGAAGACACAATTTCTGACTCAGTCAAATTATCCTGACACTGAGCATACCAGTCCTTGCCCTATTTTAGTGATGACTAGTTCCAAACAGGTAGCGACACATATTAATTTTGTAGGTCATTTGTTTGACTTGGCTGGAATTCAAAGTCCCGACTTTCCGCACAGGTAGCCTGCAATATTTACAATTTGGCTACTGCGTCTAGTCCATAAACTTTGATGAAGATACAGTGTTCGATGACTGAGTCAGTTGGAACTAAGCAAGCATCCACTTACTTCCACGGTGCGACATGCCTCATTTACTTCCCTGTCCATTATAGTTGAATATATGGCCCGGTGTGCTGGACTCCTATGGGCACATTATGCAATGTTAATTGGCCATAATGGCTAATTAAAAAAAGGAAACTATTGTCTTGCAATTTAATGCAATTTGGTTGGTAATAGGTTAGCTATTTACCGGCAATGTACTGCTGGGTATGCAGGTATTGCAGGTATTGCAGATAAACCACTGCCTTCTGATACAGGTTCTTGACAGAACGCAAGGCTAAGGGAGCAAACCCTAAGCGGAAAAGCATGTCACTGTGGCAGCATTAAGGGCGGTTGATGTATGGAACTCCCAACATCTCCCGACCAGCCACTGCAGGGACAAATAGTTATGCACCTGTCTGGACATGTTCTTGCTGGTCTGAAACCTCTATTTACTCCATGAGAGAGTGCTGCTGGTAACTTGCAAAAGCCAGCAGCACTTCAACACTTTTGCAGGCAGCTTTCATGAAATGATGATGATAATGTCTGCTGGGACCATTGGGCAGAATTCATGTTCCGCAGTCATGTTTAGTTTCCTTCCGCCATAGTTGCAATGAGTCAAACCCAAATTGATAGCATAGACCAGACATTGCAGTCCGAGTGTTGGCACCTGCCGAGAACTAATGATCCATTTTTCCACTTCAAATTTCTCATTACTTTGTCACTTTAAAGCAAAGTATTTTCAATCAAAAGTAAAGTAAATTACCAGATTAGAAAACTGGTCGGAATGGGATGGAATTTCTATTTCTGGAGTAGGTACCAAACACCATCGAAAATATTCACATTTACAGAACATTCTATATGATCCTTGAATTGTCGAGAGTGCAAGTAGGTTGTAAGGAAAAACAATAGAGACAGCAAGAAAGTGAAAGTAAGAGTGAGTGAAGTGGGGGAAGGCAATCCTGCTCGCTTTATTGTTATAGTTCCCAAGTACCCTGGTAGGGTGTCACACCATCCCTGTCACCCAATAGGAGAACAGCATTTCCAGTCCCCATTGCAACTGGTAGTCTGCCCACCACCAGGGGCTGCCTGGCCACAACAAACCTTGAACTGGCTGTTCCTCACAGCTTGATTATGTTGATCCATACCTGGCAGAAGGCCCAGGCCCTGAGTGCACTCACTATGTCATCCACATTAAACTCAGCTATAACCCAAACAATATGTGTAAATACATATAATACAATCTCACCTGGCTAGGCATACACATAACACATCATATAGTAGCCCTCCGCCCTGTCATATTTAGGTATAGTTTACATCATGTCATATATATAATACTAAGATGTTACCAAAGCCAGAACCGCTAAGAAGAGTAGCAATGTCCTTAAGGATCCACCTCTACTAATCCCTGGCTTTTCTTTTCCCTTTGTTTCCCTGACTTTCTTTCCCCCTCGTTCCCGCCCCCCCCCTGACTTTCCCTGTATTTTTCCCTACCTTTCCCGTCCTTTTCCCTTTGTTTCCCTTGCTTTCCCTGGCTCTAGTTTATTATACTAAAGGCTATTTCTCCTTCCTTCAACTATGATCCATAATAGTGTATCATTCAATGCTATCTTGGTTTCATTTTGCAAAATATATCGATCCCTGCCCAGAAGCGATGGCGGAATGAGTTGAGCGTCCGTTTCGCGGTTTCGTAGATCGTAGGACTTGCGTTTGAACCCAGGTCGAGTCAAACCAGCGACTTACTAATTGATAGTTATCGCTTACTAGCCATGTATTTGGCATTATTAGGATTGGGTAAGGAATGGCTGGCTCAGTGTCAAGATAATCTGACTGAATAGGATATGAAGTAATGGGCGGCTGCTGACTGCCTGGTCTCCCAGCGGGGCAGCACTATAAAGTTGCCAAGTCGGTACCCCTCGTGATATGACCTGAGGTAGTGCCGGGACCTAAGATCCCAACAAACAAACACATATTATGGTCCCTCCACCCAGTTAGGATATTGGATTAACTTTACATTATTATTAATATAAATCAGAAATGCCAATAAGTCCAGTGTTTGAGGGGATTATACTCAGGTCGTCAATATTATCTCTGACCCCATCATGGCATGGTTAATATATATGGTGAGTATCCGTTTATGGATGCAGATAAGGCTTCTTTGACCCAATACTCTTCTATATGGATGGATTGACATATGCACATTTCCCATAACTAAGTTAGCTATATTTGGATTATATCTAATCCGAGTCTTTACAGCGAGACATAGCCCTACGTAGAATACTAACTAAGACACCAAGTACAGATGCATGCACACATTGAATGTGTTATCCTGACTAGATACAACGCATACACTGAATTAACTCAATGTGATAACAATATCTCATTACATTAACATTGTTATTATAAGAAAAAATCCTCCGGTGCGAATGACACTGGTCTAGATCCGGTAGAGGAGCGGAGGCTGCAGGTGGCGCCACCGGTAGAGTTGTGGCTCAATAATGATAATAATTCGTTTAGGTTTCTTTAGACTAGTAACATTCGTTATACATCACATAAATACATTAAGATATGGCTGAAAGATCAATGCTTCTGAGCTGAAGACATATTGTATTGAGATGAATACAAAGTTGTTGGTAGAAATACACACAGGTATTTGTCTCCCAGCAGGTTTGATGCAGTCCTCTGCTATGGATAATCCCCCAGCACTTTGGCAAGCACCATATTGTCACCACTTAGATGAGACACCACATGACCAGACTTAACCAGCAAAGGCTTCCGGAGATCAGCATCCCCTTCTCCATCCTCGCCACTCTCCACCAAAACTCACCTCCTGACATACTCCCCACCACTCCAGCCCCCCAACCTCCCAACCACCCCACCACCCCACCTCCCCGCAACCACACATCTCTAAACGCATACCTCCCCACCACCCCACCATCATACTTCCCTAAGTCCCTTCGTCACCGTCTCCGCACCTTCCACATCCCTACTTCCCTACCTCCCGACCTCCCCAACTCCCCACCTCCCATCCACACCTCCCCACCATCCCGACCTCCCCCACCACAATACCCAACTCCACATCCCATCAGAAGCCACTCCCATAAACCAACCTGCCTCCACCAACCAGTGTGTCACTACCAGCTCTAGGTGTCGCCAGTCTGTGAAGATTGATGTCGGTTTGATGACGCTGCTGGGCGCCCTGTCCCCGTTGTGAGAGGCGGGGAACCGGCCGATTACGGCCCCCAGTGCCGGCCGGACGAGCAGCTCACGCCGGGAAGGGACCTGCTGGTGATGCTCATCCTTATATAGCTGTCTTATTGGGTCGGCAACAACGGATGCCATCCCCGAAGGGGTTGGCCGGGGGAAGGGGCTCGAGGCCCCGTCGGTCCAGATTCAATCAACGCCATATTATTAAAGAGTTGCACATCATTAGGGTTGGGGGCATGGTGAACCGTACGGAAATCCCCACATGTGCCGGCGGGTGGACCCTGGTCAGGCGTGATAAGCGGTTCTTGATGTAATCATTACCTTCTCCGCAGCTTGTCCTGCATTATCGCTCACATTCAGTTTCTCTGTCAGTCTTACTCGATCAGAGATTTGTCACCATCATTCTCTCTGTCTGACACTCTCCTTTGCATATCTCAGTATATTTGAGCTATATGTTTGTCTACTTATGTCTCTCTGTTTAACCTGGTGACATCCTCTTTAAGAAACAAGTAAAGGACGTTGCATTGACAGCAGATGTCATTGTCCATGTATTAGATATTCCGAAGATACAAACATCACAAGGGTCAAACGGATTTAAAACAATAACACGTAAAATCGTTCCACTATAAAAATAAAGCCGTTAATTGATAACAATGAATACAATATGTTACAGGTTACAAACACAAAAGCATCGTATCCTGAATACTAAAAGCTAGGCGCGATGGACCAATGAGTTGAGCGTCTGCCTCCCGTCCTTGTATTTATTACGATTCTACCTCTCGAGTTTGAACCTTGGTTGAGTTAAACCAATGACACGGCATTGCTAGGAAAGGGCAAGGAGCAGTAGAACTGTCTGCGATTGAAAGTTCCTCTGCTAATCAACTAATACCCCTCCACCCACAAAAAGAGAACACATTTCCGCTGGTGTGCGGCGGGCATTCCTCTCAAGATGCACCAGCTTTGCATTCAGCTATGTCTTTGTGAAAGTGTATATTGCGAAGGAGACATACCTAGAGGAGGGGTGAGGTGTATTGTTAAAGGGATTGGCGTTGTCTCCTGACAAAAACACATCCCTATGAAGCTTTCCCTATGAGGTTGCGGCATCGCCAGCTTACGAAGGCCTCAGGAAGCTACCCATAGCAATATGTGAAATGACAGTTTTAATGCTTCCTCATAAGTCGTTTTTAAGCATATTACAACGCTATTGTTTACATGCCTTATATATAACACAAGGAGCTTTCGTCTTACAGTTGCTGCCATATTTCTGTAAATAAAACAATATTGTAGAATGGCTAAAGCTCGAATCTGTGGTTGCGTAGGCAGACTATAGTGAAATCAATAGAGCCAAAGAGAAAGGAAGAGTATAAAGTATAAAGGAATAGAGAGAGTCAAGCCCTCTGGTTTATTATTTATATGGTACATGGGTTCATTGTAGAGTATCACCCCACCCTTTTCCCCAGATGGGAAACAAGCATTATTGGCCCTACCAATAGGGAGCCAGCATTCCTTGTCCCCATGGCTACCAGTGGTCTGCCCACCACCACCAAGCTGTGTGGCCCCCCTTTGGCCACCACCAACCTTGACCCTGAGTGTGGTGATCCTACCCAGTAGAGGGGGAGGGGGTAGGCCCTGATTGCAGTTACACCAAGCCCTGCCAGCACCACTATGTCTATTTACATCCCACTCAGCCATCACCAGCACTTACATATATATACATACATGCACTTGGTCAGGTATATCTGTTTAGTAATAGAACAGTTGCATTCCCTCCGATGCCGTGAATCGGAATATTTTACAATATGACAGCCGATGGCTGAGGAGGCTGGATAATATATATGGAATCGTCCGTCCTTAGTATACTTGCATAACGGCTTATACAGCATATATATTACATGCTAGGATTTACTTTACTTTCGTTTAGGGCGTTGTTTATTTATAATGGTTCACTGTGTTAATTCTCCGGGGAAGTTCTTTTCTCTGAACTTAATGTATTATGCAACTAGACTTGCAAAACATGGAGTTGCTTGGTTGTTTGTTGAAGTTTAACTTCCTGGCAACATATAATGTCATATCCGGACGGGTACTGACTTGTGACAGTGCATACTCACAGCAACTTTATAGTGCTGCCCCACTGGGAGACCGTACCGCCCGCATCGTGACCTGATATCCCACAGAGCCAACCAGCGATTGAATATCCTAGCAATGCGGAATACATGTCTAGGGTACGACACAAATACATATTTAAGTCAACGGTTCGACTCAACCAGGGTTCATGTCCGTGGCTTCGACTCACACACTATATGACTCAGGAAACGGAGGCTAAAACGCGTGTACCTTAACACTTTTCTTTCTTTGAATGCCTAGAATGCCAGCTTTCCTTTGTCATTTTTATATAATTATATTTCATATTTAGTATAATAAACTTAGTCAGTTGGGGAAAGAGCTATGGGATCCCAGTACCGTATACAATTCACAAACCAGATATGGTATCTGCTAGTGAAGGGAGACTTCCTAACAAAATATTCTGTCAGACAGAGAAGTCCGAAACGAAATTCAATTGGATGAGGAGAGCGGAGATGTATTGTCTGAAACAGCGGGAAGCATGGGCTAGCTGCTAGAAGAAAGCCCGTATTCAGGGGTCTTGGGTACCCTGGGGTCCTGGGGGAGGGGGGTCCCTGGGTCCTGTAAACGGGTGTGAAGATGTGAAATTGCTTCGTAGATAATGGCGCAGTCAGGCACACCAAACAAGAAAAACCTATCGACTGTGTGAAATGGGAAGGGCAACGCAGGCGACAGGGAATAGGAGATTATAATGCAGCAATTGGGCGAAGTGGGGAGGGAGGAGAAGAAGGGGGAGGGGGGTCAGAGCGGCTGAAGTGACAGTGGTCAAAGGTCAGCGAGTGAGGGTCAGTGGGCGGTTGGGAGTGTGATGGGAGCCGATTGGGGTGGGGGTGGGGTGGGGGAATGTGTGGGGTGCTTGGAGTCTGGGGTAGGATGTCGGGCTTCGGGGGAAGGGTGTGGGGGTGGAGGAGATTTGGTGGTGATTGAGGTAGTGAGCTAGATGGAGATTGGGGCGGGAATTAGGTGAAAGGAGCAGTTAGGAGTGGTGAATAGGGAGTGAGTACTGGGGAGTGGGGAGTCGGGGTTGGGGAAGCAGACGGGGCTGCGAGGCAGGAAGAAGGGCGGGGAGTGCGGGGCTGAGTGCGGCGGGGAATAGGCGGAGTATGCGATGGATCACGGCAACACCCGGTCAAGTATGAAGCCGGGCACTGACAGGCGAAGGCGGGGGTTGGGAGCAGAGAGGGCAAGGGAGAGGAGAGGGAGAGTGGGGGGCAGGGAGCGTGGGGGGATCATGGCGGTGAGAAGGAGGAATGGAGGTAGGAAGGAGGGTGGGATGCCGGGGAGGTTTGGGGAGTAAGGGAGGATGGGACTGGGATGGGTGGTGGGTGGGGGTGGGGGGGGAGGGTTGGGACTGAATGGATAGTAGCGGTGTGAGGGAGGGTGGGGGTCGGCTGGAGGGTGGGGCTGATAGGGAGGGTGGGAAGGAGGGTTGGCGTGGGAGAGAGGGCGATGTTGGAGGAAGGGTGAGAGTGGGACGAAGGGTGTGGGTGTGACGGAGTGTGGAGGTGGGAGGGAGGGTGGGGGCGGAAAGCGTTGGAGTGGAAGGGGTGGTGGTGGTGGAAGTGCGAGGGAGGGTGGGGGTCGGAAGGAGTGTGATAATCGGAGGGATAGAAGGGGTGAGAACCAGATAGGGTTGGGTCAGATGGTGAGGGTTGGAGGGAGGTTAAAGGTAGTAGGGAGGGTGGTGCTGGGAGGGAGGGTGGAGTGGTGGCAGGGGTACGGATGGCATCTGAGTGAACATTGAAAAACTAAGAATGGCTGACTAATCTCTCTCTGCGAATGACCTTCTCCGAGAATACACCGCACCTTTCTCACATTCTCACACCCTACAATCAATCAATCAATGGGTGCCGTCTTCTCGAAGAAGGTTGGCTACAACCTAGCAGCAATTGCTGAGCCCGAGTTCAGAGATGAGGGTGGGTGTCAATTATCGGTGTTGTTCCTTGAGGATGTACGATGTACATACAGTAAGGTTGGGGATGCACGTATCCAGCCTCGTTCACAATCGGCAGGGTAATGTGTCGCTATTGTAGGAATTGGCTGAAAATGGCCTGAACTCATTTCGTTGACAACACTGCCAATTCCCTCCCGCACCCCTCCCCCTCCACCTACCCCGTCCAAACACCCGCACACCCATGATGACTGCTCAGGCAATTTCCGGCAGACATACGAATCTGTTGGTGCCATTACTCTATTTACCCAAAACCTGATTTCTCCACATGAGAAACAAAATGTTGACTAGGGATGCAGACTGAACCAATTTGTGGGTAAAAACTAAAATGTTAAGGATTTACTGCTTTAATAATATTGTGATAATTACCAATTCAGAGTTCAGACCCATCCTGACGGTTGAAACCTAAATGCACACGCGCAATGATTAAAGAAGCTGTAGTAGTGTTAATTAGTTCATTCACTTCTCAGGCAAGGTTCCTCAGAGACATGTGGGCGAGGATAGGATGATAGCATCAGTGAGTGTTGGTAGTGTTATGGTAAGCAGGTGGGTATGCTTTCTGTTCTAGGCGCAATATTACCCATTATCATCACCTACATCATCACTTGCAGTGTCCTAGATTATATACAAACTATGCCCTCTAGGGTTGTTGAACGTACTCTGTGTATGCATAGCTAATTGCATCACATATATTTGTAAGCATTAAACCGGTTTTTGGAAGTAAACTGCCTTCAGATTCAAGGGGATGAGTGTGGTAGTCTGTTCTGACCTCTCCACCAAGGACTCAGAAGGACGGGTGGGTGTGGATAGGGTGACGATATCAGGGAGCCTATGTGGCACTTAAGAGACGAGTGCAGAATGCAAGAAGTGTGGGTTCGAATCCTGCTAAAGACGCCATACTCATGGCATCAATTATGTCATCTCAACCAGCAATGACATGACCATTGTAACCAATCCACTTCCTGCCTCAGACTTGGAGACCTGGGTCTACTGGATTTCTGCAATATACACAGATCGATTGACTGGAATATAGACATTGAGCCTATGCTGAAGACTTAGTTATTTTTCAGAGAATACATTATATATAATTACAAAACAAAGACATTTCATTAAAGGAAAGGTATGATATCATTTAATATCTTGAAACGCATATTGCCCCCTTGTATACTATTTTCATGAAACTACAATTATACGCCGTTTACTATTAGAACTCATAGTTCCATTTAGGTATCAAGGAGTGCTATTGCAAGGAGCTTGGGTGCTGACAAAAAATACATTATTCAATGAATACAGTGCGTGTACTAACCAAATCTGACTAAGAAAGAAAAATCCACACTATTGCACAGCTCACCTGTATACATCATTGCAATGTCCCCGTCCACCATAACACGTCCTCCTTAACCGAGAATAAAACCAACTCAAAACCTGCAGACATTCTTGCGGATCGGTCTATGTAGTCCACCTCTCGCTGTGGCACCATGAGGAGTGTACACCCTGCCTATCGACTTCTCCTTTGCCCCAATCGCTAGCTGTCATTTAACCCTTGGATGACAGCTCGCAAAGACCGGAGGAACGATCTATTTCACCTACAGACAGTCCACTTTGTGTGGGGCGTTCTGTGTGTGGTGTGTGTGTGTGTGTGTTGAGTAAGGGAGAGAGCGCAGGGAGCGAGGGAGGGAGGGCGGGGAGGAAACAGATCGCGGTGGTACTGGTCATTACTCACGGAACTCACTGTGCCTACAAGGCGATCACCTGACATCTATTACTAACGGTCTAACGTCAAGAGTGTAGACAGTAACAGTCCTCAGGGACAGGGTTGTGGTGGGCGGGGGGCGGTGGAAAGGCGTGAATGGGGTGGAGGGTTGCCTTCAATATTCATATGCCGTGGAGATAAGACAGTGGGGATGATGTTGATATCGATAGGTAGCACGGGCCCAGCTTCCATATAGGCAGGCACGCAAATGCATAGCACCTGAAATAACACTTTTTATTAAAATCTTTGGTGTTTTTACTGTGTTTGATTGCATCGCATTTTCTTCTGCATTTGAATCTGCTCATATTGATACGTAGCAGGCGTCTAGATACCATATACGCAGATAGGCAAGTGCGTACCACATGATAGTTAACCTTTGAGTAAAATAGGTAAAGTGTTTTAATGGTGTTTGATTGCATTACCTTATATTCCCATAGAGTTTGATTCCATATGTGCACCTCCGGCAAGTCCCAACCTAGATCTCCGCATACAGAGGAGATATGGGGTGATTGTGACGAACCGCATTCAATAGTAACAATTTATAAATAACCATGTGTTGCAGCTAGCACTCATCATCATCATGCTGTCGGTCGTGATGCGACAAAGACTGCTTTCATTACGTGACTGCCGCTCTCCATTTAGCTCTCTGCTGTGAGAGTTGCGTCCATGAGTCGGTCTTAATATCTATCAGCTTCAGGTTCCTCTTGATGGTATCCTTGAACAGGAGAGGAGGGCGGCCTCTCTTTCTGTAACCAGAAGACAGTTGAGAATAGAGGATCTGCTTAGGTACCCTGTCTGATGACATCCTCATGAGGTGTCCAGTCCACCGGAGATTCTTTTTAATCAGAAGATCTCATTTCATGAAAGCTGGCTGCAAAAGTGATGAAGTGCTGCTGGCTTTCACACTGGCAAGAACATGTCAAGACAGGCGCAAAAGTATTTGTCCCTGCAGTGGCTGGTCGGGACATGGTGGGAGTTCCATACATCAACCGCCCTTAATGCAGCTAGCACTATTAACCAGTATATCTCGCTAGCAGAGAAATTTAACACGTTTTGTACTTGGTTTTTTAGTAAATATAGTTTATTCATACACAAATACTTGTGTTAGTACCATGATATTGTTCTTCCAACCATGTACACATGATGTTGTTTACAGTATGTGTATAATTATGTAGTCTGGTGTTGCCACGGGAGGCTAGTGCTTGTCAGCTGAAATGATAAGACTATTTGTTTAATGATTTACATATGATATAGCTTGGCAACGGACACATTAAATAGTAAATATATGTGTGTAGTATACATTAACATTAAGCTGAAGTTAGGCATGATTGAGGTGTACAAATGTGATAAGTTGTTACCCGCATATACGCTAATGCAGTTGATCATGCTGCGTTGGATTATCAGAGGCGTGAGATGATATCCATGGGGTGAAATATAGTCATATGTATTGATTAGTTCAGTCATTAACAGAGTGGGTAGGTGTATGGTTTTCCTTCCTAGATGTCTCTACATGCAGTGGCAGTGGTTAGCGCACTGCCCCAGCATGTGGGTTCAATTCCCGTTCCAGGCCGAATATTTCCCATGTCCACACCCCTAAACATCGGTCACCATGACCATGATCCTGTACAAGCTATGCGCTCTATGCTTGGTGAACATACCTGTGTAAAGTCCTCGGCTGGAATATGTGGTTGCGTAGGCATGCTATAATGCAATCAATACAGACAAGAAGAGAAAGAAAGAGGATAAGGAATGAAAGTAGAGAGAGAGACAATGCCCTGAGGTTTATTATTATATAGTGGTACATAGATCTGGTATGGGATACCGCTTGACCGTGTTCTCCAATTAGAATCAAGCATGTACAGTTCCACCAATGAACATCAAGCATTCCTGTGTCACCATGGCTACTGTGATCTGCCCACCACCACCATGCAGTGTGGCTGCTTGGCCACCACCTGCCTGAGCTGAGTGTGTGGTGATATGTGCATAACAGAGGGTAGTGAGTAGAGCTCCAAGTGCCCCTTACAGTTACACACTATCTCTAGTGTCTCTTTCACACTATCTACCTATTACATAATGACTATTGACCATAATTAAACGATCACCAGCAACTACATACATACATTCATGCACCTGGCACTATATACCATTTACCATTATAGACCATTTGCAATCCCCCACCAATGCGTGTTATTGGAATATGTTACACCTGTGTATGTATATGTAAGTTCCTTGCCTCTATCTATGTAATTGTAACAATTAAAACAATGTACAATGCCAGCGGGACGAGTGTAATAGTTTGTGCTGAGCTGTCAGGCAAGGAGCACCTAGACAGGTAGACGTGAGTAGGGTGGTGACCACAGGAAGCCTAGGTGGTGTAATGGTTTGCACAATTGCCTGGAATGCAAGAGCTGTTGGTTCGATTCCCACTCTAGGCCCAATATTTTCCAGTTTCATCACCCCACACCATTGTTTTCTGACGAGCTCCTGTTGAGCGAACCTTTCCCTAATACCCAATGGCACATCCACCACGCCATCAAAGTGCAATATAATGAAAGCTGTAAGAACCCATTTCGTATTAATTTACATTTGGGAGATGGGTTTCTATATTTATCTTATTCAAAGTGCAATTTTTTTAATCTGGGATGAGTATTACGCATATTTATGTTATCACCAACGAAAACAAATTTGAAATTTCCTCAGCCCAACTAACGTGGACATGAGATAGCATCGAGACAGTTGGCAAGCATGGTATCCTATTTCCTCTTTCCAAATTGATTTGCAAATATTCCATTCACTGAGACTGATAGACTCAGGTGGCTGTGGGAGATTCGTCCGTGGGATTCTTCTCCCAAGATTCCCCAAATTAAGAAGACCAACTCCCCTTCTCCCCACCCAAATCACCCTATCCTCCACCCTCTCCCCACCTCACCGAACTCATCCCACCACCCACTCCCAACATCAGCCACTTCATCCTCCACTCACTCCCACCTCATTATCCACCTTCTCCCCACATCACCCAACTCGTCCCACACCCACACCGCACCTCACCCATCCCATCTTCCACCATCTTCCCCTTCACCCCCTGTATCGTCCACCCAGTCTCCAATCACGTGTATCCTCCACCCCTCCTCACCTCATCCACCCCATCCACCACTCACCCCCCCCCCCACCTCACCCACCCATTTCACACACACTCGCCACCACACCTATCCCATCCCCCACCCACCCCACCACACCCACCCCATCCTCCACCCTTGCCGACATCCCTTTGAAGCATAATGTATAATGCATCGCAAATATTACAGCATCTTATAATGATGAAATTTGCTTAGATCTTGGGGAGCCATATATAATCGATCAGCGATTGAACGGGAGAGGAACACTTTTTTTAATTTTCAAATAAAAAAAAAACACAAGACAGAATGCAAAATACATATGGAAAATCAGAAATCAAATACCGTTCATGTACAAATGGGATTCTCTGAATTGGGTGAGCTTTATCGTGCCGTATTTGACTGTTTATCATTTGTTGATTGCCAACAAATCACGATTAGATTAGATAGCGATAAGGTTATTGATTATGGTTTCCATAGTCAGGGGTGTAGCTAGGCGTACGTGCATATGCCAAAACGTCCACATCGTTTTGTAAAAAATAAAAAAATAAAAAAATAATAAAGAGAGAGAGAGAGGAGGCATGTAGTAGTCCAGAGTGTCGAGAACTCAAGTCTAAAATATGTAAAATCCTCCAGATTAAGCTTAAGTGGACGCATAAACCTCTTGGCGAAATTAGGAGTACACATCGTTAAAGGTCTAGCTACGCCCCTGGTAGTCTAGCCCGACTCAGCACACTCTGATAGATAGTCTTTTGGGGCATGCTTTCAAAATAAAACCAGCTACATAGTGCACCGGGCTATGTACCTTTACTAAAGCGAGATAATGCAATCAATGAAACTAATCTGCATTATTTCACCAGAATTTTATTAATATTTATTTTCTTGAAGATTTACACTGCCTATCAGGGATAAGTCTGAATAGACTTGTTTTCACCATTAGACAGTTTGTCCATAAGCCGGAGCCTACACTTTTACCGACCCAAGGGATTTTTAACCTCCCACACCCTATAGACATGGTATGAGAGCAACTGGACTTTGATGATGCTGTAAGTTATACACAGCGGTGTTACCTTCCGATTTGATGCGCGAGAAGGAAGAACAGAGGCGGAGGTGGGAAAACTGAGGCGTTTATTGTGACGCCTCGGGCAACATACAGAGAAACAGTGAACATAACAATAAATGACAAAGTAAGGTACAACAGGGTAACTGAGGAGGTAAACAGGCTGAGGAGGCACATAGCAATACAGGGGGCTCATGAGGAGCAGGGGGCTCGCGAGGAGCAAAGAGTCAGGGGCTCATGAGGAGCAGAGGATAAATAGTGAGGGGCTCATAAGGAGCAGTGTCAGAGTTGGTAGAGGGGGGGCCGAGGAGCCCTCCGCCGCAGAGGGGGGAGGGTAGAGGAGGGAGAGTTGGGTGGGTGGGTGGAGAAGAAAAGGGGCAGAGAGCTGGAAGGCGGCTGGAGGCTGAGTGCCTGAGGGAGGTCGGCGGGCGGCCTTATAAGGGGGGAAGTGGGCAGAGGCAGGAGGGGGGTGAGTCGCTCAGGGCCGGGGGGAGGTGAGCAGTGGCGGGGCTGAGTCGCTCAGGGGCGGGGGGAAGTGAGCAGTGGCAGGAGTGAGTCGCTCAGGGCCGGGTGAGTCGCTCTCCCTCCCCTCGCATCAAACGAAATGCTTCGCATTACGACCGATGCGCGAGAAGGAAGAACAGAGGCGGAGGTGGGAAAACTGAGGCGTTTATTGTGACGCCTCGGGCAACATACAGAGAAACAGTGAACATAACAATAAATGACAAAGTAAGGTACAACAGGGTAACTGAGGAGGTAAACAGGCTGAGGAGGCACATAGCAATACAGGGGGCTCATGAGGAGCAGGGGGCTCGCGAGGAGCAAAGAGTCAGGGGCTCATGAGGAGCAGAGGATAAATAGTGAGGGGCTCATAAGGAGCAGTGTCAGAGTTGGTAGAGGGGGGGCCGAGGAGCCCTCCGCCAAAGAGTAAGGAGAGGGCTCGAGGCACGCCCGAGGCGGGGCCCGGAGAGGTGTGAGGTGCGGGTTCCCTGTGTGGGCGGGAGTGTCCGGGGCCTAGGTCGACAAGGGGGTCAGGCTCCCTCTCGGGGCGGGGAGTGTCCGGGGCCTGCGTCGACAGGGAGCGGGCGGCCAAAAAAGGGGGAGGCCCGCTCCTTGGCGGGATCCGGTGAGGAGGTCCGACGAGGGTCGAGCAGGGGGGCAGCGAAGTCCTCGGGGCTGGATGGGGTGGTGGTCGGGGTCTGGGCGGCGATGTTGTTGAAGGCGGTGTCGTGAGGATCGGCGGCAGAGGGTTCCTCCTGAGGCTGGACGGGGGGCGGGTCAGGGGGGCAGAGGAAGGCAGTGTCGCCAGGGTCGAGGTGGACGTCTGGGTCGAGGGTGGTGGGCGACTGGCGCCGGGCGGCGGTGGGAGCCTTACTGAGGGGGCACTGGGGCCGGGTGGCGGTGGGAGCCTTGCCGAGGGGGCGCTGGGGCCCGAGGCGGGTATGGTTGCCGGAGGGAACGGCGGTGCCGAGGCGGCGGGCAGGCCGCGCCTCGGGCAGCTGGGCGGTAGTGTCCGGAGGGCTGGTAGCAATGTGCTGGGCAGGGCTGTGGTCTGTGATGGGCGACTGGCGCTGGGCGGCGATGGGAGCCTTACTGAGGGGGCGCTGGGGCCCGACTGGGAGGTGGTTGCCGATGAGGTCGGCAGTGCCGAGGCGGCGGTCAGGCCGCGCCTCGGGCAAACTGGGCTGGGCTGGGCTGTGGTCTGAGGTGTTGTCTGGCAGAGGGTTCCTCGTGAGGCGAGGCTGGGCTGGGTTGTGGTCTGAGGAGTGAGGTCCGAGGTGATAACCCCCGGCTGTGACTGGGCGGCGCTGCGATCGGTGGTCTCTGGGAGGTTGTCGGTGGAGGTCGCGGGGCTGTCGGCAGTGGTGAAGGTGAGGCGCCGGAAAGGGCCCCCCGGGCCGGCCGGGGGGGAGGCCGGCGGATCAAAAATCCGCCGAGGCGGCCGGGGTCTGTGCTCCCCGGGGCGGTGCTTGAGGTGGCGGCGGGGGGTGCGCTCCCCCGGCGAGGTGTGCCCGAGGTGACGGGATGTGCAGTGTGCTGTGCGCCGTCTGATGGCGAGGGGCCGTGATCTGTAGGATGGGGGCCTCGGCGCCCGAGGGCTGGTCCCGAGGTGCCCGGGGGGAAACCGGGGCAAAGCGCGGCGAGGCGCGTCGCGGCGAGCCCGAGGAGGGGGCCGGGGCGGCCGCGGCGGTGGTCCGGGCTCCCTTCCGCGGTGGCTGAGGTGGCGGGGGAGGGCGCGCCCCCCCGGGGACGTGTGCCCGAGGTGCTGGGATGGGCGGTGTGGTGTACGCCGTCCGCCGCATCTGGGTGGGCGGGCGGCGTCCCCTCGGGCGCGGCGGTGAGACGGCTGCCTTGTTCTTGCTGGGGGTGGGCCGCCCCCGGCGGAGTCGCGTGAGGCGGGGGCGGGGGGGAGCCCCCGCCTGCGGCGCGCGCCCGAGGTGCTGGGGCGGTCGGCGTGGTGTAGGCAGTCGGCGTTGCACCAGGCGGTAGCCCTCGGGCTCTCCTCGATTCGAGGGCGTCCAGGCGGGCGTGGAGGTGGGCGGTGGTGGCGCGCTGGTGGGGCGGGTGGTGGCGTGGCGCGCTGGAGGGCTCCAAGGTCGAGGAGAGCCTTGAGAATCTGAGCTATCTCGGTGCCCGAGGGCGCCGGGGGAGAGGCCGGGGCCGAGGAGGCCGACGCGCCTCCCGGCGCGCCCGAGGAGGGTGCCGGCGTGGCCAGGGCGGTCGCCCGGGGGCTCTGGCGGCCCGTGGCCTTGTCGTGTCTGGGCATCCTGGAGCGGTCCGAGGGGATGCAGCGGTCCGAGGTGTAGGCCCAAACAGGAAAAAGAAGAAAAGGGGCAGAGAGCTGGAAGGCGGCTGGAGGCTGAGTGCCTGAGGGAGGTCGGCGGGCGGCCTTATAAGGGGGGAAGTGAGCAGAGGCAGGAGGGGGTGAGTCGCTCAGGGCCGGGGGGAGGTGAGCAGTGGCGGGGCTGAGTTGCTCAGGGGCGGGGGGAAGTGAGCAGTGGCAGGAGTGAGTCGCTCAGGGCCGGGTGAGTCGCTCTCCCTCCCCTCGCATCAAACGAAATGCTTCGCATTACGACCAAAGCTTGTCTATTTACTCTACTTTCTTACATGACATGAAACTGCACTGAATACCGGTCGCACATGTTTTCCTGATATATTTTGGTACAATAAGTGGTCAAGTAGTGGAATTCCAATTTTGATGGAAAATTAGACTTCCTCATCCCACTGCTCCTTGCCCTCTCCTACTAATACCGAATGTCAGCGTTGTTAGATACACAAGTAAAAATGTAATTCATAGGTTTTACTCAGCTGGGGTTCGAAGCCGACTATCCTTCCTTCCAATTCCTACCAACACCAGAGCCGGTCCCCCAACTCAATGGACCATCAGACTGGTAGTAACTATGCTCTACACCATACAGCATAGGCTGCCTGCCCAGTTTTAATGTTCAGAATGGGGTGTGCTGCATACCGCGCAGCAAAATCCACTTCCCTGTCACCATGTACAAACCAAATATGATCACTTCAATGGCTGGAACGCCAGTGCCTCTGTACTAACAAAATATGTGTTCAGATGAATACACTATTTACCGCAAAGAACAACATTGGATCCACAATACCAATAAGCACAGTCGTATTATACTGTAACTCCCCCACCACCCCCAACAAGGAATTTCCTCCCCATCTCAAGAAATGTTTCCCGGCATATAATCTGCTTAGCATCGGATCATTAGGCTCAGGAGGGGCGGCTAAGTTCCCGGGTCTCATCGGATTTCTTGCGCTTATCTATGATATTGCCGCCAAGACTAATGAGACAGCGAAGGGGCTTTATCTTCGTTAATTATTCACGGCCATTACTAAAATGGCTCAGGGTTCTAATCGCTGGGTCTAACTCCATCATCCCTGTATGCCCAGCTGATTTACTCTATCTCCGATAGAGGTGCGCCTGGTGTACGTTGATCACCGCCTACCGGGATCCTGATGGAACACCTGTAATAAGCCTCAATGCATAGCAACAATTAGCGGATGTTTTCATGGTGGTCCGCAATGGCCATGGCTGCCCAATCAATGAACTGCGTTCATTGGCTTGGCGGTGGGGGTTGGCGATGGGGGATAGGTATTCAATGAACGCTTTTGTTGTGTATCATTGCTGGTTGAGATGACATCATTGATGCCATGATAAAAAGGTGTGCACTTGTGACAAGATGAAACTTTCTTAAAGTTTCCTATATCCAGCTTGATCACAGATTCAGTACACATGAAATAGGTCTAAAAGTGGATCAATAATTAGCGGATGTTGTAATGGTGGCCAGCCGTGGCCACAGAAGCCTGCTTAATGAACCATGATCATTGGCTTGGCAGTGAGGGTTGGCGGTGGTGGATAGGTATTCATTCAATAAGCGTTTGTTTTGTGTATCATTGCTGGTTGAGAGCATATAATTGAATCTCGTTTAAAAGGTGTGCAGCTGTGACAAAACGAACAATTCGTAAGGTGTCCCATGTGCATGTGGATCGCAGATTCAGTAGACATGAAATAGGTCCCAATGCATAGCGACAATTAGCGGATCTTTTAATGGTGACCTGCAGTGGCCACATACACCCGAGTAATGAACCCTGGGCATTGGCGTGGCATTGGAGAAGACATAATGAATAACCGCTTTGGTTCCTGGTTGAGATGACATAAGTGATGCTGTGTTAAAAGGGCGCGTGACTGTGGCAAGAAGTCCGATCGGTTTTAAGTTTCTGTCATTTTTCTAAGATGAATATATTAAATTGATTGTTATAATCTAGTTCACTTTCATTTGGAGTAACTTGGATTTGAAATGGCTAACATTTGAGGTAATTGAAGTGTAAACATGGCACATTCATTTTGGCAAGCACGCCCATACTCTCACATCAGACTCATAGGCGTCTGCAGTGACATGTTCTAGTAAACAGAAAGAAATGCTAAGTTAATAAGTGCATGAATATGCAAGTTATATATCTATAATCAAGTCTGGATAATTGATTTAGGTTCGAAACTTTGTGGCTTTATCGGACTACACAGCTTTAAAGTTTCCAATGCAAATTTCACCACAGATTGAGTGAGGAACCACGCGGAGAAGGAATGCAGGTGTTCCGTCTTTATGGTGAAGAGGCCGGAGTCCTTGGCCAAACAGCTATAAAGTAGGAAGACAAGGCAGAGCTGGTGTAGACTGAGTGAGTAGAAAGGGTATGCGCAACGCCCCTCCCCTGCCACCACCCTTAACCATCATCAACAAAGCATCAACACACCAAACATCCCACACAACTATCAATCTGTTTAAACACATTGAACATTATATAAGACAGACAAAATGTCTTGTCAACAATAAACTTAGGTTGTTTTATAAGAGAAATATGTAACCCACAACGATTGTTTGAGTACATTATACAGTAGGAGCCACTCCCTTAATTCTACATGAACGGTGCTGTGACTAATACAACACTGACCAAACTTAGATTATTTAGAATGTCAATTCCAATAGTAAGATGGCCGGAAGACCAGTGCTCCAGCGCTGACAAATGTCATATTCAGATGGATAAGTACTTTACACGCACAAAAAAAAAGTCAAAGAAAAACAAGAACACATCGGCGAAACAGAGACATTTGGGGGAAATATATGAATACTGGCTGACAAAGTTATTGGCTACAGCTACTGCCCAGACTCCAATCCAAAGGATGCTGTGTAAATAGGCGGATTTTAAATCGCAGGTCGGTCATGATAAGACCATGGGGGTAGCTACGAGGTACAACCCTAACATGCATCCAACCAATTCAATCCGAACCAATGGATCTTCATGGTTGGCATGTGTTATTCCTCATCCCACCCATGCCAAGTACCAGGTGTGGAACCGACATGAATGAGCCGTTACATCATATGTTTGACTCTACCAGGGCTGGAAGCCAGTTGTAAACGTGCCGGCTGGTGGTGTGGGTGGTGTAAATAGGTCAAATGAAAGCACTACAGGTAATGAAGGAAAACAGGGTAAGAGTGAAAAGTAAGAGAATGAGACTCTTCAATTTATTGGCTTATCTATGTTTTTCAGAATTCAAGATGGCCATGGTCACATGATTCCATTCATCAATCACAGTACAATGCAGTGGTCACATGACTTAATCCTCCAATTAGAATACAATGCAGTGGTCAATGATCATAACAATACCATGGGGGGGGAGGGGGCATGTGAGGTGACTCTTCCAAAGACTTTTCTTAGCCAAGCTCGGAAGTGACACTCCCTCCAAAGACTATTCAATTATACAAATTCTATACGCAATGAATAATAGTTTACCAATTTCACACCTCCTCCATATGCCTTTGGGTTTTTATATTTTAACATTTATCATTATATAGACAGTTTGCAATTTATTATAGTAACTTCATCTCGGTTCACATGTATTAAATCGGACAATTTTACACAGTGTTCCACCAGGTGGCATCACTGTATTCGGATCTGAACCTCAGTCGGGCATCACCGGCATCCCGATAACGCCCCCCCCCCCTTATTTATTGTTCTTCAA
The DNA here is from genome assembly GCA_030323885.1 of Branchipolynoe longqiensis. Lineage (NCBI taxonomy): Eukaryota > Metazoa > Annelida > Polychaeta > Phyllodocida > Polynoidae > Branchipolynoe > Branchipolynoe longqiensis. The sequence continues at coordinate 87,733,923 of CM059191.1, read as the reverse complement.
TCAAGAAAAGAGCAGACGGGATGACCGAATGAGTTGAGTCTGTCTCCTCTTTTGGGAGATTGGGGTACCCGAACCCATGTGCTGGTGGGTTCAAACCCTATTCAAGTCAAATCAATGACTTAAAAAGGTATACTTGTTGCTTTGTAACCAGAGGATCAACATTATCAGGAGAGAACAACGACTGGTTGGCTCCGTTTCAGGACAATGCAACTGAGTGTGATGTCAGGTCACGGTGCTGGCAAACTGGTTTCCCAGTGGGGCAGTACTATAATGTCACCATGAGGGTGCACTGTCACAAGTCGGTACCCATCCTTAGATGTTACTGTGACTTAAATCAACAATAAACAAACAACAAAATCCATCAAGAAAACCAGTAAGGCTACCGAGATATGAAGTCACCGCAGAAAATGCCTGACAGCGACACACTTATACCTTCAATCGACGTCTTTGAAGTAGAATCATCTGAAGCTCGCCCCTGTGCAGTTGGTACTGCAGGAAGGAGATCACGTGACGGTGAGGCACACTGGTGTGATGTGCATTGGATGCTGCCTCCGGGACGGTGGAGGAGAGTGTGGGAGTGAGTGAGTGTGTGCGGGGAGGGTCGAGAAGCGTAGAACAATATTTGTGGTGGTGGTCATGGTACCAGTAGTGCCAGTAGTGTCAGTAGTGTCAGTAGTACCAGTAATACCAGTAGTGTCAGTAGTGACAGTAGTGTCAGTACTGGCAGTACTGCAAGTAGTGCCAATAGTATCAGTAGTGCCAGTAGTGCCAGTACTGCCAGCAGTTCCAGTAGTGCCAGTAGTACCAGTAGTGCCAGTAGTACCAGTAGTGTCAGTAGTACCAGTAGTGTCAATAGTGCCAGTACTGCCAGTAGTGCCAGTAGTGCAAGTAGTGATATTAGTGCCAGTACTGCCACAAGTGCTAGTACTGCCACTAGTGCCGGTTGTGCCAGTAGTGGCAGTAGTGCCAGTAGTGCCAGTAGTACCAGTAGTACCAGTAGTATCAGTAGTACCAGCAGCACCAGTAGCACCACTAGCACCAGTGGTACCAGTAGTGCCAGTAGTACCAGTAGTACCAGTAGTACCGGCAGTACCGGTAGCATCGGTAGTACCAGTAGTACCAGTAGTACCAGTAGTATCAGTTGGACCAGTATTACCAGTAGTGCCAGTCGTCCTAGTAGTACCATTAGTACCAGTAGTATCAGTAGTATTATTAGCGTCAGTAGTACCAGTAGTACCAGTCGTACCAGTAGGGCCAGTACTACCAGTACTACCAGTAGTATCATTAGGGCCAGTATTACCAATAGTATCAGTATTACCAGTAGTACCAGTAGTACCAATCGTACCAGTAGTACCAGTAGTACCAGTATTACCAGTAGTACCAGTATTGCCAATAGTACAAGTAGCACCAGTAGTACCAGTAGTACCAATCGTATCAGTAGTACCAGTAGTACCAGTAGTACCAGTAGTACCAGTAGTACCAGTACTACCAGTAGTACCAGTATTACCAGTAGTACCAGTAGTACCAGCAGTACCAGTAATACCAGTAGTACCAGTACTACCACTAGTACCATTAATACAGCTAGTACCAGTAGTACCAGTAGTACCATTATTACCAGTATTACCAGTAGTACCAGTATTGTCAGTAATACCAGTGATACCAGTAGTACCATCAATATCAGTATTACCAGTAGTGTCAGTAGTACCAGTAGTACCAGTAGTACCAGTAATACCAGTAGTACCAGTAGTACCAGTAGTACTAGTAGTACTAGTAGTATCAGTAATACCAGTAGTACCACTAGTTCCAGGTTCAGAACACAAGTGTCATCAAAGCCCGATGTAAGTAGTACTGCTTCCCGAAAACAGCGACGAGATGTGGGAGGCAGGGAATGAGTGAGTGTATGTGTGTAGGGGTTGGGGGGTGAAACACTATTTGGTTGGTCGGTTGTTGGAGTTTTCTGTCCTGGTAAGATCTAAGTTAATATCAGGATGGCTACCAGACTGTGACAGCGTGCACTCATGGCAGCTCTAGAGAGCTGCCCCATTGGGACATTTGGCCATCTGGAGCATGACCCAACATCCAACTCAGTAACATAATCCTAACACTTAGCGAAACAGTCCTTCCGCTATCCTATTAATGGCGAGCACCAGGCTAGGGTTTGGCACGACCTAGGAACCGAACTCCCGATCTCCCGCAAACAAGGCCTGCGCTTTGCAGATTCGGCCACCACTCCCGGTATAGTAGTATTTGTGGTGGTTGGTATGGGACCGCTAGCACCACGCTGAGAACAGCAGCGCCACAAGAGAAAACGAGCGAAGCCCCGAGGGTGAGTAGTAATGGCTCCCACAAACATGGGCGCAGCCACGTGACCGGCCTGGTTTGCAAGGGTTGTCAGGAGCGGAAGCAGGGAGCATACAGGCCGCAGTTCTGACATTGATCAGATTGTTGTGCATGGCAGGGATCTAACCTGGCAAGGCTAGCTGTTACGCAGCCTCTGTTTAAACCATTTTGTTGTTACTAAATGTAGTTTATTCAGCGAAAGATGTCTTTTGTCAGTGCCAGAGCTCTGGTCTTCCGGCCGTTCATTACAATTTGTTGGTACATAAATGACCATATCAGTTGCAATAATAACTACATGGAAATCCTGTTTGATAATTGAAGCATAATATAAATTGACTATTAGTTGTAATAGTAACTGCATATAATTCCAGTTCAACATATGTATTATGCACTTGGTGAGCATGCATCGCATGGTATTGCATGATTCTAGAATTGTCTTTAAGCACCTTGTTCTTACTTGTCTTTCTCTCTTCTTTTTTCAACAATATATAATGTATCTTCAATAGACATATATAAATTATATTCTAAATATGCAAATCAGTGGATCCAATCAGCAGTACCAAATGCAAGAAACCTGCCCATTTTTGAATCCCATCACAAATGTTCTGTATTGTGTGGCCTAATAATGGGATCGGAAGTCTGAGATTTCAGTGGGAACTTACAGCAGACAGGTTTTATGTCAATGTAAAGGAACATGTCAGGTAATAGGTTTTGAAAGAAGGTGTAGTAAGGGTGGGGTAAGGGTGGGAAGATGATCAGCATATAGGGCTGTGTAGTGCATTTGAGAACATTTATATGAGCCTGTCTCAAAAGGTGATAACTCTTTTTTTGTTTGTACATAAATAGGTTTTGAAAGAAGGTCTAGTAAGGGTGGGGTAAGGGTGGGAAGATGATCAGCATGCAGGGCTGTGTAGTGCATTTGAGAACAGTTATATGACCCTGTCTCAAAAGGTGATAACTCTTTTTTAGTTGAACATGTACCGATTGACACAAAATAGCACAGAAACGGTTACACTGAAAACACAAGGACATTTGCTTCAAATCAATATGCATTCTATTGGGATTATGAAAGACCATGAATCAGTTTATCCTGAGCAAATGCATAAGCAGATAGTATGTTGATTGTTAAAATGGGCAAAGTTTTGTCCCAAATCACTTAGCACCTTCTGAGACAGTCTCATTCATATATATATATATATATATATATATATGTACAAGGGTTAGGGCAAGGATGGCCTTTAGAATACCTATAAATGTGTCGGTTCTGTCTAGTAAACAAGGCACCTTGCAAAGCACTGCACCCATATCATCTGTGTTGCCAACATTGTATGAGAGTGCATTGATTGACACTCAACACTATGTCTCGCAGTTTCAGAGAATATACCCATATACAACAAACTCTTTGTGTCACGGAGTGTCGCGAAACACACACTTCAGGGCCAATTTCATGTGATGTGCTTGGATAAAGTAAACCCAAGCGCACAAGAAGACACAGTGTGTACGACTCTAAATGATTCTTGGAAGGGACAGTGAATAACAGTGCAAGCAATCTCATAGCTCTGGCAGTTATGGAACATTATAATGTCATTTACACTACGATAATGCAGGAACTGTCACACTTATATATATGTATGATTTTTGAGTGATTGATTGGTGGTTGCTTTATGCCGTGTCAGCAGCATAGGCATATTCACAGCGAGAATCTTTTTCATAACATCGCTTTTACATATAAAAGCAGACAATCAAGTATGTGCCAATAGGCACTCATTAAATTAGAAAGCTCACAATCATATATTTGTGGTCAAGGGAAACAAATTCCCATAGAAAAAGAAAAGTTTTAGTAATTATTGATAGAATTTATTTAGTAAACTATATGAGGTGGTACAGTCCAGCTGCCCTCAAAAAGGGTAAAATGTTTTCTTGTTTTACTTTAGTAAAAATGTCATGGATACTGTCTGCAGTGTAGAATTGTTGGCACAGGGCCACAAAATCAACGCAACTTAGTAATATGTGTTTGAATGTCAGCAGGGACTGACACCCAATACATTCAGGGGGAGGTTCCCCCTTGAGCAGAAAAGCATGTGTAAGCCACAAGTGGCCAATACCGCAGCAGCTAAGGACCACTTGGTCCCGCCAACCTCAATATCTGTATGACTTGGACTAGCCTAAGACTACAGATGCAGACATATCTCGGCGCTTGTATGGTATTTGAATCAGGGATCATACATAGATTCATGGTTTCGACGCTAACCACCAAATTGCAGAAATATGGGTTTGATACCTGATATATGCACACTTGGCCTCTACTTGCAAACCCTGTACCATGACCTATATATGCATATATGCATCTATGGCGTACTTATCTTATATGATGGTGGTCTCAGTAGTTATTCGCCTATGCATGTCCCCATTATATTTGCAAAAATACAATATTTCACACAATTTCTAAACCTAGAAATCAATCCTTCTTTTGCAATTGTACAATTCATAACTATGTGAGGTCTGTCCAACAACATCCTCTTCAGCAACATATCCCAACTTCCCACTACCCACCAATGTTTCAACTCAGTACTTTCGTGATATTCTGAGGAATGAATATGTGGGGAAGTAATGAAACAACAAAAACAGGTGCAGCTGTCAGTGAGTTGTTTACGCAAATCGACCTGTGGATATATGTCCCCTTTGTGCATTGGGCTGGAGAAGGCATTTAATATGGGAGGTGACATACGAGAAGACCCAGCTGCGAACCTCCGCTTACTTCTGCACACTGATCCATCACTGCACGCAACGTTAGACCATAGCCTTGCCTATATACCCCAACAGTCAGTCACTGGACATAGTCTAAAGGTATGATTTTACAACTGACTGACTGTGTGTGATTGTTTAAAGCTGCATAGTCCGATGAAAATATGAAAATTTCCAAATCAAAACAATTATCTAGATTTGATTCTACATATCTAATATGGATGCTGGTGCAGCTATTAAACATTTGTCACCACATTGAACGGAATACTGGGGAAATAGAACCTGTTACTGCAGAAGACTATGGTGTCAGAGTTTTGGCGTGCTTGCCAAAATTAATTGTGCATGGTCATACTTTAAATATCTCCAAGGTTAGCCATTTAAAATATAAGTTACTTCAACACTTTCTTCTTCATTTTTTCAAAATGGGGCTTCCCGAAAATAGAAGACCTATTGATATATTACGTATTGCGGTTCGGGAAGACTGACCTAGTGTTAATCATAACGCAAACATCATTCTAGAAGTGTGGCTGAGTTTGTGCGTCACGGATATCTACCATTGTCCCAGCGTCACGGACATGTACTTGATACCGCTTACGTCATACATACGTCATACGTCATACGCCAATATATGCATGAGCCACCACATTGTCCATGGTATACCTACATATCGGTACTATGTGGCGACGTGTGTTGTCTCTGCACCACCATATACCACCTAGGGCACAACGCCGAAATGCATGACGGGTACTAGCCTAGAGTCAGTTCTCGCCGCCAGGTGGCGTAGGTTGGCCACTTCTCTCCTGGATACAAATCTATAAAGACAGGCTAGTAGTCTCCACGATACTCTCAGCACAAATGTATGTGGTGTCATTGCTCCTAGCACCCCCCGCCGATACGTGGGTTAGTGGGGTCGCGTCGTTTTGCACATGGCCGTGCATTTTGAGGCTCCACTCGCCGTGTTCTATTTGAAATCCTAACGCCTCGGGTCACCCGAATCGACCGGAGCGTCATAATCGAACACGGCCTCAAAGACAGTTAACATGGACAGGTGAGTGTCAAAGAACAGTCACTTTATGATCGAATCAAAAATGTCTATACTACTCAAATTCTAGTCCTCAGTCATCAAATTTAAAAAAATACCTTCATCGTGATTTATGTGTCCGTGTCATGAATTATTCATCATATTCCCTAATAATAATTAGAATATTCCCTAATCATCATCATCATGCTGTCGGGTGCGATGTGACAAAGAGTGCTTTCATTACTTGACTGCCGCTCTCCATTTAGCTCTCTGCTGTGAGAGTTGCATCCATGAGTCGGTCTTAATGTTTTATTTGGCTAGTTCCATTGCTAATAGTCCCGTACCTCTTTCTTGTCACTCAGCTGCTTCTCGGTCGAGGAGAGTCCTGACGTTCCATTGAGCAACTGTCAGTAGTTGTATTGTGTTGCATTGTGTTCCTCCTAGCTGATTTTCCGCTGTAGATATATTACGTATTGCGTCATACGCCACACCCACACCCACACCTACACCCACACCTACATCCATATCCACAACCAAACCACAACCACAACCAAACTACCTATACCCATAGCTACAGTCAGAATTATAGCCAAAGCCACAACCAGAAATACAGCCACATAAACACACATTATCCCAACCACAACCACATCCAAAGCTACATCACCAGCTACAACGAGAGCGACAACCCCAGCCACATCAACATCCACAATCACATGTCCACCGGAAGTCTCGTATTGGCGTCCCCGTGCCGGGGCGCCACTGAATGAGACTGCCGTTGGTAAAATGACTACCCCCCCCCCCTCACCAACCCTACCCCCACATAGTACCGCCACCACAAACCCCGCCTCCCCATCCACCCACCCACCTAACCGCCCCACGCCGCCGCCGCATCGCCCGGCGATGAGTCGCGGTCGGACCCATCCACACCCGCCGAGCGGCGCTGTTCCGCCAGTATAAACCACCGTAATGAATACATAATGAAGATTAAATGATTTACAAATGAAGTAATATTTGTCTCCGTTGACATCATTGTTCGCCACCGGAACAATGGGAGCCTACGCCCCGGGGGCTGGAATTTAACAAGAAGCTGGAGCATCCCAAACAAAGCCCTCCGCTTGGCATGAGTATGTACACTGTGGTTAATTGCATTTCTCGTGACACCGAGATTAATGTCTGCGGATACCGATGGGCGGAGCAGCAGTGCTTGTGTCTACGCTGTTCTGGTTTGTATAGCATTGTCATCACTAATTATATATGCATATATATATATATATATATATATATATATATCATATATAGTCCCTTATATGAAGTTAAAGAGGAACGATGTTCTGTGCTATTTTGTGTGTGCCAGAATAATATGTGTTAAGTGCTTCTGTTGGTACTTCACGTTTCATGTTTAGGCCAAATACGAAATACAAAAATTGTTGATCGTTCCTGCCCGTGCCTGCAAAATCGCCCACCCCTGATTTTGTTAGATTTTTTATTTTGTTAAAAAAATTAAATGTGTTTGGCTAGCAACAATTCAACTTGCAGGTGTTGTATATATGGAAATTGGTAACGACTGTAATACCATCTGCATCCATTGGCATTCATAGTTATGTAATACAATTGAAATCGTGTCAAGAATTCGCAAGAACAATTACAATAACATAAATTCGCCCATGCGACCCTCAGTTGTGTTCTCAAGAGAACCTTTTATTTTTATTTGGCGTAACTGCACCATTTTTCGTTATGAAAATATTCATATCACTCCCGGGCACAGATATCATAAAATTACTCTTGCTTAACTGTCATTTTTGTTGTTGTTCAATTTTGTAAACTTCTTCTAAATACAGACAGTGCCACGACAGCTGAATGTGACAGACCAATGGCTTCTCGTGTAGATTATCGCGTTTTTTAATCCCAGTTGATTGAACCCAATGACTTGTCCAATGAATCTTCTCAGTCCATAACGTGGCATTCAGCATTACTAGGATAATTAATACAAAGACTAGTTAGCAGAATGTGACTGAGTGAGAAATCAGCTCTTGATGTTGATGTCCCAGTTGTACAGCACTACATAGTGGATATACGTGTGTCGTATCACAATCACAAGTAGGTGCCCCGTCCTGTTATTACACTGAGTGTTGTCAGGGCAGAAACCCCAACAAACAAACGTCTGATTAAAACACATATCAGTATTGGCGTAGTTGAGTTCAGCGATTGTTGCGTTCAGGCGTCTCCGAAAAATTGCCGAAAGTTGTCTACGGGTGAAACCTAATTGGGACGATTAATTGAACAGGAAACACTGAATGGTTACAGCAAGCCAATGCACCTCCCTTGATGATCTGCTTAATATCCATTAGGTATTAAATAAACAAAGAGGTATTAAATAGAGAAATACAAGGGAATGCATAAACCCACGTCCATCGCATGCTCCTATTCTCTTCTGATTTTCCCCGAGGTGAGTATCATATACCTGAGATGTTTCCTTATGCATTCATTTCTATTCCGAACAATTATCCGATTTATGTTCAGCAAGAAACACTCCCAACTATTATATACTGTTCTGCTAACTGAAATATTCCGGCGGAAGAGTAAGATGGGCAGAAGCCGAAACAAAGTGCTCTTGCTATTCCTAGTCTAGGCTGTGACACTAAGAGTTTGGCCATATTCCATGAGTTTGTGCTGTACTTCTAAGTTCTCAGCAAAGCTAACTCATGGCAACAGAATTATACAATTTTTTAAACCCACCATTGATAAGTTTACAGACATTTTCGATAAACGAAATCAATCGACATGGAGTATGACCACTACTGGACATCGGCGTAAAGAAGTGTATGCATTTAACCGTTATGAGCAGAATAAAGAAACATGCAAACAAAAAAACAAGAAGAAAATCAGAGATGGTAATTTATGTTACAAATGCAGCTCATGGCTGAACTCAACTGAATGCGGGTTTTTCAAATATATTCATCACATAGTTTTATTTTCAAAAGAATATCAGGAGCATTAATTTATCAATACAATCGGGATATTTACTTGGTATTTTCACCAACAACGCAGCATTTCTGAGGTCAGCTTCTGCTTTAACTCTTGAACACTACTTTACAAGGAATTTGCAATTGAAAATATATCACCATTATCTCGACATTAATCTACTAAATAAGTCTGACGTGCTAATAGGAAACAAAATGCTAACATGGCACTCATTGGATACGAGGGAGGACGGACTGGGAGATGCAAATGCCCCTGTTTGATTGCTGCGGGGAAGCATATTATGTTCTAATTATCATTATTATATCAAAATAGTGGCTCTCCTCAAACATCATAATCCACTTAGCGCCACAAGCCCAACTTCCCGCCGCGTGAGATTTTGATAGACACTTTCATTATTTACTTATTTAGGATCGGGATCCACACAATCAGACATCCTGACATTGGAATTGCCGGCTTTTAAACAAACTATGCATGACTGGTTCTGGTTTGTTGTGTTTTTTTTGTTCACAGCCGAAAGAATGTAATCTCACATGACAACAAACTATTCTCTCAAAGTCAGTTTCGAATAATCTGAATTTCCCGGAGTTTTTGCTGTTGAGAAGCGCGTCTGAAGCGTGAAAACCTAGTCCCGATGTTAGGTTTCATTTATCTGTAATCTCAGATTAGCTCGAGTAGTATAGCCGCGAGTAGAGCCAATCAGAGAGTAGTTCATATTTATGGTTTCATCAATTGCGATCTCATGGATGGAACTATTATTTTCCCTGGATAGAGAAATAAGTTTATTTGTTATGGCGTTATATGAGAGCAATCTTTAAGGTTATACTACTAACTATGGGGCATTTCATCGCAGATCATGAAGGGCAATTGCAGTTGCAACTTATTCAAGTAGTGGCGGACACTTATTTAATACTAGCACTGAAATACCACTGGCTGAGCATTCATGGTATTTTAGTCAGAACACTAAAATCACTTCGACTGAAACAAATATAACAAAATAACACCTAATGTGATAACGAAATACCCAAATGAGTGATCTAATTACCAGACTTCACATCAACAACTCGCATCCTGAATGGGACCATGACTGGGTTCAAATAAATATAACCAAAATACATCCTGAAGCGATAACTGAGTACTTAAATTGGTGATCTAATTTCCAGACTTTGCATTGCCAGGCTCTATCCTGAAAGGGACTATGAGCGAGTTCACTCAACAACAACAACAAACCCAACAAAACCTGAAGCGATAATCAAGGACCCAAATTAGTGATCAAATTCCCAGGTTTTCCGTTTCAAGAGTTTGTTCCGGAATGAGACCATTAACGAGTTATAATAAATATAACCAAAAGAGAAATCTGAAGCGACATGTAAGCACCGAAATAGGTGATCTTATTTCCAGATGTGGCGTTGCCTGTTTCTATCCTGAATGGGACCATTAGCATGTTAAAATAAAGATAACCCGACAATAACACCAGAGGTGATATTTAAGCACCAAATGGGTGATCGAATTTCGAGACGTCGCGCTACCAGGCTATATTCACGAATAAGTTCAAATAGATTTTTTTTGTTTAAAGGAAGCAATATTTACGTACCCAATTGCATCATCTAATTTCTAGACTTAGCATCACCAGGCTCTACCCTGAATAATACCATGACTGAGTTCAAATAAATAGATCATGACTAAAACCTGAAGCCATAATTAAGTATCCAAATGGGCGATCTAATTTCAAGACTTTGTGTTACACCTGAATGGGACCATGACTGAGTACACTCACTGAACCCAGCCTTAAATGTTGAGGATGCGCCTGCAGCTTGTTCACGTCATCCTTGTTACCTTCTAGCTAATGGTGATTACATGTATAAATAGAGGAAAGCCGGTAAGAGGGGACGCGTCATAAAGGGTGTACATCCGGTGTTGAGATCAGCGGTTCCTGAGGTAGCCTGAGGACAGAACGGGGTGTTATACGGTGGTGTGGCGCGGTGGGGAGGGGGGGGGGGTCAATTAGCGCTAATACCACACCTGTAGGATAACTGCTATATTTTGATTGGTTGTTGGAGTTTAGCATCCTAGAAATAGCTACGGTACCGATTTGGGACAGTGTACAATGACGGTGACTTTATAGTTCCGCCGCACTGGTAGACCAGGCCGCCAGCATAATGACCTGATATTCTACTTAGTCATATTATCCTGACACCGAACAAACCAATCCTAATAATGCCCCATCTCCTAATAATGCCCCACCCCCAATAGCCGATGTATATCTTTTGTGCTGGGGGTCGTTATACAACCAAATATCCCAGTAACGCCAAGCGCCTGGCTAGGAACATATATGTATCGATTTTGTAAGTCATTGGTTTGACGAAACTGGGAATTGACATCCCGACCTGCTGCAAGGGAGGCCTGGGCTCTACCGATTCGGCTAATGGGGAAGAGGAATATGTTCATCTGTGAGAATGTGAACTCTATTGTAACATATAAGTGGGGCCAAGCTAGTGCTGCCCATAGGACTGGCTTATTCATAGATGGGGCGGCGTTAGGGGGGGGGGGCGGCATTCACAATGCAGTGTTCCTAATATTGGTACCTTTTACTAGTTATACACAGCAGGAGACAGACTTGTACATCCACCATCTGTCTATTAATATTAATGTGCACTGGTCAAGAGAGCAAGTGGCCTTTGATGTCGCTGTAAGTTATAGACAGCGGTGGAAATCCAAATTGGCAGAGGTGGGGGCATGGGGAATCGAACCACCAACCTTCAGATTAGGAGTCGGACCTAGAAAAAAGTCAGACACTCTAACCACTCCGCCACACCTTCACATAATGTATTCGTTGACCACTGACCTATGTAACTGTATGTACTTCCCCCTTGTTCATTTGATACCAAATTATTGTTAATATATTCCATACTATGAGTTCCTTACTGCATTATCAAATTATCTTATCTCAGGGTTCAATAAGACGGTCACTGCCCTATCCTGTTATTGCCAAAATCTTGACGCTCTAACTGATTCAGACAACAAGTAGGGTCTTGCCTCGATGTTCAACCAGAGAATCAGAGTGGGAGGAAGTACGGCCCTTCAACAGCGACCACTGAAATCAAAATAAAGTCAAGTATAGACAAATACAGACAAGTGTCCAACAGGTGTCTCAGTACTATTGATTCCTTTATACGGACACATATTTATAAACAAAGTTTACTATCATTACTATCAGGTTTGAGTGTGGAGGCATTCAGGCTGCCATTAATTTCATTTGGGTCCAGTATATATATTGTATATATGGTGGTTTTGTGATTATCAAATGTACTTACAACTTGTGTCTCATCTGTATGTGGTTTCCCAGTCCGAGAACGCCCACACTGATAGCATATTCCTGATAAGTGCTTAGTTTATTTACATAATTATGTAACATATATTGTATTATGTGTATATTCATTAAGAATATCTCCTAATGTTTATCGTTGGTGTTCTTCTGACATCGAAACTCACAAACCAAAACTCCATATACAGTAACACCTCTCTAAATCAACCGAACATGGGACCGACTTTAACTGGTCAATTTAGGGAGGTGGTCGGTTTAGGGAGTTAGAATATGGTTACAGTGGTAGTATTGGGACCCAACTAAAGCGATCGATCTTAGAGAGTGGTCGACCTGTGGAGGTGGTTGGTTAGAGAGGTTTTACTGTATGCTGATACTCAATAATTCTCTTCCTCCAGTCATATCCAACACATGACCAACTGACGTCACTTGCGTCTCACTTTTCGAATGTATATATAGAGGAGACTGTCTCAAAAGGTGCTAAGCAATATTGGACAACACTTTGTCAGTAGTAATGATCAACATACCCCCTGCTTATGCATTTGCTCAGGATAAACTGATTTGCTTTTTCACTTGGTGTTTCATAATCCCAATAGAATACATATTGATTTGAAGCAAATGTCCTTGTGTGTTCAGTGTCACTGTTTCTGTGCTGTTTTGTGTCAATCGTTACAATGGACAACACAAATAAGAGTTATCACCTATTGAGACAGGCTCATTATGTACATGAATATGTACAATGGCGCTTTCTTACTACCAACCTGCTCTTACCCACATCCTGTCAAACATATCTATACCTCATTGTATTGTAGCTACATTCCCTCCTTCTCCACCAGGCCCTGAAAATCGCATGCCTATTGCCATTTTAATCAGGCTTCCCCAAACAAACCCGCACCACTGTCAGCGGATCACCCGGGGAGAGAACAATAAAACACCACCCCCACCCATCCCCCCCACACACACAAAAAACGCCTCCCACAAACCATGACACACACAAGGCAGGGTGTCTACATAATGGAAGTCATTAAGAGTGCCGCCTAAAACCGAACCAGCGGGCATCGCGCGTCGTGTGACGGCGCGCTCTCTATCGGGATGTACTAGCCCTGTCACATTATGACGTTTCTCGCCAATGCGCATCGACGTATGTGATTTTTGGGCAGCACATCGGGACACATCAGGAAGCATTACACACACATTACTACACAGTGATGGACGGTGAGGACTGGGGGCGTGTGTCGTGGCGCATCGAAAGTGTTGTGCTTGCACAAAAACTGTGGATGTTCGACAATGCGCTGGTGCCAACATTATGGCAACGTTAGGGGCGCGTCGAGATACGCTAAACGTGCTGGAAGATCATTATGCGAATGTTAAGAACACATGGCGCATGCGTGAGGCTCGTTCCCACCCGTTGTGCCAAAAGGTTGCTTTTTGTTGTTTTATGTCCTACCAACATATAAGGTCATATCAGGATGGCGCGCCAAACTTTTACCACAATGTCAGCCACATGCTACCAACAAGTTGCACTGCGCCAAAGAATTTGACGTGTCTTGACACATACAACTTATTTTGCTTGTTGTCGGCACGCCGTCGAGAAGCGTCGTAATGTGACAGGTCCATACCGGCGGTGTTTGAGAGGGAGGGAATGGCAGGAGAGAGGAAGGGGTTGGTTGGTTGTTGGAAATGTACGTCCTGGCAACATCTATGGTCATATCATGATGGGTACTAACTTGTGACAGTGTTCATTCATGGTGACTTCATAGTGTTGACCTACTGGGAAATCAGGCCACCAGCACCATGACCCACTCAGTAACATTATCCTGACATTGAACGAACCAATTTTTTCCCTATGATATTAATGCTGATCATCAGGCTAGCAAGTGACAAGTACCAATTTTGTAAGTAATTGCTTTGACTCGATCGGGAATCTAACTCCCGACCTTCCGCACAGGAAGTCTGGGCTCTAACTATTTTGCTTTCGCATCCAGTGGGTGGAAGGAGATATAGGCATATGGTCTAACGGCTTCTGCTCCACCTCCCCGGACCCGCAGCGACTCCGACTCCTACGCCCACACCGCTCAGACACCCAAAAACATACAGCCTTAATGCATTTGGTGGATTTTGATGAGCGATCTCGGGGACAGCTTCAATTATGAGTCGATGCTGTGCTGACAGGCCTTTTGCGCAGTTGTGGTGACAGTTGTCCTCAGGGGAACGTTTAATAAGTCACCGCTGCGTGTGTGTGTGTGAGAGTATTTGATGTAGGGATTGTGGGGAGTGGGAGTGTGGGACACTGGGAGGGAGGGAGGGAGGGAGTGGTGAATGGGCGCCGTCACGGAATCAGACTGAGAGGTGTGTGGCGGTCGGTGTTTAGAAGGTGCCACGGTGTCTCTACGAGAGGACCCTGTCCACACGGATTACCGCGTCCATTTGTAGTTCTCGGGGGTGACGCGGTGTCGCGCTTTGTCGGTGCTCACTAACCGCCGTTGCGCACTTTTCCTGGTGGCGCCCTCTGTAGACAGTTCTCGTTTGGGCAATTACAGGATTAGCCCAGGACGAGGCAGCTTTCCTTTACTGCGCGCTATTTTGTTCGGCAGAAACGGGGATTGTTGAAATGGCATGACAGATGCCACTCGTCTTGGCGGCAAATACATAGACATACACGTATATACTGGGGGACAACCATACAGTAATAAGCTTGTTTTATTTAGCGACGTATCAATAGCACTTTGGTTTTCATCATCAGCCACTAGACATCCACCATATGGTCATTCTGGCATAGTTCTTTGGAAGAAACCTGCTGCCAGAACTTGTATATGTACTTTCCCACATACAGAACAGCGTACACCACATCCTTTAATGAACCAGTTTTGGAACGGAACATACCCCAAACTTTAAAGTCAACCATACTCACGGACATACACACATACATGTATACATATATACTGACAAGCTTGCTTGTTTACCGACCCCCCCCCCCCCCCCTTCCCAACTAAACTCACTGTACCGCGGGATTTTGGCGCCTAATTTACACTGTGCGCAGGTATATCGACTGCCTCCTTGGCGTATTGGTGAAGTGCCCCAACCCCCTAACCCAAAGCTAATTTGTGGGTGGGGTCCCAGACGCGCCACATACACTGGAGGAGTTATATATTATCTTTTCGTGTATATATAAATTGACACTCAACCAGACATATACAGCAACATGGCATACACATCTACGTACATACCCACTGAGAGATGCACGCAAACACACATACACACATACAACATACATAGACATACACCGCTGACAACCAGACATATGCAAAGGCATACAAATATACACACAGACATACACGCACGGGCACACATACATACATACACACATGCTGGATTAGGACGTGATAACTACACATACATACAAATATGCAGACCCACAGAGATACACACAGCCATTCACACCACCATACCCACATATACACACCTAATCCGAAAACCATACTGGCAGACACCCAGAAAGACACGCAGACATACACACATACATCTACACTTTCTTAGACATAGATCATAAACATATACATACACACAGGCAGACACACATAATGCCATACAAGCGGGAATGCCTGTGAATCGCTGTACCTTCCAGCCCGCCCTGCACTGACGTCACATCCGGTTATTCATGGTGAAGCCATATTTAAAAGGTGATGGGTATTCAATCACCCACAAACAATAGTGTTCGCTTCTTCACTGGCTTCTGCTTTCGTGAGTGTTATTTCACTGCGTGATGATGAAAGTATTCTATGGCATTAGATGATGGGATATCTTCGGCCAGAAGTGCTTAATGGAGGGAGTGATTATGGGTGTGAGTGAAAGGTACTGGTGGGGTACTACCCACTTTGATGGAAAAGGCTGATGTCAGGGTTACCAGCTGCATCACTCCTTGAATGAAATGTAAATATATTCACCAAGCACATATACACATGAGTATTTATATAATATCGAAGGAATTAGCCACACAGAAAGAAATCAACAAAGAAATTGTATTTAGCATTACTAGGTTACCAGTGAATGTTACTATTGATTAAATGATATGGGATATCGAAACTTACATAATATATGTGGTCAATTTTGGAACTATGTCAAACATCCTACTCAGGAGAACATTTCGTAATGAAACAGTTGCTTAGGTTACAATGAACTTCCCTCACTAACTCATCCTTCAGAATCATGTAATAAATATATGTGTTTATCTACTCCTGCTTTCGTATGAACTGTTCCCGTGTCGTGGTGCCAACACTAAGAATACCCCCTAATCTTTCTGGTAGGTGTTCTTCTGTCACCGATCCTCACACAACAAACTGACTAGATAGTCGGTCATTCTCTGCATCCCGCTGTTTTCTGATCCTTGACCGATTTAACGCAAAGGCCATTTACATCTCATTTTCAAACTTCACTTTGTATGTGACGCATAACACATTACACGAGAATAATTCCAAAGGGAACATATAGGTGGTGTTCTCTGTGGCAGAGTGGTTAAAGTGTCTGACATTTTTCTAGGTCAGACTCCTAATCTGAAGGTTAGTGGTTCAATTCCCTGTGACCCCCCACCTCTGACAATTTTGATTTCCACCGCTGTGTATAACTTACAGCATCATCAAAGGCCCCATGCTGTCATATCATGTGATATGGGAGGTTAGAAATCCCTTTGGGTCGGTAAACATGTAGACTTGGGCTTTCTATCGACAAACTGTCTAATGGTGAAAAGAAGTCTATTCAGACTTATCCATGACAGGCAGTATAAATCTTCAAGAAAAAGCCCCCTCCCCCTACAAACTGGATATATGCTGAATTAGCCAGTGTATGAGTATAATAAGGCTGGAAGCTTCCATCTGCTCATCTCTTCACTCAGTCATCCACGTTTCTGTGCACGCACCACTGTCCCCCCCCCCCCCCCACACTTAAACTCACTGGCTGCCCCCCCCCCTTCCCAACTAAACTCACTGTACAGCCGGATTTTGGCGCCTAATTTACACTGTGCGCAGGTATATCGACTGCCTCCTTGGCGTATTGGTGAAGTCCCCCAACGCCCCCTAACCCAAAGCTAATTTGTCTGTGGGGCCCAGCTCGCGCTACAGACACTGGAGGAATTATACATTATCTTTTCATGTATATAAATATACATTTGTTGTGTGCGTAGAAACCGTAATATAATGTCATGCACGTCCTGTATCATACATGGTTAGTTTTGAAGATAGTTGAATTTAGCACGAACAATTAATCTTAGCATACACAACGAAATGCAGGAAAGTATAGATCTCAATAACAACAGCCACAATTACATTCTCACATCCTTGTATGCAGAAGGAAACCCTGACTCAATACAGAGGAAATCCTGGATCAAATCTTCCCCATGATATTCTTCTCAAAAGTCTTAATCCCCCTATCCCATCCCGCTGTTTCAGTAGAGCGCGGTTAAACTGGAATGTTATGTATCCTTTTGTTCTTTAGTGTTTTTTCCCCATGCACGACCCCGGGCGCAACTCCCCGGGGGTGACAACGGGAGCCCGGCGGTTTCTTACCGGGCTTTGGGCGGACGTGTGCCGAGTGCCCCCCGCGCCCCCTGACGGATTATCTACGACACCCCGTCTGCGCCAGGGAGAGCCAGTGATTAAGTGCCCTCTCTGATCCGGCCCGCCTAAGGAAGTCCTCCAGGGTGGGAGAGCGGTTCCCTGAAGTCCTCAGCGGCTTCGCGCCTCCTGACCCCGCCCCCCCCCCCCCTTACCCTCTCCCCAGCTCTTCCCCCTGCTGCCCCCTTCTCCTCCCTCAGCCCTATTCCGTCTGCCTTCGCTGATCCCCTACTCCTCCCCTCCCCCCCCCCCCCCAATTCACACTGACTCGTACCACAAGTACCCCCACCCCCACGCACACATTTTGTGGTACCACTACCCTCTCCCACCTCCCAGTTCGCCCCTCTTCCCCTGTCGCAACCCAATTCCGCCTACCAACCCTGACCCCCTCCTCCTCGCCTCACTCACCCGCCACCCACACATCCTGAGTGATACCACCACCCGCTCCCCCTCTCGATCGCCTGTTTCTCCCCCGGTCGCCCCCCCCCCCATCCCCCCCGTGCTGCCCCAGCCTATTCCGACTACCTACCATGAACTCCTCCTCCTCTCCACCTCCCCACCCCCCATCCATCTATCAGCCTCTCTTCCTCCCACAGCCCCATTCCGCATGCCTATCTGTAGTACATCCTCCTGTCCTCACCCCCCCCTCCCTCTCCCAATTAAATAACCCCTCCCCTCGCGCCCCTCCCCACCTCTTCTCCCTGTCGCTCTCTTTCATCCCTCAGACTCTCCCCCCCCACCCGCCCCTACCCGCTCCTGCTCTCCTCAACCCCCCCCCCCCCACACACACACACATACATACACACACTGACTGTTACACACACTGACTGTTGTTGGCGCATCTGCCTACACCCTGCCCCCCTTCCCTCCCTCCACCCCCCCCCCCCCCCCGACACGTTCTCCTTCCTTCCCTAACTCCATCCATCACCCTCTCCATTCCTCACTCACATCATGGCACTGTCCAATAGTAAGTTACATTTGTTTATTTCCCCTGTTGCCTTTCAGCAGGCAGAATCGATTATCTGTCCGGCGGGTACAACAAACGGCCAGTGGGGGTTCCGTCCGGGTGGCGGGGTGCGTTCGGGGGTGGGGGAGGTGTCGGGCGGACAGGAGGCCCGCTAGAGCGGGAGGTGGAGTACAAGATGCCACCTTTTCCCATGATATACCTTTGTAAAGTAGGCGGCGTGTACTGTCGCTAAGAAGTGTCACTAACTCAAAAGAAATCAGCAATTGTGGTGTTCTCTGTGGCGGAGTGGTTAGCGTGTCTGACTTTTTTCTAGGTCGGACTCCTAATCTGAAGGTCAGTGGTTCGATTCCCAGTGCCCCCATCTCTGCCAATTTGGATTTCCACCGCTGTGTATAACTTACAGCGTCATCAAAGGCCAGTTGCTCTCATAGCATGTCTATGTGGTGTGGGAGGTTAAAAATCCCTTGGGTCGGTAAAAGTGTAGGCTCGGGCTTTCTATCGACAAACTGTCTAATGGTGAAAACAAGCCTATTCAGGCTTATCCATGATAGGCAGTATAAATCTTCAACAACAAATAAGAATCACCCCTCAAACCCCATTGCGTCCGAGGAGCACCAGCACATGTTGACCAACCAATGCGCTGTCCTCTCAGTGCTTCCGGTTTAGCCCTAAATCCGCGCGACTTACCCTTGGCGATTATGATCGACGAGCAACTGGGGAACCCGCACCGAGTGGCTTTGCCCATAGGAGGGCAGTTATATTTTCCAAAACGTGAAAGGCCTCTCTCTCTCTCTCTTTCCGAGGTGGTGTCCCTGCGGATTTGGTAAACATTAAAAATAGGGCTGCACTGTTTGTGGACCTATAGGTGTTGAGGGATTGACCGCTTAGATCAGTGGCGCCCCCTCCCGGTAACGCCCCCCCCCCTCCCCCCTGCACCCTCTACTTCCCCATCCTCCACCCACACACATTCTCCCCATCATCACGCACACATTTTAGCCTTTGCTATATTGACCGCACTGGTCGGGGATCCCTAGAGCCTGCTACATGAGCCCCCACACCATAAATAGTCCTCAAAATGTGTGGGAACAGATCAATGCAGTTTCCCCCTCCGTCGGGCCACTTTGACTGAACCGCTGACCCACCACCATATTTGTGGATATTGCCAATGTTTGTTGATTGGGGTTTGACATCCTGGAAATAATATCGACATTTCGGTCCAATCAGGATATTGTAGCGAGTAGTTACAATGCGCACTCATATAGTGTAACCTGACTAGAAAAGCGGGCCATGGGCAGTATTACCATGTATCTAACTCATTTGAGTTATCGCGCTACTCAGTTAACCAGACATTACCATATCCTTTTAGTGCCGCGCGCAAGGCTAATCAGCAAAAAGAATCGGTTTTGTGAGTTTTGTCTCAGCCTGGGTTCGAACCCACCAAATTTCCCAATGAAAGTCAGCCAGCCCCCTTGCTGATTCGTCCATCCCTTTGGCCTTCGCATACAGGTTAAATGGTCATACATATATATATAGATATATATATATATATATAATATGCTGGATAATCCATTATGTTATGCTAGTATAAAGGTACAGAAGGAAAGTATATGTGTATTTACTACGTTATTATTGATGGAGTATTTTACTTGATGTACGGCCTCCCTCCAACCAAGTGACCGGTGGCGCCGCCACGGGCACGATCCTAACCGGGACAAAATTCTGTTCACTCGGGACAGGGAGTGACGCCGGAACCTTCCATCTGCTCCTCAGTTCTAACTCCTCCTTCAGTCATCTACTGGAGGACCCTATCTGTTCACCGACATTTCCATCCTACTCCCACTCAGGTCCCTTGTGGGGCACCACCTGTTTGTGCACGCACCACTGTGCCCACTCTTAAAGCCTGGTCACATACACATTAGTGCACGTAGTTGAACGTAGTGGAGGCTAATGTAGTTGAACGTAGTCGAACATCGTGCAACATACCAGCATCCATACTTCTCCGTGATGAGAACGCATTAAGAATGTGGGTGCGCTGTGAGTTCCTAGTTAAGCTTTGGACATGTTCAACAGATAGGTATGTTTGAGTCAGACATAGTCTCTGCGATGATAACATACTCTAGCTTACTCTAGTATACTCTAGCATACTCTAGCATACTCTGGAATACTTCTTAATCTACTCTAGCATACTCTAGTGTGCCCTAGCTTATTTTGACCCGCACAAAACCTTGGCAGTTCTGCTGTGGTCACATATCCATTTGTGGACAAAGTTATGCAAAGTTGGATGAAGTTGAATGTAGTTGAATGTAGTGGAGGGTAACATAGTTGAACCTAGTTGAACGTAGTTGAACATAGTTGAATGTAGTTGGACATACCAGGATCCATACTGTAAAGTACTGGGATCCATACCGTAACGTATTTATCTGTACCATTAGGTGGGTCATCAAACAAAACCTGCCGTACCTTAATGTATTTGAACGTAGTGACAGCACATTTAACCAACGTTTCGCCCACATTCAACAATGTCCATTAACGTGTATGTTACCAGGCATGCACCCACTATCATGTATTGGTGTCTTTCTTTATTACATAGGACAACTATTACATATATATATACTATTGAAACCCTCTTTTGTAATTACTAGCATGGACGAATCCAAGTCGTGTGAATACAATCTCTCAGAGCAGATACTGAAGAGTGTCCCATGTGAATGTCTCCCTGATGTTAATCCTCTTACCAGTTTGGGTTTCATTAGCCATAATTCACACTTCCCCGTTCAACATTATCCGGATTAGCATATCCTATACATAGGTATGCCCATGCGCACCTTACCTAACACAATTGGAGCACAGGGGCCTTTCGCTCACTTTGCTGATTCTAGCGCACCACATTAGAACCATTTAACTGAATGCCTACACCAGCCTCTAATAATTTCTCAACAATACACCATCAAACCCGCATCCTGTTCGCTTTGTGGTGTGCAACTTACAAAACTCAATTGGACAACTGCGGCTCGGTAAAGTTGCTGATTCTACCCCTACCACTCCAGAACCCTTTAGCTAAATCTAATAATTAATCAACTATACACCATCGATCGAGCAACCTGTTGTCTTTGTTGATGCGCAACTTACCAAACTCAATTGGCCCTGTGCAGTTGCTGATTCTACCCGCGCCGTGATATATCCCTGCGGCGGAACGCATTTGGCAGCCTCGAGTAGTATATCAACTATACGCCATCGATCCAAATGGTACTGTGAACCAAAGCGCACACCTCTAGCAACCTCTTAATCCAGTCTCCATTAACCCCCCTGTCCCCACGTACCACTATGCACCTCCACCCTGAGCTCCTCATCTGTGCGCATCCAGATAAAAGACCTAAGGACTGCCATGCATTCTAATTACTGCCTCCTTTCCCCGACAACCACCCCCCCCCCCCCAACACACACACCTCAGCCCTGCGCATCTTCTCTCCATCCCCCGACCACACACACACACCCGTCTGAATGCATCGCATCCTGCTTTCATCTGTCCTACTCATCCCCCCTCTCATACCTTACGCACCCATATCTATTTTCCCTCTCTAATCAATTCCCCACCAGTCCCGGTCGCTGCTGTTCCATCGCGCCTTCTCCATCCCTTAAGATAGATACCTCCCTTCTGTTACTTCGCTATTCTCTCCCCCTTTTCATCGGCGTCTATTTCCTGCTCACATCCCCCCCTCCCCACGCCAATTTATATCAACACGTATTGCAGCGAGAGTACCTTGTTCCCAGTCTGCTCTCTGGCACCCATCCAGCTTCACCATTCCCCGTTCCCTTGGTCTCCTTTCGTTCCCTACTTCCCTGTAGACCTAAGCTAATGACTAGTCCGCCAAATCACCCCCATCACCTCTCATCATCCAGTATATCCATATGTCCGACTGGTTGGCGCAGTGTTAGGATAATGTGACCCAATTAAATATCACGTCATGGTGCTGGCGGTCTGGTCTCCCAGTGGGGCAGCACCATATAGTCGATATGAATGCACACTGTCACAAGTTGGTACCCGTCCTGATATGACCGTAGTTGTTGCCAGGATGTAAAACCCCACCAACCAACCTTTCCACATACACACCCCTCTATCCAGCCAATTCGCTTCTCGTCTCCCTCCTCCAACGTTCTATTTCCCGCCTCATTCCGTCAGAGGCAATGGCTCAACCCTTCTATCTTCCACCTCTCATCATGTCCTCCTTGCCTGTACCGGAAGCCTCCCTGTCCATCATATCGCTGTCCTTCTTCCCTCCACCAGCCATATTCCCTCAATCCATCCCTTCCTCTTAAATGCGTCTCCCACGCCCACTCCACCCCTCTTCTCCACCCCTCCACCCCTCTTCAACCGTATTCCCACCCTCTACTCACACACACACTCAACCTCCCCATCCCCTTTAATTTCAAAGTGATCCGCAAGAGAAACAAAACTAAAACAGCAACAAGCGACAGATTGATTATATCTATATTCTGCCCTTAAGCTTACCGGTAATTGCCAGTGGGCCATCAGTCACTTAGCACCGCGAGTGCGCATGCTTGTGCCGAAGTGGAGTGCGCATGCCTCGGCGGAAGTGGAGAAGGTAAAGTGCTACGCTGTGTTCATCTTGGGTCCGCGAACGACGTTTAAAGATCCACCTATCGACGGGCCCCCCCTATTGAACGTGAGCTGAGTGATCGGGTGGTACACTTTGGCTGGCATCTGGCAATCTGTCACCACCCTCCCACAGGGATAATTGTATTCATTGGCCATTGACTTTCAGGCGAACATTTTTATTGCTACAGTCAGGCCTATTATGATGTACTTTGTCACTTTCTAAATCGAAATTCGATAAGTAGCATAATCGACCACATCTGGATATATGTATACCTCTGTCCGGGCTACGCGGGTTAGAGCCATTAATGGAGTCAATGCTGCTTCGTGTTTGGGGTGATTTTTCTGGTCTAATTCTTATTTTATTTTGTGGTTAAGAGAACTGACCTCCAGCTCATCACCAAATCAAAGCAATGACTTACGAAATTGATACTTGTCGCTGCCTAGCCTGGGCCCCCCATTAGATTGATTGATTGATTGGTGGTTGCATAGGCCATATTCATGGCGAGAAATGTTTGTTTTTTGTTCAAACCATCGCTTTTACATGTAAAAGCAGACAATCAATTATGTGCCAATAGACACTAATTAAATTAGAAAGCTCACAATCATATATCTGTGGTCAAGGGAAACAAATTCCCATAGAAAAAGAAAAGTTTCATTAATAATTAATAGAATCAACCCATTAGAAGGATATGGCATGAAGATGACAATTGCTAGAGTATTTTGATTTCAGGTGAATTTCATTTAACCAGTCATATACGAAGGTCACTGGCAGCTTCCCCAAGGCGGTATCGTCCGGCACACCAACCAACATTACAGTAAATTAAAGTAAAATACCTTGGTACAACAAATATGCAATTGAAATACTTAGCTATAATATATGCTTGCAGATAAAAAGGAAACTGAACGCGAGAATCTGTTGAAACAATCAGTAATTCAGTATGGGATAACTCCAAGCGTATTACCAGTGTGTAGAGAGTGTAGATGCCGAGTGGATGGCCTAACCTAATACCCCATCCCTGCTGTAGGGTAGTGAACCCTGCATGCACCACTCTAACCCTTCCCCCCCACTTCATACCACCCCACCCCCCACACACATTATATGAACATTAAGTGTGGAGTGTGGGGTGGTGTGTGGGAGGGGGGAGAGTATGAGGCTGTTAGCCTGTCTTACATATGCAAATAGGTGTACCTTTAAAATTGTTGTATCTTAAAATTGATTGTACTTAAAAAGGAAAGAAAATATGTATATGCATATGCACTGTTGTATCTGTTGTATCCGTTATTTATTTTTGTTTTGGTACATTAGTTGTTTAAGCAGTTCAATTCACTGTAATCGAACAAGAAAACATGTGTCTATATATATATATATATATATATATATATATATATACATGGATATACATATACACCCACCTACATACACATGTATGTAAATGAATATATATATATATATATACAGATGCATAATAATGCATATATATATATATACATGTATATGCCTACCTGCTTGTAATAATTTGCATTGAATTTGATTAGCCCGCAAGGGGAGGGGACTCTCACACCCATGCCTCACCCACTATCAGCCTGCACACACACCATCACCCAGAGAATTGTGTGCTATTGGCTGGGGTCACAGCACCGGGAACATATGCGATGCCCACCCTGACACACAATGGGGTGGAGCCCCAGACAGGAGGCAGAAAGGTGCATGCTGGTACCTGCGGAGTGGGAGGGGGGGGGGGGGGGTTGAAAGACACTACATATTACAGGAGATGAGGGTTTATCAATAACCTTATAGATGAGTGTATATATGTATTTATGTATGCATGCATGTGTGTATCCAGGTATCTATGTATCTATGTGTATGCATGCCTGTATGCACAACCCCACCTCCTCCTCTCTTAAGATTCTGAGTATGTGCTGTGACCCAGTGCTTTGAGTCTCCAAAGACACACACCCTCCTACTATAGTGTTGTTTGTTTTTGGGGAGTTTTCAGTTGCATTGCTGCGCTGAAGGCTGCACATCTGCATCACTGTATGGGGACCGCTGAACGCAGTCTCATGTGGTCAGGAGTTGGCTTCCGATGGGTAGTGGTCAGAGAAATTGGGGGTTGGGGGGTAAAGGAAAAAGGCAGCCTAAGAGCCCAGCCCCAGTCCTCTGAGAGAGCCGGGGAGGCTGGGTGGTTGCTGTAGTTTTACGCCCCAGTAAGTCCCTAGGCCATACCGGGATGTGCAACGATTTGTGACAGCAGGCACTCATGTACTGCCCCACTGGGAATTTAGACCGCCGGCACCATGACCTGATGTCCCACACAGTCACATTATCCAGACAATATGTGCCCAGACCCTGTCCTGACCTCATACCACCAAGCGCTGAACAGCAACAGGTACTTATTTTATAAGTCCTTGGTTTGACTCGACCAAGATCCAAACTTCAGTCCCTCCAGATTCACCAGTATGCGCGGGCCAGAGTAACAAGTGAAGTGAGGATGACATTATTTAGGCAGTGGGTGGGGTTACCTGATAGATGTTAGTGAAAATTAGTGGTTAGTTGGTAGTGGTGTCAAGACAGGTATGGGGATGAGGTGGGGCCTGCTAGTCTTTGGTGTCTGGGATATCTGGATTTTGGTGGCAGAACTGAACAAGTGATTTCCAGGATGACTTGGAAATCCTGTAGAGGATGGCCAGAGCTGCCCAATTGTCGCTGAGTTGGCGGTCATAGTCATCCATGAAGTCAGTAATGGCAGATATGTCGACAGCACCACATGAGGCGAGTATGTGGGCCACACAGAAGATCTTAGTACTGTAGGGACAGTGCTGGAGGTTGGGGATATCAATCTAATGGAGGTAGCCAGTCCTGAAGCGGTTGAAGGTGACTTGGGTAGAAGCAGGAAGGCCGACTGGATGGGGGATGTTCATTCTGACCCATTTATTGAATAAGGGTTCCATACTTGTTCCTTCTGTGTAGCGCGTTCCCAGAGCTTGCTGGTGGCTTGAGAAGCGGTGGCGATCAGTTTGGTAATGGACCAATGGATGGCTGTCTCAATGTCTGATTGGTTTGCAGTAGCTAGAGTGGCACAGGCCACCTGGTCATTACAATATAGTCCTATATGGGAAGGGACCCATAGCAGGACTGTGTTGAGGCGTGCTGATGTCTGGTTGAGATTATAATCTGGATCACGTCGGCAAGGGAGTGTCGGACATTTGGGCGGGCAATCTGTTTGATGGCATTCAGAGAGTCGCTAATGATGATGGCACTTGAGTTGTGGAGGTATTCGAGGGCCAAGTGAATGGTGGCAAGCTCAGTATCGAGAGTGGAAGCAAAGTCTGACACGCTGGTTGTGTTCTTTGTATTGGAGAAAGGGATGAAGATTCCGGCTCTGGCTCTACCTGATGTTTGGTTAAGCCAGCCATTGGTGTAGACCATCTTAGCGAGGGGGAACCCCGCCTTCACCTGAGTTATGGCCTCAAGAGCCAGGGAGTGGAGGTATGGGGTGGTGTAAACCCCCTTGGTATCAACTGCATTGGTGGTTCCGGTTTCCACTGGAATCAAAAACCCTAGTGGCTTGTGAGGGCTCAGGGGGGAGTCTGCAATGTGGAGTCCGGGGGAGACCTTGAGGGTGGTGATGGTGTCCTTGAGGTGGTAGGAGATGTGAGCGTGACCGTGGGTCCCATCTTGGAGGTATGCCATCGCTCTGCGGATTGTTCATGAAAGGCCTGAGGAGAGGGTTCTTGTGAGGTCGGTGGTGAGAAGTTGTTTGCCTCAGAGGTGGAGGGGAGGGAGACCAGACTGAAGGTGGAAGATCTCAATCCTGGTGGTCGTGGGAACACGGATGACAAGCCTGGCAGCACGCTGTTGAATGTTCTCAAGTTTCCGGAACTCATTCAAGAAAATCTTGTTCTTGGGTAGTCGAGTTTGGGGGTTGTCAAGCCCGAGGGATGTGAGAGTGATTGTGGTTGCGGTGTAGTCGAAGAGGGAGCTGGTGGTAGAACAGTCTGAGTACACTGTCCAGGGCGTCCCAGGAGAAGCAGGATATCCTCTTCATGGGGAGGAGTATGTTGGTCATTCTGGTGGCCAGGTGTTCATATTAATGTGTCGGTCTAGACGGATACCTAGGTAGTCGAAGGTGGAGACCCATTCAATAGGGGGTCCATATATGTAGAGGGGGTGAAGTGGTTGACCTTTGAGCATGTGCCTGATCTTGGTCTTGGTGGGAGAGATTTGTAGTCCACCCTGTCTTAATTAGTAACCGTGGTAGCCCCCTCCCACCTTGTTTGCCAGCAAAAAAGAAGAAGGGAGGGGAGGGTTTGGGAGTGGAGGGGAGGGGACGGGAGGTCACGCGATGGCTCAGCAGCACACCCCACACTGTCCACTATGTCTGTCAGGTGGGGGTGTGGGTGTTGCTATGGTGCGGTGGGGATGGGGTGAGTGCCATATGTTCAGGTCTGGGTGGAGTGACCAGGGTTTCAGGTATACACACATAGCACACAGTGAGCACACACTTATTGTCTCCCAGTGGGGCAGCACTATAAAGTCGCCATGACTGTGCACTGCCATAAGTCGGGCCGATCTTGAAATGACCTTTGATGTTGGCAGGATGTAAAATTCCAATCACCACCCAACATGATATGACCTCATATATTGCTAGGACATAAAACAAAAAAACAAACAACATATATGGTAAACCGGAATCGGTCACGTGATTGGATTTGAAGCCTGGTGTTAATCTGCCTTGCCTGAGGCATGCTACTGGTCAGTACTCCTGGCAAGCTGGATGGGTGTCGGGGCAAGGCCTGACGTTGATGCTTCCCAGACGGCCTTGCGATGAATGTGCGTCTGTTTCCTAGGTGTTACTAGCCATGTGGTTGGCTGTTCACATGAAGAGGTCTTGACCCGTTCCCAATAGGGGCTCCATGTTCATAACTAGTATACTTGCATCTCTTGTGAAATAGTGAATACATCAGTAACTTGGCTGACGATAACAGTTGAATCAGAGTTCCCGCATAATTGGTATTAATTGGCAACGATTGGTATTAAAACCGTCATAGTCTGATGAAACTCTCAACTTTTCGAAACCAGTACATTCGCGTAGATGTATGCCACTTTACCCAACTTATATACTGATGCGGTTGTTTAAAATTGACTGCTGCACAAGTCAATGTAATATTATCTATCACCATTGAATCCTTGGAGGGCCTTTATTTATAGCCACAAGCCAAGATAAATTGCCATAAATCCACTTAAGATATATCCAACGGCAATCCTTCAAAATAAAATTGACTAGATATTAATATAAAGTAATCTATACGAATTAGCCTTATGTATTTATCAGCAATAAGAACGATGGACACTAAAATCCATCGAATGTTCCAACTTTAAATCCAACCAAAAAGGAGAAGTGAAAGGTTGTGCTAATATTGGGGTAAGGGATTGGCATGTGAGCCTGTAAACAACACCCACGTGACCGGAAGCAGACCTGTTCGGAGCCTGTGCGTGGTCTGTTGTTGTGGGGTGGTGTTTGCAAGGCACTACCTGCCGTGTAGACGATACCCATTTATAGCGGAAGACATCACGCCAGAACTGAAGTATAGGGATTTATGTGGGCGTCAGAAATTTGTGATGGATGAGGGTATTCGCAGAGCTGCTTTGCACTGCGAATTAGCGCAAGAATGATTAGTATTCACCGAGCTGCTATAGATGGCCTTCACAGGCATAGCAGAAGCAAAGTTAATACAGTTTATGTATCAGGAATAGGCCAATACAATAGGCTAATTATCTCACAGTTACTCTATTGGTTTTCAATTGCAGGAGTTTTGACCTGATGAAAATAGTAAATAAACAACATAGATTATTCATGAAAAGTGCCAAAGCCATATATAAGAACTTTTTGTGATAAATAATTGACAATTATTAAGAGATGCACAAAATCAGCATGTAAGTGTAAGTGTAAATAATCAGCATGGCAATGTAAGCAATAGCACATGACACACCAGTCAGATCAGTGTTTTGGAGGCGTGGTAGTCACATGAGGTAGAAGTGTCAGTGCCATAGGCCCTCATCTCCATGCGGCGAATCAAACACAATGCATTATGACAAAAAATGTAGTTTGCCCATGCACAGTAAAACAGTGCATGTTAATTGGTTAGTTTCAGCTCTGCAACGTCCACTACTGGTGGCTATAATTCACAGTGCAACAGCTCTTTGAATAACCAGTGCGATTGGCGATATAGACCTTCATCGCCTTCCTTGCGTGGTAGTGGACGCGGTGGTCTTATTGGTTGAGTGCCGACTTCCCGTGCGGAAATCGGGAGTTCGAATCACATCCGAGTCTAACCAATGACTTATACAATTGATACTTGTCGCTAGATAGCCTGGCGATCGGGATTACTAGGATATGACAAGGACTGGACAATAATAATATGAATGTTGGGGATATTGGGTCATGGTGCCAGTGGGGTGGTCTCCCAGTGGGGAAGCATTATCAAATTGACATTACTGCATGCTGGTACACGTCAGTACCCGTTCTGATATGGCCTCATATGTTGCTAGGACGGAAACTAACAACAAACAAAAGAACAAATCATTGGATGGTATCATCGTGTGGAGGTGACCTTAGCCCTTTGCAGCTGGTCCTGTCTGCGGCCTGTAGATTTATTTGTAGGATGAAATGCATTGCGACAAACAGACGGGACCAACATGTTTGTGCTGATCCTTTGCCCACATTTCCTAACCGAAGCAGGAGGCCAGCTCAACATATTGAAGCACCAGCATGATTTCTGGGCCCTAGCATGGTATCTGAAATATACGTCCAAATCCCATACAATCACCGCTATCAATGAATGTATATTGTGACGTCACTACATAACTTTGACAATAATAACCTTCCCGTATCATCATGTCATATATGCCTTGTATTCCTAATACAATGATATTTCCACACAGAGCAGGAAACCCCACCCCCCACCCGCCTCTGTCTTCCTGCCAACACTGAATGATAACAACGAGCGTTGGCCACCATGCCTATCCGGAAATGGGGTCAGTCCCTATGGATAAGAAATGCAGCACAGAATCACCAAAATATATCCAATTATCTTCCACTACCTGCTAGCCTTCTTATACCCCTGTCACACTACGACGTAACGAGCCAACGTGAGCCTAACGTGATGATTTTTCGTCATTACGTTGCCGTACGTTGGGTCACGTTATGATGACGTCATAATGACGTTAGAGTGACGTCGAGCTACGTCATGTTACGTCGTGTTACGTCGGCGCGCGTCGAGGTTTTGAACCTGTTCAAAACTTTCAACGTATCTCAACGTGAAGCCGTTACGTTGGGATGACGTGACAATGACGTTAGGTTGACGTTCCGCGATCGTTATAGCAGCGTAAATGACGTTAGAGTCACGTTATGTCACATCAGACCGACGGCCCGGCTGGGAGCAACGTGTGGGCAGCGTTTTGCACATTACGGTCACGTTACGGTCACGTTACGGTCACGTTACGGTCACGTTACGGTCACGGTTACGGTCACGTTACGGTCATGTTACGGTCACGTTACGGTCACGTTACGGTCACGTTACGGTCAAGTTATGGTCACGTTACGTTCACGTCACACCCGTTACGGCGACGTTACGCTCACGTTACACTAACGCCCGGTCACGTCGCCAATTACCCCTCCCCTCTAACGTTGTCACGTTACAGCTAACGTCACGACGTACACCCACGTTACTTTCACGTTACGCTCACGTCAACTACGTTGCATTCACGTCCACAATTTGCATATTACGCCGATAACTTCGACGTGATATCATTATTTTCACGTTGTGGTTACGCTGACGTAGTCACGTCGTAGTGTGACAGGGCCATAACCCTCACTGTTATCCTCTTTTATTCTTCTGTTTGGGGGGTCAAAATGAGCATTTCAGCTCACACACACACAAACAACAAATAATAAATCTGTCCGGATTCACAACAGCCTCGCAGTGTTTGTTATATTTACTTTTGCTTTTGTTTCATGCATTTTGGTTTTTAATCATTCTGTCCCAGGGAGAGAGATGGGGATGGGAGGCTGTGCCAACTTTCTTGTCAATGACAAATCTTTCTTTAGGTTCCACAAAGTCGCTTCTTTAATGCAAACCGATTCAGCCGGATCATCGAGGCAGTGTTCCGTGTGTCTTCCCATCGTCCCTCACACCCCCCACCATCCCGGTCACCCCGGCCGTGGTTTACGGAGCCATCACTCTCCACCCTCCCCACCATACTTCCCCAGCCCGTCTCGAGCCCACACACACACACATTCCCACACATACTATGACACATCCAGCCAGCACGCCCCGCCTCCACACATTTCAATACATACTATACTTCCTATACAATTACATGACTAATGCACACACTACTACATAGGTGGACTAGCCCGACTGGGTAGATCACCCCCTTTTCTTACGAAAAACAGGTCGCTGGATATAACTTTGCGACCGATTAAAAATGACTACATGTTGAGTTTGAATTGTGAGCTTTATTTAAAGAAAAACATGTAGTAAGCTTTGTGTATGGCCAAATACTACAGAGGTGGGGTAGCGGACTGGGTATATCACCCCCTTTTCTTATGAAAGGCAGGTCACATGATCAAACTTTGCGACCGATTAAAAATGACTATATGTTGAGTTTGAATTGTGAGCTTTATTTAAAGAAAAACATGTAGTCAACTATGTGTATGGCTTCCGCTAAGGTGTACTCTTCCAGGAGAACAACCAATGGGGTTTCAATTGGATGTTATATCCCCTGATCTAAATGTGTACAGATTGTACTAGAGCGAATGAAGCAGTTACAATCGCGAAAACAATATCAGGTGATTGTGCCATCGCTCTCCAGTGTTTGGCGAGGATGGAAGAAACCTGACACTATTCTCATCATTGTCAGACGAATAAGCCTATCTGGCCTATCAAATCACAGTACCCACCAGAACCCACCGCGGTCTGCACATTTGGCAGAAGTATAAGGTTCCCATGTGAGAATGTGATGGTCCAACGCTAGCTAGCCATTCCCATGAGAAAGCATACAGAAAGGAACACTGAGTCAATTTAATAGAGCCTATTTCTGCTGAATCCTATATTGCCAGAGTGTTGGCATGGTTGCCAAAACTAATTTGAAATATTAGCAGTTCAAACATCTTAAGTTTTAACCGTTTAAAATAAATAAAACTTACTTCAAACTAAAGTGAGGTAGATTATAACAATCAATTACATATTTATATCTCAAATAAATCATGGAATCTCAAAGCCTATCCAACTTAAATCGCAATCCAGAAGAACAATACAAAACCAATAGCCCTCTTTGTGGGCGACTGCCTACAGGAAGACTGGCCTGTATTAATAACCTGCTCTGACGTGGAGCCCCTTGGACTTATTACCCGGCCCTAGTCCGCGTGTACCCCGGGACACTCAGCGCCTTTACACGGCAGATCAGACTGACAATGGCCGGGTAGGACAAGGTTCGGGGAGTGGAAGGAGCGTGTGGGAGGGTAGGCGCGGGAGGGGGTTGCAGCGGGGGGCCCGTGACTGCCGGAATAATTGGCAAACACCAGAGCTCGGAGACAAGAGAAAGGAAGCTCTCTTGACTTGGACCCTCGGCTTATTGCATGACTCAGCATATCTGTACACATCCCCTATTCACGATGAGAGCAAGCGCTCTATGCGTTGGACCCTAACTGCAGGTTCAGCGTTGTGAAGCCTATAGGCGCTTTGCAATTAGGAATCATCTGGGTGAGCAGAGTTCATGGTGTATTTGCATGCGTCGAGCTGTCTCTGATGAGAAGGTCCGTGGGGTATATGGCTTTGAAGCATGTTGCTCTCATCCAACGTGGGGAGTCTTCAAGGAATCTGTTTATTGAGAGAATCTTCATGCAAGAAGCCCATAATGCATCCAACAAAAGGAGATACTTCTTTGCTGATTTTTTTAAATTTTCGTTATGACCTTATCTATGCTGATATCAAATCGATGCCTTAAAAACGTTACACTTGTGGTTATGATTGAGATTTCCACCGCTTAATCTATTATTCTACCAATACAACCAACAAGAACACAATATTGAAATTTAGGTTACTTCCATTCTGCACAAACTTCTGCCATATTAATGTAACAGCTAGGTTCGATTGGGAATCATGGTCAAATAATCCTGTGCAAAATATTGAAGGCGTCTAGCTGTAGTACTAAATCAAGTAGTAACCCTATTAAGCTCTGAATGGTCCGTGTGTGTCGGTACAGGCAACAAGACAAACAACTCACTTCCAAGTTTACCAGCCAGACGCTAACAAATCGGTGTGCTCCCACTGGCTCTGCCCGCTATTCCTGATGTGTACACTGCATCAGTTTCCTTGCTTGTTGTGTCATGTTTCAGCACATTG
Organism: Branchipolynoe longqiensis; assembly: GCA_030323885.1. Classification (NCBI taxonomy): domain Eukaryota; kingdom Metazoa; phylum Annelida; class Polychaeta; order Phyllodocida; family Polynoidae; genus Branchipolynoe; species Branchipolynoe longqiensis. Next base: position 87,699,918 of record CM059191.1, on the reverse strand, counting down.
CTCCCTGGTAATGACTCGAATTATTGGCAGGCGGGAGTCGCCGATTCTCTATGTCTAAAGAGAGTGTGTTACTATTTAGAATACTTCAACTTTATGTGCACTGAATTACAACCTATGAAATTATTCACATACCCCCAAACCAACCAGTATTATTGGCATGGATATACTAATAATAGAATATGTATTTCCACATGATCATTGTACTTGGAAGTTGATATTTATATCAATAGTGTTTCACATGAAAGAGTAGAACGCAGAAGTACAATACTTGTGAGGCGCTTTCCCCAGTTAAAAATAACACATCCACGTTCCTAATACTCTGCAACTAATGACGCCAAAAAGGAAATACAAGAAGAAAATCAGTGTACGATGCATCTTGGATGAAATTCTACCCTGAAAAATTAGATTATGCGATCAACTTGTTGTGGATATGACGCTAAGCTAAGACGAGGAGACTAAAGCCATCTCTTTTGGACCCTGCAGCTTGAGATCATCAAATATTTAAATGTTGTTTTGTTTCGTTGCTAAGCACTTAATCCGAATTAATAATGCTGCTCTTTCACCAAGGGAATATTCTGGTTCTGCTCCAATCTGTACCGATTGATTGATTGATTGATTGATGGAGAATGTCATAACATTTTGGTCGCAGGGAAGGTCGGAATCTTAGTGGCATTTATCCTATTATTCTTGTTTCACAACTACATTTGTTAAGAACATATCTACATATATATGCACGTGATCTAGTGATCTAAAAATATACAGGATTTACCTTTGATCGAGTAGCAGTAGTGGATATATTCGCCAATAATATGATATAGTTACGGTATGATATATAATATGATATAATATATGATATGCCGCATTTGATCTAGTAGTAGTGTTGGGTACATTAGCTAATACAATTTTATATTTATGATATCATATATGATATTTATAATATATGATATGACACAACATTATGAAAGTTCTCTTTGCCCAGTGAAACACTTTCCTTGAATGAAATAGAGTTAAAAGCAGAACCAACAAGAAACATGACTTAAATGTGTGAGGTTGCAACTCGGAAGCAAGTATTTCTGCTCAACTTTCCCAATGAATCAAGCTAGGCAATTTCCTCCTGACATAGGATAACAGTAGCCTAGAGTCGCACTAATTACAATACATGAGCTGGACAGAAGAGGGTGGTCGCGCAGCGCCTTATATACCCGCTACAGAAACGCCAGTTTCTTTCCGAAAGATTAGGAATGTATACACCAGCAAATAGAACATGATTACCTACCTAAAGTTTGAGTCATGCCTGCATTGTTTTCTTTGTACCCGACCTCCAATATTTCAACAAACAAAGATGAAGTGGGTTGCGATAACCTGTGGCGCACTTTCTGGTTGGTGACAGAGGGCGCTGCCGGGGGTTCCCCCTAGGGGGCGCTCTGCTGGATGCAATGTAGGCATTGCTCAGAGTAGGCGCACTAATTGTTCATTAGGAGTCCTGCTGTGTGGTAGGGATGTGGTGTTGGTGCTTGATCATTGTGTCTTACGTTTATGGGCTAGTGGGCTGTACAAACATACCGTGGAAGATCGTCACTCTTCAAGGGGGTCGGTACAGGACGGCATAGATAACGAGTGGCGCATCGTTTTCCAGTGTTGGTACATCATTAGATTCGAACCCAGGGGTCCGAAACCTGGTTGACTCAAACCAATTATTTAACAATGTATAGTTGTCGCCTAGCCAGGCGCTCGGCAGTGTTAGGATAGGACACGGATTGGTTGGATCAGTGTCTGGATAACTTGACTGAGTGGGATATCAGAACATGGTGTAAAGTCGACGGAGGGCAGCTGTAGCTGTGTAGGCAGGCTAATAGGAAATCACTACAGGAAAGTATAGAGAAGGACGGCAAGATATAGAGTGTGCAGAAGGAACCAGAAGGAGCTCGCTTAGTGTATTATATATATAGGATTTAGAATCAAAGATGGCTGTACACACCTGATTAATCCCTTCAAGCACCAACAGGCATTCCTATTCAACCAATTAACATTCAATATCCTTGTAACCAAGGCATGGTTATTTCTGGCTACAGTGCCCTGTTATGTCTGGTGTGCAGTGATCAGTAAATAACACTTGGGGGGAGGGGATATGTGTGGAGAGTTCCAAAGACTCTCTCACAAGTGAAGAACTGACCCTCTCTCAGGTCAAGAAGTGACCCTCTCTCACTATCTATATTAATATACAATTTCTATATTTAACTAGTATAGGATCACCAACACCCCGTATACCTTATATGCCTTTGGTTTTACATACCATCTACCATTATATAAACCATTTGCAATTTATTATAGAGTAGTTCTCCATAGCCCATATCTCAAATATCGGAAAAATGTACAATGGTGCACGCGGCCTAGTCTCCCAATGGACCAGCACTAAAAGGTAACAATGAGTGTGTACTGTCTTAAATTGGTACCCGTCCTCTTAGATGTTGTCAGGATGTAAATGTCCAGCAAGCTACCAACTTCATATGGCATGCCGAGGTACATGAATAAGTAGCAGACAGTGGGGGAGTGGGGGGGGGGGCATGGAGGCACCATTCCACCTTATTCAAATTTAAACCACTCAAGTAATGTATAATATATTTTCATTTTAATAGTTTTAGTTGTATGTTTTATTTGATTGATTGCTTGTTTGATCAAAAATGGATTAGCCCTCATATCAGCAACGAGGGTCATATTCATGACAATAAGCTCGGGGTATCTATTTTCTCCCTTTCCTCAATCACACTGACGTATTGAATAGGCTTACCCTGACATGTATAGAGTACTCCGAAATGGCCAGATTAATGTCCACTTAGCAAATAAACATAACTCTGATGCAATACTAAAGTGGTTAGACTTGTGTCGACTAACAACAAAATCTAACTTCCTAAGTATATAAGGAAAAACCCCGGAGCTGATCTAGTCCAGTGGATTGTCTTTATGTATGTAATTGTAACCATTTCATCATCATCATCAGGCTTTCAGTTGTGATGCGACAAAGACTGCTTTCATTACTTGACTGCCGCTCTCCATTTAGATGTCTGCTCTGAGAGTTGCGTCCATGAGTCTGTCTTAATATCTGTCAGCTTCAGGTTTCGCTTGATGGTCATTTCATGAAAGCTGCCTGCAAAAGTGTTGAAGTGCTGCTGGCTTTTGGAAGTTACCATCGGCACTCTCTTGGGGAGCAAATAGAGGTTTCAGACTGGCAAAAACATGTCAAGACACGCCCAAAACTATTTGTCCCTGCAGTGGCTCGTCGGGAGATGTTGGGAATTCCATACATCAACTGCCCTTAATGCTGCCACAGTGACATGGCATTCTGTTTAGGGTTTGCTCCCTTAGCCATTGGTTCTGTCAAGAACCTGTACCACAAGGCAGTGGTTTACAACTCTGCAGGGCAGGGGCATTAAACTCCCTGAGGTATTGCTATGCCTGCATACCCATTTAACCATTTAATGACCATTTAAATGACTTACACTTCAAGGGCGATGAGAGTCGTAGTCTGCACAGATATCTCAGCCAAAGAGCTGCAGAGACAGCTATGCGTGGATAGGATAGGGTGGTGAGATCAGCATGCCTAGGTGGTGGAATAGTTAGCAAACTGGCCGGGAATGCAAGAGATATGGGTTCCATTTCAGTTCTAAAGTGCAATTTGTCCCATTGTCAACACCCCCATGACAGAAGTGATGTATTAGTAGCGTGTAGTACAAAGGCGCAGAACGGAATAGTATTATTAGTGTCATGATTGATGTTGTACATACTACTTTGGGTTCATCCTGACCCTACACTCGGATAGGTAGTGCAGTCCCTAATGGCTAAAGCATGTTCATATATATATATATATAGACAGGATAATCACTTATCATTGTATAAAAAGGCTGAGCGGCTCATCTTTATTATTGTTATTCGGCCAGTTTGCACCACGTTTTCAGACTTTGTAACTGGTTCGGCAGTTATCCTAGCCAAGGTCTAGTATTAAAACTGATCAACCCATACTCATGGTGTCTTCTGTTTTCTAGAGCGTAGCCTAACTTTATATATATATATATATACAGGTGAATTCATAGTGTACATGGCCATATAACCTAAGGAACATCAATCGATACCTTTCATACACATTTGGCTTCAAAGCTGGCTCTGTGTGTGTTGCTATAAGTTATTCTCTCATATCCACTTCTATCCATGCAAAGGAGAAGTGCAAGTTACCCTTGCATCCTCTGGGAAGAAAACGACAACAGGCAAACCAACCAGCTCATGGGCTATCGGGTATCAATTGAAAGGGGAAGTGCATTGCATGCAACTTTGCTTTACGAATCTGCGTCTGTGATAAGATCTTGAAAGGGAATCCAGGTAATGACCATGGGACTTAATAATGTTAATTACATAACCATCATATAGCCATCATATAGCCATCACAGAGCCATCACATAGCCATCACATATCCATCACATATCCATCATGCATATATCAAATAGCCATCATATAGCCATCACATAGCCATCACATAGTCATCACTCATCCATCATATAACCATCACATAGTCATCATATAACCATCACATAACCATCACATAACCATCACATATCCCTCACATGAGCCATCACATAGCCATCAAAACACCATCATATCGCCATCACACATCCATCATATAGCCATCACATATCCATCACGTAGCCATCACATATCCATCACATAGCCATCATGTATCCATCACATATCCATCACATAGCCATACCATAGCAATCACAGAGCCATCACATAGCCATCACATATCCCTCACATAGCCATCATATCATCATCATCATGCTGTCGGTCGCGATGCAACAAAGACTGCTTTCATTACTTGACTGCCGCTCTCCATTTAGCTCTCATTTCATGAAAGCTGCCTGCAAAAGTGTTGAAGTGCTGCTGGCTTTTGCAAGTTACCAGCGGCACTCTCTCGGGGAGCAAATAGAGGTTTCACACCGGCAAGAACATGTCAAGACAGGCACAAAACTATTTGTCCCTGCAGTGGCTGGTCGGGAGATGTTGGGAGTTCCATACATCAACTGCCCTTAATGCTGCCACAGTGACATGGTTTTCTGTTTAGGGTTTGCTCCCTTAGCCTTCGGTTCTGTCAAGGACCTGTACCACAAGGCAGTGGTTTAGAACTCTGCAAGGCAGGGGCGTCAAACTCCCTGAGGTATTGCTATACCTGCAGACCTGCAGCCATCATATAACCATCATATGACCATCACCTAGCCAGCATATAGCCAGCACATAGCCAACACATAACCATCACATATCTATCGCATATCCATCACATATCCATCACATAACCATCACCTAGCCATCACCTAGCCATTATATAGCCATCACATAGCCATCACATAGCTATCACATAGCCAGCACATGGCCAAACAGTATAAGTCACAAAACAATTTCACTGAATATAGCACCAACCTAACCCCTCCCCAACAAAACCCAACTAATATTACTACTAACACCTGCGATGACAATGCTAGTATCAAATTGAGACTATTGCTGTTCAGCGATGAAAACAAGCCGCAATGCGAGTTACCCGGTATGGTAAATATACCATCGCAAAAATACCCAATAATAATAAGGCATCTTTGATACATTTTCTTTTTTAATAGTATACTTATCTGCACTGACCTGCAACATGCAGAGGTAGTTGGGGATAGAAATAATTGCAGCAGAGAGTGTAGGTAGTGTAAGGGATAGTATCCTATCCCTGGAGTGTCAATACTTGTGGGTTTTAATACTGCTATTAGTGCAATTTTTCCTAATTTCAGCACCCCAATGAAACTTCTTGCGATGAGAAGGATCATGAACAAGTGATAGGCGGTAATACTGGTGCACTTGTCGTCACATAGAAGTGCATACGGAGACAATTTAATAGAACCTGTTACTGCAGAAGCTTATGATGTCAGAGTGTTGGTGTGTTTCCCCAAATGAATGGGGGACCTCCAACTTTTTAGTTCAAATTCCTGCCGTTCGCGTCTCCACTGAACGAGTGGGCCTATTCGGCACACTGTCACACTGCAAACCCAATGGCTATGAGCAATCTTCATACAGAAGAAGTCAAATATCTTTAAAACCACAACACCTACAGACAAACCGCTTGGTATAGATATAGAAAACATACAACGAATAGATAATATTAATTTTATAAGGTTAGGGTTCTGTATTTCTATTAATTTTGAATAAAGTAAATGTTTTGCACTGGGCGTACCGCCAAACTCAGTGCATTGTCAATGGCCGTGAGCAATCTTCATACAGAAGAAGTCAAATATCTCTAAAACCACAACACCTACAGACAAATCGCTTGATATACATATAGAAAACATACAAAGAATAGATTATATTAAATTTATAAGGTTAGGGTTCTGTATTTCTATTAATTTTGAATAAAGTAAACGTTTTGCACTCTCGCGTACCGGCGAACTCAGTGCATTGTCAATGGCCGTTTGGGACCACTGGTACCGATGCGCCATCTAGTGTCAACAAATGAACTACCCCGGATGTCCCCCATTGTCTACGTATCCACTTCAAGTCTCTCAAATGTTAACCATTTAAAGCAAAAGTTACATCAAACTAAAGGCATATAATAAGATATGTTATTGAAGGTATAACGTGTGTGTATATATGTAGGTGGGTTATTCTCCCAAACTGGGCACCACATATTTGGTCTCCACGTTATGATGCTGAGAATTAACTCTTTGTTTTATTGATAGCAAGTCAAATAATTATTGTAGCCTCTGTCTATTAGGTATATTAGCAATTCTACATGTATTGAATTTATTCCACAAGAGATATCAACATTAAAATTGTATTATTTTGTGCTAGAATGAAAATGTGAAATTGTACATGTAGCCAAACTTGTTTTCAGCTTATTTTTCAACTTTTTTCTTGTAAGTCATAATCTTGTCTGCTTAACAGTAATCAAGAAAATCTTGTTTGACTGTGTTGTATATGTTAAAATGAGGTTCTGGATGTTTCTTTGAGTTTCATGTTACACAAGTGATATTAATGTATTTCTCCATGTGTATAAGATCTAATTCAAAAAGTTGTTCAACTCTAACATATGCACAACATGCAAAGCTTCATAGGACATTGGATTAGGATATTATTTGGAAGGATTTTTGCTATTAATTGGAATGATTTCATTTTGGTTTTTATGTCACACTTGCGTGCGCAGTTTTAGAGAATGACCCAGGAACATGACATGTATGCATGTGACGACCTCTTTTCCAAAATGCGAAAATACCTCTTCATATATGTATTTATATCAATAGCTCTTTATATATATAAGAAGAACCCTTTTCCAAAGCACCCACTACTAGTTTGGCATTGGCATTGGCAATGCAAGCTAATTTTTGTTCATCTCAGCTTATTGCGTTTCGGAAAAGAGCTATTCATGTCAGGGTAAGCATTACGCAAATACTATATTTAAAGTCATTAAAATATGTATAATTCCAAGCTAATTATGGTTCTAGTCTGCACTGATCCCTGAGGCAAAGAGCCAAATGGACCATTTCACTGACCCACCGATTTCTGGAGGTCTACATTTTAGTATCAGGCCTTGTATGTGGCTGCCGGCTATCCCCATGTTTGTTTGTTGTTTTACGTCCTAGCAAGGTATAACGCCATATCAGGACGGCAACCCACATGTGTCCAGTTAATCAGACATAATAATTAAAGTGAATCAGACATAGAATTTCTTTTCATTTTAGTTTATCTAGCTCACAATACCCGATTAATCAACTGGACTCTCCTCCTCTAGCATATATCCCATCCAGTATTTGAAGAGAGTTAAACCGAAAAACGCAAAGCAATGAATGTATATATCCTCGCAAAGAAGCTGACTTTCCCCTATACAAGCACGGACCCGATTCATCTTAGGCGTGAGGTGCACCTGTTATCGCCAGCGTGCAGAAGTATTCACTCTGAAGTAGGGTTGTAGTAAGCGTAGGCATGGTCGGTGTCGTGTCACTTGGAAAGGTTCAAAGGAGGCAAAGGACCTTGAGGACAGCGGGCCGAATAATAACGATGGTGCAACTCCAATCATTCAGGTAAGCAGGTCAGTCACACCGACGCCGGCTTCTGAGCTTAACCCACTTCCGGTTTGTATGAATCCGCGAAGCCGCAGGTCGGGGCGATGAATGTTGAAGGCCTTGCATCGACTTGAAGGGCTGCTCTGGTTGGATAAGAATGATCACGTCGTTTGATCCAGCCTTAGCGCACTCATTATCTAGCCTGTTGAGGTGTAAAAATATACAGTCTTTCGGTCATGATAGCTGAGCTTGGAATCATATCAATATCTCGGGTGACAGAGTTGGGGACCATTGTTATGTAATAGTGATGCAATGTGTGCCCACTCACTGTGTGACATATAAATAACTATGTTAAATGTTATGACGGACAGTGACTGGGATTGCCTTATGATGTCCAGATATTAAGATACAGTTACTAATTACAGGAATGTTCCCTACATGCACCATGAAGAGTGCAAAAGGGAGAGGGACATGTATTATTGGTTAATGTAACTGGATGATGACTATGTGTTACCAGTAGACTGCTGGCTAAGCAGACCCAGCCATTCTGCATACATTATGGACACCACCTGCCCTGGCGTTGAGTGACAGGTGCCCCCTCTTGGGTGCCACCCATCCCAGGCTGCAGAGGTGTCGGACAGGCTGGCTGTGTGAGCTCAGTCACCCTTGTACTCCTTGCACTTGCTGGGTAGACCATACACTCACTCTAGAGATCGCAAAGGAAGCAGTTCACCTCTGAGCTGTGTGTAAACCCATAGGACTTAGGTTCAATGGGATTTAGGCATTGATCTTGACTGAACAATCAGAATCTATGTGGGTCTGTGTAGCAGGTTGTAAGTGAGTCAGAGTGGCAGGTCACTAGTAGGTGAACAAGAGGTGTAGCAATAAAGCTCAACCTTATCACTGCCAATCTTCTGTGACTTGTCTCCCTTCCTTTCTTATGAGTTGTGTTTTGGTATTTAGTGGGGGGACACTGGCACATAGTTGCCCGGATCCTCCTGATAGTAGTGAGTATAAGATACGTAACTGGAGACGGCCAAACAACCAGTTATTCTTTAGAGGTATTAATCACAGGTTGGTATGCTTCTACATACATGTATAACAAGGAACCCCGGGGTCTATGGTTTAACATGTATGCTTAGGCTTAGATTCTTGGCGGAGGAGGCATGGAGAAGTATACAATTTGTGCATGTGTGAAGATTTGTTTGAAGGACCCCTAAGTTAGCTTATTTTTAAATGCAACTGTTAAGTGAGGTTTGCCATATGTTTTTGACATGAACACAGACGGATCTACATGAACAATTCTTTAAAAATAAACCATGGTGTATTCAGAATAGTTATATGTAGTATACCATTTAAAATTAACAATTGGTACAGGTTCCAGGTAAATTTGAGGAAGTGGCTTAAGTATTGATCTTAGAACTAAAGAACGACAATATGAAGAAACCCAATAGCTCTATCATATATATATATTTGTTGTTTAGTACTTTCCTCTGACGACTCAATATGGGTGGTAAATGTATAGTCTGATGAAAACATCACATTTTCAAAACCAGAAACACTGACCTAGATTGTCTTCCATCAACTATCTCAAAACTTAGCCATTTACAATAAATATTACTTCAACAGAAAGTAAGATAGATTATAATGATCAACCTAAAATAGTTGTGTCAGAAAGTGACAGCAATTCAAAAACATCGGACGTGATTATCAAACTTTAACCAGAACCATGTAGCATTATATAACTGCATAATGTCCGTCCTGAGTGATCTTCCAACCAAGGTAACCATGTTTTTATTATATTAAGCAAATCAGCAATTGCTAAGTTTTCCATATTATCAGATATGTCCCAGATTTGCGTATCAAAAAGTGTCAAAGGCACCAAGTTGATAACGTTGATACCACCTATGTTGCACTTCCGGTGCTCATGTACCGGATGTATTATACAAGTATCCTCATATGAGTAATTATTCTCTGACGTCACTTTTCCATACCTTTTATTCCCGGATCCAGCCATATAAATCGGTCTGAGCTCCCGTAAATCCTAGTCCATGTTTTATTTGCAACGTTGTTTATAGTCGCAATATTCAATTCAATAATGATTACGCGATTATAAAGCTTTACAACCAGAGGACCAACCACGTCGTCGCCTAGTCTTAGGGTACAGTAATAATTATTCTTTAACGATGCATTCTAGACTTTAATTGAGCTTCCGTCAATTGCATCTAGTGGCATTTAGTAGGTGTTTTCACCATAACAATTCTAGCCAATTTCAGAAATAAAGCAGCACTTCTCTAAGTGAATCAAACCTCTCTAGAATGTTGTTAGGATGCCATCCTTTACCTGCAAGATTTCCTCAGATATGGCTGAAGCAAAAGCTAAGATTCCATATATGTGGTGTGTCTTATGCGAATGCAACAAACAATGGCAAAGCATGTAAATGAACAGTGGTACTTCCATATATCTGAATGTGAATACAAAGGCGAATGCGAATGCGAATATGAATATGAATGAGAATGTGAATGCGAATGCGAATGCGAATGCGAATGCGGCAAGTGGATCGCTACGAGGTGATAATGCGAATGCAAACGCTGCCGCATTTTCCATATGAAACAACACAAACATTGACTTTTCTTCACAAATTTGTAGAAAATAAGACGTAAAATTGCATCGGTGTCTATGCAGGATGACACATTTGCATTTGCATTTGCATACCGGATGATGCATACTGCATATATGGATGTGGGATGCGGTATCGCGAATGCGAATGTGAATGTAAATTGCTGCATGGACTGATCTGTGCGAATGTGAACGAGAATGATGCACCCTTTCCCATAGAGCAAACAGCAACTTTGACTTTCCTTCACGAATTTGGAGCAGGAAAAACCGAAAATCGCATGCCGGATGCCGCGCATATGGAATCGTAGCTTTAGGCAATCCAGTACCCAGTGCGGACTTTCTCATATACTCGACGTCATCTCAGCTGTTATTGTCTTACGCTTGAGGAAACGGCCACTTTGTGGTAGAAACTCAGCTGAGTCAAGGTCTGCACCAATCAGGTACTGTACACTGATGTTAACTAGTGTGCTTGTCATGAGGATCCTCCAGATTTCCTAAGAGAAGTCCTGCAATATAATTAAAGTAACATATATGTTTGCCTTATGGTAATTTTTCTTCTCACTATTTTCACTTTTCTTGTGATGAAATAACTATGGAGCAATGAACAAAACATTCGGAAGGTAAACAAATGTCCTTTTTAAAGCTTTTATTCCGATGCTTATCTAAATTTGTCGATTGACGTTAACAGGGTTTTGCGCCTGAACTCTTCATTTCAAGATTGCAAGATGCTCTTCAAAATATGCACCATCAGCGCTGGCGAAGTGCACTTTTTGGGCGTGTCCTAGTCACATTGTTCTGAGTAGAACTGTTACTGGTACTTCAGAGAGTTGGTCTTCAAAGTGCATCACTGTCTGCCATCGACCGCCACTGACTATGAGACTATGATTGCTAAAAGTGCATTCTAACCTGTGATGTAGAGGAGGACCTGTTCAGGTTGAAGTTTTCCATTCATTCTTTATAGACGTATTTCATATGATGTCAGCATAGGTAGTTAGGTCAGTGCACGCGCTGCTTGGCTAAAGGACGACACAAGGTCACACTTCAAACTGAATGGCTATGAGAAATCTTCATAGAGAAAAGGTGATATATCTCTAAAGCCGCTAGAAGCAAGCCGCTTGGTACACATACATCAAACATATTCAAGGAAAGGATTATATTAATTTCATAAGGTTAGGTTTCTGTATTTCTATTCATTTTGAATTAAATCGACGCGTTGCACTGCGCGTATCAGCAAACTCATGACATTGTCAATGGCAGTGAGCAATCTTCATACAGAAAAAGTGAAATAACTCTCAAACTACACCACGTAGAAATAAACTGATTGGCAGATATACAGAAAACATATTCAAGGAAAAGATGGTATTACATTTATAAGGTTTGGGTTCTGCATCTCTGTTAATTTTGAATAAAATCGACGTGTTACACTGCAAACTCAATGGCAGTGTGCCTTCGTTCTGCAGCCAATGTACGAGCGCATACGGTGTTTATAAACATTGAAAGGGGTATATAGCCTGCCTAATCGAATGTCAACAAGGGGAGACAGAACACTTTGCACAATAATGATATGCAATATTATGTGTTGATTTTCATTAAATCGTTGACATCACTCATATTTAAAATTTGCGCCATATTCTATTTTTAAAGGGCATTCATTTTGATCAAGTACTTTGTGAGGAACCAGACACTATTATCGGTATATCAGAAAGAAATAAACACTTGCTTTGATAAGGTGGCAAAACAGGTGCAATATGTGCATCTGTATATCAGATAGTATATATACCGTTATCTACATAGCAAGCTCATTTACGCGTTAGGTTGTCTTATCAAGATGACGGATTAAAGTTATCTATGTTATGCTAGAGTATATTACATTTTTTATTTTTGTTTGGTACATTAGTTGTTTTGCCAGAGAACTTTCAATCGTGGACGATTGGTCTTCGTCATTCCACTGCTCCTTGCCCTATCCTAATAATACTGAGCGCCTGGCTGGGAAATGAGAAGTAAAAATGTTGTAGTCATTGGTTCGACTTGACCAGGTTACAAACCCTCGATCCCATGATCTACCAACATGGGAGATGGATGCTCTACCTCATTCGGCCATCCCGTCTGGTTGTGAATCAATTTGAGTAATATCAATGTTACAAATATCATTACTCTAGTATGGTCTTCCGAATGTGAATGTTGTATTTAATCACACAAGTTTTACATGATCTTTAAAGGATAATTAAAAATGATCCCTTAATTAAATGTACATGACGGACATTATTTCCAATTAAACATCTTAGTCTTAGCAATGATACTAGGTTTGTAAAGCATAGGTCATAGACTAGTTCAGTGCAGCAAGTTACTCCCTCATATCATACTAATTGATCTACCAGCTAACATCATATTGGTGGCAGTTTTGCGATTAATGAGGAATACATTTAATGCATAAGCAAAACATGGGGCCACGATTGATAGTATTTCAATGGAGGATATACCTGTGACCTCCCAGGTTCTAACTACAGCAGCTGTTTAGTTACCTATGGCAGGGCTGCTAAACAATCTTCCAGAAAACTGCCAGAAGGGTGGTTTATGACCATACTCATATAAATATATCATCAGCATAATTAAAGCTGCATAGTCCGATGAAATCATCAAATTTTCAAAACCAAAACACTGACCTAGATTTGATCCTACATAACTTACTTAGATGCTGATATTCTTATTAATCATGTGTTGCCATATCAAGGGAATACCAATGCAATTTAAGAGCACATGTTACTATTGAAGTCTATGGTGTCAACAATTGTGGTGTGCTTGCCACCATTAATTTGGCATCTTTGCACATCAAATATCTCAATGGTTAACCATTTAAAAGAAAAGCTACTCTAAACTAGAGTAGGATAGATTATAATGATCAACCTAATATATTTATCTCAGAAAATGACCAAAACTCAAAGCCATCGGACTATGCAACTTTAACTATCATTGAAGAAACCATTTAAATTAATACATTCTTAATTGGAATCAAGAAATACAGAGGCTGGCATCTTGACCTGTTCCTTTCTCTCCCATTTCCTCAACTCTATGCAAATGAAGATATAGAAATGAAGATATGCATTATAGTAATCAATCTAATATTGTTATATAAGAACATTGCAGAAAGCAAACTGCACAAACTCAAAACTGTGGCAGAATTGTTAGAGTGTCTGACTTTTTTCTAGGCCGGACTGCTAATCTGAAGGTTGGTGGTTCGATTCCCCATTCCCATACCTCTGCCAATTTGGATTGCCACTGATCTGTATAACTTACAGAGTCATCAAAGGCTGGTTGATCTCATACCATGTCTATGTGGTGTTGGAGGTTAAAAATCCCTTGGGTCATTAAAGTGTAGGCTCGGGCTTTATATCAACAAACTATCTAATGGGGAAAACAAGTCTATTCAGACTGATCCATGATAGGCAGTATAAATCTTCTGTAAGTTAGGAAACCAAACACTAGAAAATGTAGACCATTACAAATACCTAGGCCTTGAGTTGGACAGCCAACTAAACTACAACCTATGTATAAATAAAATTATACAAAAAGTAAACCACAAACTGTGGCTATTTGCAAAGCTAAGAGACTACATGACACAAGAAATGTCAATAAAAATCTTCAAGGGCATGGTGCTCCCCTATTTTGACTATGGCGATGTAAACTACATGGGTGCGAGAAAAGAACTACTAAAAAAACTGCAAACACTGCAGAACAGAGCCCTAAAAATCTGTCTAAGAGTAGACAAGCTGCACCCAACCTATGACATACACAAAAGAACCAAAGTGAAACTACTAGAAAATAGGAGAATAATTCATTTGAAAACATTAGCATATAGCTATAGTCAAAACAGTAAACTTCTAACAAAACTACAAAAGGCTACTAGAGCAAATAATGCACCACTACTAAAGCAGACCAGAAGCCGAATAAAAGCTCATGAGAGAAGCACGCTGGAAATGGCTGCCAAGTTGTGGAATGCCCAAACGGTAAAGGAACGACAAATTCCTGACGTAAAAACCTACAAAAAATATCTGTGCAAAATAACGCTAGGAAACCCCCAGTAAGCTGCACTGCAAAGGGGCATGTGATATGTCACGGCCCACCAGCGGGATGCCCAATGGAAGGTAACCATGCCAAAAGTAGCCAGATAACACACCACACAGCTACGTACAAGCCTATGATATGTAAATAGGAGTAGGCTAGTCTAGTAATAAGAGTAGAAAAATAAAAACATATATACCAAGAAAATCCAAAAAAACTAACATAGGCTACTAACCATACCAACCAATTATCTATCTGCTACTGAAATGCAGGCAATCAAATACCTTATCAGCAGCCACTGTGTGGTAAGATAACACCAACACTACAACTGGCCAGCATTGAAAACAAGCCTGGGTACCCGGGCTTATATGCTATGGACAGTATAAATACAGCCTCAATAAAAAAAATAATAAATAAAAAAATCTTCAAGGACCACACTGCATCTTAAAATAATGACGCTGATAGCTTGTTTCCAGTAGATTCCAACCACATCTTACTGCCAGTTATTCACCCTACTGTCGGTGGGGTTGACTATTTTATCACAGCCGATTTGGTCTGCAAAGAAGCCATTGTCCTGCCATAGCAGGTGTTCCATCATGGGAGGTATTATGAAATGATTGGATAGGTCTTGGGGTCTTATGTCCTGGCAGGATCCAAGGTCATATCATGACGGGTACCAACGCGTGACCCCACACACTTATGACAATTGTATAGTGCTACCCCACTAGGAGACCAGGTTGGCAGAACCATAACCTGATATCCAACTCAGTCACATTATCCTGACACTGATCCAACCAGTCCTTGCACTATCCTATTAATGGCGAGTGCCAGGCTAGGAAGCGACAAGTATATATTTTTAAGTCATTGATTTGACTGGACCAGACTTTGAACCATTCAAATTCCACAATCTACCAAATCGGGAGATGGACGCTCATCTCATTCGGCCATCCCATCCCATCTCGTCACTATGAAATGAAAGAAAGCCAGTTGGATCCTTGAACATTACCTGTTCATGCCACTGGCTCGTCGCTCAGAGTAGACGGTAATGAGAGATACCACTGTATTCATCACCGAAGCATCTTCTCCTGCCTCGCTTCATTGATTCCTTAATCCAGTCATAATTAAATAACAAGCAGGACAATCTCCACACGCGTGATGACGCATCTTCCTCCTTTCATTGAAGGAAGTGATTATCTTCCCAAACATCATAATTCTAATCTTTTAGCCACAACGTCGATAGTCTTTAGTTGCTTAATCCATTGCCTCATTCCCTTCGCAGAAGTAATGCATTTTTAGCGAACAAATTACCCGTGAAGCAGTAATCGGTTCGATATGGTAGAGACTCAGAGGCTGGGATGGAATCAATAGTAATAATAGCATTGTTGGGCAATCACAGGGACCCAGTTGTTTCGCCGATATTGGCTTTGCACTTAAAATTCAGCGCCATATGTTGCGGAATAATTGAACGAATAGGGTGTGAAAACAAGGCGGCCACTCTCTAGGTGATGCTAACCCTACACTAGCTTTAGCCGTGCAATAACCTAGGATGGATGGGGTGAGTGAATATAGCACAGGTCACATGGAAGTGGTCCTGTTTCATCAACAATTCGACACCGCTCTCATTTGCCGGGTGCATTATTTCTGAAGGTATGACGCGGATCGGTTCTCGTGTATATGTTTAAAGGTGTTATCGTGATCAATTCTATTGCAGCTTTCTGACAGTGTCCAAGGGGAATATTGTGTTGTAGAATATCAGCTGATTTTGCTTGTCTTAGCTTCCGAGTTGTCCCCTCTTAGCCCACCAGATTCGATGGCTGTATGAGTTCGATCGTCCGTCTCCCATGTTGGTAGACCGTGGGATCGTGGGTTCGAACCTTGGTCGAGTCAAACCAATGACTTAAAAATGTACACGTATCGCTTCCTAGCCAGGCTACACTATAAGGTTGCCATGAGTGTGCGCTATCACAAGTCGGTAACCTTCCTGATATGGCCTTGTAGCTAGGACGTAAACTATAGAGCTATGTAGCTAGGACGTAAACTAACAATAAACAAAGCAACACATTTTGGCGCACGATAATAAAATATTACTTCAAACAAGTGGAAGATAGGTTATAACCAAGAACCAACTATATTTGCAAATACATATGGTAAGACGTTAAACCCGTCGGCCTTGGTACATGTAATAACATAAGTTGAGTAGAAGCATTGTATAGACAGATATTAGGTACACAGATTATCTCTTATCATCAAAGCCTTACACGCCACTTGCTCTCACCGGTATATCCAGTCATATACAGCAGGGGCAAGTGGTTTTCCCGCCCGACTGTAGATATTCATTGGGTCTTGAACACCCCTTCACCCGGTGGAAGCGTGATACTATATTCAGCCCTTGCTATATATATGTAGATTTATACATATATATATATCAATATTTAGTTCGCAAATGAGAATGAAAGACTAGGACTATGAGCAGAGTGACAGTTGGCTCACGGGTACAGGAGGGGGAGGAGGAGAGCATGCCCGCTCTGCAGTGAATAACATGGAAGTTAAGGTGGTTAGAGAGAAACATTAACGGGCTGCCGCTATTTATATCCACATAATAATGTATATAGTACATATATCAAAATAGTAATTCTAGGAATTAGGGTTAATTTGCATACCGCTTCCTAATGTAGCCGAATTAGTATGAATAAGTATGACCAGGGCGAGTTGCACCATTACCTAATGGCGAGCATACTTTGAGAGATGCGCCACCGTTATATGCTGTATATTCTGTTGAAGTCATACAATTTTCAAAACACAGTCACTTCGCTATATTGGAATCTACATTTCGGAGTTACCATCGAGTGCACTTATCAAGGACTTATCGCTGCGTAAAATAGAGGATTTTTGTTGTTGAAGATTTATACTGCCTATCATGGATGAGCCTGAATAGGCTTGTTTTCACCATTAGACAGTTTGTCGATAGAAAGCCTGAGCCTAAACTTTTACCGACCCAAGGGATTTTTAACCTCCCACACCACATAGACATGGTATGAGAGCAACTGGCCTTTGATGTCGCTGTAAGTTATACACAGCGGTGGATATCCAAATTGGCAGAGATGGAGGCACGGGGAATCGAACCACCAACCTTCAGATTAGGAGTCCGACCTAGAAAAAAGTCAGACACTCTAACCACTCTGCCACAGAGAACACCACCTCAATTTAGCTCAATACTACCTCAATTTAGAAAGGACATGTCATCGTTGAAGCCAATGGTGTCCGGCATTGTATGTGATTACCTTGCCAACGTTGAAATGGAATGTTGTCACTTCACATATATCCAAGGTTAGCCATTTCATATAAAATCTTACTTCAAGCTGAAGTGAAGTGCATTATAATAATCAATCTAATATTGTTAACTAAGAACCCTGCAGAAAGCAAAGTGCACAAACTCAAAACTATCGGACTCCGCAACTTTAGCTACTACAATCGAGTTGCACCTGGCATCACGTCGTACTAGAGGTAACTGGCATGGCTGGGATTGGCTGGGATTGGTAGGGATTGGCTAGGGTTGGCTGGAGTGGGGATGAGGATGGGCGCCGGCACCCTGCTCATACAGTCCTCCTCCTCTTCAGCCCCCACCCCCACCCCCACCCCCCCATCAAACTCGCCAGACGTCGACTTGGTGCTGTATTCATTCCGAATGATTAATTAATCTATTTTCCGCAAGATGGCGTCGAATCAAAGGCACCCTGATATATACAGTCTGACAGGCAGGAGCCGAAATCGGCGGTGGTGGCGCGCTGGTCACACTACTTTACCGGGCGCACTCGCTGCACGCCAAACCAACCCGCCCACCCGCTCTCCCTCCGGCACCCAAACGCCCCCCTGGCATCCTCCCACACCCTCCCACACACGCGCACCCGCCCACCTTCCCTCCCTCCTTCTATCCCTCCGGCACCCAAACGCCCCCTGCCACCCTCCCACACCCTCCCACACCCGCGCACCCGCCCTCGCTCACTCCCTCCTTCCCGCATCTGCCCGATCTCCTTGCCACATCCGCCCAATCACCCATCCTGCCTCCCTCACTCTCCCGCCCACCCATCCCTTCCGTTGGCATTTGCCGTGCGCATTAATTGTTGAGTTACCCACCTATACACACTAGCAAATCCAGCCACCCCCAGCCTACCCCGACTACCCCCCCCCCCTCTCCCCACACACACAACATGTATCCACCAACCTCACCCTTGGCGCGCTCCTGAACCCTGCAATACCCCTTCTCCCATCACCCTCCCCGAACCTCACATCCCCCTCGATCTCTGACCACCCTCCTCCCAATGCCCCCCCCCCCCTCTCTCCCACTCACCACCTACCAGGCTTTAAACGTCCCAGCCCCCCAGCCCCCATCTCTGTCCCTCATCAATACCCTCCTCTCAAACTCCCCATCCCCCATATCCCGACTCACCACCTACCTGTCCCCTCCCTGCATCATGCCCCCAACTCCTCAGTGTGAACCCCCCCCCCCCCCCGCCGCATCCCATGCACCCCTTGCCCACCCCCACCCCAGGAGCAGCTGGTTTGCAAAGAGCCCCCGCGGAGCACACAACTTGCAAAACACGGGCGAAGACCGGAAGTGCTTGCTCGGCGGCGAGATACAACTGGCGATAAGGCGGCGGGCCGTGTGCGGGCGGCGAGCGGCTGGCTGTGGGCGGCAGGCGGCGGGCGGCGGGCGGCGGGCGGCGGGCGGCGGGTGACGAGAGAGAAGCCTTGTTGAATGGCTGACTTGGCTCGTGTTATTTGCACAACTGACACCCGGCCAGTTACCTCCGCTGCCTCGCTGCGCGCTGAACCGCAATGCCCGGCGTCCACCCGGCCGACCTGCCTTCGACTCGCCCGACCAAAACTGCCCCTAACAACAAAGAATGTGTGTGGTTTGTGTTCATTTAAGTTGAAAATCTACCGAATTCTGAGGATCTGCATACACCAACACCAAGAGATCGTCCCAGTAAAATAAAACCGTATAATTTCTCCTAATAATGCATTACAATCAGAACATAACCTGCAGTATATTCTACAATAGGAGCAAAGCTCAGCAACTCCAACACCACGTAAATATAAACTTTCTGCATAACAGTCGCAGGGTACAATATTCCGATATTCGGCAAGGGGGTACTGCAATTTTTCTTTTCTAATCAGTGTACATGGCCAGCTGGATATATATATATATATGTATATATATGGGTTGGTGGTGCCTGAGTGGGATGTAAATAGACATATGGTGCTGGCATGTCTGTGTGTGAATGCACTGTTGGCTCCTTCTGCTGAGGTAGGGTTCCCCACACTCAAAAGGTCAAGGTAGGTGGTGGCCAAGGGGCCACACAGTTACTGGTGGTGGGCAGACCACTGGTATCCATAGAGACCAGGAATGCTGGATTCCTATGGGTAAGTCCAGGAATGCTCGATAACCCTTGTTGGAAGGAGGTGGTATGATAATCTACCAAGAACACATGTAACTATATAGCAATAAACCAGAGGGATGGACTCTCTCTCTCTTACACTTTAATCTCTTCCTTTCTCTTTCTATGTATTTATTTTCCTCCTAGCGTAGATACACAGCCACAAATCCGAGCAGTATATTCTACAAACTGGTGAACATGACGAATGGGTAGTTTCTACAACAGTTCTCTTCCGTTAAAAACGATCATCACGTCACCGGGTAATCCGCGGTTGAAGTCAAACATGACAGAGTGCGAGATGCTACCGATAATGGCGTCACATCTGAACCCGCACGAGCTGCATCGTCCTTAGACACACGATACAATCTGAACGCAGTTAACATCCGATGACCGCCTGCCCTGAATGTGGTGAGATAGGCCGGTGAGAGATAATATTCTAACTCCGATAATAACGTGACTTACCAGTCACTCTACTATGGATGATAAAGTTACTACCCGTATCAGATTGTGACGCCCCACCAACATGTCTTTTGTACATGTTCAATTATGTTCTAATGTGACTTGATTGTTGCTTTATTTCTAAAACACTCGGAAATACATATTTACAGAATGGTGGTATTTTAATCAAACTATGGCAAATAATCTAGGTACACACATATATATCACCATGTCAAATATTCCGCTTTACGGCATCTGGGCGAATGCAGATGTTCTATTACTAAACAGGTGTATGTGAGCAAATATATGTATGTATATAGGTATAAGTGCTGGTGATGCATGAGTGGGATGTAAATAGACATAGTGGTGCTGGCAGGGGTGGGTGTAACTGCACTCAGGGCCTACCCCATCCCCCTCTGCTTGGTAGGATCACCACCCTCAGGGTCAGGGTTGGTGGTGGCCAGAGGGGCCATACAGTTTGGTGGTAGTGGTCAGACCACTGGTATCCATGGGGACCAGGAATGCTGGATCCCTATTGGGAGGGCCAATAATGCTTGAGTCCCATTGGGGGAAAGTGGTGGGGTGATAATCTACAATGAACCCATGTAACCATATACATGATAAACCAGAGGGATTGACGCTCTCTCTTCATTTACACTTTATACTCTTCCTTTCTCTTTGTCTGTATTGATTTCACTATAGCCTGCCTATCCAACCACAGATTCGAGCTTTAGCTATTTTACAACCATACATCAACATCAGTGTCTATATATGATATGTCTTTAACATAATAAAAAGAGTAGTCATATCTAAAACCTATCAAAAAGATCCCCTCAGCTATAGTCACGGTATGAACGGGTGTTCGGTTTACAGCCACTGGGAATACACTTTATTATGAGAGTCAAGATAGTATCACATCCCCATTTGACTGGATGTTGTGGCCTGATGAGTAGAGCGAGAGCTTCTCGTGTGGTAGGTCGAATCCCAATCGAGTCAAACCGATGACTTCCAAATTAATACTTGTTGCTCCCTACTCTGGCACTTTGCATTGATAGGACAGGAAAAGGAGTTTTTCGCACAATATAAGAAAAATAATACTGTGTGGATTATTGGGTCATAGTGCCCGCAGCCTGCTTTCTCACTGATGGCAGCACTATAAAGTCGCCATGAATGCGCAGTCACAAGTCGGGACTCGTAATGATATGACCTGTAATACTAATAGGACGTAGAACACCAATAAGTAAACCTGAGGACTTTGCAACTCCATGCGACCATACAAGTCCTGTTTGTTTCTTTGCAGACCCCAGCGAAACCACATTACAATTGTCAGTGAAAATTATAAACCCACAAATTCAGTCCATGCACATGTCAGTCCCCTTTTGTCAAGATTGCATGTGAAACACCTGTCGGTGATCGATTGACCTTCCACATTGAACTACGAAGGGGCTGCCACCAACAAATACATACTAGTTTTTTAAATGCCACCCGTTTGATCGATGCTTCCTTTGTCGGAGCACACCATGGGAAGCTTGACATACATTTTAGCGCGACGCCAGGATCGAAGCCCCGGCGTGAAATCATGTTTGGTGTGTGTTAAGCCAGATGTCCCCACAATGCTTTCAATCTGAGCTATGTTCATATTGAACCCTGAGCTACCTTGTTTTAATTATTTTATTTGCTCAAATGGTATTATTTGTAAGCATATATTTATGTCGCAGGGCGGCTGGTCATAATTGTACGCACATATACATCTCTACCAACTATGCCCTAATTAGAGCTGAAGATTTAGGTTTAGCGAAAATAAACAAGATTTGCATATAGCTAGCTATGTTTTAGAATACTGTACCACATATATATGGTTTTGCTTTGATATTATCTAGCATAATATTATATGCATATGATATTATATATAAATGTTGCATTTATTTAGATGGCCATGGTTTGAGTCTAGATTGAAATGGATGACATAGATTTAGTATTAAGAAACATCCATCAATATGGATATGCTTTGGAACGAGGTAGGATGTCTCTAGATGATTATGTTTTAGTGATATGTATAATGCATCAATGTGGATTTGCTATCATGTATAATAGTACATCTATATGTTTATGCATCGAATTATATGTCATCAATTTAGCTGTGTTTGTCTCTCAGCTCTCCACCTCACTAATCTCAGTCACCTCAGCTAACCTTTATCATATGTATTGATATATATATATATATATCTATATATATATATATGAAGACTTCAGGCGCAAAACCGTGTAAACGCCAATACAACAATTGAATGCAAATACAAGATGTGTGCCAACAATAATTGTAATTCTCACTAATTCCTTTGTTGTTGTAATGTCATGATAATGGAGCAATGAGAAAAACAATTGAAATATAAACAAATAACAATGTTGAAGTGTTGATTCCAATGTTTATCGTTATTTTTGGATTGGCGTTTACATGGTTTTGCGGCTGAGCTCTTCATATGTATACATACATATATATGTATGTATGTAAATAAACAAAGAACAAAAGAGTAGTGTGGGTACCAATTTATATTATCAGGCTAGAGATTAATAATAGTCAGTGGTACACCCAGTGAGGTTAATGGTTCTTGATGCCTGGCTGGAGAGGTTGCGCCATGGTTAAACGTGAGGTTGTGGTAGGTTAAACCAGTAGAGGACGTTGTACAGGCTCATCCAGCCGATGACTGAGGAACATGGAAAGGCTGGGGAGTAGATGCATGATTCCAGCCTTAGTATACTCGCATCATGGCTGACCCAGCATATACTGATTGTTGCATACCTGTTATACACATATTATATACAACATGATTCAGGCATTTGATAATATAACTATAATATAAGGCGAGGGATTAGCATGCAATATAATTAATACAATCCCTTTGGAAATATTCCTAGTATAATATCATGCGTGGGACTAGATAACAGATTTACACGGTACTTGTAGTACACGGGTGAACGACAACGTAGTCTAAATACGGGCGAAAATAGCTTTAGTATGGAACAGGGAGTAGAATGCCTGCATCCAGTATCAAATGGATACTTATATAGGGACAGAGTTCATGAAATGGGAGAGAATGCAAACATACAAGATGGCAGCCGCAGAACGCCGTCGATTTCACTTTTAATTCTTATTAAACTAAATATTATATTATATCTTTCAACTCAAAGGTAGCGGGCTATCAATAAGACATATGTAAAGAATAATTGTTGCTTCTTAGATTGTGAAATTAGGCTCTCAATTCATTGACCCGCATTTTCAACCATTTTTATATAGGGTTGGTATTCACCCGTGTACTGCAATTACCGTGTGAATCCTTTATCTAGCGAGGGACCTGCATATCTCAGCTAGTTAGTACAATCCTGTTGGAATATTATGTGATCTGATATCCAAGTAATTTCCAATATATAGCGACATTGACCAAAACGACAGGTGTTCCACTAACCTAGTAAAGATGACTGACGGGGCACTTAGTAAGTATCAATTGGGTTAGTGCTCGGTTTGCCTTTGGTGGGATATTGCCTCCCACTCCATCATATCACATGACGGCTGGAATGCAGATGATTTGACCAGGCGAACATTCTGTCAGTAAGGACGATAATGCCTTTATACTAGTCTTCCAAGGTTGTGGTTCTTCTAAGGTGTGTTTAACACACACTCCACCATCCCATCTATAGAGCGGTATTATGTATATATATATTATTGATATGGATATGTATAAATATATAGATAGGTAGCAATTAATACAGTATATACACATGGTTAATATATATAAATATAGCCTGATTTAGTTAATATATATACATATATGTATATATATAGATAACTACAGGCAGATGTACATGACTGGAAATACATATAAGAATAGATAAATATTGATACACATGCACACAGGCATACAGGTGTATGTATCAGTGTATACATTCGTAGATACAGTATATATATATATATATGTTGATACATAAACATATCACTATAGATGAATTTCGAGTTCTTTTCCTGTGCATTAATCGTATATATATAGAGTGAATAGTTCTGGTAACAAAAAGGTGGCAATGCATACTAAGGTCCATGGGCCATTGGCTTTGAGTTTCTGGCATATTTGGCACTTAACACATTACATTTATCGTCCTATGAATTTGAAGAGATTTTTATTTCACATTGTAAAATATTCCAATATACAGCAGGGGGGGTGCTATTATGTGATGTGTTATTTGTATGCCTATCCAGTTGAGCATTTTATGTATATCTAGGCATGTGTATATGAAAATGTATTGGTTGGGTTAAGGCTGAGTGTTATGTGGATAACATAGTGAGTGATGGCAGCTTGAGTGCAGTGGCACTCAGGACATGGCCCTTCCGCCTGAGTAGGGGTCAACACCATCCAGTAGGGGTCAACCCAATCAGGGTGTGACGGATCAACCAGATCATTGTTTGTTGTGGCCAGACAGCCACTGGTGCTGGGCAGACTACCAGTTGCCATGGGGACTGGACATGCTGTTCTCCTATTGGGTGACATGAGTTGTGTGACACCCTACCAGGGAACATATGTACTATACAAATAAAGATAGAAGGTTTGTCTTCCCTTACTCTCTTCACCCTTACTTTCTTTCTTCGCGTCTGGATCATATTTCCCGACAGCCTACTTGCCAAACCACATATCTGAGTACCCACTCTGCAATATAACTATCTTTGGATATGTTTAATATTAAGACATGCCAAATTAATATTGGTAATCGCGGCAAATATGTGACGCGATATGCTTCAGTAGTCAGAACTTTGATTACATTTAGTTGATGTGCCCATTTTATGTAGCAATGCATATTCATATGCACGTCAGTATCTAATTTCGATATGTAGAATCATAGCCAGATCAGTATTTACATTTAGAACATGGAATCCTTTCCTGGAATACTTTCATGTATCCTTAAAATGTCTACCAGGTCGCCTACACAGTCAAGTGTGGATATCTCCCAAGCCTCCTCAGATAGATGAATTATGTTCCCAGTTAGACCAAAGTCATAATAAAAAGTGATACGACATAGCGTACTTGCTTACATAGAACTTCTCAGAGCTACCAGCCCATGTTACTCAGCAACCCCCATGATTGTTCAAAAAATCTAAATGCCCCTGATCTTTAACCTTGGAACTTATTCAGTACGATACAACTGAGTTTCATAACAAATCCTGGCCAGTCTAGGTAACCACGACTATATCTATCCCCAGGTTATTCCTATTTCGGAAAGTACTGAATATGACACTATTCATTTGAATACCAACACCTTTTGAATAAGTTAATGATGGGAGCAAGTGGTGAGTTTGAATGCCGTTAACATTGTGTTGCTTTACTTATGTACATATCGGGTACTAAAGTTCCTGTTTTACAGAACAACTTTTACAATATATAATGCGATGACAGCAGAAGCCAATTACATCTAATGAGTCACACTATTATGTATACACCTAGCCTCTGAATTAATTCTAAAGTACTTTTAAAAGATAATCTTACTGACAGGATCTTATATGTACATAAATCTGTAGAGATATTGGAGTTGGTCATAATCCTTTTCGACCACTAAGAACGCAGTGTCAACACACGAATAATCCACAATAGGGATCAGATTACATACATTATATTGACATTATAATTCCCCATTTCTACTTAACTGTACATCACATCCCCCCAATGTGTATACGCAATCCCTCCACTGCCGTGCCCACGTCCATATTGCCTATAGACCTGACCTAACAATGGTAGTCCCCAACGGAAAATAAACCATGGAGAGGCAATAGCTTATTGACAAAGTGATCATATCACAGTCGGTGCCCGCACACCAGACAATGATGGCCTACGCGCGTGAAGCTCCATCCCGGCCTGTTTACCACGGGAAATGAATGTGTCTAATTGGAGGCCATCAATTAGAAGATCATAGAGAACACATCTACCCCGATCTTTCTTGTGTTGTCGCACCCGACCAACAAACACTGCAAACCCCTAATTCAACATATGGGGAAAACATGATTACATAGGAAGAACCCTAATATGCTGAAGGCAATGCCATACATGTGAAGAGTTAAGGCGCAAAACCCTGTAAGGGCCAATCCAAAAATTGAGACAAACATTGGAAGCAAACCTGTTGTTGTCCATTGCTTCATAATCATTTCAATTCAAGAAAAGTGGAATTACTGAAAATTACAGTTATGTTCATGTACATTTTTTAATAACATTTAAATTAGGTTGGCGTTTACGTGTTTTTTGCTCCTGAAGTCTTCCTGTATATATATAATTATATTGCTCAGGAGTTATCCACTATTTGGGAGTGCGCAGGGACATATTTCTGAAATGTCAATAGTTGCCGCGATTGCTCGTGTGAAACTACCAAGAAATGAGCGCGTCCCCCACCCGCAACCGCACTGAATGATGCTCCCCCACACCTCCAGCATTGGTCCGTCGGCATCTCTGGTGGTTCTGTGGGGGAGCGGCATATTGACCACAGCATTTGTGGTAAAACCCAGCATGCGATTTTGGTTCCGAGAATAGATGAATGCGCGTGTGCAGGATCAATATTGAGGCAACACAGAACAATGTGTGAAGTCCAATGATCGAATCTGTGGCTGTGTAGGCAGGTTAAAATGAAATCAATACAGACAAAGAGAAATGTAAAAAGCATAAAGAAGAAGAGAGAGTCCAGTCCGCTCGTTTATTATTTATATGGTTACATGGGTTCATTGTAGAGTATCACCCCACCCCTTTCCCCCAATGGGAAACAAGCATTCATGGCCCTACCAATAGGGATCCAGCAGTCCTGGTTCCCATGGATACCAGTGGTCTGCCCAGCACCACAAGCTGTATGGTCCCATGGCCACCACTATCCTTGACCTTTGAGTGTGGTGATCCCTATCCCAGCAGAGGGGGTAAGACCTGAGTGCACTCACACCCAGACCTGCCAGCACCACTATGTCTATTTACATCCCACTCAGGCACTACCAACCCATACATATATATATATATATATATATATATATATACATGCGCCTGGTCACGTACACTGATCAGTAATAGAAGATTTGCATTCCCCATTATGCCGAAAATCAGAATATTTTACAAATGCATGCACACAACAAAAGTAGGGTTATTCTGATGTGGATGCGTTCTGAGATCCATCATGCGATTTCGATTTAGCCTCTCGGCGACAGATAACAGGTCCCAATGAGAATACAATAAGCAGTGCAACCAGAATGGAAGGCCAAAGAAGTTGAGGTTCCCTCTCTCCTTTTGCTAGATCAGTGGATTCGAACCCACGGGAAGATGTTTCCAAGATGTTAAATTCCAGCAGCCAACCAACATTGGAGAGTAATACGTTAGAGATATATATTTTGTAAATTGTTTTAATTCGTAATGACACAATATGTGAAACACAAATACATTATATTAATATTATAAACGCAGTGCCAGTGGAGTCTCGTCCACCGAACGCTACTATCGCCCGAATCACTGATGGCGGCAGCATACACTAATCAGTAATATAACATTTGCATTCCCCCCTATGCCGAATATCAGAATATTTTACAAATGGATGCACACATGGGTCCGAGTAGGAACAACAACAAAAACCAAAAGTAGCGTTATTCTGAAGTGGACGCGTTCTGAGATGCATCATGCGATTTCCATTTAGAAGCCGGATTGTCTTCCAGGTGGATGTGAGTAAGATTATTGGGCGAATAGCGAAGGCATGACTGTAGCTAGACAAGTAGGAACAACGAGTTTCCTTGACTTTAGCTTGCTTACCAATGATTTTGCAGCGATGATGAATCTATTTTGTGGTGTATAAAGGTTATGCAAATATTATTGTGAATGGAATATAACCTCCCCATACGACACTGCGGTAGGGAGGGGTAGGAGCGAACTGGAGGACGGGGGACCTACTGCGAACCACTGTAACCTCCCCCGCCATCAGCCTCGGTTTGGTCATCACGCCTCTCGGCGACAGATAACAGGTCCCGATGAGAATAACACAAGCAGTGCAACCAGACCGGAAGGGCAAATAAGTTGAGGTTCCATCTCTCCTTTTGCTAGATCAGTGGATTCGAACCCACAGGAAGATGTTTCCAAGATTTTTCATTCCAGCAGTCAACCAAAAAAGTGATATTGTGCAGTTGCACCTCTCAAAATTACACAACGATGGAGAGTAATAAGTTAGAGATATATATTTTGTATACTGCTGTAATTCGTATTGACACAATATGTGAAATACAAATACATTAAATTAATATTATAAACGGAGTGCCAGTGGCGTCTCATCCACCAAACGCTACTATTGCCCGAATCACTGAGGGCGGTGGCCTGGTCAACTTGGGTTTGCATGCATGGTGCCTAACCCACAGCGACTAGCCACCAAGCTGTCACAAGCACCACTATCGCTATCACTCCCGTTGGAAATTTTGACCATAAGAAATAAACAGTGGGATAGAAATGTTGGCCAGGCAGAGTTAACGCTCTCAACCAAATAATTGTGTTGGCGTTATGTATCATGGAGTGTCAAATAATAGTATTCCTGATTAAATCCATTTGCCTTAGCACACTGCCAAACAGATCAGGATATATTTGAGTTAACAAATCAACAACAAAAGCTGTATGTTGGTAACGTGAAGCAGGTTGAGAAAAGTAGATCTAAGCTTTCCGCTAACGTGTGTAGGCATGATGTTCATGTAGGGAAGAGCAGGGCTCTTGTGTCATTTCATGCATGCATCATCTCCAGGTGGAATGGATATCATGGCGTACATCTCGTGATCTCAGTTTCTGCAATATAAATTAGAAGAGAAGACTCATCATGTATATATGGGCAATGCAACCTTAAACAATCAAACTTATGAGAGGATATCGATTCTTAACGTCGAGAACAAGTAAATATGCATTATTAAACCCCGCAATGAAAAGTTGGGGTGATGGAGGGTGGGTGTAAATGATGTACACAAATTGACAACTAGCAGCAGAGTGCCCGGTTTATGCAAATACCCCACCTTTCTGTACAGCTAGCCCCATTGTTCCAGCGTCGGTTCTAAATGAGTCATGTTGGTGCTCCAACATATCCACTTAATTATGCCAATATAATCCATGGAATATCATCATTCATCACTACTTCTTCGTTGGTTATTGTATATCGTATCTACATAGAAGGAACGATGACAGGTACTCTCTATCCTCCTCTGTATTCTCACCTGTCTAGATTTCTCAGTCGTCGCCGAGGAAATTGCTATTCATATGTAATGGATAAGAACAGAGAAGGGTGAAAAGAGGCGCCATTTTTACCTCCTGTCCAAACTGTAGAACTACATCTAGTGGGAGTACACACTAGGGTAACTATAAAGTTATGACCAGTATGGTCGTAGAGGTGGTGGTGTATGGCATGAGTCCAATGGTCACAATTAGACAACGACACAGCATATTATTATTAGTTTAAAGTTGGGTTTAATTTTCAAGCACCAGCAGGTAATTTATTGATCAGCACAAAGATCAATTCAATTAACAACAGGTTCAATCACAGTGAGGGCAAGAAGCTTTTAATCCTAGCCTTTAAAAATGTCATGTAGGGGTGGGTGGGTGGCAATTTGAGGGTAGTCAGTGTCCTCCTCGTGCCCATGTCGATGTGACCTCTCAGCCGCCAGTCCTGGCCTTATATAGGCACAGAAGGATAGTTAGTTCAGGAATTCAACTACAGATTGCAGATCGATATCATTAGTTATGCAATCAAGTTTCATATTTTGAAAGTGACGATAGGCGGCACTAGTGTACAAGGCATAACGCAGTGCGGCCGGTTCTCGATAGGTGGCAGCATAAGGCCTTCTTAGTACTATGAGGCTATGGCTGTGTCCGAATGTCAAATTACCCGTCTTCCCAAACATCACTGACAATGCTGGCTGACAATGTGCATTTTCTTAGTAGAATCCCAACAAGTAAATACATAAACCTGATACAAATCTATAAATATGCTAACCTAGAACCTGTGCACTTCTAGTTTGTTATGTATTTACCGAACCCTCCGCACAAAAAGTGGACCTCAGCTTCTGGGGGTCATAGAGAGGATTCAATTAAGACAATTACATAAAGAGGACTCCGCTAGGAGTCCCTTTCCTAATGTTTCCAGACCGGTGCACCAGTGGCCACCCGGAAGAGACGGCAAATGCTCCAATCAGTGATTCAGCATCTGCTTAATTGCATGATTAAACGTTAAGGCCTTACTAACACTGAATGCAATTAAGACGTTTCTAGAGAAATGTAAGAATACTCAGATATAGGCAACTGGACCTACATGCATGGAATAGCTTCAGTGACAAGCATAATTATGGTCATCCGCTGGACTAGTTGACAGGTCAATCATCCCACTCAGTAGTGGTATAGCTGGCAGCAATAGTCCCACTCAGTCTGAGTAAAGCAGGCCATCATGTGAGGTGGTGCCTGATTGGTTAGTTCACTGTCTGCTTTGTGTGTTTATCTAATGGTCAATTGCCTGGAATAGCATAATCTATGATCAAACCCCTATGTTGAATCTTTGCAATATTCAAACAGTCACAACCAATAAAGAGCAAACAACAACATAATCCAACTTATTATTAAGACTAAATTCGACCGATTTGAATCAGATCGGAATAGTGATGCCAGGGGCCATATGCATGGAGCAGTGTTAGAGGCATGTGGTGTTATCCCTCTAACACTGGGTAGCTATCACCGTTCATCGGCGGCGTCGAGAAGTATGTCAAGCCGTATGCATGGGCGCTTAAACAGTGAGTGTTAGCTAAACGTGAATGTATTTATAGATTTGGGAAATCCATCTGCGTAGCCATATATTAGGCTCAAATCTATTGAATGCGATCATATTTAACAGAATTACATACGCAATAAGTGAAATTTTATCAATTTAACCCTAAATTCGAAGCGTTATTAAGGATACCGCCGCATTGGCGGCGATATTAATAGTTATATTTTCGAATCGACGAAGGTACAGTAAACAAACCGCCGCCGCCGCCAGTATGGAACGCGACGTCGATGTGGTGGCGGCGATTTGTTTACATTACGTTCATCGATTAAAAAAATTAACTATTAATATCGCCACCAATGCGGTGGTAGCCTTAATAACGCTTCGAATTTAGGGTTAAATTGGTAAAATTTCACTTATTGGGTAGCTAATTCTGTTAAATATGATCGCATTGAATAGATTTGATAACTAACACCGCCTGTAAACCAGCTATTGTTCTGGTTTAGCTTAACCTAGTTTAAGGTTGTTGTGTTAGACCTAACACTGCTCCATGCATACCGACTTTTCGGTGCTAAACCAGAAATCCCGTCTAAATGCGTTTTGGCTCGCTAACACTGCTTCATGCATATGGCCCCATGTGGTGAAAACAAGT
This sequence comes from Branchipolynoe longqiensis, assembly GCA_030323885.1. Lineage (NCBI taxonomy): Eukaryota > Metazoa > Annelida > Polychaeta > Phyllodocida > Polynoidae > Branchipolynoe > Branchipolynoe longqiensis. The sequence continues at coordinate 87,667,861 of CM059191.1, read as the reverse complement.
GATAACACATTCATATGTGATGGGACTGGTAAATAAATGCATCCCACAGGAAAGTGACTGAATCTGTCCCCAATAAACTGCACTGATCATCGGTTAAATATAGACCAAACCCAAATCAACCACATCTACAGGAGGACCCTATTTGTCTGTATAGTCCATCCTCTGACATTAATGAAATGCTAGGATCACCTTTAGTAAATAGCATTTTCTTAAGGCCCAGTCAGACCTTACCGGACTGAGTACCGGACAGCACAGGACAAAGAATTGTCTAGTCCGTGGGGTCCGGTGTCAAAATGTACCGAAATGTACCGAAATGTCCCGGATGAAACAAACACTAAACGGACACGGAACGTACATTAACGAATAGCCGCCCGACGATAACCGAATGACAAACAGACGTAATGGATTGTTCACAGATGCGCAGAAAAGATATACTGACCAAATTCCCCCCAAAAAACACAAAAAACACCATCAAAGTACTTGGCAGGAAGCAAACCGGAGACTAACGGATGGGTACCGGACATGAAACAGACAAAACGGACTAAACGGACTTAAACCGGGTACCAACCATACACGTCAGTGGTGTGGTGTCCGGTACAAGTTTTGTGCATGTTCAAAACTTGTACCGGACACCTGTGGACACCACCGGAGATAGAATGGTCACGCCGGATGGGTATATAAACGTACAATGCCGTGTTTCACCGGACAGTGTCCGGTTTATGTCCGTTTCCTCAATCCAGTGAGGTCTGACTGGGGCTTAAACATTATGTTGAGAGGGTGCATTCACTAAAGTCTCCCATAAAGCATCATACCTCTCTCCCATTAGAGCGGGTCTATTTTTAGCTGATTGTGTTTTCAGTTTAGTATATTGGAATCATTACTGAATGTTGCATTGGTGATTCGCTGACGCCTGCTAGAGTGTACAACTAAAGTTGGTGTTCCAATGTAGTACTTCTCAGCCCAGTGCTAGAATGAAAAGCTAAACTAGGATAAGCAAATGAATCCGTATATTAGCGAGAACACATGACTGAAAGGAATCTCGGGTCACGGTGCCTTGGCCTGTTCTAGTGGCGTCACATACTTGGGATGTCGTCGGCTGAAAATTAACCAGGCCTATGTCGACTTTTATGAACAAATTATATGTGTACATAAAACCTATATATCAGAGTTCCTAAGCTTTATTTAACCAACCCACAGGTCAATATATAGAGCGTGTGAGTGTCTTCAGGGTTTATGTATTGAGCTGTGGGTTGGGAACATCAAATTTATCAACTCTGATATGGGTTTTATGTATACATATCATCTTTTTCTGAAAGTAGACATGGGCCTAGGTAATTCTCAGTCGACGGTGTTGCAAGGCATGGGCAGTCTTACAACTGACGTGGCCTTTATCTATATGTTCATATGCTGAGAGGGTACAAATGCCTAGGGAACCAGACAAATACAATGTCTCCGTCTCGGCTCCAGCAATGTTGTGTGCAGGATAGTATTAGTATTGAGCGGGGGACCAATAGGACGACTACATCTGACTATTGGAAGTGCTAGTTGGTTGCATGCCAAGCCCCCAGTTGAGAGAGCACAAGATACGACAGGGTTCTACCTGAATTGAGTAGGACGCAGTGGATCACACAGGGCATGATCACATGACATCCTTTTATGAACGCCGTTCCACACACATGGGTGCGTGTATGTGTACATGCATATATATATATATATATATATATATATATATTTATATATGCAGCTATATATATTTATATGTATATCAATACATGTATCCAGTGTATATATGTGTGTCTGAAGATTTCAGGCACAAAACCCTGTAACCAACAATCCAACATTGTAATTAAAATAAAGATATTTCACATAACATCATTATAATTCTCACTAATTCCACTTTTCTTGTGATGATATGTTAATGGCTGAATGACACAATAATTAGAATGTATAAATAATTAAGATGTTGACAGTTTGAATCCAATGTTTATCCTAATATTTGGATTGTCATGTACGGGGTTTTACGCCTGAACTCCCTATACACTCATACATATATATATATGTATGTATATAGTATATAATGTATATGCATACAATAATATACATGTACATGCCCTACATGTTGACATGTATATGCACACACATGCATATGCATATGTGTTTGCACATACGTGCATATATACATATATCAATTAGTGTTCATATTCCCATATAACTGTGCATACAATTCAGACACAATAATGTATCCAGATCATTCTGTAAAATAACCCTAACCCCAAGAATAAATGAACTGAGTAAATGACATAGACTGGTCCCCTGTACCAAGGATAGTCAGCTACGTACAGCTGTGCACTTGTACAATATAAATGCAGGTGGGCGGCCTGCATTAGCCTTGCAGCACTTGTAATCCTGGAGCAGGCCCTCGACCGAAGCCAGCCCGATGTCGGCGCTTACCTGACCGTGTGAGGGCGGGGGCAGGCCCGGTCGCAGTGGGTGGGAGCGGGATTTAATTTACCGAAGCCATCGGCAAATAACACGACGGTGGCCCGGCGGACGCACACCCTGATTGGCTCGGCTGGTCTCATGCCAGATAAACACCAGCAATCGAGTCGAAGCTCTGTCTACAGAGTTACCAACTGACCCGGTGTCGTATCGTCAGCGGCCTGTCATCGTCAGCGGCCTGTCGTCACTTCTGCGCATGCGCGGATTTTAAGACATATGCAAAAGACCCATTCCCTCGCCGGCTACAAGCTCAGGCACGGTACCCGGCTGTGTTAGGGACCGATTAGGCCGAAATCTATTGAATGCAATCATATTTAACAGAATTACATACTCAAATAATGAAATTTAATTAAATTAACCTTAAATTCCAAGCGATATTAACGTAGCAGCTCGATCAGCGTTGAATCGCCGAGTGTAAACAAAACAAATAGCAGTGATCGCCGCAACGTGCGAAAATCCGCGCATGCGCAGAAGCGACGACAGGCCGCTGACGATGACAGGCCGCTGACGATACGACACCAGTATGGCCAGCACCAAACCTGATTAAAAACTGCACCACATGCCTTATTATGAATATATCATCGAGAATCGACGCAGAAAAGAGAAGAGGCATGTCAAGTTTCAAACGGATTATGTTTTTCAATTCGATATAAACTGCGCCATTTTATCAATATAAATATATGAATCATTCAGGTGCAAATCCCCATGAATTTCGATCAAAAACAAATAATTAAAATAAAATACCTTTACGTGGAGATGATTTTAATTCTAACTGATTCTACTTTGGTTGTCATGAAAAGGTTAGTGAGCAACGAAGAAGTAAAAATAGGGATGCACACAAATTGACGTTTTGAGTGTTTGACCACTATAGTTATCTCAATTTGTGGATTGGCGTTTATTATATTTTGCTTCTGAACTCATATATATATATATATATATATATATTATATATATTATATATCCTTACCAAGAACATCATGGTTTACAAATATTTCACAGTGGACAGGCTTGAATTATTCACAGTCTATCAGAACAGCACAACATCGGGACAAGTGGAGAACCATTGCATCCAACCCTCGACTAGAGGATGGAACTATTGATTGATTGATATCCTTACGCCGACAACCTCTCTAATTGGAGCAGTTAAAGTCGGTTTCATGGTCGACTTAGAGAGGTTTTACTGTAAAGATATATATATATATATCATATATAGATACCCAGTAAAACCTCTCTAAGTCAACCGACCATGAAACCGAATCTAACTGCTCCATTTAGGAAGGTTGTCGGCTTAAGGATATATGCGATATTTGGGATCAAAATAGAGCGATCGATATAGGGGAGTGGTCGATCTGTGGAGGTGGTCAGTTAGAATGGTGTCACTCTATATATATGTTTAAACAGCAGGGCATTGGGTCGGTTAGGACTTAGAAGTTCACACGAAAGCCTCGCCCACTCCACCCCCGCTGATGCGCCGCTAATTGTGATCGGCAGAAGTTTAATGTGATTTGCAGCTCTGGAAGGCATTGATGGTGGCAATATGGCGGGGCAGCTGGAAAAATGGCCACGTTTGAGTAGTGGCACGGGCTGCAGGCGCCATGTTAAGCCCAATCTCATGGCGTGACTTTAATCTAATTGGCACTGAGTTTAAGCTTCGAGTGAGGCTTGTGGCGTGACGTCGCGTGGTGTGTGGTACTCCCGTTCCCACACGTTTATGGCCCTGTCACACTACGACGTAATGCCGTCAGCATGGGGAGAACGTGAAGAACGTTGAACTTCTCAGCGTATTATGCAAATTTGGGCACAAGTTGAACATGGATGCAGCGTAGTGGACGAGAAAGTAACGGCGGTAAAGCGTAGTGATGCCGTCATTCAACGAGAGAGGACAACGTAATTACGCTCAGGGAACATTATCTACGTTATTCCAATGCCAGAACTACGTTGCTTTACGTTGCCTTACGTTACTAACGTAATGCAACGGTGGCAAAACGCTAAACGTACGTTGGACGTAGGTTAGGCGTACGTTATCCCGACGGTTTCACTACGCGGACTGCACTTTTCCACCGGCTTTAATGTGGGTCAATGTAGTGCAATGTAGTGCAACGTAGTGCAACGTAGTGCAACGTAGTGCAACGTAGTGCACTGCAGTGCAACGTAGTGCAACGTAGTGCAACGTAGTGCAACGTAGTGCAACGTAGTGCAACGTAGTGCAACGTAGTGCAACGTAGTGCAACGTAGTGCAACGTAGTGCAACGTAGTGACAGCGTTTGACTAACGTCCGTTTAACGTCATTGACGTTCGCCGAACGTGTACAGAACGTACGGCGAACGTAAACCCTTACGTTCTAGTTACGTCAACACTTTTGAACAGGTTCAAAACTTTGACGCGCGCCGACGTAACACGACGTAACGTGACGTGGCTCGACGTCAGTCTAACGTCATTCTGACGTCATCATAACGTAATCCAACGTAGGTCAACGTAATGGCGAAACGTGATCATGTCAGGCTTACGTTTGCTCGTTACGTTGTAGTGTGACAGGGGTATTAGGCACGCAGGTGTGTGTGTGTGTGTGTGTGTGTGTGTGAGTAGTGCATGGAATAAGGGGTTTGTGGAGGGTGGTCGTGATGGTATGGGCGCTAAAATGGTTGGTTCGTTGTTGGAGTTTTAGGTCCTGGCAACATCTTAGGTCATATCAGGACGGGTATCAACGTGTGACAGTGCGCATACCTGGTGTTGCTATACTGCTGCCCCACTGGAAAAAGAAGGCCGGTGGCACCAGGACCCGATATCCTACTCAGTCACGTTACCCTGACACTGAGCTAACCAGTCATTGCCCTCTTCCTTGCCCTCTCCCAATAATGCCGAGTGCCAGGCAAGGAAGCTAAAAGCGAAGAGTTCAGAGGCAAAACTCCGTAAACACCGATCCAAAACTTAGGATAAATATTCGATTCAAACCATTAAAAAAAGAGTGTTTGTACATTCCAATTGTGTTCTCATTGCTCCATGATAATGTCAGCACGAGAAAAGTGGGATTACTGAGAAATACCATTATTTGCAGATACAACTCTTTTATTTTAATTACAAGTCTGGATTGGCGATTACCGGGTTTTGCACCTGAACTCTTCACGTATCAACATATTAGTCATAGGTTTGACTCGACTGGGAATCGAAATCCGATTGGGACGCAAATACATTGCTTCTATTGAGGCTGCACTCTTTGACTTTGACTTTGATAATCGTACGGCGAACGTACGGCGAACGTAAACCCTTACTGCTTATCGGAAAGAGTAGCTTATGTGGCAGCAGCAGGTTACCTCCAAAGAAATATGTCAGAATGACCGTATGTTTGACAAACAATAGCTGATGTGCTCTAGAGGTGTCACTAAATAAAAAAACATTATTTGTTGCTGATATTCTTTTTTCAGATGAAGGGGTGGTTCTTACTGATGGGAAAGTATAATTGAAGTTGATTAGCCCAACGGCTTAACATTTCTGTCGATATAAAAAATAAATAGATCAGGTTGATCATTTGTATGTACCTTTGCCAAACTTACATATTAAACGGATGATTTTTCAGATATGTGATGTAGAAACATTGACAATTAATTGATTTGGCGTTTCTGTCGACTCTGTGACAAGTATATTAGGTTGATCATTATATCCAACCTCAGATGAACTCTTATTTTAAATGGTTATCTTAGGATATATTTAATGGACATAGATGTACAGTCAATTCCTTTCCAATTTGAGTCCATTTTTGCGATAGTTACGTTACGTTGATCATAATAACCTACTTAAAATCAAAGTTCACGCTAATTGGCTTACGTACTATATGGTCGAAGTGAATTTATTAATGCGAGCATACACACGCAAATTCTGACACCATAGCTTTACGCTAGTTACAAATCGAGTAATCTGCCTAGTCCGAACAAATATCAAATGAACCGCAAGGTTCTTTTCTTCTCAGGTGCAAATTATATTACCGTTAGACTGCTGTGGCTAATATATTGAATGAACAAAACATAATGTATAATTAATTCATGTTTCTTGATATTAAACCCCAGAGAGGTACTGATTCGGAAGGTAGGTGGTGTCAACGATTAACAACTGAGGTAAATCCAATGACACATGCACAGACACGTGACTGTTGTCATCATTTTGAACAATATGCCAAGGCCTGGTGTGTCCTTATCATGATAAGGTGACTGAATGTGATATTAGGTGATATGACTGATGCCACGGTATGTTAATGGTTAATGGGACAGCACTATAAAGTCACCCTATGTCTATTATGACGCAAATGGTATCGTCTATTGTTTATGTTTTTTGTACATTAATAGAGGTAGCGGAGTGGTCGCCTCATTCCTCTACCCGTTGTTCTATGCTAGTAATACCTAGCGGCAGGCGAGGTAGCTAGCTACACTACTCAATGTTTAATAATTGATTTAACTCGAGCAAGTGTAGAACCTGGCTGTGCTTCGAATAACAATGCGTATTAAAGCGACTGCTAGTAGAAGACAATCAAAGAAGATAGGCAATCTGCTGGAACCTTTTAAAGCAGTTAATATAAAATGGCAATAAACATTGCAGAACTGGGCTTACTGCTCATTTAGGCCAATTCGGTTTCACTTATAGTCAACGGCTGAACGCCTCGGTAAAACATACTGGAAGTTGCGTAACGGATCGACGGTGTTAAGAGAGCTCCGATTCATTAGTCACACCGGGTGGCAGCGACACACAAAAAACACCACACTTACTTGTGGCGCCGCCTGGCGGCGTGGTGACGCCAGCCGCGGCGGCGTTGGCTGCCGGGAAGGCGGTCAGACAAAAGGCCGGGCCCCTACACCGGCCATCCATCAGCAGCCCCTGCTGGAGATTGTGTGGTGGGAGATACTTGACGGCACTCTCAACCCGTGTCCGCTGCCTCCCCGTGAACCGGTGTCTGGTCGCGCTAAAATGGAGGTGGGTGAGGGGTTTTTGGTTGGGGTGGGCTGGCGGGGTGCGCTGCACTACTAGAGAGGGTTCGTTGGCACCTGGGAGGAGGAGGCCGGTGTTGCGGTTTCCCAGGGACACCAGTTTGCGAGGGACACATCGCTTCTGCACATGTGTCAAAATCGAACAGCTTCGTCACTAACCTTATAAATTTAATATAATGTTTTTGGTAAAGGTCTTTTCTATATGTGTACCAAACGATTTGTTTCTAGATGGTGTAATTTGAGAGATATTTGACTTCTTCTGTATTTTATGTATGAAGATTGCTCACTGCCATTTACAATGCCTTGAGTTTGACGGTATGCGCAGTGCAACACGTTAGTTTTATTCAAAATTAATAGAATTCAAGAACCCGGACATTATAAATTTAATATACTCTTTATGGTAAAGATGTTTTCTATATGTGTACCAATCGATTTGTTTCTAGATGGTGTAATTTGGGAGATATTTGACTTTTTCTGTATGAAGATTTGCTCACTGCCGTTAACAATGCGTTTGAATGGAAGTGTCCCTGGCAAACTGGTGTCCCTCGGAATCCGCATCACCGCCCCTGCTTGGCCGTGCTTATTTTAAAGCATGCGCAGTAAGGCATTGTACTGGTGTACTTTCTGTGTTATGGAAGTTATGATATTAATAGTTGCTGGCATAATGTTATCGGATTCATGTATATTCCAGTTGTACAATGCTATTGGATTCCATTTCGCTTCTTATTCATTCCATGTATATTCCAGTTGTACAATGCTGTTGGATTCCATTTCGCTTCTTATTCATGTATATTCCAGTTGTACACTGCTGTTGGATTCCATTTCGTTTCTTATCCATGTACATTTCAGCAGTGTACTATTATTGTATTCGATTTCTGTTCTCATTCATGTACATTTCAGTTTATAGTGTTAACTGTTATTGTATTACTTTTCGTTGTATTCGTGTACATTTACGCAGTATAGTATTATTGGATTCCATTTCGTTTCTTATCCATGTACATTTCAGCAGTGTACTATTATCTGATTATTGTATTCGATTTCTGTTCTCATTCATGTACATTTCAGTTTATAGTGTTAACTGTTATTGTATTACTTTGCGTTGTATTCGTGTACATTTACGCAGTATAGTATTATTGGATTCCATTTCGTTTCTTATCTGGGTACATTTCAACTCTACTCTAGTTCCTGCTAGTGTCGGTTCCGTGATGCCAACGACCATGTGTATGTGTATATATCACATTATCAGGCTCACCTTACTTCACCATGTCTCTCTCCCATGAATATTCTGTATATGTTAGAGCTGCGCAGCTTTGAGGTGTGGGTATATCGTCAGATAAATATAATATGTCTATTCTTCGTATGTATGATAATTTAATTTGAAGTAACAATGATGTAAAAATAAGTCGGATATATCTGAAAACATAAACATATAATATGAATTTTGACGTGCTTGTCAAATTGTTGCTGGCCTAGAATTCAACAGTAACATGTCACGAATCTCGATTCCACGTCTCCATGACAAGGCATACTTAAATCAGGTATATCTACATTAGGCATATAGATTAAGAACTAGATAATAATCTTGGTTTCGAAAGATTGACGCTCTGATCCAAATATACAGCTTCAACTAAATATTAATATCCCAGAGGGAATCGAGAAAATTGTACTTCTAATGGGCTCTTTCAGATCCATATACATATCATTAACATTGATACCTCATGCATCTTGTAATCACTTCCTTCGTGTCAAATAAGGTGCAATTGGTCACAACTAATAACACTGTGTTTGATTCAAACAGAAGGAGCCAATGTGGTCATATTCTGTTAAATTGCCTCAGTATTCCCTTCGCTGTGACAACGAATGCTTTATAAGTGCACCAGTATATTCCTGGAATATTTAGAAGCCATTTTAATTGAAAATGTAATGCTTCATCAGACAATGCAGCATTAAATAACTAAAAACGGGCTATTCTGTTGGCCAGTACAGTATATCAATAGTTTTGCAGTACGGACAATTCTTTGTTCAATTTAAAATATCGAGGCATTCTGTGTTCGGTTCTATCTAGGTCAATAGGGGGACAACTCAGAGGGGGCCCGAGAGGCGTATGTCGAGGAGCCCCGAGCCAAGGCCATATTTTTAAGAGGGTGGGTAGGTGTGATAATTGTTGATGTGTTGGTCAGGAGCTGCTCCTGCGAATGGGGGCGGGGGGGGGGGGGGGGGCTATGGGGCACGGAGTGTGCTTTGGGACGTGAGTTGGTTTGGGAAAGCCCTCTGGCCGAATCAAACATAATTTTAAAATGATGCACTAATCCGGCCTCCAATTCCCTCCCTAAGTTGTTTTGAAGGCTCCATTGGGTGCAAGTCAAAGTCAACCATCCATTCACCCAATTAGCCAATGACCTTTACCATACTGCCCCCCACCCCCCACAGTCCTCCCAGTTCAGTGGGTCCTATCTTGTCACTTCCAGTCGAGCCAGCAATGTAGACACACTCTTTCACTGCTGACATATCTTTCCTGCCCACCCACCCTTCTACATACTGATTGTTCTGGGGTTGGACCACCCGGGACCCTTGGTAACACAGAGGCACTCGAAGTCCTAAGATATATAAGCAGCGGCTAAACTATGTAATCATGGTAGTTGTGAATAAGGACAATTTACTTGGTCCTGGTATTTGTGCTTTATTTGTTTAAATATAAAGATGATGGATTGTTTATTCCCATTGAAATCATTACTAGTTCATGAGATTTTCTGAATTTGACCAGACCAGTGACCTCAACGGAGGTGTAATTGGTGACTGACAATGTGAGCGCGAAGCCCAGCCCCTTTTGTATATAATACTTTGTGGGTGATATCAATTAGAATACCCGCATGCCGTCAATGGCATATAGACATAATGGATATGCTATAATTGATATTTGTTATAGTAAAACCCTATATTCCAGTTTTTCCAATGACAATGACGATGACCAATATTTGAGGGCATGTTCCATGTAATTACTGTGTTCTGTACTTTGGATAGAACTGGTCCTTGAGGGTCTGGCTTTGTGAAACAAAGTAGAATATAGATTGTGTAATGCGTACATATGCATGTATAATTATGTATGTATACATATTTTGTTCAGCCGTAGAGTGAGGGTAATTTACAAGAATATTGGTGCATGATCGGATCGATGGCGGCCCCAAGCTAATCTGAGGTTGGGTAGAATAAATGATTCCATCAAGGTTCTTCCATTCACTGAGGGTTGAGGAGCAGATTGAAACGTCCGGCCTTATCATGCTCGTATAATGGCTGTAGCTGGATATAATACCCCTGGTCTGAAATCACATAACTGGCAGTAGTTACTTAATATATACTTGAATGTCCAGGTGTGTATTTCTGTGTGGCTCTGAAACACACAACTACATCCCTGTGTCAAATAACTGCGCTGGTAGACAACCATACCCACAGTCATAACAGCAACAATCTAACAACCCCAGCCACTCCCTCCCCCCCCCCCCCCCCATCCACATCGGCTCACCCACAAGCACCCGTAAACACCCATTTCACAGGGGGTGGGGGAGATGGGAGGTTGGCGACATACCCCTGGCATGACAGCCACGATTAATGCTCTATCAATCACTGAGCACCTGGCGCAGTGGCCGAATCGGTAGAGCGCGTGCCTCGCCTGCGGAAGTTTGCGAGTATAGTTCCCGGTCGAATCAAAGCAATGATTTACAAACGTGGTATGTGTGGCTTCCTGGCCTGCCTGGCACTTAGCATTGATAGGATCGGGCGAGGGCTGGTTTGCTCAGGGTCAGGATCATGTGAGTTGGTGGGATATCGGGGCATGTTTTTGGTTGCCTGATTTCCCAGTGGGGCAGCACTATAAAAATACAATGAGCGTGCACTCTCACAAGTCAGTACCGGTCATGATATGACTGTAGATGTTGCCAGGACGTAAAACTACAACACCCAACCAACCAATCCATCACCGTCCCGGGGCTCGGCGGGAACCAGCAGAGGACCAACCGGGAAACAGGCCGGGAACCAGCAGGGGACCAACCGGGAAACAGGCCGGGGACTAGCCGGCCTTCCCGCCACTTCGCCGGTGCCCAGGTGAGGCTGGTTGCCAGCGGTTATTGATATTTCCCGTTCGGCAGACGACATTTGACGGGCAGTGTTAACATCGTAGCGACAAGTTACGCCCCCTTCCGGTGCGCACAAAACAGGCGGCCGGGGTCGCGGCGGGTAACCAGCGCGAGTTGGGAGCGCCCCCTGGTGCATTTTTAATGCACTCTGCGCGGGGGTTACCGCGGCACCTGGCGGCAATTCAGCGCGGCTTCTTCCCTTCGGCATCCACTGCACTGGAGCTCAGCTTTCAACCAGGTGTGTGTGTGTGTTTGGTGTGGTGTGGATGCAGAGGGTCCAACTAGATAAGAGTGTGTGGAGGGAGATCTCCCTTATTGTAAATATGGAGAAATGATGTGCCCAAAGCGGCGAAGGTGTGGATTGGGGTTTCACCCCCTATCACACCCTCGCCCCTTCCCAGAGCGTAGCATTTCACATCTGCTCCCATATGGAGTCAGTTCCTTATGGCATTCCTCGGAAAATTTAGGGTGAGGCAAAGTAATATGGCACATTATGGGTGATTTTGACAAAAATATGAGTAACAATGAAAACACAAACCAAATATTGGCAGATTTCGAATTAAAAGTGGGAAATCGTGAGACTGGGGATATTTGTTTTGTAGCTAGGGAGCTCTCCAGGAAAACGGGTTGATTTACCATCTCTAGTTAGGTGTGCATTGGGCTGAAGATATGAAGCTGTCAATAGCAAGGGTGAGCAATAAATGACCCCACAGGTCAAGTATATACATAGATAATGTTCTGCAAAATATCATCGACATACTAACTACACTGAATGGCCTAACAGGATGCTTATCCGTGCAAGGCTATGACGTAGTTAGGTCCTGTACCCGCCGGTAGGAGGCTGGGAGACGGTTGCTGCTAGGTGGCGATGCGAGGCAGACACACCTACGTGCAGATGGGGAACACGGCGAGCTGTAATTAGGTGTGAACGTCGATGCTCTTTTCAACAGGGCGGAGCGCGTACTTCTAACGGTTAGCCTTATTAATGCATGCGCATGCCAAACCGGATATGTCGATGGTGTTAGCCTGCGCTGTGTGCTGATCTAGGCAAAGCAAGTTCAGCGTCCACTTTTGAGATATTTGAAGTGCAAACATGTCAAATTTGTTTCGGCAAACATGCCAACACTCTGAACCTTCTATGTAAAAATAAATGCCTAATAAATGCATCAGTATCTAAATTACATATGTGGAATACAATCTAGATACTTGTTTTGGTTTAAACAATTTGAAACTTCATCGGACTATGCAGCTTTAAAACACAATTGTACGAACACCACATTGACAGCTAGATGAGGAGAGCTGCAGGCTCAGTGATATGATTACGATCATATGCATTCTAGATCTAATTAGCACAATCCAATTAGCGCTCAGTCAGTGCGTATGTGACATGGCATGCATCCTTTATTGCTGCATGGAATCATGTCTGGCTGCAGTTGTCACAGTTCGCTTGTGTTAACAACCTGTCTTATTCAGGGTGGCACTTATATTACGCGGCTCTATTGCCTAAGCGGATGCACTAGTCGGGTTGGGTCTTAGCGACAGTTAGCGGATGTGGAACTCAGCAATACGTTATAATTTATAATTATTTCTTTCGGCGGAACCTTACTTTAAGTGTCCCTGTATGGTATTACCTTATAAAGCATAAATCACAAGAGGAACGAATTAGCATAATTATACCGAAACTAAGCAACATTATAAATAATTTGCCTCACCTGATTAATAATAATAAACCACTACCAACAAGCTTGGTTTATTGCACTATGCCTCTAGTGCACATTGATTTGTGTCAAACATATGGTCATTCTGACATATTTCTTTGGAGGAAATCCACGGCCGCCACATAAGCTACTCCTTCCGATAAACAGCAAGGGGTATTTTATATGCACTTTTCCACAGATAGGAGAGCGCACACCACAGCCATGGTTGAACCAGTTGTGGACCACTGGTTGGACAGACAACATCGTACGATAGCATTTTAATCTATTGCCGAAAGCAGTCTGTTAAACCGCTGAATATCCTTGGTTAAGACATTGATCAATTTATTTAAATGAGGCTGATGAAAGGATTTACCTCATAATATACAACTTCAAAGTGACGCTGGCAGATCTAATGCCTTGTCAACTTTTCAACTCTGGAATCGAACCATGAGCAGACTTTATATTAATGAAATATCACTTAGATCCTGTAATTTAGAAAATGATAGATTTATTACTTCATAGTTGTTTCTCTCTTTTCTTTAAGGGGCTATGCAACGGTTAATATTCCATTACTGGCTTAGTCAGAATTATCCCCGGCGAGATTCAGGTGGTGTCTTGCATGCCCTATAAATACATTATGTGAATAGCATTTAACATTGGGTCGGTAGCATCATCACGCTGCTAACACTACACATGCCCGCATTGATTGGTACTACAGCGTCAGGGGTAGATTGGGGATGCGCACAGGGAGGCAAACCCCATGCAGATCACCGCCGAACTTGCGTGAGCATTGCTATCGACATGACCCCAGTTGAACCAACTTAAAGTTGCATAGTCCATTGGATTAGAGCTTTGGCCATTTTTCTGAAGATTATACCAATCAATATTAAATTGATTGCTATAATCTAGCTCACTTTGATTTGAAGTAACTTTCATTTTAAATTGCAAAGTTTTGAGATATTTGAAGTGAAAATATGTTTAATTAGTTTGGGAAGCATGCCAAAACTATGATGGCATTTGCTTTAACAGTTCTGGTAAATTGCCTAAGTATTCCCTTCGTTGTGACAACAAATGCTTAATAAGTGCGCCAGTAGATAAGTGGAATATTTAGAATTCATTCTAGATATTTGCCTTTGATTTGTAAATGTAATGCTTCATCAGGCTATCCAGCTTTAAATAAATAAAACGGTGGCATATTATATTTGACCAGTACAGTTGTCCATCAATATTTGAATAGTGTAGGCGCATATCTCCGTAAACGCCAATCCAAAAATTGACTAAGACAGTGGAAACAAACCCTTAGATGGTACCTTTTTACAATCGTTATCTCTTGAGTTCATTGCTCCAAAACCTTTTCTTCACAAGCAAAATGGAATTAGTGTTAATAATCATTACCATCAGGTAACCCTCTTCAATATAAGTCAATGCATTTATGGAGATTTCTGCCGGAACTTTTCATTTGATTATGTTGTAGTTAAGGGAGTTACTAATGTTTATTCCGTGATTGCAGTTTCTACACAGTTCCAGCCTGCACCCTCGAATAATGCGCAGTTTTCCGATGCGGATGCGAGTGTCTTAGATGGCGTGTTCCAAGCAACACAAACACGCTCTGCATAATTAAAATAACCATTAAATGAACAATTTAAAACGAACCACTGTTCTTGCCAAGGGATATTGTAACTTGACTTGAAGTAGCACACAATAAACACCACGAATGGTGGAGATAATAATCCCCGGAAGGATAATCTGGTAGTATCAATGGAAACATGCATGGAGGCGTGTATTTAGGAGAAGAGCATAGCATGCTGCGTATATCTAAACATGTGCTAAAATGCCAGCAATAAGCCTGTCAAGCTATTTTGCTGGTTAATAGGGATTTCCGTCCTGGCAACATCTAGGGTCACATCAGTAGGGGTACCGACTTGTGACAGAGTGCACTCATAGGGACGTTATAGTGCTGCCCGAATGGGATATCAGGCCGCCACTCAGTCACATTATCCTGAGCTTGAGGTAACCAGTCATTGCCCTATATTTATGTTGCATAGTCCGATGCTTTTGCTTTTCTCAAATTTCTTTTTCGATAAGTATATTAAATTGATCATCATAATCTACCTTACTTTAGTTTGAAGTAAACTTTATATGAAATGGTTAACTTTTGGGATATTTGAAATTCAAACATGTGAAAATAATGTCAGCAAGCACGCCAAAACTCGGATAACATAGGCTTCTGCAGTAGCAGGTCCTATTAAATCAACTCAGCGTTCACTTCTATGTGCCAACAAATGCTTAATAAGTGCATCAGTTAGATATGTAGAATCAAATTTAGATAATTTGTTTTGCTTTTGAAAATGTCATGATTCATCGGACTATGCAGCTTTAAGGCCGGGTGTCAGACTAGGATGCGACACGTATACATTTTAAAGTCGTTGGTTTGACTCAACCGGGAACTGAACTCCCGACCTTCAGCATGCGAGTATTTAGGAGACGCGCATAGCATGCTGCCCAAAGTTAAACAGGTGGTAGCGTGCCAGCAATACAGCGGTCAATGTAGAGATCAACGACCAGTCAATGATGGTCTCCCTGATTGAAGTGAGGGCGTGCACACAATTAAAGGATTTGGATATTACTCAAAAGTATTCTGGTTATCCCAGCACAAATATACTTCGATACCCGGATCTCACCACTGAAATGGGTATTACATAAAGGACGATGGGTATTCAGGAGAAGAAAGGGAGGAGTGCGTCTGGCAGGGGAAGGAGGCTGAGTGGCGAGAGAGGGCAGCGAGGCTGGGTTATAAGGGAGAGAAAGAGAGAGGGGGTCACGCAACGCAACGGTCGCGGGCTGGGGCGAGGAGAGAGAGAGAGGGGGGGGGGTGCTCCTCCTCCACTGCGAATCAAGCGCAATGCAAGCATTACGACCAATGATATGCATACACTAACATTTACATGAACATCTGCTATGGTCTATTTGTATTCAAATGAGAATCGATATCTAAGTACAAATGGAATGTAAAATAGTGATAACTGGAAAGGTCAAATGCAAACTAGATAAATGGTGCTTTGTCATTGCAGATTGTTATTGGCAGATACAACAAAAGAATATATATATATATATGATGCTGTCTGAAACGGTGCTAAGCAATATGGGAAAACACTTTGTCCATTGTAACGATCAACATACTATCTGCTTATGCATTTGCTCAGGATAAGCTGATGATGATCAATCAATCAACCTCTGTACAAACTGATCTGTTTTCGACATGGGGCTTCATACTCCCCATAGAATACATATTGATTTGAAGCAAATGTCCTTGTGTTTCCAGTGTAACCGTTTCTGTGATGTTTGTGTCAATCGTTGACATGGACCAAAAAAAGAAGAGTTATCATATTTTGAGACAGGCTTATATATGAATATATATGAACATATACATGTGAATATAATTATATTGATCACGTGGTATATGTGCTATGGAATCCATTATGTAGTATATTATATAATTGATACTCCCTGCTCCCTGGGCAAGGAGCAGTGGAATGCCGAAGGTCAATTGTCCCTGATTGAAATCTACCTCATTTCATCAACAACAAAAAGTAAAATACAAACATGGGAATAGAAATATTGTTATCTGCTATTTGGTCGATGCACTTCTCCCGGCGAACATAACTCCTACACTAGTGTGAGTGACCCCTTGCAACACATTTGCTATCACATACATGGGTCTATCAGAAAGAGGTCGCAACTTGTCGCAAAGTGGTCACAAAGTGGTTTAATATGTTTGCAACGTGGTTGAACGGTTATCCTCAGCGGGCACCGACCTCCTCGGTACCATGTTGGTCACAAGCATCTTGCAGCTGTTGGACGAAACACCTCCTTGCGACCAAAATGGTCTCCCCCAAGGTCGGTGACCGTTTTCATAGTTCGCATTGGTCGCAAGAAGATCGCCGGTGGCTGGGTGTTTTGGTCCTGAAGTATTCACAAGCGGTCACAAACCCTCGTTTGACTGCAATTTTATAAAATTGTAATTTTACCTAAATTTGTATAAGAAGATATACCGGTATGGTATGAATACTAACCAAAAAATAGCCTACTTTATAACATTTATCCAAATTCCTATACACACTGCAAGATGTTGTCATTCCAATCAAAACGAAACTAGCACTATGCCCAACCTCTGCAAGATCATCTTTCCTTGAAGGACACTGAGAGGAGAGTTTCCAGTTCTCTCCACTACCGACAGATGGCGTTTTGGTGGTTACAGTCCTATGTTCAGAAGGTTTCTCATAGAAAGTAATGCAGTGAGAGCTAGAGCTTTACTTCTTCACCTGATTTCACTCTAGGAGAGAGGGTTCTGTTGGAAGTCCTATATTACCATTGAATAGCCTATTAAAGCTGCATTGTACGATGAAAACATCAACTTTTCAAAATAATAGCAATAATCTATATTTTATTATAGATGTCTGAACTTAGATACTGGCACACTTATCAAACACTTGTCACCCCATAGAAGGGAATACAGAGTCCATTTACTAGAATGGGTTACTGCAGAAGTATATGGTGTCAGAGTTTTGGTGTGCTTGCCAACATTAATTTAGCATGTTTGCACTTAGAATATTTCAAAAGTTAGCCATTTAAAATAAAAGTTTCTTCAAACTGAAGTGAGATAGATTATAATGATCAACCTAATATATTTATCTGAGAAAATGACAACAACTTAACATAATCGGACTATGCAACTATAATAGAAGGTTACATCATGCATACAAGATTGTGTGAAATAGTGTATATGCTACCAGTGTATTTACCTGTTATGGTCACTTCCAATATGGTTAGATAGACACAACGCTTGGTTATTTGGTTATTGTACTATTACATGCTTGCATTCGAGAGAGCGGCATTCAAGTAACGAAAGCAGTCTTTGTCGCATCGCCACTAGCAGCATGATGATGATGATGCTGACATTCTTGCAACATCGAAGATCACATCAGCACTGGTAACAATTTGTGACGGTGCACACTCATGAACACTTTATAGTGCTGCCCAACTCGGAGATCAGGCCGTTGGCACCATTGCCAGATCTAACAAGCCCTTGCCATCTCCTATTAATACCACGTGCCAGGCTATGACATGCAAGTATAAATGTTATAAGTCATTGGTTTGATTCTACCGGGAAGCAAACTCCCGATCTCCCGCACATTAGGCAACACTCTACCCATTCGGCCACCGGACCTCTATATACATACAAGTATTGTACTATATAACCACTTCAGCGCTGACAAAATAGTGAATGGTAGACAGGAAGTATGAACACTTATTTGTCTTGTGAACACTTATTTGCCTTATCGTATGCAGTATAGCGTGTGAACTACATATGTTCATGGTAACAAGTTCCCGAAATAATTGCCTGAAACACAGTAACTCTACGCACGCAAACTGTGTGTACTGACCGATAGTAACCGAACTTTCCTCTCCAATAGATCATTAGGAGAGGATTTAGGTGTTGCATGCTTCCTGTTGAAATACTCATGTATGACACCTCCGGGAATTATAGGGAATCAAGTGAGTAGATTGAGGAGGTGGTCAGGTTAATAATTGACTCTCTATTCTTCTAAAGCAATGACGAAGTAGCATGCCTGTATGCTCCCCAATGACGTGACCCACTAGACATGTTGATGCTTACCGGTGTGAGGGCGCCCGTTAGAATATGCCAACTTTTTCTATCGCTGACCCTGATATTATATTTGCATATATATACTTTACACAAATTAATTCACTTGTATAACAAGTACACTGAACATGCGGAAATAGTAAGGTTGGTTCATGTAAAGATCAATGCTTTATGGATGATTTAGACCGACTCTAGCCTAGCCCACCATTATCTCAGTAATAATTCATTGTCATTCTATAAAGTGGGATGCTTTTGTGTGTACTGTCTCGTAAACCTCGTACACCTCTGCGCATTGTGTCCACTACGAAAACGATGATGCCACGGAGATCGTCCTTCTGCAGCATGCTAAGTTTTATTCCAGGCTTATGATTCACCGAGGCTATTCAGGGACTGAGGTCGATATGATGCAGATACAAATATATATCCCAAACATAGACCCCTACTGATTATGTACACATGTATTATTTCCCTCACGCAATGGTTGCATGCATATTTCAGCTATCTGCTTGGTTAAATAGCATTATATTACATTAATGGTGGTTACCATCGTGGCTAACTAAGCTTTCTTAGTTTGCTCTTAGTTTGATTGCATTGGTGTGTATGAAGATGTGGATACACGGAACGGTGATCAACACAAGAACATGCCTGGTACTTGGTTATCAGTTGGTACAAAGGTCAACAAAGCATTACATATTGCTATCGTTTGATTTGCCTCGTCTCGGAGGCGCCTCGGCGACGTCTCGGCAATGCTTTTTGGCCTATTTCCATTCAGGGTGCGCCTCGGCGACATCTCGGAGATGCCTCCCTTTTCATTAGGCGCCTCGAAAATGGCCGCTGCATTCAATAGTTTCAGCCAATGACAGCGCAGCTTTTCCATTGCAAATGGCCCCCGCCTATGGGGGCGGCCATTTTCGAGACAACAAACTGATTTTGCCGTTCAGACTAGCGTGATGTCAGGGCCATCTCCGAGGCACCTCCGAGACGGAGCCTGAACATGGCCCTGCTTTGTTAATGCGTGAATGACGTCACTAGTGGGATTTCCCCAACACCCTATCTAATGCGTGTGGATACCCTCTCACGGGGAATACACAACGTGAACAAGTAGTCGTCTTGTCACCTGGTGCTTTACATTTCTCACCGAAGAACAACACAACCCTAACATGCCACAATTTCTGATAGATATCAGCAAGAAAATAACTTTGTTGTTGTGGAAATAAAATCAGTCAGACCGTGCTGATGCTTGCTTGAAAACGATGCACACTATCTCCAGTTCGAGTGAATAAGAACACTTTCTAAGTGGTTGAGGTGCTGGTTCTAGCACCCAGTGTTAGCAATATTGACATAATGTTCATGACTTGTGAGAAAATGTAACGTATACACCAAGATGGCGACTACAGGCCCGTCTTGAATGGACACAGGAAGTCTAAGAATCTCGATGATTTCAGAAATGTTCTTCCCCACAATTAGCGGACTATGATCAATATATAGTTGAATGATATATTTAGCATATTAGTTCGTAAATTGTGAGGCTATTTCCATGACACAGCGTGGAAGATTTTGTCTACAGGGTTTCCTAGCAGCCCTGACATGGATACCACGTGTTTCCCTGCACCGTAGGCCCTGTTATCACTGTGAACAACGGCAGCTAGCTAATGAGGGCACGCTCGACCTGGTTTACTATCTTGTAACGGAGTCATTGGTTAATGTGTGTAGCAATTAATTAGCAGCTGCATGGCCTCGCATCATTACCATAACCGTATGCCAGCCCTACACCTAACAACGGACGTGAATAGACATGTAAATGTTCGGAGATGAAACATAGAAAAATAACAGAATAAACCAGACGGTATGGCCGATTGAGTTCGAGCATCCGTCTCCCGTGCTGGTAGATCGTGGGGTCGTGGGTTCGAATCCTGGTCGAGTCAAACCAATGACTTAACAATTGATACTTGTCGCTTCCTAGCCAGACAGTCAGCATTACCAGGATAGGGCAAGGAGCAGTGGAATGAGGAAGACCAGTCGTCTGCGACTGAAATTTTCCCTGCTTAAACAACGATTGTACCAACAACAACTTGATAGGCGTTTGGATTATAAAGGGAGTTATACCCAGCCTATATATCCGGCAAATTACTCTGTGCTGATCGGCCAGATTTGTGTGTATTTACTTAAAATGATGTACCCTAAATGATCTCAATAGTATCCCTAAGCTGCTAGAATCAGGTTTACAGAGGACCTGGGTGTTGACTTGCGGATATACGGCTTAGCGAGCTAGCATTCCTCCGCCCATGCCTACCACTAAATTACATTAATTACTCCTTAAAACACAGCCTCTGTAAGCGAAGCCACAACGGCCATCTGGGAAGTAACAAACACATCTGAGCTATGGGGAGAGGGATATCAATGCCACTAATTAAAGCAGGAGTATGCGGCACATAATAAAGGTAAGACCGTGTTCAGTGTTAGTACAGATTCTGCAGAGTGTTCGCTTCGGACATAAATCTAGCGAGGTGGTCTGGTAGGTAAGAGGGCTTGAAGCTGAACACGATTAAAGTCATGCCCTTCATGGGGGTAGTTTTAACATTTAGTTATCTATAAATGTTGAACATGTCATATATTGTATTTTGTCTTGCTCTCCTTCCAATGATATGCTTATAGCCAATATGATTCCCTTGCTATGGTGAATGTCAGCACCTTTTGATAATTGAATAATGTATGTTATGGTAAGGTGGTATCCTTGATGTAGTCAATCCACCTAGGGGCACCTGTATTTCGTAATTCTATTTGGTGAGACACTGCCTTTAGCTTGAGTTATAGAAAGAAAATGTTAACTATGTTATTGTTATGTATAGCTAACCAATTACTGCATTTACATCACTCAAAAAAGGCTCACGAACAAACCATCCTGTTCAGCATCAAGGCAATCTTGCTAATGGCACCAACAACATCACAGAGACCACTCCCATTTTAGCCACGTCCTCTAGAGTGGCATTAGAATATTATAGCTTGTATGGTTGCTGTAGCGACCAAGCCAAGATTGGTTTACCTGTGGTAGGCAAGAATATTCTGGAATATAGGTTAATTTATATATATAGAGAGAGAGAAGCGAATCTAGGTCCGACGAGAAATGTCGGTTCCGTTCAAGTAGGGACCGGAAATGAGAACTGGCGTCCGTCGCTAGACAACCAACCCTTGAATCGGCAGCCGGGAACTGACTGCTATGCTAGACCCAAGGTGGTGTGTCTCGACTATACTGACAATTGCTGTACCAGAACGGCTATCTTCTGGCACAATGGTAGAGGAGCCGTCCACCCTCATAGAACAATCTATCGCCATAGGTATCACACATTGTGTGACTCGCAGCAAACCTGAAATGGTAACACGCCCCGCGCAACAGGATGCTGTTGATGCATATCTTATGGCTGTGACGTCACATATGTCAGCAGTGACTTCTTATCGCCATTGACCTCTATGCTAGAAGCAAGTTGATGCGTCTTGACTATACTGACAATTGCTGTGCCAGGACGGCTATCTTCTGGCACCATGCTAGGTGGGCTGTCCATTCTCATGGAACAATCTATCGGCATAGGCATCAGACGTCATGCAACTCGTAGAAACCCTGAAATGGCAACACGCACATGCAACAGGATGCTGTTGATGTAGATCATATAAGTGTGACGTCACATATGTTAGCTGTGACCTGTTATGGCCGTCACACCATATTTAACTTGAAAACCCACTGAAAGGACCAAACGTTGAGGGTTGTTAGACCAATGGCACCAGCTTCCCTGGCCGCCCCCATCAACTTCCCTCCGAGACCCTGCCTAGCTGGTCCTTCTGTCCTTCTGTTTCTCTATTATCCGTATTGCCCTTATCAGTATGTGTCCCCTTTGCCTATGTGCCCCTGTGTCTTCCTACAACTCAATTCCCTGCTGTTCCTCTCCATTCGCTGTAGCTTTATATTCTGTGCTCCTGCTTCTTCTGCTCGACTCTCCTCTTATTATGTCCCCTGTCCACATGTCTCTCTGGTCCCCTGTCCCTCGCTCACGTTGTTCCTCCTGACCCCCTGTCCGATGGATAACCATGTCCCCAGTTCCAGATTCCCCACTACCTCTACCCGCTTCCCCTATTCCCGTCCTGGTATGACCTTAGATGTTGCTAGGACGTAAAACAACAATTAACAAAC
Source organism: Branchipolynoe longqiensis (assembly GCA_030323885.1). Classification (NCBI taxonomy): domain Eukaryota; kingdom Metazoa; phylum Annelida; class Polychaeta; order Phyllodocida; family Polynoidae; genus Branchipolynoe; species Branchipolynoe longqiensis. Next base: position 87,644,714 of record CM059191.1, on the reverse strand, counting down.
AAACAAGAATCCCTTATTCCTCGTACCCCTCCTGGCCACGCTACTCAGGCCGCTGGTCACTTTGACGAAGGACCGTGACCTAGGCACATTAAGTGTCGTCATGACAGCGTTGGTTCGTGACTTTCACCCGACACTGTCACCGACACCCTGTCAGAACCTGCTTCAATGACATGTGCTCCGGTTACGGTGTCTGTCACAGGACGAAATGATCGATGCAAGTTTTAGGGACTTACATCGATAAATTCCACTTCCAGACATGGTCAAGTGAATGTCACTGAGGCCTACATTTAACCCGAGGCTGTTAACTATTACACCACATAGGCTTCCTCATGCCATCCCCCTATCCATGTTGATCTGTCTATACGGTTCCTTGCCTAAGAGGTCAGTGCAGACCAGTACCCCTATAATTATATGTCTATCAAATGGTTTAGATTCATAAGTTGTGCTTAACACTTACATATACATACACGGATGGTACTTACATATTACACACCCAGGGTAGGTTCAAAAACCATGCAGGGGATAGATTGTACAGTATCCATGATTTGGCACCACTCTCTTAGGGGTGATGCATGGGAAATATACCCCAGGAGCAGGATCTGAGCCTAACCTTCGATATGTGCTTCATGCATATGGATGCGTAAGATGGGCACGAAGCAAACTCGGATGGTAGATATATTTATTTCAGCATTAAATAGTACATGCAGTGTATAATATAAATAATCTGGCAGGGCCAAAGTGCCCTACCGGTAAAAGATAAAAGAAAAATAAAAGCGAATGGAGGTATCTGCTGCAGTGGCGGCTGAAGCGGACTAGCGCGAACCATGGGTCTGGTTTGTATTTATAGTCCAGCTGGCGCGAAAGCGCCCATATCTATATGTATATATGTATCTATATGTATATATATATATATATATATAAATCAGTAATTCACACATTAATATTTGCATCCGGTTATATAGCTAAACATATATATGCTATAACCAAAGATATGAATATATCGATATATATATATATATATATATATAGTTATGTTATATATATATAACAACAAATTATCTGGTGTGAGCGCCCGATAGGGAGGAGTCACTCACGGTAGCACCACCAGTCATGAGCATGGCTAGGAGGTGGCAATATTCAGAATAATAGTAGCTAGCTCTCACAATTATAATAATTCCCTTTTGTGCCTTTTTACTCGCATAATGGGTTACACCTAACATGTCGGTAGTACTGGATGTATCTACCTGTGTATGCTGTACAGTGGGACCAACTTGATGTGGCTCATTTAGGGATGGGGGTCGGTTTAGGATAATGTATAGCAGAAATATATATATACATATATATACACATATCTGAATATATTCTCTATGTATTGATACATACCCACACACGTGGTCGATATACGCAAACTGACTGCTATCCAACATCCAAATATCCACAGTGGTCAAGTGGGGGGAGAGCAGTAGCGGGGCCACTCGGAGCCATATTTCATTGTGAGGCGGCCGAGTGGAGGTCACAGTGTTCGATATCGCATACATCACGTTTATAGGAGAAGCTCGAGGTGATGTGCCAGCAGGAGGCCGGCCGAAGGTCGGCTGCTGACCCGTCGTGAGCCATTACAGGGGCCTGCTCTGATGCTGCTTGACTCCTCGCATCCCCCAACACCCCTGCACATGCATGCGTCTGGATGCCCGCCTAGATTTCACATACCCATGCACACACACACACTGATAGCGACCCTTCTGTACCCATATAGGATCAAGCCTACATCCCTACACACATCTACACCCCCGCGCATCCGCCCAGTCGGTCCCAGAGCTGAACCCAAATATATCCACATAGTTATACACAGCTATTTCTCCGCACCCACAAAGCCACAATTTTACAGCGGTATACCCACCGACACACCCACCCACATCCTATGTTCTTCCCGTCCTGTACATATCCGTATGTTCACTTCCTGGTCTCGCAGTGGGGCAGCACTATAAAGTCGCCATTAGTGCGCACTGTCACAAGTCGGTATCCGTCCTGATATGAACTTAGATGTTAATCTGAGGTAAAACAACACCAAACAAACATCACCCCCCAACCAGCCACCTTTACATGTCCGTCCCTATTGTAGCCCCATACATTCAGCGCATAGTTATCTTGTTTACCTAACAATCCAGTATGGTCCTCCCATCCATTATGGTCCCCAGTACCCACCAATTCCTCATGGTCCTCAGTACCCAACAATCCCTTATGGTCTTCTGTGCCCACCAATCCATTACAGTCCTCAATATTCAAAAGTCCAGTATGGGCCTCAATACCCACCAACACATTATGGTCCTCAGCGCCCTTTATGTTCCTCAGCGTCCTTTATGTTCCTCATTAACCACCAATCCGTTATGATCCTCAATCCCCACAATACATTATGGTCACCAGCACCCACCAATGCCGTATGGTCCTCAGTACCCACCAATCTCTAATGGTCCTCAGTACCCACCATTGCCTTATGCTCATCCTACCTACCAATCCATTACAGTCCTCAGTACCCACCAATGCATTATGGTCCGCAGTACCCACCAATGCCATATGGTCCTCATGACCCACCAACGCCTTATGGTCCTCAGTAGCCACCAATCATTTAAGGTCCTCAGAGCCCACCAACCCCTTATAGTCCTCAGTGCCCACCGACCCCTTACATTCCTCAGTACCCAACAATTGAGTATGTACCTCAATATCCACCAATCCATTATGGTCTCAATAACCAACGACCCCTTATGGTCCTCAGTACCCACCAATCCTTTACGGTCCTCAGTACCCACCAATCCCTTATGAATCTCAGGGCCCATCAATCCTTTATGGTCACCAATCCGTTATGATCCTCAATCCCCCCAATACATTATGGTCATCAGTGCCCACCAATCCCTAATGGTCCTCAGTACCCACCAATGCCTTATACTCCTCTTACCTACCAATTCATTACAGTCCCCATTACCCATGCCTTATACTCCTCCGTACCTACCAATTCATTACAGTCCTCAGCACCCACCCACACCTTATGGTCCTCAGTACCCACCAATGCCATATGGTCCTCAGTACCCACCAATCCATTACGGTCCTCTGTACCCACCAAGCCAGTATGGTCCTCTGTACCTACCAATCCATTATGGTCCTCAGTACCCACCAATCCCTTAACATGCTCAACACTCACCAATCCCTTATGATCCTCAGTACCCAACAATCCCTACGGGCCTCAGTCCCCACAAATGCCTTTTGGTGCTAAGTCTTTGCTGTTGTTATCGAACTGGTTGACCCCTCACCACCATTCACCCATTGCTCATTCCTAACGTCCCCATCTACATCCGCACTGGCGGGCCTGCGTGTTCTCCATCATGGCAAATGCCTAACCCATTCACCATAACCCACTTCCCCCACCTCACCCACTTCCCCCACGTCCCCTACTTCCTCCACACACTCCAAGCCCCATCAATGGGGGTACACATGCTGTCCTTCCTGCCCTATATGCCCTACGCCCGTACCTCCAGTAACTGGCACATGTTGCCGACACGACCCCCTCCTCCACAACCATCCGGACAGCCCCATCCTTTCCGCAAGTGGGATGGGAGGGCGGACCAGACACCCCCCACACCCTCTCCCAACACCCTCTCCGTCATTCCTCCCTCACCGCTGCCCTCCCAATCTTTTGCCGGCAAGACTCCACCCCACACGCTACACAATCCCCTACCCTGTCCGCAACAATCTCCTCAGACACCCCCGTCTCCGCACACCATCTGGCTCCTCCCTCCACCGCCCCATCCACACCCCTCCCCCCCCCCCCCCCACACACCACACCTTGCCGCCCTTTCCGACCCCCGCCAAGCCAGTCGGTCACACATCAGTCTCAATCGTCTGAGGTCTTTCATCAGCGTGCCTCCGCCGCCTCCACAGACGCTGACAGCGGGTGCCCCCTGTATATTAGCGCGTCCCGGGGTCCCCGGGCCTCTACTACTGAGGCTTCATCGAATCAACGCAGTCCCTACCTAAGGGCACGTCTGTGAACCCCCCACCCCTAACCCGCCATGGATGATTATCCCTACGGGGGCCGGTGGTAGCAGTCCGGGGGTGTTTTGTACACGTACCACTTTAATAGAGCAACATGCCTGATCCCAGTCACGGCTTCTATGATTGGATTTAGCTTGATAAGAATCAGTGGAGTTATAGTATACCACCCGGGAGACGTTAGCCGGAGGTCGGCCGCCAGCCCCTTAAGGTCGACATAAAAGACGCCTTATGTTTATTAAGGGTCCCGTGGGGAGAGGGGGCCGGCCCGGCCGTCGAGGCTGCCTGCGTCCGATAGGCGGCCCCCGGGGTTACGGCCGTACCAGGACTGGGGTGAGACCCGCACTGTGCCGACCCCATGTACCTGCTACCTGAAGTACGCGCGCCCGGCCCGTCCGCCCGCCCGCCCGCTCAGCCCCTCGCCCGCCCAGCCTGCTCGCCCGCCCGCCGAGCAAGCCAGCTCGCCCGCTGGCAATTCTGTCGGCCTAGACCTCAAGGCGCCGCCTGTGGGCCATTCCACCCCGACCGTCCAGCTCTCAGTCCGCTCAACCCGCCCTCCTCACGGAGCACGCCCATTCTACCTCAGACAGCACCAGCTTACGTTCCTGCCCGGTCCACCACTCAACCCACTCCACCTACTTCGCGCACCTCATCTACCCCGCCAACCCCGCCCACTTCCCTGTCCCGCTCGCCGGGCTTCCCACCAGCCCCACCCGCCTGCCCGCGGGTCTATGGCCGCCCGCCGGAGTTATGTATGGGGAAATCTGTTAGGGGAACGTTGTTCAATGCCTACTTCAACAGGCGGACAGTGTGTGGAGCGGGTCCGGGAAGGAGGGACGGGTGGAGGGATGGAAGATTAAAGGTGCCCACCATCTGTAACCAGGGTGACACACATAAATATATATAGCAACGGGTGTAGGATGAGATAGCGAAGTAGCAACACCCCATAGCAGGCCGGGACTGATGCAACGTAGTGGAATAGTGGCACACTGTGAGTGGTTCTCTGGCATCTGAGATTGATAGGGAACAGCGGGTCAGAGAGTGTACATAGGGACCAGACGGAATGGCCAATTTAGTTGAGCGGTCGTCTCCTCGTTTGGTAGATCGTGGGACTCGAACCCTGGTCGAGTCAAGGCAATGATTTTAAAATGTATACATATCGCTGCCAAATAGTCAGGCGCTCGGCATTATTAGGATATGGCAAGGACTGGTGTCCAGATAATGTGATTGAGTGGGATATCAGGTCATGGTGCTGGCAGCTTGGTCTTCCACTGGGGTGGCACTATAACGTCGCCACATGTGCGTACTGTCACAAGTTGGTTCCTGTCCCGATATGACTTTTAGAAGTTGCCAGGACGCAACACTCCAACAGGAAACTACCAACTGTTATGGGCATGCCAGTGCAACCCCTACAATAACCCTCAATGGTATGTTAGAGTGGGACAGGAGCACAAGCTAGCTCTCTCCTTGAAGCGCCCGATGTGATCCTTAATTATGATTTGAGTATATATACTTATATATTAATGACATTTATTAACAACCCTGTTTTCCCACTCCATGGCTACTTGACATTGCTCGTGGCGCCTCCAGGGGCCTCCCAGGTAACCGAACACCGGCTTCAGTTAGTCAGCACGAAGCAACACCTTAGGGGACTCCATCACCGTCACCAGTTCAAGTGGGATTGTTCCAATATAGCGTTAATGCAGTTATATAGTAACGGGAATTGCTAAGGAATGGTCGGATTCAATATTCGAGTAATTGTGAAATAAAATATCCCGATATTCAGGAATGAGAATGAAATCAAATCTTAGAAAATAGGGAAGAGAGAGATACTATATTGGGGAGGGTTTATTTAATTACCTACGGGATCCGCCTTCATCCAACGTTCCTGTGTGCTGGTGGGCCCGAGCAGGGAAGAGTTAACAATGGAGGTGGCACATACAATGACCACCTGTGTATGGTGGGGGTTACAAAACATAGCACAGGGTGCAGATATTATTGGGAGGGGAAGGGAATAGAGGGGTAGCTTAAGTTGTAGTAAGTTATAATGTAGTTAAGTTCAGTTGGAGTTAGGTAAGCTGTGTATACATGTCAGTTTGGTAGAAATATTCTAGTGTTAATATAGTCTGGTTATGAATTCTTACTGTCACTGTGGGATTTTTAGTAATATACTGGACCAGCTGTGGCAAGTGAAGTGGATGATGTTGGGCATTTTGGTCTTAGATTTTACATTTGACAGCATGGCCAGCATGATTCTCAGCAAGAAATATTCCCAAAGACATTGTGTAATATCTCGAGAACTCGACCATCAGAGCCCTGAATATCATTACTCTCCTCAGGTGTGTTCACGAGAACTGTCTGTCAGTTCCCACCTGGTGTCCCTGCCAATAATTTCATAAGGAAGAAAGGAAGACAAGTCGTGCACAATTTACAGTGAAGAAGTTGTGCTTGATTGGCTTCAACTCCTGTTCACCTACTGGCAACCTATCACCCTCACTCCTTACCAACTGCCCACAGAGATCCACATGACTCTGGCTGGGGTATATCAGAATCAGTGCCTACAGCATGTTTGTTGCTAGTTTTGGTGTAGAAGTGGAGTCTCAGACAAGAGTGTCTGGAATCCTGGCCAAGAGTGTCTAGAGTGGGGTCTGTGTGTCAGGTATAAGGAAGGCAGGTGACTGGGCTCACCCAGCCAGCCAATCAGACCGCCTCCACAGCCTGGGTGGGCGATGCCCTAATAGGGGGCAGCTGTCTCTCAACCCCCAGTTGCAGGTGGTGCCCATAATGTATGCAGGGTGGATGGGTGTGCTTGCCCATCGGCCCCATGGTCACAGGCAGTTGCAGACAGTTACAATAAACATATATTAACAATGCCTTTCCCCTCTACTTGCATTCTTTCTGGGTGCATGGATGGGACATTTCACTAATCATTAACCGTCTCTTAAGTATGAAATCACATCACAAGCTCAGTCGCTATGTGTTATCACATTTTCCACATATGCGCTTATGTCACAAAGCGAGTGGGGCACCCATTGCTTCTCTGTTACATAATCCTGGTCCCCACTCCATCGCCCGAGAATAGTAATGCTATTTGCCAATATATAAATCCGAACCGAAAATCTGTATATTTTTATAATCGGTATTGTGAAGTCCATCTCAGCAGCAGGATCGCTGTTATCTCGAACAGGAAGCACAATCTATGGTCTTTAGCCAAGCCACTACATGCAGATCTAAGCCATAGATGACTGTGGCCAGCATTTAAAACACAACCCTAGTCAAATTATTGAATTATCTCCAATTGCCTCACCTCGAATGTAGGTAGAATTCTGCGGCATCGTTTGTTGCCGCACATAAATGGGAGGAAGAAAACATAAAAGGAAGAGAATGTGGCATCAGGTCTGTATCTGCTAGGAGCCTGAGCTGATTGTCAAATACTACCTGGCTTTTTAATGCATTCCTCCATTTGTTGATACATATTCGCCAGCTATATTACATGTAAAACTGGAAGCCTCACCTAATATCATACTATGTATAATGCTTTCTGCTCCTGTGATGTTGGGTATTATTTGTAGCCGACTACGACGCTATTGTAGCTGCATTTTAACTCAGGCAACATACCTGGAGAATAGAGTAGGTGATATTTTTGTTTACAATACCTGACTGGGTGAAAAGCCGGCTCACATAAATACAATCATTATTATTGTACAATGCACAAGTTAGTCTTTAGGAAAGCTGACTAGATGAATATCCGAATGAGTTGAGCGTCCTTCTCCCGTGTTTGTAGATCGTGGCATTCGAACCCATGGGTTCGAACCTTGGTCGAGTCAAACCAATGACATACACATCGATAATTGTCGCTTCTTAGCCCAGATACGCGGTATCATTAGGATATGACAATGATTGGTTGGCTAAATGTCAGGATAATGTGACTGAGTGGAATATCAGGTCATGGTGTTGGAGGCTATCGTGCTGGCAGTATCTCTGTATGCTCACCCGTAGCACTATCTGGCAGAAGTCGGTCACCCCACACACGCCTTGATTGTTTGATTTGAACGGCCGTATTTTAGAATTACCTTTACGGGATGACTACATGGTTGTGCTTCGGGAGGACCATGCAAATATGGGATTTCCTTGCCGTAATGCAAACCCGGTGAACCCCAGCCCGCTCAATCTTAACACCACACACAGTGTTGTGCAATCATAGCATTCCCTGTTAATCAACATCATTGGGTTAAATGATCATGGAGGTGGTCATTTGCTGTCATTACTGGGGGCAGGGAGGAAGCCCGGGAAGCTGCCGCCCACCTGCCAAACACTCACCTACTGGCAGCTGGCTCACTCCCCCTCAGCCAATCAGAGGCCCCCCCACTCTCCCTCACTCCTCTGCTTGCCCCTACCTCTCCACTCTTCCACTGACTCTCGTCAGCTTCACATCTCTTTAAAAAAAACACCCACCCTCTATCTGCACTTGTCTCGATTACAATAATCAATAACTAGACAAAAAAACAACAACAAAAACTGTTAATACTTAAAAAACGTATCACTTAATCATATGATGACATGCCTATATCTTCAAGGGTGATTTATCAATACCTTAGATAAGGTCATCCCCTCATATCACTACTCCGTCACTAATCATACCTGGACTGATGAAAACATTCACCAATTGATTGACAATTAATCATCACCAGGCACTCTATGATTTATCTCAATACTCATTTAAACTTGCTTGATTCACAATTAATCATCACAATACTGTTACATTTATGTCACTACTGTATTCACTTGTCCGTTCATGAAAAACACTGTACATATGTTGATGATCAATTTATCATTTATACATAGCTTCATGCTCATGTCAGACTTTGCCACAGGATACCTCGACCATGTACAACCTAACCCCGCTTGAGCCCTTGACGATGATTGTCTTGAGAATAAAGCTGTGTTATTCCCACTCATGCTTCCGCATTCCTCCCTGCCCGTGCCAGTAATGAACACTAACAGAAAGTAGAGTGGAAAGTAAACGCAGAAAGGAGGTAGGTCGCGGATCCTAACGCACCTTTATTGACTTTATATTATCAGGAATTTCACGGAGGGAATAAGAAATTTAGAATGACGTCATCAGATTCCTCTCCTGCTCAAGTCTCCTCTACTATCGGAACATCATCCACTCATACAAGGTTTCATTCCATCTAGCAGCCGGAGGTGTTCGAGAGAATTAGTTGTGCTAGCTTAAGAAGTTCTGTGCTGAGATGTGAGTATCACGGATCTTATTGGTTAAATACAACCAGAAGGCAGCATTTACGCTGAGAAGTGAAAGTCAGCAAATTATTTTTAAGTTGCATGGTCCGATATTTTTGAGTATCTGTCATTTTCTGAGATCAATATATTAGGGTAATAGTTATAATCTACCTTACTTTAGAACCAGACCGGATGGCCAATCTCCCATGTTGGTAGACCGAGGGAACGTGGGTCCGAACCCTGGTCGAGTCAAACCAATGACTTACAAATTGATACTTCTTGCTTCCTAGCCAGGTGCTCGGCATTATTAGGAGAGGGCAAGGCCTGGTTGGCTCAGTGACATGATTATGTGACTGAGTGGGGTATCAGGTAATTGTGCTGGCGGCCTGGTCTCACAGTGGGGCAGCATTATAAATTTGCCTTGAGTGTGCACTGTCACACGTCGGTACCCTTCCTGATATGACTTTAGATGTTGCTCGGACATAAAACAACAACAAACAAACAACCTTACTTCAGTTTGAAGTAACTTCTATTTAAAATGACACATTTTTCAGATGTTTGAAGTGCAAACATAGACTATTAATGTTTGCAATTTCATCAACACTCTGCCACCATAGGCTTCTGCAGTAACATATTATATTGAATTGAATCAGTGTTCTCTTATATGTGGCAGCAAGCGCTTACTTGGTACATCAGTATCTAAGTTAGATATGTAGAATCGAATCTGTATAATCGTTTTGGTTTCAAATATGTTATGCTTTCATCGGACTATGCTGTTAATTATCACGTAAACTTCGAATTTTGGGGAAGCCATGCGTGATTGTCTATACACAGAAATGGATACACCATAAGGTGTTAGACATGTTTGTTTATTGGGGTTTTACATCCTGGTGCCCTCTACGGTCATATCCGGATGCATACCCTCCTGTAAGAATGCTAAGTCGTGGGAAAGTTATAGGGCTGCCCCACTGGGAGATCAATCAGGCCGCCAACACCCTGACCCAATTTCCGACTCAATCGCATTATCCTAACACCAAGGAAACCATTCCTACTACTGCCAAGCCTTGGGCTAACTAGTGACAGGGATCAATTTGTGTTTGACTCAGCCAGATTTCACACTCCCAACCTTCCACATGCAAACACAGCCTTTGATCTACAAATTCGGCCACACCGTCCGATGTGTTGAACAGCCGATGCTGGGGGAGCTTTCAGCAAATGCAAATCCATTTACATGTAACAAATTCGTAAGGGAGACGTCAGTAAATGGCAAGGTCGTGGAAGGAAGCAATTCAACTTGATCTACTGCGTCTGGTAGTCGCCATACCAAATATCGGCTCCGATTAGCCTGTGTAACTATGATCCATACAATGGCTGGTGTAGCTCCACACAATGACCGGTGTAGCTACCTACAATGGCCGGTGTAGGTCCCTACAATGGCCAGTATAGCTCTACACAATGGCCAGTGTAGCTCCATACAATGGCTGGTTTAGCTCCACACAATGGCTGGTGTAGCTCCCTACAATGGCTGGTCTAGCTCCCCACAATGGCTGGTGTAGCTCCACACTATGGCAGGTGTTGGTCCACACAATGGCCAGTGTAGTTCCCTGCAATGACCGGTGTAGCTCCTTACAATGGGTGGTGTAGCTCCACACAATGGCCAGTGTAGCTCCACACACTGGTTGGTGTAGCTCCCAACAATTGCCGGTGTAGCTCCACACAATGGCCGGTGTAGCTCCACACAATGGCCGGTGTAGGTCCCTACAATGGCCGGTGTAGCGGGAGTTGTCAGCGGTAGCATCCATGTTCTCGGCAAAATCTCTCAGTAATGCGATCACTCAGTAACTGACCCCAGCTTTAGGCCACAGCCTTCCGGGATTATCTTTCTAGGTGAGCTGATGGGTGAAGGTGATAATTAGAAAACACACATCAAAATAAATAGTCTGATGGCAACTCTAACGGATAACCTCAAGCAAATGTGCTTATATAACATAAGGTGAAGCGTAACCACCGATATATATGGATAGTGATAATCCCCTTATCGCCTGTAATAAGCTCTGTAGTGCTCCTCCTCCCCCCCCCCCCCTGGGGTGATTCATGATTCATACACATTCTGTTATTATCCATTATTAGTATTGTGCATAATAACCTGTATCTATTTCTTACCATGATGTGACAGCTGGCGCCGCCATCGGTGCAATTCCTAACAGTATATATATATATACATAACTATATACATATATATATTCATCCGGAATTCCTCCAGTGTGTATGGCACGATGGGGGACCCTACGGACCAATCACCCTGACAGCCACCACCGATGCGCCAAGGAGGAATATATATATACAATATTTATACTCGAATATTATTCTATACATCACATATACATGTGTCCGTAAACAATGATATATGTCCTTAAGCACTGGTGCACATATATATATATATATATATATATATATATATATATGTCTCCGTAATTACTGGATACGTGTACTATATTATATAATGAGGTATGTATATATCAATACGAATGCCTCCTAATGGCTTTGGTCTGCCAATCCTCACATACCAAATAAACTCGAAATATTGACATCCCGCAGACTTGGACACTTGACCAACTGACCACAACATTCACTGGTATCTCATTTTCCAACTTTGTTTGCAATATATTGCAGTATAATTCACTATGGCAAGATGACTAGTTGGCTTCACCATGTCCAACGACCACAGGATTGGAAGCTGATTAAGGAAAGGAGCTCTGGTGTAAAGACGCCGTTTCAAAAAGCGAATGAGAAAAACACAGAAAGCGCTTAGAATTCTGAAGCCGAGTTATTTATACTCTTAAAGAAAATAGGCAAAACATATTCCTTCAAGAGGGATTAAAACCGCTATTACTTCAATATATTTAACCATTTTGAGTTCATCTTATGATTATTTGAGCGATGACTAATATTGTGAAAGACTGTTGCAAATAGTTAAGTGGGGACGTCGGTATGTAACAGTAGTTATTCACCTCTTAGTATTACCTTTACATTCTTTAGCTGTCACATACTTAGTGCAAACTAGGAAACAGACTTAGTGAACATATTTTGAATCGATTCTGCCCTGACAATTGAACAATCAAAAACGTAATACGTAACACATTATTTAAAGAGCTACCTTTTCACGAAACCGAAGTTTTAATGATCCCTTTAAGTTGAAATCTCGCAAGGGCAATATTGATGCTAGCGTTTTGTCCTCACAATAAATATTGGTGCAGACATCAACATTACTAATGGTACGTCTCTATTTCAGACCGTCGACAGGGTGATGACGGGGTAAAGTCGAAATTACAACTAAGAATGTACTGAAGTTTGTAATTATTACAACAAATAAGGTACCTTACTCCTTCTTTTGAGAAATACCATGTTATTTTAAGACACTATGTGTCATGCTTTTCTTTCGTTCCTAATCAAAATAATTACAGGGCCGGTGAGTTTCCGAATTATTCTTCAATAAAAGGATAGTATTTTCTGCAACATTCATGATTGAAACTAGTAAATATATTAAACGTCACTGTGTTTTCCTCATAATTACTCACTGCCTGCTCCAGTACACATTTGGGGGGAAAAGATTTCAGATTCAAACCGGTAATGATTGTGTTACACCTGTGTGTTCACCTTTTAGGATGGTACTATCAGTATGAAGTTGCTTGTTAGTTGCTAAATATATCGGAGAAAACATGGATTGATCAAAAGATCAGAAAATGTGGAAAGCGCGGATTGCAAAGCGTATTATGAAATTTGATTTGCAATTGATACACAGAAGCATTCTATGAATATGTTGAGAATAGGTTGCTTGGTCACGGTACGAGATAATAGTCCTAAAATGAGTTGATTGGTCCATGCAGAACACCACACATCATACCACCCTAATAGGTTCATTTCAAGGCTTATCATATTCTAGTTTTTTTTATTTTTATTTTTTATTTTTTTTATTGAGGCTGTATTTATACTGTCCATAGCATATAAGCCTGGGTATTCAGGCTTGTTTTCAATGCTGGCCAGCTGTAGTGTTGGTGTTGTCTTATCACACAGTAGCTGCTGATAAGGTATTTGATTGCCTGTATTTCAGTAGCAGATAGATAGTTGGTTGGTCTGGTTAGTACTATAGTAGTCTATGTTATTTTTTTTGGATTTTCTTGGCATATATGTGCTTTATTTTTTCTACTCTTATTTTCTAGACTAGCCTACTCCTATTTACATATCATAGGCTTGTACGCAGCTGTGAGGTGTGTTATCTGGGTGCTTTTGGTATGGTTACCTTCCATTGGGCGTCTCGCTGGTGGGCCGTGACATGTATCACCTGCCCCTTTGCGGTGCAGCTTAGTTGGGGGTTCCTAGCCTTATTTTGCACAGATATTTTTTGTATGTTTTTAGGTCGGGAATTTGTCGTTCCTTTACTGTTTGGGCATTCCACACCTTGGCAGCCATTTCTAGCGTGCTTCTCTCGTGAGCTTTTATTTGGCTTCTGGTCTGCTTTAGTAGTGGCGCATTATTTGCTCTAGTTGCCCTTTGTGGTTTTGTTAGGAGTTTATTGTCTTGACTATAGCTGTATGCTAATGTTTTCAGATGAATTATTCTCCTATTTTCTAGCAATTTTACTTTGGTTCTTTTGTGTATGATCCGAAATAAAAGGAACTGTCGTCATGTAGAGACTTTGCAATATGAGTTACTGCTGTCATTGCTATGACCACCTCCTTTAATCTTCACCTGACATATTGCCATTGGGAAACTCCATCTCCTAATATCCAGGCAATATATTCAGCCTTCACCTGGGTGGTTCTGACAGTGTCTGCTTGTTGGGGGGGGGGGGGTATGGGGGGCACGTGAATGCCTTTTAAAAAAAATATTGTTATTGAGGCTGTATTTATTCTGTCCATAGCATGTAAGCCTGGGTACCCAGGCTTGTTTTCAATGCTGGCCAGCTGTAGTGTTGGTGTTGTCTTACCAAACAGTAGCTGCTGATAAGTTATTTGATTGTCTGCATTTCAGTAGCAGATAGATAGTCTGTTGGTACGTTTAGTAGTCTATGTTAGTTTTTTGGGGCCCTCTTGGCATTGTATTTTTGTTCTATTCTTATTACTATGTTAGTTGTTTTCTTAAGGTTCTATGTTAGTGTTTTAGGGTTTTCTTGGGAAGAGTTTTCCGCTTTTTTTTCTACTTAATTCTATACTAGCCTATTTTAATCACATGTCCATAGGTTTGTACGTAATAGGTGGTTGAGTTATGTTTGTTTGAAATTGATTTGATTTATATTGTTGTTGGATATGTTATCTGGCTTTTATATTTACGGTTATCCCACCCTGGGATCTCCAGTTGGTGGGCCGTGACATATCACCTGCCCCCTTGTGGTGCAGTTCAGTTGGGGTTTCCAGTTTTAATTTTGCACAGATATTTTGTGTACGTTTTTAGGTCAGGGATTTGTCTTTCTTTCACCGTTTGCGCATTCCATGCCTTGGCGGCCATTTCCAGTGTGCTCCTTTCATGGGCTTTGATCTGGCTTCTGGTCTGTCTTAGTAGTGGTGCCTTGCTTGCTCTGGTGTCCCTTAGTGGTTTGGTTAGATGCTTAATGTCTTGGCTATATCCATATGCTAATGTTTTTGGGTCGATTATCCTTCTGTTTTCTAGTAGCTTTACTTTAGTTCTTTTGTGTAGGTCATAAGTGGGGTGTAGTTTGTCTACTTTCAGGCATATTTTCAAGGCCCTATTTTGTAGTATCTGCAATTTTATTAGTAGCTCTTTTTTAGCACCCATGTAGATTACATCCCCATAGTCAAAGTAGGGGAGTACAATGCCTTTGAAGATTTGTATTGACATATCTTGTGTCATATAGTTTCTTAGTTTAGCAAATAGCCATAGTTTGTGATTTACTTTTTGTATGATTCTTGTTAAACACAGATTGTAGTTTAGCTGGCTATCCAGTTCTAGGCCTAGGTATTTGTAGTGATTTACACTTTCCAGTGTTTGGTTTTCTAGTGTGCATTGTAGGTTTCTTCCTGTGATTGCTGTATGTGAGAAGAGTATTGTTTTAGATTTATTTGCATTGATGGTTATTTTATTGGATTCACACCAGCTGTCCAGTTTTAGCAGGAGGTTGTTCAGTTTGGTAGCTACCTCCTCTACTGTGCTTCCTTCTGCATATATGACATTGTCATCCGCATTTAGCTGGAGACATTCTGTCTCCAGCCATTTTTCTAGGTCATTTATGTATAGTATAAATAGCAGTGGTCCCAGGACTGATCCTTGGGGTACACCACGGGTGATAGTTTGTTGGTCTGAGAGTGTACCATTTACTTTAGTTTTTTGCTGCCTGTTGTTTAGGTAGCATTTTATCCAGTTTATTGATTTGGATTTAATGCCCATGTTGTTTAATTTTCTTATTAATATGCTGTGGTCTACAGTGTCAAAGGCTTTGCTGAAGTTGATGAACGCTGCTTCAACTAATTTCTTTTGGTTCAATGATGCCAGCACATCACTTGTTAGGTTTGCTATTGTTTTTGATGTGGAGTGGAGTTTTCTGAAACCTCCTTGCCTCTTGTTTAGTATATTGTTTTTGTCCAGGTGTGCATTTATGTGCCTGTGGAATATTGTTCAATTAGCTTGCCTGGTGTTTGCAAGATTGATATTGGTCTGTAGTTCCTCATGTTTTGTTTGTCACCACTTTTGTATATGGGGGTGATGGTTGCCATCTTCCATGCTGTGATGAAGTGTCCCTGCTCAAATGATATGTTGAACAGGTCGACCATGTTATCTGGGATGGCTTGGAGTGCCTCTTTTAGTATTTTTGTGGGGATTCCATCTATTCCACTTGGTTTGTTTTCAGCTATGTCATTTATTAGCTGTGTTAGTACTTTTAGGTCAGTTTTGCAGGTGGGGATTTCATCCTGGATATTTTCTGACTTGTTTTCCCAGATTCTTGTGAATTCTTTTGATAACATTTGTCCTACCATGGCAAAGTGTGTATTTAGTTTGTTTGCTGCATCATTATCTGTGTGCGTATTTCCATCCTTATCCTGGAAGCTTATCCGTTCTTCTATCTTATTTTTTGGGAATAGTAAGCTTACATTTTTCCAGAACTTATTTGTGTTGCTTCCCAGTCCTTGTCTTGTTTTATTATATATTTCTTTTGCGCTGCCCTTACTGCTTTGAGGGAGTTGTTTCTAGCAGTATTATAGGCACTTTCATCCTCTGGGTCTTTAGTACGTTTCACTTTGTCACCTAGCCTTTGTTTTGTTGCAATATGCGTTAACAGATTCCTTGGTTTCTCTGTATTTTTAGTTTCTTGATGGGACACATCTCATCTAATGATTGTTTTATTTCTGTGACAATGTTATTCCAGTAGCTGGTCTCCTTGTCATTCGTAGGGAAGTCTTATATGTGTATATACATTTAAAATGTCTCCTAATGTTTCTGGTCGGTGATGCTCACATATGAAATTAACTCTACATACTAACTAGTCGTCATTCTCTGCATCCCGCTTACTCTGAATCTTGACCAGTTGAGACCAATGGTCACTCGCTTCTCACTTTCAAATATATCTATATATATATATATGTGATGTATAACGCATTGTCAAAGCATAAATGCCAGGGTAACATGTAACATTTGTGGAGTACCCCCCCCCCGTAAATTCCCCGGCGGGTATTATTTGAATAGGGGTTTGATATTTTGTTGAGGATCATGCTAATCAGACATATCCGAAAATAATCCAGGAAAATAATTCCTTTCAAAGACGAAATTTACATTTAGGATGTGCCTAATTTGAAAGTAACACTCACCAAGCAAAGCTACTATTGCTAACGATGAATGATGGACTGCCTTTTTGTGACAGTAAAAATGTCCCCCTTTCAGAATCAGCGTTGTAATCCATGTTAGAACCTGTTTACTGGTCTTTATGGGCTGCAACATGATGTGTTAAGACGCGCGCTAAGTTCAATGTAATATATATATGGCTTCTGAATCACTGATGTTGTCTGTTCAACCATTAACGGCTGTCAAGGACATAGTCGTTATTTTTCCAGCAAAACTGCAAGTATTGAGAAATGATCAATTAAGGCATGTTTACAGCCATTTAGCATTCCCCATTCATTCTCTACGATAATCGCAGTAGGGGTGAATGACAACGTAGATTTAGTATGGAACAGGAAATAGAATGTCTGGTTCCAGTATCAAAAGGCTACGTATATTGGCAGAGAGTTGGGGAAATGGGAGCGAAAGCAAAAAGACAAGATAGTGACGATAGAATGTTGCCAATATAAATGCTGTAGATTTCTCATCATTAAACTACATGCTTTCTTATATGTTTCAACTGACAAGGAGCGGGTAAATATGAAGACATATGTAAGGAATGTATTTTGCTTCTTAAATTAAGAATTTATCTGCAAGTTTCATTTATCCAGCCTTATCCAACTTTCAGCCACTTATTCTAATGGTTTCCTTTTCACTCTTATTGCAAGTATGGGTTTACTTGTGTATCTAAAGCCGTGTTTACACGGGCCATTTAAAACGCCTCATATAAATCCATTTGCCTAGATCGATTCACATTTCCCGTGTAGACGCACCTCTGTGGCGTTTTAGGGCTGAATCGATTCATATGAAACGGTACATCTATACCACCTCGGGAGGTGGTCTAGATGGAGCGATTCAGCTTGTTCCCGGGCGGCGATAGTATAAAATAGTAGTGCGTGCCGGGAACAGGAGGAGAAGTAACTAATCGCTGGTGCCCGGCAGTGTTATGGCCCGATTACGCCGAAATGTAGTGAATGCGATCATATTTAACAGAATTACAGACTCAAATAATGAAATTTAATTAAATTAACCTTAAATTCCAAGCGATATTAACATAGCCGCTACATCTGTGTCAAATCGACGTGTGTAGACTAAACAAAATAGCAGTGCTTGCAGGCTACAGGTGCCTGCTTGTTCCCGGCGCCGACACACTTTCAAACTCCGCCGTGTAAACACGCATCAAAAACGCTTCATATGAATCGCTTTGTCTAGATCGTTTCACAATTCCCCGTGTAAACACGGCTTAAGAGACCAGCTGAGAGATTCAGGACCATTATGCTGCACGGCCTATTGAGACAATGCCTGTCGTGACCGGAATTGTCCACCTTGGCAGCACTACGCACTTTGCACTTTGCACCCTGCACCCCATTCACACTTCTTTGTATTCGCTATCTAGAGTAAATCTATCACAGCCGAGACACTTCCACTTGCGCATCCCGCCAAACCTTTTTTTTTCAAAATATAGTGCAATGTTGGGGCAGCTGTCAGCAATGTAATGCCTGGCAGTTTGCCCGGGGATTGGCTAGTTGTCTTCCGGTGGTATGTACGACAGGAGGGATGGGTTCGTCCGGCAGTATGATACCGGTGCGGTGCCGGTCTGGTTCTGGTCTAGTACTGGGATGGTGCCAGTATGATGTAGGTAGGTATGTGGCTGTACTGGTATTGACCTTCAGGGGGAATTGCTCTTTCTACTTCACCCTCGGTTTGATAGTGCTGTTTGTTCGTCTTGAGCACCAAGTCGATGTATTTACCATAGGGGAAATTAATTCGGGGAGGTTCGGTTTGCCGGAGTTCCAGTACTATCCCCCCATACTCTCTGAACTTAAAAAAAGAAATCCTATTTTAATAAACTGACGGGGCGTTTCGGGGTTCAGCCAGAGTTGGCTTAACCACCTAATTTGATTGTTTTCTCACCTGCCTACGAATATAAATAATAGAATAATAGATTCTAGGGAATCTAAACAAATTTGACGTGGCAAATTACTGACGCAACATTTGCTACATTCTTGAAAACAAAGCTGATATTCAGATCATGAGAAATCTTGCTGAGCACTACTCAACCCTCGGGCAAATCCCCAGGCAACGGTGATGTCAGGACATTACCGACTTGTGACACTGCACACTCCTGGCGACTTTATTGTGCTGCACAGAGGGAGAATAGACCATCATCACCAGCTAATTTGTTGCCTAGCCAAGTGGTGGTAATCTCAATGAAATCTTTGTATTTCATTTTCCCGCACACATAGTCAAATTATTTAATTAACCAGGGGGACATTAAATTGCAGACAAATGGTATTCATCTTTGCACCCTTCCTTGCTCTATACGAGTATGGCTAACTGCCAGCCTATGTCGCGATAAGTGTCAATTAGGAAGCCATTAGGTTGATTCGGACACAATTTGAACCTGGCTGTTCGAATTCCCCGACCGACCAAAAATGGCAGACGGGAACTCAAATTATTCAGCCACTCCATGATTGGTGGATTGGTATTGGCCAGGCCTTTGTTCTTTTCCAAGGATCCTAACCTATGAATCTCTGCCATTAAACAGTGGCAAGGTCATGTTGCTTTGTATCTATATAAGCCGAAGGCAGACAAGACAGGAAAGCTACCTAGGTATGGAGAGGTAACCTTTAATAGCGGCGAATAATAATAATAGACACAGCTCCAGCTCTAGCTGGTGTGCGTGTCGGCGTATCCTCATTAGCCGACTCACGTCCCACGGCTCTATCGGCATACGCTGGTCATGTGATCCGGCGGTTGAGCAGCTCACAAGTCACGTGAGCAACTCAGCCGTCACCCGCCCCACCTTGACACCGATAAGGGCTGGCACGTCCATGGCTTTCAGCGCTAACCTGACAGCGACTATGTGGGAGCAGCTATCAAGGCGGTAAGGCCTGGGGGTTTCCCCCAGGGTTGGCTAGTGGTGATCCAGTGGTTTGTACGTGGTGGAGGGGGGTTCCTCTGGAAGGGCTCAGCGAGATGTCGGATTAACTGAATCCAAACCTTTTTATCAAAATGTAGCGCAATGTTGGGGCAGCTGTCAACAATGTAATGCCTGGCAGTTTGCCCGGGGGTTGGCTAGTGGTCTTCCGGTGGTATGTACAACAGGGGGGGCTGAGTTCCTCCGGCAGGGCTGAGCAAGATGTCGGATGAACTGAATCCAAGTATTGTTTATTTGTTTGTGGCGCAAGGTGTCACAAGTCGGTATATGTCCTGACATCACCGTTGATTTTGGGTGGTTGTAACAGCCCGACATATAGAAACAACAATACACAAATTATTCTGAAAACTATCCTGTACATCGATGGTTCGGAGCCGATCGTTATTGCTGATTTTTGCTGGGTAGGCACTCGTAGCAGAGCGAGAGACCAATAGAAAATCAGTCAAACCAATAACCACCTAAATCGATAGCAGGACAGTCGGGAACACTCGGCTCTTTCGCCATATCCCACGAAACTGCGAGCAGAGTATGGGGGACGTCCACCTGGCGAGCATAATTCTGAACAAGCACATATACCACAAGTACAACACGTCTTGTGAAAATTACAAAGGTCAGCTACTCACGCCAACACCCACCAAGCCGCGTTGCATCATGCCAAGGCCAGTTCCCCAAATGCCCATCACACAATCGGCCTACTCCCTCGCGCACCGTACACATCAAACACGTTCCTAATTCATATATATGTACCTCCTGCTAATGCTACCATTGGGCGAAGTGTGCCAGTGGCAATGCATGCAGTGCATACTCAAACAACGAATTCATCATGAATTCCCACTTAGACCAGCATGTGGGCATTGCCTAACCACTACGCTCCTGCTACCCCGCACACCTGCTACCCCGCTCCCTCACAACCCAAATTACACAACTAGTCATGACCCCTTGGCGAACACAAACAAGGGATGGTTGCAAAGCGGTCGAAAGTGGTCATAAAGAGTGGTCGCCGACATCCTTGCAACCAATTTGGCCGCAAGGAGGTTGCAGTTCTTGCACTAAAAACCGCCTTGAAGAAAATGGTCAGCCTGAGGTCAGCGATGATTACGTTGGTTGCAAGAAGATAAGGAATTCAGAAGGACGTGGGTTATTTGGTCCAAAGTGGTCGCAAAGTGATTGCAGGATGGTCGCAAGCCATATTCGTTTGTGGTTGGAGTTTTACGTCCTGGCAAGATCTAAGGTCATGTCAGGATAGGTACTGCCTTGTGACAGTGTGGATTTATGGTGATTGTATAGTGCTGGTCCACTGGGAAATCATACTGCCGGCAACATGACCCAATATCCCACTCAATTGCATTATCCTGAAACTGATCTAACACTCCCTATTAATCCCAAGCGGAAAGGTAGGAAGCAACAAGTATCAATCTTGTAAGCCACCGGATCTTTCAGACGCGAGGCCCGCGTTATACCGAGTCAAGCCGTAGTGTAACTGGACCTTAGCACCTCGCGGCCTGCACCTGCGCGGAATGGCCAGTGAACAGATCAGTGGCTTACTTGCCGGGTACTTCTGAATAGTCGCATTGTCAACATTGCCTCGTCAGCACTGCGAGTAGAGGCTTCATTTCCTCGTCTATCACGAGGTCCCTCCGCCTCCCCCCTCCCTCCTCCCCGGTTACGATGGGGGCGAGCTGAGATTAAATAGTGCCCACGCTCCGAATTCGGCACCACGTGACACCCAGACCTTTGGCAGTAGTGTAGACTGACCCGCTGACTGCGCAGTGATCCACAAGACCTTGCCAATTGGGGCCTGTTCTACAAAAAGCCCTGCCTTGAGGGATATGTTGAAACGGAGGATATACATACTTATAATATATACACTGAACATTCTCTACATCGACCCATCATGGGACCGACTATTACGGATTTGTGCGTTATCATTATAATGGTATTGTATGGGCAGTCGGGTTGAAACCGAAATAAAGCGATCAAGATAGGGGAGTGGTCGATCTGTAGAGCTGGTCGGTTAGAGAGGTTTGAGTGTACATTTGTTTGAAATGGATGTATTTATGCTGCTCATAAAAGTTATGTGTTAAAAGAGGGGGATGTATCCATGCAACACCAATGTAAAAAAACAATGTACATTGAACCATTACCTTCATAGTTAATATCTACTTAAGTAATTCTTCTTGATGCTTGGCCAGGGTTATCATCCAATCCTAGTGTCGGATAGAATGAATCGTGTATATAGATATTCACGGATGAACTTCACTTTAGGGTGTCCTTATTCGCTTTGCTTATATCAGTCACAAGATAAGACTGACATAATGGGCGCCCTCTACAGGGTATAAAAGCTGTCCGTCACATGACATCAAGTTTCTTTATTATATATTGACGGTTAGAGGGAGAGTTATGGTTGTTCAACTACTGTAATTGAACGATGAATATCAGCGTGTCCCCCAATGGACCACCAGTGCTAAGCAATGCACATTCATTGATCTGACTAATATTGATCTAGTCAGATGGCACCACTGTTGCTATTATTGCTATGGAACTTGGGAGTTACATAACTTCATTGGTTTATATGCTGCGAAGTGGGTATTCAACAGTTATTGCACACAATACTTTATATATACCTTATTGTATAAATACTCCTGTATTGACCAATGGATGGAAGACCAGTGCCTCGGCACGGACAAAATAATTATTCAGTGGAATAAACATATTTACCACAAAAACAACAACAATTGGTTGTAATGCTCGCATTGCGTTTGATGCGAGGGAAGGAAGAGACCCTCCCCCCCCCTGCCTCACCTGCCGCCGCGCAGCTTTCCCACCTACCCTGTCATCCGCCCCTCAGCTTTCTCTCACCCTTGTCGCCATGCACCCCTGCTGCCCTCGCCCGCCGCTTTCTCACCTCCCCCCTCGCCTTTCAGCTCCCTCCCTTATAAGGCCGCCTGCCGGCCTCCCTGCAGCATCGTTTTCTTCTATTTGGCCTTCACCTCGGACCGTTTCTTCACCTCAGAACGCTCCTACACCATATGCCCCGCCTCATCATGCCTGGAAGCGGCAAGGGAAAGGGACAGAACGGAGTCCGGACGACTGCCGCGGCCACGCCGGGACCCTCCTCGGGCACGCCGGGAGGCGCCTCGCCGAGCTCGGCCCTGGGGTCCTCTCCGGCGGCTCGGGACTGGCCCTTGGGCACCGAGGCCGCTATCCTCCAGGCGCTTCAACAAATCACGGGCCACCTGGACGCCCTGGAGTGCGGGGCCGCCCACGAGCCCGAGGAGACCCCACTGCCCACCCCGAGGTGGTGGACGGCCTACAGCACAAGGCCCATCCCAGCACCTTGGGCACACGTCGTCGGGGGGGTGCACCCTCCGTCGCCACCTCAAGCACCGCTCCCGGGGGCAGTGCGAGTGATACAGCCGCCTCGCTGCACCGCCGTCGACCGCTCCGCCCCCGCCCTACCTCCAGGATGCCGTCGACCATACGCCGGCATCCGCGGCCGACGCCATGCGGGAGATCCTGGTGTCGGCTGAGGCGCAGCACACCGGGAGATGCAAAGGTATCTCCCCCGACTACCTTTTCCCCTCTGACCTGGTTGAGAGGGGACCGGAGCGGAAGTCGGTAAAAAGGGGGGAAGCCACCAAGGACGAATATAGCTTCGCCCTCACCACCCTCTTCAGCCACCCGAGCTTCCCGGCGCACTCCATCCCGGGCCTACACCACCACACCCTCACCGTGCTCAGGGACAACCTGGTCTACCTGTGGCCTACCGTCCGCGCATATTCCGAGACAATTTTTACCTGGATCGCGGACGGGAGGCTCCCCCATGGGTGGCACGACCCGGTGGCCGTGAACCTGGTGAGGGTGGAGTCCCTCACCATGCCCGCCCAACATGCCGCCCCCACAGCCCGCCCCACAGACCCAGCCAGACCCCGGCCCCAGCCCCGCGCCCAAGCCGAGAGCCGGGTCCCCTACAGTAGGGAACTCCTTGGGGCCCCCTGCAGTGCCTGGAACCGCAACCCCGCCTCATGCGACCAAGCCGCATCTGGGGCCAGACAGCGGCACACATGCGTGTACTGCGCCAACATACCGAAGGTGCTCACAATGCACAGTGAGGCCGTATGTATGGCAAAACGTGCACGTGAGCGCGTGACCCCCACCACCTCGGCAGATTTTTAATCCGCCGGTGCCCCCCGGCCGGCCGGGAGGCCCTTAACCGGCCTACACACCACTCCAAAAGAGCCGACACCTTCACCACTGCCACCTACGCCCATAACGACCCCTGCCCATACACCCCCCCCAGACAGACACCCCCCCAGTTGGACGCCCACCGGACCGCCCAGAGCACCATCGGCAAGCCCGGCGCACCTCCTCCCCCTCCCCCCCAACCCTCCCTCTGCCACGGCAGACACCCTCGACGAGCCCACCGTCGACGTCCTCGACCCCCACATACAGGACACCCTCCCTACCGCCCCCTCCTGTGGCCCCACCCCCGCCCAATACCGCCCCACCATCCTGTCCACCTGGCCCCACACCTCCGGCGAGCCGTGGGCGCGGAACCCCTCCTTCACCAACACCTACGCTGCCCTCCGGGAAGCGGGCCTACCTAATTTGTTGTCCGCCCGCATCCCCCTCCCCTCAGGCCTCCACATACCCGCCTGGCGCTCCCGCCTCCGGGATTACCCCGACCCTGCCGTCCTCGACTTCCTCGAGTTTGGTTTTCCGTCCAACTACTCCGCATCTACCCCTCCCCGCCCCACATTCTCTAACCACCGCGAACCTCCCGAGAACCTTCCCCACCTCAGGGAGTTCGTCGACACGGAGCTCGCCCTCAGCGCCCTCATAGGCCCTTTCACCGTCCCCCCCTTTACTCCCTGGTCCCAGGTCTCCCCCATGATGACCCACCCCAAGTCCGACTCGGGAAAGAGGCGGGTCATCATGGACCTCTCCTACCCTCCGGGAGCGAGCGTGAACTCGGGCATCCCCCGACGCGAATTCCTCCGCCGACCACACTCATACTCCCTCCCATGTGTCGCAGACGTGGGCCGCCGCCTCATCCACGAGGGCACCGGGGCCTACGTCTCCCGCGCCTACCGCCAGCTCCATGCCGACCCCCTCTCCTGCCCCCTCCACGGGATCTGCCTCGACAGGGAGACTTACGTCGACATCGCCCTCCCCTTTGGCTGCAGCTTGCGCGCGGGTCACCGCTGCAGTGGCCTGGATCATCCGGCGCGAGGCTGAGAGGGCTCCTACCTGAGGGGCTGCCAGGCGTTCGACGCTTTCCTTACCCTCACCGCAGCCCTCGGCCACGACGTGGTGCCCGGAAAGTGTCATCCCCCCAATGGCCGCCTCACCTGGCTCGGCTTTGCCCGCATCACCTGCCCCGCCCTTGGGAAACAGGAGCTCCAGAGCATCTTGGGCCGCCTCAACCACGTCAGCAGCTGCGTGCTCCCCACCCGGAAGTTCATGGCCCGGCTCCTCAGGGCGCTCCGCAGCTGCTTCGGAGCCGCCTCTCTCACCCTCAGCGGCGACGCCCTCCGGGACCTGAGGTGGTTCGCCACCTACGGCCGGGTTTCCAACGGCCTCTGCCTCCTCTGGGCCCCGGAGGGCCCCCGCCTCGTGCTTGAGTGCGACTCCTGCCTGACTGGTGGGGGGGCCTACTCTAGCTCAAGATTCTACGCCCGTGGGTACTTCCTGGCGCGCTTCCCCTCCATCCACGAGCTTGAGGCGGTCAACCTCGTCGTCGCCCTCCGCTTCCTCCCCACGGATGACGTCGCGGGGGCGTCGGTGGTGGTCAATACAGACAACATGGCCTCCGCCGTCGCCCTCGAGTCGGGGCACGCCCGCGACCCCACACTCGGGACCTGCGCGAGGGAGCTCTGGCTGATGGCAGCCACAAGCTCCTTCCACCTCCGAGTGACACACAAGCCCGGGGCGGACCTCCTCCTCGCCGACGCCCTCAGCCGTGCCCACGTCACCGGACCCTGGGCCGAGACGGCGCGGACCGAGGTGGACGGCCTCGGGCTAGCACCGGTTCACGCCTCTCACGACGATTTCCCCTTTTACCCCAGCCTTTAGATTTCACCTCCGCCGAGGTGGCTGACGTCGACCGCATACGCCTCGCCGCGCTCGCCCCGGCGACCTGGAGGAACCGCCGCTGGCAGGCCGAGGCATTCGTCAGCTACCTGGTCGCCCAAGGCGTCGACCCCCTCGCGCCGTCGGCCTTCGACGTCGCAGCCTACACCGCCTCCCTCTTCGCCAGCGCCCTCCCCCCCGCCTCCATCAAGAACGCGCTGTCCGGCGCGCACTCCTGGGTGGAGGGGGCGGGGGGCCTAACCTCGGGCTTCGACTCGCGCCTCGCAAAGGACATCTGTAGGGGGGAGGAGCGCGCCTCCATGCACGTGCCGCACCAGCCCCCCCCCTCACCCCGCAGCAGCTCTCGCTCGCCATCGCCCACCTCACGCGAGCGGGCCCCGCCTCACTCGTGCCTCGGGCCGCCCTCCTCCTCGGGTACTTTGGGATGCTCCGCCAGTCCAACCTTCTGGTCCCGAGCCCCGAGGGGTGGGGCGGACGTCGGCCCCGCCCGCGGAGGCCTCCGGATCCTGATCAGGACGTCCAAGACCATCTCCGGCCCCTCGGGCGCGGTTGCCCTCTTTGTGCCAGCCACCCTCGGTTCCAGCCTCTGCCCCGTCGCAGCCTGGCACCGCCCCGTCGATCAGTGCCCGGCGCCCCCCGAGGCGCCGGCCTTCATCATGCCCTCCGGTTGGCCCCTCGACCCGGGCTCCCACCGCTTTCTCACCTCCCCCCTCGCCTTTCAGCTCCCTCCCTTATAAGGCCGCCCGCCGGCCTCCCTCAGGCACTCGCCCTCCAGCCGTCCTCCCTGCAGCATCGTTTTCTTCTCCACCCACCCACCCAACTCCCTTCTACTGCTTCTACTTATCTACTCCCCTCCGCTGGTGGAGGGCTCTTCGGCGCCCCTCCCCCAAACTATAAGCTCCCCGAGCTCTTCCTCCCTAGCATAAGTTATACGGTTCGCTCCTTCTGAGCTCCTTTTTTACTCTCCTCTGTATTGTTGTTACATTGCTCCTTATGAGCTGCTTATTTACTCTCCTGTATAGCTTGTATGTTGTGAGGCGTACCAATAAACGCCTCTCTTTTCTCCACTTCTGCCTTGCCTTCTTCCTTTTCGCGCATCAATAAATAGTCAGCTAATTCTATCACCATGCTTAGACGTCTAGGCAATGCACATTGGCATTATTTCCAACACTGTTTGCGATGAACACTAATTAACACATTGGTCTGCGTTGAATATAGAATATCCGCATTGGTTTTGTGACTCAGGCTGCCGATTTTGTAGCACAGACATTAGTGGATGAATCAGCAATAGCATCTGGTGGCCTTGGTGCTTTTTGGTATCGCGCCAAGCTATTGCTACTCCATCTGATTGTCTTTTTGGTATCGCGCCAAGCTATTGCTACTTCACCTGATTGTCTAATCACTGCCATACATGGCAATAGCATGTGCGCAATCGCTATTATAGCACTGTGCTCATAGGCAAAAGCATATTTTACTGTTGGCAGGTAGGCGTGGGTATGATTAGGTACTCCAAAGTGATTTCTATTTTCAACAGGTCAGTATTACATCTTATATATCTGTACAGATCTTTTAAATTGGATCTCAATGATATAAAAATCATTTAGATCGATTGAATAGCTGCAAAGTTATGAGTGTTTAAAGATTGATTCTTTTGCCCTGATTTGTGCACATTTCCAAATTAGCCAAATCTTGGATTTTAGGGTCCCATGTGGAAGCTATTTTGCATATGATCTGTCCAATATTAAAGAATCTCATTCTCTATAGTACAAATAAGAGGCTCAATTTTTTACAGACCATCACTGTTAATATTCTTTCTGAAATTTCATGTCAAACTTGCTAAATTCCTTAATTTCCAGCAACCACCAATAATAAATTCAGTAAAATATAGAAAAATAGCATAACTCCCGTTCTAATTGTCCTATCACAGCAATCTTTATAGCAAAATAACCAGAATCAAAAGCTCTACATGATGACATAATTTTCTAACTGATCAGAGAAAGAAAGACAACATTCAATTTTAGGCATCGCGAGCTGACAATAAAATTAAGAAAAATAGCATAACTCCCATTCTAATTGTCCGATCACTGCACTCTTTATACCAAAATAACCAGAATTAAAAGCTCTACATGACATCATTTCTAACTGATCAGAGAAAGAAAGACAACATTCACTTTTAAGCATCGCGAGCTGACAATAGCCAAATTCTTGCAGCAGTCACTTCTCAGACCAAGCTTGATGCGCATGATATAAATCTCAACCAAATATTGTTCTGGTTAGGTAGAGGAAGACTTAAGCTTTCTGATGATATCATTTTCAAAACAATCCTGATCAATTTTCAAGGAGGATTAATGTCTTAATGTTTTCACTCCTTCAGTTCAATCAAATTTCCCACTCAGAAACACTCATTCTTGATATGCTAATGAAGCCTAGATTCTTCTCTATCTTTTATTGGTGGTTATTTTTAGCTCAGGTCAATGTACTCACCAAGCGATCAAGTTTAGGGAAGGGAGTAGCTCAGACTGGATGAAAACAAAATCGGCGAGCATGCTCAGAGCTGCCAATGGTACCTGCCAACAAGTGTCCATTGACTGTGATTTCTTTCATAATGATGATTAAAAATCAGACACCCTAAAAGGCAAAAGAACAAGCTTTAATTTGATATAATTCTTATTTCAAACCAAGCAGAATTAGTGGAGATACAAGCCTTTTTAAAACGTTAAAATAGGTCAAATTTTGCGCTGCGGACACCGTATACGCCAACACTGGCCTAGACGAAAGATATGTGGGTCGATTCCCACTGTAGACTCACCATTTCGAATGTTCATCACACAGGCTGCTCCTATACATGATCCTATACAAGCTATGCACTGTATGGTTGCTGAACCTCCCGGGCATTTGTATATACATAAGTGCATTGCTTGTACGTATGTAAATGTGAGCATTAAATGATGATTTAATAGACATACAATTCTAGGGGGATCAGTGTAGTAGTCTGGTCTGGCCTCTAAGGCCAGGAGACACATATACAGTTATGGGTGGGCAGGGTCGTGACAACAGAAGCCTATGTGGTATAATACTTAGCACACTGGCCCAGAGTGCAAGAGAGTTGGGATCGATTCCTATTGAAGGCAGAATATCTCCCATTTTCATCACCCCCACAACATTGGTTGGTGTGAGAATAACCTCTATAAGCATTCTGATGTATGGTTGTTGAACCTACCCTGTGTATATATGTAAGTGCATTGCCTGTATGTATGTAATTCTAAGCATTAAATGACCATTTAAAATACATACACTTCTAGGGAAATGACTCGAATAGTCTGCTTTGGTGTCTCAGGCAAGGAGCCACATAACATATGCAGGCAGGTATGGGTAGGGTGGTGACATGAGCGAGCATGGGCGGTGAAATGGTTAGCGCATAAGTCCATGGTGCAAGAGATGTGCAATCGATTATTGCTGTAGACACAATAGTTCCCATTGTCATCACCCCCACAATGATCCGGTACAAGTTATATGCTGCATGCTTGTTGAACCTACACCTTGTATGTATATGCAAATGCATTGCCTTTATGTACATAATTGTAAGCACGCAATTACCAATTAAGAGACTTACAATTATTTTCCATTTTCTTCACCACCCGGAGAATACTTTTCATTCATACGTTGGTTATCGAAACCGTTTGTGAGCCGACTCGTAGACGCCTTCTCTAATTTGATGAAAAACATAGCAATGCCATTCGAAGCTTGAAGGCCCAGTCACATAGACGTTAGTGAATGTAGTTGAACGTAGTGGAGGCTAACCTAGTTGATCGTTATTGAACGAACTTGAACATAATTGAACGTAGTTGAACGTAGTTGAACGTAGTTGAACGTAGTTGAACGTATTGGCATCCATACTTCTCCATGATGATAACGTGATAAGAACGTCTGTGGGCCGTGAGTTCTGATTTAAACTTTGGACATGTTCAAAAGAGGACTACATTTGAGGCAGACATAGCCTCCTTGGTGAGCATGTACACTAGCATACTCCAGCATACTCTAGAATACTTATTAATGTACTCTAGTGTACTCTAGCATACTCTAGCATACCCTAGCATACTTTCACCCACACAAAACCTTGGCCGTTCTGCCATGGTCACATAGCAGTTAGTGGATAAAGTTGAACATTGTTTAACATAGTGGAGGGTAACGTAGTTGAACGTAGTTGAATGTAGTTGAAAGTAGTTGGACATACCAGGATCCATACCGTACTATTAGGTGGGTGATCAACCAAAACCTGCTATACCTTAACATATTTGAACATAGTCACACCACATTTCATCCACGGTATTCTCTGTACATTCAACTAACTTCACTAACGTGTATGTGACTGGCCCTTAAGAGTGGTCAGCAGGAGAGAGAAAACAACTGTTTCAAAAAGGCACTACCCTTGATTGATAGAGCCAGTGGGCAGACAAGATAAAAATGCAGGTCTCAAATGTTAGTAGGATGAATACAGATGGAGCGAACGAAGGAGTAGCCAGAAGTAGAATCAAATTAACCTTTAAGTAATTTAGGACGAGGCCATTAAAATAGGTGCTAATTGCGATGAGGAGACAGATTGGTGTTGGCTACACTCCAACTGACAGTGCTTGGGAAGGATTATTTAAGTGGCATATTCACTGAGTAGTGGGTGATTTCATGTCCTTACAGGTGCAGTTCAGGTAGTGCTTAATGGTAGCCGCATATTGCTGCATCAGTGTGATAAGGTGTGATTGGTACCATGAACCGACATGAATAGTAGCAAGTTAATTAAGCACCTGTTCAGATGTCCAACTTTGCTGTAAAAGATGATGGATGATTAATAACATGTAATTTAGCACGAAGAGGTAAGTTAAACTCTTGGTTCCTGATATAATTTTATGTTCATCCGGTGATGCTGCTTTTTAGTGCATTTGCAATACGCATATCTTTGATTATCTTTATTAGGATTGCTATTTTCAGACCAGACCCATCGTCTGATTCGCTACACCGCAGCCGTCCCATGTGGAATGTTTCAAGTTCAATTCCCAGTTGAGTCAAACCAATGACTTCAACAATTGATACTTGTTGCCTCATAGCCATGCATTCAGCATTATTAAAAGAACACAAACACTGGTTGGCTCAGTGTCAGGATAATATGACTGGGATATCAGGTGGCCTGAATTCCCAATGGGGCAGCACTATAACATCACCATTAGTCCGCACCGTGACAGGTTGGTACCCATCCTAATATAACCCTAGATGTTGCCGGGACATAAACCTCTCACAACTAATCAACCTATTTTTAGGAAATCGCACATTTGTTACGATTGACAATAGCCTAGCGGACCTGACTTGGAGAACAAAGAACGCCTGCTAGACTCTCCATTTGCCGGTAATTAGCCACAACGCTCTATTAATGACCAGCCTCATTTAACTCATTGGTAATACCGCCTGCATTCGTAACTCACAGTGGCAGGAAACTGCCTGCATTTACACGTCATGGGAACAGGAAGGCCGCCTGTATTTATTAATGCTGCTAAGAGTTGCGACTCTTACACACAGTTCCCCCATGACGGATATAGCTGGCGCAGGTGTAGTACAACGTGTAGGCACATTATCTAATGAAACAACTATGCCTGCCATATTTCTCTTACTCAGCCTCGCTTGTTATTAATGGCCCTGTCACACTACAACGTAACAATGTCAGCATAGGCACAACATGAAAATAATTATATTACATCGAAGTTCTTGGCGTATTATGCAAATTGCGGCACAAGTTGGACGTTGATGCAGCATAGTTGACGAGAGCATAATGTTGGTAAAGCATAGTGATAACGTCGTTCAATGAGACAGGACAACATAATGACGCTCACGGAACACTATGCATGTTATTCGATCGGCAGAACTACGTTGCGTTACATTAAGTTATGTTACATACATCATGAAATGGTGGCAAAATGCTAAACGTACGTTGGACGTACGTTAGGCCTACGTTATCATGATGTTGCCATTACACGGCCTGGACATTCCCACCACCTTTAATGTGGCTCAACGTCATGCAACATAGTGCAACGTAGTAAGCAGCATTTGACTAACATCCGTCTAACGTCATCGACGTTCGCCTAACGGGTACATAACATAATCCCAACATAACGGTCTCACGTCGGCGTTACGTCGAAAGTTGAAAACCTTGACGCGTGCCGACGTAACACAACGTAACATCACGTAGCTCGACGTCAGTCTAACGTCATTCTATCATCAGCATAACCTAACCCAACGTAGCTCAACATACCTAAAAGTCACCTACACCAGGCTTACGTTGGCTCTTACGTCATAGTGTGACAGCCCTTTTAGATGTGTAGCCAAATCTTGCTTAGCTTTGCTCACCCAGTGCATCAGTAGTCTTACTCAAAGCAGTGCAACCAGTAGGGCCAATTAACGAATATGCACTGCAGCGACTAGAGTTAGTATATGACTGTACAGTGAATAATACCATGCGATGCCTGCTCTACTCTCAGCTCAGGAGGAGGTGGTGGCTGAATCAGTAAGAGGTTGTAGGTTTCCTGTCGGGTAACTGGCGAGTTTTGATCTGGGTTGAGTTTAATTAATTACATACAAAAGGTGTACGTGTCGCTGCCTAGCCTGGCATTTACTAGGATATGACGAGGACTGGTTACCTCAGTGTCAGGATAATCTGAATGGGTAGGAATCAGGTTATGGTGTCTGTGGCTTGGGCTCCCAATGGGGCAACACTATAAAGTTGTCCTAATATGACATTGGATGTTCCCAGGTTGCAAAACCGTTATGGGGCTGTCACACTACGACGTTTCTCCTGTCAGCGTTGAAAATAAAATCTTGCGCGTCGAGAAACGTCAAACTTTTCGGCGGTTTGGGGGAAAAGATCGGCGTCAGCGCGGCGCATTATGCGCGTGCGGCCAACGTGTGTCGACGCGCTGGGGAACAAAAACAAAAAAAAAGTTTGGCGTGACATCTTCATTTAACATTAAATGATGCTAGGGCGTAAAACAAAACCGGCCCAGTTTGCCGCAACGTGTGAGCAACGACCCTCCCGTGCGCGCGCCGTCTTCCTAGCATTCCCATAACGTTATTCCGGCGCGTCCAACGCAGCGCGACGCGCGCCTAACGTCCTTACCCATATATTTGCGCGTGCTGGCGGTCGTTGGGTTGTTTTTGACATGTTGAAAACACTCAGCGACCAATAACGCGCACCAACTTTCTCCGCCGACCGTCAACGTCAAAGATAGTGTACCGACGTGTACCGACGCGCGCATAACGCGCCCCCAGCGTTTCTCGATATTTCACCCATTTTCGCCCAAATACACCACACGTTGACGGGTCGCCGGCGAGAAGCATCGTAGTGTGACAGCCCCATAAGCAAGCAGACCATTCAGCGTAGAGAGAGCACGGTGACTGCCAGACAGCTGGACTAGGACCATGCATGCCATAACACAATCAACCATTAAGGACGCACACTAGCAACACATGTGAGAGATCACACAATGTTATCAGTAGCCATTGTTCCAGAGACAGACTGCTGTAAATGGTCCACAAATGTTCTGTATTGATTGTTTCTTCATTGCGGTTTGCTTGTTTCCTTGATTGGAGGTTTATATACTAGCAACATATATGCTCATATCAGGATGTGGACTGATTTGTAATGATGCACAATTATGGCAACTTTAAAGGGTCGACTAATTGGAACACTGGGCTGGCAGCACTTTTACCCAATAATCCATCCTTGACAGCTTAATGATGCATAACATGTCCGGTGGAATTAGTAACGATGAATAACAGTTGCCATTATTCCATAGTTGAAGGGTGCCGAATGATAATCAGTTATTGATGAAGGAATTGTTGCAATTATATAATCTTGAATGGTCCTCTTTTTTTGTATAAGGGAATTGTTGAAAATAGATAAGAAAGAGGAGAAAGTAATACCGATGAGATGGGTCCACACTGTGATTAGCATGCATGAATATATAACTACGTAGGGACCTGCCGTATATTGCACTGAATGGAAAGATTTGAGGGAAAACGCAGGCAGGAATGACTTGGCTACAAATAATGGGGGTGGGGGCAGTCAATGTATCTCCCTTTAGGTAGTGATTGTGTGATAGAAGTCCTATAAATTTACAGTGATCTATTGTTTACAGTTGGCGAAGTTTGCGATATTATATTGGCTCTTAAATAATGCCCCGTATTGTAGGGTATTTGGGGGATTCATTCTGAACGATTATGCAGGCAATGGAACTATTTCGATGGCCATTAAGTTCCACACATTTTAAGTTTCTGTTTAAATCACATTTTAAATTGATTCTGGTCCAGAACTCATATTGGTTTGCCAAGCGTACACTTGAGGTGATAGTGATATGCACCGATAGTACACACGCGCCATCTAGTGTTATATCGGTCGGCAATCCCCAATGATGAGTATCACTAATACCCTCTTTTCTCCCCATATCGCGAATATAATGGCGGACTGACCCTCTCGCCTAGTAGTGGCCATATAGTGCCCAGTTTCCACAACCAATTGAGGCGTGTCTTTTCTAACATACTTAATTAATCAATAGCAACCAACACTAAGGATGCCTCCAACCTGAATGCATCGTAAGCATCACTTCAACACCATGCAACCTTACTCTAACATGGTTCTATGTGACAAAATGGTGCTTTGAAGATAACGAGGACTGAACCTATGTAACTGCCTGATAGCAAAGCATATAGAACAATATTATTTTAAGTATATCTCACTGAAAAATACTAGTTGAGAAACAGTTGTGTAACTGCATGATAGCCTTTTGGAGATAGAACATGTTTACATCGATAACACCAAGTCGGTTACTTTGTCAGATACAACGTTTTTATAGTAAGGTCACAACCAATCATCCACCCATAAAGTGACCACCCGTCTAACAAGGCGAAACTTCAACAGGCCGTTTTACTACTGGTAGCAGTATGTCCAACCTCACATTTCTCCACTGAATATACCCTGCTAATTTAACATGCGCACCTGTATGTTTTTGCTATGTATGTTCATATATATTCATACCGATGCGATGCTAGCTATAATCTTGTTACTGACTATTATTCTTTTAGTATAGTAGTGTTTGAAATCTATTGAAGTATACAAACACAATACCCCACTACAGGGCGTTGGTGTGTTAACATATTACCGATCATAAGATCTGATATAAATACACTTCTAAATTACTAACAAATTATAGAAGACGGCAGCGTCAAAAGTGCCATCACATGTTATGGATAGGGTAAATAAACCATCAATTAGAAATGGTGGGTTGTCTTTGTGTCTGTCATTAGAGCGGTATGACCATTGCTTCGGCGATATCAATATGTCATTCTGGATAATTGCCTCTTTAACAAAGAAACACAATTAATTAATTAAAGTCATGAAGTAAAGAGAATATATAAAGGGACATAAACTCATGTCGGGACAGTAAACCAGTATAAGATAATCTGGCGAACGAAGTAATGAGGCTATAATAGTGCTCATCAACTGTGTTATTTTTTATGGTTTTACCTCATAACAACATCTAGCGCCATATCAGCAAAGGTAGAGACTTGCAACAGTCCACATTCTCAGCTCCTTCCTCACAGGATACCAGGCCACCGGCAACTTGATATAATACCCCACGCAGTCAATTTATCCTGATACTGAACCTTGATTCCTTGCCCAATCCTCATAATTTGGAAAGTCATACTAGGTACCAGCGACAAGTCTCTATATTCTAACTCAGTGATTGCTTTGACCTGAAGAAGGCCCACACTATACATCAGTGCAATACTGCCTAATCACACGTCCATGTGAATGTGTTAACGCGGGACATGTCGCTGGAGAAATACTAGACTTAGGCATCCATCCGTGAATTATTGACCGTGTTGACTGCCTTATCAAGCCGCTGTCACCAACAGAAACCGTTAACAAAATGTGAAGTATCCACCTTTCGCCCTTTACATTGTTGGGTCTAATAACAGAGGGTGATGCTGCCACGTAACCGCGGAAAAGAGAAGCCCCTGGATGGAAGAGTGTATGTGTTTGGGGGGGGGGGTGGGGGGGGGGGGGGGGGGGGTGGGGGGGGGCAGGGTGTGTGTGGTGGGGAGCGGGGGGGCGAGAGTGTGGGCGTGGGGCGGCGAGGGTGCGTGGGGCGGCGAGGGGTGGGGGAGGAAGAATATGGCAGTCCGGGGAAGGAGAAGGGGGCCAGAGTTACCTGGAGGAAAGCTATGATCTTGAGATGGAGATCTGAAGAGTAACTTCCGGTGTGAAACCAGGTCAGCGAGACGCGCGCTCATACAGTAACCCCACGTTAATATCCCGGGGGCTAGCCCCTAGAAACACGCAGTTCTTGTGACCACGCCAAACTCTCACCAATCACATCAGAGCGTGTGACTTCACAGAGGCTCCATTTCCATGGCAACAGCTTTTTATAGGCTGTAAATAGGAGAGAGAGAGGGTGGGACGGGGTGGGGGGGGGGGAGGAAGTGTCCACGGTAGTTTGCTCCGGCTCGGTTTAACTCCAAGCAGAAGGATACTCCACAGTGAGTCAATGTCAGGTTGAACAGTGGCCTGATGGCCGCTGTGATCTGGTGGGCTGTTGCTGGGAGGTGGTGGATGATGACGGTGTGGTTGAAGGGGTGTGGAGGGAGGTATCAGAAACAGGAGAGGGGGTGGAGTGAGGGGAGGGGATGAGTGACGGCTACATTTTGCGTGCACCTGCCACTTTTCCTGTGTCCTATTTTTATTGCCAGCCATAAAAAAACACCGAACTACTCAAACTCTCCTCCCTCCCTTCCTGCTCCTTGCTCCGCACTCCCTCCTTCCCTCCCTTCCCCTCCCCATCTCCCCATCTCCCCCACGTCCCTCGGCCCTCCTCTTTCCTCACTCCTCCCTCCCTGTCTTCTCCGCATTCCACCTCCCTCACCCCTCCCTCCCCCGTCCTGCTTACCACCATTCACTCCTCCCTCATCCCTCCTCGGCAGTCCACCTACCACCTACCCCCTCATTCCTCCCTCCTCCATCCTTCCTCGTCCCAGCTCATGCTACCTCACCCCTCCATCCTTCCACCCTTTAGCTTACCTGCCTTCATTCCTCCCTCCTCCCTCCTCCCTCCTACCCCCTCCTTCCTCCCTCCTCCCTCTTCCCTCCTCCTTCCTCCCTCCTCCCTCTTCCCTCCTCCATCTTACCCCCTCCTTCCTCCCTCCTCCCTCTTCCCTCCTCCATCTTACCCCCTCCTTCCTTCCTCCGTCCCTCTCTCCCTCCTCCCATCTTACCCCTCTCCTTCCTCCCTCCTCCCTCTTCCCTCGTCCCTCCTCCCTCGTCCATGCTCATGCTACCTCAACTCTCCATCCTTCCACCCTTTAGCTTACCTGCCTTCATTCCTCCCTACTCCCTACTCCCTCCTCCCCCCTCCCTCCTCCCTGTTCTTGCTACCTCACCCCTATATCCTTCCAACCTTCAGCTTACCTCCCTTCATTCCTCCCTTCTCCTCCCTCCTCCTTCCTTCCTCCTACCCCCTGCCTCCTCCCTCCTCCCCCCCCCCTCATCCCTCCTCCCCCTCCCCCTGCCTCCTTCCTGTTATTGCTACGTCACCTCTCTACCCTTCCACCCTTCAGCTTACCTCCCTTCATTCATCCCTCTTCCCTCCTCCCTCCTCACTCCACCCTGTCACCTGCCCCCTCGCCCCTCCTCACACTTCCCTCCTCGATCCTCCTCCCCAACTACACCCCCCCCCCCATACTCAGTCCTCCATCCCCTTCGCTCCTCCCTCCTCTTATCTCCATCTCCCATCCCTTCCCTTACTTTCTCCCCACCCTACCTCCTCACCCCCCCCCCCTCCGGCCAATGGTCAGCATTGCCCGGAGGAGCTTGTCCGCTTCCCAAGCGTCCATGCCTTGCTGCATTGTTATTGTCTAATTTTCCGTGTCCTCATGATTTATCAGCGCTGTAACTTGTCAACTGCAGAGATCTGCCTGATGATGGACGACCGCTCCTTCTGAAGTCTCTGTACTAAGCTTGACCATCCCATGGAGGTTGAGAAGAGCAGAGTGTGACTGTTCAGGCTCGTACTAGTGCGGTACCGGGATGACTTATACAAGTGATACTTGTCGCTTCCTAGATTTGCACTCATCATTAATGGTATAGGGAAAGGCCTGGTTAGCTAAGTGTCAGGCTAATGTGACTCAGTGGGATATCGGGTTATGATGCCGGCAGCCTGATTTGTCAGTGTGACAGCACTATAACCTTGCAATGGTTGCACACAATCACAAGTCGGTACACATCTGGATATGACCTTAGATGTTGCCAGGATGTACAATTTCAAGAAGCAACCAACTGTAGCTAAGTAGGAGCATGGACGGTGATCAGTGCCCCCCACTACACACCAAAGGCTGTATCACGCTAAGACAGCTCACTCCCTATCTCTCCCATGATAATGTAAATTTTGCAGTGCCATCTTGGGGTGGGTTTGATCAGCCCGGCTGGTGGCTGGGGTTTCACATGTAAACAAATAGGCCTTCAAGGTGATAGGTTCAGTTTAAAATTAAAAAAGACAGATTGCTTGTCATTTGGATTTGCCCGAGGTTGCACCTACTGCCTGGTCCCCACCTCCCTCTGCCCTGCCCTCTCTCATTATTCAGCTATGTCCCCCTCTGCCCCCCCCCCTTCCCGCCCTCTGCTCACTCCAACCCTCCCTCTGACCCTCCCTCATCCCGCCTTCACTGCCCTTCCCCCCTCCTCACCCACCTCACTCGGCGCTCTCACACCCTATCTCACTCCCCTTTCCGCCTCCCTCTCTGCTCCCTCCTTCCTTCCCCACACTCCCTATTCTTTCCCCTTCCTCCCCGTCCCCCTCCCCTTCCTCACGCACCTCAGTCACCACACATCACGACCCCCTCCCCTTCCTTGATGTAGGCGGGGGGGTGGAGGAGGTCCCCACTGATTGCATGTTGCTACTCCTATAGAACTCTCACCATCACTCTTCACCCCAACCACCATACACACATTCTTTGTGGTGGGGGTTGACAGTGTGTGTGATTGGGGTGTAGGTGGGTATGGTGGGGGTGTAGGTGTAGGTGTGTGTGGTGGAGGTGTCAGTGGTTTGTGTTGGAGTTGTAGGGGGCTTGCTGAGCGGCATCTCACATCCATAAGTCCCCACCACACACGTGCACTCTCACCACATCCCTATATCTCCACCACACATAACTAAACCCAGACCCACACGCCTATTCCCCCACCACATCTCTATACCCCCCAAACTCCCCACCACACACCTACACTCCCATGACACACACGCCACACCTACACCAGTGCCACACACCTACACCCTCACCACACATACCTACACCTCAATCACACACACCTACACCCACATGGCAAACATACCACACACTTACACACCCAGCACACAAACCTACCACATACCTACACCACCAATACACACATCCCTACAACCCCAGCACATCCTTAAACCCCCACCACATTTATAAACCTCCACCACACACCTACCAAGTGACAGCAGGGTTTCTTCTGACACTCCAGTGCTATCAAAATGATCAAACCCACCACCTGGTGCACTGGTTGTTCTCTTGATTACACAATACAGGCTGAGTGAGCCATCTTAGTTTTATAGGGTCTTTGTAGACACATATCATAACAACCCTATGCATTCTCTACAAAAGTGCTGTAATCAGCATTTAGAGTTTCTAGATTTCAAATGTCCCAGATCATCCTCGGATCACCTTCGTTCGTTCAACTGATGTATCCACCAATCCAAACAAACATTTCACATCTATGGCTATGTTATTAGCGTTGCTGTTGGACATGCACAGCGGACAGAACCACATATTCATGGTGGGTAATACAAGTAGAATTAAGGGAAAATAATAAGTTTGATATAAGCCATTAATCTGAAAGTCGTGACTGTCTCTCAGATTGTACCTCTGCATGTTTAGGATACACGATTCATTGCGGGAATGGGTGGGGAAATTGCAGAATTTCGTGGATGCCAGACATTAAACTGAGATAAATCTTGGCTTACACGCACATACACACTCAGGAACAACACGCTGGAAAAAAGCATGAGGTTGCATTTGAAATTGTGTTGCGGGTTAAAAAGAGAGCAATGGGTTACAATATTTTGCGAGTTGGGGTCCTGATTTATTACTTATTAAGGAAATATAGTAAAACCTCTCCAACCAAGCAGCTGCACAGTTCAATCACTGTATTTGTGTCCCCACCGATCGCCCATATAACAATGAATTATACTCCCTAAACGGAGAACCTCCCTAAATGGACAATTTAAAGTCAGTTCCATGGGCGGGTGACTGGATTTCGAGAGGGTTTACTGTATATGAATTGCATTGACTGTATATAAATTGCAGTTTTGATTTCAAATGAATTTCTCCTGTTATTTACTGGTTATAGTTCTTGCTACTAAGATGTACAGGACTATCTTCCATACTCTGCTTATGTGTCTTCTATCTTTGTATCTAGCCCTGGGAATAACATAACTCGCCATGCACCTATTCATGGGCTGTATTCGATTAATACGACCCAGGCGACTCGGGTCCCCCTAGTTGCTAGAATTTCAAATCGAACACCGCAAGTGGAGTCCACAAAAACAAGAGCTTTGTGCAAAAAGTCCTGACCTCAGTAACCCACGTCTTGGATGGGGTTGACTGGGAGTGATGACATATCACATTTATGCTGGTACCTGTGGGATAGCAGCTACCAGTACAAGTCCTATGTGTTGTTTTATTGCTTCTTTTGTTTAATAACCCAGATTAATGAAATGGAAATATAACTAAACTATGCAATCATAACATATTTTGAATCATATTTTGCTGTAGTTATATCGGTTATTTAAAACAACATTTAAGATTAAGCCACCATTTGTGTCACCCTGACCATGGAGAAGTGGGTTCGATTATTCAACCCGAGACTGTAGGATAGGCATATGCGCATGCGCCAAAACGTGACTCGGGTGACCCGAGTTGGTTAATAGCATATGCCCCGGGTTTGTTAGATGGAGTGGGATCCTGGGGAATAGCCTGTCTGATATAACAGAAACGTCTGACTATCGGTATTGCTGCCATTCTCGAATCATGTGGCACTATGCAAGAGTTTTCTAAACACAATAATTATACCATTGTGACATCTAGCTATTATCGCATGCCATTGTCTATAAGGAATCAATCAATCAATCAATAGTTCCATCCTCTAGTCGAGGGTTGGATGCAATGGTTCTCCACTTGTCCCGATGTTGTGCTGTTCTGATAGACTGTGAATAATTCAAGCCTGTCCACTGTGAAATATTTGTAAACCATGATGTTCTTGGTCTCCTCTCTCCCTCTGCTGTCATTCACCTTCCCTTCCAACAATGTACGGTATATTGAACTCTGACGAATGATGTGGCCAAAATAAATAAGTTTCTTTGTCTGTATAGTGGCAAACAAGCTTTTCTTATTTTTAATTTTTCTGAGAACTTCTTTGTTGGTGATCTTCTTTGTCCATGATATTTTCATCATCCTTCGATAAGTCCACATCTCAAATGCTGCTAAACGTTTGTACATTTTCTTAGAGATTGTCCATGTCTCTGCCCCATACATTAGAGTAGACCACACATAACACTGAAGAATACGCTTCCTTGTTTGTATTAATATCTTACTTGATGTTAACACTCTATTCATTTTGGAGAATGTTGTTCGGGCTATTGTTATCCTTCTTTTAATTTCTTCCTCACATCTCCCATCATTTGTAATCTTTTGTCCGAGATATATGAATTTGGATACTTGTTCTATGTTTGTGCCATCTATGGTTATATTGACATTTGGTTTATCTGTCTTTTTACTTATAACCATTGTTTTGGTCTTCCTGGCATTCATCTTCATGTTGAATAGTATTCCAGCTTTATTGATTCTATTCACTATATCTTGTAGGTTTTTCTCACTGTCTGCTAGTATTACACTGTCATCGGCATATCTAAGATTGTTGATGTTCATGCCACCTATTGTCA
Organism: Branchipolynoe longqiensis; assembly: GCA_030323885.1. Lineage (NCBI taxonomy): Eukaryota > Metazoa > Annelida > Polychaeta > Phyllodocida > Polynoidae > Branchipolynoe > Branchipolynoe longqiensis. Next base: position 87,602,516 of record CM059191.1, on the reverse strand, counting down.
CTCCCTTGCAATCTTCAATGTGTCTGAAAATCATCTCTGTGTACAGGTTCTATAAGGAATACCTAAGTAATATTGGATAAATCACATCTTGCGAGTGTATCTCTAGAACTCCTTGCATCTGTGAGCCCTCACCGGCCCAAATCGGTACCCTGTATTAGGACCTCGCTCCCGATAGTCAGTGTCACTGTACAATTCAGTGATATTATGACATATTATTTTAAAACTATATCTGCAGTACTCATTAGGTTGAATGCTTACCTTATATTCATATAACATGCGATGCATTGGAATATAAAACTGTTTTCAGGCAGAACACTCTGCTTATTTTATGCAATTATTGTGATAACATTGATATAAATGATTATTGATTGCATACAAGTACTCACGGACAGGATATTGGACATTAATGTAAATCTGACAGTTACGAGCAAATAAGCAATATTGCATTGTCTACCAGACATCCTGTGAATTCTTTTTTTGTAATCATAATTTATACATAATTCCAAACTTATGGAATCTCCCATGCAATTGTTTGTGTCAAACTGGGATCCTCTGCGCCCTTATTCTGGACTCGTTATCTATACTACCTGCCTTATTACTGACGCAAACTGGAACAATCTTTTTCCACCGTAATTGATATTGTGCTTGACTTGTTGGAGACATGTCCACTACTTAATGTATTCGATTTAATCATGTTATTCTTTAACTTCTTGTTCTTTGTACATCTTTGTTGATACTGATGCTGTCCGCTGTTGTATATCTTCTGTTTCGACACATACACCTTCTAGCGGTTCATTTATTGCTCTGTAACCAAGGCAATTACTTCTTCAATTTGCATATTGAATCTTGTTCATGGACAATTCTATTAGCGCCCCCCTTGAGTATTTTGGACCTAAAAGTTGTCGGTGCCATATATTACAGACGTGTCTAGAGGTCTAGACCTCTAGACGTCTAGGCGTCTATTACGCATATATCAAAGGAAGGACTGGCCAAGGACTCTAATTTGCCTTCCCTCCCACCACACATATTAAGATTTAGGGCCCTACATCTTGGGCCTCACATTGCGCAAGAACAATTTACTATCAAACTCGAACTTAAATTTGTCAGGGGAAATTAATACCAAGTTCTAAATTGATATCGGGTATGTGTTGTTCAATTCTTGTTTTCTCGTCGCGAAATCCATTAGTTGCACCAACCAGCACAGCCGAAATGTTAATTTTCAGCTCTCTGATTATCTATTTCGCAAAGGATCGAGATGGACAGTCAAGTGCAGGTAAGCATAGTTTATCCAATTGACACAACGGCGCTCACAATTATAACTGATAATTATTTGGGCAAGTGGACTGAATATTTGGGTGCATCGCTGTTTTGTCACTGAAGAGCGGGCTGGTCATGAAGGATTCCAGACAAGGTGAGAGAAATTCTGCTTGCCAATCAGGTGGTCTGTGTAAAATAAGCTAGTGTATATATATACACAGGATGATGAATCCTGGAGGTAGGAGGCGCGGGATGGGGGTGGGGGGAGGAGCTGAGTCATTCCTACCGAAATCAAGCGCAATATGAGCATGGGCAGCAAGCAATGTCACTGGGGATTAGTAATAACAGTAACTGATCTAGTACAATAGCCAGGCATGTCTTTCCCCCAATGGCAGCCTTCTAGAAATGAAGAGTGTAGACGCAAAACCAGGTAAACGCCAATCGAATAATGTAGATTAAATACAAGATTTGTACCTACAAATCATTTTAATTTTGACTAATTCCATTTTCAATATTATCATATGGTTATGGAGTAATGAACGTAAGAGAAGGAATATACAAAAAAGTTAAATTGTTCAGGTTTTGATTCCAGTGTTTATCTCCATTTTTGGATAGGCGTTTACGCGCTTGCACACCTAAACTCTTCAACTGACATCAGCAGGATGTCCTTTAGGTCCTTGGGTAATATCGAAGTTGACGGTTCAAATTTGGTTTTCAGTCGTACTAAAACCAGTGGAATGTTTCAGTTTATTACACACACAGAACAGTGCCTAGTGAGAACAGTCCTTCAATTCTCCAATCAAACACCACAGAGAGCTGCAGTCATATGTGACAGTCGCTTGTCATATGTGACGGTCGCTTGTCACAGTTTTTTTGTTTGTTTTTGTGATGGGTGTCTTTATGCGGCCCATAAATGTTAAGTGTAATGACTTCTTTTCGCTGCTAGACATTAGTCTTGTGACTCCCCTTTTTTGTATCACTTTCAGTAGTTGTGTAGCTAACTATGCATTCGTTCTCTGTTTGTAAGCATTCTCCAACATCCCCCAAACCTCTGTGAGTTTGTGCATTCTACAATCGGATTATGTATTGGTTATAGATAGTTAATTTCTCTGAATGTCTTCACCTCGCTGTGTTAGTGGTAATTAGGTTTAGATTTTTAGTTTAAAGTTTACCTTTTGTATGTATCATACCTACCATATATACCCTCTAAAACTTACTTGAATTATCAGTGTATGTTCTATTTATTTATTTATTTATCTATCTTTCTTTTTCTTTTTTAATTCATGTTATTAGTTGTTGTCATTAGTCTAGCAGTGCATTTAGCTCTCTTTTTATTAATGTTGTATGTGGTTCTATTGTCCCTGTACTTCGTTTTTCTACTCCCAGTTTATTCCATTCCCTAACCTTCATGTACTCAGTACTCCTCCCATATGATTTGTTTTTGGGTCTGTTTATTATCAGTCTGTGGGCATCACTATCTCTTGTTGCCTTTGTTGTTACCTGCACCCTACCAGGCTTCCTTGTCTCCCTGAATGCTGCTATTTTGAGATGTGCTTTTCTCCTGTGATTTAGTGACTTGACTCTTGCTTTCCTTTGGAGATCATCAGTTGGGTGTCTATGTTCCACCTTCAGACATATCTTAAGTGCTCTATTGTGTAGTATTTGTAGTCTATCCAAGATATTTTGTTACCCCCCATATATATTACATCACCATAGTTGAAGTATGGTTGTATCATACCTTTATCGATTTTAATAGCCATATTTGTAGTTAGGTTACCTGTATACTCTCTGATCTTTTGCAATTTACTTTTGTTCTCTGACTTCTCTGACTGATGTAATTCCTTATCCAGTCAAGTGTTCTTCCTCTTATTCCTACTCTTTCTAGCTTTTTTATCAGTATATCATGATTCACTGTATCAAATGCCTTGCTAAAATCTATGAGAGTGGCAGTTGTCTGTTCACCTTCATTTATACCTCTCAGTATGTCATTTGTTAGATGGATATAGTATTTGTTGGGGAGAATCCCTTTCAGAACCGTCCCTGTTTGTCATTTAGTATTTTCTCACTATGTAGATGGTTCATGATGTGCTTGTACATTAATTTCTCTATCAGCTTGCCTGGCAGAGGTAGGAGTGATATGAGGCGGTAGTTGCCCATGTCCCCTGTGTCTCCATGTCCCCTGTGTCTCCAGGTCATATGTTGCCAGGACCTAAAACTCCAACCGGTCGCAATGTCAGTGTGAATTTCCTTCTTTACTATGCACTACACCGCTTCACAACCCAGATGAATGGGTGGCTTAAAGGGAATTATGTCACACAGACTGAAACTAAGCGCACACTTTCAACATTTCAACTTTGAATAACGCAGAGAGTTCCTTAATTAGCTGTGGTTGGGCAAAATCATTGCCGATGAATTCGCTTGCAATGAGGTAACGCCACCAGCTGGCTTGCGGACACGGGTGGGAGGGTGACATTTGCATGCTTCAATATTGGCAATGGCATATGACAGAAATGTGGCCTTCCGGTGGAGGACGCAGCCCACTAGGTGGTGCCCCATTGGTTCATTCAACACCTGACAGTGATGCGATTATTGGTAGTTTGTTTGTTGGGGTTCTGCATCCTAGCAATTTCCATGGTTATTTCAGGATGGGTACCAAATTGCGATAGTGCACACTCATCAGGGACATAATAATGATGCCCCACTAGGGTATCAGGCCCCCGGCACCATGACCCTATATCCCTCTCATTCACATTATCCTGACACTGAGCTAACCCTCCCATGCATTATCCTAATAATGCTGAGTACCAGTGTAAAAGATTTCCATATACAGCAAATGGTGTATTGGCACTCAGGACCTGGCCCTTCAGCCTGAGTAGGGTTCAACACAATCCAGTAGTGGTCAAAACAATCAGGGTGTGAGGAGCATCAAGGTCAAGGTTGGTTGTGGCCAGGCAGCCACTGGTGTTGGGCAGGCTACCAATTGCCATGGGGACTAGAAATATTGTTGTCCAATTAGGTGACGTGGGTGGTGTCATGCCGTACCAGGGAGCCTATTTACAAAGGTAGAATCCTTCCCTTACTCTCTTCACTCTTATGTTCTCTTTCTTCTTGTCTGTATCATATTTGCTTACAGCCTACTTGAACAGCCACATATCCAAATGTACAAGTTAGGGATATGTATTAGATTGTAAGTCATAGCTATGACTCAGCTCCGATTATAAGACTTGATAAGACAGCAAACTGATGAAACTTGTCTCCCCATTGAACATCAGCACTTCTTAGCGGTAGTGCAATGCAGCATTTACTCTTTGGAGTGTGACTCCCCCCTCCTTCCCCTCCCGACCGCTTCATAAGCATAAACAGCGCAACTACACATATCGCAATCTGCATGCTTCAACTTGCTCGAGCGCATTTGAATTTGCACGAGGGCACATCTTCAGGTGCTAGCAAGACCTCAGTGAGCGAGATTAAAACCTTTAGTATTTTATTTTAAACGTCAATTAACTTAGTATTCATAATAATGTATCCGAATAATGCTTTGTGTGTGCAATTCTCAAAATGTCTCATAATTCTACAACAACATTCATTTTGTTGACGACTTTGAAACTGATGACAGATATTTGGAGAAACCTTCTCCACCTCTACCTGGCAAAGGCCAGTGGACCAGGCAAGAGCTCCAATGACATTTGATGCAGTACTAGTATGATTTTATTCAGATATAATCACCCATTTTATTCATGTTTCACACAGATAATATTGTTTGAAGCATGTTCAAAATTTAGTATACTTCTACCTAAGTTAAAATTACACAAAATCAGTAGATAAGAAATGTGAGAATCACCATGCAACAATATGGTCAATACGAGATACTGGTGACATGGCTCTCCTCCTTTCCTCCCCGCTGAGCGTTCTCCTCCCCTTTGCTGTGGGCCAATTTCGGGCAGTCGTATGATTCAGGCGGTAATACCTCTTCCTTCGCTGTTCTCAGTGGCGCCACCTGGCCGCTCCCTCCGTCTGTGGCCGTTGTTATGCGCGTCCACCTGCAAATATTATCGCCCATCGATAGCATAGTGACAGGACAAGTGACACTCACGGTGCCCACATGAGTCCACTGATAAACGCCGCTCGCGCATGCGCAATTACCAGCTGATATAGCATGTCCGCCCTGTCGGCACTGTGCCGCTAATCGTTCACCGAATATCACAGCGTAATTTGATTGAATGTCATCTATATTATTATTCTGTCAGAGAACACCCACATTGGATCGAGTCAATATCACTAGCTCACCCACTGCAAAGACCGACCTACGAGACAATCTATTAATGTAAAAATATCGCTGGCGAATTGGGGAGAACGTAAGCAGTGGTAGCACCACCTGGAGGACAGGAGGGGAGTAGGCTCATTGAATGCATACCTCCAGCGTTCCAGGCCGCACTTTTATATACAGAACTCAGGACAAAGGAGTACATCATAATGGTTGTAGTAACTGGATATAACACAACAAATATCAGATAACAGTACAATAACAGGCAGCATAATTCAAGTCACCTAACACTTCCAATTTGAAGTGTGCATATTATTGGGGTTTCCATCCTAACAACATACACTGCATTGCGAATATCAGCCTATTTCTTGCCTTTTGTATAAAGTGTGTATGTTAAGAGAGCTTTCCATCCTCACAAAATACACTGCATTGCAAATTTCAGCTAGTTCCTGCTTTGTGTATGAAGTGTGTATGTTATTGGGGATTTCCATTCTAAAAACAGGCACAACAGCTCAGTTTCTCCCCTTGTGTCTGAAGTGTGCATAGTATTGCGGTTTTCCATCCTAACAACATACACTGCATTGTAATGAGCAGCCCAGTTTCTGCCTTTTTCGGAGCGTTTTCTTCCCCACTGGATAATGTTACCCAAGACTGAATGAAGTCTGCCATCCTTTTCTGTATCATGAAACAGTATAATTCATCTTTCACCATACATAAAGTATAGCCAATAATTTGGATTCGATAGCCTCCCATGCCTCCGGACCAGACAGGATGGCCGAATGAGTTAGCGCGTCCGTCTCCTGTGCTGGTAGATCGTGGGGTCGTGGGTTCGAGTCCCGGTCGAGTCAAACCAATGACATTAAAATTGATACTTGTCGCTTCCTAGCCAGGCGCTCGGCATTATTAGGATAGGGCAAGGACTGGTGTGCTCAGTGTCAGGATAATGTGACTGAGTGGGATACCAGGTCATGGTGCCGGCGGCCTGGTTTCCCAGTGGGACAGCACTATAAAGTCACCATGAGGGCGAACTGTCACAAGTCGGTACCCGTCCTGATATGACCGTAGATGTTGCTAGGACGTAAAACAACAACAACACAACCCATGCCTCCGTTGCCTCTAGCTTGGTGACCCCTCACGCATGCATCATAGTAGGAAAATAATCAGATAGCAGTACAATATGAGGCATGGTAATTGACGCAAGGAGTGGGTCATAGTGAGTCTAGTAACATTGATATAACTGGACAATAAACAGATAGCAGTACAATAACAGGCATCATAATTCCAACCATTATTATATGGGCATAATTTCTGGTATGCCCTACATAACATCCATCCAAACACACGGTCATTTTAATGACCACATTTGCTTCATAAAGCATTGAAGATATGTTGGATTACATGTTGGATTACATGTTGGATTATGCGGTTGTATATGCAGACCGGGTAATGGTATCATCCACATCAGGTGTTGTCTGGGGTAGTGCACGTGGGGATGAGAGGAAGGATGCAGGCGGGCTGAGTTAATATATCGGTGAGTGGTTGCGGCCTGACAGAGAAAGAGAGGGACGCCTTGGCAGCCGAGCCAATGTCTACATTGTTAATTCACAAAGTGTACAAAGTAGCCATGCACCTCGCTCTGTCAGCATGAATCCACACAATCCTTTCACGCCAAGCTACGTGTTCCTTTCCGCCTACCGTAGCCTTCCAATGAATCACAATCCAGGCTTCCATTTCTCCCCGTTCTTCTCTCTCATGTATATCATGCATTCTAAACATGCCATGGATACCACCCTGCCATGGTTATCAGGCCTATTTTTTTTAAATTGTTTTATTGAGGCTGTATTTATACTGTCCATAGCATGTAAGCCTGGGTACCCAGTCTTGTTTTCAATGGTGGCCAGCTGTAGTGTTGGTGTTGTCTTACCAAGCAGTAGCAGCTGATAAGTTATTTGATTGTCTGCATTTCAGTAGCAGATAGATAGTCTGTTGGTACGTTTAGTAGCCTATGTTAGTTTTTTGTAGCCCTCTTGGCATTGTATTTTTGTTCTATTCTTATTACTATGTTAGTTGTTTTCTTAAGGTTCTATGTTAGTGTTTTGGGGTTTTCTTGTTTCTACTTAATTCTATACTAGCCTATTTTAGTTAAATGTCCATAGGCCTGTATGTAATAGGTGGTTGAGTTATGTTTGTTTGAATTTGATTTGATTTATATTGTTGTTGGATATGTCATCTGGCTTTTATATTTCCGATTATCCCATTCTGGGCTGTTCAGTTGGTGGGCCGTGAAATATCACCTGCCCCCTTGTGGTGCAGTTCAGTTGGGGTTCCCAGTTTTTATTTTGCACAGATATATTGTGTATGCCTATCATGATCCTAATGTCCTAACCCAACCATGTCTTCCAGTAGAGGCAAGGGCGGCATGGAAGTTTGTTGCATCCCTTGCATGACATGGGGGACATAAGGGGCATAAGGGGCATAAGGGGAATTGGGGGCATGGGGGCTCATGGGATGGGTCGAACTTCCATGCCGCCCTTGCCTTCCATGCCCCCCATGCCCCCCATTCCTCCCAGGCCTCCGATGCCTCCAATGCCTACCACGTTTCACATCGCTTCCATTCCTCCCATGCAGTCATATATTGGAGATACCTCACAACCACAACACATCAGCCATGCCGACCATGACTAGTGACCTCCTCGTTCCCAAATATCATCCATGCACTTCTGTCCGTGCTTCCAAAGCCTCCAATACCAGTCATGCATCCCATGCCTCCATTGTCTCTAATATATTCAATGTTTCCCGTGCACCTTATGAATCCCATGGTTCATATACCATGTGCCGGTCATATATCCATATTTCTAATCGTTCATTACCTGTCCACCCAACATTGCCCACCCTAACATTCTCCATATTTATCCACTCCTTTCAATTACCCCACACTTTCCACATAGGTCAGACAATACGTTAATATATTCATCAATATCCAGAAGTCATCGCCTACCTCACATCCCTCCGAAATACGCCATCATTCCCTGCCCGCCCTCATTCCTCACATGCCCTTCCGCTCTCCAAAGACCCCCGCTCAATGCCCCGTCCCCCTCCCATGGAGGGGATGGCCGAATGAGTTGAGAATTCTTTTCCTGATTTGATAGATGGGTTCGAACCCTGGTCGAAGCAAAAAATGATGCACACATTGATAGTTGTCGCTTCCTAGTCAGGCTCTCTGCCTTATTAGGACAGGTTACCTGGCTCAGTCTCAGGATAATGAGACTGAGTGGGATATCAGGTCATTGTGGTCGTGGACGGGTCTCCCAGTCCGGGCAGCACTATATATCCTCTATAAGCGTGCACTGTCACAAATCTGATATGCCCTTAGACATTGCCAGTATGTAAAACTCCAACAACCAACCCTCACCTTAACCAGCGACCAGCTATGGGATTCAGAGGGAGGCGGGGTCCCGGCGGGCGCCCGTTTCTTGGCGACTATCGACGCTGGTGCTCAGCCGTGCCAGCGCATCAGCATGGACACGTGCGTGCGGAGAGATGTTCTGAGGGTTGAAGAAGAAAGGTGTGTGATCAAACCTACTCCTTAAAAGGAGCACCACTTGCCAATTTAACCAGCAACTAAAGAAACAAGTAAATAATTTGAGTTTGATAGCCAACAACAGTCAAAGACATAAATTAAAGAGTATGTGCCACATGCTACAGATTCCACATGTCTCCAGTAATGCGCTTACCGGACGGGAGATCCGGAGATTGAGTCTCCTTCGAATCAAACCAATGACTTACAAAATTGATAATTGTTGTTGTGTCCTAGCTTGGTGATCAGCATATATAGCATAGAGCAAGGACTGCTTAGTTCAGTGTCAGGATAATGTGACTGAGTAGGATATGATTGGGTCATGGGCCTGGAGGCCTGATTTCCCCGTGGGGCAGCACTATAAAGTCACCAAAAGTGTGCACTTCTACAAGTAGGTACCTGACCTGATATGACCTTATATGTTGCCACGACGTAAAACTACAAACAACAACAAGCAATCAAATCCAGTGACTTGGAACCTCCCTGAGACTGGCGCTCCAACACCGACATCTGCAACAAGCAGCACCAACAACCAGCAACATGCCACTGTCATCAAATATTCAGGAAATGATTAATCTGATTCTGGTCAATTTCATTGCAATTGCATGCTGTGGCAGCAGCTTGGGTCGGGTCGACATTAGTACCTGCCATTTGGAGTGCCGCCCGGCCGGGACGCGGCTCAGCCCGGCGCTCTGCGGAACGGCCGGCTCCGGCGGTTTGCCGTGTATGAATTCAATTGCGGTCTTGCCGAAGCAAGGTGGTCTGGCTTCATTTGGTTGCGGGACGACATGCGAGGTGGCGCGCTGTTGGGATGCCCCCCCCCCCCCCCCCCGCACCCTTCCCCCATTCCACTCCCACCATCACCGCCTCCAATCACACCCCTCATTCAGCTTCATCCCCACTGGTTCCCTTAACCACTTTCTGACCGAGCGCGGTGGCCGATTCGGTAGAGCGCAGAACCCTAGTGCAGGAGAACAGGAGTTTGATTTTCTGTCGAGGCAAACCAATGACTTACACAATTGATACTTATTGCTTCCTAGCTTGCTGCTGGACATCAATAGAATAGGCCCAGGACCCATTAGCTGGGCATCAGGTGAGTGGGTAATTGAGTGGGATATCCGGTCATAGTGCTGGTGGCTTGATTTCCCAGTTGTGCAGCACTATAAATTCACCATGATTCTACCTGTCCTGATGCTGTTAGGACCGATTAGCTGAGCATCAGGTGAGTGGGTAAGTAAGTGGGATAGCGGGTCCTAGTGCTGGTGGCTTGATTTCCCAGTTGTGCAGCACTATAAATTCACCATTAGTGTAGCTGTCCTGATGCTGCTAGGACGTAAGACTCCAACAACCAACCGCTCGCTCCACGTGATGATGTTTCCTCCTTTCCCTATTCACACGTGCATACACTCATAGGCCCTGGCATTCAAACCCCAAGTGTACATGTCTCCGCAAAGCCGGACCTGAGTTTGCTGTTTCTGAATGAAGTGTGTATGTTATTGGTGTTTTCTACCCTAACACCATAGACTACATTGCAAATATCAGCCCAGTTCCTGCCTTGTGGATGAAGTGTGTATGTTATTGGGGTTGTCCATCGTAACGACACACACTCCAGTGCAAAGGTCAGCCCAGTTCCTCCCTTGGGTATGAAGTGTGCACTCTAGTGGGGTTTTCCATCCTTACAACATATACCGCATTGCAAATATCAGCCCAGTTCCTGCTTTATGGATGAAGTGTGCATATTATTGGGGTTTTCCATCCTAACAACAGGCACTGAATTGCGAATATCAGCCCATTTCCTGCCTTTTGTATAAAGTGTGTATGTTAATGGGGTTTACCATCCTAACAATGGACACAGCATTGCAACTTTCAGCTAGTTCCTGCCTTGTGTATGAAGTGTGTAGGTTATTGGGGATTTCCATCCTAAAAACAGGCACAACATTGCAAATATCAGCCCAGATTCTCCCCTTGTGTATGAAGTGTGCATAGTATTGGAGTTTTCCATCCTAAAAACATACACTGCTTTGCAATGAGCCGCCCAGTTCCTGCCTTCTTCGGAGCGTGTATACTGTTACTCAAGACTCAAGTCTGCCATCCTTTACCGTATCTTGAAAACAGTCTAATTAATTAAATGTCCGGAATTGAGGAACCTATCCCAGTTGCAGGCAAATCCGAGCACTTTGCTGAGGACTGCATGAATGAATCCGTATTACAGGACCCCACCTGCATGTACACATTCCTGGATCAGAGTCTTCTCGCAGACATTATCCCCCCACAACAGGTTATTGCCTCTTTATTTATCCCCATATCTCCAGCTGAACCCTCGATGCATTATATATATATATATATATATATATATATATACATATACATATATACATATGCACACAATGTGCAGGGGTGGTGGTGCCACCATCGGAGCTGGGGTTGGGGAGACTGGAGCAGTAGATGACTAGGACAATATTCCTCGGCCCATGGACCTGAGTGAGTGATGAGGGACAGGAAGGATATTCCGGCTTATTATACTTGTATAATTCGTATACATAAATAAATATAGTAATAACATATTGTGAGCAGATCCAACCAACCCCTCAGTGAGTGATACTAAAGAACGTGAACTACATGTGATAGGTGAGCGGTTCGGAAAATAGGAAAATTACCTTTGTTATTTATATACACATAATGCAATATGTAACACAATTATTCTTGTTGGAGTTACTATATATCTGATGTACATACATGGCACTATACATATTGTAAAAATATACGGATTTTCGGTTCCGAATTATATATTGGCAGAGAGCATTATTATTCTCGGGTGACGGAGTGGGGACCAAGTGTAAAATATTCTGATAATGACGCATTGGTGGGGGAAGAGAAATGTTCTACTTATGAAAAAGGTATATAGGGCCAGGTGCATAGATGTGTTCATGTAGTTGCTGGTTGTACTTGACTCCTTTTAAATAGACATTGTGGTGCTAGTAATATAGTGATATAGTGTGTAAGGGGCACTTGGAGCTCTACTCACTACCCCCTCCCCCCTCTGCTAGTCACGGATCACGACACACTCAGCTCAGGGCAGGTGGTGACCAAGGGAGCCATGCCGCTTGGTGGTGGTGGGCAGATCACTGTAACCATGGGGAATGGAAATGCTTGATTCTCATTGATAGAGCTGTAGATGCTTGATTCTCATTGGAAGAATGTGGTCAGGTGATATGCCATACTGGATCCATGTACCATATAAGAATAAACCTGAGGACTTGGCTCTCTCTCTCTTCTTTCAATCATTATACTCTTCCTTTCTCTTGTTGCCTGTATTGATTTCACCATAGGCTGCCTTCACAACCACAGATTCCATCCGTGGAATTTATACAAGGTTATGTAACAGAAAAACAATGGGTGTCCCTCTCACTGTGTGAGATATTAAGCTATGTAAAAATATGTTAATACATAGTGTCCGAGATTATGACAATATTATGACGAGATGTTGCGATATAAGAGACAGTTAATGTTTGGTGAAATGTTCCCTATATGCACCAGTCAGGGTGCAAGTGGAGCAGAAGGACATTTGTAATATATATGTGTATTGTTAATGTCTGCAACTACCTATTACCACAGGGCCAATGGGCAAGCACACCCAGCTACTCTGCATACATTATGGACACCACCTACAGCTGGGGTTGAGTGACAGCTACCCAATATTAGGGTGTCACCCCCAGGCTGTGGAGGGTGTCTGATTGGCTGGCTGTGGGAGGCCCAGTCACTTGCACCCCTTTGCCCCACCCGACCCCACAAGCCTCATTCTGATATTGACTCTGATCTATATGATGCTACAGGCACTACTAACACACTTCTGGATGGACTCTTGAAGTGAACACACTCTTCTCTTGGCCAGCGACCCAGACACTCTGTCTGAGGCTCCACCTTTCATATACAAACTGACCTGTGTGCAACAACCAGGGACTCCGGGCACTGATTCCTATACATACTGAAGAGAGTAATGAAGCTCTGTTTGGACAGAAGGCAAAGAATCATGGAGAGAAGGCAAGGAGTCATGGTGATAGGTCGCTAGTAGGTGAACAGGAGTTGATGCCAATAAAGGACAACATCTTCACTGTCAATCTTCCCTTTCTTGCTCATGAGTTTGTTGGAGAGGGGTATCAGGTGTGAACTGACAGCCAATTGTCAGAACGCACCTGGGAAGAGTAAGTGGTATTTCTGGGGCTCAGATGCTCGGGCATTCCAGAAAATATTACAATATGACATACATGGATCGGATGGGGCAAACGTCCTAGATGTAGACCGCATGCAAATTAACACAATTGGAACACCATTTTGGTAGAGATTGTAATTAACAATACACTAATGTAGACTTCTGCTAATATTCCATATATGCGGTATGTGGAATATTTGCAAATGTGGCAAAAATGTGGCAAAAATAGGAAAGCATGTAAAGGCACAGTAGTGCTTCCATATCTCTGATTGTGAATGTAAATGCAAATACGAATGCAGCAAGCAAATCGACCCATGGATCGATGGGTGTGAATGCGAATGCGAATGCGAATGCGAATGCGAATGCGAATGCGAATGCAAATGCAAATGCAAATGCAAATGCAAATGCAGACACATTTTCCATAGAAAACAACAGTAACTTTGATTTTCCTTCACACATTTCTAGACAGAAACACCGACAATCGCATCGATATATATACTGCATGGCACATTCGCATTTGCATGCCGCATACAAAGTATATGGTCAATGTAGCAGCTCTGCATTTACACTGACTGCTCTGAGCTCAGGTACATGTGGAAGAAGATACTTATGTCAGTAAGGATATATTCTTGACATTAGTTTTATCCCGAAGAATGGTTAAGCACATCAGTGTCTATCACCGCCTCTATGAAGTTTAATGTGACTTTACCTGCTTTGTCTCAAAAGCTCTATGCGCCACCATGTTATGTCAGATGAGGTCAAAAGTGAAGAGGTTATTAACACAGTAAGACCAAACTGGCGCACGGGAATTAGGACCACACTGGGTCTGTTTAAAATGTAATTGGTCTGTCTAAAATAAATGGAATGATATTCTATAGTCACATTATCGTGAGGGCAGTAGATTATTCTACACATCATGGTTCCACTCAGGGTTAGGGTTAGGGTTAGGGTTAGGGTTAGAGGTAGGGTTAGGGTTGGGGTTAGGGTTTGGCTTAAATATCATGGGTAGGCTTAGATTGCAGATCTAAAAGAATGGTACCATGGCACTTAACTGCTGATCTATATCCATGTATCTGTGTCATTAGACTGCCGCATTGCTTTCACAGTACGATGATTTTAGAATATCCTTTTATTGCCACGGTACTGTACCAATAGAGGCGTCCTAACGAAGCGACTATTGTCAAGGCACCGTTGGATCTAAAAGAACGGTACCGTTATGCTAGCCTGCCAACCTATACGAAGTGTACTTTGACGCTAGAATGGTGAACTGATGTCACCGTAACAATATTTTAGAATATCCTTCTGTTGACACGGTACCGTGAAGGTATAGGCGTCCTAATGGGTGAGGTACACTATTCCTAAAGGCCCTGTCACACTACGACGTTTCTCACCAACGTGCTTCGACGCGTGCCGACGGGTTGGGTTTTTGTTCAACACGTCGGTACACGTCCGGTACGTTACCGGCGCGTTGCCGGCGCGTTACCGGCGCGTTACCGGCGCGTCGGTACATAGCAACGTGTGAATGGACACGTCGGCGCGCGTCGGGGCGCGTCGGGGCGCGTCGAGGTTTTGTGCATGCACAAAACTTTGGACGCGCGGCGACGCGCGCCAATGGGTTGGAGGGCGCGTTACGGACGCGTTAGCAACACGTCGACACGCGTTGGCGGCGCGCCGGCCGTACGCTGGCAGGACGTTGATCAACGTTGGTTAACGTTGGCTTTTTTCCCCCAAAATGGGAGCGTTCCGTCGGCGCGTCGGGAAAGTCCCATCGACATGTTGTGGGCATGCCATTGGCGTTGCTCCAGCGTTTCTCGGCGCGTTGGACGTGTTGCCGGCGCGCCTGGATGCGTTGGCCGCGCGCTGTGGACGCGCTGCGGGCGCGTCCTAACGTGTTGCTGGCGGGTATGTACGGGTTCACGCAATACTAACACGATACCAATGCGCTGCCTCCACGCCGTAAACGCGCCGACAGCGCGCCGACAGCGCGCCGACAACACGCCAATAACACGCTACCGACACGCTACATACATCCTAATAACACGCTACTAACGCGCCAATAACACGCCAATAATGCGCCTCCAACCCGCCACTAACACGCTGCGCCGCGTCAAACTTTCTCCCAAAGCGCTGAAAAGTTTGACGTTTCTCGACGGGTTGCAAATATTTTGTGCGTTGCCGGCGCGCCGGCGGAAGCGTCGTAGTGTGACAGGGCCTTTACCTACGAGAACTGCCATGCTATGAACTTGGGGGATTATGCAATACTTATGGGACTGACGAAAGTAATCAGACATTAAGCATACCTAAATGCTAAGTCGATGACAATGAGAACTGAGCAACAAACTCACTAGCGTGTAATAGTGGCGCACACACGGATATTACAGGGACATAAGTGCCAGTGTTAATGTGGTGGTAAACCGCTAGGTGGCAGTCCGAGTGGGTTAAGGCCATGTCACACTACGACGTTTCTCACGAACGCGCTTCGACGCGTGCCGACGTGTTGGGTTTTTGTTCAAAACCTCGCTGCGGGCGCGTCCTAACATGTTGCTGGCGGGTATGTACGCGTTGACATGGTGCTAACACGACACCAACGCGCCGTCAACGCGCCGTCAACGCGCCGACAGCGTGCATGACGTTGACATGCTGTTCCGCCGCGCGTCGAAGCCCGTTGGCCGCGCGCATATAGCACGCTACTAACACGCTGTGCTGCGTCAAACTTTCTCCCAAAGCGCCAAAAAGTTCGACGTTTCTCTACGGGTTGCAAATAGTTTGCGCGTTGGCGGCACGCCGGAACACACGTCGTAGTGTGACAGGGCATTGTATTACTGTCTCAGTGATCAGGATAGGGAGTAGCTAGCCCTACATCCCTGTTCCTGAAATAGGGTTGCTGAACAACCCATTATGAAGCCCCAGTCCGACCTCACCGGATTGAGGAACCAGATAGAAAATGGACACTGTCCGGTGAAATAAGGCAATGTATGGTTTGTATACGGTTGGCATCTGGCGGTGTCTGGTACAAGTTTTGAACATGCACAAAACGTGTACCGGACACCACCGGACTGAAGTGTATGGTTGGTCTCCGTTTTAAGTACGTTTGGTCCGTTTGGTCCGTTTCATGTCCGTTACTCATCCTTTAGGTGTCCGTTTTGTATCATGAAGAGTCCGTTGACGGTGCTGCGGGAATTAGGTCCATCGGTTGTTGGTGCATCCGTGAACAGTCCGGTAGGTGTCCGGTAGGTGTCCAGTTGATCTCCGGTTGGTGTCCGTTTGGTGTCCGGTCCGTCTGTTTAACATTCGGTTGCCGTCTGGATCTCGTCTGGTTCTCGTCTGTTGACTGTTCGTTAATGTCGGTTTAGTGTTTGTTTAGCGTCAGTTTAGCGTCCGTTTCGTCTGGCGGCCGTTGCAACAGTTCACAACCGGACACCACCAGACCAGACAATTCTTTGTCCGGTGGTGTCCGGTACTCAGTACGGTAAGGTCTTACTGGGCCTTAACGTCCACATATATAGGAGCGCCCCCAGAAAAAAGTAGTTTGAAGGCTGCATTAAGGAACTAACCACATTCTTTCAAATGCTATGTTCTACATATATTATGATGCGCGAAAAGGAAGAAGGCAAGGCGGGGGTGGAAGTAAGGCGTTTATTTACGCCTCAAACAAACAGAGCATACAGAGGGAGAGGCTCAGGAGGAGCAGGTAAAGAACTCATAAGGAGCAATGTAAGGTAAATCAATGAATGGAGAAAGGTAGAAGGGGCTCATGAGGAGCAGTGTAATGAGGAGCAATGTAAGGAACTCATAAGGAGCAATGTAAGGTAAATCAATAAATGGAGATAAGGTAGAAAGGGCTCATGAGGAGCAAAGTCCAGGTGAATGAAGGTTATAGTTGAGTGTCAGTAGATGAGGGAGGGGGTGCCGAGGAGCCCTCCACCCTGGTGGAAGAAAGAGTATAGGAAGAAGATGGGTGGGTGGGTGGAGAAAAATGGTAGAGAGCTGGAAGGCGGCAGGAGGGCGAGTGCCTGAGGGAGGCCGGCGGGCGACCTTATAAGGGGAAGGGACGGGCGGCAGCGGGTGAGGTGTGAATGCTGCCGGCCCGGGGGAGGGCGAGAGGTGGCGAGCAGCGGGCGTCGGGTGAGGCGCGAGTGCTGCGCGGCAGGGGGGCGGGGGGAGGAGGCGGCGGGCGGGCGTCGGCCGAGGTGGGAAAGCAGCGCGACAGCGCGGGGCGGGGGAGGGTCTCTTCCTCTCCTCGCATCAAACGTAATGCTACGCATTACGACCAAATCAAATGCTTTTGTATCATAGCCTGCTATATTTGATTGTACAACCTAACAATTGTGGAAAGTGTTACATTATAATAGTTGAAGTTGTACGATGCCACGATGTTGATCGTATTTGTGCTTTCTCTCTCAGTTTCACAAGTTTACGTTAATATAAATATGAACTGTGCAATGGAATTGGGTATTCGAGAGAAACAGGTTTGGTCTGATATCAGTAGAGCTGGAGTTGTTAACTAGATATGGGTGGATTTGTTAACTAGATAGTGAGGTGGTGTGGTGGAGGAACCAATAGGATTCCCTATTCTACGGAAGTAATCAGAAAGGTTACATGCACCATGGGCCATTAATCATTTGATCGGCGGAAGATCCAGACCATAAATTACGCACTGAGTTGTCTCCGGTTGCACAACCTATTTTGCCCAAGAAATTCGTTGGCTGGAGCTAATCCTAAATATGCAACATATTTTGCAAGAAAAGTGGAAAAGTCGATCTTCTGTTCTTAATTAATTAACTGGTTAATTAGGTAATTCATTAATGTCAGTTACTGAGCGATAGTAGTGGTTCCTATGGCAATTATGTAAACTGATTACCCTTGCTTATGCTTAGGACAGAAATGCTGCGGGCGCCGTACGGTGCTGCGGTCTGCGGTGTGTCTTGCGGTTTATCCAATTGTTGCGGCATTGCGGCCTGCAATTTATCTCTTCACAAATCGTATGGTTTGTGTTCAATTTATACACATATTTAATATACAAATAAACTCATAACTTTCTTAATATTGATCACACAAACATGAATGTTGGACCATATTAATATTCATGGTACACCCTTTTCATTGATGCAAACAAAGGTGATCGTACAGGGTTGTGGAGTCTGGATTACCAGGATTGCGGCCTGTGGGGTTACAATTTTCGAAAGTTAATATAACTTTGACTTTAAATAACTGCAACCGCTTGCCACGAGCAACAAAACGTACAGTCACTGTGCGGCGACTGCAACCCAACTCACTTTTCCAGTATGGTCTGGCCGATATGGCGAGTTACGGTCGCCACAAGCACGCCATAACGCATTTGTGACCGTAGCATTAGCAGGAATTTGCCAGAAGTTAACAATGTGCGCATTACAGTGTCCCACCAGGCGAGGTGGGCGAATCGGTACAGCGCAGGCCTCCCATCCGGGAAATCGGGAGTTCGATTCGCAGTCGAATCAAACCAAAGTCTTGGAGCATTGTTACTTATTGGTTCATATCTTCATGCTGGGCATTAATAGGATAGGAAACGGACTGGGGAGCTCAGTGTGCTGATAATGGTGAAAACCAATCTATTCAGACTTATCCATGATAGGCAGTATACATCCTCAAGACAAACATTAAAAAAATACAAATACTGTGATTGAGTCAGATATTGGAGCATGGTGCTGGAGGCCTGATTTCCCAGTGGGGTAGCTCTATAAAGTATCTCTGAGTGTGTACACTCTGAAGTCGGTACCCGTCCTGTTATGACCTTAGATGTTGCCATGCGTCAAAACTCTAACAAGCAACACAGTACAGTTTCCAACTACTATTGCATCTGTATAAACACATTATGGTGCTGTCACATTACAACTTTTCTCTCTAATGGGCGTGGACATGTGCCACTTTTTGTCGAAACGTTACGCACGCGTTAGGCGCGAGTTGGTATTCGTTGATCTATGGCGACAGTCGGCGAGGGTCGGCAGCGCGCATCAGGGAATCGGCGAAGTTTTGTGCATGCACAAAACTTCCAACATGCAACAACGCGCAGGTGCTAACATTATGGCAATGTTAGGGACGCGTCGAGATACGCTGGAATAACATAATGCGAAGAGTAGGCACACGCCACAAGCGCGTGAAGGTTGTTCCCAAACGTTGCGCCAAGCTGTTGCATTGTTGTTTTATGTCCTAGCAACATCTACGATCATATCAGGATGGCACGCCAAACGTTTTTTCTCACTCGTAGATTAGTCTCGACGATTAAAAGTGATTGTGCGCAATGGTGGCATGCCGGCAAGATACGTCGTAGTGTGACAGGTCTATTAGACCCTCATACCATGGTTTTCTCGTGTGCATATTGAGAGCCTTAGTTATAGAATATTCGTGACAGTTCATATTACCAGCATAATGCAGGTCCGAGCCATTCCCATTACATGGATATGGTTCTCAAGTCGCCCATTTCCTCCTGCGTGAGATCACTAACCAAGCCACTAGAATTACCAGTTCAATTTAATAACTTAGTAATTAGAGAAAAACACTGACACCCTTATCATTTACTAGCTACTCGATTTATTTGTATATGTATATTATATGAAGAGTTAAGGTGCAGCACCCTGTAAGCGACAATCAACAATGTAATTAAAATAAAATATGTTTACCTAACGGTAACTTTAATTCATTCACACCCAGAAGCCATCGCTAATATAAGGAGCTCTTCATATATATTCATATGTGAAGAGCGATTTTCCAAAGCACAAGCTACAAGCTTGGTATTGGCATTGCACGTTCATTTTTTGGATTGAGACTTATCGAGTTTTGGAAAAGATATCCTCATATTAGGATATATTTTCCCGGCCCATTATTGAGCAGAAGAAAACAATGTTTATAGCAGCTCGGCATACCATGTCTCAGCAAACTATGTTGCAACATTAAACAGATTGCTTGATTGGTGGTTGATTTAAGCAAGTGTAGGGAGCATAGGCCATATTCACATCGAAGTTACCTTAAAGATGATGTTAATTTGTTTGTCTGTTGTTGTACGTCCTAGTAACATATAAGGTCATATGTGGACGTTATCGAATTGTGACAGTGCGCACTGATGAGGACTGTCTAGTGCTGTCCCACTGGGAGACCAGGCCGCCAGCATCATGACCCTTAAACATGATTATTCATATCTGTGTAAATGTTTTAAGAAGAATCTTGTAGGTGATGAAACTTGCGGTGATGGTGCGATAGATACAGGTTTTCATTGCGACATTTGACCTTATATGAAAGTATGAGCTTAAATCAAAAGAAAGAAGTATGTGTGCCTCAGGGGTCTTCTAAAATTAATGGCTGACCCTGAAGCATTCCCAGTAGTATATCCTGACAGGATCTAAAAGAGCATTTTGTGAATTGCAAATGATTGATTGCATTTCATAAGTGGCGTTTCGACGCGTGCTATGCCCTGTGCGCATGCGCATTAGGGGACGGTGCGCAGACATGGTGCGCAGAGGCATCTGTCAGGGGTGAGGGAGGGGAAAGAAAAAAGTCGGAAAAGAAACACACACACACGGACAAATGCCAGTCATACCTTTAATGTAGACTCGACGGGTCAGCCCCCGGGGGCGGGGGCCGTCGCGGCCCGGGGATTGGTGCACAAAGTGCGGGCCTAGGAAGTGTCTGAGTGGCGGGCGGTCTCTGATGGATAGCCGGAGATATTGGAGGGTTGGCGGCAGAGGCTTGGGTTATCGTTATATTAGTGCGTTACTCGGGGCGCGGCTGGGGAGACTGGGAGGGGGAGGGATGAAGAGGGAGGGAGGGATGGAGGAGAGGGGAGAGAAGGTGGGAGGAGGCACTAGAACTGTTACCTCACAGATAACGCCCGTTCATGCTGGCAATATCGCCCCCGCCCCTCATGCACACTCCCCCCCCCTCCTCACACCCACCCACACACACTCACCACACATCCACTTGCGCCAGTCAGCTTAGTGACAGTTTCTAAAGGATATTGAAATCAAAGTTTCATAAGTTGGGAAATAAACACCACCGCCGTTTAGCTGACTGACTTCTTTGACTCGGATATTACCGAGGTGGAAATGAGTATTGGTGAGAATTGACTATGACTTATGAGGTGTCACACAATGAAATTGTATCTGGGAAGGATATCTTGTCGCGTTATTGGATGTGGTGTTTACAAATGCATCATCCTATACACGCAACACATCGTCAAAACGCATGCAGTTATTTACCTAGATCTAAACATGCAGAGCTGACATATAAATTGAACTATCAAGGCAATCATCTAGATTTGATTTTAGATATCCAACTTAGATACTGATGCACTTATTAAGCATTTGTTTCTGTGTCTAAAGCAATACTGAGTCAATTTAGCAGAACTTGTTACTGCAGAGGTCCATGGTGTCAGAGTTTTGGCAAGGTTGCCAAAACTAATTTTCCATGTTTGCACTCAAAATATCTCAACAGTTTACCATTTAAAATAAAAGTAACTTTGAACTAATGTAAAGTAGATACTAGTGATCGATCTAATATATTTATCTACGAAAAAATACAGACATTCAAATCCATCGGACTATGCAACTTTAACTAACGTCTGGCAACAGCGAAATAGCAAACAGGTTACCGAATGGCCGTTACTAGGTGTGTTTTTGTGTTGTTGTTGTTTTATGTCCTAGCAACATCAAAGGTCATATCAGGACGGGTACCGACTTGTGACAGTGCGCAGTCATGGCGACTTTATAGTGCTGTCCCACTGGACAGCCAGCACCATGACCGTTACCAGGTTGTTCCTTATACTCTACATTTCAAGTTAGTTTAATTTTACATCGCTACCTTTTGAGATACCGTACAGATTGAATTTTGGATGCATGTCAACATTCGAACACTATAACGTTCCACAGCAAGATGTAGTTTTAGATGTCCCCATCCTTCTCTTCTAAATATGGCTAGGAAACCCCCATTAAGCTGCACTGCAAAGGGGCAGGTGATATGTCACGGCCCACCAGCAGGACGCCCAATGGAAGGTAACCATGCCAAAATTAGCTAGATAGCACACCACACAGCTACATACAAGCCTATGATATGTAAATATGAGTAGGCTAGTCTAGTATTAATAGTAGACAAAATAAAACACATATATGCCAATACAATCCTAAAAATATAACATAGATTACTAACCAGACCAACCAACTATCTATCTGCTGCTGAAATGCAGGCAATCAAATACCTTATCAGCAGCTACTGTGTGATAAGATAACACCAAAACTACAGCTGGCCAGCATTGAAAACAAGCCGGAATACCCAGGCTTATATGCTATGGCCAGTATAAATACAGCCTCAATAAAACATTTTTTTTTAAACAAACAAAAAAACATACTTAATAAGTGTACCAGTATCCAAGTTAGATATGTAGAATTACAATCTAAATAATTATTTTGGCTTTGAAAGTGTGATATTTTCATCGGAATATATCCAGCCTGACATTTGGACCAGTCTTAGCTAAACACTTACAATGAATCCAAACAACATCATGCAATCTCATCCCCTTTATTCGTGCAGACCATCGCATTCCTATCTGTTACTATCGCCATCAAAATGATTTGTGTAAATAATTGCCACCAAGTTATGACAAGAATGCCAATATTTCAGCACACTTTAAGCAAATATTCTGAGAATGCGCCAATCTACCAAGCAAATGCAAATAAATGGCACCATATCCGTTATTCCTGATTTATTAACTAACGGGGAATTACACATATTATTATGTTGCAATTACATATTCTCCAATTAAAAAAACTCTCCATCACTGCCCTCATTTGTGGACACCATCCGATTCCTGTATATCAGAGGCGACATCGAGAACATTATTGTGAGTAAGGGTTACCATTCCTAGTCAAAGAGATGAGATGAATATACTATTCAGATCTATAAATGATTGACCATATCAAGGAATCTGGGATCTTGTCCTCATTTATGAATTTCTGACCAGTATGAAGTAGGCGTGATCAATACCCCCGGTGGGAGCATCTATAGACATGTGAAGTGACGGTAAATTCACTGGTCGACCGTCGTCCCTTAATGAGATTATGGTCAGTTACTATGAACACCTGTAAAGTATATGTGCAAATACTATAGTTGCATCAAAGACCCTATAATACTAAGATGGCTCACTCCCTATCTCTCCCATGGTAATGTAAATTTTGCAGTGCCACCTTGTGGTGGGTTTGATCAGCCCGGCTGCTGGTTGGTGCTTCACATGTAAACACATACAATTATATTATACATGAGATGGGTAAGTATGAATACACATCAATATGAAATTGCTATGAACAAATACACATCATCATCAGCATCATCATTACCATCGCCATCATCACACATCTTTCACATTCATATATACATTTATACATATAATATAACAACTGTTTAACCAAGAGAACAGCGAGCACAGCAAGTGGTGGGTTTGATCATTTTGATTACACAGTAGAGGCTGAGTGAGCCGTCTTAGTATTATAGGGTCATTGGTTGCATATAGACAGTGAATTGTCTCTGACATGTCTATATTCTGCTCAATGAACTAATATACCTACCTAACCCCTGCTTTAATTAGCAGCATATAATAGGTTATGGATTTAGCTCAGTGTCAGCATAATGTGATTGGGTGGGATATCAGGTCATTGTGTTAGCGGCCTGAATTTCCAGGGTGCAGCACTATAAACTGACCATGGTATGCCCTGTTATAAGTCGGTACATTATATGTTCCCAGGACGTATAACTCCAACAAAGATCAAACCAACAACCATCTCCACGGTTCTTTCTGACAATCCCTGGGCTCCCATCCAAATACCCGCCCTCTTGCATCCGGCCCAGCTCCACCACCTTCCTCACATCCCTTTAATTGTGTCCTCGGCCTCTCTTCCTTGCGAGTGCTTACTGCTATTCCTTCCCTCCCTTCCCCTCCCATCACCTCCCCGCACCCCAACCATACCTTGGTCTGGAACCGTCCCGATTCCTGCTTTAATGTGAATAATTTACAACCACCCTATATATACCCTAAAACTCATCCGCTCCTTGCCATGAAGCTGCCCCGGCTGCCCCCCTCACCGCACACCGCATATAAAAACACCAATACCCCCTCTGTACTGCATGCAGCAACTAACAAACATTGACATTTCACCTCATGCAGCTCCTCACCCCCCCCCCCCCCCCCACACACACACGTACATTCCGCCGCCAGCATCTCCACCTAACCTTCTCTTGCTGCCGCTCCCCACCCCCTCGCCCACAGGCATACACATTCAGGCGCAAGTACCTCCCCCTAACTCGTCAGTTGCTGGCATTACACCCCCCCCCCCAGACACATACACATGCCTACCCATCCATTCACTTCCTGGTGTTCCGCCCCCCCCCCCCCACACATACACATGGTCCCCCCTCCGCACTCATAGCCTAGTATCCGCCCTCAGCTATCCCACTCTGCTCGATGGTCTTACCAATAAACACACACCAAATAAGCCCCACTCCTCCCACTCATCGCCTCAGACACTGCAGCCACGCATCCCCATCACACACAGACACACCTCCCACACCGCCCTACAACGCATCCCCTTTACCCGATGACCACATTTCAAACCCAACCCATACCTCAAGGAAGCCCCCCCCCTTAGATGTTGCTAGGACGTAAAACAACAACAAACAAACAATCAACCCCATAACCACCCTGGCAAAACACCACTATCAACACCTCACCAATATCCACACCCCGCCCTATACACCCCATCAATACCCTAACGCTCCACACATCATAGCTACCCGCCCATACAACAATCTCAGTGCCACCTGCACCAACCAGGGAACGCCCATGCCCCCGTCACTACCGTACATACACAATTTAGCTATTTCCCTCCACCCAATTCCCACACTTGAGACCCCCGAGCCCCCACATCCACCACATCACCACTCCAATGAACAAAGAGCTCCAGTTCCCCCAACCCCATACCTCGACGACTCAGTATACCCACACATACTGTCTCCTTTACTCCATAGCCACACCTTATTAAAACCGCACCCGCACCCCTCCACACGCACACCCCTCCCACATAGTCACCACGACCTCCCGCTACTTCACGCCCCTCTCCCACCCACTGAAGAGCTCCCCCCCCCCCCCCACACACACAGCCAATTGCCAATATACATACTTCTCCTCGTCCTGATATGACCTTAGATGTTGCTAGGACGTAAAGCAACAACAAACCAACACACATTTCCCGTATCCGTATGCCCTTTTCCCCACCCAAACCTTACCCCCCCGCCACAAACCCCACATTACACCCCCCCCCCCCAGGCACCCCCCCAGCCGCCTCTCAAGCGCCGCCCCCGACCCGATCCCCACCCTGCCCCACACCCCAGCCCTCCGGTTAAGAGCTCCCTCACGGCCGGCCACATCACAAGCCGCTCGCCGTGGTGCTGATTTACTTGGCGCGAGGCGGAGGTTCCCGGTGTAACGATTTCAACTTCCCCCCTTCCCAAGTTCCCCCCCCAGGAATCTGAAAACGTTTTCAACTTCCCTCCAAGGAAATTAAAAACGTTTTCAGATTCCTGGGGGGGGAATTTAAAAACAGTTTTCAGATTCCCCCCTCCGGGAATTTAAAATTGCTTAAAATACTTTGAAAAACGTTTTAAATTTCAGACCTATAATATTTTTTTCTTAACCATCTTGGAGACTTTTTGTGTAATTTGTGGTTAACTATGTTTTATTGTACTAGTAATAATTTCTATTGTGCTATTCTCTGTATATTATAATATTTGTCATGAAAGATAATCAAAAATAACCAAAAATTACAAAAATTAAGAAAATTCCCCCAAAATGGGGGGGAGGGAAAGTTAAAATGAGGGAGGGAATTTGAAAACGTTTTCAAATTCCCCTGGGAGGAATTTGAAAACGTTTTCAAGTTCCTGGGGGGGGAACTTGAATATGGGGGGAATTTGAAATCTTTACACCGGGACGCTGGGTGCCATTGGGCGGGGGTCATTGGGCGGCCTGAGGGCCGATGTGCCCCGCCTGCTGACCGCCGTCTGACCGCCCGTTCACCGCCCTCTGACCGCCAGTTCCCCGTCTCCCTGGCCGTGCCCCGGAGTGTCCTCTCACCTTCCGAGGCATGTAACAAGAACAGTCCATGTGTCGCCTCCTTATGGAAAGTGTCTCGCTTCTCACTATTCACGCGGGAGATTGCACACTGCGAAAGCTCAAATATGTTTCGTTTACTAGTCGTTTTTTTCACCGGGATGGGAAAGGTTAATATTTTATATTCTGCTGATTAAATTAAAAACAGAAACACCGGTATTTCACCTCTTAGTCAAGTAATGTATAAATAAAACACCCAAGTCAAACAACAAGAAAGGACAATATATGATATATTTGGTGTAGCCAGACCACATTGACATTTACCGACGGAGTTCTGTTATTGTACACTGCTCCGGGTTTTTGTCTGATACCTTACATTCATTGCTTCGGGTATCAATAAGATTGTGTATATATGAAAAGGCTACAATGGGCTAAGTCCCAGTCCCATCAGCCCTCCGCCTGAGCCCTCCCGCAACCTCGCCCCCCCCCCCCCTTCTTACCGCTCCGATACTCCCTGGAGCTCCGCTCCACACTCGTACCGTACCACTCAGCCCCGTCAAGACGCCGACTTCTGCAGCGCAAGTTTAGGGTATTCCCGTGACGTCATCACCCGGATTCGTGGACATTTTGGCGATATCAACCAGTGAACAACCCATTGAGTTTGCCGGTACGCACAGTGCAAAACGTCAGTTTTATTCAAAATGAATAGAAATGCAGAACGCTAACCTTATCAATTTAATATAATCTTTTTGTTAAACATGCATGTTTTATATATGTCTTCCAAGCAGTTTGTGTCTAGCTGGTGTGGTTTTAGAGATATTACATTTTTCTGTATGAAGATTGCTCACTGCCATTGACAATGCATTGAGTTAGTTGGGTTTGTTATTGTGGTTGTATCGCCACAATGACCGCACTTCGGTTTAGTGTGACATCAGTGCCTACCCTCTATTGCTCTGCCTACCCCTGGGGGGCGGGGGGGGGGGGGCATTCGCCGAGCGCGGGGGCGGTAAACGTGGTGGCAGAGCCGGGCACATGAGAGGCGATGGTTGGGGCAAGGTCTTGCTGGGGCGCGAGAGCCTAGAAGGTAGGGGAAGGACCGGGCGCGGGGACGGGGAAGATTGGGACAGTGCCGGGCACTGGAGCGGACAAGGTGGGGGAAGGGCCGGGCGCGGGGGCGGGTTACGCGCATGGCGTGGGAGCGGGGAAGGTGGGGGTAGGCCCGGGGAAGGTGGGGGAAGATGGGGAAGTGGTCGGGCGCGGGGGCGGTGAAAGTGGGGAAAGTACAGGGTGCGGGAAGGTGGGGGGGTGACATAGAATATGGGATGTTATACCTTTCAATGTCAGTACAGTTCAGGTTATGTGCTTTTAATGAGCACAACTATTCCCAAATATCAGAATGTGATTACAAGACCTCACGTAGGAAGACATGCAATGATGCTCCGAATTCCTGTTTCTTTGGCTTGTCAGGTATTAAAAGCACCCACTAGTGGAAATTGAATCAGTGACCTGATTTATGAACCTCATAACAGTTATGAATATGGGTTATTTTTGTGGTGGGTCCGTCCGCATTCAACTTTGCCTACACCAAAGACGATATATATGTGCACTTATATCACCAGCAAAGCTCAGGTGTTTCCGGGAGGGGAATCCTTAATATTGCATGCAATAAATCAGGTGAGGAAACCTCGTCGATCATTTGGACACCATGTTGCGATACCTCCCTTCTGATGTTCAGGGTATCATTTCCAGTAGTGGCACACCTCTACATTTCAATATCATGTTCCACACAAACTACATCTAGTGTTTTGCATGTATTTCATGCATTGCCATATTCATCTATTCAGGGCTCTGTTAATCCAGAGATGAATTTAGCATATTGCCAATTTCATTATAGTCAGTGAATTACATGTGTTAAATGATCCTATTATATCAATAATGGGGGTTAATGTTATTTTAGTTGTTGGTAAAGTATTTATTCATCCGAATATGACATTTGTCATCGCGGGAGCACTCGTTTTCAGGCCATCTTGTGACTGGAATTGACAGTCTATATAATATATATTTGATCATTGCTGTATTAGTTACAGCACAGATCCTGTACAATGAAGGGAGTGGATCATGCTGTATAATCAGGTTGGGGAAAACACCTGAAATGAGAGTATGTTGGCCCAATCTGTCCGTTGATGTAATTCAGTGCGATCATTGGTAGGAATTACTATAGGAAGATGTGTTATTGCCTATATCCAGTGAACCTGTATTAATTGGCAATACATATTTATATTAATAGAAAGAGACAAAACTGCTGCACCAATTAATGACTATCAGCCACATTTGGTATTTCATTTAGGAGTAATTAAGGATTGAATTTACATTAAAATATAAGGATTTGTATCTATTGCATCTCAGTTTCATGGTGGTTTTGTTAAACTGGCAAATTATATTTATAGTATTAAAGAAAGCATATGCAGGTGTGGTATTTATATGACCAGGGAGATGATCTGGTGATTGTGTTCTAGCAAAACACCCCTTAAATATGGTAACTGCTGCATCAGGGCAATGCCGAGAATGAGTGTGTGGTCACTGTGTGCTATGTATATATCACTGAACCCCTGGTCAGGCCACCCAGACCAGACTGTATGCCACTCACCCCATCCCCACCACATCATAGTGACACCCACATCCCACCCCCCTCACACCCAGTGTACAGGGTGAGGTGCACTGGTGAGCCCTCCTATCCCCTCCGATCCCCCTCCCCAACCCTCCCTTCCATTCCAAGGTGGGAGGGGGCTACCATGGTTACTAATTAAGAAAGGGCGCTGGTGACCAAAGTTAGCACAGATTAGTGGGTTGAAGCACACACATGTAGGAAATTATATTTTATTTCATTACAATATATGGTGGTGAATGATGGGGGTGGGGTGCACATACATGCATACACATGCATGCACACATATATACACACATATACATATATACACACATACACACCCATACATACACACATACCTACATACACACATACATACACACATCCATATTTATGTATATATGTATGTATGTATTTTTACTTGTAGCTTATGTTTATATCTTAACCTGCAAGCCCACAAGCACCTAACACCCACTCTAGTAGGAGGGTGTGTGTGTGGAGGGTAAAAGCACTGCGTCACCCCACCGCGAACAGGTGTGATGGCCACCCTGACACACAATGGGGTGGATCCCCACCCAGGAGGCAGAGAGGTGCATGCTGGTACTTATGGAGTCGGGGTGCAATACACCTCATACTGCATGCACTGAGGGTTCATCACTATCCGTATAGATGTGTATATATATATATGTATGTATGCATGCATATGTGTATCTAGGTATCTATGGGTAAGCATGCTTCTATGCATGCATGCATGCATGAATGTACACTCCAACCCTATCATTCAACACCAAATTGTCCTAACAAATATTTTCAACAAATCAATTACCACTTCCTACATGTGTGTTTAACTCACTCATCCTTTGCTAACTTTGGTCGCTCACACCCTGTCATAATTAGTAACCATGGTAACCCCACCCCTTCTGGTGTTCACTATTGCATCCCACGCTGTCGGCGGTGTGTGTGTGCCCACATGTGTGTGTGTGGGTGTGTGTGTGGGTGGGTGGTGGGTAGTGGTCATCACTGTGTTAATGACCCCAGCCACTGGCATACAATTCTGTGGGTGATGGTGTGTGTGTGCGGGGTGATACTGGGTGAGACTTGGACGTGATATTCCCCACCTCCCCTCATGGCCTAATCAAACGCAATGCAAATCATTACAACCAGGTATGTGTATATATTTATATATATATGCATTATTATGCATCTGTATATATATGTACATACATATATACATTAACCTAGTTGTGTATGTGTGTATGCATGTATGTATGCGTGTATGTGTATATATACCTAGATATATATAGAAACATTTTTTATTTTTCAATTACAATGAATTTAACTGCTTAAACAACTAATGTACCAACACAAAAATAAATAAAGCATACAACAGATGTACATATGCATATACATATTTTCTTTCCTTTTTAAGTACAATCAATTCAAAGATACAACCTTTTTATAGATACACCTATTTTTATATGTAAGACAGGCTAACAGCCTCATGCCCTCCCCCCACGCGCACACCACACCACACCACCCTACACTTGATGTTCATATCCTGCGCGAGTGCAGTGGCACCACCTTGCGTGGGTTGGGGTTGTATGAGGTGGGGGAAGGGTTAGAGTGGTACATGTAGGATTCCTACCCTACAGCAGTCGGGGGTGGGGGGGGGGGGGGGGGGGAGGGGGTGTTCATTAGGCGCGGCCATCCGTTAGGCCTCTACACTCTACACACTGGATATATGCTTGGAGTTATCCCATACAGAATTACATCAACAAAACTGATTATATCAACAGACTCTCATTTCAGATGTTTCCCCAACCTGATAATGTACAGCACCAGTCACTGTAGTGCATGCAAATGTGGGGAGCAGCACCACGCTATGGTGTATTTAATTTGGGTATGATGATACAGTACATCTTGTACATCATACACCCCTTCGTGTATTTCCACCTTCATGTTGCCTAAACATTAATACCAACATTAATACACAAACATAGTATACTGCCATGATGACAATACTACGAGTGCCCTGCATGTATTAAATGATAATATATACATTATTAATGGACTTTGCATCTAATATATGTATGTACAATTACGGGTGAAATCATCTACTAGATTTGTGAAGCCCCTCTATTACCGACATCAGCAAAATAAATACTGCTGCTTATCAACTCTAGCTAAATGTGTAGGTAGCCAATTTGTCAGCACCGACTTGTTATCTGAAGGAATTTGATGTTTTGAGGAAATATGGAAATAGAGGGAATAGAGAAACTCATATAAGCATTATCTCCGCAGCCGGAAGGAACATTCTGTAAAATAGAATCATATGCAAGGGTTGACGATTTGAGGTAGCGACATAAGTTTTGACATGTCAGTCAATCGCTTTTTCTTCATGATCTGTGCGTTTTATTTCAAGTATACATGATACAATAAGCAAATGCATATGAGGTACATTCTTTTATGATTTCAACTCACTGGAAAGTATATTATAATATATTTACTAGCTACCGTAAGTTTTTTGACAAATTAGGCCCCTACCTTTAGCTCAGCAGTGATGGTGCTCAAAATATCTTTTCGATCAGAAATCTCATGTGGAAGAAATGGGAAACAACACGCCAAAACTATTCTCTATTATCGGTTCATACACTTTGGGGGCTGCAAAGGTTTGGGTTGTTAGCGTGGACGAAGAATATTGTTAAAGCAACCAAGTCCTAGAGTTACATGTGTTTACTTGCCACTAATAAGAATTGAGAAAATCCACACGTCTAGCATTGCAGGTTCAGAAACTAAGTTTTTAAGTAATACATCAATAACAAGAGGATAATACCATGCGCGCTATATCAAATTCAATGAATGGGAACTGGCAAATGTCCTGGATCTAGGTCAGCAACAGCGGATCACTCTAGCTTCTAACCATTAGTAGTGGGAAGTGTCACCAAAATTAATTTAAATAATGTTCAAATATTAGGAGTTTCCTATCTAATGCGTACAGCATGTGCTATATACCTATTACATATATACATAACCTGATATGGAGCGTATATGAAGAACTCTTTTCCAATATGTGATAAACGGTAATCCCAAAAATTGAGCTTGCAATGCCAATGCCAAGCTTGTAAGTTATAATTTGAGCTTTGGAAAAGAGCCCTTCATAAAGCTTCAGCACGAGTGTCATGTAGAACCCCCCGAATTGGGGGGGTGGGTGAAGGAAGCCGGACCCACCCCACCCAGAATGGGGGGTGGGGGTAGGAGCAGGACACTTACAGAGATTATTACACGCAATAACAGTCTTATCACTATCCATATAGATATATAAAGAGCTCTTCATTATATATACATGTATGATTGTTTGTTTGTTTGTTGGTGTTTTACGTCCTAGCAACATCTAAGGTCATATCAGGACGGTATACATGTATGAAGGGCTCCTCTCAAAAACACGTTCCACAAACCAGGCACTGGCATTGCAAACTCATTTTGTTTACTGGCGCTTATCATGTTTTGGAAAAAAAGCTCCTAATATTTTCTTGTCGATATATATCTTGACCATTAGCTGAAACATTAGCCTCAGGGTAGCAAACTGCATAGAATACCTCACTACAGACACACACATTGTGTCATTCAAGGTCTCATGTGGTACCTATTAAACTATGTAGGCTCAAAGGTGCAATCATCTTATCCCTGCTTACTGGTTGAGGAGGCTCATCGTCTCAGAGGCCAGAGTGCAACAATAACTATATGTGAAGGCCTCAGGCGCAAGAACCGAGCAAAGCCAGGCAGATCGAAATGAAACCATGCCTACCATGTCTGAGATGAAGCTGCCATCATTCCAATTATCAAAATTGTTCCATCTTATTTCCTGATAGAACCAGCCACATCTTATATTTAAAACTACATAGTCTGATGAAATATCAAATTTTCTAAACCAAACCAATTATCTAAATTTGATTTTACATATCTAACTTAGATACTGATGCACGTATTAAGCATTTGTTTCTGTGTAGAAGGCAATACTGAGTCAATTCAACAGAACCTGTTACTGCAGAAGTCTAGGGTGTCAGAGTTTTGGCAAGCATGCCAAAACTAATTTTTCATGTTTGCACTCAAAATATCTCAAAAGTTTACCATTAAATATAAAAGTAACTTTGAACTAATGTAAAGTAGATACTAGTGATCAATATATTTATCTCAGAAAAAAATATAGAAATTAAAAACCATTGGACTATGCAACTTTAATGTTCTCTTCAATGTGAAAGTAATACCGATACACCCAGAGGGGAGGCTTTTAACTATCATGTGTATACTTACATAAACAATACCCATACTCATAGAGGAGAACACTGAATCCACCAGAATGCAGAAACCTGAAATAGCTATTTCTGCAGAGATGTGACCAGTATTTATCAAATCCGCAGATTTGTTTGTTTGTTTGTTGTTGTTTTACGTCCTAGCAACATCTAAGGTCATATCAGGACGGGGACGTCCGCAGAAGAAATACATATATATTAATCACCAATGTGGTTGGTTGCTCCTAAGCATTGCTTATTCATATTTGATTTTAACTTGAAGGCATAAGAATGAGTTTTATATTACAACACCTAACTGAATTAGATTTGTTATGTTGTTTGCCCCTGAACCCTTCAATATTGTTCAAGTAGATATGTCACAGTGCAATATATGCAGCTGTTAGTCTCTTCTATGAGGCTATACAATAACAGAAGTCCAGATTGCACTCCTCTAGGTGAGCTACTCCGAGGAGTACTACCCCAGAACTCTCCTAGCCACCGCTCCTTTGCACTTCCCAGCACATTTCGATATACACAAACTGATCCAAATCATCAGAGTGTGCCTACCCCAAGTGTTTTCTTTTTTTTTTGATGACAAGTTTGTTATTCTGCCCATAACGTATAAGCTCCCGTGAGGGTGCTTGTTTTCAATGCTGGACAGCTGTGATATTGGATTGGTCTGGTCCCGCACTCAGGAGACTTTACCTGATCTTTCTCGGGCCAACCTTTGTGGTTTTGGGTGTTAGTAGTTTCTATATTAGTTTGTTTTTTTAATTTTCAAGTATTTTCCTAACCTGTATATGATAACTTAATCTACTATATACATCTACACAGATGACATACAGGCCTGTGGCAGAGGATCCCATCCCATTGTGTTTTGTTACAGCATCCTTTCACCCATGCCCTGTCCTTAGATAGTACACCAGTGTGCCAGAACACCCCTGGACCCTTCAGCGTGGTCCAGGGTACCGGAATAATGGCAGCGGAAAACACTTCACCACAACAGGACTTTCAAATCACCGATCACTAGTGAGTTCCACTGAACCAAACATAGAAAACAGTGACAGAGACACTGAAGGGAGTCCGAGTCGGGGAGGGGGGGAGCGCTAGAAAAAACACTCGAGCACTCTGGTACTTGTTTTATCCCGGAGGAATTCATAGGAATCTCAACGCATCGTCAGCAACGTTCCAGTGAATAGGTTTTTTATCGGTTCCATGCGGCTAGGGCTGTTTGGTGAATGGGGGCGATATTGTGTGGATTTACTACAATCCGATTGGATCAGGCGGGGAAACCATCCCAGTGTGCGGACGATAAAAAACAATATGTTTCCCTCGCTCATCAGAGCTTGTCACACGGAGTACGAAATGCACCTGCAACATTAATGAACCTTGTCAACGGCAATGATACCACGGCTGGATGTTTTTTTGATAGAATTGTGCTGTTGGGAATGACTTGGAATGATAGAATTCGGAATACTGGCAGGGATTGGTGGAGTTTGTGTGGGTGGGTGTATTGGTGGAGATTGAGGGTATGAGTCCTATTGGAGTGTGAACTGCTAGGTGATGTTTGTATGTATGAGTGGGGGAGGGTGTGGATGAGGAGGAGGGTGCTAAGTGGTTCTCCAGAGTGGTTCATATCGTTAACTTATTCATCAATATATAGCCACACACATATATGTATCTATATATTAACATATATATATATATATATATATATATATGTATGTGTATATGTGCTCCTTTATTTGTATGTGTGTTCGTAAAAGATACGATGACCTGAATTTATATTCATGTCCTTTATCGGTTGAGTGCAACAAATAATTGACAGGTGGTCAGTTGGTGGAGTGTTACACTCAGGATCTTCAGGTCCCTGGTTCAATCCTAGGTCTGGGTCTGGGCCAGTTTTTATTACAGTACCAGGGGTGAACGTGGTCTCCGGGGAAAAAAAGTGGAAATACTGATATTCTCCCATAGGCTTTGCATTGTCAGGGAATCGCGGAAAATTGCCGGAAGTCGGGTTTATTACGTTATAGTTTGAAGCATGTATTAGTAGTATACGCTGATAGTGCTGCGCCGTTTGAAGTATTTATTAGTAGTATACCCTGATAGTGTTGCGGCGTCTGCATGACATATTGCTGCGACGTTTGATTGATTGATTGATTGGTGTATACACTTATAGCTACAGGAAACATTCCGGAAATTTGTGAAATCGTGGAGATCTTTCATCCCTGCTTACTTTTGAGTGTTCACTTTCTAGAGAAACAAATGTGTGTGATTGTGTGTGTGTTTGGGTGTTCATGAAACACTCTGACAACAAGTCTTACATTGCAGTGATACTTATATTGCATAGCTTGTCTTGTTTACTTCAAGAACTTGTTTGCTTCAAGAAATGATTTACTCATTTAAAGTAGTGATGTGGTATTCTAAACCTTTAGATACATGGGTCAAACATCCAAGTTACCCTGTGCAGAAGCAAGCTTTAATATGCACGCCGACTGCGGATTTTAAGCTTGTTCTATATGAAGGGAGATTCATTGTATCATTTCCTAATTATACATTAGTAATAAAGCTAATCCCAGGAGTCGCTGAGGTGCGGAAGGCCATTGCTGCACTCAGTTTAATATGTCCCTTAGGAACAGCATTGGGGAAGAGTTCTACATCCAAAACGTTTCTTATCATATCGAAGACGTTGCCCTTCTGTACAACCACTAGCAACCTAACCGGTGAAATTCTGCTGTACATCATTTTCAACATGAATTCAACTGCAGTCAGGAGTCAGGAAGGTGGTGATGTTATCACAGGAGTTGCAACTTACTGCATAAGCATATTCAGCCCTAAACGGAGCGACCCAACTAGCCACGGTGCGACCCAACCAGCCATGATTGAACTCGTGTGAGCTCGTTTAAACTTGTTTCCGGTACAAAGGCTAGGGGACCAGGTAGGAAACTGAGTGATAATATATGAAAACCCCTGTGCCTCTGCCCATGCAAATGAATGCCAGGGGACCAGGCTAGACCTCCACAGAGCTAGCAGTGTAGTCAAATATTATTTGTCTAGTTTATTTCGTTTATTTTTCAGACATTATCACATATTTATGTATCTTTTGCACAGATTAAATTGTTTGAAGTATATTTGAAATTGATCTACATTGATTTCTGTTTAAATCACACAATATCACTACTTAATGATTGGGAAACTCATCCTGCAAGGGTATGCTCGATATTACCCAGTGGGAACTCGTTTTTCATCCTTTCGTCGCTGTGGACCCTTCTCACTTACTGGAACGGTGCACACTGATGCAGATCTATACCGGAAGTGGTGCTGTATATCCGGTATGTTAGGTATCAACACACATTCATTACACACGCAGACAAACAACAACTCGACGAAAATAACCATGCACATTATGGCAAGAAAACCAATGCCTTTATGTGTCTAACTCCATCCAATAAGTTGCTTAGTTCAATGTGTTGCAGTGTCTGCAATATTGCGCAGATAAATACTACCTTACATTAGTTTGAAGTATAAGTAATTTTCCACTGTTACAACTTTGGACATCTTTGAAGTGCAAGCAGGCATACTTAGGACGTATTTGCACATCACAACTCCGACAGCGTCTGATTTATTAATAAAACGCTATATTAATTTGGCTTAGTATGACCTTCTACATATCAAGAACTGGTTAACAAGTGAAGTAGTGCCTGAATAATCTACGTAGCTCTCTATCAATGTATGTATTTAGGTTTGAAAAATTGCTTGATTCCACCACACAATGCAGATATAAAATTGCATCTTCCGATGGTTTTCAGTTTCTATAATATTTCTGACATAAATATAGTTAACTGTTTAGTGTAATCAACCTTACTTTAGCTTCTAGTATTGGTTATTTCAAAAGGCAAAGTTTTGAGATATTTGAAGTGCAAACATTTAGCTCTGACACCATAGGCTTTAGCATTAACATGTTCTATTAAATAGCATAAGTTCATCCTAATTTGATACAACAAATGCTCAATAAGTGCATAGATATCTCAGTTATATATATCTGTATATCTCAATTATCGATAATTGTTGTGGTTTCGAAAATTTGCGGCTTCAACAGACTATGCAATATTAAGGATATATATAGGATGCAACATTTCCAATTCCTGTTGCGTAAACATTCATTCGGTGAGAGCCAGTTGACAGTACGTTGCAATGCACATGCTGCATATCTACTGGTTGGTGCCCATGGTGATCGATTACAAGTGTCGGAAGGTGAAATACCACATGCACAAGTATGTGTGAGTAGGGTAACATTACAGCTGGGAGCCCAGATATTCAAAAGATAGTATACTGTGGATTCCATTATTTCTATTACACATGCCTTAGTATTAACTGGGTTGCAGACATTCCAATCTCATGTAAGATTATCTACACATCTTTTTCACCATATGACTCCTTCATAGGGTTGAGACAAATTGGGAATGTAGCACCTATGGCAAGGTATCCTTTTCACATTCTGGCTAGTGTTCTTATCATTACACTATCTATGCTCCCTGATGACGTCATCGTGCGGTGTTCTCTGTGGCAGAGTGGTTAGAGTGTCTGAGTTTTGTATAGGTTGGACTCCCAATCTGAAGGTTGGCGGTTGGATTCCCTGTGCCCCTCCCCCACCTTGTCCAATTTGGATTTCCACTGCTGTGTATAACTGACAGCATCATCAAAGAGAGGTTGCTCTCATACGATCTATATGTGGTGTGGGAGGTTCAAAATCTCTTAGGTCAGTAACAGGTTGGGCTAGGGCTTTCTACCAAGAAACTGTATAATGGTGAAAACAAGTCTATTCAGACTCATCCATGACATGCATTATAAATCTTCAAGAAGAAAAAAAGAAAACAAGAACAAATCCTACCCACGCCTATATATATGGTGGATCCTGCTGTGACAGAATAATGCAGACTATTACAGTACCAATAGATAGGAGGAAGGACAATTTAAAGCATAGCATGACTCACACTTTTATTTCTAAAGGCGGGGATATATTATGCATGCATATGTGATGGACACTGAAGCGACATACCGGAAGGGAAATCAAAAAGGGCCCAGTCAGGAAGGTGAAGCAGCAACCATCTGAGCGATATATTGCACCATAAATGAATATGGTAGCCGATAGCAATGGGGCTCCAATATACTGTAATTCAAGCGGTGCTTACAGTACCGGACGTCCATTGTCCCGGCTATGCATTGGGATCGTGATATTCTCGCATTAAATTCGAAATGTGCATCGGGAAATAAGAAAAGAATCATATCAAAAGGAGGAATAACAATAGGCGTTTTGAAAAGTGTCGCTACATGTCGCATGTTTTCGCTATGACAGCATGTGAAGCCACTATTGGAATTATACTCAATTATATTATCATTATTATCATTAATATAATGATGGAGTCCCTTAGTAGAAGTATACATGACATAGTAATTGGTCATGTGATTGCTCTACTTTGGCCAAGGCAAATAATGTACATCCGTGTTTCACAGTTGTTTGTTGTGGCAGTACATCATCGAAAAATGTACGGTAATAGGATAGGTATTGACTTGTATCTGTAGACTCATGTTGACTTCATAGTGCTGACTGTCTGGGAGACCAGTCTACCAACGCCAGAATCTGATTTCCCACTCAGTCATATTACCATGATAGATAAGCTCGCGCATTTGCGGCGCTGACAAAATATGTATTCAGATGAATATAATATTTACCAACCAAACAAATAAACATCTTGGCAAAAGGAATCATATAGAGCAATGTATTCTGACCCCTCCCTAGTGTGGCACTAGGCGCTGATAAGATTGGGTAAAGACGAGGTAACTAATTATCAGGATATTGTGACTGAGTTAGATATATCAGGGCGGGGTGCTGGTCGTCTGCTCTCTACTGGAACAATATTATAACAGTATCATGATTGCACACTGCTCTAAGTCAATATATGCATCTCGCTATGACCATACTGTTGCTAGAAGTATCCTAAATGGTGGTAGGAATGACCATACCTGGTGCTAGAATGAACGTGCATGGTTCTACAATGACCACACATGTTGCTACAATGACTCTAAATGGTGCTAGCCTGACTAAAAATACCTACAAACTGGCTATCTGCTACTAATATAGAAACTACTAACACCCAAACCGCAAAGGTTGGCCCGAGAAAGATCAGGTAAAGACTCC
The DNA here is from genome assembly GCA_030323885.1 of Branchipolynoe longqiensis. Classification (NCBI taxonomy): domain Eukaryota; kingdom Metazoa; phylum Annelida; class Polychaeta; order Phyllodocida; family Polynoidae; genus Branchipolynoe; species Branchipolynoe longqiensis. The sequence goes on along the minus strand of CM059191.1, from coordinate 87,562,953 downwards.
TGAGTGCGGGACCAGACCAATCCAGTATCACAGCTGTCCATCGTTGAACACAAGCAGCCTCACGGGAGCTTATACGTTATGGGCAGACAATCAAATAACTTATCACTTAATATCAGCAGCTACTGTTTGGTAAGACAACACCAACACTACACCTGGCCAGCATTGAAAACAAGCCTGGGTACCCGGGCTGACATGCTATGGACAGTATAAATACAGCCTCAATAACAATTTCTTTTTAAAAATTAGTTGAGCGTGCAAACCATGGCCAAGTCAAAGCAATGACTTAGGAATACAAACTTGTCGCTATCTAGGCTGGCCTTGGCGTTCCTAGCATAGTGCAAGGAACAGTCTACTATTCACGATTGAAATGTAACTTACGTGGGTCTACTCAACTAATGCACCCCCCCCCCCCCAACAAAACTGATATATACAACAACACAAATAACAATTAAAAGAGCAATGCAATATCCGCCATAGTAACGAGCAATGCAAGTATTATATAGATTCCACATGTGTCCTATTTTATCGTGTCCTTGGGAGAAGAGGGGTTTCTGGGGCGCAGTGGCATGAGGAGGAGGAGGAGGAGGGGGTGGGAGGAGTGGGTAATGAGGAAGCCAGATGATCACACATCTGTAGCATGGTGGCGTACTATGAGCAAGATTCAAGATAGGAAATGAAATTGATTGAGTCATTTGTGGGGGTAAAATGTCTCTATGACGTAATTTCCTGATCGCAACAGCCCAATAAAAATAGACAAAGGCAAATATCGAGCCTATCACAAGTCAGCAGCGGCAGGATTCCGACCATTTAAAATCATGACCGTGGGATAAAAGAATAATGGACTTGTATTGTTCCGAGTAGAGAAATTAGGTATTTGTTCCAAATTGCCTTCGCCATATATTTTTCGCTGTGGTCGATCAAGGCGTGGTGAAAGGTGTTGACTGGCATTCGTACTGGAGGAGGTGGTGGAGGAGGTGGAGAAAGGGGGAAACTTGGTGGGTGAGGGTGGAGTGGGTTGAGTGGAGATGGGGTTGGGGGAGGGGGGGTTGTTGGAGTTTTAAATTCTGGCAACATCTAATGTCATGTCAGGATGCGTACCCGCTTCTGAAAGTGCACACTCATGGCAACTTTTTAGTGTTGTACGTCCCACTAGAAGAGCAGTCTACCGGCAGCATGACCCAATATCCCACTCAGTCACATGTTCCTAACCCTGAGCCAACCAGTCCTTGGCCTATCCTACGAATGCCAAGCGCCAGGCTAGGAAGCCATAAGTATAAATGTGTAAGTCAATATTTTGACTCGATCAACGTTCGAACCAGTGGGTTCGAATTCCACCATCTACCAAAGTGACAGACTGGACTCATTTGGCCACCCCGTCTGGTGAGGCGAGATGAGGGGTGAGGCTATGATTGGAGGCGGGAGGTAGTGGGTGTTGGCTTCATGGGTAATCTGTCATCCTCTCCTTATCTGTCTGAATGTAACGAGGAGCCAACGACAGATTGTCAAAATGGATTAAAGCATCACCTAATAATTAAGCCAGTCACATTACGCTATAATCTTTGTAATTGATGACGGATGTGTGTCGAGTAGCAATCTCTGTCAGTGGCGGATCCATGCTTCTGATTATCGGGGTGGCACAGTGAACAAGGCATACCTCGCCGAGCAGCGGGACGGTAGAGGGAGGTGGGGGTGGGGTCACCTCCCTCAGGCAAGTCTTCCTAAACAAATGTCCAAAATGATATAATGTTGTGGCGCCTGAGCTCAATGTTTTAGGTGTAATCAAAAAGTGAATGTTGTCAATTTATGCTCTGCTCATAGCTAACTTAATGATAGGCGGCAATTTGACGACCCTACTATGTAATTATGTTGTAGCTGCCGGTGTGGCGGTCTCCGATGCCACAAGGCTGATATGCCAATCACCCGAGCCACTTTTTGGCGCATGCGCACATCCTGCAGACTCGGGTCGAATAATCGAATACGGTTCTCCGCGTAATTATTTATTTTAATAACAAATATACGTACAGCAAAATAGGATTTGAGTTTTATGTCCTGGCACCATCTAAGGTCATATTAGGACGCGTACCGATTTGTAACTGCGCGCACTCATGACGACTCCACTCGCGGTGTTCGATTTGAAATTCTGACGACTCGGATGACCCGAGTCGCCCGGGTCGTGTTAATCGATTACGGCCTAGACGACGCTGTTGGATTCTGACGCATGCGCAGAAGCGACATTTGGCATATCAGCCTTGTGGCATCGGAGACCGCCACACCGGGGCTCGCGATAATATGTCACTGTGGCGGTGGGTGTGAGCAGAGAGCGTGTATATAAACAGATGAGAGGGACAACTCCCGCGAAAATCGGTAACACAGACTACAGTGGCGTTCCTGGCGGTTAGTGTTGAACAAGCCTTGAGTTTGCCGGTACGTGCAGTGCAAAACATTTGTTTTTATTCAAAATTAATAGAAATGCAGAAGCCTAACTTTATCAATTTAATATAATCCTTTTGGTAAACATGTTTTCTATAGGTGTTCCAAGCGGTTTGTGTCTAGGTCATGTGGTTTTAGAGATATTTCACTTTTTCTGTACGAAGATTGCTCACGGCCATTGACAATGCCTTGAGTTTGACAGCTGTGTCATATAGTGTTCAACAACCACCACTTGGAGCGCCACAGTCGGCAGCTGTTACACGGTCTAGAATGGGGGTTGTCCCTCTCATCTGTTTATATACACGCTCTCTGGTGTGAGCTAGCTTTTAGTGTAAATGTGTTTGTCGATGGCTTGGGGCTGGAGATGAGTCAGGGAGCGATAATAGGAAAACAATCGGTAACAGGCCTATCGGCACATTTCCTGTCGCGGCTAAGAACGAGACAAACTGCTTTGTTGTCGTCGCAACCGAAGCTCTTGTCAGTATTGAATCGCCGTCAGGTGTTCTGTGGATGGCTGCATTGTGTCCGTCAGGAAGGCTGCCATGGCAAAGACTGTCACGAACTGGGTGCCAAATACTGGGGGTGGGCGGCATTGAGAACGGAGGCTCGGGAACCATGGCCCATGCAAGCGCTTAAGGAGAGGAATAAGAAGAGGACACTGTCAATTGAGTCTCCTATTCAGCCTTGTTGCTCTACATTCACACCAATTTGATGTCAACAATGGACTCCTTCACTAACCAAGGTAAATAGACTGGGAACGATATAATGAACATATTGAATATTAGGAATCTGCCTTATATAAGTAGGCCTCATCATCATCAGGCTGTCCGTCGCGATGCGACAATGACTGCTTTCATTACTTGACTGTCGATCTCCATTTAGCTCTCTGCTATGATAGTGATGTCCATGAGTCGGTGTTTTCATGAAAGCTGCCTGCAAAAGCATTGAAGTGCTGCTGGCTTTTGCAAGTTACCAGTGGCACTGTCTCGGGGAGCAAATAGAGGTCTCATACTGGCAAGAACATGTCAAGACAGACGCAAAACTATTTGTCCCTGTAGTGGCTGCTCGGGAGATGTTGGGAGTTCCATACATCAACCACCCTTGATGCTGCCACAGTGACATGGTTTTCTGTTTAGGGTTTGCTCCTTTAGCCTTTGGTTCTGTCAGGAACCTGTACCACAAGGCAGTGGCTTACAATTCTGCAGGACAGGGGCGTCAAACTTCTGAGGTATTGCAATACCTGCATACCTGCAGCTAAGTAGGCATATTTAGGCTATTATCCGGGGTAAATGGTCTGAAAAACGCATAATTAAGCAATCATTTATGTTGCCGTTTTCCAACCTGTCCAAGGATCGGGTTGGATACTAGGCTTTATATAAGTATTAACCGGCAAATGGACTGAAAAAACCCTAATTAACCATTCATAGATCGTTCCTTTTTCCATCCTGTCCATGGATTGGGTATTATGCTTTCCATAACGTTATGTATTTGCTTGTGGGAGCGTTGCCGCCTGGCAACATATTGGCATACCTTCTATTAAGTAAATTCCATTTGTCTTACTTGGATGCGATGTGAAAAGAGGCCCTACCTATGCTTACATTAGGCATTGACAGCCGGACAAGCGGTAGTGTGCCTTGGCAATAGTGCATGTCATTTTCAGATTTTATTAAGAAGAATTTCAGAATTCCAATTCACAAAGCTTCCATTGTTCCGGATCTGCAAGTGGGCCCAAACAACCCGGGTCTGCTCGCTTGTCACGTGGTAGCCATTACTTTTTTATTTTGTTGAGGGTATTTGTTATTAGCGATGGGATAACATGACTAAAGCCCATTCTCATATTTAAAAAAATTGAATATTTATTCATACTGAGGGAACATATTTATCTCATTGCTTACTACTTAGTACGGCGTAGACATGTGGTAGTACGGTATCATTACATACTATCAGGGGCGTAGCTACCATACGCGCGTACGCCAAAACGTCCACATCGTTTTGTAAAAATAATAAAGAAAGAGAGAGAGAGAGAGAGAGAGATACAGAGAGAGAGAGAGAGAGAGAGAGAGGAGGCATGTAGTAGTCTGGAGTGTCGAAAACTCAAGTCTAAAATGTGTAAAATCCGCCAGCTTAAGCTTAAGCGGGCCCCCTAAACCCCCTGCCGAAATTAGGAGTACACATCGTTTAAGGTCTAGCTACGCCCCTGACTACTGTCTAATACAATGTGTTCCAATGTGTAAGTAAGGTTGGTTGGTTGGTTGTTGCAGTTCTACGTCCTGGCAAAATCTAAGATAATATCAGGACGGGCAACCTGCAAGGTGATTGCTAAAGGGAGTCTAGGTAGTCTAATGTGCAGCCAGTCACTATCTCCAGCATCAGAGAATAGCAAATCTGAGTGCCAGTCCAGACACAATTATTTCCATGGGTCGATCCATTTGCCGCATTCACAATCTATTTGGACATATGGAAGCACTACATGCATGACATCCACGAGATGCTTTTACATGCTTTTCCATTTTTTGCCGCATTCACATTCCTATTCACATAGCGCATCTTGCATATATGGAACTTAGCTTAACACCAGCAACAGCATTGAGTCTAAGACCATGATATTGTGAAATGGTTGTAAAGTCGATATATACACTGCAGATATTTAAGGCATGCAATATTTATTATTTGCAAAGCTACTCTTATGTTGGTTGAATATGATATGACTTAGAATTCACTACGATATCTCTTTCTAACGCATATCATCTTCGGATAGGACATGCTAATGAAATGATATTACAAGTTTATTGGTGTCATATTATGCTGACATTATATTGCTACATGAAATTTGTTTCATTTTTGTTAATTTATTTTCAATCCAAAATCTACGATATACATACAATGTTCACGTATAAGTTATAATCAATGTTTCTTACTTAGCCACTATATGGATATGTATTGCTGAGTCATCAATATTCAGCATTATTCTGTGTGATCCGGGATAATCCCCACATGTTGGCTGAAGTATCTCACGAGTCATACTATAAATGTATTAATATTGATATTAATGATATTGTAACAAGATAATAACGAATCCTAATAACACAATTATGTTATCATCTAGTTGTTGGATACTGCTATCATCTGCTCTCTCCTGAACAATTATTCTACCCCTAGACTATGTCTATAGTGTGCGGGGCAGATTGCCGAGCTTGGATAAGCCGTGAGAAAAGTACTTGACAGAGCAGCTGCTTAGCCAGCACCTAAAGGTTAAAGGGTCATGTTTTATAAAGAGCTAACATACAGGATGGCGATATGATAATAGTGTAGTAGTCTGCACTGACCTCTCAAGAAAGTAACCACATACACACCTACCCGTGGGTAGTGTGGTGATGTTAGGGAGCCTAGGTGGCGTAATGGTTAGCACACTGGCCCGGAATGCAAAGGTATGTGGGTTCCAGTCCCGCTCTAGGTGCAATATTTCCCATTTGCATCACCCCCATGACACTGGCGCTGTGACCAGGAACCTGTACAAGCTATGTGCGGTATGGTTGTTGAACCTACCCTGTGTATATATGTGTTAGTGCATCGCCTGTACTTATGTAATTGTAATCATTCAAAGACGTACAATTCCAGGGAGACGAGTGTTGTAGTCTGCACTGACCTCTCAGGCAAGTAACCACATATATAGGTAGGCGTGGGTAGTGTGGTGATGTTAGGGAGCCTAGGTGGTGTACTGGTTAGCACACTGGTCCGGAATGCAAAGAGATGTGGGTTCAAGTCCCGTTCTAGGCGCAATATTTCCGATTGTCATCACCCCCATGACAATAGCATACACTTCTAGCATGGTTGAATTCTCAGCTATGTCAAGTCAGTTTCTTCGACAATTGTTGGATATATTTCGATACATGGTTTGGTGCTAAGTTATGTTGCACAAGGGCTAGTTTGTTCAGTATCAACGATTGGTTGGTGAGGGCTTAAAACATAATCACCAACAAAGGACATATTAAAGGCAATAAGTTAGTGACCTTTATCTTATCACTCTTCGTTCATTAAATCAATATTTTAAGCAGATACATTTATATATGAGACTGTCTCAACATTTTTACCAAGTAATATGGGATAACACTTTGTCAGTTGTAACGATCAACATACTATCTGCTTATGCCTTTGCTAAGGACAACATACTATCTGCTTATGCCTTTGCTAAGGATAAACTGGTTTGTTTTTACATGTGATTTCATAATCCTAATATAATATATATTAATTTGAAGCAAATGTCCTTTTGTTTTCAGTGTAACCATGTCTGTGCTGTTTCGTGTCAATCATTACAACAGACAACAACATTATCAGTTATCTCCTTTTGAGACAGGCTCATATATATATATATATATTATTACATTGTATTGTACACTAAAACCTGAAATGTCACATCACAGAAGAATTGACCATATGTACAATCTTAAAGTGGTTAAATTTGCGTCAAATTAAAACTAATTAAAAAACACCAACATTCGGTATCTAATAGTGATAGATTGTTTTTTTTTCTTGAAGATTTATACTGCCTATCATGGATAAGTCTGAATAGATTTATTTTCACCATTAGACAGTTTGTCGATAGAAAGCAGGAGCCTACACTTTTACTGACCCAAGGGATTGTTAACCTCCCACACCACATAGACATGGTATGAGAGCATCTGGCCTTTGATGGTGATGTAAGTTATACACAGTGGTGGACATCTAAATTGGCAGAGGTGGGGGCATGGGAATCGAACCACTAACCTTCAGATTAGTAGTCCGACCTAGAAAAAAGTGAGACACTCTAACAACTCCACCACAGAGAATACCATTGTTACTGTTAGATATAAGTAAAGTTCATGCATAAAAGCAGTGCTTCTTTTTGTCCGTCCAATCCGTCTCCATGTGGCGTTTTCGGACGAATTCAATTGCTTGATCTAGTGTTTTACCATGAAGCAAATTAGAATTTAGTGCATTACAAATAAACTGGTGAATCCTGTTATCAACTTGCGAGCGTCGTCCATAAATCATACCGAAATTGAACTGATACAAAATGAGTCTGTCATCCAAAATATATGACAATTGGTTGTTGTTTTACGTCCGAGCCACATGTAAGGTCATATCAGGACGGGGTATATGACGATCTGCATAATTAATTCTCTCCAAAATGCTACTTATGACCAGCTTCGTTCAGGCGGGAGAGATGTTCCCATCTAGTCAGCACTTCAACGCAAACACACATCGTTGAAGTTTCTCCTGTTTAATACATGAATGCCAAAAGAAAGAACAAAACAATCCTGACAGACATTTTAGATTCAGAGTATGCAACGGTCACACGTTGATAAGCATGTATGATGGCATGTTGATGTTAAAATGGTCGAGGATTGTCCCACATGCGCACTCAGGCACAGACCATTGTTGCTATTCACATGGACCCTCATCCATTGTATGCCCATCTTCTTCATTTTGTTGTCATCATGGCGTTTTATTATTTATTCAAAAACATGAGTTATCGTCCGTGGTGTGGAACAAATCAAATCAGGAGTAACATTTGTTGTTTCATGACGAGACTATGCATAGTGAATCGCAACATGCACGAGGATACGACTTGTGCATAGCCACTTGCGACAGTTCAGAATCATGGTGATTTTACCGTGCTGCGCCACTCAAAGACCACAATGACACGATAACACACTCAGTAAATATATGTATATCGATACTGAGCTAACCACTCCTTGTCCTGTCCTAGTAAAGCCAAGTGCCAGGATAGGTTGCAGCGAGTGTCAATAGTTTAACTTAATAGTTATTAGTTAATAGTTTAATTGCTTTAACACTTCATTGACTTGAAAGGTCACCCTTCTAAATCGGAAGAAGCGAGCATTCCTAGTGATTTAGTAATTGCGTCTGTAAGTGATTGTATATATGACATAGCGAATGCCATTATGCAACCCCTTTCGACAAGTTGTCTACTGACTTAGTTCCATATACATAGACAGGCAAGACACTGGTAGTAGCTACTCTAATCTCAACATATATCCACCGAAAACATATCTATTGGTTTTAGTTTCCTGTTCATAGAAAGTACATAGGTCATAGTAACTCTGAGCTCAACCTATCACTATAAAGATCAGCAAACCCCGTTAAGCATTTCCCTACTCCAGTAATCTGATAAATTAATTCCCCCAGGAACCAATGCGGTAACATGATCTTAAAATGTGGCTCGCATAACGCACATCAGTACGACTCAAACTAGTATTTAATAATTATGATATGCTTATTGAATTAAGGAAAGGTGGTGATTGTTGTGTATCCTGGAGAGTTGCCATGGAGTGGGGACTAGGGCATGCCGGGAACAGTCGAGATCAATAAACAGTTCCAACACATAACTCACAGCGTTCACACGTACGTAACATGGTGTCAGATGTTTAAGAGGGAATCCTACACATGGCTTTAACAGGATTATGACCACCAGGCCCACTGAATGTGGAGGATAATATGGACGTAAATTGGATCATGGATCACGTCGTACAAAATATATGCGATTGCATCGGGTGCCACATCTAAATCGGAGAAGGTGCAATGCTGCATGTTCTTGCACATCGCTGGAAGTGAGGCACAAAAGATTCATGATTCGGACAAATACAAGATCGGACCGTTGATCAACGCATTCAAACAGTACTGTGAAGGCAAGTGTAACATCACGGTTGTCCGCTACAAATTCAATTCGTACAACCAGACGAGTGAAAATATGGATGTTTACATTCGAGAGCTCAATTCAAGGATCACACAGTGCCGTTATGACGTCATCGAAGACTCGTTGCTGTGTGATCGGATCGTGTGCAGGGTGAGAGATAATTCATTGCGGGATCGGTTGTTACAAACATCTCAACTATCCCTACAAGACTGCATACAAATGTGCAGATTAAGTGAAAATAAAGGTGCCCAGCTGTGCAAAAGCGGAATCAGGACTGATGAGTGTGTCAACAGTGTGGCGACGGCTTTCGACCGTCGAATGGCGCCGATGACGCGACAGCCGATTTGGAAGAGGTCGATGGCAACGCCATTTCGTCAGTCAAATTCTGCAGGAGTTACGTGTGGAAATTGTGGATATCAGCATCCCCAAGGAAATTGCCCGGCCAGAGGGAAAGAATGTGCTGGCTGTCGAAAGATACAGCACTTTGTCAAAGTTTGTCGTACAAAGCAGCAGCGTAGTAATACAGTACATGAACTGGCCATTGACCCAGAGACCGGTGATCGTTCGCATGGTAACAGTAACCAAGACTACGATTTGTTTGTTGGGGCCGTATGTTGTGACACTAAGAGCTCTGACAATCTTTGGTATACGACGGTGCGTGTTGGAAGTTGTGATGTTTCATTCAAGATGGACACAGGTTCAGAAGCGAATATCCTGCCGTTCAAGATATTCGACGGGATGATGGAGCTTCATTTACAACCTTCACGTTGTCGGCTGGTGACGTACAATGGCCAACGGATTACACCGATGGGACAGATTCTGCTGGACGTGAAAGGACGTGACATACTTTTTCAAGTGACGAATGCGGGAAGCGCTATCCTTGGGAAAGAGGCGTGTGTCGAGTTAGGACTGTTAGCCCGGGTTACAGAATGGAAATGTGATGCTGTTGCAACTGAGGACACTGACAAGGATATGGTAAATAAATATTCTGATGTATTTTCTGGGTTGGGGTTAATAAAAGTAAATGCTACCATTCATATTGATGATACTGTATACCCAGTAATTGACCCTCCACGTTGCATCCCTTTAGCAGTTAGTGATGAGGTTAAAAAGGAATTAGACCGTATGCTACAGTTAGGAGTAATTGTCAAAGAAACTGAGCCGACCCCATGGGTCAGTTCGATAACGATAGTACGGAAGCCTGGAAAAATCAGAGTGTGTTTAGATCCAACAAAACTAAATAAGGCGATCTTACGTGGCCCCTATCCCATACGTACAGTGGAGGAGGTTGTGGCTCGAATCCATGGAGCCAAGTATTTTTCGGTGCTCGATGCTAACAGCGGGTACTGGCAAATCCAGTTGGATGAAGCCAGTTCAAAACTATGTACATTCAACACTCCTTGGGGTCATTTTAGATATACTAGATTACCATTTGGGATCAAAACGGCAGGGGATATTTTTATACAAGAGATGAACGATCTGCTACAACACTTACCAGGCGTTCATGTCATTTCTGACGATATTCTCATTCATGGCAGGACAATAAGTGAACATAACGCTCGTTTAGAAGGGGTCCTATCTCGTGCTCGGGAAGTACATCTTAAATTAAACCCAAAGAAGTCCAAGATATGTCAGACCAGTGTGAATTACGTTGGTCATCTGATTACGGCAGAGGGTCTTAAACCCAATAAAGAAAGAGTGCAAGCAATTGTAGACATGCCAGACCCCACTGATAAACCTGCTCTTCAAAGATTCTTGGGCATGATGGGGTACGTCAGCAAATTCATACCAAACATGGCAAACATAACTAAACCGTTATGAACGGTATTGCAAAAAGATATAGCATGGCATTGGGATGACCCTCAAACTAAAGCATTTCAGGAACTCAAAGCATTGTTAACCAATGCACCCATTCTACAATATTTCGATCGTAAGGAACAAATAATATTGCAGGTCGACGCATCCAAATATGGACTAGGGGCGACTATATTGCAAAACGATCATCCTGTTGCCATGGCATCCAAGGCATTAGATGCAACTCAAGTTAGCTATGCCGTGATAGAGAAAGAACTTCTAGCCATTTGTTTTGGGTGTAACAAATTTCATGAGTATATCTTTGGTAATGAAATAGTAGTACAAACAGACCATAAACCACTGGTATCTATTATGCTTAAGTCCATCCACAACTTATCGGCTAGAATGCAACGCATGCGAATGCGATTACAAAATTATAATTTAACAGTCGTATATGCTAAGGGCCCCACACTCTACTTTGCAGATACACTGTCAAGGGAACATACCAACAATACCGAACCAAACGATCTGTTCGATCGAGACATGTCCGTAGCCGCTGTGGGTATGGACACCAATCTCGTACAACGCATAAGAGATGCAACTTATACTGACAGGCCATTACAAGATGTAATTAATTACACTGTTAATGGATGGCCAGATAACGAAAGAGATATACAACCTAATGTAAAACCATATTGCACTTACAGTCGGGAGATTACAACAAATGAGGGTTTGGTCCTGAAAGGTGATCAAATAATAATTCCACATTGTATGCAACCAGAGTTACTACTTACAATACATGAGTCACATTATGGGATCATCCGATGTAAACAGTTAGCATGTGACACCGTTTACTGGCCTGGCATTAACAAATAATTAGAGGATACTATTTCGAGATGCCCGGTTTGCCAGGAATTTAGAAATCAACAACACAAGGAACCCTTAATAAATCACAAAATTGTCAACATACCCTTCTATAAGATAGGTGTAGATTTATTTCATGTCAATGATACAGAATACATTCTGGTAATTGACTATTACACTAAGTTCCCAGAGGTTATCGAATTGCAACAAACATCAAGCAAACAAATCATAGATAAGCTAAAACAAACCTTCGCAAGGTATGGCATTCCGCGTTACGTGGTATCAGACAATGGACCGCAATTCAACAGCATAGAATACACAAATTTCGCTAAGAAATAAGACTTCACACCTGTGTATACCAACCCCATGCACGCACAAAACAACGGTCAAGTTGAACGGTTCGTGCAAACAATTAAATTAATGATAAAAAAGGCCACGAGGGATGGGGGAGACATACAACTAGGCCTGCTAAATTACAGAAATACAACTTTACAAGGTATTGGTGCATCGCCAGCCCAATTATTGATGTCCAGGAAGTTACGAACCCGGTTACCTTTGCTTGATGCTAGTCTCATGCCTCACACACAATGTTCAAAATTACACATAATGCAAAAGAATCAGCAACGACAGAAAAAATACTTTGACAAAAAGGCAGGAAACACCCTGCCAGCTCTCGGCACAGGTGATAATATCAGGTATAGGAATCATAAAGATGAATGGAAATCCGGTACAATTGTTGGGACACACACACCTGGTCCAAGAGATTATAAAATAATTAATAAAGAACACACCATCTTGCGCCGAAACAGAAAATACGTTTATAAATGTCCCAAATCGCTGACATATAGAGGAGACATGGATACACCAATTACCACACGCTGTAAGGTCACATCGCCTTCTAATATTAACATGGCACCTGCCACATACATATCGCGATACGGGAGACCCGTTAAACGACCTTGCAGGTTGGGGTATTCCTGAATAAAATGTCAGGGTCTTTAAGAAGAAAACAAAAATAACTTATAGAACGATACGTGCCCTTGCAGGTTCCACACAATTAATGAGCAAATACAATTATTCATATTAAATAGTAGACACTTAGGAATAAATGCCATTACTTGTATTTACACCCGTATAAACTTTATGTCGCGCTTGTTATGGCCTAAGAATACACATAAGAAACGCTTGCATGTAATAAATAATATATGGTGTCCCTTAGGACACATGGAAGACATTTCTGATGGTGTTAGTGATATAAGAAGTTTGAGCCTAAAGTAATATATGTAATGTCACTTGTTGCCTTGAATATCAATGTATATTTATCAAGTAATGCATAAGCCTAAAGTAATATATATAATGTCACTTGTTGCCTTGACTATCAATGTATATTTATCAAGTAATGCATAAGCCTAAAGTAACATATATAATGTCACTTGTTGCCTTGACTATCAATATATATTTATCAAGTAGTGATATAAGAAGTTTGAGCCTAAAGTAATATATGTAATGTCACTTGTTGCCTTGAATATCAATGTATATTTATCAAGTAATGCATAAGCCTAAAGTAATATATATAATGTCACTTGTTGCCTTGACTATCAATGTATATTTATCAAGTAATGCATAAGCCTAAAGTAACATATATAATGTCACTTGTTGCCTTGACTATCAATATATATTTATCAAGTAATGCATAACGACGTGATACATTCATGTGCACATATTATACCCGTCACAGTATAACTGGGTTGGATCCCGATATTCCTTAACAATACATGGCAAATTAGAGACATTTCTTATGTGTTAGTGTTATAAGCAGTTGAAGCCGAAAAATATCATATATAATGTAAATAAACAGCTATGTTGTTAGTGTTAAAGAAGTTAAGCTTAAAATTAATATATCGAATGTCACTTGTTACTAATATATAATGTCGCTTGTTATATTTACAGTAATGATGTATGTGTCAATGAACACAGGTACCTCATACACTCATATGCCAGTAATAGACTGGGCTTAATGTAATTAGGTCGGATACACGTCTTCCGTAACAATACAACAAATGGAAGATATACCTCCCAACAGTGGTAGTTCAAGAAGAATAAGAAGTTTAAGCCTAAAATATTAGATGAGGTCACTTGTTACCGTTAAGATCATTGATCACAGTTACCATTGTCTTATTCTAAACATTATATGGAAAGGAGATGTAGTGTATCCTGGAGAGTTGCCATGGAGTGGGGACTAGGGCATGCCGGGAACAGTCGAGATCAATAAACAGTTCCAACACATAACTCACAGCGTTCACACATACGTAACAGTGATCATATTTACTAATGGCGATTCTATCTGAACTCAGTGGTGCTGGTATCTTACAAGGGTGCTGGATCATATCTTACAAGGATCCGTGCGGCAACCGATTTCAAATTACTACCTCGATCTGTAGAATGTGGTTTCTCTCCCACAGAAGTGAATAATTGTAAATATATATTGTTCTTGAATGTATCTGAGGTGACATCATGAGTAGAAATCTTATTATCTGCAGCTATGCTTAGTTTGCAGAGTGGTCTTAGATAGGAACTCGACCGAGTCATACATGTTGTATAGACATAAAGATAACAACTAACCAAAACGAGCAGAAGGAAAGGTTTCTATGAAATGTGATGAGTGGAGGGTAGCCTGTTTGCATCTGGAGCATTGGTAATGGGAAGTTCTGCTTAAGTACAGATCAACCACATCCGTGGACATTCATGTATCTCCAGGTTCTCGAATATTGGGTACTTATGAAAGTAAATCACTAACAGAAGCACATCTAAGGAATATGAACATAGCAGAGGACAAAGCAGACAGTAAACCATAAAGAAGGAAGGGTAATTACATAATTACTAATACATATGGGTAATACGTTTTTATATCGCTCTTTGGGTTGTTCTCAGACATGGACACCAAAAGTAAAAACATTTAAAATAATACTAGAAAATATTATAAATAATAGCAGGGTCCATATTCATTTGAAGTGTTAAATGGTTTGCATATGTCAGAGTTTACATCTTCTATTTTCATATTTTACTTTAGCACAAAATTGTATCCGCATATTTTGGATACATTTTGTGGGATAAATTAAATACATGTGGTATTGCTAACATGTTTAATACACAGATTCATTGATGACTACAGTAAACACTCTCTAACCTACCCCCTCCACAGATAGACCACTCCCCTATATCGATCGCTTTAGTTGGGTCTCAATAATATTGTGATGGCCCACGGTCTTCCCCCACTCCATCACACACTCACAGAAGAATGCCAAGCTTCAGTATCAGTATGCTTCAACCTGGTTTATTACAAAACCTCTCTGCTCTCCCCAGCATCAACAGTCAACTGACCTGCCCCCTAACTCACCAGGTCCCACATTGCCTATATAGGTGGGTGCGGGGTGAGCTAGCCACACACAGTACAGGGCAGCCCTGCCGGGGGTCTGCCCAGTGGCTAGCCTGCCGCCACCTAGAGCAGTCCAGTGTAACTGCATAGGTGTGTGGTATAGTGTCTGCCACCACCGCATGGTAGTGGGGCTCATGTACAGACTACTACAATATCATTATAACCATATTCTAACTCCCTAAATTGGCCACCTCCGTAAATGTAGCACTTAAAGTTAGTCCCAAGGTCGGTCGATTTGGAGAAGTTTGACTGTATTTGACTTCATACCTCACAAATAAAAGGCAAACTCATGACCACTTTAAATGTGGAAACCGAAGGTGTATCTAGTACACAGTTTCTGAGAATCATCCAGAGATAATTTGATAGTTTTTATTCTACATTAGGTTCTAAACCACTGATGCTCTCCAGTCCTGGTCAATCTGTCTGCGTATGCAAAGGGCACATGGACTAGACAATGGCATAGCTGCGTCAGACCCTCTTGGATCTTGAACGGAAGGGCAGGGTAAAAGGGCAAAGCTGGCCAAACCCTGCAACTGTGGCTGGCGATGGATCATGAGGAACGCATATTGTGCTCAGAGCTCCATTTTTAAGATCAGCTCCCTTCTACCAACAATAGTGCAGACATCTTGAAGCTTACCTTACCGTAAACCTAATCAATTGCTCTTTGAGTTGCTCTTTGGGATTGGAGATGTGCCCTGAATCAGGGAATGCATTCATACGTTTTTAATAAGTGTGAAGCATGTATATGTCAATTATCATGGTGGCATTGGGGATTGTTCCCTGAGGTGCTGATCTAACTAATCCTGATTACAATAGACAAGTAGATATCACACAATTATCTTGGGTTGACGGTTGGAAAAGATATTGTTGTTCAACAATAGCTTGTTTCATCATCGACATCATCAAGGCATCAAGTCGAATAAAGGGCGGATTCCTTACACACAGTATGCGGCATGCGGTATGTGAATGGCATGATTCCTTACACATGGCATGCGGCATGCGGCATGCAGCACACAACTGGCTATATTTAAAAAATAAAAATAAACAAGTATACTCAATACTGCACTGTATATGCCCTAATATTGCATTTATATCTATGTACCTCTTAGTACGTCAGATGGGGGTTCCTACCTTTATAATTACCAAATTATAGATAAGTATTCATATTTGTGTGGCTCTGGTAGCATTTTTACCAACCCGAACCCCCACCACCACCACTACCATATGTTTCCCCTCAGCACCCTTGTGTGTGACCGTTCAGTAATGTACAGTCACCTCTCGTTGTCTAAAACTAATGGACAAGTGCGACTGATGTTTCTATTCGCACGCCCCGTGCCGCATACCACATGCCGCACTGATCGCTACAGGGACCGATCGAGTTGACGGATGCTGCATGCCGCATGCCACATACCGCGTGTAAGGGATGTAGCCCATAGGCTTCAAGGCGTTTCAATTTGTTGTTGCATTCACATTTGCATTTGCATACCGCATACCACATACCGCGTGTAAGGAATGCGCCCTTTAGGATGTATTTCCCAGTCAGCATATAGTTCGTTTGTCTTTCCTATTTAAATTGGTATTGTTCATTCATCTCATTTCCTACCGGGGGCTAATCCAGACCACTTCAGTTTTCAAATGTGACTAAATTATTCCCAGGGGAAAGCTAAAGCTTCAGTATTTGTCATTAATGAATCGTAGGCCTTTGCTGATCTACTAACAATAGTTTAGATCATATTTCATATAATCCTACTGGGCTCATCCTTTAGAATCCATTACTTTCAAGCGACAGGTCCCTTATATTGTGGCAGCCACTCTCTGATGAAAACCTTTCTTTTGTATCCTAAAATTGTAATGGTCTATACCGACCTCTCAGGCAAAGAGCCACACAGACATGGTAGGAATGCTTAGGGTGATTGGATCAGGTAGCCGAGGTAGCGTAATGGGTAGTACAGTAGATATTTCCTGATGCCATCACCCTTATGCCATTAGACAAATGCCTGGAGACAAATAAGTGTTCACACTTCCTGTCTTCCATTCGCTATTTCGCTATTAGTTAGGACTATCTGCTGTTATACTAATATCCGCAAGATGAGATACAGTAACTGGCAATACAGTTGAATATACACCTGCCCAAACAAACATTAACAGCCCTGCAAAGCACAGCATCTCAGAGAATTTAAGATGTATCAAGGTATCGTATAACCACGCCTCCCCAAATCCGAGTAATTAAATCAACAAAGAGAGCAATGTTAACGACAGGATTCACAGAAATTAATCACAAATTGTAAGGAAAAATCATCATAATGCATTGACTAAATATGTGCTCACCCACCTCAGCTTGTCGCGTGTGAGTCATATATAACTAAATTAACAAGAAAATTGGGCCCTAATCGTGGTATATTACATCACAGTGGTAGGAACACCTGCCGGAAGGCTGACATCAACTCAAAACACTTTCACCAGTTAGTGAACCCCAGTTCTCTCTCCTTCCACTCTCTCCCCTCTGTACACTGACATTTTCCATTCCAGCACCTAATTAAGGCCTCATTTGTCGTACTAACCTCCCCTTCCGCAATAAATGATTGTTCAATACCTGGTTTGCAAACGCCACCACATGAATATGTCAATGGCACAGTTAGCTATATTCAGAAAGATCTATGTCTGGGTGGTAAACAGCCATAATCATATAACCTCTAACGTTGCTGTATTCCTCTGTGTACCTTACCGTTGCCTTGTAACATGGTCACATGGATTTAACGGTAAAGCCAGACAACATCAGTGTTGGAAACTGGGCGCATGTATCACGTGTGGAACTAACAAAGTTCAACGTTGTCACATGAGTCCTAATCTACCTGTATCTACAGGAACATCATATACACATGCATCCAGCTTTTGAATCTAGAATCCTTTCAGAAACCTTGAGCTGCGAAATCTCGAGTCAATGGACGTCTGAAACAAATAATGCTTCCGGGTATGCATGCTCTGAGTTACTCTCTCACACATTGCTCAGCATGATTATATTGACATTATCATTTCTTTACCGGATGGTATTTATAATAAGACATATTACAACTTACATTTTTCTAGTCCTAATAAATGATACGCTTTGGTGTAAGTGCCGTCCTCATATGACCTGAAATGTTGATAGGACGTAATACGACAGCGTACACACTTTAGCACGACGAATGTCTCGGTGGAATAGAGCATCCCTGATTCATACCTGTTGTACAGTTGTAGGGATATACTCCTCTCGCAACTTATACCCAACTTACTGGCCACAATTTATCCACTTGAAGGGGTCTAAAGTAGCACGTCTCTTAAATTATATGGAAAGTCTTGGGATGTCAGTGGTTTGAAACCTAATTGAGGCAAACCAATGACTTAAAAATTGATACTGGCCACTAACTAGCTTGGTTTTCGCCAGTACTTCTATTTGGCAAGCAATAGTAGATTGACAAACACCAATTTGTCTGCGATTGCAATTTACCCAGCTTAATCAACAGATCCCCCGAGAAAAAAGATTGGAATAGGATAATGAGAGTTATCATCATCATCATGCTGTCGGTCGCGATGCAACAAAGACTGCTTTCATTACTTGACTGCCGCTCTTCATTTAGCTCTCTGCTGTGAGAGTTGCATCCATGAGTCGGTCTTAATGTCTCTCAGCTTCATGTTTCTCTTGATGGTATCCTTGATCCGGAGACGAGGGCGCCCTCTCTTTCAGTGACCAGAAGACAGTTTATTATACTGAGAGTAATTGTACCTATATGGAGTAAACCAATTCACCATAAAATCGCTAGCCTAACTAATTAAATATTGCATGAACTAATTAAAGTGTGTCCTTTGACATTCATAGTGCAATGATCCTTCGCACAGGAACAAGCAAAATGTTTCCCTTAATTGGATTGGAGGTAAACATGGGAATGTATACTCAGCAGGGTAGCACAATAAGGACAAGCAGGCCACTCGCAATTCAGTATTTCTCTGAGCTACAGTAGCACATTTCAGTTTCAATTGCCGTACTTGGATTT
Source organism: Branchipolynoe longqiensis (assembly GCA_030323885.1). NCBI lineage: Eukaryota > Metazoa > Annelida > Polychaeta > Phyllodocida > Polynoidae > Branchipolynoe > Branchipolynoe longqiensis. Next base: position 87,543,704 of record CM059191.1, on the reverse strand, counting down.
GGGACAGTAGTTTTGCCACTCAGGAAAGTAGACAATTCAGTACCATTTGGGCAAGTGGGAAAACACGTTACTATCCTACCCTTTACATAAAGAAAACACATTAGTCACCCATCGCTATGCTATTTCCTGCACACAATGCAATTCATATACTTCCTTTAGGCTTCATTTTTAGAAATAGGTGCATCTGCCACTATTGCTGAAACAATACCCCCAACGATACCTGTACAAGTACAATGCGCAATATCAAGTGTCATACAATAAGCTTTGCTGGACAAACTCTCATGGAGCTCTATCGGTTGCATCAGAATCCCAGCGCTAATTCGGCCACCATACCCGAATCTTGTAACTACCTACTATTGTGTAACGAAGTGGACCAATGTATAGACACATGTGCTCTGTACTCTACTATGGGCATATAAACAAGGACACTACCACTTATCAGTTGTTTACTATATATTAGTTATTACCTATTTTTCTTCTTTTTTTTTGTATTGAGGCTGTATTTATACTGTCCATAGCTGATAATTTATTTGATTGCTTGCATTTCAGTAGCAGATCGATAATTGGTGTGTATGGTTAGTAGCATATGTTAGTGGTTTTTAAAATATTTTCTTGGCATATATGTATTTTATTTTGTTCTACTCTTATTACTAGACTAGCCTACTCCTATTTACATATCATAGGCTTGTATGTAGCTGTGTGATGTGTTATCTGGCTACTCTTGGCATGGTTAGCTTCCATTGCAGTGCAGCTTAGTGGGGGTTTCCTAGCCTAATTTGCACAGATATGTTCTTGTAAGTATTTAAGTCAGGTATTTGTCGTTCCTTTACCGTTTGGGCATTCCACACCTTGGCAGCAATGTCCAGCATGCTTCTCTCATGAGCATTTATTTAGCTTCTGGTCTGCTTCAGTAGTGGTGCATTATTTGCTCTAGTAGCCCTTTGCGGTTTTGTTAGGAGTTTATGGTTTTGACTATTGCTATATGCTAATGTTTTCAAGTGAATTATTCTCCTATTTTCTAGTAATTTCACTTTGGTTCTTTTCTGGATGTCATAGGTGGGGTGCAGCTTGTCTACTCTTAGACAGATCTTTAGGGCTCTGTTCTGCAGTATTTGCAGTTTTTTTAGTAGTTCTTTTCTCGCACCCACATCTCCGTAGTCAAAATAGGGGAGCACCGTGCCCTTGAAGATTTGTATTGACATTTCTACTATCAGACTATCATATGAGTTAGTTCCTGCTTCTGACACTATGGTTCCACCTGTGATGGGCTCCTATCCACCCTGATGCCAGATGTGTCTGATCACTACTGCCTCGAGACCTGCTCGGACGGTCTTATTTCTAATTATATATATAAAATTGTATATATATGTATACATATATACATGAGACGGTCACATACGTGTACAAAGAATCCTTTAGAATTGAATAGCTTGCAGATTAATACTTATAACCTTTCAACTCGGTATGATACAATTCCCTATACCAATAATACGATCCGGGACCTTAATACTGTAACTTTATTTGTTAGGCATTTAGATCCTTGCAATATCTAAGGCGATATCACAGCAGGTACCTATTTATGTCAATGTAACGCGCATGGCAACTTCATAGTGCTGCCACATGGATGACCCAATGAACCCATTTAGTCACATTCTTCTGATACTAAGCTAACCAGTCTAGGGCTTATTTTTTAAGTCACTTTTTAAGTTTGACTTGGCCAATATTCAAACTCCCGATCTTAATCATGGGAAGCATGTTATCTTACCCATTCACCCAAACTTCAATTGGGACATAGACGCATTGCCAAAGTATCCCCTTTCTCCACCCAATCCTCTTTTGGGACTTTCAAATGAAGGACGGGGAGGTGGGTGGGGGGTGATGCCCAATAGCCTCAGCCCTCCACACCACATGACACAATATCTAGCCACACTCAGTCTACACCCAGTGCAATTACTAGCCGGGTCACGGAGAGATTTACCCCATGTATGCGCCAATCTAAGCATTCCTTCCCGATTCCCTCGCCAGGTGTCGCCTGCAGAAGGTCATAATTTAATTTTGGCACGCGTTGAAGGTTGTTTTCCTTAGATTGGGTTTGCCGCAACTCATAGGAGCCATCCCTCATCGTTTCTTCATATCTAATAGAAAAATACCACGGTAGGATAGCGATATCACCTCTCCACCTCCCCCGCCCCCCCCCTGCCTCCCCCCCCCCCCCCGCACATGCCCTCCTTTCCAAGCAGGCCGCTCTGGCTGAATCGGTAGAGCGCTGGCCTCGCATGCTGAATGTTGGGACTTCAGTTCCCGGTTGAGTCCAATCAATGAGTTAATAATTTGATACTTGTTGCTTCCTAGCCTGAGTATTAACTGGATAGGGCAAGGAGTGGTTACATCAGTGTCAGGATAATGGTACTGAGTGGGATGCCGGGCCATGGTACCAGTAGCCTAATTTCCCATCGGGGAAGCACTATCAAAACACCAACAGTGCACACTGTCACTACGAGCCAGAATAATTAAAGATGGTATGCTATACCAAATGCTATACGTGACTTAATCAATAAGTAATTTGAGATGGGTATTTTTCCCACGGCCTGGAAGCAGGCTACAATGATACCAAATGAGACATTTGTTTAGCCAAATGGGACATGGGGAAACTACCGCCACATATCAGTCCTACCTCTTCCAGGCGAACTGATAGAGAAATTAATGTACAAAAACATCATGCAACATCTAGATAGTGAGAAAATACTAAATGACAAACAGGGAGGGTTCAGAAAGGGATTCTCGACAACAAAAACTATATCCAATCTAAAAAATGACCTACTGAGAGGTATGAATGAAGGTGAACGGACAACTGCCACATTCATAAATTTTAGCAAGGCATTCCAGACAGTGAATCATGACATACTGATAACAAAGCTAGAAAGAGTAGGAATAAGAGGAAGAACACTAGACTGGATAAGGAATTACATCAGTGAGATAAGTCAGAGAACAAAAGTAAATGGCAAAACATCAGAAAGTATACAGGTAATGTGTCGAGTCCCTCAAGGCCACTCATGTTCGTCATTTAGATCAATGATCTGGAGACGCCCTTAGAGGGAATCAAATTCCAACTTTAGGCTGAGGACACTGTGATATACACAACACGCAATAGCAGAAAAGAGAAGAGAGATTAGCTAAATTAGAAAGTAATAGCTTTAGATAATTGGGGTAACTCCAACAAGATTTCCATAAACCACAAGAAATCGAAGGTCATAGTGTTTGGCAGTGGAAAAATCAACTAAGACAATGAGGAGCCAATCATTTTTGGAGGAAGAGTTCTTGATTATCAGATAAACTACAGATATATAGGGATGGATCTTGATAGGAAACTAAACTACAATGATAACATAAAAGAAGTTATCAAGAAGGCAAACCACAACATCTGGATATTAACGAATACCAGAAACTACAAATATGGCTATTAAAATCTATATAGGTATCATACTACCATACTTTGATTATGGTGATGTAATATATATGGGGGGTAACACAAATATGTTTTGGATAAAGTACAAAGACTACAAAATAGAGCACTTAGGATATGTCTGAAGAAGGAACATAGACACCCAACTGATGATCTCTATAGGAAAACAAGAGTCAAAACACTAAATGACAGGAGAAAAGCACATTTCAAAATAGCAGCATTCAGGGAGACAATGAAGCCTGGGAGGGTGCAGATAACAACAAAGGGCAACAAGAGATAGTGATGGCCCTAGAGTGATAATAAACAGGGCCCATTTGAGGAGTACCCAATACATGAAGGCAAGGGAATGGAATATACTGGGAGTAGAAGAAAGAAGTACAGGGACAACAGAAACATATATACATTAATCAAAAGAGAGCTAAGTGAACTGCTAGACTAATGAAAACAACAAATAACATGAATTATAAAAGGAAAACAAAAATAGATAAAGAAATAAATAAAGAGAAAATACACTGATAATTCAAGCAAGGTTCTAGAGGGTATATATGCTAGGTATGATACATACAAAAGGTAAACTTTAAACTTAAAATCAAAACCTAATGACCACTAACACAGCAAGGTGAAGACATTCAGAGAAATTAACTATTGGTAACCAAACACTTATCCCATTGTCGAACAAACAAACAGATGGACATATAACTGGACATGTGGGATAATTACCAGCACAAATCTGGAAGGCATCGACGTAGCAAGGATTTAAAACTTGACTCAGATACTGCTTACAAACAGAGAAAGAATGCATGCAATAGTTAGCTACACAACAACTGAAAGGGATCAAAAGAAGGGGAGTCACAAAACTATTTCACCCCTATTACTAGGGGTGAAAACAAGTCATAAGACTCAACCATTATGGGCAGCATAAATACACCCATGACAAAAAAAAACACCAACAAACTAACAAAACAACCAACCTAACCTTTTCCAAACCCTCTCTGATCTGAGAGGTCATGCTACACTCCCTTCTTCACCCACACCTCTCGCACAATGCAATTCGATCCCCAGTACCCCCATTTCTCCACCCCAGAATTGTCCGTCTTTCCATATTACAAAAACTTGCCCCCTGCCCCGCTATTCCCTGCTACTGCTCACAAGGCTCATGGCTGATTCCCATTGGCTGCGCAATGAACCCCGGTGCATACAAGCCCGTGCTCAGCAGTCCTGCGCGCATATTGGCCATGCCGGCTTCCGGAATTCATATCTTGGCCTGACTTGATTTGACCAAATGCAATTATAATGGGCGCTTACAGTCGGGGTAACGCGCCTGGATGGCCTGTGATGGCAGGGCGAGAGGCGGCGGAGTAGGAGGTGGGGATAGCGGGACCTAAGAGGACTGAGTGGGGTGGTGGGGTGGGGGGTGGTTTGGTGGGGGGGGGGGGAAAGGACGCCATGGGGACCTAAGGTCTTCTGGAAGCTGGAAATGGATTGGCGGGCCGAGGGAGGGGGTCCGAGGTGGGGCGGAGGGCTGGGCGGGACAGGGGGCATGGCACATCAGAATGCTCTTTGATGGCTGTGATATTGGGCGCGGCGCTGCTGGAGCTCAACCGCCCGCTGGGTGCCCGGGCCTGGATGGGAATTAAGAAGGTTGACGTGGCTGATGCCATACCGGTAATATCCAATGCTGACCAACCTGATGTGGACCTCTACAATACGGGTGGGTATGTCAGGGTCCCAATTTACCTGTGCTGGGACCAGACGGGATGGCCGAATGGGGTGAGCGTCCGTCTCACATTTTGGTATATCATGGGAATTCAAACCGACAGTTTTGAATGCTGGTCGAGTCAAACCAATTAGGCATTGATTTCACCATAGGCGCTAGGCATTATTACAATATGTTATAAGGGCTGATTGGCTCAGTGTCAGGATAATGTGACTGAGTGGGGTATCAGGTCACTGTGCTTGTGGTCTTGGTCGTTCAGTGGGGAAGCATCGCCATGAGTGCACACTGTCACACGTCGATATGCGTCCGGATAGTGCCTTAGATGTTGCCAGCATGTAAACTCCAACACGTGGTGGAACTCACAGAACGGAAACTAGGCCAACTCTGAAACCACTTCCCAGCTCTTCATTCTCTTCCTTCCCGTCTGCTCTTAAAACTGTGTGTCTCACTCCCTCATGTTGTATGTCTTCATTTCGATAGCCAGCTGAGTTCCTTTATTAGATTATTCTAATTTAGATAGTGCCATTACTAAAGATGTATTCTTGTGGCTGGTCCATCTTGTCCACCTTGTAGGCATCATCATTATTAGTTTTTTATTTTTGTTGGTAAATATGTTTATTATGCTGAATAAGTCTTTTGTCAGTGCCGAAGCACTGGTCTTCCAGCCATTTTTCAATTCAGTGTTATTTACACAAAAGGTATATAGAATAAGGTGTACAATACCTGTTGAATAGACAGTTTGCACCATATAACACAATGAAATTCTGAAACCCAAAAGTTCCATAACAATATGGTACGGTAGTGTCATATAACTAGATCAATATTAGTCAGATCAATGTGAGTATTTACATCGTATTTAGAATGTAAGCAGAAGTTATCTTCTGTATTCAGTTGGTAAACTTGTAGTAAGTTTTAATGTTCAGTTGCAGTTAGGCAAGCGGTATATAAATGTTGGTTTGTTAGGAAAATTCTAGTGTAACTCTAATGTAGCTAGTTATGTGAGTTTATGAATTATGTTGTTGGGGTGGGGTTGTTAATAATACACTGGACCATCTGTGACCAGTGAAGCAGTGGGACCAATCCCAGTGCACTTAGGTCTTAAATTTTACATTTTTACCTGGACTGTCCCTGTCATCGTATATGGTTGACTGGAGATAACAGAGGAACAGCAACACATTTAAAAAGTGGGGGCTGGGGGGGATTTTATGGTATTTTGGTTATGGTATTTTGTAGGACTGGACGTTTGAGTATGCCTAGTGTACTTTTTCTTCAGGGCATTTGTTTAATAGGTGAATATCTTAGCCATTTCTCTCCAGTCTGCTTCACTCCTGTGGCATAAAGCAGCGTTTAATTTTGTGTTTTTTGTTCATGGTACATTAGTTGTTTAAGCAGGGGACATTTCACTTGCATACGATTGGTCTTATTCATTCCACTGCCCTTTGCCCTATCCTAGTAATGCTGAGCGCCTGGGTAGGGAACCACATGTATCAATGTTTAAGTCATTGGTTTGACTCGACCAGGATTCGAACCCACGACCACACGATCTACCAACACGAGAGACAGACTCTCTAACTAATTTGGCCATCCCGTCTGGTTAGCAAGATAATCGGGAAACACCATATGCAATCGGGTTTTTTTTCCACAGATGATCTCGGTCACTATAACTTTCAATATTTTATAGGAGCCAGTTCATCAATGTAGCAGATGGTGGGCATGTTGGATTTTCAAAATGGCCATGATATAAAATCCTTCAGTACCAATATAATACTTTTCGCATCCATCAGTTGACTGTTCTACGAATCTGAAGCATCATCAGACATATCCAGATAGTATTGCCTTCTCAAATACCGCCTTTATTGCAAGCTTTCAAAATGATGAAAAACACATGGTGCTTGCCTTTCTGCCTCTTTTCCTAATGACCAGCCATTTAAAATTTCCTTTAAACACGACAATCTTAGGTTTTTAATGTCATGCTGTCAGTCCTTTGGTGATTCGAGACCAATAAGGGACTTTCCACGAACGCGCATCATGTACATAAACATCAGTCACTCTACTGATATGCATCGTTAGAATAACTGTCCCCAACTTATTTGTTCATCTTATATGTGGGAACTTTAAAATAGGTGTGATGAGCCAGGCCCTGATGGTCTTCATTTTGTTCTATATTGGGGATATTAATTGTTTTCTTGATATCCACTGAAGGGATAATTTGTGAATATTACCAGACGGGATGGCCGAATGAGTTAGAGCGTCCGTCTCCCATGTTGGTAGATCATGGGATCGTGGGTTTTAATCAAGGTCGAGTCAAACGAATGACTTAAAAATTGATAATTGTCGCTTCCTAGCCAGACGATTGGCTGTACTAGGATAGGTCAAGGAGCAGTGAAATGAGGAAGACCAGTGGTCTGCAACTGAAATTTCCCCTGCTTAAACAACTAATGTACCAACAACTAAATATATATATAAATAGTGTGACAGACAAGACCAGCCTCTGAACTTAAAGCTGCCATGTAGGATGATCCCAATCACCACCTCACGACATAACCTATATCTGAAATTATTTCTCACAGACAATTCATCGCTATATAATATTTTCTGAGTCATTTCCGGTTCTCTGATCTCAAGGAAGGGGCTCACATTCCCCTTGATTGCAGCTCACTGGAATTGTTTTACTTCCTCGATAACGTTGCCCTGCTAAGTCAGGTTACTGTCAAGCCCATCCAGGGCATATTACCACGAATGAGCATCCACTTAAAGTTGCATAGTCCGATGGTTTTCTCTCATTTGCTGAAACAAATATATCCAATTGATTACTTGCTGTAACTTGTAATGTAAATGGTTAACTTTTGAGATATTTTAAATGTAAACATGTCACATTAGTTTGCCAAGCATCCCAAAACTCCTGAACCATATGTACAACTTTCCGATATATGAGATATGGGATATGGAGAACTCTGCTATAATAAATTGCAAACTTGTCTATAAAATGGTAAATAGTATATAAAACCAAAGGCATATAAGGGATATTGAAACCTCATCGGTGGATAGAGGAATACTTGTTAGGGATTGGAAGACTGGATCATGTGATCACCACCGTCTTGTTCTTGAAACTATGAATACAATAAATGAGAGTTTCACTCTCCTACCTTTCACTCTTTATCTACTTTCCGTCCTTGCCTGTAGTGATTTCTTATTAGCCTATCTACACCACTCAAACCGCCAGCCGTTGACTTTATACATAGGTGTGTGTTCTATTAAATTGCATCAGTCTTCCCTTCTATGTTGTGACACATCTTTAATAAGTGCACCAGTATCTGAGGTACATATGTAGAATCAAATGTAAATAACTATTTAGCGTTTGAAAAAATTATGTTTTCATCGGACTACGCAGCTGTAAGGACTTTGCACAAACTACTAACGGTAAACAGTGGCTGGGTGTCAGCTCCTCTCGATTAAGCATACATGATTGGGAATATTTGTTAGAATTTGGTTATATTTGAGACAATTCACTTTACACTTGTTATCAACAGCATGGCAGCCTGGGGGCATATGCATGGAGCAGTGTTAGCGGCGTGTGGTGTTATTGCTCTAACTCCTGGTAGCTATCTCCGGTTATCTGCGGCGTCGAGAACTATGTCACGCAATATGCATGGGGGTCTACACGGGTTGAGTTAGCTAAACTTGAATCTATTTATACATTTGGGAAATCCTTCGATTCGACAATATGAATAACGCTGCCATGTGGCGGCAGCGTTAATATCGCTTCGTTTTTAGGGTTAATTTAATCAAATTTCACTATTTGACTATGTAACTCTGTTAAATATGACAGCATTGAATAGATTTGGGCTTAATATATTCCCGCCGATTAGGCGGCGGCGGCAGTGGCCATTTTTAGTTGATGCTGGACAGTATGGATATCGACGTCGAAGTGGCGGCAGCAATTTGTTTACTTTACATTCGTCGATTCGACAATATTAATATCACTGCCTCTGCGCCGGCAACATTAATATTGCTTCGAATTTAGGGTTAATTTAATAAGATTTCACTATTTGACTATATAACTCTTTTAATATGATAGCATTGAATCGATTTGTGTTCCACCCTCACACTAACCTAACACTAACACCGTTTGTAAACCTGCTATAGGCAGGTATTAGATTCTCTGACTTTAACCCCGTGGAGTTTGTCTAACACCGCTCCATGCATAGCAACTTTTCTGTGCTAAACCAGAAATCCCGCCATAAACGCGTTTTGGGTCACTAACACTGCTCCATGCATATGGCCCCTGGTGGGTGGTGAGTCATGAACCGTTTCCGAGATCGCGCTAATCAGATTCCCGCACGAGTCCGTTCATGAGTTATTTCGGCGTTCATAACTTTCAATAATATTTGCCATCAAAAACAGAAGCAAAGAAATTGTATATCCAAGAGAAGATGGACATATAACTGGACATGTGGGATAACTACCAGCACAAATCTGGAAGGCATCGACGTAGCAAGGATTTAAAACTTGACTCAGAATCTCGCTAATTGCGCACCTCATATATTCGGACTTGTAATGAGTAGACACCCGAACAGTGAGTTTTCCAAAGAACAGTTATTGGACCTTATCTACCCCCTCACCCATCTTCCCGCGAGGAAACGGCCACTGCTTTCCAACAAGAATTGAGCATCAAACCAATTCAAACATGCAAAACACTTAGAATGTTCGGCAGTGATTGAACCAGATTACAAAAGCAGCTGCCATTATATATACAGTAAAACCGACCGACCTTGGGACATATTTTAAGTTGTCCATTTAGGGAGGTGGTTGGCTTAGGGAGTTATAATATGATTGCAATGGTATTGCTGGGAATGAAATACAGCGATCGATATAGGGGAGTGGTCGATCTGTGGAGGTGGTCGATTAGACAGGTTCTACTGTATATATATAGGTCTTTGTGTATATATGGAAATATATATATATATATATATATATATATATATCTCATTATATTTGTCGATGATATTAGTTACTTCATAACTAGCATCAGCTTACTTCAAAGACGCACGAGATGTCATATACTAATATTCAGTATCCTCAGTCCTCATCTGGAAAATTGCTCGTAAGCATCCTTTCTGAATTACCAATAAGTGCAAGAGATCAGATAATATAGGTAGACATAGGCTGTGTTTACACGGGCAATTCTAAACCGATTTAGACAAATTGATTTATATGAAGCGATGTAGTGGCGTGTTTACAAGGACCAAGTTTGAAAGTGTGTCGGTGCCAGGAACCAGCAGCCTTAGCGGTGAGCCTGTAGCCGGCAAGCACTGCTATTTTACAATATAGCCGCCCGGGAACGAGCTGTATGGATTCATATAAACCACCTCGCGACCCGGTATACATGAAGTGTTTCATATGAATCGATTCAGCCCTAAAACGACATAGAGTCGCTGTTACACGCCAAATGTAAATCGATCTAGACAACTGGTTTTATATGAAGCGTTTTAACTCGCCCGTGTAAACATGGCTATAGACGACGAAGAGCTGCCTTCTTGCTGATGTGTTGCTGTCGCAGGGAATTATGGTAAACATCACTTATTACACCAAGAACAACCGACAGTGCCTGCCTTTACATTACCTTGGTTGGTCGTCGGCGGTGATGGCGACAGAAACTCACGATTTGTTGTGAACTCATCAATGACTAGTGAGTCCAACTTGTGATCGGAATATGCGATAGCACGTGTGTGGAGCTTCTGTCAGAGAGACTGGCAGATGAAGCAGACAATCTTGGCTCTTCGGACAATCTTGTTTACCTTGAGATATAGGATCAGTTTCAACCTATGGTGTGGCTTTATGAATAGAAGCATGTCATGGAGTCATATCCTTGGCCACTATATCCCAGCCTGCCTTTCCATACTGCAAAGCCTGACTGAACTGCATGTCATATGAAACCTTCAAAATTGGAGAAATGTCGTGGCTCCACAATCTCCCATTCCTCCAGAACCTCGAATTAGAAAAGCCACTATGGGTAGAGCCCTACAATGTTACTACTAGCTAATAAGCCAGGTACTTCCCTATTTCGGATCGACCTTCGATAGCCAACCCCAACACAAAACAAGCTCAAACATCTACAGACACTAAATAATCACCATGTACCTGCTACTGTGTGAGAAAGAAAACATATTTTATCACATCCTACTGTGTGAAAAGAGTAAACCACTACTACATCTGGCCAGCATTGAGGGACAAGCCTGGGCACTTGAGCTTACATGCCATCGACAGTATAAACACAGCATTAACACAAAACAAAAAAAACAAAAACAACACACAACTCATAGGCTCTCCACTATCTCCGTAGCTCCCCGCCTATGCCTTAATATGGCTACACCCATCCACGCCCATCCTGTGTACCTGTTTCCAGGTACCTAATGCCCCTGCTTTGTCTCATGGAGCTATAAGACCCATCCTCCACCCTCCCACCCTTCCACACATTCCCACTCACCACCCACACCCACACACATCCCACTCTCATCGACCCTGCGTATCCCTCCCTCTCCGCTAGTGCCAGGCACTAAGATTTAAATGCAATTAGCTTTTAAATCTCATTGGTCTGCTAGACTGCTACATGGCTCTCCCTCGTACCCTCCCCCCTCCCAGCGCCCTACCATCCCACCATTAGCCAATATGGAAATGTGCCTCCCCCGCCCCACTCCATTCCCACCACAAGCACAGAACGCTGAACAACACGGTTGTGTGCCAATCATCGTCATTTATAATTGCATAGTTCCATGTTTTTTCGAGTTTGTGTTATTTTCTGAGAGTATTATGAGGTTAAATCGTTAGTTTGAAGGAACTTTTATGTTAAATGGCTACCTTTTGAGCTATTTGGAATGCAAACCTGCACAGATAATGTTGGAGAGCATGCCACAATTCTTACACTATGAGCTTCTGCAGTAACAGTTTATATTAAATTGCCTCAATATTCCCTTCGACAAGGTGACAAATACTTAATAAGTGCACCAGTATCTAAGTTAGATCAATCAATCAATAGTTCCATCCTCTAGTCAAGGGTTGGATACAATGGTTCTCCACTTGTCCCGATGGTGTGCTGTTCTGATAGACTGTGAATAATAATTGTAAACCATGATGTTCTTGGTCTCCCTCTCCCACTGCTGCCATTCACCTTCCCTTCCAACAATGTACGGTATATTGAACTCTGACGAATGATGTGGCCAAAATAAATAAGTTTCTTTGTCTGTATAGCGGCAAACAAGCTTTTCTTATTTTTAATTTTTTCTGAGAACTTCTTTGTTGGTGATCTTCTTTGTCCATGATATTTTCATCATCATTCGATAAGTCCACATCTCAAATGCTGCTAAATGTTTGACCTTTTTCTTAGAGATTGTCCATCTCTCAGCCCCATACATTAGAGTAGACCACACATAACACTGAAGAATATGTTTCCTTGTTTGTATTAATATCTTACTTGATGTTAACACTCTATACATTTTGGAGAATGTTGTTCGGGCTATTAGTATCCTTCTTTTAATTTCTTCCTCACATCTCCCATCATTTGTAATCTTTTGTCCGAGATATAAGTTAGATATGTAGAAGCATATCTACATAATTGCTTTGGTTTTGAAAATGTGATGTTTTCCTCGGACTATGCAGCTTTAAATAGAGCATATTGTACCGATAGCGCTGGCGATGATTTTGGTTAGACACGCTGGTGGCGCGCTACGCCTCTGCCCTCTGGCGCGCGGGGGACAAAAAGGGATGGGTGGCACCTTAAAAGGCTCAGCTTGGTCTTAGCCGGGGTTGGGCCTCGAGTCCCCCGGGGGCCTCGGCCGCTTATTAATTAGGGCCGTGACCAAGGCTTTGAAGTTTGCCCGAGTATCGCTCCTTTATGAGCCGACCCCCAATCGGGCAAAGAGCCCGCCGAGCTTGAAAATGTGATAGTTATCTCCTCACGTGGTAATCATCGCTGATTTATTGAAGTGTCCTCATACGAGTCTGTTGTCCTGAGGTAGGCACTACAAAGTAAGGAACAGTACCTGTGTAAGTTCAGGCATTCGTTGTCTGAAGTTTAAGTCCCGATGGTTTTGTGTGTTGATGGCTTTGATGCCCTCCTAATGGTTTTGCGTGTTGGTATTTTTTCTGAGATAAATATATTAAATTGATCTGTATAATCTACCTTATTTCAACTTAAAGTAACTTTGATTTTAAATGAATAACTTTTGAGATATTTGAAATTCAAACATGCAGACTTAGTTTTGGCAAGCACGCCAACAGTCTGACACCAGTAACAGGTTATATAACATTGTCTCAGTGTTCCCTTCTATGTGGCAATAAATGCTTAATATGTGCATCAATATCTAAGTTAGATATGTATAGTCAAATCTATATAATTAGTTTCGCTTTGAGAGTTTGTTGCTTCATCGGACTATGCAGCTTTAAGGAAGACGCTTGTATACAGTATCTACATATTTTATTTTGTCATTGCTTTTCTCCAACTGAGAATAGTTTGATATATCATCCAACACAATATAATAATATGGTTCTCAAATCTCTGGTTGGATGACACCAACCCTTTACTTTAAACAACATTCAGTAGCAGCAGATGCCTCGTTGCTGTGTGGTGCCGGCTTATAAACCCTTTCACAGCACCCACTAGCCCTACTTTCATGCACACACAAGTGCGAACCATACGGCTCAAGCTCGTTGATCTAGAACTTTCCACATGCCTTCATACAGATAACCTACTCCAGTTCCATTATTATAATTTTTATTTAAAACTTCATATTTCACATAACCTGAACTTCAAAGAAATGTGGTTTCTCTCGTCTGTCTGCTTCAATCCAAAACCTAAATTCACATACCTCATTGTCCCTTTAATCCAGCGACAGACTAGCCTTACATTGAAGCCATAACTAGGTGAGGAATTGTCTACCTTTCTATTAGCGTATTCATTAAGTGAACATATATGTTGTATTACCTTATTAGGCCACCGTATCCAGAAAAACGAGCCGGAGGAAGAAAATGGCCGCTCTTCTTACACTAGGAAGCACATCAGTACCTTCCCCGGTCAAACGAAATGCAGACATTCTGTGTCCCACGCACAAAGAATTGTACTGTCACTTGTTGTCATGCATCAGTTGTGACAGTTCTGTCAATTCTAGGCCATCGATCAAACACTATATGCAGAATGACATACCGTTTCTATGAACCTGTTACTCAGGGTTCCGCAAACACAATTTAGTATCCACTTTTGGATAGAGTGGAAAAGTTCCAACTAATTAAGCAGAGCAGGGCGTGGGAATTAACTATTTAATCGATGTACCTAGTGTGAGGATAGGAATGGACACTTAATCAGGTGAGAGCTAGGGATTGCCGGGAAGGTGAAGGAGCCTGGGGCTTAATGAATGACATCTGAAGATATATAATATAAGAGAAATATTACTATTATTATTAACATTGTTTTCTACACCAAACTATATGACTTGAACTTGGAGAATCTCTGATTTTGAAAAAGATTATATTTATTAAAGAAAAGCTTGTGTTTGTCAGTAAATGTTGGGAACATCTAATGTCAAAGTTACTTCTGTTACCGGTGGACATCGCTTCTCTGATATAGTCACGTTAACTTGTTGTTGTGTTGGGCGTTATTGCCACTCCTGACTGAGGGCAATGCTGAAATTGAGGCGGTTAAGGTGGCTTATTGGGTGACTCCCCGCCTATTCTGGAACTATGGTCGTAATGCTCGCATTGCGGTTGATGCGAGGCGAGGGAGGACCCCCCCTCCTTTCTCTCTCCTCCAGCCGTTGACTATTACCTAACCACCCCGGCTCCATCCCCTTATAGCCGCCCCCAACCCTGCCTCAGGCCACTCGCCCTCCTGCCTCCAGACACTCCGCTCCTCCATACACTTTTTTCCCCACCCACCACCCCATCTCTCCACCATAGGGTTGAGGACTCCTCGGGCCCACCTCCCGGGCCCAACTACTAACATTATCCTGACATTGACACTTTATATACCATGACCATTATACTTTATATCTCTCTTACTCCTTTGATTACGCATTATCCAACTGACATTTGACACTGTTATCATGACATGCCTCATGCATTATACTTTACTTACCTCATTACATTGAGGCCGCATGTATTCATTGACATATCTAGGCCTCTGGTTTATTATTTATATGGTTACATGGGTTTCTCAGAATCGGAAACAAGCATTCTTGGCCCTACCAATAGGGATCCAGCATTCCTGGTCCCCATCGCTACCCATGGTCTCCCCACCACCGCCAAGCTTTATGGCCCCATGGCCACTACCAACCTAGACCCTGCGTGTGGTGATCCTACCCCAGCAGAGGGGGTGGGGGTAAGCCCTGAGTGACCTCACACTCAAACCTTCCAGCACCACTATGTCTATTTACATCCCACTCAAGCACCACCAGCAATTACATATATATACATACATTAGCCTGGTCACGTAGAGCGATAAGTAAGAGAAAATTTGCATTCCCCCTATGCCGTTAATCGGAAAATTTCACACTAGGAAGGCGACACTCGGGATCAAACACACGGACGAGGATGAAGTGGAGGCCAACTTCCTAGCACTCCCATCCCGACAAGCAACGCGCCAGTTGCGGGCATGGTACATCTACCATTTACCATACCCTACAGCCCACTCCCCCCACAAAGCAAGCACCTACCTACATTGACTCCTACCCAAGGCATCAAGAACTCTGATATGCGTCCCACACCTAGTCGTTCACACCGCATGCTGCATGAACCAAGTTCCACGCCACACACCGCACGCCCCACACCCAACGTGCCGCCGTACACAATCAACACCCCACGCTCTCCACTCCAAACCTCACGATCCAAGTTTCACGACAAACACTCCACAAACCCCGAAAGACGTACCAGAGCCGACAACCTATGCCGCGCTCCAGAAGCCAGACTTCCCACGAGCCATCCCCACCCACAGAGTCCCCGACCCAATCATATATATATTACCCCCTCCCGACCAACAAACAGCGACCAACACGCCATGCCTCATACCCCACAACCAGCAACACCACACGACCACGCCCCATACCGCATACCCAACGCCCCACCCTCCAGATCACATTTCCCAACAGCCCATGCCCCACACCTCACAACTCACCGCACCACACACCCACGCCCAATACCGCAGCCCCAACATCCCACACCCCACATCACATTTCTCACACCCCACGAGCCCCAGACTATGCTTCATACACAAATCCCCGCTCCCCCCACTCCACGTACTCTAAACCCCACACTCCCCACCCCACACCTCACCCCACACCCTCACCAGCACACCATAGCCTACACTATAAGCCCTACCGAACGCCCCAAATTACACACAACACACCACGTCCCACATAGCACGCCAAACACCACACACACTGTACCCCACACCCAACAACCTACATCCCACACCCCAATCCCCAAACCATATGCCCCACTCCCACACCCCACACCTCAACACCCCACAACTCAACACCCCACACCCAACAACCTACATCCCACACCCCACTCACCAAACCACATACCCCACACCCCACACCCCACGCCCCACTCTCCACACCTCAGCACTCCACACCTAACACAATTTCCAACGCCCCCACACCCCACGCCACACGCAACAGACACCATCAGACTCCAGATGAAGGGATTACGCCGTGATTGTTGGTGGCGCCAGTTCCGGGCTCCCAATAACCGCTGAGGCGGTATGCGGGCCGCTTCAGAGTGAGTGGGGCCGGGCTTTATTGCAGCTGTTTATTTCTGATGACTGCGTCCAGCTCTCTCGCTGGTCCCTGTTTGTATTGGCCCCGCTGTAATTAATTCCACACCGCAGCCACGTGAGCTGACCGGAGCGATTCTCATCTGTTCCGACCCCCTCACCTTCAACCGGGACCGTCCCCGGTCGATCCCGCCTGACGTCAGTTCATGATGGGACATGTACTGTCATCACCTGGCACCAGACGGGATGGCCGAATGAGTTGAGAGTCCTTCTACGGTGATGGTAGATCGTGGGATTCGAAAACATTGCTTTGAACGCTGGTCGGTCCTGTCAAGCCAATCACTTAAACACGTATACGTGCCACTTCATAGCCAGGTAATGGCTAGGTGAGTCAAACCGATGACTTAAAAAAAATGTATACTTGTCACTTCATAGCCAGGTACTTAGCATTCTTTGGATAGTGCAACAATGATGGTTGGCTCAATGTCAAGATTATATGACTGAGTGGGATATCAGCTCGTGGTATTCGCGGTTTGGAATCCCAGTGGTGCAGCTCAATAGAGCTGCCCTGAGTGTTTAATGTCACACAAGTTGGGTCCCATCCTGGTATGACTTTAGATGTTGACAGGACAACAACCAACAACGGGCGTCTCAAAACTGCTAAGACACCAGTCCTCTGCCACAGGACCTCAGGAGCTCACTCTGCAACAGGACCTCACACTCCCCATTCTTATCACACACTACCTATTGTTCGAGCGTCTTGGCAGCCGGCAGACCCTTTCCGCACCTCTACAGCCACCGCCCCCGACACACACATAATGACTACCCTTCTAACAGAGATCCGGTGCTCTAGCGGGGTGATCACTTCGGACATGGCGTGGGGTAGGAGGGGCTTTCTCCCAATCCCTTTCCGGTTCCAGTTTCTGAACCAGAACAGACTCTGAGTGAGTGCGGGAGTGTGATTGGTCAGTGCTCTGAGAAGAGTCATAGGGCAGAGTGGTGGGCGGTTGTGGGTTGTGGGGTGGGGGCTTGTGGGTTGTGGGTGTGGGGTGGGAATGGGTAGTCAGGGGGATTCATACAAGTGGCCAAATTAAGGAAACACTACTTTCCAATTTACGCCTCCCTGAGCCGTGGCCGCTTCAGCGCACACCGGACTTATTGCTGAAGTCCTACTACAGCATTCTGGGAAGTCCTAGCGGCCTGTCGAAGTAAGAGTGGTAGGGGGCGTGTATGGGGGAGTAAGGGCGGTGGAGGATGTAAGTGGGTGTGTGGTTGGTCTCTCGGTGTAGGGCAGGTGTATGTGTGCGCGAGTGTATGTGGGGGTGTTAGAACGGCAAGCCGGTCGCTTACTAAGAAATACTCATTGACCTAGTACTAAAATAACGCTCACACAGGCAAGATTTGGTTATTGACAAGCCATATCCTATATATCCCTAAAATACGCCGCAGACAGCCTATATTCAAGTAAAGTTGCATATTCTGCTTTGTTTGAATTTCTTTCATGTTCTGATATAAGTACACATGAACCTCGATCCAACAGGGGATCAGTTGTCCGTTAAAGCCATTTGTCCATTGCAGTGATGAAATTGCTTTATCTACGTGCCATAGAGCAAATGTGGAAAACAGAGTCGACACCCATCCTAATATGACCTTAGATGTTGCTAGGACGTAAACACTTACTCAAGTAGCGGTCCAACGGACACCGATGCAACGGATTCCGGATCCAACAGACACAATCGAGGAGTTTTAAACGTTCGGACCAGATATTCACTCAAGCGGATTGTGTCCGTTGGATCCGGAATCCATTGCATAGAGGTTCATCTGTACATATATTCGGTTCATCGTTGTCATCTACCTTAATTTAATTTGAATTAACTTATATTTTAAATTGGTCAATGTTGAGACGTGACACAAGTAATGTTGGCAGGCACGTCATAACGGTGATAGCATAGGTTTCTCCAGTTAGATATTTGCATCAGTATTGCATTCAATGTGGCGACACATGTTTACTAAGTACACCAGTATTTAATATAGATGTGTAGAAAGAAATCTAGATAATTACGTTATTTTTGAAAATGGGATGTTTTCATTTGACTGTTCAGCCTTAAAAATAAGGCACATAGAGGATTTTTTAGTAAGAAACCGTCATTTGACTCACGTGTTCCTATTTTCTGTGACCTAAAATTAACCCAGACAAAAGTCAATGAGGCCTGTATGTCATCTGTGTAGATGTACATAGTCGGCTAAGTTATCAGATACAGGTTAGGAAAACACTTTGAAAGTTAAAAAAAACTAATATAGAAACTACTAACACCCACAACCGCGAAAGCTTGGCCCTAGAAAGATCAGGTAAACACTCCTGAGTGTGGGACCAGACCAATCCAGTATCACAGCTGTCCAGCATTGAAAAGAAGCATCCTCACTGGAGCTTATACATTATAGGCAGAATAAAAAACTTGCCACAAAAAAAACAGTTAGAATACAAGCTATGTAATTAGTACAACAATTAAGGTCGGCAAAGGAAGTGAGAAGCAGATCTAATGGTGATATCCACACTATTCATGAAAAGGCAGAACGGAAGGGATGGTATATTGAAAGAAGGTGTATTAGAAAGGTATGCAAAACAAACATAATAATGCAAATCACATGGAATTAGATACACTTCAGGTGTCCTCGATGTGCTTGGGCTTGCGCACCGCAAGGTTTCAACGGTGACATGTCTGTTTGTTTCTTGGACTTTTACATCATGATGTAAAGTCTAATCGATTAATCCACATGTCTGTTTGTTTCTTGGAGTTGTACATCATGATGTAAAAGTCTAATCGACTAATCCACTCATCATGGTCTCCAATTATGTAAAGGCTAAATCTCGAATCTGTGGCTGTGAAGGAAGGCTATGGTGAAATAAATACAGACAAACAGAAAGGAAGAGTATAAAGTGTAAAGAAGAAGATAGAGTCCAGCCCTCTGGTTTATTATTGATATGATTACATGGGTTCATTGTACAGTATCACCCCACCCCTTTCCCCCAATGGGAAACAAACATTCTTGGACCTACCAATAGGGATCCAGCATTCCTGGTCCCCATGGATACCAGTGGTCTGCCCACCACCACAAGCTGTATGGCCACATGGCTACCACCAACCTTGACCTTGGAGTGTTGTGATTCCTATCCCAGCAGAGGGAGTAGGCCCTGAATGCACTCACACCCAGCCCTGCCAGCACCATTATGTATATTTACATCCCACTCAGGCACCACCAACCCATACATATATATACATATATATATACATACATGCACCTGGTCATGTACACCGATCAGTAATGTAACTTTTGCATTCCCCCTATGCTGGATATCGGAATATTTTACAATGGCAACATATATGGTGATATCAGGACGGATACCCACTAGTGAAGTGGGCACTCATGACGACTTTGTAGGGCTGCCTCGCTGAATGACCTGACAATCAGTAGCGTGACCCGGTATCCCACTCAGAAACATTATCCTGACACTGACCTCAGTCACCTTATCCTGACACTGAGCTAAGCAGTCCTTCTCCTATCTTAATAATGCAGAGTGTCATGTAAGGACATGATACTTATCTGTTTTCTGAGTCAATGGTTACATTCGGCGGCAATCGAACTCCCAACCTTCCGCCCGGGAAGCCTGCGCTAGACATATTCAGCCAGCGCGTGGTGGGACAAGACGGGTGGAGGGGAGGGGGGGGACCTGAACTAGCAGGGCATAGCGGGAAGCGGCAGCATGAGGCGGACCGTGAGGTGGCGGGGCGCGTGGGGTGACGTGCGCAGGCCAGGGCGCGCAGGGGGGGGGGGATCGGTACCGGGGACCCGGGTTGGGACTGGGGGCCTTGGAGGGGGGGGGGCGGGAGAGCCATGGCGGGATGTGGGAGTGCATAGCGGGGCAGGACTGGAGCCGTGGAAGGGAGGGGATGGAAATGCGATGGCCTTCTTCTTCCCCACAACTGCGCAGAGCGGGAGTTCTCAGCAATTACCCGCCATCGCTGTAAGGCGGTGTGTGCCGAGTCACTAAGGCCCCCCTGGAGTGCCTGGCGGGTGTTCCAGTGTCTGGAAGCACGACTCGACGAAGGAAGGGTTCTGCCCCTTAATGTGGGCAACTCTGGAAATCTGTCAAACTCCTCTCTTTCAGCCCGGCAGTCGACCACTAGGATCCGCCAACATTTTATGTGACTGGGTTTATATATATATATATATATGTATATATATATGTATATATATATATATATCTATATATATAGACATCACTGTATATAGATATATATAAGAACAAATGCTGCGCAGCTATTTTACCTACATATCTATATAACATTATATAATGCATGCATATATATATATATTTAAGAACACCTGATGCTTAGCTGCATTACTTGTGTATGTGTAGATTATCATCATCATCATGCTATCGGTTGTGATGCGACAAAGACTGCTTTCATTACTTGACTGCAGCTCTCTATTTAGCTCTCTGCTGTGAGAGTTGCATCCTTGAGTCAGTCTTCATTTCATGAAAGCTGCCTGCAAAACTGTTGAAGTGCTGCTGGCTTTTGCAAGTTACCAGCGGCACTCTCTCGGGGAGCAAATAGAGGTTTCATACCGGCAAGAACACGTCAAGACAGGCGCAAAACTATTTGTCCCTGCAGTGGCTGGTAGGGAGATGTTGGGAGTTCCACACATCAATCACTGTTTAGGGTTTCCTCCCTTGCTCCCTAGATTGGTAGGCGGAATCATGCGGACAGGGCTAGAAAAGATTGGTTCACTATTAGACGAATGTGACAAAATGGGGTATTGTGTCATGGTTCCGGTGGTCTGCTTTCTCTAGATACATATATATATATATATATATGTATACATATATATATATATATATATATATATGTATATACATATACATATTTTAATTATATATTACAACTAGTGCTGAGTAGTTATATTGTTTTCATAATAGCAGCAATCTTTGAGACCGGTGCAACTGACAATGGTCAACATCAGGGGGAGGTGAGGTGGACGAGTTGTCGCCACCGGTACAGTGTTGTATCTTCCGGAGGATAACAATAACAATAATAAATACTATTCCCTTACATTTCTTTATACTGGCATAATATATAATATAACATATACATATATATATATATATATATATATATATATATATATATATAAATATATATATATATATATTCAGCATAAACTGTCACTTGTGTGACTAATTAGCTCATTGTTATCAGCAAAGGCGCCATGCATTATTGCTTCTCAGAATATAACTGTTTATGCAGTGTACACATTGTATATATCACCAGGTTCGGTGCCGTCAAGCTTAGCCTCACCATGTCCTATTATCAGTCATACCGTTCACATTGTGCTTGGTTAAAGGGAATGAATCTCCACACCCCTCGCCGCAGACACCCACACCACACACCTCACAGCCCACATCCCACACCGCAGGACTCCATACCCTGGACTCTACATCCGAAAACCCCACACCCCACATCTGACATTCCACACCGCACACATCACCTCTCCACACTCCACGTCGCACATTAAACATTCCAAGTCCCACACCATACACCCATAGATCCCCACACCCCACTCGCCACACTTCATAGCATACAACCCACACTCGACACCCCAAACCCACACCGGAAACCTTCCCTCCTGCAATGCATACACTACAAATTACAATATCCACAAGGTTTCTCAATAGAGCATTCAGCCCGGATCGAGAAGAATAAGGAGGAAGGCAATACCTTTGTTTCTTTCTTGGTATCTAGGCGTCCTATCACCGTATAATATCATGGCAGGATCCGTAACGACTTGTGACATCGCACACCCTTGGCAACTGTTATTAAAGGGAAGTCGTACAGAGAGACCAGGCCGCTGAACCATGACCTACTACCCCATTCTGTCACATTCGTCTAATAGTGAACCAATCTTGTCTAACCCTGTCCTCGTGATTCTGGCCTACTAGGCTAGGTAGCAATAAATATCAATTTATTTTCTAAGTCGATGATATGATTTTTAAGGTCAGTCCAGGATGGGTACCGACTTCTGACAGTGCGCACTCATGGCTATGTTATAGTGCTGCCCCACTGAGAAATGAGGCCGGCGGCACCATGATCGTGTATCTAACTTAGTCACCTTATCCTTACATTGAGCAAACCAGTGTTTACCCTATCCTAGTAATGCTAAGCACCATGCATGGAAGCGACAAGACTACATTGTATAAGTCATTGGTTTGACTCGACCGGGAACCAACCTCCCGACCTACCGTACGCGAGGCCCGCTCTCTACCGATTCGGCCACCACGCCCAGTAGTGAATATGGAGTATTCTGCTTTAAGTTATGGTGGTGGCTTGGTTGAACGGCTCAAAGAAACATAATCCCATGGCTGGGCCAATAAGGACAATGAGATCCTTTCAGCACCGTCTTGATCAATTTACTTCTCGACTGAGACAGAGTATGAATGAACAAACCTTGCATGATCTGAGCCAATTGCAGAATACAGAGTAGACAAAGCAATGACTCCTTTCCAAAGGAGATCTGTGTCCGAAAAGTGTGTGAGTGTATCCGAAAAGTGGGTCAGTGTGCTCATGGGGCTTTTTGGTTTAAATGTTTGAGTGGCTCGAGGAAAAATCTGAAAGTGCACACACGCATTCTGCGACAGATGGCAGCTTTCCCAAATTGTTATGCCAACAATGGATTCGGTATAAGAAACTACCTCTGGACTGTCAACGCCCTCTCCAACAATTGAGCTAAACGTTGGATTCAAACCTTCATAACTTATATTTGTCTTCATTGCTACTTTATTTCTTCATTTCTCCGTAATCATTTTATCATGAGACAACTGGAATTCTAATAACCTCCAGGCAAACATCTGTCTTAAACTACATTATTGTATTGGCGTTTACAGGGACTTGCGCCTGAACTCTTCGACACTATATATATTCCATTGTAAATAAACTGCATGTAATTTCACTATCACATGATGAAACAGAAGGGATATGGTATCCACCACTCAAATCCATACTCAGTGACTTCATTATGACCGTGATAGCAAGATGACTAGATGGAATTGGCATATATGTTAAATGATTGGACTCACTGAACCTGGGAAGGTAACCACAATCTATGGATGACTCGCACACACGTCCTCACTTTAGAAGAGCATTCACAGCTACACACCAAAGCCATCACTTGACAACTGGGGATGATTGCGTTAACTCTGGCTAATGCCTTCCAATATATATGCAGTTAATTATAGGTATATCACAATGTGATGGAGATGACCTGGAAAGTCCTTTCTATCGTATCCAAATTGGCTTTCATTTGAAATACACTTCCGGAAGTAGGATCAAGGAAAACTCCGCATCAATGCCGAGCTGAAGGTTCATTATGTACATTACCAAACTATCCCTGGTGTATCGGAAACTAACCCGCTTGGAACACCATTGTGTAGAGCCGGTATTTAAGGTCCATCAAGTTGTCGTGAGTAGCCGGGATTGACGGTGTTATCCAGAGCGCCTCCTGACTTTGCATTGTATATCGACTAGGCAGGACTCACGGCTGGAACCTACACGGCTGACCTCTCCGATCTGAGCTGCTCTGGCTCGGATAAGGTGGAGCTGCCTGCTGGCCCCACCCGCGCCCACCCGCCCGGCCCCCCGGCCCCGCCACCCCCGTCCGCCCGGAGCCCCGCCCGCCCGGTCTCACGCAGCAACTGTTGCCTTCGGCGCATCAATCACTGCCAGGCGTAATCGATTAATTTGACTCACAGATGGGCTGGTCAACCCTTTAGTGGAAGCCGTTCATGGAATAGGCATTACACAGACTTGTACCCTCGCCGCTTGTCGACACGGCAGCCACCAGCCGCGCCTTCCTCCCCCGCCTCCCGGCTGCCTCCCCCCGCCGAATCTCCGGCATCCTTACCCCGGTCTATGCGCCCTTCCTCCCTCCGCCCACGACCCGCTCCCATCCAACGCGGACCCGCCCGTGACTCGGAGACTTGCCCCATGTCCACTTGTTGTACTGATGAGAGCAGGAGCCATCGATTGTATGCCTGACCACTCCCTTCACCCTACAGTGGATAGGATGGACCGGGGTGAGGGATGGGTGGGGGCATGTCTCCAGATGTGTGTGTGGGGGGGGAGGGGGGAGGGGGGCTGGTGAGACATGAGAGCTGGTCTAGTCAGTAGAGTATGGTTGAGGTGGACGGACAGTGTTGATGTGGAATGTGAGCAGATTGCCGGGGGCATTGAGGATATTGATCGGTTAGTTGTGGCATCCTGGCTACTTATGGATTGAAACATGGTAGTGCGGTAGTGCATATTTATATTTAGGATGGTTTCCTGGCGACAGACAATAACACACATGCCTAACACATTCCTTGTAAAACTAGATATGTGCTTATTTTCCGAATATTATATATCATGCTGGATATAATAGTAAACTGACTTTATTTGAATTATATTCAACCATTGAGTATGGTAGAGTGGGTTAAATTGGTATGCCCCTGGGATGTGATCTACTTGCCTCTATACCCTAAGGAATCCCTACAAACTGCTAACAGCTAAATAATAACTAACAAGTTTAATACCTCACAGGGAAATTAAACTATGAATTAGAAGATGGTGACTTATTTATTCAGATATTCTATGAACATATATATTATATCGGATTTTATCGGATATACGGTTATTATCGTGGAGGCTGTTGATAGCGTGTCAATGCGGGGTGAAGGCTAATGTTTGAGATGATATGTAATGATTTCTGCTATATAACTACGTCTGTGTTCTAACCTTCCCATGTAAATTATGCATCTAGTGACTAAGTTTATCATTACGTAATTAATTACTACATTACTGTTCATAGTGGCTCTATTTATTTGTCAAGGTAGACGTGGTTTCCTTTGAGATTTTCAGAGGAGAATGGACCACATCCTCTGAGTGTCACCGGCAAATGATTTATGTGACATGATCTTCATTATACTAAGCAAGCTAAAACAATGCCAAACTCTCCAAATCATTATAATATGCAAATTGAAATACTTCCTACCTGGAAGGATATGGGTTCTCCGTCAATCGACATTATCACACATGGGAGGAGAAAAAGCTCATAAATGTCCACCATTGCGCGTTGGTCGGTTTGTTGTCGGTGTGATTCCGCTGGACAGGGTTATGCACATATATACGCTTCAGACCCGGAGACCAGACAAAATGTAGCAGGACTATCCGGGCAAGCTAAAACAATGGCAACATCTCCAAATCATTATAATATGCACATTTAAATACTTCCTACCTGGAAGGATATTGGTTCTCCGTCGATCCACATTATCACACGTGGGAGGAGAAAAATCTCATAAATGTCCACCATTGCGCGTTGGTCGGTTTGTTGTCGGTGTGATTCCTCTGGACAGGGTTATGCACATATATACGCTTCAGACCCGGAGACCAGACGAAATATGGCAGGACTATCCGGGTACCCTGAGTGCACTAACGTGGTCGTTACAGTAAGCCCTGCAGCGCATCCTCAGCAAGCGGCAGTCAACCAGCTGAGGCATGCTGGACATAGGGTGTCGCCGATATGTTAGCAGTAATGGGTTTTATAACCGGCCAGGGTGCATTCAGCATGTTCACCATTAGCATATGGGTCACTCTCCTGAAAACTGGTCAGCATGGGATGGGATTTTAAAACATCAATAAAAAACTTCCTACTTATTTATGTCCTTATACTTTTCATATTCATGTTCAGATTTGATGAAATAAATAAGGGAAATAAAATAAGCTGTGTGCAACTTTGATCCTTTTAGTTATGAAGTGATTTTCTACCAAAAAAAAACATTTTACAGTCAGCCATTTGTTACATGACATATGCAACATGGTTGAATCCTTACTAACATCTTGTATTGCATTGATATATCAAACAAAACAGTTCCCAATTCAAAAAGGAAGTATTTATTAACATGCATACATGCTTATATTTATTAAAACAATTAGGTGATGCCTTCAGAAATAACATTACAAATTTCCGTCACAGATGTAACCAGTGGTGTCTGCATGCCACACAAATATTGTACACTCATTATTTAGTGAATCAAGCATGGCTGGGAATTACTCTTTTTGTGTATCAATATAAGCACTAGATATTTATGTATATTATGTCATGATTAATATGCTTCTAAGTATGACATTATTTAATTCTGCTTAGATTTTGATTAAGCAAACTGTGTGGTGTCCTAAACATGTGTTAAATCTGAGCAACACATGTTATACTGCCAGAAGACATAGCTTAATCATGGACTACACCTGTTTTTTTCTTTTTTTTAAATTGAGGCTGCATGTATACTGTCCATAGCATGTAAGCCCGGATAACCAGGCTTGTTTTCAATGCTGGCCAGCTGTAGTGTTGGTGTTGTCTTACCAAGCAGTAGCTGCTGATAAGTTATTTGATTGTCTGCATTTCAGTAGCAGATAGATCTGTTGGTACTTTTAGTAGCCTATGTTAGTTTTGTTTGGGCCCTCTTGGCATTGAGTTTGTGTTCTATTCTTATTACTATGTTAGTTGTTTTCTTAGGGTTCTATGTTAGTGTTTTGGCGTTTTCTTGGGAAGAGTTTTCCGCTTTTTTCTACTTAATTCTATACTAGCCTATTTTATTCTTAATCTCATCAATTTATATTTTACATATATGTAAAGGGGAGATTTCCAGCTTTCATTTGCAAGCAAAAACTGTTAAAAAATCAAACATTAGATTTTAACTCTCCATGTCACACTTCTAGCCAATTTTCAGGAGAGTGACCCATATTGATTATTCAATTTGCTGTGCTCAATGATATTATCTATCGGTCCATTAATTATGATGTGCTCCAGTAGGTTGACTTACCAGCAAGGTGTTCTAGATGCAGGTTATGCGATTGAGTAGTTGCACAATATGGGCATTCTGTAGCTAGTCTTCCCTAGTCTTGAAGGAAACATTGATGCTCCGACTCATCATTTGCCGAGTTCAGAAGTTCATGGTGGTACTCCCTCAAAAGTCTTCTAATTTAGTATAGGTTATATGTTAATAATTCACTTTGACTATATAATGACATGCTTCGTAATTACTAAATCTGGTGATACGTTGACGAGTTCTAACCTGCGTCCGTGGATGTTGCATGCTCAAGATTATAATATGGATCCTTCTCAGAAGCAGTGTACGACTTGTATGCCATGGAAGCCATAGGTGAAGACATTCCAACTAACAACAGAACACATTCCATATAATTACAGACTCTTCGTTCATATGTAGGGATACTTGAACATTTAGTTTCCACTTTTTGATTTTGATCATATAAAAATGAAGCACAATATTAAAACTGTCCATTCAACATCCCTACATAACAGGATTTTAGGCCACATCCACAACATCATTTTATCATACACCACAGAATCAAGTAAGATTTTATTGATTACAATTAAAGTTGCAGAGTCCGATGGTTTGTTTGTTTGTTGTTGTTGTTTTACGTCCTAGCAACATCTAAGGTCATATCAGGACGGGTACGACTTGTGACAGTGCGCACTCATGGCGACTTTATAGTGCTGTCCCACTGGGAAACCAGGCCGCCGGCACCATGACCTGGTATCCCACTCAGTCACATTATCCTGACACTGAGCACACCAGTCCTTGCCCTATCCTAATAATGCCGAGCGCCTGGCTAGGAAGCGACAAGTATCAATTTTAAAGTCATCGGTTTGACTCGACCGGGACTCGAACCCACGACCCCACGATCTACCAGCACGGGAGACGGACGCTCTAACTCATTCGGCCATCCCATCTGGTTCCGATGGTTTGAGTTTCTCACATTTTCTGAGATAAACATATTAGGTTGTTCATTATAATCTACCTTACTTTAGGTTCAAGTAACTTTTATTTTAAATCGCAAACTTTTGAGATATTTGAAATGGAAACATGCTAACTTAATGTTCGCAAACATGCCAAAACTCTTATCACCAAAGGCTTCTGCAGTAACAGGTTATATTAATTGACTCAATAGTCCCTTCTATGTGCCGGTACATGTTTAATAAGTGCATCAGTATCTAAAGTAGATATGTAGAATCAAATCTAGATAATTGTTTTGGTTTTGAAAATTTGATATTTTCATCGGACTATGCAGATTATCGCCTACGGGCGGCAAAAAGAGAAAAGAGTGTTGGTAGATCCAGACGCAATATGCACATTTTGACATGTTTCCCGTCTGTCACATTTTTCACATTTGTCACATTACAAAATATCTCAAGGCAGCACTTCTGTGCGCTGCCCTTTGCCACTGTGGTGGACTGTGTGTTTAGAATTAATGTTGCATATTATTGCAAACCTGCAATGCTACGAGGGAAGGGCTTACTTGATTAATAATGCTGAAGTGTCTATCATTCTGCCACTGTTAAAGATGTTGATGCATTTACTATGATTGAATACTAGATAATGTACTTAGGTAGTTGGTAGCCTGTTGTAAACAGTGCACTGCATTAGTCGTCCTTGGAAATGTAGAATTAGCCACCATAATCAAGATTCTAGGAGGTCTAGAACCTGAGATACTGGTAAAATAACAACCAATGATGGCCATTTAAAAAAAGTACTGCCATTATTGCCATGGAACAACTCTATGATGTCCCTGTAGCTAATAATTCTTCTTAGGGCATGCTCTGAAAAGTGTGCCAAATCTCATAGTTGTATCGTAAAAATAATTATCCACCACACGATCATATAAGTAAATGTTAGATCCATTTAATACGACACATTAAATACATATAGTATTGCTATCTGACTGAAGGCAGAAATGTATCGATAAGTATTTGACTGGCTAGCCCCAAATACAAGCTTTATTCATGATGTCCCATGTTCCAATCCAAATATAGAGTTACTATTAAGTGCATTAGACTAATTAGATTCCCTACAGATGCGCTGTTCCATTGCTTACCGATTATTCTGTCAATGCTCATTCCTAGAAGCCCAGCCCTGAACATCGTACTGTCTGATTCGTCTCTTACCCGCTGGGTGCATCTGGGTTTTTCTGTACCACGTGAGATGGTACATCATTTTAGATGCGCAGAATTCTGAAGTCAGTGTAATTTACTTAGCACAATCTACCCATTGTGCATTGCGTCTTTGTTCACAATTCTAAATGAAATTAGATACTGCAGGAAAATCAAAATCTCTATTTAGTTTGAGTTTTGAATGTCATGCTTTTGATGTGTGCCTATTCATTTGAGTAGGACCAGAAGTACACTAGTAGTATGACTATAGTCTTCTACGTCTGTGGTTTTATTCTTAAACTGCTGAATAATACATTGAAATTGCAGTGTATGATCAACGTCCTGGTATGAAATCCAAATAATTTGGTTAAGCGAGGTTACAATTATGGATAGACTCCAATAGGGAGCGGGACGTAGTTCAGGCACTAGCATGTCCAGCTGTGTAGGTGTGGGTCATCCGATCGATTCTGCTCAGTGGACACATTTGCAGTTTGGGTTATTTTCCGTTCCAACCAGTGGTCAACAACTGGTTCATCAAAGGATGTGGAATGTGTTGTCCTGCCTGTGGGGAAGTGCATATCAAGACGCATCGCTGCTTATCGGAAAGAGTGGCCTATGTGGCGGCAGTATGTGTCATACTGATGAAAGATTTGATATCCAGTAGCCCATGATAAAAACAGTGTACTCTAGAGGCATCGTTAAATAAAACACCCTTTCTTTTTAGACTCCAAAGATAGCATGATTTATATTTATATCACTCATTATGCCCAATGTAATCCACTAAATGTATGAATATCAAATCCTGAGCACAGAGCTGAAAGCCACACCGTATTACTTAACTTATTATCCTCAGCCTAAGGGAAATATTACAGCCTAGCAATTGTATGTTCCACCAGAACTGCGTAGACTATTCACTATAGCCTGGTAGTTATATAATGTCTAAGTAGATCCCACCCACCAGTTGCCGATTCGCCAGTCCTCGCTAGCTAGGTTCCCTTGTTATCCGCTAGGTGGCCTCTTCATTCCGGCACTGAACGGTTGGATGTAAGGCAATCATTAAGGTGGATGCTAGTAGACCCTGTGACATCAGTCTGCAGTATGTGTCGGGTTTCAATATGTTCTTTTCAAGCGTGGAATTAGGGAGAAGCTTTTATATGATAATACTAATAACAGGTGCTGTACCAACCCAACTCTACAAGAACCCGAGAGGAGGAGATCATGGTTGACGGAAACAAGCTGAACTCTGTTCCGGAATTCACCTATCTCGGAAGCACTATATCAAGTGATGGACGCATTGATGCTGAGATACAGAGGAGGATGGCCAAGGCTAGCGCATCTTTCGGCATACTACGCCAGAGACTCTGGAACAACCACCATGTGTCCATTCGGGTCAAAGGTAAGATCTACCGCGCAATTGTGCTATCCATCCTACTATACGGAGCCGAGGCCTGGACATGTACAGACAGCAGGTGAAAAAGCTGCATGCCTTCATGATGCGACATCTGCGTTCAATCATGAGGCTAACCTGGAAGGACAAAGTGACGAATAAGGAAATACTCGAACGGATGGGGCTGCCCTCTATGGAAGATCTTCTGATCAAAAAGAATCTCCGGTGGACTGGACACCTCATGAGGATGTCATCAGACAGGCTACCAAAGCAGATCCTCTATTCTCAACTGTCTTCTGGCTACAGAAAGAGAGAGGGTGCCCCCGTCTCCGGTTCAAAGATACCATCAAGAGAAACCTGAAGCTGAGAGACATTAAGACCGACTCATGGACGCAACTCTCACATCAGAGAGCTAAATGGAGAGCGGCAGTCAAGTAATGAAAGCAGTCTTTGTCGCATCGCGACCGACAGCATGATGATGATGATGAATAGCAGCAGTATTTAGTCTTCTAAGTCACCAACCCTGATTGGCTGTGTTATTCCACTAACCTGGTTCCAGTTGGTTGGTTGGTCGTTGGAGTGGTACATCCTGGCAACATCTAAGGTCCTATATCAGGGCAGGTAAAGATTTGTGACAGTGCACACCATGGCAACTGAATAGTGCTGCCCCACTGGGACACGAGGCCACCGCCAACATGACCTGATACCCCAGATTATCCTGACACTGAGCCAACCAGTACTTGTCCTGTCCTAATCATGCCAACCGACTGAGTAGGAAGCGACAAGTGTCAATTTATACGTCATTGGTATGACTTGACCAGGGTTTGTACCCCTGGGTTCAAATCCCACGATCTTCAAAAACTGGAGACATACGGTGAACTCCTTCTGCCATCCCGTCTGGTACCTCGTTACATGGTAGCTGCGGTAGGTTTGGGTTGATCTGGGGGGCGGGGTCGGAAAGTACCCAAGGAACATTGTTCCGTCCATCCTGCTTATCCCCGCCATGTAATGGTGCGTTCTAAATGAGCCATGCTTGCAGCTGCAGAGACTGAAGAGTCGGGTTTGTGTTCTTGTTCTGCAGCGAAGTTTGCGCCGCTACAAATCAGAAAAGTGGCCTAGATTCAATATACACACTTCCTTTATGGGGAGCTATGTGAAGGAGTCAGTCATATTACTTGACACTTCATGATACATAACGCAGACTGAATTATTTGGTTGAGAACATTTCTAGCCTGCTGCTTATTTATTACGGCCAAAATTTCCGATGGAGGTGACAGCGATATTGGTGCTTGGGCCATCTTGGCGGCTACTTGCAGTGGGTTTGCCACCCTGCGTGCAAACCCAAGTCGCCCAAGCCGCTGCCATCATCAGTTCGGGCAAGAGTAGCGTTCGGTGGATGAGCCGCTGCTGCCACTCCATTAATAATATTAATATTTCACATAAACTGACATCCTATTTTGTGGTTTGCTGTCAGATAAAATTTAGTATTGCACTTTACAGTTAAAGTCTATCAATTTTGTATTGAGTAGGGCATTATAGATGGGACATGGCAGCTTCTGTGAACAAAATGGTTAATATTTCCCAGATTGATGGCAGCTTCAGCTCAAATGTGAAAGTTATGGTTTTGCTCAGGCCCAAATGGCGGTTCTTACCGTTTGTGTCTGAACCATACATATATTGACAGGCGATGCAATTTGCGAAGAACTGGTGTGACATTTGTGGTGGCGGCTGGTATGCGGCTGGTATGCTGGCGAGTTTGATGCGATGTTTATGTACATGGTCGGTGAGAGGGGTGGCATGTTGCTGTGGACATAAATGCAATTTACTATCACTGTGGTCCATGACTTATGCGGTAATGTGGTGCGACAGGTGTTGTGTAGTATATATATATATATATGTATATATATATAAAACGGGAAGACTAAATGTGTATGGATCTTGGTAGTATTTTAGCTTTCCTGAGTTTGTTCTCAGAAAATTGGCCAGTGATTTTGAATACTACAGTCCACATCTTACTGTGTTCAACTTCACATAAGCTATAGTTAACTAACTTCACCAACCCAGTTATGTGTCTCGTTGTTTTTTTTATGGAGCCAACTCTTTCTCCATCTCACTCCCTCTCTCTCTCTATACACGTATGTATATATATATATATATATGTGATGTATAACGCATTATGCGAGTATAAAGGCGAGGATATATAACTCATACCACTACTCTTCTTGTTCTTGTTCCTTTGTACTGTAGCCGGCCTTTATATATATATATATAAATTATATACACATTATGTATATGTATGAGTGTAGGTATATCCCCTGAAATATCGCTGTGTCCCGAAGAAATTCAAACTCATTGTACTCATACCATATTCGGGTAGGTCACTAACACTTACATGTACAGCGCTGAGAGCTCTGAGGTCATCGAAGTGCCGCTACGCCATGGCAGAGTACCAACTTTTCTGAGCCTTTATTGAAAACGAGGCAGCGTGTACTCAATAAGTCCATTGAAGAGTACCCACACAACACCCGCCACCAAAACTATGCCTCATTCCTGCCCCGTCCTACCCCCTCATCGCCATCCCAACCTGCCCTTCACACACTTCCTCCCTCCCCCTCCCTCTCCCTTCCCTGATCGCCATCCCAACCCCACACACTACCCCCGCCCCTTTCCCCTTCCCCCTCTCTCTCCCATCAACCTAACCACCACTCGAACCACCACCAGTACACCCACTACCATCACCACCTCCTTCCATCCTCACAATCATCAATGGCCTATAATCGGTGAATACAATTACTGGGTCACAATACCCCCGAGGGTTGCTTTGCCCGGCTCCCGCCCGGAGTCCCCTCACCTTCACCCCGGCCCCGGGTGTCCCCGTGCACTAGGCCGGGCCACCTGACGACCGGGCCCGGCACCTGCCAATTGGCCATACATCGCACCTGGTTAGCCTTGCAGCCCAATAACCCCGCAGAAGTGTGCCCCCGCCGGGTAGTTAACCCTAACCAGGCGTCACCTCTCATTTATTCCGCCCACATTTCATCAAGTCACCCAGACAGGGCGGCATTGCTAAATATTCACCTGATATTTCCCCAAGAATACATCCATCCACCCTAACAATTAACATCTTTGTTTATCCCGACCAGTATTTTAGTTGTTGTTCTGACAGGACACTCCCAATCCACATTGAAGAACATTGGTGCCACTGGCTTATATATTTGCATTTGGTGGTGTGGATAAACTACAGCTGTGTTCTGTAGGCTATGACAGATGAGTCCGTTGGGAAACAATATCCTGAGGCAAGCAGCTGCTAACTACCTATTAGCAGTTCTTCCAGGAACTTTCCTTATTGTCACCCCATATCTTACACCCGACTGGGGCACAAGAGATGAACTAGGGTAATGCTACTGTATTGAATATCAGCTCCATTATTTCAGTATCGTACATACAATGATTAAGCAACTTATTGATTCCGTTCCTTGAAACATTGCAAGTTGACGCTCGGTTAAACAAAATATATATATTTCTCATTTCAATTGCAGTGACATCCGGAGGGTATTACGCAATCGACATACAGGTGAGTGCGCTACATCTTGCTCAACCTAGAGTTAGGTCTGCGAAAGTGTTATTGGAATTTACTTATAATTACATTTACAGCTGATATTCAGAAATCATTGGGAATGCAAACATTGGAAATAAGGAACGTTTGATTCAGGGATAGTCAAACTCACAGCAGATGAGTAACCTAAAACCATTATTGTATTGATGCGCGAAAAGGAAGAAAGCAGAGGCGGGGGTGGAAAGAAAAGGCGTTTTATTGGAACACCTCAACATCACATACAAGCTATACAACAACAACATGCGGAGAGTAAAAAGAGGAAGCTCATAAGGAGCGATAAAGTATAGCGATAAAGTATAGCTTAACTAGGAGCTCAGGGGAGCTTAGTGTTCATGGGGAGGGGCGCCGAGGAGCCCTCGACCAACAAGTAGGATAGAAAGTTGGGTGGGTGGGTGGAGAAGAAAGAGGTGCAGCAGGGAGGATGGCTGGAAGGCGAGTGACTGAGGGAGGCCGGCGGGCGGCCTTATGAGGGAGGGATCGGGAAGGCGAAAGGCGGGGGAGGTGAGAAAGCGGCAGGGCAGGGCGAGAAGGGCGAGGGAGAAAGCTGAGGGAGGGATGACAGGGCAGGTGAGAAAGCTGCGCGGCGGCAGGAGGCCTTCCCTCGCATCAAACGCAATGCAAGCATTATGACCAATGGCACATGTAATTGGTAGCTCAAGTATAGTCAAACTCACATTAAACAATGTCGGATATAATAAGGCGATTTAGTAATTATATTAATGCCAGGAAGCAAAATCGCAGAGAGAATGCAAGTATGTAAGATCGTAGTGAAATTCAGGTCAGATGAACTAATTTAATATATTTAATCACATCAAATCCGTATTGCTGTACAATCCCAATATAGATGCACCGATGTTCATATTATAACTGCATTTTATTGTTGTTAATTAAAATCCACTCTCAGTGAGTGTTTGATTGGAGTCTATCCACAACCCTGTCTTGGATAATATCCAATTGTCTCAAATGTTAGCATTGCATTTGATTTGAATGATGAGTCATGATGCTTGCCAGCCAGCAGCTGTACAGGAAATGGAATGTATTCATAGCCCTCCCTGTACTGCTTTGTGTCCAATTGGCTGCAACACTATCCTCACCCCAGCAGCTGTGCTTTTAGACTTGACTTTGACTGGGCATCACACATTGCTCCCGCTCACCGTTCCCTCCTCACTTATCGCCGAGCTGGTTGGAGGGACGGTGTTCGAGTCTGTGGCTATGTAGGTAGGCTAAAGTGAAAAACAATACTGATGGAGAGCAAGAGAGAAAGTAAAGCAAAAGTAAGAGTGAAAGCGAGAGTCCAAGCCCCTCTGGTTTATTATATATAGTTCATGGATTCTTGGTATAGGATCATGCCATTCACTCAACTACTAGGGAAGCTGCATTCCAAGTTGCTCCAATATGGACTCAGCATTTCTGGTTACCATGACCACCAGTGGTCTGCCCACCACCAGAGCTGGTTGACATGTGGCCAACACCAACCTTGACCCCTGTGTGCATTGACCCCAATCTCAGCAGAGAGCCAGGCCCTGAGTGCACTCACCCAGCACTGCCGATCATCCCTATGTCTATAATTACCTGCCCCCGAGCATGGGCCAAGCCATATATATATACACAACATACATATACACCCACTCTTGGCCAGCCACACAGAATAATAACAGAGGATTTCCATTTCCCCTTTCTGCCGATTATCAGAATATTTTACTTGGTGACACAAAACCACCGTTCTATAATACTATGACTTCTCTTTTCTGCCCACCACCATACCATACGGGATAACCAAAAGAGATAAGCATCCGTCTCCCCTTTTGGGTTTGAAGACAATTTGAGTCAAACTAATGACTTAACAAATGATAATTGTTGCTTCCTACCCAGGTGCTCGGTTTTATTCGGATAGGGCCATAACTGGTTGGACCAGTGACAGGATATTGTGACTGAGTGCGATATCAGGTTATGGTGTGGGTGGCGTTGTATCCCAGTGGGGGTAGCACTGTAAAGTCACTATGAGTCACAAGTCAGTCCCATCCTGATATGAATTTAGAACTTGCCAATTGCAATTACTCTTCTGAATTCCCTTTCTTGTCCTATTAAAGTTCAATAGTCCGATAAAAGTATCAACTTTTCAAAACCGAAAACATTTAGGCCCTCTCTATATTTGATCCGACATATCTAATTTAGACACTGATGCACATATTAAGCCTTTACAGTTTCTTGCTGCATAGAAGTGAATGCTCCGGCATTTTAATAGAATATATTACTGCTGAAGCCTATGAGGTCAGACTGTTGCAATGCTTGCCAACATTAACATTAACTCCAAACTTAGCCATTTACAACAAAAGTGACTTCAAACTAAACTAAAGCAGATTATAACTATCAACTTAAAATGCATCGGACTATGCAACTTTGAGCAAACATCCAAAGATGTGTCTTGGTGACGTGATGACAATGGGGAATATTGCGCCTAGAACACATTTCAAACTCACACCTCGTGCATACCAGTGTCGCGGTTTCAGTTCTCTGCCAGTTTCAGTTCTCCGCATCGCTTCAGCGCATGCATAAAAATTGAACAGCATCGTCTGCGCATGTGTCAACATCGAGCCAGATTCAAACCGTCGCTGATCGTCGCAAATCGCTGCACTCATACTGTCACTATAGTGTCAGTCTCACTAACCTTATAATTTTAATAAAATCTTTTCGCTAACACTGTTTTCTATATGTCTACCAAGCGACTTGTTTCTCGGTGGTGTGGTTTTAGAGATATTTCACTTTTTCTGTATGAAGATTGCCCACGACCATTGACAATGCCTTGACGATGCTTTTCGATATTGACGCATACGCAGAAGCGATGCGGATAACTGAAACTGGCAGAGAACTGAAAGCGTGACACCGGGCGAGGATCCGCCATTAAACCACATTGATTCCCTGAAGCCATCACCCTATCCCCGCTCCCTAGCTATATGGCTCCTTGCCTGACAGTTCAGTGCACACTAGTAGACCTGTAATTGCTAATATATAAGTACAGTAGTGCTATGAGTAGAAAACTGCAGTAAAAGCATTATTTGCTGTGCATTTCCCTTCGCTGTAGGATCTGTTAGATTTTACTTCTTTCCTCGTCCCTTCTCCAAATGCCGCTTTCCCTGCACTACTAACGGCGAACTTCTGAGTAGTACATGCAAAGTGGGATGTTCCGCAGGCCTGCGCAGAAGACAGCACCCTCCCCCCCGCCCCCCCACAATAACCTCCATCTCTTCCATTGGCTTAAAAACGCCTCACACAGCCAGGCGCCCATCGTGATTAATTACACGGAGCCTATTTTTGTCTCTTTTGTGTGTGCTGCTCTTATGAAGCACTCTCAATCCTAATAAATACTGATAATATACATTAGTGTCTATGCTGCGTAGTGTATAAACCTAAGCACCTAAAGTAATGTTTGGAACAGGTCGACTCCATCGGTCTTCTAGATTAAATATTAAGTGGCGTTGCATGATACACATGGTGATAGTTCACAGGGTGTGTGGTTGGGGGTGTGTGTCTTCCGTGACTAAGAAGGAGGTTATATCATTAGCGCACTGAGAACTATAAACATGTCACCCCTCACTATCTCAGGTGGAACGGTGTAATATGTTTCTCATAACGCCTCATGCATGATGTAACAATACATCAATTCACTCTTATCAGGCAGGCTGGCCGAATGATTTGAGCGTCCGCCTCTCAGTTTGGGAGAACGTGGGATTCAAACACATGGCTTCGAACCATGGTCCAGTGAAACCAATGACTTACAAAATTTAGAGTTGTTGCTTCCTAGCGAAACGCTCGGCACTATTAGGAAAGAGTAATGCCTGATTGGCTAAGTGTCAGGATAATGTGACTGAGTAGGACATCAGGTCTTGATGGTGGCAGCCTGGTTTGCCAGTGATGCATCACTATAAAGTCATCATGAATGCGCATTGCCATAAGTCGGTAACCATGCTGATATGAGCATATATGTTGTCAGGACGTAAAACTCAAATAACCAACCACCCAACATCAATTTACTCTAGTGCATGTATTGTATGGGTATAGCAAAAACGGTCATTACCGATACCCCCAGTTACTTATGCGTATCATATCAGTCTGCCATTGAGGGGCTTAAGATAATATCCTTGTTAGGGTAATGTCCGCAGTTTTAAGCTTGATCACGTTTGTTGACAGTGTGCTCTGTTTAATCAGCTGTACCTTGTCATTCGATGTCCGCTTCTATTAGCGTCCATAGAAGGTGTTGCCACTGACCCCTCCTTGTTGATGACCCTAGTAAAATAGGCAGCTCCGAAAGTAAATGAAGAAAGTGATATTAGGAAAGTTGGCTTGTCACCATATGAGTGGATGATAAACAAAATCGTGAGCGTATTCACATTTTTGATTCGGGTAAGAAATTGTTAGTCGATTGAGGGTGCATGACATCTTGGCAACATTGAAGATCATATCAGTATGGTTGCCGGTTTGTGACAACGCACATGTATTGCGATTTCATAGTGCATCCTCACTGGAATACCAGACTGCCATCATCATAACCTGATATCCCACTCAGCCACATTATTCTGAAACTGAGGCAAGCTGTCCTTGCCATATCCTAACGATGCTGAACTCTTGGCTAGGAAGTCACAAGTGAAGTGGGCGAGACTACTCGCCTTGTGGCATTCACGGGCGTGCGCCGATTAACCCGTATTTGGCAGACCGCGAATGCCAAACCCTAACGGGGCACCGGGTTTCCGGCCGTAAAGCGTTGCTAGGAGATGCAAACTGCGACTCGCCTGGCAATGAAAGGGGGGTCGGGCGTTCGGACCCAAACCGATCAGACGTCTTGTATGACACTCTGATGTTTCAGCCGAGATTTAGGCCTATATTATCGAAATTCTGAAGTTGTTTGACATTAAATATTAGGGGAGGGGTTTGCAATATGTTTCTACACTATGTGCTTTAATCAAATGTTAGTTTGGATAAGAATAAACAAAGCCGTGAGCTCTTGGAAAAGTAAATTGGAACGTTCCTTGCATTCTTTACTGTCCTCCAGTTTTCTATGGAGTAAACCGCTATGGTTGAACTTAACATTGGATTGCTTTATATATATAATCAAGGGCCTTGAGCCTAACTAGGCCTCATGCAGTTCCTTAGCCCATCTGCGGGGAGACTAAAACAGACATATAACAGAATTAACATATAGATCTTTTGGCTAAAATAAGACAGTAACTTAGGCTGATTATCAGTGACAGTGGTAGTGACAGTAGCGCATCTGCTTAGTTCTGAATCAATTTAAACATATTAAATACACCGTAAGGCGAGTAGACCAGCCAGTTAGTTGAAATAACGAAGTAAATGCTTTCGGCCGATAAATACGGGAGGGGGCAAATCTCTGTATTTAGACGATACTCTGGCTGGCCGACTTTAGCCCGAGAAGAACACCGACGGACACGGACTACCTGCAGACGGGACTAGGGGCAGCGGCGGCCCGCGGCCGGCCCAGGAAATTCACATGGAAATAATTATATAAATTAACACGAAGGCTTGCCTTAAGCGGGGGTGGAATAGCCGACGGTTAAACAAGTCATCGGTTTCATTCCACCAGGGTTCGAAGGTAAGCAACTAGAGAGATACCTGAGTAATGCATTAAGGCTGCATACTCCGATGCAAATATTAAACATTTGTCACCTGTCATATTGAGGCAATTGAACAGAACCTGTTACTGCAGAAGCCTATAGGGTCAGAATGTTGACAAGCTTGCAAACATTAATTGTTAGCCAATTAAAATACAAGTTACTTCAAGCTAAAGAAAGTTACATTATAACCATCAACCTAATGTATTTATCTCAGAAGATTTCAGAAACTCAAAATCATCGGAGTGATCATCTTTAAGTGGCGTTCTCTGTGGCGGAGTGGTTGGAGTGTCTGACATTTTTCTAGGTCAGACTCCTAATCTGAGGGTCGGTGGTTCGATTCCCCATGCCTCCAGCCCTGCCAATTTGGATTTCCACCGCTGTGTATAACTTACAGCGTCATCAAAGGCCGGGTGCTCTGATACCATGTCTATGTGGTGTGGGAGGTTAACAATCCCTTGGGTCTGTAAAAGTGTAGGCTCGGTCTTTCTATCGACCAGCAGTGGAGTGGGGAAGACCAGTTGGCTGTGACTGGGATTTCCCCTGCTTGGGACAACTGATGTACCAAAAAGAAACACTGAGAGGCTTCCTGTCTACCATTCGCTATATCGCTATAAGCAAATATAGTAGGCTTTGGTACCTGTCTGGATTTGTTTTAAATCAACTCTATCCAAAGTACGGCTGGTGGACAAACCATACATGCATCCGAACAAAAATTCCTTCAGAAGGAATTAGCTATGAAATTGGTGGTTCCAGCATGCAATGTTCATCAATAGTGAACTAATGTTGAGAAAATAATGGGGAAAAAACGAGATGGCGGCCATGGAAAACACTTTGAAAGCCTATTAATGTATATTATTTAAGAAATGAGTCACCCCAAAATGATGCCTCTGATAAAGAATCATTTGAACCATGTAATATATTATGGAATATCCTATCTCTCACCTATTGACTTACCCGCCCCATCCTCTGAATATTTTGGCCGAAATGGACAATGCCGATACATCAGACTACAGGGAAAGGTGACTTATCGGAAAAACATGCAACGTTAGCAGGTTCTTGTCTCGGATAGACGTGGTGAGGAAAGGACCATTTCATAGCAAGAACAACATTAAAAAATAGACCATGTGTCGAATATGCTAGCACTAGATATGATGCCGTCTAAATCCAACATGATTCATTGCGCTTGGCGGTGATGCGGTGTGTGGTTTTGGTAGGGTGACCCGGTTGCGTAGAGAGGGGGCAGTGAGTGGTGGTGTTGCGAGTGGTTTACGCGTTTCTAGACCCGGTAACAACGTAGAAAACCGAGTGACGGACGGTGGGGCTTTTATAGCGGTGAGACACGCTGCTACCTTAGCGACCGCGGCCAGTCAAGTCATGGGCTAGCACATATTTACCACCGCTCCTTTAATATTGCACTCGATCTCCGCTAGGGGGCGCCACCGTACACCCACACCAACAAAAATGACCCTCCGACCTAAGTGGGTGCTGAGTATGGGCGCGGTATCGCGGGTTGGCCGTATGTATGCGATGGGTGATGGAAAGGAGAGGATGGTGGGTGTGGGTGAGTGAGAAGGGAGGAGTAAGGGGAGGAAGAGAGTAGTAGGGGGGGGGGGGTGCTGATGGGTGCTGCCTGCTCACCTGATGCCCGCCCTGGCATTGCGTATTCATGCAGGCTCCAGCGCCCTGGTTCCCCTAGGACGGGCTGCCACCGCTTCATGAACAACCATTAGACCCAAATAGCCCTCATGTATATGCACTATTTATTCAGCATGCAAACGCCCACGCTTTGTGCGTTGATTCACTCGCCATGTGCTGGCGGTGTGCTGGGTGTGCCAAAACGCCGATGCATCGATACACCGATACACCCATCGGTTGATTCTGATATGTGGCGATGCGCCGATTCTCCCGATAGACCACTGCCGATGGGCGGTTGTACCCCTGTCCCTATACGCCGATATGCCTCGCCAGCCATGGCCTGATGGTTCCATGCGCTGATTCGCCCATACGCCGATTCGCCCATACGCCGATTCGCCCGTACGCCGATTCGCCTGTGCCCCTATGCGCCCTAGCGCTCATGCGTTCATTGGCGCAGGCGATCCTGCGCCCTCGCGCCCGTGTGATCTAAAGCTGAGTCGCCCATGAACCCATGCGCCGATCGATTGATCCACATATATGCCGATATGCTGATATCCCGATGCACCAATACGTTGATGTGCCGGTCGGTTCCTTCCTAACTTCGCCGATACGCCGATGTGCCGATCTGCCGATGTGACAATGTGCCGATGCCCCAATGTTTCGATATTTCGATGCGTCGATGCACTGCTGGGCCGATGCGCAGATATTCTGATATGCCGATGCACCAATATGCCGATGCACCGATGCGCCAATGTGCCAATGCTCCAATGTGCCAGTGTGTTGATGCACCAGTGCATCGAAGAGCCCGTCCTGCAGATGTGCCCTAGCCCGCGTTCGCCGATACGCCGATGCGCCGACGTGCTGATGCGCCGATGCACCAATGTTTCGATGTTTCGATGCGCCGATACTCCAATGCGCCGAGGTGCCCGTCCTGCGGATGCGCCCTACTCTGCGGATTCGTTCACTCGGTGTGCCCACGATCGCGTCCTATTTGGAACTGGAGTGAAGTGAGGGGGTGGCAGGGGGCGGTGCGTCACTTATGTGGGGGTGGAGACCATGTTGATACATGGGGCAAACTCTTCAATCATCGCCCCACTGATGTAAGGCATCCCTGATATTGTCCCACTAGGCTCGATTAGGGCCCCCCCCCCCCCTGGTGATATTATCTTAGCCAACAACCAGTTTGTGGGACCTATAGAGCAAGGCGTGTGAGGATGATGAGCACAAATACGATGCGAGGTCAATATATATATATATAGATATACATCCGGGGGAGGTGAGGTGGGCGAGATGGTGCCATCGGTAGAGTGTTGTATCTTATGGAGGATAACAATAATAATAATAGTAATAAGTAATATCCCATATATATCTTTATACTCGCATAATGTTATACATTACATATATATATATATATATATATACATATATATATATATATATGTAT
Organism: Branchipolynoe longqiensis; assembly: GCA_030323885.1. Classification (NCBI taxonomy): domain Eukaryota; kingdom Metazoa; phylum Annelida; class Polychaeta; order Phyllodocida; family Polynoidae; genus Branchipolynoe; species Branchipolynoe longqiensis. The sequence goes on along the minus strand of CM059191.1, from coordinate 87,500,010 downwards.
ATTCCTGCCCGGAAGACCTCAAAAACATGGTTTGTATTATTAATATTAATGTTCGCCGGCACAGTGAGTGGTGGTTACAGTGTGAAGCACATACGTTCACCAGAGTTGAGCATACAAATTAGTTCAGCAGATACAAAGGTCATGGCTATAAAATATGGCATGCATGTGCTTTATGCAATACAGCAAAGTGTGGACTCATCTCAGTGAATATATTTGTAGATATTGTAGATGTCAAATACCGGTATATGTACGGAAATTTAGTAGTTTGGAATGATTAGGTCTACAAGAAGTCACCATCATTGTAAATGGAAATTGTTTGCTGGAAAATATAACTTATTGCGCTTTCCAATTAAAGTCTATCAATTTGATATTGAATAAGGCATTATGTTGCGGATAATGGAGCAGCCCTAAAAAAAAGGATTTGATTATCAGAGGTGGCAGCTCAAATAGGGTGTCGTGTGTTGTTTTTTTGTACAGTATAACTAGTTATGCACATATTATTTAGGCTGCAGAGCCTCACCTATGGCCACCGGCGGGGGGGTGGGTGCTGTCTCGCCTGCGCTACCTCGGCTGCTGTTCTGTGAGCCATTGCCATCCTCCCCCGGCAGGGGGGGGGTGCGTGCTGTCCCGCTTTACTCCCCCAGCTGCTGCTCCGGTGAGCCGCAGGCTATCCACCAATCAGGAGGAAGAATTGCGGGGGAAGGCGTTTTCCGGCGGCGCAGCTCCCACTCGGTCTCCAGTCGGCCGGAATTTTGACTGAAACCTTGAGCAATGGAAACAATGTCTATCCTAATTTTTGGTTTGGCGATTACAGGGATTTGCGCATGGACTCTTCATATATACCCTATATATAACTTCCGAGGGAGTGGAGTGTACTATCCCACGAAGCAGGGCGGAGTGACGTGCGTCGTAGTACCTAATGCCACACCCTGACAGGAAGTCGAGGTGGCAAGATGTCACTGCATAGCTTATTAAACACGAGAAAGGGTTTATATATTTCAACAATTTTGAGCATATTTACCTACGCGATCCCTCTCCGGTCGAAAAAAGTGCATAGTTCCAACGATGATTGAGTCAAACCAATGACTCAAACAGTTATAGTTTTCGCTTCATAGCCAGATGCTTGGCATTAGTAGGGTCGGGCAAGGACTGCTCGGCTCTATGCCAGGTTAATGTGACTCAGTGGGATATCAGGTCATGGTGCTCGCGGTATGGTCTCTCAGTGCGACATAACTATAAAGGAACCAAGACTGCGCACTGCCACCAGTCGGTACCTGGCCTGATATGGGCTTCGATTTAGCCAGGACGTAAAACTATAACAACCAGCCAACAAACATTCTGCCACACCATTCAGCCACCCATTACTCCCTATGCTACAAATCATACTGGGAAACATCCATGTAACATTCTGTAAAGTCGTCGGCTGGCAGCTGTAGTTGTGTAGGCAGGCTAATATGAAATCACTAGAGGCAAGTAGAAGTAAGGCAGAGTATAGAGTGAAAGGTAGAGAGAGCTTGGACCCTCAGTTTTATTATCATATAGTGGTTTTAGAATTCAAGATTACATGACCAGATCCTCCAATCAATAGTATGCATTCACATGTCCACCAATCAACAGTATGCATTCCAGTATCCATATCCATGCCTTGGTTGTTTTGGCCTACCTGCCCTGTTGTGTCTGGGTGTGCAGTGATCCGTATCTAAAAGTTGAGGGGAGGGGGTTGTGAGTAGAGCTGCTAAGGCCCTATCACACTAACAGTAGTGCCCCTCTCACATTATCTATAGAATACACAATGTCTATTTAATCTAGGTATAGGATCACCAGTACTACACAATACCACATGCATTTGGTCACATTACATCATTTACCTTATATAGAACATTTGTTATCCCATATAGACCCACCAATGTATAATTATCGGAATATTTTACAATTCTTTTGAATTTCTTATCACCAACTTAGGCGTTGATTTCACTCGATATTATGCAGTCAACCACTCCTAGGCTCCGTGAAAAGGGGGACACAAAATACTATCCGGCCAAAGGCATTCTCTGGGCAAAATAGAGACGGAAAATTGTTGATCAATGCCGCGGAGAGCAAAAGGCCAGGCGGTACGGAAGCACGTCTGTCTACGCGGGAAGAAGGATACTGAGCGATGATCTCGTGAACCCTCGCTTGCACAGCGAGATTCTCCTCAGGGGCGAGGAACGGGGGGGGGGGGGGGGGGGGGTGGAGAATGAGGAGGAGGTAGGGGCAGGGAGAGGTGGTGGATGGGACTGGGGAGTGGGAGGGGGATCGGGAGGGGCAGGGGGCAGGGGGAGGGAGAGGAGGACGGGAAGTGGAAGGGGATGGGGTGGGGATGGGGGGGTGGAAGGGGTAGGGAGCGGATGCTGACAGCGCGTTCCCTAGCTATTGCGTCCTCATCATCCTTATACTAAATAGTGGGGCACATTGTAGGGCAGCATTGAGGCATACAATATTAATGGGAACCCAAAGTGGGAGGCATTGTAGTAGGAGATGAGTTGTGTTCATGTTTGTATTTTTGTTTATTTTGTCGTGTTCATATATATGCTCTATCGAATTGGAAGGTGAAGACCCCGAAACGACGAAGTGGCGCAGTGCGGCCTTCACACAGGATGGGCCATGCTGATCTCAAGTTGTACAATTGGCTTTTAGTTGGTTAGTTATTTTGAGTAAGGTTGGCTGTTAGAGTTTAACGCCCTAGCAACATCTAAGGTCATATCAGTATGGGTACAGACTTCTGACAGGGCACACCCATGGTGACTTTTTAGTGCTGCTCACATGGGAAATTAGGCCACCAGAACCATGAACCGATATCTCACTCAGTCACATTATCCTGCCACTAAGCTAAACAGGCCTTGCCCTATGATATTAATACCATGTGCAAAACTTGGTAGCAACAAGTTACAATGGAAATGCAAACAAGAGGTGATTGTACGAATCAAACTTAGATACTAATGTACTTATTAAGGAGGTGTTGCCATATAGAAGCGAATGCTGATGCACTTTAATTGAACCTGTCACTGCAGAAGCCTATGGTGTTAGAGATTAAGCATGTTTGCCAAACTTAACATAGCATGCTTGCAATTCAAATATCACAAGAGGTATCCATTCAAATTAAACATCACTTCAAAGTAGATTGCAATAATATATTTAATATATTCAATCTTAGACAAATTAGAGTAAATCAGAACCACCTGACTATGCAACTTTAAGTAATATGCAAATTTAGATAATTATTAAAACTGAAGGCACATCATTGAGAGGACATTGAACTGACGGAATCAGGTCCAGTTATTCACAAGTGTGGAGGTCTCGTTCTGCTAAGCGAATTGCCCACCACCCACGCATACTAATGATGGCGTAACTATGGAAACACGTGCAATCAGGTTATCAGGATTTTAATTCCAGCAGAACAATAAGGATGGTGGTTAGATGTGATTGGAAACGGATTAAAGTAGTATAGACCGATGGTTTTGAATAATTATTTATTTATTTTCAGATATATCCATATCAGTTACATTGCTATCGTTGATATTATAATAGCTTGAATTAATTTGAATTATAAATCCATAACTTTGGAGATATTTGAATCAAAAACATGCACACAGTATTTTGGCATGCATCTCAAGATAGGGCCACTTGCACAGGTAGTCATGCATATGTTATTTGGCTAAAGGAGCATATGTAGTCTACATAGTGCGGTACCCCTTTACTGACAGAAATGCGGCTTCAGTCCTTCGATTCATTTGGAAAATAAGTCTCAGGGGAGATGGAATTGTGATTTCACTAAAACATCTCTAATTGGACCGACCATGGGATCGACATCAAATGGTCCATTTAGGGAAGTGGTTGGTTTATGGAGTTTTTTTTATCATTACAATAGTATGTTATGCACAATTGTTTGGAACCCAAATAAAGCGAATGATATAAGGGAGTGGTCTATCTGTGGAGGTAGTCGGTGATAGACGTGTTATATGTATATTACACACAACAATCGTCAGGCAGTATATTATAATCAGAAGTACAGCCAGCTCAGAGATAGCATGTTCGCGTTCCATGGTCATTACACACCAGCTATAGCTAATTGTCTGCATGACTAATTACCGATATCTGACCCTGGCCTTGTAAGTTGTACAGTAGTGTTTTACTGACTGTATGCATCTCTAAGCTACATCATGTCCTCCCAATCCAGTGGATTATTCTCCATCTCCATCCTCTTCATTCATTGCATAGTGTGTTTGTGTGTTGTTGTTTTACGTCCTAGCAACAGCTAATGTCATATCAGGACGGGTACTGACTTGTGACAGCGCGCACTGATGGATACTTTATAGTGATACCCCACTGGGAGGCCAGGCCATCAGCACCATGACCTGACATTGAGCCAACCAGTCCTTACCCTATCCTAATAATGCCGAGCGCCTGGCTAGGAAGCAACAGGTATCAATTGTTAAGTTATTAGTTTGACTCGACCAGAGTTCGAAACCACAATCCCATGGTCTACATTGCATAGTGTGCGTACATAACTAGAGAACACACGATACATGCCACACCTTCGTATTAATGCTCTCATTGCACTTCCTTTGGCCTCTTTTCTCCCGCGTTTCCTGCACTGAGGTTTTCTCTCAGTCCACCTTATTGATCAGTAGGATGTCATACCTTTTCCACCATCCCGCCAACCTTACTGCTTACTGCTAACTGTTTACATCTCATTAAGTCAGCAATGTGCATTTTTACTCAGCAACCCTCCGCAACCATCTCACTGGGGAAAGACTCCCACACCCGAACCTACAGCTCATATCTCACCCACCCAAATCCTGCCACAGTTATCCCATCCGAAAACTTCCATAGCAGATTTCATCAAGACAATACACAACACAACTCTATGCCAACTCCAATACCCACAATGTATATATTGCCAGATTATGAATCTCACAATTCAAACATTGACAAAACCCTGGCGTGAAGGTATGTGGATCTGGGGGATAATTTGGACCCCGATGCTGTAACAAGAAGTGAGTTTGAAGGTGAATGTATAGGGGTAGTGCTAAGTTAATTTGTGGGTGATGGTTGGCTAAATGTATACGGTTACGGGCCCGAGGCTTAGCCAATAGCCGATGCGGGTCACGCCTACCGGGTCCGCTCTAGTGAACACGGTCAGAATTACATCCACACTGCGTGGTCGCAGGGATCGCGGGGCGGTACGAATCTATCACCAGGGTAACGATCATGTCCAGGCTACTCTCAGCCCACCAACCAGAGGGGAATGCCGTGAGGGTGAGAGGGGGTGGGGGCACTTCCTAATACATTCTGGCAGAATGCTGGTTGGAGTAGGATTACCAGGGTCAAAGAAATGTTTGTTGGTTGCTTCTTGGAGTTTTATGGACAGTCAAGATCTAAGGTCATATCAGGACGCAGAATAATGTAGAGCACTAATGACATAAACTAGGCTGAGCCCAAAAGTATATATGTATTCAATTGTGGTCGCATTAAAGTGCAGTCGCTAGGCATTTTTATTTGAGGGAGCAGACTTATTTGTTCGGTCGGGGGGAGGGTGGGACGGGGTGAATTGTTGGAATGTCACGAGGAACTGCGGGGGGGGGGGGGGCAGAGGGGGGGTGTAAGCTCCCACAGGGAACTTTAAAATGTACAGGCTCTGAAATGCCATGTCCAGCCATTCCCTACGATTTATGGCTGTTTCAAGTCATCTCCACCTACTTCCAGCCATGCCCAACAATGTACAGCCTTTTTGAGCCATTTCAGGGAAGTTACACCTTTCCTTGTTGCTGCGGGGGAGCTACCTTTTCGAATTGGTTCCCCAGTTAGCTAAAACCCTGAATTCATAATAAAAATGCATGCAATTGATCACGAAAGACTGACAATACAGTTATGTAAGAATAGCCGGCTTGAGACAAAAATGAGTTTGATACAAAATACTAACTAGATATCTGCGACCATTCGGAACCTTCCTCCAATAAGCCCCGGCATGGAATCCGAAGAATGTTGACAATAAATAACAAACTGCCACTACCAAGCATGCATCCATATCTAGATTTGGCGATGTACTACCTCATCACCTGACGGCTCTCGTCAGACTTTCGACACCTGCTGGACCCAGACATGGTGCCCCTGGCTTTTCTCCCGTTCCAGTTTCCCTCGGCACTCCTCGATCTACCCTGCTGCGGCTCACTCTCCACCCATTCCTCCTCTTTCACTCTCCTTCCCATGCCCTTCCCTTACAAGTACCAAACCCCATCCACTTCCCATTCCTCTATGTCTCTCCATCTCCGGTGTCAATTCCCCTGCCCCTCGGCTCGCCTTTAGAGTACCCACCACCATCTCTCTCCTCTCCGCTCTCCCTCCGCAACTTCTCGCCATATCCCCCATTCCCTCCCATCCCCCGTCCGCTACCTCCCCCCACTCCCCCTCCGATTCTTGCCAGGACCTCTTCTCTCCCTCCCCCCTCTCCCACTTCCCCAAGTACCGGGTTGTTAGTGTCATCTATGTCTTTCTTAAAGTTGCCCAGTCCGATGGTTTTGAGTTGATGTCGTTTTCTGAGATGAATGCATTATGTTAATCGTTAATAAATAAATAAATGCAAAATACACTGCTAATTCAAGCAAAGATTTAGATACAAAAGGTAAACTTTAAACTTAAAATCAAAGCTAATGACCACTAACACAGCAAGGTGAAGACATTCAGAGAAATTAGCTATTAGTAACCAAACAATTATCCAATTGTAGAACGAACAAACTCACAGAGGTTTGGGGGATGTGGGAGGATGCTTACAAAAAGAGAAATAATGCATGCAATAGTTAGCTACACAACAAGTGAAAGTGATAAAAAGAAGGGGAGTCACAAGACTATTACTCTCTAGCGCCGAAAACAAGTCATTAAACTTACCCGTTATGGGCAGCATAAATAAACCCATCACAAAAAAACAATGGAACTTTAAGTATTGTAACGATTACTCGTGGACAATCAGTCTTCCTCATTCCAATGCTCCTTGTCCTAGCCCACTTGAATCCAGTGAGTAATTTTATCTCCGACGTTGACCGAAAACACTTCGGCATCTACCACAGGTGGCAGCACTTGTAGCGAACCGGAAACGAGGCCCGAATGACGAAGCTGATGTCCGGAAGTTGCTCGTCATGTAGACAATGTTGGTTTGGTGGTTGTTGGAGTTTGACCTCCTGCCAACATATCAGGTTATATCAGGATGGGTACTGAATTATGATAGTGTGCACTCATGGCCACTTTATAGTGCTGCCCATCTGGGAACTCAGGCCGCTGGCACCCAAACTATCCCTGCTCTATCCCATTAATGACGAGCGACAGGATACAAAGTGACAGGTATGAATGTTAGAAGTAAATAATTTGACCAAAAACCCTATAATACTAAGACGGCTCACTCCCTATCTCTCCCGTGGTAATGTCAATTCTGCAGTGCCACCTTGTGGTGGGTTTGATCAACCGGCTGCTGGTTCGTGTTTCACATGTAAACACATACAATTATATTATACATGAGATAGGTAAGTATGAATACACATCAATAATAAATTGCTATGAACAAATACACATCATCATCAGCATCATCATCAGCATCGCCATCATCACACATCTTTCACATTCATATATACATTTAGACATATAATATAGCACCTGTTTAACCAAGAGAACAGCCAGTACCCCAAGTGGTGGGTTTGATCATTTTGATTACACAGTACATGCTGAGTGAGCTGTCTTAGTACTATATGGTCTTTGATTTGACTTAATCGGGAAACAAACTCCCGATCTCTTGCACGCGATGCTCGCGATGGACATACTACAAAATGTGCCACACGCCACCCGCCCAGTACACCCCAAACACTCAAGAATAGGTTATATCACAGAGAAAACCTAGCACGGAAGATATTTTAAATATGCCCCGGTGTGGATGCCCTGGACCATCACCCCTCTTGCTCCTGCAGCCCCTGCAATCCATGCTACTATATCCCAGTAAGCACTGGTTGAAAAATGTGTGTATCGTTTTATATATTCCTTATCTACTTCTGCTATCCTGGTTGGTTCAGCGTCTGAAACATCCAAAAGAAGACAAAATTGTACTCATATATGGTTGTTTTAATCCCAACATAGTTGCTCCAGGCACATGAGTAGATCACATGTACATAGTATGGACTGGCTGGTAGCGGTGGTGAATGATAGAGAACCTGTGACCTGCACCCTTATTTATAGGTTTATATCCGGGTATCAGTCAGGTGAGCCAAACTGGTACCCTGCAGCCCGTTGCTGCAGCATACCAATGCAGCCGGGTACCAGTCAGGTGACCTAGTTAGCTGGTACCCGGCAGCCCATTGGCCGCAGAGTACCAATGCAGCCCTCACTTGCTTGGTTGCATACATCACCAGACAATTCCCAAATATTTGACTTGGTGATCTGGGATGTTCTCATACAACAAGCTGGACTTGAATGAGAGCATTTCAAACCGGAAGTGGGAAAGTGGCGATGCGCAATGCAGGAAGTCTGTGTCAAACGGAGATGGACCACTGGCTAGCCCAAGACTTCACCGACTGATTCAACACTCTATGAATACGGATCACTATAATGGATATATTGTATATGTAGTACATCGCATGACAGGCCTATTTCGCAAAGGCTATCTCTAGTTACTAGTATTAAAATGGACAAAGGCTATTTTCCTGATAATTCTGGATTTCTTTCATAGTCGCAATATATGAAATGATGATCAGAACGATTCTGTAGCGCCTCAGACTGGTGAGACCAGTAAGTCCACCAGCGAGCAGCGCACTGATTTCCGGAGGCAATCTTATATCTAATGCAAATCAAATAGGTGATGGCTATCTTCACTATCCAGGCAATCATATGATGGAACTGAACTTGATTGATTGATGATTGGTGCCCATTGTCTCAACTATCAGAATTCATAGGCACAGTTGAAATGCGTTAAGATGCAATCGTCCACGTCATTTGCCTCTTGAATGGCCGAGCTGACGAAGCTGCCAAAGTGACCTTGAATGGTGTTGTTTCAGCTGAAAGGAACCTCACTCTAACCTGAAATACCCCGTTTCTCATGCAGAGGAACTCAATATTGCAACATGCATGGGGCAAGCATGCAGACACCGATATGCATAACATTACCTCATGGATATGCTGGGTGTTGGTGTGTTGAAGTGTCCCTTTCTTGATGCGAAATTGCCCGAAGGCTGAAATGTATTTTTACTCAGCTGATAACTTACCTTTGGTGAGTATCTACTGTCAAGATCTACTAATAGTCACATACATTCAGCTTGAGTGTAGAGAATGTATGCTAATAGTGCGGTATGTAATGTAAGGAAAACAGCTCCCGTAGGATTTTTGTGCTAAAATAGATTTTTGGGCAGTTCTGGCTTCAATAGGGTTCAGGCAAACAGAAAATGATGGGGTCCAAATTTTCAGACCCCTCCCCCCTTTGTGGGGGGTCATTTCCATTTTGAGGCCCCCCGCAACTGGCCACCTATCTCGGGAAGTTATTGACCAATTTTCATACTTGAAGTGTCGATTTGTAGGTTTTCAGGTAACCTGAGTTGATTTGTAGCACATACAAAGCAACCAGAAGTTTCCTTCTTGCACTTCCGGTCAGTATATAGGGTCTCGCTCCGTATCCTCAGCATGTATGATCAGATTTTCACAATTTGTGAGACTTTTGTGAAGAACTCTGAGCTGATTCATTGCAAAGTTCCTCTGGGAGGGTTATTGAAGTATTTGCTGGCAAAACTGTCAAATCCGACATCAAAATTCCGAAGAATCAGTATGCTATTCTTCGATGTCCATATCTGGAGTATCCTCCCGAATAGTATTTGCACAGTCACCGGCATAGCATTTACAGAGTGGAGTGCAGGGCAGGGCATTCTTCAAGCAGCTACACCTAATTCTCTTGCACCCTGCTTTGCAGCCACATTTGACGAGTACAACTATAGCTCTTTCTCCAATTTCCATCCATTTTCTTCAATTGGAAGCAGTGCCAGACAATTATCTGGGTATGATTTCTCCCGTGTTGTGATGTAGTTTGCCTGGATGATATGTGGAAGCAATGCAGCATGAGTTGGTGGAAGCATCTCGCCTTCCAAGTTCTTTGACTGGAACAACTCCCACCTGAGTGATGGTAGGGTTGTTGGACCTTTTGAACTGTAGACGCGGCACAAAAGTCTCCAATGCCATCACCTGTGTGGGAAGCTTGCCATCGTTGATCTCATCATTTGGTAGCAGTGCAAGTTGGCATCACATCTTTCTTTACTAATTTCTCTGGTTGGTGTATGTGTTCTTTGAGTGAGAGTAAAGCGTCGTCTGGAGCGCTGTCATTAGGATACTCTTCCTGATTTGATTGAACATTACAACCCTGGGTCGTGGCCACCTCCATGTTTTCATCAGTTCCAAGGTAGTTTGTAAGTGCCCAGGTGTTAGTGAAATCTTTGGAAAGTATATTCTTCTGCTTTCCCAGTTTGTAGACCTCAAATCTCAATGGGGTTGTTTTGATGATTGGGTCTTGCACCATGTTCACTTCAAAGGCCAGATGTGTCTGTGAAACAAGCTTTTCTGGTATTTCAAGTGGTCGGTTCATCAACTCCCCATCTTCATCTTGCTGGAACATAACAATCACTGTTCCATGGAAGGTTCCTTGCTAAGTTGGTGTGTCTTCCAAGAGGTCAATATTATCTAGCACAAACCATGTGTTCAGACCCTTCTTGGCAAAGTCTGCAAGACAAAATCCACCAGCCTCCTTCATTCACTGGAGAACACACTGCTCAACTCATTTCTCTAAGTCCATGATCTTCAGGTAGTCACTTCCGACATAGACAGCTGAGAGGTTCTCGATGATATTCTTGTCGCGCACTGTAGAGTGAACAGCCAGGGGAAGACTGATCGAGAGAGGGGTTTGGACCATTTGTCGGAATGCACTGTCTTTCTGCGGCTGGTGTTTTACCTGGCGATCAGTCTGAGTATTCTGAACTAGAAATTGGCTTGTACCAGCGACCTCCTGGTCCCGTATTCCAGACACCTTGATGACGTCACTACCAAAGACCAGGTGGCTCAAGAAAAACTGTAGTAAAGACGGATTTTCAAATTTTCTGAAGATTCCCGTGAAAGACCAACTGCATTGTTGCATCATCTCTTCTCGCAGAAGTTTGGCGACCGTCCTGAGGTGACAAACTTTTTCACCAAAACCCAACATTGAGTACCTGAGATCCATGGCATTGCTGATAGCAGTGGTGAGAACAAGATTGTCAGGCTCATTTCGTCTCAGTGAGGCGACAAACTTAACATCTGGAAGACGCTCGCTGATGAGTTTTTTTAGGTATTTCCAATGGTTCTCACTCTCCTTAATATCTATGCGGTACCTTTTCAGAATTGACAAGTATTCATCATTGACCTCAGCCATGCTCAATGTAACATCATCGTCACTAAGGGTGTTCTGAATAGTGAGGAGCAATTGTTCATCACATAGTGAGCGAATGAGCGATACATTACTGCGATCCGTCTTCGATGATATTCTCCGTGCAGAGCACAAACATGTCCGATGATAGTACTTTTCAAGAGCTGATGCATCACCGGGTCCCTCAAGGTCAGCTACACAAACTCTGACCTGGTCATCCAGGGTTTGCTGCTTGATCTCAAGGAGTGTTTTACCCATTGTATCAGTAAGAACACAGTGCAGTGGCTCTGAGTCAGCCTTGGGGCAAAAGTCACAGGTGGAGTACATACACACTTCTTCCTTTGGGACAGTGTTTGAACCCTTTGGCCGCACCAATCCCTCAGCACTTGAAGCTTGCCCTCGTCAAATCATGCAAACGTTATCCTCCCCTGCAGACTTATCGGCTGTATGTGATTTACTGATCTCGTTAATAATGCTGGCAAAGAGTATTTCCGACGGGGCTCAAAACTGTTTTAGCACATCTGAAAAACAAATGAAATCATGCTGATGACAATCATTTATATCGTCCATTTTATTTGGAGTATCTGGAATACAAATGTGACGTTCTGGAAGACCTGTAGTGAAGTATATCACCAAGCATCAGACCTGAAAGAAAAAATAGGGTCATTAGTTTCGGTGTTCGGAGACCCTATATGATGAACAGAGAGTCAGCAAAAATACTTTTTGCTGAAGTGCCCACGATCACCTCAGTATGCTTAAATCTCCTAAGACTAAGAAATCGGATCATACATGATGAGGATACTTGCTGGTGTCCATCTGGAAGGCACATGAGTCAGAGTCAAACCCTAACTTGTCAACCAGAAGTGAAAACCTACACTTCCGGATGCTTTGTAAGTGTCATAAATCAACTCAGCATACCTGAAAACCTACAAATCGACACTTGAAGTATGAAAATCGGTCAATAACTTCCGGAGATAGGTGAATGGTCAGTTGCGGGGGGTCTCAAAACGGAAATGACCCCCACAAAGGGGGGAGGGGTCTGACAATTTGGACCCAATCATTTTCTGTTAGCCTGAACCCTATTGAAGCCAGAACTGCAAAAAAATCTATTTTAGCACAAAAATCCTACGGGAATACATATCATACCACACTATAACCAGCATGCAACACATTTTCAAAAAGAAAAACATGAATGCATATTTACCTTCCTTAGGTCTACTGTACACACTTGCCTATTTTTAACTGAGTTTCCTGAGGTAAAGTGTTGTCATTTCACATGCATTTACCCATGTCAGAATGTTCTTAGACAATTGTCATTGAACAGGTGACATAAGTCTGACCCTTTCAGATGTGTGTGTAAAATGCAATGTATGAATTTAAACATGATTATCAAAAGAGACAAGATAAATTCCATTACCGTTTCCACATAAATGTATAACCTTTATATGGCCGCGATGTTAAAACATCATACCAGCACGATGCTTGTGTGTTGTTGTTTTACGTCCTAGCAACATCTAAGGTCATATCAGGACAGATACTGACTTGGGACAGTACACACTCATGGCGAGCTAACCAGCCCTTGCTCTATCCTAATAATGCCGAGCACCAGGCTAGGAAGCGACAAGTATCAATTTTTAAGTCATTGGTTTGACTGGGAACCAAACCAGCAAACTTCCGATCTTCCGCACACAAGGCCTGTGTGCTACCGATTCGGCCACCACGCCCGGTCAACAGCACAATGTTAAAACAGCAGCAATGAATCAAGCAGTTACAGAATTCCATTGTGTTACATGGTGCAAATTGTGTATTCAACAGGTATTGCACAACTTATTCTATATACCTTTTGTGTAAATAACCCTGAATTGAAAAATGGCTGGAAGACCAGTGCTTCGGCACTGACAAAAGAGGTATTCAGCAGAATAAACATATTTACCAGAAAAAGAAATATAAAAAAATGATTATCCCATTATTCTGATGGTCGTCAATGGAATAGAACATTCCTTACTGCATACTAAATTGACTCTGGGTCAGATATATTCCCAAGAATACTGACACTTTGTACTGTCATCTGCCTTTCAGTCATAATACCTGACAAGTATTCACATCGATATGCCTGGCAACTAAAATAGTTCGTTGGGTTACTGCCTCGTTGTATGCTGTAGACAAAGCACCATGTAACCGTACATCACATAGAGCCCGGATGATGCCGCAGGTCTATATGACAGGGGTGGTACCTGGACTGGAGTTCCCTGGAACACAACGAACACAACAACCCCCTTTCCCTCGATTCACTACGTTGAGATATGACCAAGACCATTGCTTACACCAGATTTATATGCACAAAGCCATCCCCTGCCTCTCTATGGCGCAATGATAAGTGAATGCACTTTTGAGAAATGTCATTAGTTAAGACTCCAGAAACAAACAAACAAACAATCTAGGTTGGTTCTGCAGAAATAAAGAAAAAGTTTACGTATCCGAGCACTATTATCAGGGCTTCATTAATCTACTATGTAGCCCAACATCTTTATATTGCCAGTATATACATGTAACTCTATACTGATGACTAAGTTCTAACCGTTGGACTTTTATTTTCACTATACTGACGTCATCAGTTACATTATTTATAAATATCCGCATTCATGCAAATACAAACAAAGACACAACTAAAGGGCGCAAATGGAGGCACTTAGACATAACTCTCCTAATTAAACATGTCAGCAAAGTACACCATAATGATTGGCCACATTGGCTCCCGGCACTGAGTTTCGCTATCATTATAGGTATAAAGTCACGTCATTAAATCTGAGGACGCCTATGAACTGCGTATGTGTGTGAGTCCAAATCTCAGATTGAAATATGAGGACGGGCTTGGAAGATGCAACAGTGACAGTAATGCCTTGCGGATAATAAGAAAGAAGAACAGAGATATTGATTAAATGCAACAATATTGTATCTGAACATCAGGGTACGTTTATGTATGCATTTCGAATATGAGAACCGCCTCGTAGAAGAAACTGGCATTTTGTATCGTAACGACAGTGATGGGCAGAGAGGGAGGGAGGGAGGGAGGAGAAGTGGTGATAGCTAGACATAGGGCGGGGAGGTGGGATGGGGGGGTTCGGGGTAAAGGGATGGGTGGAAGGGAGGGAGGAGAAGAAGAAATGATGATAGGTAGACACATGGCGGTGAGGTCGGAAGGGGGGGGGTCGTGGTAAAGAGATGGGGAGGGAGGGTGGGAAAGAGGAAGGAGGAGAAGGAGAACTGGTGATAGCTAGACCCAGGGCGGTAAGGTGGGATGGGAGGGTCGGGGTAAAGAGATGGGGTTAAGGGAGGAAGAGAGGAAGAGAGGGAGACAGATAGAGAGGTGGAGAGAGGGCGGTGAGCTGGGATGGTGGAGGAGTTGGGGATAGAGAGATGGAGATGGAAGGAGGCAGAACGAGAGGGACAAAGGGAGGCAGGTGGGGCGAGGGCGGTGAGCTGGGATGGTGGAGGAGGTCAGGATAGATAAATGGGGATGGACGGAGGGAGAACGAGAGGGACAAAGGGAGGCAGGTGGGGCGAGGGCGGTGAGGTGGGATCGGGGAGGGTAGTCGGGATAGAGAGATGGGGAGGGAGAAAGTGAGACAGGTGGGGAGACGGTGGTGAGCTGGGATGGGGTAAACGGGGAATTGGGGTGGGGGGGGGGGGGGGTATTCAGTGGGGCGCTGGGGAAAAGGAGAACCCAGGCCCTGCTTCAGAATGCAGAGTGATTGCTGGCGTTCCTTCGGCAGACAGGCAAATCCATCGGAACCATCCGCCCTGGCCCGTCCAACCCATATCTCAGTGCACACGGCGTACTGACGGCCCTCCTCCGCCCGTCCTCCCCACAAGACGCCCGGTACATAAACCCTCTTATCACCATCGCCACACTCACAGCTGAACGCCCCATATAAGGCTGCACTACCCCGGCTTCTATGGGGGCTGCTGCAGCTGCTGAATTGGGCTATGGGAGGCACACTTCCATGTGTTCAAATTCTCCCACCTGGGATTGCTGTGAGAAGCACAATACTCCACTATTTTAACCACGCACCTATCCACTTCCTCTCCTCCTATGAGAACAACACCGCAAGAGTCGCAGCGCTCCTCTATTTTTCATCCAAACAATCACCCTCCTCCCTTAGAATGCCCTATCGCCATATGCCATTTTAACTACATGTTGTGATTTAAATCTAAGTAGATTTTTACAGGTATTTAACTACTTGAGCAGTTGCATCTGAAGGATGGTGTCGTTGTCAATGGGCAAAATTGGTCAGCCGTTCATATAACTTTCATTTAAAATTAGCTTGTGTGATTCCGTATTTGATTAAGAAGGGGAATTCAAATCGCATACAACGCAACTTTCAATTTCAATTAGATATTTTAAAGAATTATTTGCTCTCAAACTCTGGTGCATATCCCCAACAGTTCTCCACATTACAGTTGCATGCCTACATGGTCACCACCTAACCGCCTCTATATGCATACATATCGCTACCGATATCTCCCACCCTCTCACCCTCTCCTTCACCGGCATCCACAAGATTTAACTTTGAGCGACGCGTAGAAGGTTCACCAATAACCACCGACAATTCCAGCCGATAAATCACAGCCCCCTTCCCAACATGACCATCCACTGCTCAAATGTTCAATAGAATCACACTCGAAATAAATAATTAAATTCTCTACAGATGCTCCAGGTCAGCTGTTCGGAAGTTAGTGATAAAAGAAAGAACCCTCATCTGATAGCATGGACCCTAATCATATACCATCACATCGGGACGGATATTGTTGGCGGAAAACCCATTATCTAAGTCACCTCTTAAAACAACAAAAACACATCTGATATGATGAACCCTAATCATATACCCTCAATGTTTGCGACAACCCATTATCTAATGCCTAGTACACACCTACCGTTTGTGCACACCCATCCCCCGTATACAATCTAAAACTGCCCGTTTTGCGCACAAAAATTGCTAGGTGCTACCCACGCACACCTAGCGATTGCGATTCGCGACTTAAAACTCAGTTTTAGGGCTAAAACGAGCTGATTACGATTGCGATTCGAAAAATGAATCGGCCCGTTTTCAGTTTTAAGCGCGTCGGGTCGAGTCGCGAGTTTTAGTGCGCAAATCGTATACGGTAGGTGTGTACCAGGTATTAGTCACCTCTTCGCCTTTTAGGGATTATCACCAAAAGAACCACATCTGATATTATGAAACGTAATCATATACCCTCACATTGGGGAGGAGAATGTTGGCGACAACCCGTTATTTAAGCTACCTCTTCGCCATTTAGCAATTATCGCCAAAAGAACCACATCTGATATTATGAAACCTAATCATATACCCTCACATCAGGGAGGAGAATGTTGGCGACAACCCCATAGCAATTCATAGTGAACCGCTACCCTTGCTATATTGCCCCCTTGCACAGTCAAGCTGAGGGTGACTGGAATCAGTTAGGTACAGAGACCCGGATTTATATGTACACACTCCCAGACACCACTCGGTGTCCTGCCCCGCCCCGCCCAGCCCAGCCCAGCACACAGCACATCCCCGCCCCAGCCCGCACCGCCCCGCCCCGCCCTTCCCCACCGCACCTCACCCCGCCCCCGCCAGCCCCGCCCAGCCCAGCCCAGCCCGCCTCGCCCCGCCCTCCCCACTCCGCACTCCCCACCCCACCCCCTTCTCAGGGTCCTGGGGGCCAATTCATTCCCTGACGAAAGATGCCTGATGCTACGCCATATATGGAAATGTCATTGGGATCAGGGAGCGATACTGCACAAGAATAGCAATGTATCATGCCCGCTGGCTACGTCTATCTCCTTGAGCGATTGTGTGCTGTCTGCTGGTCTTCATGTCAGTCATGTGTAGCTGCGTCTGAACCAGGTATAACCATTAGATCAAATGGGTACTCTGTATATTGAGGCACATAACCATCTATTATAAGTCCTAATCTAATTTGTAATACTATAATACCCATTGTGGTTTCTAATTTAAGAGTGTGCAATACAGTATTGTGGTGGTCTGCACTGACCTCTCAGGCAAGTAACCACATAGACAGGTAGGCGTGGGGAGTGTATTGATATCAGGGAGCCTAGGTGGTGTAATGGTTAGCACACTGGCCCGGAATGCAAAGAGATGTGGGTTCGAGTCCCGCTCTAGGCGCAGTATTTCCCATTTTCATCACCCCCACGACACTGGTTGCCGTGATCAGGATCCTGTACAAGCTACGCGCTGTATGGTTGTTGAACCTACCCTGTGTATGTATGTGTTGGTGCATTGCCTGTATGTATGTAATTGTAAGCATTACAAGACTTACAATTCCAGGGGGACGAGTGTAGTGGTCTGCACTGGCCTCTCAGGCAAGTAACCACATAGACAGGTAGGCGTGGGGAGTGTATTGATATCAGGGAGCCTGGGTGGTGTAATGGTTGGCACACTGGCCCGGAATGCAAAGAGATGTGGGTTCGAGTCCCGCTCTAGGCACAATATTTCCCATTTTCATCACCCCACGACACTGGTTGCCGTGATCAGGATCCTGTACAAGCTTTGCGCTGTATGGTTGTTGAACCTACCCTGTGTATGTATGTGTTAGTGCATTGCCTGTATGTATGTAATTGTAAGCATTACAAGACTTACAATTCCAGGGGGACGAGTGTTGTGGTCTGCACTGACCTCTCAGGCAAGTAACCACATAGACAGGTAGGCATGGGGAGTGTGTTGATATCAGGGAGCCTAGGTGGTGTAATGGTTAGCACACTGGCCCGGAATGCAAAGAGATGTGGGTTCGAGTCCCGCTCTAGGCACAGTATTTCCCATTTTCATCACCCCCACGACAGTATCATATACTTCCGAATAGGGTGTTTCATTTAATTCCACAAACAAATATAAAAGTACATAGGACAAACTGGACTTCATGACCTGCTGTAATTTTATTGGCGTTTTCGGAAATATACTAGTCTGGTATTTGAGACGAATCTGACGATTTCAGATGATCGGGTAATGTTGAATGTAGGCACATACATGTGATTGTACAGAACGTACAGCCTAAATAGACTAAGTCTTCACATGAGGCCAGGGTGCTGAGATAGTGGTAAACCATAACGATTAATGAATCCCGCAGGCCAAATGTACTGCATACACTAATGCCTTACGTATGGTGACAATTGTAGTGTGTGAAATGATGTGTATCACATAATGCCCAACTTTATATCCGGTCCGCCGCCTACTAAACTATTAATTGCCATACCAAATACAAACGTTGTATTATGACCCTATTGTGTATGGTGCAATGCGTTATGTATTGGGAAAGTAATTGATCAAATGATTATATTCCCCACTATGAGATTATCAGGTATACCTCGTTTAACACTGATTCCCTATGGCCCTCTTTTATCTTGACAACCACCTCTCCGCACCCGTTATCTATGCGAATCAAACTTCTTTCTTTTTTTTCTTGAACATTTATACTGCATATTATGGATAAGTCTGAATATACTTTTTTTCACCATTGGACAGTTTGTTGATAGAAAGCCCGAGCCTACACTGTTACCGACCCAAGGGATTTTTAACCTCCCACACCACATACACATGGTATGAGAGCAACTGGCCTTTGATGATGCTGTCAGTTATGCTGATTGAAGATTTGTACTGCATATCATGGATAAGTCTGAATAGACTTGTTTTCACCATTAGACAGTTTGTCAATAGAAAGACCGAGCCTACACTTTTACCGACCCATGGGATTTTTAACCACCCACACCACATAGACATGGTATGAGAGCAACCGGACTTGGATGGCACTGTAAGTTATAGACAACGGTGGAAATCAAAAGTGGCAGAGGTGGGGGCATGGGGAATCGAACCACTGACCTTCAGATTAGGAGTCCGACCTAGAAGAAAGTCAGACACTCTAACCACTCTGCCACAGAGAACAGCAGTGGAAAACCAAATCGGCAGAGGTGGGGGCACAGGGAATCAAACTACCTCCCTTCAAATTAGAAGTCCGACCTAGAAAAAAGTCAGACATTCTAACCACTCCGCCACAGAGAACGCCACTTTGGTTATTTCAGCACTATAAATTCACACTGAGTGTATGATATCTAACCTAACACGATCTTACATACTGCGGGGATGTAGAACCAAACAAATGAATCAAACAATCCCCTTATGTGATACCGTCCATCAACCCTGCACAATCCTCTGCGATTTGGTGCTGCATATTTGTAGGATCATATTTATAGAGCACTAAACGGGGAATACAAGTAGTGATGAACCGTTGTATGTAACATTTTACTGCTACGTCCGAGTCGCTACATATGTAATTCCTAAACTAATGATTAATGTATGAACTAATGTGATAGGGATACATTATCAAATGCCTCTCTATTATAAGGCACCGATACAGTTAGGGACATACATATCATTATTCATTGTCTACGCTCAATTTGAAAAAAGAAAGCCAAAACAAAAACAGCCATAAGAAAGATTAAATTAATATTAAAATGTATGCACAATACATACGTAAGTGGCAGACCACCAAACCCTCAGCCTTGGTTTCTCCCCCCCCCCTACCCCCCACTTTTAAAATTTGTTTCTGTTCCTCTGTTATCTCCAGTCAACCATATATGATGAAAGAGACAGTCCAGGTAAAAATGTAAAATTTAAGACCTAAATGCACTGGGATTGGTCCCACTGCTTCACTGGTCACAGCTGGTCCAGTGTATTATTAACAACCCCACCCCAACAACATAATTCATAAACTCACATAACTAACTACATTAGAGTGACACTAGAATTTCCTAACAAAGCAACACTTATATACCGCTTGCCTAACTGCAACTGAACATTAAAACTTACTACAAGTTTACCAACTGAATACAGAAGATAGCTTCTGCTTACATTCTAAATACTATGTAAATACTCACATTGATCTGACTAATATTGACCTGGTTATATGACACTACTGTATCCTATTGTTATGGAACTTTTGGGTTTCAGAATTCCATTGTGTTACATGGTGCAAACTGTGTATTCAACAGGTATTGTACACCTGATTCTATATACCTTTTGTGTAAATAACCCTGAATTGAAAAATGGCTGGAAGACCACTGCTTTGGCACTGACAAAAGACTTATTCAGCAGAATAAACATATTTACCAAACAAAAAAACAAACAAAAATACATCAATATCAAGCAGCACGGAAGTTCATCACCATCCCCAGCATGGACATATCACTTTGAACCTTACAACAATAAAACATGTCCAAACCTCGAGCACCGGTCACATCTAAAGAGGGGAAGCGCACAAACCCGGTTGTGGTAAAGGAAGATATATAAGAACTATTTTGTAATAAGCAGTTCAAGGGATACCGTAGGACCTGTCTTACTGAAATAAACCGAGCACAGGTTACTAATTTAATATTAAAAGTGTATAATGCAATGAATGCTCCAAGAATTTTGGGTTCTGCTTTTGTTCATACTTAAATACATTAGCTCGATACCTATAATCTACTTGGCATTAGTTTGACGTGATCTTTGTCCCTGTAGCTCTCAATATTAAGAGATTCTATTAACTTGTTTTACTCTTCCTGTTGATGCACAACAGATGCATAATACGTGCTCCCGTCTTAGGGGAAAAGATATAGCTAAATGTGTCTGTGTTGAAACTGGCGATGCTTTCAACATCAAATTGTAGAATCCTAAACAATTATCTAGATTTGAGTCTTCGTATCGGAAGCCCTGGTCACATACAAGTTATTGAACGTAGTTGAACGTAGGATTAACCTCGGTGACCGAGGATTAACCTCGGTGACACATGCTGTCATTTCCTTAAACTACATTAAGGGACGGCAGGTTTTGGTTGATCACACACCTAATAGTAGGGATAAATACATTAAAGTACGGATCCTGGTATGTAACGGTACAGATCCCGGTACATTACGGTATGGATCCTGGTTCATCCAACTATGTTGAATTACGTTGAACTACATTACCCTCCACTACGGTCAACTATGTTCAACTCCATCCACTAATGGCATAACGGCCAAGGTTTTATGCAGGGGAAAGTACACTAGGTTATGCTACAGTACACTAGAGTATGCTAGAGTATGCTAAAGTACATTAGGAAGTACACTAGAGTATGGTATGGTAAGCTAGAGTATCCTAAAGTATGCTAGAGTATGTTATCATCGTGTAGGGTATGTCTGTGTCTCAAACTTACCTCTGTTTTGAACATCTCCAAAGCTTAAATCAGAACTCACGGCCCACACACATTCTAACCACATTCTCATCACAGAGAAGTATGAATGTCGGTACATTGCACTACGTTCAACTGCGTTCAACTATGTTCAACTACATTAGCCTCCACTATGTTCAACTACGTCCACTAATGTGTATGTGACCGGGCCTTAGATGAGATACTGCTGCAATTATTAATCATTTGGCACCACAGAGAAAGGAATATTGAGCCAATGTACTAGAACCTGCTACTGCAGAAGTATATCTTGGTAGAATTGTGGGATGCTTCCCAACATTAATTGTTCATGTTTGCATTTTAAGTATCATTTAAAATAAAAGTTGGTTCAATACAAATAACGTAGATTATAACAATGAATCCAATATATTTATCTCAGAAAATGACGACAGAAATTCAAAAACCATCGGAGTATTCAACTTTAAATTGTCTTAATAATAATATTGCATTTGATTTAGCGACCGACGTTTAATTGAGGCACCCGTCTTTAAGGTATATATGGGTGAATACATATATCAGTGATTTGTAGTAGAAAATGTTGATTCTTTCACCGGAGTAGCCTGCTTTAATATAAATTGTCCACAACGCGAATTAGCAAGCGTTAAAAGGGCGGCCCTTCTGCTATTCAGTTAAGCATCAAACCCTGACTAGCATCGTTCACCACTACCGCCTAGGAACCTTCATCTGTTTTATTCCTGTGCCACCTTTTTTTACTCTGGCATTGATGCGGTACGAGCGCATGTAGCTAACTAGTTTACGATGTACTTGGCGGAACACCAGTTGACATTGAGAAAAGAATGGGGAGCCAACTAAAAAGGAAGCAGAAAAAAGGGAAAGGAAAATAAGGCGACGTCTGGTTGTGCTGCGGAAAACAAGCCTATAGCAATCAGCTTTAACACCTCGTAAAATAATTGGTTCTATTTTTTGTATTTGTTGTATTGAGGCTGTATTTATTCTGTCCATAGCATGTAAGCCTGGGTACCCAAGCTCGTTTTCAATGCTGGCCAGCTGTAGTGTTGTTGTTGTCTTACCAAACAGTAGCTGCTGATAAGTTATTTGATTGTCTGCATTTCAGTAGCAGATAGATAGTCTGTTGGTACGTTTAGTAGCCTGTGTTAGTTTTGTTGGGCCCTCTTGGCATTGTATTTTTGTTCTATTCTTATTACTATGTTAGTTGTTTTCTACAAGCCTATTTGATTTACATGTCCATAGGCTTGTATGTAATAGGTGGTTGAATTATGTTTGTTTGGATTTGATTTGATTTATATTGTTGTTGGATATGTTATCTGGCTTTTATATTTCCGGTTATCCCGCCCTGGGCTGTCCAGTTGGTGGTCCGTGACAAATCACCTGCCCCTTGTGGTGCAGTTCAGTTGGGGTTCCCAGTTTTTATTTTGCACAGATAAGACCTTATATGTTGCAAGGACCTAAAACTCCAACACCCAATTGGGAGGATTGTTGCGCAAATTGGATAAAACATGCTATTTTAGGGAAGTGTAAATATATTCAGGAGCAGTAATGTTCAATGGTTAAGTAGATATCCAAACCAATGGTGTCCCGAGGAGACATGTGCCCTAATCATTGGAGAAGGTGTTATGGATAGAACTGTTTGAGAGAGTGCCCTTATGTATTTCCCACAATGCTAATACACACAACATATGTGATGTAACCTATTGTAAAAGCTAAGGCTGGAATATGTGGCTGTGTAGGCAGGCTATAGTGAAATCAATACAGACAAAGAGAAAGGAAGAGTATAAAGTGTAAATCAAAAGAGAGAGTCAAGCCCTCTGGTTTATTATTTATGAGGTTACATGGGTTCATTGTAGAGGACCACCCCACCCCTTTCCCCCAATGGAAAACAAGCATTATTGGTGCTACCAATAGGGATCCAGCAGTCAAGTAATGAAAGCAGTCTTTGTCGCATCGCGACCGACTGCATGATGATGATGATGATATATATATATATATGCATGCGGCTGGTCACATACACATATCAGTAATATAACATTTGCATTGCCCCCTATGCCGTATATCGGAATATCTTACAACATGTTATGAGAATCTCAATGTATGGAAGACAATCTATACTCTATAATACTTACCAAACTATACAAGTCCATCGCCCCTTATATTTCCATTGCATATATATATATATATAGGTATAGGTATATATCATTATATATTATTTATTATTAAGACACACGACACAGTACTTGGATTGAGTAGCACTCTGGCTGGCCCTAATGTAGCAGTCACACTACGACGACAAGGGAGGGACGACAGCCCGGCGGCTGGGATTTTGTGAAATCCCGACGACCTATGCAAATTCGGGCTAAGTTGGATGACAATCGGACGACATCTGGACGACATCGGGACAACAGACGGGACGACAGCGGGACGACAGTGTCTGTGTGTCTGTGTCTGTGTGTGACTCTGTGTCTCTGTGTGTGTATCTATGTGTGTGTCTGTGTCTCTGTGGGTCTGTGTCTATGTGTGTGTCTGGGTATATGTGTGTATATGTGTGGTTATGTGTGTGTGTATGTGTGTGTATATATGTGTGTGTCTGTGTCTCTGTGTGTATGTGTCTATGTGTGTGTATGTGTATATGTGTGTATATGTGTGTATATGTGTGTATGTGTGTGTGTATCTGTGTGTGTATGTGTATGTGTGTGTATGTATTTGTATTTGTGTATGTGTGTTTATGTGTATTTGTGTATGTGTATATACCTGTATTTGTGTATGTGTGTTTATGTGTATTTGTGTATGCGTGTTTACATGTATTTGTGTATGTGTGTTTAGTGTATTTGTGTATGTGTGTTTAGATATATTTGTGTGTATGTGTATTTGTGTATGTGTGTTTATGTGTATTTGTGTATGTGTGTTTACATGTATTTGTGTATGTGTGTTACATGTATTTGTGTATGTGTGTTTATGTGTATTTGTGTATGGGTGTTTATGTGTATTTGTGTATGTGTGTTTACGTGTATTTGTGTATGTGTGTTTAGTGTATTTGTGTATGTGTGTTTACATGTATTTGTGGATGTGTGTTTGTGTGTATGTGTGTATGGGTGTTTACGTGTATTTGTGTATGTGTGTTTATGTGTATATGTATATGTATATGTGTGTTTATGTGTATTTGTGTATGTGCGTATTTGTGTATGTGTGTTTACGTGTATTTGTGTATGGGTGTTTATGTGTATTTGTGTATATGTGTTTATGTGTATTTGTGTATGTGTGTATGTGTGTTTACGTGTATTTGTAGACACACATAGACACAGACACACACACAGACACAGACACACACACCACCTACCCCTTCATTAAACAAATACATTTTAAACCTGGAGTTACTACGCAAATGGCAGATATATGTATACAACCTTTGCCGGTAAGGGGGGGGGGTGGTACGCGACCCTCACCCCGCCCAGTATCAGCCAATCAGCGGCCGATTGATCAATCACTGCCCTCGAGCACCGCCGAGGACACGTGCTTGGGGGTTGCGGGTTCCAATCCATCGAGAGGAATATATATATATATATATATATATATATATATATATATATATATTATAATAGCAGATACTAATATTTATATCAATGCTTTACATTCCACATATATAATGTATTATGTGGATATGAATAACGGCATCCCCTTAATGTTTCTCTCTAACCACCCTAACTTCCATCTTATTCATTTTAGAACGGACATGCTATCCTTCTCGCCTCCTCTCCGCCGTGAACCACCTAGCACTCTGCTCACTATCAAAACTGGTGTAGACAATAGTTAAACACTTTATATTGCATTAAATGGAGGAATAACGAACTCAAGGGATGACATAACAATGATGCTGCTTAGTGTAATTTTGGAGATCAATCTCCGGTGAAGAGTTACTAGAACAGGCCCCAGCAGTTGTATACAATGGGGCACTGAGAGTAATTGTTGGGCCGCTGAAGTGGCCCTTTACCGCGCTGAGGTAGTGTTATGTCTTCTCGACAAGTGATGAATGCCAGCTTGGGTATGGTCTTTATTTATTTTTAGTTCTTCTCTTTTGTGGCTGTTGTTATTTCTGTGCGTTTAAGCAAAGAAACAAATGATCCGCTGGAGCTATATCGCACAATTGTGATCATTCAATGGAGCTCTCGCACAGTGAAATGCAAGAAAAGTTATAGACTGAGAGATAAATCATTTCCATTACGGCGCTGGACTCTTGCATGGCGTGTGTTGGTGACTGGGTGGCGGTGGATGTGTGTGGGCGTGGGTGTGTGGGTTTGTGGGTGTGTGGGTGTGGGTGTGGGTGGGTGTCGGCGTATGGATGTATGGGTGTGTGGTGATGGGAGTATGTGTGTGTGGGCGTTGGTGTGCGAGTATGTGTACGCGTGAGTGTGTGCGGGGGCTGGTCCGTGCGTCGGCGTCTGTGTGGTAAATAAGAATTCTGAGCCGCGCCCAGCTCCAACTGGTGCCGTATGTTTTAAATCGCCAGTCCATGTTCCACTGTCTATTTAAGCATCCCCCAATCGAGCTGCTGCCGAGCTGATTAAAGAGTCTTCTCACTTTTAATTCAGCCCCCGAACCGGAAGTGGCACAATGGTCACAGGCTCTGTAGATGGGCTAAGCATTATTTTAATTTCTGTTTTTATGCTGTGCCTCCGTTCGATTAAGCGGGGAAATAATCAATCACAGATAACTGGTCTTCCACAGTTCCCCGCTCTTTGCCATAACGCAGTGCTTCGCAGTGCTTCCCAGTGCCTCCCACTGCTTCCCAGTGTTTCCCAGTCCTTTCCAGTGCTTCCAAGTTCTTCGCAGTGCTTCCCAGTGCTTCCCACTGCTTCCCACTGCTTCCCAGTCGTAGGCCAGGCCGATGCGAGTATACGCGTATTAAGTCATTGGTTTGAATTGACTGCGGTTCAACGTTCGATGATCTGCCAAGAAGGAAAGACACGTTCAACTCATTTGCTCCTCTGTCTGGTTAAATACAATTGGGTACCCTCAGCAAAGGTTTTGCTAATTGGAATTATATACTAGTTTACATACTAGTGTCTTAGCAGTGATCATATGTGGCGAATACTTCGGCTCCATCTGAGGCACACTGTCCAAACTAACCATGCTTAAAATTGTTTTTTGGAGCAGTGACCATTGAAGAAGCAGCTGACAATAAACACTGGCAACATATATGAAAGGAACCATAACATGGCATTGCATAATAGGAACTCAGGGTTAATATTATATATATATATAGTTATATATATATATAAGAAGGCATCTTAGAGGCAGTCTTCCTTCCAAACAGGGTTATATATTAGTTTTCTAAGTTAGTGTAGAATGCCCACTCGATATTTACTAAGTTAATGGTTCCTATATTGCAATTGCCACCTGGTGGCCAAGGTAACAATATAAGTGTTCAATGTATATCTGTCAAGTACTTTGCAATGAAAGTCTGATCAAAATATGCTAGACTAGGAATACCCTTACTTCCTTACTGGATGCCTAAGACTAGTAAGAGTGGGGAGTGTTGCAATACAATCCTGATTTCAATCTGTAGCTGAAGAGTAGAAAGGGACACACACCAGTATATCTTGACAGTACCTGGCAGACAGCCGGTACAGTTGCATATCGTACTATATAGACCATAGCGGCGGAGTTAGCATAGAGTTGCGGAATAGAGGAACTATTCGATTATAATCACTACCTGGAATTGCAGGTAGACAGGAATTCTGTATGAAAAAGATGCAATAGTGCGTGCATCTTTTTGTAATGGCGAGCGGTGGCGCCACAATTGGAGCTGAAGCGAGTAGGCCTGAGCAGTAGATGAGGAGTCCGAGGCTCAACAACCCGATTACTGGTGGGTTATGAGGGAGTATAGAAGTCCACAGAGGACTCGATGCAGTGGCGCAGCGGTGGCTTCCATGTGGAAGTTTTGAAATTTGAATACTATCCGAGACAAACCGATAACGACATAACATTGATACATGTCGCTACCTAACCTGGTGCTCGGCATTATTGTGTGAGGACAAGGGCTGATTTGGTTGATTAGGTGTTGGAGTTAATATGTTCTGGCAACAGCTAGGGTCATTTCAGGACGGGTACCGCCTTGTGACAGTGCAAACTCCTGGCAATGTTAGAGTGTTGCCTCACTGATAAATTAGGCCGACGGCACCATGGCCCGATATCCCACTCAGTCATATTATCCTGACACTGAGCTAACTAGTCCTTGGAATATGCTATTAATGCCGAGTGCCAGGCTTTGAAGCGACAACTATCAATGATATACAGCATCGGTATGACTCGACCGGGAACCGAACCCGCGATCTCCCGCATGCGAGGCCCTCGCTATACAGAATAGGCAGTCGCGCCCGGTGGGGACTGATTAGGGCAGTGTCGGCACAATGTGACTCCATAGGATAGCAGATCACGGTACCGCTTGACTCCCAATAGGGCAACACTATCAATTCACCATGGATGCACACTGTTAGAAGTCGGTAACCATCCTGATATGACAGTAGAACGACGACAAACAAAGATAAACATACCCATTTCGACTGGACTATCGGCTTACCCTTTGAGATGTAGGCTAGTGGAGTAGACTCAATGCCCCACTCTGAGTATGGAGCGGGCCCAGCTAACCCATAGGCCGTGTAGTACTCTGAACGCGGCCTAAGACGGCCTCGACCCGGAAGTATAACTCACACTTAAAAGCTCTCAACCCGGCAGTTAAATGTTCGCCCATTACAAGTCCACTTAACCGTTTCGCCTCGCCGCGGCCAGGGGGCGCCACACGCCGGGTTCCCGACAGGCCCGGCCACCACCACCACAACCACCCACAGCCATTACAAAGGTGGCGGGGCACGGTGGTGGCGGGGGACGGTGGTGGTCGAGCGGGGAGGGGAGAGGGGGGTGTGGAGGCACAGGCATAATTATGGCCGGCTTAATGAGTATATAGGTATAATTGCGACGCATTTGTTTGTGGTTGAACAACGGTAATGAGAGGGTGCTAGTGGCGCACGTATCCATTGCGGGAAGTTTGTTGTTTGTTGTTGTTGTTGTACATCCTAGCAACATCTAAGGCCATATCAGGACGGTTGCGGGAAGTGGAGACCAGAGGTGCGCGCCCAGAAAAGGATTGGTTTAGCGGGGCTGAAAAAGGCCATCGGTATGTTTGTTTGTGTTGTGTTAATTTGTCCGGCTTTCAGTTTCACATGCAAACGGGTGTATTGTTGCGGTGGAGAAGTGCACTACGCAATATGTAGCAGGCAATGTGGCATGTGCTTCTTTAAATTTAGTTTGTTTTGGGTGTTTTCTTGTATCGTTCAAATGGCACTACGTTGGTCGGCTTGTTGATACATTATTGATTCAAAACTATTTACACTGACACGGAATGCATGTGGATACGGACGTCGAAGTTACCTCGGTTGAAGATGTTCAAGGCGAAAGACAAACAAGTACATTCTATTTTCAGTATGAAATATCAATTTAGTGAAAGTTGCTTATGGGGCTGTCACACTACGACGTGACAACGTCAGCGTAGGCAGAACGTGAAAATAAGTATTTTACGTCGAAGTTATCGGCGTAATATGCAAATTGTGGACGTGAATGCCGCGTAGTTGACGTGAGCATAACGTGAAAGTAACGTCGACGTAACGTCGGCGTAACGTCAGCCTAGCGTAGTGTGATGGACATAGCTAAGCGTGGGCGTAACGGTATGCGAGCGTGGTCGACGGCGGGCTAGCCTAACTGAAACGTTGGTCAAACGTCGGTGTGTAGCGTCGTGACGTTAGCTGTAACGTGACAACGTTAGGCGGGAGGGTTAATTGGCGACCTGACCGGGCGTTAGTTTAACGTGACCGTAAAGTCGCCGTAACGCGCGCGACGTGGACGTAACGTGACCGTAACGTGACCATAACGTGACCGTAACGTGACCGTAACGTGACCGTAACGTGCAAAACACCCGTCGCAGGGTAAATGTCTGGGTATATAGGCTGGTGTGTTGGTGGCTAGTCACAAGACGTTCAGAACACGTTCTATTCACGTTCGGATCACGTTAGTCACGTTATCAAAACGCTACGCGATCGTCAATGACGTGAACTACGTGACGACACGTTCGCAACACGTTATAACGACGTTATCGACCCGTTAGCGTTTCGCTCGCCCGACGGTCCGTTACGTCCGACCCCCGTTAATTGAACGCTGCCCACCGTTCCTCCCAACTGGGCCGTCGCTTGACGTGACATAACGTGACTCTAACGTCATTGACGCTGCTATAACGATAGCGGAACGTTTACCTAACGTCATTGTCACGTCATCCCGACGTAGCGGATTCACGTCGAGATACGTCGAAAGTTTTGAACATGTCCAAAACCTCGACGTAACTCGACGTAAGACGCCGTAATGTGACGTAGCTCGACGTCACTCTAACGTCATTATGACGTCATCATAACGTAATCCAACGTCATGACGAAAAATGACCACGTTAGGCTCACGTTGGATCGGTACGTCGTAGTGTGATAGAGGTATTACCGGAGTGCCGCCAACGCGCAAAATAAGTTGTACGTGTCGGGACAAATTCTCTCTCACAGAGACACACACGCAGAGACAGACACACACAGACACAGAGACACATGCACACAGACACACAGAGACACACACAGAGACACACACACATGCACAGAGACACACATACAGAGACACACACATAGACACACACATATACACCCACACAGATACACACACCATATACACACATACATACACATAGAAACATACACATATACACCCACACCGAGACACACACACATACACACGCATAGATACACATGCACAGAAACACACATACATATACACCCACACACATACACATACACACACATGTGCACATACATATACACCCACATACACACCCACATACACACATATACATATACACACACACCCACACCCACACACCCACACACATACACACATACACATATACATATACACACATGCATATACACACATATAGACACACATCAATACACACATATACACACACACAGCCACCCACACATACATAGACACATCCACATAGACATACACACACATCGTAAAACATGCACATACACACACGCATATGCACACATGCAAACACACATATATACACACACATACACACACAGGCACACATCCAGATACCTACACACATACACCCACATAGTAAACACACACATACACATACATGTACACACCCATATATATACACACATACACACACATACGCACACAACCATACACACATATACACACACACACACACACACACACACTTACACACATCAACGTGCCAGCAACATTCCTCCAACATGCATGTAATGTGTGTCGACGTCCTGCTCTCTCTCACAGAGACACACACATAGACATACACACAGAGACACATATACGCATATACACATAGACACATACACACATATACACACACACATCCACTCAGAGAGACACATATCCACACACAGAGCCACATATGCACACCCACATACACACACAGAGTCACACACACATATACACATATATACATAGACACACACATATACTCATAGACACACACATACACACATATACATATACACACATCCAGAGACACATATACATATGCACATATACACACATACACATATACACCCCCATATACACACCCAGACGCACACATACACCCACATACACAGAGGCACATACATACACAGATACACATATACACACATACATACATATACACATATATACACATCGACACGCATATATACACATATATACAAAGCCACACACACAGCTACACAGGGACACACACATTCACATATGCACATATACACACACATAGACACATGCACGCACACATACACCGATACACCCACGCATACACACATATGCACATATATACACAGATACCCATAAGCACACACCTATACATATATACACACATACACACGCGCATAGACACACCCACAGACACACACATATGCACATATGCACATATACACACATATACACATCAACACATGCATATATACACAGATGCACCCATACATAGACACATACACACACACCCACACCCACATACACACATACATATACACATATACACAGAGACACACCAACGTATACACCCACATACATACACATATACACATATACACACACCCACACACAGATACACCCACACATAGACACACATACATACACACCTATACATATATACACAGAGACACACACATAAACACACATACATACACATATACCCATATACACACACAAATACACACATACACATACACACACATATACACACATAAACCCACACATGTACACATATGCACACACATACACACAGCTACACATATATAATCACAGAGACACACACAGAGACACAGTGACACACACAGAGACACAGATACACAGAGACACAGAGACACACCCACAGACACAGAAACATATACACACACAGAGACATACACAGCAACGTTCCTCCAACGCACTTGTAAAGTGTGTCGATGTCCTGCTAACGTTCCCGTAATGTGCGCACCAACACGATAACGCTAACGCTCGTTGTCGGTCGTCAATTGTTTTGTGCATGCGCAAAACTTTTGACACACCATGACGTTCATCGCCGACCGTTGACGTCCACGAACCTGTACCGACATGTACCGACTCGCTCATAACGTGTGCATAACTCTTCTCGAAGTCTCCCGACGTTTCAGCAAAAATGGACACATGTCGACACGCGTTGGAGAGAAGCGTTGTAGTGTGACAGCAGCATTAGACATGTCGGTAGCAAAACCCAACTTGTTTTTTTCTCAGAACATTTGTTTCCCTTGAGAAACACGCTAGGGATTGCATGCTATAGCGTTCTGCAGAAGCCATGATGGCTTGCAAATAAGACATGCATTTTGTTTAGTGTTCAACATCTGACGCAATTGGAACAAAACTAAAAGCCACATATGCAGTCAAAATCTTACTTTTCCTCTAATACTTAAAATCTGGGGAAACAAACAAAGCTGTCAGACAGTTACCAGTATTTGTGTTTCTTCCTTGAATATTTATTTTGCCGATCCTGTATAGGTATGGATAGCCTGGTTTTCACCATTGGCTCATGTTGAAGTCAACATGGATAATTTGCGGTGCGAAAGTATATACCACCAATACTCTGCCTACGCTTTCCTCTGGCGCCACCTTATGGGTAGAGAGCGAATCCCGCCCCACCACTCCATCTAGTGGAAAGTTCAGCCACCACCATGTGGAGCTGGGCCGAGCTGCTCACTTCTCCGCAAAATCCGAACCCACGTGGGGCGTGGAGCTGTCTCACCTTTTCTCACTCAGTAAGCCCATACACACATCATGCCTGCTACTCGCACTAGGAATGCACGCGTGAGCTCTGTAACTGACGCAGCTGCCGTCCCGACTAGAGTGCGAGGACGCTCCAGATCGGTAGTAGTGCCGACAGTTAGTGCAGACCAGAGTGGGACCCATATTGCTCGTTCAAGCCGATTTAGCTTAATCTGGTTGAAGTTATTATATACCATAGTGCATACCTTCTGATCACTTAGTCACAACCAGGCACCTTCTTAAATTAAGACTCATTCCAGTGACTACCACACACTTTCTGATTGTCGCACATCTTCAAGTGATATTCTATGCTTAACAGTGCATGACGTCATATTGGCTCTACCAGGCCTCCTATAGGGTTAGAGTTTTATACGACTTCATTGAGCAATTTTTGTATATGATGAAAGTCATTTGCAATAGGGTGCATGGTAATTGGATATAGATTCACTGTCTGGCTCGAGCATGATTGATTCCTATGATAGTTATTGAGCAACTATGTCAGTGCCAGTACAGTTGGATACCAGTTCATATTGAACCTGCACATAAACATAGAGCGGTCTTTGAGGCCATGTTCATCTACACACTAACTCATAAAATAAGTTGGTAGAGTTGGCTAACACAGTTCCAGGCCTAGGGTTACCCACTGAGTATCTATTGATTGCAACTGGCAATGAGGCATGCACGTCTAATCAATACCTTTCACTGGTAATCATGGGTATTGACAAGTGCGGTAATAACCATCCCGGTGTACATTGCATTAACTGTTAAGCTTGTAGGGACTGTTAATTGTTGGTGACCTGGCCACAAAATGCATTCGATAAGGCTCGTCAATACACTCATGCTTGATTACGTAATGATGCATCACTCAGACTCAATCACCTCTTAAAGGACAGCAGTAAGTCTGTGATAAACATTCACAATTATTCTACTTTGGGAAGCATGATTACTAGCCGTTTTGTGATTGCATGTCTATCTTTTCTATATTATTTCAGTAATGTTCCTTTGTAAACAATATAATACAAATACAAAGCTGATGTAACACACCAAAGGCCATGGAGTATGTAACTAGGTTGACCCAACTAGATTGTTGAGGCCAGGTCATCCAGGGGTCAGTTAAGTTAGAACTTCCGGTTGGGCAATGAGTAACTTGGATGGAAGTGTTCTGCAAGTGTTGTTGATACAGTGAGGTAACACATGGTTGGGGAATATTGTGTGTGAGTTTGGTCAGAGATGACCCCAATGCTTAGTTACTTGTGAGATTTTTATATCTCAACAAGAGTTAAGATTATATCACGAAATGTACTGACGTGGGACAGTGTAGAATTATGGATACCTTACTAGTGCTTCTCCACTAGAAGATCAGGCCGCAACCAAAGTGACCAAAATCGCCCTCAGTCACAACATTCTGATAGTGAGTAAACTACTTATTTCCTTATCCTAGTATTGCTAAGTGCCATGCTAGGTAGTGACAAGTGTCAATTATGTAGATCATAGTTTGATTCAGTGGAGAATTGAATACATGACCTTGTACCCTAGAGGTCTATGCTCTTGGATTCAGCATTAGGATGTCTTCACGCTAATATAAATATCCCATATCCATAGATATACATGATGTTTCCATTTGTCCTAGCCATACAGAAATATGCATTTATTCTTGTATGTTCTAGATCTAAGCCATATCATATTCTACAGGTATGTTAAGACAGGAGGCACTTAGCTCCCACACATGCACTTCTCTCTGCTAGCTTGTTACCTATGCACCACTGTTTCATCCGTTTACTTCCTGGGTAACCCCCAATCACAGTTATCTCCCGGTAGTCTGAAGCCTCCAATAACAACAGAGAACTGTGACGACCCCACTATTTACTCAGCAATCCGACCAGAATGACATCTGAATATCTGAATACTTCTTCAGGGTCAAAGATCCCATTATTTCATTACGAATAGGAAAGAGGAGTTAGTGAAAACAATGGCTGCAGCATTTCCCTGAATTAAACTTTCACATTGAAAAAAGGTGCATTATCCTCATTGAACAATCTGGGCAGGAAAGTGGTTGTTACAAAGAACCACCAGCACTAATGCGACAAATATCACCACCCAGCAAAGAGACACTATCAGCGTTGGCTGTCCTTTGACAGTCCTCACAGGATGTCTTATTTTGTGCCAAGAATAATGTTGATAAGAATAATGCGAATCAACTGTGAAGTTAATTTGGAAAATAACTAAAAAACCTGACTATCTGACGTAATCAATATGAACTGTTAAAGATAGATTAATGTGAACATATTTACTTGGATTAGAGCTAGTGCCTGAATGGATAGCCCAATCGACATGTACGAACGGCAGGAAGGAACCCATTTAGGTATTGCCATTAGGAGCTGAATTCAATGCATTTTCAGGATACCAGCTTTGAAGCAAAGACTGACCACGCATACTAATAATAATAATACAATATTTATTTCCACATGATCAATGTACACACACGTTGATATTTATATAAGAAATGTGTTCACATGATAAAGGATGAAACAGATGTACAATACTGATGTAGTGATTTCCCCATTTAAAGTTAACACATATACAGTACTTCTACCATAGACATATTAAATTGAAAAATAGAAGTTAAAAGCAGATCAACATTACCTTCAATACTGTAAATTACATCTCAATATGTATCTACTAGACAACTCTGTATTTTCCATCTGGTAAAGCTTTAACATTGTCCTTGTATACATTCATTGAAACATATAGATGTTTTTTAAACTTTTAATATTATCATCTAGTGAATTACCTAGTTTTATACCACATATAAATATACATATAATAAAAAGAAAAGCACAGGTTGCTTTTGTTATCTTCAATACACTGTGAT
Organism: Branchipolynoe longqiensis; assembly: GCA_030323885.1. Lineage (NCBI taxonomy): Eukaryota > Metazoa > Annelida > Polychaeta > Phyllodocida > Polynoidae > Branchipolynoe > Branchipolynoe longqiensis. The sequence continues at coordinate 87,464,059 of CM059191.1, read as the reverse complement.
GTGTGAATCTATCGGGAAAAATCATATTTTGCTGCGTTGCAGAATATGAATATGAATATGAATTCTCTTGTCAGTTTCAAGACACTATTCCAGTCATACATTATCTCAGGTAGGTTCATTGATATTTGAAACAATGACTGAGCATGCGTAGTAATACAACTAACTCAAACGTTTCCTAAGCTACATTCAATAGGCATACACTGTGTTGTGTCAATCTATTGGGAATATCATATTTGGGTGCGTTGGGAAATGTGTATTCGTCTGAGTAATATGTTGTCACTTCCAAGGCAAAACTCTTCCAGTTATGTATTATCGCAGGTATTTGCATTGCTTGCACATTGGTATTCAAGCGCAATTAGTGTAGGTTGTCATGAACAATACCGGCATTCCAAGTTCTGCTGGTGCGTCAAGCAACTGCTGCAAATGCACAACTGAAGTTGGGTTTACTGCACCTCCCCCAGATTTTTACTTTATTAGAGAAGACAACATGTATACTGACTTTGCAACTATAACCTTATGTAGACTCGGTACCCAGATAATTGGCTGTGCAAGTAGGATGTAGGGAAATATGATACAGACTAGAAGAAAGAGAAAGTAAGAGTGAAGAGAGTAGGGGAAGGCACGCCTTCTATCTTTATTGTATAGTACATAGGTTCCCCGGTAGGGTGTCATACCAACCATGTCACCCAATAGGAGAAGAGCTCCTCACAGCCTGATTGTGTTGAACCCTACTGGATTGCATTGGTCCCTACTCACGCAGAAGGGCCAGGTCATGAGTGCCACTGTACTCAACCTGCCAGCACTCACTATGTCATCCACATGAAGTCAGTTACAACCCTACCAATACAGATATATACATATATATCCATATACATACAAGCACAGGGGCCGTATGCACGAATCAGGGTTAGGCTTAGCCGGAGTTAAGGCACTAGCCGCGGTTAGCTACCTCAGGGTAGCAGGGGGTTGGAGAAATGGGTGAATCGGTATGCACCAATGTTTTAGCCGCCGCGGATAGCTAACTGTGAGTTTATTTATAGATTTGAGAATTCTCTCCAGTCGACGATATGAATAACGCCACCAAAGCAGTGGGAGCGTTAATAACGATTCGATTTTATGATTAATTTGAATAAATTTCACTTATTGCGTATGTAAATCTGTCAAATATGATCGCATTGAATAGATTTGGGTATATTATATTGCCATCCATTCGACGGCGGCAGCGGCGGCAGCCATTTTTAGTTGACGTTGGACAGTATGGATATCGACGTCGAAGCCGCAGTGGCGATTTGTTTACTTTACATTCGTCGATTCGACAGTATGCATTTCGCCGCCGATTTAGCGGCAGCGTTACTATCGGTTCCAATTTAGGTTTTATTTAATCAAATATCACGTTTAGAGTATGTATTGAGACCCACACATGCACACTAACCACCCCGGCTAGCAGAAAACCAGATTTGAAAATGGTTTAGCTTAGCCTAGGCTAAATTTTGCGGTTAGCGCTAACACCGATTCGTGCATACCGATTTGTCACATTTAGCTGTGTGGAGCTAGCCTAGCTGTGGTTACGGCCCTAACACCGATTCGTGCATACGGCCCCTGGGGCCGTATGCATGGAGCAGTGTTAGTGGCGTGTGGTGTTATCCATCTAACACCGGGTAGCTATCACCGTTTATCGGCGGTGTCGCAAACTATGTCAAGCTGTATGCATGGGCGCCTAAATGGTGAGTGTTAGCTAAACGTGAATTTATTTATAGATTTGGGAAATCCCTCTGCAGCGGCGATTTGTTTTGTTTGCATTCGTCGATTCGACACTATTAATATCACCACCAATGCGGCATCAGCGTTAATATCGCTTCGTTTTTAGGGTTAAATTGATAACATTTCACTTATTGCATATGTAAATCTGTCAAATATGATCGCATTGAATAGATTTGGGTATAATATATTGCTGTCGATTCGGCGGCGACGGCGGTGGCCATGTTTAGTTGACGTTGGACAGTATGGATATCGATGTCGCTGCGGAGGCGGCGATTTGTTTACTTTACATTCGTCGATTTGAAAATATTAATATCTCTGCCTATGTAGCGGCGGTGTGAATTTCGCTTCGGATTTAGGGTTAATTTGATGAAATTTCACTTATTGCGTATTTAATTCTGTTAAATAGGATAGCATTGAGTAGATTTGGGTTCCATCCTGACACTGACCTAACACTAACACCGCTGTAAACCAGATATGAGCAGGTGTTAGAATCTCCGACTTTAAACGCGTGGTGTTGGCCTAACACTGATCCATGCATAACAACTTGTCCGCGCTAAACCAGAAATCCCGCCCTAAACGCGTTTTGACTCGCTAAAACTGCTCCATGCATATGGCCCCTGGAGGCTAGGTATACAAATAACACCTCACATAATAGCACACCCCTGACATATATCGGAATATTTTACACTTATCTGAGATAGTTATGCTTCATGATGACTAAGGTCCCTAGGAGTATTGCCATGAAGGAGTTTCAATTGCAGTGAAATTGTCACAGCAAATATTGTCGATCCGAATGTGCATTGGACAACGCCCAAACCTTCCATCATGTAATCGGGAACGCTGGTCCGCAGCCTGTGACATCACGTTGAAATCAGCAGAACTCAGAAAACCGATTTGTGATAGAAACTGCCAGTATATAAATCTAGACTAAATCCCACCACATAAGGCTGGCAACCTGTTAGGAACCTGTATGTATAGTTTATTTTGTTGTTTTGTACATTAGTTGTTTAAGCAGGGGAAATTTTAATCTTCGATGATTGGTTTTCCTTATTCCACTGCTCCTTGCCCTATCCTAATAATGCAGAGTGGCTGCCTAGGAAGCGACAAGTATAAATTGTTAAGTCATTGGTTTGACTCGACCAGGATTCGAACCCAGGATCCCATGATCTACCAACACTGTAATATATGCGTAATATACGTCTAGACACGTCTGTAATATATGCTAATGAGATGCATAATGTTCCAGCCAGTGAGTGAGACACAGGAGTATGTAAATGAGATGACGTCATGGAAAGTTTAGCCGGCGGTTCAGGGAGCCATGGACGGGAATAAAGCATTCAGTATCCAGGAGATGGATGGATGTATAAGGACAAACTTGGTTAGATAGACAAAACTAATAAGTGTAGCTCAATACTTAGCCACCAGGCTACTCATAACCTAGGGATATCATGATAAAGACGGACATGATGGTAACATAAGGAACACAACATTTAAATGGATGGAGATAAAGAATGAAATAAATTAGGTTTGTTAGTGTAGGATTCCCATGTATTTGCGGATCTAGTGAATAAGGTATGTTAATATTGTGATGTATGTGATTCATGCATGTCTTCTCACATTATTAAAAGAATGGAAATCTTCTTCTTCTTGGTTGTCCATTGGTGTGCAATGACGACAACAACTCATCATTTATTGTGAACTCGTCGATGAGCGTGAGTCCAATTTGTGCTCGGAATATACGGAGGTATGTTTGTTGTGTGTATAGCTGCTATGAGAGAGCCGGGTAGAGTGTTAGGTGAAGGTGACAATCTCTTCTCATGTTTATTTGGAGAGGAGCATAATTCAATATCTGCTCCAAAACGACAGGTCCAATTGTTGTTTTAGCGTTTTGTTTAAATGGAATGACTCACCTCCCTAGCCGCCCCCAGCAATCACCCTTATCGCAGCTGTTTGACTGAAATGCAGACAAATCACTTCCTCCCAACCCTGCCGAGTCACGACAGTGCTCATTCACACCCTGAACCTGCTGCAATTTACACTTCTCAGTCAGCTGGCCTGGCATTCAAAACTCAAAGACCGTGGATGTATTTGGTTAATCAAACATATGCCAATTCAATACTCATCGAATCAGAATAAGCACATCGATGTGTAAAATATTCTGATTTACGGCATCAGGGGGAATGCAAATGTTATATTACTAATCAGGTGTACGTGACTTAAGCGCATGTATGTATCGATATCTAGGTGCTGGTGGTGCCTGAGTGGGATGTAAATAGACATAGTGGTGCTGGCAGGGCTGGGTGTAACCTCACTCAGGGCCTACCCCCTCCCCCTCTGCTGGGTGGGATCACCCCACTCACGGTCACGGTTGGTGGTTGCCAGTTGGCGGGGCACACAGCCCGGTGGCGGTGGGCAGACCACTGGTGACCATGGGGACCAGGAATGCTCGGTAGGGCCAAGAATGGTTGTTTCCCATTGGGGGAATGGAGTGGGGTGATACTCTCCAATGAACCGATGTACCATATAAATAATATACCTGAGGGTTTGACTATCTCTCTCTTCCTTTACACTTTATACTCTTCCTTTCTGGTTGTCTGTATTGATTTCACCATAGCCTGCCTCCACATCAAGAGATTCGAGTCCTAGCCTTTACAGGTGTTTTTTGGAGGCAGGGCTCTTAATGTTGAAGTATAACGCGGAGTAATCTCATTTTGAGCTTATTGTGTAGTGTAAGTTTGTTGATATTGATTGTTAAAAAGGCTCCAACTAATACATCTTTACTGCTCACTTTCTTCACACTTGAACATCCTGTACTGTGAGAATATGGAAGCATCAGCTTTTAAGTCCTTATGGGGCTGTCACACTACGACGTAACGACGTCAACGTAGGGAGAACGTGAAGAACGTTGAACTTCTCGGCGTAGTATGCAAATTTGGTCACAAGTTGAACGTGGATGCAGCGTAGTGGACGAGAACGTAACGTTGGTAAAGCGTAGTGATACCGTCAGTCACGAGAGAGGACAGCGTCACTACGCTCACGGAACGTTATGAACGTTATTCCATCGCCAGAAGAACATTACATGACGTTAGCTATGTAATAAGACGTTGAACGTACGTTGAATGCACGTTCTCCTGACGTTCTACTGACGTTCTCCTGACGTTTTCCTGACGTTCTCCTGACGTTCCCATTAAGCCCCGTAGGCTTTTGCACTTGGTTTAATGTGGGTCAACGTAGTGGAACGTAGTGGAACGTAGTTGAACGTAGTGAGCAGCGTTGAAATACCGTCCGTTTAACGTCATTGACGTTCACTGAACGTGAACAGAACGTACGGCGAACGTAAACCCTTACGTTTGACCTACGTCCAAAGTTTTGAACATGTCCAAAATCTTGACGTAACTCGACGTTACACGACGTAATGTGACGTAGCTCGACGTCATTCTAACGTCATTTTGACGTCATCATGACGTAACCCAACGTCATGACGAAAAATGATCACGTTAGGCTCACGTTGGCTCGTCACGTCGTAGTGTGACAGGGGTATTACTTAAAGTTGAATAGTCCTATAGAAATATCAAAATTTCCATAGCAAAGTACCTATCTAGATTTGAACCTACGTATCCAACTTTTATGCTGGTGCACTTAGTACACGTTACTTTAAATGAAAATGTTACTGCCGAACTCTATGCTGTCAGAGTTATGGCAAGTGGACCACAATTAATTTAGTATTTTCACACATAACGTCTCGCGAACATTAGCAATTTTAAATCAAAGTTTCTTGAAGTACATATGAGGTAGATTGATGACACCAAGTTAATAAATTCATCTTCGAAAATAATAGAAACTCAAATCGATCGGCCTGTGCACCTTTATCGTGTGATGTTGATATACTCTAAGTAATATTGCCATAAATTTCACATACTTTCCTTCAATATTTATGGCTAACACTATCGCGTAGGGGTGGGGCAATTAATCTGGCTGAGTTCCTCATTGTAGGCCTGGGGTAATAGGGACATGTAATATGTCAATACATAATAATACAATAGCCAATGATAATGAATCACCCCTGTTACAAACCCCCGAGAGTACCAGCCCACTCAGAATATACCACCAACAACGCCTTCAATCAAATATTATCGAAGTTAGGAATTTATCCTAAATAGTGTCATTGTCACTAAATTACGTTGCATCTAGTTAGTGCAGAATAGCACCGCTTCAGGAAATAAAATTGTATCTCTTCTAGGTTGGTGGTTGTTGGAGAATTACATCATGTTATATGCAGGTATTGCAATAGCTCAGGGAGTTGGATGCCCCTGCCCTGCATAGTTGTAAACCACTGCCTCCTGATACAGGTTCATGACAGAACCAAATGCTATGGGAGCAAACCCTAAACAGAAAACCATGTCACTGTGACAGCGTCAAGGGCGGTTGATGTATGGAACTCCCAATATCTCCCGACCAGCCACTGCAGGGACAAATAGTTTTGCGCCTATTTTTGCCCCCTGAGAGAGTGCTGCTGGTAGCTTGCAAAAGCCAGCAACACTTAAACACTTTTGCAGGCAGGTTTAATGAAATGTAACAGTCAGGAGGACTGGGCTATGGATGCCCAGAGAAGTTCACAACTATGATCGAGGCTCTACATACGGTAATGATGGCAAATGTTAGTGTTGGAGGGGAAGTCTGGGGTTACCAACAATGGGGTCAAACAAGGTTGTGTACTGACCCCCACGCTCTTCTCCATCTTCCTATCAGCAATGCTTGAGGCTTTCCGTTGCATGGGGATGGCATCTATATACAGTCCAGACAGAGCGCTGACCTATTCAACTTTGCACACTTCAGAGCAAAGACCAAGAATACTCAGATACTGGTGAGTGAGCTGCTATTTGCAGATGACAGTGCACTGGTTGCCCACACTACTGAAGAGATCCAGAAAATAGTGGACGCTTTCTCCGATGCATCAAAGAAGTTTGGCCTGAAGATTAACATCAAGAAGATGGAGGTGCTGTACCAAGCCAACTCTACATGAACCCGAGAGGAGGATATCATGGTTGACGGAAACAAGCTCAATTCTGTTCCGGAATTCACCTACCTTGTAAGCACTAGATCAAGTGATGGACAAATTGATGCTGAAATACAGAGGACGATGGCCAAGGCTAGCTTATCTTTTGGCAGACAATGCCAGAGACTTTTGAACAAGCACCATGTGCCATGGCGGGTCAAAGGACACATATATCATGCAATTGTGCTATGCACCCTATTATACCGAGCCTAGGCCTGGACAGTGTACAGTCGATAGGTGAAAAAGCTGCATGCCTTCATGATGCAACATTTGCGTTCGATCAAGAGGCTAACCTGGAAGGACAATGTGACACATAAGGAAATACTTGAACGGACAGGGCTGTCCTCTATGGAAGATCTTCTGATCAAAAAGAATCTCCGGTGAACGGAATACCTTATGAGGATATCATCAGACAGGCTACCAAACCAGATCCTCTACGCTCAACTGTCTTCTGGTTACAGAAAGAGAGGGTGCCCTTGTCTCCGGTTCAAGGATGCCATCAAGAGAAACCTGAAGCTGAGAGAGATTAAGACCAACTCATGGACATCACTCTCACAGCAGAGAGCTAAATGGAGAGTGACAGTCCAGTAATGAAAGCAGTCTTTGTCGCAGCGCAACCGACAGAATGATGATGATGACATCTTGGGAACATCGAAGGTCATATCAGGACGGGATCTCTTCTACATAGTTTTCCTCCTGAACCATAATGACAGCTCTTAGAATGTTTTTAACATGGACTGCCAGGTTACATGATTGCCTCCCCCCCCCTATCCACACACATACACATACACAGACAACCCCATTAATGACACCTACTTGTTATTGACGCAATGCAGTGGAGGACTGTGGAAGGGGGGGGTGGCGGGGGGGTGCTGGCGGTGGTGTGGGGGAGGGGGGGAGCATGTGGGCAGATACGAGCGCGATGGGGGGGGGGGGGGGGTATGGGAGGGCTGGGGAGTGGGCGGGCCGGGGCGGGAGTGGGTGGGCGGGGGGAGTAGAATGGCGGTGGTGGGATTGGAGGTGCGAAGAGGGGAAGTGGGAGGGAGGTGGAAGGGCGAGGGGGGAGGGGTGGACGGAGGGGGAAGTAAGAGGATGAGGGGGAGGGGGGAGGGAGGAGGAGGTGGGCGGAAGGGGGAGTGGGTGGGGGAGGGGGTATTAGGAACATGGGACGGTGGGATGGGGGACGGGGTTCGGGGCGCCTAATGGGGACTGGGAGGGTGAAGGGGGAGAGCGAGGGCGGAGGGGGCACTGGGAGGGTGGAGTGGCGAGTGGGAATGCGGAGTGGGGGCTAGCGTGGGCAGGTGGGGGCGCATGAGAGCGTGACAGGGGCGGGGTCTGGGAGAGTGCGTGTGGGTGGGCCCGGGTGGGGCGTGGGAGCTTGGCCATGGCCCGCGGTATCCCATTAACCTGTTAGTTATTGGGAGTTTTATTTTCACCCCCGCTTGAGTTGCTCGGCAAGTCATACTAGCGCACGAGGCAATTTGCTTCACACCCTTCCCGTGATGCATAGCGATGAGGGAGGTGACGGAACTAACGAGCAGCTCAATAAGTCACTCCGCTACCGGTGAGCAGCTCGCATGGAATACAACAAAAAACTGAAAAAACGGGGTCGCCGGGTGGTGATGAAGGTAGTTAGTTTGCTTGGGAGTGTTATGGTTTGTTTTGCAGTGTGGTTGCTTCTTTCCTTTTTCTTGTAAATATTTTCCCTGGTTTAGTTTTTTTTCGGATTTTCCATCCATGAAACATATGTGCCTGTATAATGACGAGTACCGAATTGTGACAGAGCGCATTCGTTGCAACCATTTAGTGATGCCACTCTGGTAGATCAGCCCACTGGCACCATCACTCACTCAGTCACATTATCCTGATACTGAGCGAACAGGCTAAGTAGGTAGTTTGTGTAGTGGAGCCCCACTAATAAATTCACGATGAGTGTCCACTGTCACAAGCCCGTGCCCGTCCTGATATGATCTTAGATGTTGCTAGGATGTAAAGCAACGACCAATAAACAAACGCCCCAAAAGTTGGTGCACGGGACGCGGCCGGTCATCTAATTTAGCCATAATTTCGCTCATAGCTTTTTGTTATTTAGTGGAGGTTGCAAGGTCTTACTGCGCTTAGTGAGTCTTTACCAGAACCAGTCGCCAGTCGCAGCCAAGTGCTGTGAGATGTCCATCACTATGCGTGAAGAGACGCGGTCACTTCGCACTGAGACCGGCAGCTGCTCCCCTGCTTCGTTACGCAAGCTGTCACTGGCTGAAGGGAGAGGGTTGAATGGGGATGGGTGGCTGTGAGGGCTGGGGAGAGGGGTAGAGGAGGTCCGGGGAGCAGGACGTCTGTGAGGGCTGGGGAGAGGGGCAGACGCCGTCAGGGGAGCAGGACGGAGATGGGCTGCGACGGAGGAGCCATGGAGGGAGGGAGCCATGGAGGGAGGGAGGGAGGAGGTGCGCAAAACACCCGCTGGCGTGATTCACACACGCAAACCACACCCAACGCCACCGTCGGCAACGCTAATAATTAACTTTCGTGGATGCCATATACAATTAGGAGATGCCCGGGTTTGTGGGGGTGATGGCGTGTGGAGGGGCGCGTGTGTGTGTCTGGGGTGTCTGGGCCTGGTGATATGTAATGGAACTCATTTAGCGCGAGTGAGTAGCTCCCGTGCTCCATCCCCGTGACGTGACGTCACAATCAGGCTTCCCCCTGGCGGCTGTCCCTCTGTTCCGCTGTTCCGCTGTTCCGCTGTGCCTCCGCACCCGGCCGCCGGCATGTGGCGTGGCAGTCTGGCCCCGGCAGCACACTCACTGCCCACTATGACTCCAGTATCCAGTATAATAGCCCACCCACCCTCCCCCGTCCAGCCATGTCTGGCCCTGCCCATCCCAGCCCCGCTCCACCCAGCCCCGCCCAGCCCCGCCTCGCCCCGACCCGCCTCGCTCCGTCCCGCCGAACCCCGCCCAGCCCCGCCCCGCCCCGCCCCGCCCAGCCCCGCCCATCCCCGCCCCGCCTCGCCCCCCCGTCCCTTTCTTCACCGGTCCCCTTCCGCCCAGCCTCGTTCCCGGTCGCTCTCGGCTCCACCGGTCCGTCCCACCTCCTCCTCCACAGTTCTCCCCCTCGCCCCGACCCGGCCCGTCCCTCCTGCTCCTCCACTCGTCTCTACCCCCGCCCCGCCCCGTCTCCCCATGCCCTTCCCACCTCTTCCCCGATCCCAGGCCCGAAGTTGCCCCAGCCTGCATCGGGTACGGCCCTGGGCAGTGTGGTCCGCCTGTCCACGAGGAGAGCGGCGTCTCAGGATTACGTGTCCTCCCGGCGGGAAGTTGTACCAACACAACACTTCTGCGTCTTGAGGGTCACGTAAATAATAGGAAATCTGCCACTGTAACGCTGCATTTGCTGTCAAATAATACAGATATTTATGTATAATATAGATATGTATATATATATATATATATATCTCTCCATGGACATAGCTATGTATATCCACATACATATATATATATATATATATACCTGCAGTGTGTGCGGCGCGAGTGGGCTACCCGGTACATTACCTTGACCGCTGGTAGGGGGAGGGGGGCACTCCACCACATCGCTGATGCAGGAGTCTAGCGAGAATCATATGCTCCCCTAGCATTTATACTTTTATAATGCATTATGCATCATATAAATATAGTTAGGATTGAGGCCGGTGGTGGCGTCATGAGTCCGCATATGATGAACAGTGTAAATGCGCATGGCGAGTGCCCATTGGCTAATAATGTAATATTAATAATATAATAATAATTTCCTGCCACGCCTTTACACTCGCATAATGATTATATATCACATAGAGTTATTTACATCATATATATATCAGGGATGAAAGATCTCCGCGATTTCGCGGATTTCCGGGATTTTTCAATTCTGCAGCACGATTAACATATAGACTCTACTGTTTTACGCTGCAGCACCATCAGCGTATACTAATATGTAGTGCAGATGCCGCAGCACTATCAGCGTATACTACTAATACATGTTTCAAACGGGGCAGCACTATCAGCGTATACCAATATATATGATACCCAACTTCCGGGAATTTTCCGCGATTCCCTGACAATGCTAAACCTATGGGAGAATATCAGCATTTCCGCTTTTTTTCCCGGAGACCACTTTCATCCCTGATATATATATATATGTAGTGAAACGCAGCAACCAAAACGACAAAGGGCGGATACCGTTATTTATTCACAAGACAACCGTTCCATATAATGAATCCAACCGTATATGGCTGGGCAACCGCCCTACCGAGTTTAATGAAATGAATTTCTCCGGTTGACATATATTTAGATATCCACTCCGGTTGACATATATTTAGATATCCATTCAGTGTTATATCATTTATTATATCTGCATGATCTGTTTTACAATACATAATCAGGCTTAGACACCCACCCAAGCCCCTTCTGGATATAGCCTTATTCATTTGTGCCGCCACCCCTCCTGTAGCCCTAGTAATACGGACTGGGGATGGGTAGCGGGTAGGGGGTCTTCACCTCCTCCCACAGGGGTCAGTGATATGTGGCCCGACCGGAAGTGGTCAAGTGCCGGGCGCCACTCTGCGCGCGACGCCCGGCACCCACTGATGACCGCTGTCACCCACCTAATTGTGGGCATCAGCTCCTGCCGGGGCGCCGGGCACCGGGCGCCGGGCACGCAGCCTCCCGGGGTATTGGATGGATTCACTACTTAGGGTCTGTGCAGGGCGCGACCGGTGGCGCCGCCTCGTGACAGCCGCCGGCTGATGGGAAATGAGAGGATGGGAGGATAGGAAGGTGGAAGGATGGGTGGGAGGGTGTGGGTTGTGGATGGATGGTGGTAGGGACATGGGTATGGGTTAGGGTTGGAGGGGATGGGGACATGGGTATCGGTTAGGGTTGGATGGGATGGGGACATGCCCATTGGTTAATGGTGGAGGGGGTCGGCACATGGGTATGGGTTAATGGTGGAGGGGATGGGGACATGGGTATGGGTTAGTGGTGGAGGGGATGGTAACATGGGTATGGGTTAATGGTGGAGGGGCTGGGGACATGGTATGGGTTTGTGGTGGAGGGGCTGGGAACATGGGTATGAGTTAGTGGTGGAGGGGATGGGCACATGGGTATGGGGTTGTGGTGGAGGGGATGGGAACATGGGTATGGGTTAATGGTGGAGGGGATGGGGACATGGGTATGGGTTAGTGGTGGAGGGGATGGTAACATGGGTATGGGTTAATGGTGGAGGGGATGGGGACATGGGTATGTGTTAGTGGTGGAGGGGATGGGAACATGTCCATTGGTTAGTGGTGGAGGGGATGGGGACATGGGTATGGGTTAGTGGTGGAGGGGATGGGAACATGGGTATGGGTTAATGGTGGAGGGGGTGGGGACATGGTATGGGTTAATGGTGGAGGGGATGGGGACATGGGTATGGGTTAGTGGTGGAGGAGATGGGAACATGGGTATGGGTTATGGTTGGAGGGGATGGGGACATGTGCATGGGTTAAGGGTGGAGTGGATGGGGACATGGGTATGTGCGAGGAGTGGATGGGGGTTGGGAGATGGAGATGGTGGTGGAGATGGGAGGGGGAAGTGGGTGGATATGTGGGAGCAAGAAGGCGATGGGGTTTTGCAGATATAAAGGGACTAGGTTTGGTTCAGATGTTGGGCAGTCATGGGCTGAAATGTTAAATTCGGCAGCCGTGGATTGGGTATATCAGAATGTCGCACATTCAGCATATCTATATCGGGCATTTGGTGAGGTGGTATCTTCATCAAATGTGCCAAGGTTATATAGGAATATCCCAGTTTGCTTTATTGACAAGATATATTACACAAATATATAGATTAGGGTTAAATCAGGCGGAAAAAAAGGAAATGAAAAAAGAGAAAAATACAATATTTTGTAAAGACAATTTCAGATGCATTAACGCCATGTATTGCGTCTTCACTATATTGAGCACATCTATAATACTGATGTTATTAAACTGGAATTTTATGTAATTTCCAAGTACAATTAATGCCGACCTTTCTCTTCACTGTTCGCTGAGCTGATGTTGGCCACAACCTGCCGAGACACCATGCTACTTTGCTGGTTGTATTTTTATCGCACGACTGAACCCAGATCTTTCGGTGCCTTAGTAATCCTGTTAACTGCACAAAGATGCCTGTATCATTCGTTATCCGCCTTTTCCAGCTTGAAGTGAATTAAGGTAACGGACAAACAATACAACAGTACGAAGAGATTCCTCCTCCACTTAGCTCCCATCTCCCGTTCTATGATTAATGAACGCTAGAAATCCAACAAAACGACAATTCCAACTAAACCGAATTGTTAGGTGTTTTTTTAGTATCCTCAAATCCACGAGTATAATTATCATTAATTACTACCGATGGAGAAGCCAAATCATCTCAACAGTATTTATTCCGGGAAGCGTGCGTGAGGGTTAGCATTTCTTTGTGTTAAGTCTGTCAATTAATGAGTGGCTACATCGCAATTGGCATAATTACATATTTTACCCATTCACGCTAATCAGACAGTTAGCGGTAAGTTCAAAACAAATAATTCACTATTTTCCCGCCAGAGGGAGAGGGGCACGGCATATCCAGGGACAGCCAACCTGTCGGGTCAATATCCCTCGTACTTTAAGTAGTAAAATGAAGACTAAGGAATCAATCGTCGCCACACAAACTCCCAGGCAGACACACCCTTACACACACACCACCACCCCCAAGTTCCCATTCGCCATTCCCCCCTACTGATCTGACCACACAATCCCAGCCACCCACATCACTTCCCAATGATAGGATAACCGAAAGCGTATGTATCCCGTGTTGGTTGATCGTGGGATTCGAATCGACAGGTTTGAACCGTAGACGAGTAAAACCAATGACTTAAACATGGATAGGAGTAACGTCCTGGCCAGGCGCTAGGCATTATTAGGATAGGGCCAGGACTGGTTCCTTCAGGGTCAGAATAATGTGACTGAGTGGGATATCAGGACATGTTATTGGCAGCCTACTCTCCCAGTGGGGCAGCACTATGAAGTGGGCATGAGTGTGCACTGTCACAAGTTGGTGGGCCTACCCGTTCTGACATCACCATATGTATGTTGCCAGGAAGTTAAACTCCAATATCCACGGTGTCAGTGTGGGATAGCACTATTAAGTGTCTTTGTTTGTTGTTGTTATACGTCCTAGCAACATATAAGGTCATATCAGGGCGGGGCTCTATTAAGTCGCTAGGAGTGTGCACTCTCACAAGTCGGTACCAATCCTCATATTACCTTAGATGTTGCCAGGGCGCAACACTCAAACAGACAAACTTTCCAGTCAAGCCCTAATACTTCGCTTTGCCAAAGCTGCCTGTCATCACACCATCAATACAGGCCACTTACGTCTTTCCACAACTGACTTTTAAAGTCGATGCCGATTGTTTGCGTTTCTCCCTCGATGCCTCGCCTTTATTCCAATCGTCATTCATCGCAGCAAAACTGAGCATTAACACACCCGCCCTCCTCTTATCACCGTCCTCCCCCTCCACCACCTCAGACAAATACAAAAAGTGGGAACAAAAACACTCTTCCGCCAACCCCCATCAATCTCAGACGATCGTCAGTCAGTTAAACAGCGCGCAAGGTCAAGGTCACACGTGACTGTAATTGGCCAATATCTGCACGGCTTTACTGACTGCTTCATATAGGAGCATGGTGAACGTTCTATATATATATATATATATAAAGTATGGCTACGTAAGGAAAGGAAGGATAGAGACGCGTGTTGGGTCGGACACTTTTATTGAGCGTCTGGGCAAGCGAGATAACAGGCATACCAGTACAAGTTTGAAATCTAGCATGGAAGTGACTTGCCGGGCAGATAGCAGAGGAAAGCGTCCGGTGGTGGCGCTAGTAGTGGGCAACCGGGGCAAATCCGGGCAAGTCAGCGATTGGACAATAATAATATATCGAAGTAACATGATGGAATAATAATAATAACGATACTCCGCCTATTTATATCTGCATAATTCATTATACATACTATAAAGTATGGCTACGTAAGGAAAGGAAGGATAGAGACGCGTGTTGGGTCGGACACTTTTATTGAGCGACTGGGCAAGCGAGATAACAGGCCAAAGGAGAAGCCTAAGCGTCTCCCTCCAACCCAACATGTGACTCAGCCGAGCAGAGGGCCGTGACTACCCTCAAGTCGTTCACTATTCGCATCCCCAGGGGTGTCTGCAGGTAGCTATAAACTGTCTCGGAGGCCCAATCACCTCAAGCCTTCAGGTCCTCGATTGTGGCCCCACACATATCAAGGAAAGTGTAAACTCCCCTTCTAAGGGAGTGGGACGAGATGGTGGACGCGTCAAGCCCCGCCCTAGTGGCAAATATCTTTAAGGTGTCCTGGTGAACGTGGTACAGGAGGGGACAGGAGAGAACATGGGATCCGGAAGGCAGGATCAGATGGGTCCGCCCAGATTTGATTGAAGTGTCTCTCTGTCCAATGCACAGCACAGATATCGGTGTCGCAGCACCTGGCAATTGGAATCTAGAGCACCCGTTCAGGAAACTGGATCGTCTTTGAATGGCGGACCGTCAGGATCATCCCCCAGTCATAGAAAACAAAGACAGACCTAAGAAGAGTAGAGTCTGACATGGTCACCTGCGACTTCCGTAAGAGACCTCTAAAGGAGCATAGAACGGCATATATGATGCTATTCATCATGATTTGTTCATATTGTTGGTTATTTCTCATTAACTATGTCCAGGATTTTGATTCTAAGAAAAATACTGGTTTAAATAGACCATGGTGTTTCACCAGTAAAATGACTAATTCCAGAATAAAAACAGCACAATGTTATAGGCAAAATAATATTATCTCTTTATTTTAATGTAGTTTTAATTGAATATTATGAACATACTATAGACAGGAGCATTTTCTTCATAGCAACTTTGAAGAGCTACTTATAGCCATTTTAATGATGTATTTTGTTAGGTTCCATCCTCAATATTAAAGTAGTGGCAGACTGTGACAGGTCACCCCTATTTGTTTCTATATGTAAACTGTCTTGGTTTTTCAAAACGTCTTGATTTTTCAAGGACGTTTTGAAATCCAAGACGTGGCCTCTACCTGGCTACTAGGATCGCCTTGCTCAACGAACAAGCAATCTTCACGACTGGCCCCAGCTGGTTCCAGCCAGCGTAAACCCTCACCCAATGCCCCCCCCCCCCCCCCCCCCCCGTACCTGGGTCTCCCTAACCTTCCCGAGAACAGCATCAACCCCATCTGAAACATTGAAGGTAACAGTACTATGATCGTTGTCAACGGGGAAAGAAGCCTGAACGTCAGTATTGGTTAGGTCAGGCGTATAATGAGAATCGTCAGGGGCGTTATTGGGAAAATCAATGACAGCAACTACAGCAGTGTCCAGCTTGGCTGTCTGGCAACCAACGTTTTTAGATCGCCTAATCTTCAAACGTCAGTCTTTGCACTTCGAGCGGGTGTGTCCCTTGGAACCACATAGCGAGCAAGCATAAGAGAAACGAAAATCGGAATGCACGCATCCATTGTCACCGTTCCATGCATAGCATGCCCTACGTGCTGCTCTGCCAGGTGAGTGCTTCCCAGCACTGTGGTTCCAGTTTGCGGCCTTCTTCGGCTTCATGTTATGAGGACCGTATTGTTCGATACTTTCGTCTTGGTGCGTCTTCGAGAAGGCCGCAAACCCGATGGTCTCCTGAAGCTTGCGGATAGCAAGTATGTGGTCCACGTGTGCGATGTCCTTGTAATGGTCATCCCTAGCTCTTGAGGAGATAAAGCTGACGTGCTCGATGAATGCCCTGTAATCAGCTATCGTCAGGCAGGGAATGTCCAGGCACCATTGACAGGAGGCTTTTACCAGTTTGTGCGCGTTCATTTTCCGCACGTCCTTCCCTGCCCGTACTTCCGGAGTGACCACTTACTTCTTCTGCATCGTGAAGAGCTGCCGTCAATGCTTGACCTAGACGAACGCCTTCTCTGCCTGCTCGACCCTCTCGACCGTCGACGCGAGTGCCCGAAGGTCGAGTGCCCGTCCTCACGGTCAGATCCGCGAGTCCATGTTGGTGGTGGCAGTGTAGCGTCCGTCGTCCGTCTTCGGTCGTCCGTGTGCAGCATATCGTCCCTTGTCGAATGCCGGGTTGAAGTACGATCAGTGGTGGTGGTGGCAAAGCCGGCGCCCCGTCGTCCGCCATCAATCGTCGCGGTCATCCGGCGCTTCGTTCGTCGTCTCTCACGCTCCTCCTTCAACGCCTCCAGTTCGTCCTCCAGGTCGGCTACTCGCATCTCGGCTTTAATGGTGTCGATCGCCTCCCTGGCATTCTGTTCACGGTCATCCAATGTTAGCACTGACATTGCTGAATTGGTTGAATCCATCTCGACGCTATCGGCCTGCCAATTTTGTATTTTTAGAAGACGCTTTGCCGCTGCGCGTAGACATGCTACTCTGGGCCAGTGTGTCGATACTTGTCCGAGCACACGTGATCTGGTCCTGCTTGTGGGTTGAACCACAATCCGTACAGTAGCCAGTGCCTGACATCGTCTAATCTTTAACACCTACGTATTAGCCGTACTACGGTCCGCTTCATTAAGCGGATTAAGAGTGCTCAAGGGTTAAGCGGATTAGCAGCAGTCAGCGCATTAGGTAAACAAGAGAATAGCTCTGTCATATGCATAACGACCGTTAGGTTTGAAGTAGAAATGGGTGCAAAATGACAATACGTGCATATTATCACTCGGATACTCGACAATCAAATTTCTTGCTTAATCGGCTAGTTAACTGTTCTGCACTCTTGAATTGTCTCGTTGATTCGCGTCGATCATTCTGTTCCAACACGCAGAAAGAGCTCGACAAACATGCAGCATGTAGGCATCTGTAACACGAGTGTCGAGCCGAGAAACGGTCGATCTATAAATGTTTTTACGATACCGTCATCCGCTTGAAGGGATCGATCCTCCTTTGTTCATGTAGAAACGACACACATCGTCGAACGCAGTCTCAGGTTCTCGTCGTCCGCTGCCCCGGACGACCGGTAGAAGTACACACACAGGTAGTAAGTAGAATGTGGTGTGGCTCTAGCATGAGGTGTTTGCAGTTTGAAATCTAGCATGGACAATAATAATATATCGAAGTAACATGATGGAATAATAATAATAACGATACTCCGCCTATTTATATATGCATAATGCATAATTCATATACCTGCATAATTCATATAGGCCTACATATATTATATATAGGCCTACATATATACATATATATCCATATATGTATTTTTCTTCCTATGCACTTGGTGTTGTTAGCATTATAAAACCACTATGGCTTAGTTTGACGCGATTTGTATTTAGAAGGTAACATTTGAAATGTCACCTGAAAACAAACAAGGAAATACTGGACATGTATGGAGTCCTCCTCTGTGTCATGTTTGTTGTTGTTGGTACATTAGTTGTTTAAGCAGGGGACATTTCAATCATAGACGACTGGACACTGCTCCTTTCCCTATCCTAATAATGCCAAGCACCTGGATAGGAAGCGACAACTATCAATTGTTAAGTCATCGGTTTGACTCGACCAGGGTTTGAACCCATGATCCCGCGATCCCGTCACGGAAGACGGATGCTCTAACTCATCAGCTATTCCTTTCACAAATCACGCACAGCTGGCCGGGACGTACAATCCAGAGTCGTATCACTATGTCAATAGGCCACAAGCCAATAGACTCACGTAGCTCACTAATCTGCCCATGCATAACTATCTATGTATGAAGAGTTCTTCTTCCGTCATAAGCGCCATTAAAAAAAAAAAGAGTTTGCAATGTCAATGCAAATTCCATAAATCGTGTTATGGGGAAGAGCTCTTTATACCAATATACTCGAGAAGAGGTCGTTTCCAAAACATTAACTGCAAACTTGGCATTGTCATTGCAACTCTTTTTTTGTATTGGCGGTTGTCACGTTTTGGAGAATAGCTCTTCATCTATTAACCAGATGTGATGGCCGAAATAATTAGAGCGTCCATCTCTCGTGTTGGTAGATCATGGGATGGTGGTTTTGAATACTGGTCGAGTCCAACCATTGACTTAAAAATTGATACTTGTCGCTTCCTAGCCAGATGCTCGGCATAACTAGGATAGGACAAGGAGCAGTGGAATGAGGAAGACCAGTCGTCTGCGATTGAAATTTCCCCTGCTTAATCAACTAATGTACCAACAAACAAACAACTAAATTCATGTGTAATTCGTACTATGCATTTGAGTGCACCTGAGTAGACTACATACACATGACTTGCATAAACATATGGCAACCATATTCACAGGGAATAACTGCATATCATCAGAATTATTTGTGACTAAATCTCTCAGACTCTACGATCACGTCCAGTGGCGCAACGTGATCCAAAGCGCAGTTAGACTAACATTGAGTTAGGCAGATGGGAATTAGTTACATTGACAAAGTCGCATCAAATATAGATATGCACGGCAATCCCTCTCTCAGGAGTCGTGTTGCACAATGGGTACGGGACAATGAGAGGCATATCCATGGGATTCAGTAGTCATTGTTACGGGTGACTAGACACCCTTGATGGGGATCTCACTTAAAATTGCAGATTTCGATTTGTATTAAGTGGCTGCAATTTATTTACATCAAAATGTTGTGTCGATTTTGTATTGAAGCAAATTTGATTTAACTTTGATTTAAAAGTGTTACCTGTATGAATACATTGAATATTTGAAGTGCCAACAGGACACATTAATCTTGGCTAGCACCTCAATACTCATAGGTCGTAATAATCTACCATAGATAGTTATAATCTACCTCATTCTTGATTGGATCAACTTTGATTTTAAATGGATAATTATTAAATACATATTGGTGTGCAAACAGGCGACATTAATGTTGGTGAGCACGTCAAAACTCCGACCCCATTGGTATCAGAGCTAACCGATTACATGCCCTTGTATGCTAGTCCATTCAATGCAGAAAGTAATGATTGAAAAGTTCACCAGGATCTAAGGTAGATGTAGAATCAAAGCTAGATAATTGAGCAGTATTCGTTTCATCCAAAAGGATCTTCTACGTTTAGAATGTCAAAATGAGTTGACTGATCTAGATTACCAATATATATTTGTTTTGTGAGTAGTATACATTTATTCTGAAGCAAGAATATACTACTGGAATGCGTTCACAAAAGAAATGGGGACGTGTCCTGCAACAATCATGAATGATAAGCATTATCTGATCTGCAACATCGCCTTGGCTCAAAACAGAATAGTTATATCGATTATTTCAAATAGTTTCTATTTGATTCATGTAAAACAGCCTAATTAATCTAATGCATGAAACTATCAGCAAATAGCAATCCATAAATCAATGCATCGCGCTTGACAATTTAGTTATGCTTATTACGCTTTGTAGTGAAAGAAATATCAGCAGTCAAGAGAGGACCGGCCTCTTTTTCGAATCCTCAGGGAAAGGTCGATAATTAATGCTACGGGACCCGGATAACATATTACCTGTTCAGTCTCTGAAGAAATGGCATTGTAAATGATCACCCCATTGTCAATGTCTATGGGATGAAAGGGACATGAGAATAACTAGAATAAGTGTTCTCAAAACAGATGAGGGTAGCTTTCAGCTACTACCTCATATCAACTGGATATTAGGAACCGCTATATAGGTTGGGATATGTGTACATCTCACTTAGGGACATGTACGCTAATATCCTGGTGGCGTAATAGGAGTGTACTACAGGGTACCAAGCAACATCCATATCAGTAAAATTACCATATTCCTGGGAACTCGACGCCCAGAGCTCAACCAATCTAGTAAGTGCAGTGCATGGCTGATGCATTCAATAAATATGACTATCGATTCCTTGTAGCCCTAACACATTTAGGTAGCTGTCTAGTCTCGCTAAACAAGGGGTACCTGAATACCATGAGACCGCATACAGTGAACTGTATATTTGCACATAAGGAAGCGATGCTTTGTTGTAAGAGTACAACATTTAGGGAGGTATATATTGTTACAGAAACTGAGTTACTTGGTTCTAACACTACCACATATATATAGTTGTATAGGCTACTGACAATAAGAAGTAGGGAAACTTGGATGTAATACTATCGAACCACATTTAGACTCTCCGTCCCCAGCACAAAAACGTAAACATCGGCACATTTAGAGAGGTGTATTGTGACATTGAAACTAAGGCTACATGAATCTATCCCTACCACCTTTTGAAAGGTGAATATCGTCCCATGATCTAAGAATACCTGGATGTAACACTAGAAAATTCAGATAGTTGAATAATGTGTGGCTACGTAGCGTTCCATATTGTGGAAGCTATATATTATCACATAAAGTAGGGATACAATTATGTAACAATATCACAGTTGTGGATTTCTCTAGGGTCATAGCAACTTGGATGCAATATAACCGGTCCAATATTACCATATTTGTGACGGTGTAGAACATCAAATACTAAGGGCGCCTGTGTTGTTAGGGTTACTAATAAGTGATTGTATACACTGTAGATTGTGTTAGCAGACATGAGAGGATCGGCGATTAGGTAGACACTATGTTATCGATTCAATTCGATGCATATTCATGGTGGAAGTGCTATATAATTAATACTTCTCACTACAATGCATGGTGCCTAGCACTAGTGGATTGGAACTGACTGACGACAAACCAATGGAGTTGCCATGATCTATGGAGGTCTGTTTGTGATCTCAGTGCCACAATTGGTCGCCTAGGCCGATGAAAGCATTAACTATTCAAAAGCAAAACAGTTAGGCAGATATGATGAGAAGTGTCTAACTGAGAGACATTTGCACTTGCTCAGAATGGCTTACGGTTTGGGCCCTTGTATCGGTAAGGTATGTATTATCCAGAATTCGATGGGCATGCAAATATTGATCATTCATATTTCCACCGTTATGACTCTCCAAAGTTAGACATTAAACATTTCCTACAAAAGTTACTTCAATCTATAGCGCAGTAGATTACGATGATCAACCTCACTATATTTATTAAAAAAACAATGCAGCGATCAAACTACTCGTGGTACTCAGCAGTACAATCCGCCATTGTTGATCCTACACATGGAAGATGTTCCCAGCACATGGAAGCCTAATACAGAATTAACAAGTAGGCCAAATCGAGTAAGAACAAATAAGGTGTCTCAGCACGCCCCCCCCCCCCACCCCTGCTGACCGCCGTCCTCTCATTCTGACATGAGCATCAGCAACATGTGTCTTGGATGTTGGGTAGTTTTGGGGGTTTTGCGTCCTGGCAACATCTGAGGTCAAACCAGGACGTATGAAAGTGTGCTCTTATGGGGACTGTATGGTATTTCCCCATTGGGGGACCAGGCCGGAGCACCATGAAATGATAGTTCATTCAGTCACATTATCCTGACACTGAGCCAACCAGTTCCCACCATATCCTAATAATGCTGAGCGCCTGGCTAGGACGCTACACATATCAATTGTTTCCTCATTTGTTTGAATTGACCAGGGCTCGAGTCCGTGGGTTCTAATCACAGGATCTCACGATATAAAAAATCGGGAGATAGACCCTCAACTCATTCGGCCATCCCCTCTGGTCTAATTGTGTCTTGGAAGGAATAACTAGTCTCTGCATAATTCACTCATTCTCTGAGATGCAATAGTAGTGATTCCAGAGAAAACGTAGTTAAAGCAGACAGATCGCCCCATCCTGTCTCATGGCAAACACGTTTGTTTGTTTGTTTGTTGCTGTGTTACGTCCTAGCAACATATAAGGTCATATCAGGACGGTGGCAAACATGTTGTCATAGACATATATGGAACGTGGATCCACATTCATAGTTTAAGGAGCTTGTGAGCCTAGATCCATCTGGAGAATGCCAGTACTCACCAGAAAATGTTGTAGTCGCAAAGGATGGCATTATAAGGTCGGTGAGGCAGGCTTTCCTGAAGCTCTATTTAAAAAAAAGGAGACTTCCTATTAAGAATCTTGATCAAGGAAATGAAGTTAATGATATACTTTCGAGTAATTAGTTAAGGTGATCAAATACAGGATGATGGAAGAGCAGTAACATGGGACAAATTATGAAAGTGGCGCAGTTATAAAATACTGTCTGATCAACCAAACAGACAAATTAGTCTATATTTGGTCAAGTAATTAAGGTGATTAAATTAAAGAGTATTGGAAGGGTATTAAGATAGGTACGATTATGAAGGTGGCCCAATTATAAACGACTGCCTGTTATAAAATACTGCCCGTTCAACAAAAAACTAAAAAATACTATCAAAAAATACATAGGGCAAGAAAGAGCCGGACGAGGTAATCGGGCGTTGAAATCCAGACATGCAGTGATTCATCGCTATTTCCACAGTGTCCTTTTACAATGTTGGCATGTCTCCTTCTGGCAGGAAGGGGAGGATGAATGTCCGCCCAGGATTCCACTCGCATGCTTCCATTCACTCGCCGCTGAGACAACACAATCGGGGCCCATTTAGCTCCCGCCCCGCCCCGCCCCACGCCGCCCCGACCCGACCCTCCGCCCCACGCCGTCCTGCGCTGTCCCGCGCCGTCCGGCGTCCCGCACCGTCCCGCGCTTTCCCGCGCCGTCCCGCGCCGTCCCACGCCGCACCGCACCGCGCCGTCCCACGCCGCCCCATCCCCGCCCCACCCCACGCCGCCCCGACCCGACCCGACCCTCCGCCCCACGCCGTCCCGCCCCGCGCCGCCAGGTCCGCCCCGCGCCGCCCCGCGCCGCCCTGCGCCGCCCCGCGCCGCCCCGCGCCGCCCCGCGCCGCCCCGCGCCGCCCCGCCCCGCCCGCGCCACCCCGCGCCGCCCCGCACCGCCCCGCGCCGCTCAGCGCCGCCCCGCCCCGAACCGCCCCACATTGTTCCACACAGCACGGCGCCGATCGTCCCCTCCCTACCGGGCTACGTCCTCACGCAGACCAGTGTGCGTGGTGTTGGCCGAGTTTGGGTGCGTGTGGTACACATGTTGGTGGCCGTTTGTACCAGTGGGGGTAGGGGTGTAGTTATGTGGGTGGGAGCTTTGTACAAGTAGGGTGAAGGGTGGTACAAATGTGTGTGACGTTTGGGCAAGTGTGGGTAGGTGTGTAAATGTGTGAATGTCGTTTGGTTCAGTGCGGGTGGAGATTTGTAGAAATGCGGCTGATGGCTTGTCCAGACTTTGACGTGGGACTTATATAGTGTTTACTGAGGGTTAGTACCAGGTTGACCTCATGGAATATAAGGCGGTAGATTCCCATACGATAGTGTGCGCGCGCATAAATGGGCAGCAGCAGAACCCTGTAGGAAGCTTCTAGGGCCATAATATGTATAGTGACTGCTGAGGAGTGGGAGTGAGTGTAAGTTTAGAAGGCGATGAAATATTCATGGTTCGCACAATGTATATGGCGTACTCGGCGCTGCTCTCTTCGGAATATCATGTTATATTCGAATACATCACCGTGATACTGCAACAAGATGCCTTTCCGCTGTCATAGTCAACGTAGGGGTAGCTGTACTGGTATCTTAGGTGGTGTGGTACGGCTAAAAGACTTGGCCGTTATGCATGCTAGATGCTTGTGTTTGACATATATAAGAAATATTCAGTAATTTATTCATCAAAATATGTATGTATGCACTGGCTTTCGTCCCTGCAGTGGCCTGCAACCGATTGGTTCTAATGGTGATAGTCATGTAATTCCAAAGAAAATGAATATATTATGCACTTAGCAAGCATCTCTTACATGGGTATATGATTAGGATCAACTACCCGCTTAGATGTTCATCTAATTGGACAGGTGGGAGTTTGGTGAACCTTCAGTTTGTGGTTCTGTAGCGTGTACATCGATTTGTGGTTTTATTTAAATTGACCGACAGAACATTTCTGAACCTATACTATATTTTCGAATCTGTAGCGAGTACATCGACTTCTGTTTTAGTCTTAGGGAGTCTAGCACCGTATTTAACGCCATATAAGGCAGATAATTGGATTGAGACAGCAAGAGCCCATATACCAACCTTGATGTAACCGAAGGCACCTACCAGACAATCATAAAAGAGAACTCAAAATAACACACCAATGTGAATCTTGCATTGCTAGAGGGATTTAAGTGTATGCTATTTTCGTAGATAAAACCAGGAGGGTGATTCGTTTGATCACCCTTTCCCATAGCTTGAAGTAACTACGGTCAGAAATCGCTAACTTTGGAGATGATTCAAATCAAAGAACTATTTTGTGTGTGCCTGGCTAAATTCTGACAGCATGAGTTTCGCCACTAACATTATATGTTACATTGATTTAATGTGCACTACTATGCTGTCGCAAATGCTTAATATGTACACCAGTATCTAATCTCGATGTCTACTCTAAAATACAAATAAGTATTTTGTTTCTGAAATATATGATGCATTCATTGCAGTGCGCATGTTTAACCTACACCAAAGATGGCATCCGGACAAGGCTGCCTGCGTCCCTGCTGCTTGCCCATCTCACACTGTTCCCTCTAAGATGACCTGATGCCAGTAACTTACTCTGTCGGTTTAGGGTAGTGTTCTTTCTATTGGGCCGACGCCAAACTGGGACATACCAGCAAACAAATAGCAACAAACACACACTTGTTCAGTACATTCAGCTGTTTTGAATGGTTCGGGCAATAGCAGATTCGTCGGTGAATGCTCCACTGTAGGCAATATGTCCTATGGTGTATTGCTTTATATTTCTTAGGTAAAACATATTATTCATCACAATATACATTTTGTTTAGCATGGGGGCACTGATAATCCGGCCGCTAACATTACATTGTACAAAGCTAGATCTTAGTAGATTGTGAAGGGGTTAGTGTGTTAGTGGGTTAGCCATAATACATTCAGTGTTAAGGGCTAAGATGGTGGGTCACTGCAAAAAATGTGCTGCTAGTACAGTATATCTGAGGTATCTAATTGAGTGAGGGGTGGGAGAAAATGAGGGAGGGGGGAGCAATGCCATATGTATAGCAATCTGAGTTTCCCATGTCTGCATTCCCAAACGCCAAGGAAGGTATCCATCAAGCTGTAGACGAACCCGCAATGTTTGGGAATGAATGAAATAGTACTGCCTAGTGTCATCATATATGCTATACATATGGGTTATACATATGGACACCACAACAACTCATTGGTAATTATATTGGGAAATATATTACTGCATGACACTCCATGTCATGGTCGTGTATTCTGTATGGGTCGATGAACATGACTTGAAATACCATACTCTATTTCGGAAGCCATGTTCTCAACTTATAAGTCCACAAGGTGGCAGAACACATGAGCTGGTATGGTGAATGAGTTGGTATAGTCGCCCGTAATTCTAGCATATTTTATTCTAGTGCATAATTTAGGCACGCATGATATCATATCCTTATATTGAGAAAAAGGGTGGTTGATTAGAGTTGTTTCAATAAATGAATCTGATATCGATTCAGTATTCAGCCAATTCCCATTGTGGATAGTTTGAGGGAATATATGTTTCAACGGCATACAACCCAAATAAACAAACTGGTAAAGTAAGGCATGTGTAGAGGTTATGGGACCAGATGGCCGGCTGCCCGGTGCCTGACTGAACCCGTGACGGGGGAACAGCGGCGCGCGGGCCGGTACAGGACGTGCGTCTCGCCGGCTTTCATTAAATGGAGTCTCCCCCTGGCGGCATAACTCAGAAGCTGGAACTGACGCATCAGTCATGTTGGCGCGGGGCGAAAGTGATCAGAGTCAGAGTCAGAGAGAGAGCCATAATCAGAACCAGAGTCATAGATACAGACACATACACATATACAGAGTCAGATCCCGAATCAGAGCCAGCACCCGAACCAGAGCAGCAGCCAGGGCCACGACCACGTCCAGAGCTAGAATCAGAGCCAAATCCAGAGCGAGAGCCAGAGCCAGATACAGAGACAGAGCCAGAGCCAGAGCCAGAGTAATGCCCCTGTCACACTACGACGCTTCTCCCGGCGATCCGTCAGCGTTGGAAATAAAATCTTGTGCGTCGAGAAACGTCAAACTTTTCGGCGGTTTGGGGGAAAAGATCGGCGTCAGCGCGGCGCGTTATGCGCGCGCCGCCAACGTGTGTCGACGCGCTGGGAAAAAAAAAAAAAAAGTTTGGCGCGACGTCTTCATTTAACCTTAAATGTTGCTAGGGCGTAAAACAAAAACGGCCCAGTTTGCGCAACGCGTGAGCAACGACCCTCCCGCGCGCGCTCGTCTTTCTAGCATTCCCATAACGTTATGCCGGCGCGTCCAACGCAGCGCGACGCGCGCCTAACGTCCTCCTAGCGTTCTTACCCATTTCGTCCCGCGCGTTGCCGCGCGTTGGAAGTTTTGGACAGGTTCAAAACACTCAGCGACCAATAACGCGCGCCGACTTCCGGCGGCGACTCGCCGGCGACAAAGAAGTGTACCGACGTGTACCGACGCGCCCATAACGCGCCACCAGCGTGTCTCGATATTTCACCAAATATCGCCCAAAAACACCACACGTTGACGGGTCGCCGGCGAGAAGCGTCGTAGTGTGACAGGGGCATTAGGATCAGAGCCAGAGCCAGAGCCAGAGCCAGGTCGAGCGTCAGAGCCATATCCAAAGTCAAAAGCGGCGCTGCCTGTCGTGATTCCCGCCTGGTCCCCTGGCCACCTCTAAAACCCACACCCTCCATGTTAAAGGTGTGTCTGTCGGCGGCTTGGCGTGGGGGGAGCAGGTTTGGGTGTGGGTGTGGGTGGCTCTCCAACACGCCACGCCGTGCCACACACTCACGACATGGCGTGTGTGGTCAGCCAGCCCAGGTTAAACCTCATGCCCTGCTGCCCAAGCTGTCACCAGCCCACTCCCTCCCACTTCTTCCCCTCCCCCTCCTCCCCTTCTCCCCTTCCTTGCCCATGCATGCTACTGGCACTGTGGCGCCGACAGTTCCGGCTAGTCACAGACTGACCATGTCGCACTCAGCAGACAAACATCCACCTTACTACTTAAGGCAATATCGTCATATTGGTATATTCAAGAAGCTGACCGAAAACTACCCCTTAACACGGAAATACACGAATGACATGTATGGAGCTATAGATGGTAGTGTCGTGGGGGTGATGAAAATGGGAAATATTGCGCCTAGAGCGGGACTCGAACCCACCTCTCTTTGCATTCCGGGCCAGTGTGCTAACCATTACACCACCTAGGCTGCCTGATATCACCTTACTACCCACGCCTACCTGTCTATGTGGTTACTTGCCTGAGAGTTCAGTGCAGACTACTACAGTAGTTTAAAGTTGCCTAGTCAAATTAAAATCCTCAAAACGAAAGCACTTATCTAGAGTTGAACCAAAATATCAAAATCAGATGTATGCATCCATAAGTGTCTTGTTGACTTATGATATGTATATTTATCAAATAGATTCTTGAACATTGCCACTGCGAGTTAATATTTAATTTATATTGTATTGGTATGCAGGTATTGCAATACCTCATGGAGTTTGATGCCCCTGCCCTGCAGAGTTGTAAACCACCGCCTTGTTGTACAGGTTCTTGACAGAACCGAAGGCTAAGGGAGCAAACCCTAAACAGAAAACCATGTCACTGTGGCAGCATTAAGGGTGGTTGATGTATGGAACTTCCAACATCTCCCGACCAGCCACTGCAGGGACAAATAGTTTTGCGCCTGTCTGGACATGTTCTTGCCGGTGTGAAACCTCTGGTTGCTCCTAGAGAGAGTGCCGCTGTTAACGTGCAAAAGCCAGCAGCACTTCAAGACTTTTGCAGGCATCTTTCATGAAATGTACAATTGCACAAAACACCATACTGGCTCGGTCGTCGCCCGGGTTACCAAGGACCGTGCTGCTCGAGCTCATCTTCGGTCGCCAGCGGAAAATCACTCTCACAGCAGAGAGCTAAATGGAGAGCAGCAGTCAAGTAGTGAAAGCAGTCGTTGTCGCATTGCGACCGACAGCATGATGATGATGATGATTGTATTGTTATATTGTTGCTAGCATACCCTGTGATTTGGCCTTTTTCACTCAGCAGTTGCCATAGTGAGGGGAAGAACCCTCTTGTTCCACAATGGTTTCATTTCTCCCACAGAAAATACAGATTGATTCATATGCTGCTTGCTTCATGTTTATAGGTTGTAGCTGTTTGTCGATTGTAAGCGGTTCAAAATCCAGCTTTCACTAAGAAATAAAGACAAACTAGTGATACTGGGTAGATTTGAAATCTCAACCTCAGCCTGTTATAGTGCCATTCCTCTACAATATATATGCAGAGGGTCAGGCGAAAAGGCTGCACTTTCATACGTAGAGATCAGGAGGCAAATCAGAAAATTGGATTAAAATAAATCATTTTTACTTGAAGGTATTTCTAATTGTTACTAATTCCACTTATTTTCTAACGAAATGATTATGGAGCAATGAACAACAACCATAGGAATATAAAACAATGAACTCTTTGAACATTTAATTCCGATGGTTATCTCGATTTTTGTTAAACGGAGCATTGCGCTTAAACTCCTCATATCGACAACCATGAGTGCATGCTGCAAATTGTGTATTCAACAGTTATTGTATACCTCATTCTAAATACCTTTTGTGTAAATAACCCTGAATTTAAAAATGGCTGGAAGTCCAGTGCTTCGGCACTGACAGAAGACTTAGTCAGCAGAATAAATGTATTTACCAACAACACAAAAAGTCATATTTAATAGAAGATAAATGACACGGCTTTGAAATAGATAGGTAATTAATTTAATAAATGGAGAGGACACTGATCTCGAAGGATCTAGAGGAAGAGATAAGACACCCTGGTTAGGAAATATACGACAGGTGCTTATATATGGTGGGTGGGGCGGGGCCTACCAGCTCCTGCCACGTGTTGGTATTGTTCTTACCACTCCTACTGGAATATCCTACAGTCCATGAGAAGAGAACCGTCTCAGCTACTACGCCGACCTCGTAAATCATCCTAATTAAGCGCAGGCGCGTCTAATTCATCAGCAAATCAAAAAATAATAAATGATACATAAAACAAAGCATCGTTAATGGGAAGATATTAAGGCCGCGAGCAAAGCCGGGGAAGAGTTAATTTCCTTACGCACTTCCGGTATTTATGCACTTCCGGTATTTAAATACTAGGTAGTTTGGAGGGCGATCACGATGGAAGTGCATTTGTAACTTTATATTTAGCTGACATGTGGATAGATAATTAATAAGTGATATGTCACATGGGTATACCTGTCCGAAATATGACCAATACAACTGTTGACCCATAGCTTAGATGAGGAACAGTGGACAGTGTTAGTGGGGAAAATGTGTACAAACAATAACTGTATATTATATATATGTATGTTGGGTTGGTTGTTGGAGTTCTACGGCCTAGCATCATACTTGGGTATGCTGTTATACATCTTTCTCAACACAGGCCTGTATGCCATATGCATAGATGTACATAGTAGGCTAAGTTATCATATACAGGTTAGGAAAAACCTTTGAAAATTCAAAAAAACTAATATAGAAAATACTAACAAAACCGGAAAAGGTTGGATCGAGAAAGAGCAGGTAAACACTCCTGATTGCGGGACCAGACCAATCCAGTATCACAGCTGTCCAGCGTTGAACACAAGCACCCTCATGGGATCTTATACGTTATGGGCAGAATACAAAACTTGTCACACAAAAAACACACACAAAAAACATGTGCTATTTGTTTGGGTTTTACGTCATAGCAACATATATGCTCCTATGAGGACGGTTTCAAGTTAAAGCATATTAACACTGTAAACTCTGTGTCCGCATATATTATGTTTTCTGAAATGCATGACGAGCATCTCAGTGATACAAACTCATGTCACTGTAGGATATTATTAAAGTATTCAACATTACGTACCTGCGTTTTCCTGTTAGGACTAACAAGCAGCGCAATGTCAATGCTACATTTCCTAAAGACAGTTTGATCTTAGGCCTATTATGAAGTCCTGTCGTGAGAATAAAGTTAGAAATACCATGCCCATATTTATCCACATATTTGTTGTTAGAAACCACGGCCCATCAACATCTTCCAATTATAGGGCTATAAACAGCAGTTATTAGAAAGTTCTGGAAACTGCGCCATTTTCTTTAAAGTCCTTGTTAATTAACGACGAATGCTAATGACACAGCAAAGTGACCAGGGCATGCGCATGCACAGTGAGAGCATGCGCATACGCAGGGAGAGCATGCGCATGCCTTTTGTAATGTCAACTACTGAGCCGAGCGAAGCTGCCCATTATGAAGATAATGTAAATAACCTGATTTACGAGGATAATCAAGCCGTGACGATTCTGTAGGTACAGGATGCCAATGGCAACCCCAGCATTGGATTAACTAATTAAGCATCTTCATTATATTGTTTTATACCACCATTCCTAATTCTAGATACCAATCTCACCCTATATGGATCTGGCGCGGTGGACTAATCGGTAGAGCGCAGACCTCCCGTGCGGCAGATCGGGAGTTCGGTGCACGGTCGAGTCAAATCAATGACTTAGGAAACTGATACTTGTCGCTTTTTAGCTTGGTGTTCAGCATTAATACGAGAGGGACAACACTGGGTAACTCAGCGTCATGATGATTTGATTGAATGCGATATTAACTCACGGTGCTGTCAGCATGAATTCCCAGTGGGGCAACACTATTAAGTTGCCTTAAAGTGTCCACTGTCACAAGTTGGTAGCCGGCCTGATACACATACTGATTAAGGGAAGTCATACTTCTCCGGGTGCCAGCCAAATATCAGGATAATTAGTTATTGCGGAAGGTTGCATTGCTTCAACTCCAGCAAATTGGTAAGAAATAGTTCCGTCGTTGTTGGAATAATTAACTTATTCGATAATCAATGGACATAAAACAAAGGGTTCTAACTTGAGACAGCGCACAATCAGGGAAGCTTCAGAGTGCTACCCACCCCGCTGGGACCATGCCACCGCCACCATGTCACAATATCCCATTGAGCCATGTTATCCTGATATTAAAGTAACCAGTCAGTGTTATATCCCACTGATGCTGAACATAAGGGTAGCTGTTATCGCCGAAGAATTATGTAAATAAGTGGCGTGTGTCAGATGGGCTTGCAGCCCTTACCTCCCAAGTAGGAAGCTGCCCCACTGGGAAATCAGGTCATGGCTCTTATGAACCGATATCCCACTGAGTCGCAATATCCTCAGACTGAGCTAACTAGTCATTGCCCTATCCACTCAATGCCGAGCTCCAGGCTAGGAAGCTACAAGTATAACTTTTATAAGTCATTGCTTTCACTCGACCGGGAACCGTGAGGCCCGCGCTCTACAGATTCAGCCACCACGTCCGGTTGCTAGGGTATTAAACTACAACAGTCTCCATAAACAAACGAGGATTCGTTGGTTGTGCGCGCCCTTCTCTAATCAACACATGTTTTCTTTGACAAACGGATAGCTGCCAGGCCCTTGGGAGATGGGTTAGCCGACCACGTTTAATTTAAACCGGAGCAGATGAAAATTCACATCCGGGCTTTAGCGATTGATCTACTTCCGGTGCGCCATTTAACTTGTTGCTGCGGGCATCTTTGGTCATCCTGCCTGCGCATGCGCTGAGGCGGTGAGTTTGCGGCCACTTATGTTGGTCTTGTGTTGGTTCCTGCGGGATTAACAAGCCAATTTCCACCCGCTATTCCCCAAACTAGATTTAGAATTCGTGTTGGTGGGTTTGTTTTTCTGCATACTTTTAAGGAAATCATGCGCAATGAAATGTGATGTTGAAATACCGGGATATACTCAGCATGAAGTACTTTAAGAGATTTATTGGGCGATATTCCTATTTAAATGAGACCGGTAGCGCTGCTAGTTGGACACTGCTGAATGTATTGCTGTATTTACTCATTCTTTATGTTGTGTGTAAATAGATTTATTTGTCAGAACAATACATTTGTCGGCGCAGAAACACTTCGCTTCGAGCCAGGGACACTGGTACCGATTTAAACTAATCATGTTGGAGGCGGAATTAGATAGGAAGGATAATGTGATGTGTGCTGAAAGAACTACATCGGTTTTTTGTGAATGGTGTTGTTGATGTGGCATGTCAGCCACAATACCGGTTGCTCAGTGGCTAGTTTCATTGGCTCCATTTTATTATAATCACACCTGGGGCAAATGTAGGAGCATTTATATTTATAGAGGTGTGTTCGTATGGAGTAGACGGGCAGGAGAAGGACAGTGCGCAGCCATGTTGGTTATTTAGTGTTGCCGCAAGGTTAGACCATGCGGCGCACACGATGACATCACGACCCCACTTAATGTGATTATCCTGACGCTGATCCTTCCAGTGTACACTTCCCTACACCAACAATGACCATCGCCAGCAGGATTTAGCTAATAACACCTATCTTGTCTCGATAGGGTCTCACTTTTACATCACTATATAGAATGGTTAAAGTTCAAATATGTGGTTGTGTAGGCAGGCTATACTGAAATCAATACAGACAAAGAGAAAGGAAGAGTATAAAGTGTGAAAGAAGAGAGAATCAAGCCCTCTGGTTTATTATTTATATGATACATGGGTTCATTGTAGAGTTTCACCCCAGCATTGCTGGTCCCCATGGTTACCAGTGATCTGGCCACCACCACCAAGCTGCGTGGTTCCCCTGCCCACCACCTGCCTTGAGCCTGAATGTGGAGATCCTACCTAGCAGAGGGGGGAGGGGTAGGCTCTGAGTGCCCCTTCCACACATCCCTGCCAGCACCACTATGTCTATTTACATCTCATTCAGGCACCACCAGCACCTACATACATGCGCCTGGTCACGTATACCCGATCAGTAATAGAACATTTGCATTCCACCCGATGCCGTAAA
Source organism: Branchipolynoe longqiensis (assembly GCA_030323885.1). Lineage (NCBI taxonomy): Eukaryota > Metazoa > Annelida > Polychaeta > Phyllodocida > Polynoidae > Branchipolynoe > Branchipolynoe longqiensis. The sequence goes on along the minus strand of CM059191.1, from coordinate 87,430,311 downwards.
TCAGAATATTTTACAACTAGGCATCGAACCCACAACCTCTGGCAGGGGTAGCTTGGCTCTAACACCTAGACCTGCCATCGCGCCAAGCTTCAGGGCGGTGATGAGCCGATGAAACGAGGCAAGTGGCTCCTCCTCCCTCTCCCCTCCTATCAGCGCTACATGATTAATGGCGATGGCGACCAAAAAGGTCGAACCCGAGGGAAGTAATTGAGACTCGGTTATGCCCTTGCATAGTTTTTGTCGCGCGGGAGGTCGTGTGTAAGAAAACGCTGCAGGGGCGTCGGCTCGAAGCCATGAATCACCCGCACGGCGCCCGCCTCTCCCCGCCAGGGGGAGCGGCGACAGCGTCCGCGCTCACTTCCGGTGTAGCGACTGATCATATCCGGGAGGATGAGGTCAGTAGGCGGTGGGATGGGGAGGGGGAGTGGAGTGGGGTGGACGGTGTAGATGATATGATGGGGATGATTTTAACCTTTGACCATCGCCCTGGCAGCAGTGACTCTTCACCGAGGAATGGGGTGGTACTATGTAGCACTGTTTGTTTAGACAACAGGTATTCAGGCAGGGTTGGTGTGGGTGTCTATCGGTGGATGTAGGTGGGTTTGTGTCGGAGTGGCTGGCGGGTAGGGCTTTGGTGGTGGCAGTGGAGGGGAGTGTGGGTGAGTAAGTGGGTGAACAGGTCCATTCTACTGGTCGGCGCCATTCTGTCCGCTATCCGGGACCAGGCGCAGATAAGGTCATTAATTCAAACACAGTATATATTGATGTATGGCCTGAAGAACTCACCACTGTTGTGTTAATAGGGGGATATTGGGTACACTTTGTAAGCGTTGAGTTGGATGTGGGCAGCTGTGTATGGCTGTTTGTAGCTGCGTGTGGCGGTTTGTGGTTGTGTGGCTGTTTGTGGCTGTTTGTGGGGCGGGGGTTGTTTCCCACACGGTCAGTCGTCCCTCTATATTCCTGCCCTGTGCTACTCCTGCTAACACACTATGGACGCCGCTCATTACTCTCGGGGCCTACCCGATATACACACATCCAGGTCTCGCTCGCCAGCATCCCAGCCTGTCAGCCTGTCAGAATGTCAGAATGTCAGTAGGTAAGCCTGTCAGCCTGTCAGCCTGTCAGCATCTCAGCCTCTCAGCGTGTCAGCCCGACGGCCTGCCCGCCGGCCAGCCTCATCCTGCCAGCATATCAGTATGTCAGCATATCAGTATGTCAGCATGGCAGAATGTCAGCCGGTCAGCCTGCCTGTCGGCCAGCCTCTCAGCCTGTAAGCCTGCCAGCCTGACAGCACGTTAGGCCTTTACCATGTCAGCCACCCAGCCAGCCTCCTCACATCATGCCTCACACGTTCCTAGCCTAACAACCTCTTAGCATCCCAGCATCCCAGTAATGCAGCATCCCAGCATCCCAGCATCCCAGCCTCACAGGTTATCGAGATACCGAGAGAGGTATCGCACACCACACACCTACGACCTCCACACCCCGCCCTCCCACACCCCACCCTCCCACAGCCCACCCTCCCACACCTTCCCCCCTTCTAACACCCGTCTACGTTCAGAGGTGGGTGGTAGCGGATGGGCTATGCGTATGAGTTGTTCAATGAGTGGGGGGATGGGGGACGTGCGTGGCTTCATTCAGCCAGGCGGGCTTCAGCAATCAACCCAGGCTACTGCACATCCTGGCCACTTCCCGCCAAACATCCAGCAGGCTGAGATGCCCATAAGAACCCCCCCCCCCCCCGACCTAACACCGCCCCACCCACTTAACCATAACTCCTTCAACCGTAATTATATCCACTCCGCCCACTCCCACCGCATCGCAATATATATATATAATATACACACACTTCAATAAGCGTCGCACAACCCGATTTGGTTGGTTGTTAGAGTTGTATGTCCTAGACAAATATGAGCCTGTCTCAAAAGGTAATAACTCTTTCTTTGTTTGTCCATTGTAACGTTTGACACAAAACAGCACAGACACGGTTACACTGAAAACACAAGGACATTTGCTTCAATTCAATAAGTATTCTCTTGGGATTATGAAACACCATGTAAAAAAACAAATCAGTTTATCGTGAGCAAATGCATAAGCAGATTGCATGTTGATCATTACAATGGACACAGTTTGTGTCCCATATTGCTTAACACCTTTTGAGACAGTCTCATATACAGTCATAGCAGGTCGGGTACCAAGTTGTGACAGTGCACACTCACGACAGATTTATAGTGCTGGCCCACTGATGAATCAGAACATCACGCATGATCACCCGATATCCCATTCAGCCACATTATACTGATACTGAGCTAATCAGTTCCTTACCCTATCGTAATAATGCCTAGCAGCAAGCTAGGAAGCAACAACGTTGTAAGTAATTGATTTGACGCGACAGGGATTTGATTGAACTCCCGACCCCCACTGCCGAGTCGGCCACAGTGCCAGGTCTACACAACGCTATACACCTCTATGTATACAAGTCGAGTACACATATGGCAACCGCGCCCCCTGCACCAATCGCCACACACACACACCAGTGGAACCCGACCCTGCCTCCCAGACTCAGGCCGTCCCTCTTTCGGCGCCTGCCCACCTTAAGCAGGGCCAATTACTGTGGTAACGATATCACGTGAATTCTTCATTAGCGCGAGGCGGGGTGTGGCCGGGAGGACAACGGATCGATGCCGGGTGTGGGCGACCGTCTGCCGGCCGCGGGGGAGTGGGCGGGGTTGGGGCGGGGTTCCTTCCCCTTTCCCAACTTCCCTCACACGCCCTCCTTCTAGAAGCCGGATTGAAGTGATCAGTATGTTGGTCTCCAAGTATAAACATTAGTCCCAACTGTTCAGATTTTATTTGCATTGCTTTATTGTAGATGATTGCCATCCGGAACGTGTTAGAAATGTGCTGCTCGGAGGCGCTCGGTTCTGTTCGGTGCTGTTCGGTGTTGGTTGGTACTGCTTGATACTGATTAGTGGTGTTATGTTGTTTGGTGTTGCTTGGTGCTGATTGGTGCTGAATTGTGGTGATTCCTGCTGTTTTCTACTGCGTATTACTGCTTAGTGCTGCTTGGAGCTGCTTGCGGCTGATTGGTACTGCTTGGTGCTGATTGGTGCTGATTGGTCGTGATTGGTGTTACCTGGGTGCTATGTGTGAGTGTTGATGTTATTTAGTGTTATTTGGTGATGTTTGGTGGTGTTTGCCGTTGCGTGGTACTGCTTGGCGTTGCTTGGTGCTGCTTGGTGTTGGTCGGTGCTGATTGGTGCTGCCTGATCTTGTTTGGTGTTGTTTGGTGCTGATTGGTGCTGTTTGGTGTTGTTTGGTGCTGATTGGTTCTGGTTGGTGCTACTTGGGGTAATGTCCTGCTACTTGGTGCTACTGGTGCTGATTTATGATTGTTCGTGTTGATTGGTGCTGATTTAAACTGATTGGTGCAGGCTTAGCGCTGGTTTATGATGATTGGGGATGTGTGGTGCTGGTTGGTGCTGATTGAGGTAATTTCCTGGTACTTGGCGATGTATGATGAGTGGTGATGCTTGGTGCTCCCTGGTGCGGCGGCATGGTGCAGCTCGCTGCTGGTTGGTGGTGCTCGTGTAGCTCGCTGTTGGTTGGTGGTGCCCAGTGCAGCTCGTTGCTGGTTGGTGGTGCTCGATGCAGGTCGCTGCTGGTTGGTGGTGCTCGGTGCAGCTGGCTGCTGGTTGGTGGCGCTCGGTGCAGCTCGCTGCTGGTTGGTGGTGCTCGGTGGTGCTCGCTGCTGGTTGATGTGTCTCGGTGATGGCTGGTCCTTCTAAGTTCTATTTTCATATGGCACCGACGTGTGCTGATTGGTGCTGCTAGGTAGTGTTTGTCGTTGGGTTGTCCTCATTGGTATTGCTTGGTTCTGCTATGCATGTGTTGGTGCTGGTTGATGTTACTTCTTGCTGCCTGGTGGTGATGGGCGCTGTGTGGTGATGTTTGCTGCTCCTCGATGCTCCTTCCTGAAGTGTTACGATACATGCGGCTCGTCCATACTGATTGACAAAGTACAGTTATTCTGGGTACTGACTGGTCCTCCTCCATCTAACTGGATCCTGTCAGGAACTGTTAGGACCTGCTCAGCTGGAGACCAACTTTCTGTAACACCAGCGAACATTAAGCTGGGCCATGGAAATTGTTGCTTATTGGTTAGTACAACAGCCCAAAAGTCAGTAATGCCAACGTATCCGTACTTGGCAGAGGCTTCCCCTAATCGTTGATGCCAGTTTCTCGTGTTTGAATAGTCTATCATAGTTGCTTGTAGGACTGATGTAGTCAGGATATCCCCACCCAATCACTGCCCTAAGTACTAACTGCTCTTGATGTTACCCTAATCTTCACCGAGCAACCTGGGAACCGGAACTGACAGATTTGCAATTATGTGGTAATGCAATATTGCGCCAACCGATGTTGCATTATGCAAGCTTTCCCACAATTAACGTGAGCTATATATTGTCAGTTGACCACTTATCAGGTATGATCGAACATGATGTATGCAATCCAGCAGGACAATTGCTATTCTGTTTGGCATTTCGCTTTGACGCATATGCAAATATATGAACCGGAGTACAATGTCATTTACATTGGGTTATTCCTAAAGACACACACTGTGAACAGGGAGAAATAATATGGCCGGAGGGGTGGGTGGCAGGGCAAATTTGGAAAAAGAAGGGATACAAAATGGTGCATTCTTGTGCACTTCACAAAAAGTATCTTTTAACGAGTGCTAAGCAACTAGATAAAGTTATTAATTCCTGTGACATTTAAAACTGAAAGCGAGAAATCGGGATATCCGGGTTAGTTTGCTTCTATCCTACATATTATGTTGCAGTCATAGGTAGTTATGCAAATATATGTATATGCAAATACATACATTTATTGTGCCAATTTATGTAGGCATACACTACCTCAGATGTGCCAAGTAAATCCAAGTATGAAGCGGGATATCTCTATAATACAAACGCATATAAATAGGGAGAAATACCATGGTGGAGGGGGGCAGACTAGGGGGAGGGGAGTAATACAACATGGTGCATTCTGGTTAATTTTGATGAAAAGTAAGTGTACACTCTTTTTAAAATCAAGCTAAGACTGTTATTTCGTGGGAGATTAACTATGATAAATGGGAAATCGGGACACCGTGGTTATTTTGCTATATTTGGCGAATCGGGAACCTTGGCAGATCCACCACATAGATTATATACATATATCCGTGATAGTGCTTATATGCCTTATCCTACACAGTGTCAGATACAAACGGACAGTATGACTTATGTTCTATATAGCAATTATACTATGTTGATTGGTTGATTTTGGGAGTTTTACGGCCTGGCAATATCTAAGGTCATATCAGGACGGGTGCTGACATGTTACAGCGCAAACTCATAGCGGTTTGATGTTGCTCCGCCACTGGGATATCAGGTCACAGGTACTATGACCCAATATCCCACTCAGTCACATTATGCTGAAACTGAGCTACCCATTCCTTGCTCTATCCTCTTAATGTCGAACACCAGACTAGGAAGGTACATTTATATTGCTCTGTAAAGTAAATTATAATCAATTCATGAACTGCCTAGGCTGGATCACTATGCAGACTGCAGCCGAGCCTAAGCTACTCTCTGGCTGTTGGATCGTTTAGAGCTAAGCATTTTACATTTCGCATGGATGATGGTAGAAAGAAATGAAGCGATGCCCTCATTCTCTGATGTGGAGACAATACTTGCCCTGAGTGTATTTTACACTTTGATATTGCTGTCCATAGAAGGCCCATCGCATTACCAGACATTTGCGTCTATGCCTCATTTATCGTCGGCTGATGTAACACAGCCTGTTTGATGCTCCCAGCAGCCTTCTCAACACCGTCCTACAAGGGCCTGCTTGAGGAAATACACTTCATCAAGCAAACCAGCAGCCAGGCAACCCCAGTTCCCATGGTAACGCTGTATATCTATACATGTATACATTCTTCATACTGGCTTAGCTACTTGCTGAAGTGCATAACACATCAAGAAATGGCATGCTAACGTTTATAATGCAATCGCGTATTCCTAACTATATTACCCATTCATGGTGAATTTGATTTCAAAAGAAGGAATGCTTTCAGCCATAAACTCCTCACCCAGACCAGTAAGCCGATAGGAAATTGTGCCTTTCATATTGCGTATATTCAGCTTCCATATCCAGACCATAAAGTCTATTGTAGTATGACCGTTTGATATTCAGCTTGAATCTCGAAATGCTGTTAGTCTGGGCAGGGATCATGTGCAGTAGATGCATGTCGAGATAATATGGCACATTTGTTCTTGAAGAGTTATATACTCCCTATCATGAAGTCCGACTAGACTTGTTTTCACCATTAGACAGTTTGTTGATAGAAAACCCGAGCCTACACTTTTACTAACCCAATAGATTTTTAACCTCACACACCACATATACATTGTATGAGAGCAATTGGCCTTTGATTACGCCATATGTGGGTAGCCAGCACAATGTAGTCTCAAACGTGCAGATATCGGCTTATCATGAGCATGGTCAGGATGTATTAGGGCCCTGAGAGAAGAATCCACCAATAATATTGGACACTGGGCTGATGTGCTGAACCACAGGTATCTAAGTGGACACAATTTAGCAGTTTATTTATTGACACTGATGGACTCCTTAAACAGTTATTGCTACAGAATTAAGTACGCAGCCTTCTCATATAAGCATTCCACTCTTGAAGCTTATCTTGTCATCCTTTAAATATCTGCATCAGTATTAGACTGCTATGTTTACATTTCAAATATCTCCAAAGTTAACAAGTTCTAATAAAAGACACTTCAGACCAAACAAATGTACATGCAACTCAAAATTTCGGAATAAGCAAACATATAACTAATTGCCTTAATTGATGGCTTCCACCCGTAAAGCAAATATAATTAATGCATCGATTACATTATATTAGCGAGTTTGAGCTGTGTGCTCAGGCAAAGTCGGAGACTCCACCATCCGGACCCACCACAGGTGGTGAGGATGCTCTGTTTACTTTTGTCATATGCAGAAATGACTTTTGAATCTGCTGGTGATAGCTGGGTGTATCTTTGAATAACCTAACGTTGCCACAATAAGTACTTTCGCCTAAATCTGTTATACGTATATAGTATATATATATATATATAGATATAAATATATATATATATATATATTCCTCCAGTGAGTGTGCCACGAGGTGGGTCCACCGACGAATACCCCGAAAACTGGGGGCGCGGCACTCCACCAATTTGCCATCTAAGGTATATAATATAGAGTAAATGTTCCCTTTGCATTCATGCTGTACACCCTATTTACAGAATTCATTTCTTGGGCTGTTTGTTTGTTTGTTGTTGTGTTGCGTCCTAGCAACATCTTAGGTCATATCAGGACTTGTGACCGTGCGCATTCATGACAACTGTATAGTGCTGCCCAATTGGGATACCAAGCCGCCACCAACAGGACCTCATATCCCACTCAGTCACAGTATCATGACACTGAGATAACCAGTCCTTGCCATAGCCTAATAATGCCACAGGTATCAATTTGTAATGCATTTGTTTGACTCGACCACGTTTCGAACCCACAATCCGATGGTATACAAACACTATTTCTTGGGCAATAAGTAATTCAGCCGATTCACATAACTTTGTCCTATTAATTGACTGTCCCAAATGCAAGGTCAGCTTATATTGCGGTAAGCATCTGGGGATACAAATTGTGCAACAAGCAATGCAACGTTCTATTCCTCTCAATTAGACACAAAAAGGAAAAGGAGGAGACACACTCCCAAGGACTTTGTCATGGGAGGAGATGTGGTCCTGGCCTAATCATCCCCTTCTGGCCCATCTGCACGAGTTTAGCGCCGGTTGGCTGAGTGCTTAATGCCGTTGCCCCGGTGAATGAGCCCCGACGATACAAGCTTCATCGCCGTCAGTCAGGTATAAGCAATGCACTGCATAAAGGCATACCACGCTGAGAGTAATTCGATGTATGCGGCTTGGTGTGCTGCTAGCTGAGAGAAACGTATGAGGCGTAGGGTGTAGGTGCAGGAATGTGGGAATAGAAGAGTGGTGGCGGTGGTGACAGGGTGACGGTGTGGGAGTTTGGGATGGCATGGGGTGTGGGGAATGGTATGGTAGTGGGGAGGGGTTGGATGTGAGTGTGGGGACGGGTGGGATGAGGGGGTGGGGATGGTGGGATGGGGGTGGGGAGGGTTGGGATAGGGGTGGGGAGGGTTGGGATGTGGTGTTGGGGAGGGGTGAGATGTGGGGTGTGGGGAGGGGGTCATGTGGGATGTTGGGGTGGGGAAGCTTTGGATGTGAGTGTGGGGAGGGGTGGGATGAGGGGATGGGGAGGGGTGGGATGAAGGGATGGGGAGGGGTGTGATGTGGGTGTGGGGAGGGGTGCGATGGGAGTTGAGAGGGGTGGGATGGGGGTGGGGAGGGGTGGGATGAGGGGTGGGGAGGGTGGGGTGGGGGGGGATGGGGTGGGGAGAGGTGGGATCGGTGTGTGGGGAAGGGTGAGATGTGGGGTTTGGGGAGGGGTGAGGTGGGATGTTGGTGTGGGGAAGGTTTGGATGTGAGTGTGGGTATGGGTGGGATGGGGGTGGGGAGGGGTGGGATGGGGTGGAGAAGGGTGGGATGTGGGGGGTGGGTAGGGGCTGAGGTGGGATGCTGGGGTGGGGAGTAGTGGGTTGTGGAGGTGATGAGGGGTGGGCGTGGGGTTGGTGGGATATAGGGGTGGGGATGTATGTACGCGTGGGGAGGGGTCAGACATGGGGTTGTGGTGATGTGGGATTCAGGGATGAGGAGGGTTGGGTGTGGGGTGGGGTGGGAGTGGTGAGTCGTGGGTCGTGGTGTTCGGAGGGGTGGGATGTAGGGGTGGGGATGGGGTGGGATGTTGGGCTAGTGATGAGTGGGGGTGTGGGCTTGGGGTGGGGTGGGCTGTGGCAATGGGGAAGGGATGATGAGTGGGTTTGTGGGACTAGTGAGGGGTGTGGTTGGGGGTGGTGGAATGTGTGTAAGGCGAGGCATGGGGTGTGGGGATGGAGGTAGGGATGGGTGAAATGTGTGTGTGTGTGTGTGCGGTCGCCATATTGGATTGAGATGCGGGCATAGTGTGGGATGTGGTGTAGTTCAGAGGTCGGCCGGGCAGGGTTATGGGAGGATCCTGGTTAATGCGGCATACCTGAGAGTGGCACTCTCAGCGTGCTATATCCGCGGGTATTGCACCTTTTTACCTATGAGGAGGTTGTGGTTGTTGTTTGCGCTGTTTTGTGTTGATGCTTAAGAGCAATCCAGCAGCCCATATGGGAAAATATGTCGGTAATGCCTACGGACGCTGGTGATTGAGGTGACTGATGGCTGCTAGAGGGTATTTCAGTACCACAGGCGATCTTCTAGACATAGAATATTACAGGTTTCATAGCTTTTCCCAATGTCTATTTACAAAAGAACTAACTTGTTACAGAACAGTATCGTGCTGTGCTGTTTGTTTCTGAGTCTATGTTGCCACATTGCAGCATATACAAGATATGTTGGTCTGTAATGTCAGCTGATTTTTTACCTGAGGTTAGAATGGTTGGGATTCTCTTGTATCCACTCCCTGGAAATATTAAGGGCTGGTTAACAATACATATTAGCACCTTTATATAACACGGCACTGAGACCCATATTGGATAATTGTCCACAAGCGCCTAACACAGCATCTAATAACATTATTGGTTATATTGGTTGACTTGTCAACTGGAACAGCTATGATATCTGGTCATATACCAGCTCTAGACAGATTCCATCTGTCCATCTTTACTAAAGTTTGCATACCTTGATTTACTTGAGCTTTTGCCATAGTTGGCCCACACAGGACGTGTCACACAGCAAGTTGATGGTCACCCCATTTAGCTACCCCGGTTCAACAAACTGTTGTAAATGCATGTGTACACAAGTCTGGAATTACAAAGCCCCACTGAGCCTAAATACTAAATATTCTCCTCATCCCACGCTCCACTCTCATTCCCCAACCCCTGGAGGTGTGCTACAAAAGAATATGCTGGTATAGGCGAGCTTCAGCCTGACTAATGAATAACTCTCACATACTACTTAGTTGCATTACTTATATTATTGACTGAGCAGACAATGGTGTGTTGTGGGCGGGTGCCGAGTCCTAGAGCTAACAGTGCAAGCACACACCGGGTAAAGGGAATACAATCAAACGCAGCACGGGGAATGAATATCTCTGCTTCTTGCAGAAAGCATCATTGCAAATGGGTAGGTATGTGCTCACACTGAGATCACTGAGATCACACTGGAATTAAAAATATCTGGCATTTTACTATTATTTTGCGTGGCTTTTCATTCAGTGTATTGCGTTCTCTATCATCAAGGATACATCTTGCAGGATGCTTCTGCTATGAAGAACGCAGTCTATATCTCTATATGTATATATATATATATATGTATATATCTAGCATATATGTGGTGTCAAACTGTTTTTATGGTATGTATATTGTATGACTAAGGCAACGCATCGTTTGGGTGGGATCTCGGATTAAATAATGCACACTTCCATCGTGGAGAATGTTCTTCCATATTGTACTATTCGGTTTTCCACCATAGGAATGTTTAGTGACAATATGTGTATCGCAATGTATACATTGTTTAGTCCTTTCTTTGATTTCTCATGGTTCGGAAACCATCGCCTACAACAAGGGAAAGAGTCACACAATGGGATTGTATTAAGGAATTAGGATGCGCTGAACAATCTTAATTACCAACCCGTTGTGGTTATGTAGGCAGGCTAAATAGGAAATCACTATACGCAAGTAGAAGAAAGGCAGAGTATAGAGGGTGCAGAAGTAACCAGAAATAACTTGCCTGTTTTATTATTATATATAGGTTCATGAATCCAAGATGGCTGTCACACCTGATCAGCTCCTCCAATCCTGCACTAGGCATTCTTCAACCAACCAATGAACATGCAACATGCCTGTATCCAAGCCTTCGTTGTTTATGGCTACAGTGCCATGTTGTGTCCGGGTGTGCAGTGATCCGTAAATAACAGTTGGGGGCAAGGGGGTATGTGAGCAGACCTCCCAAGGCTCTGTCACACTAAAAGTAGTGCCCCTCTCACACTATCTATAACTACACAATGTCTATCTATATCAGTAAAGGTTCACCAGCACCAACTACATAATACCTTATTAATGTCTCTGGTGTTATATACCATTTACCTTTTTATAACAATTGTAATTACTATAGACTAGTTCACGCCATCCTCCAGTGTCTAAATATCGGGAAATTTTACACCGCTATGTATTATTTGGGTCATGTGACAAATACAGCTACATTTCGCTCTCTTTGGTGGTGTTTTCCTTTTAACCAACCCATAGGCCTACATCTGCCTGACGGAGAACCCACATCCCCCTCACTCCCTCACCCGTCTATCATGTCCTCACAGCGGCAACAGCCACAGGCAAACCACAGCCCCAACCACATCCAGATTCACGGTCACAGCCACAGTCACATCCACATCCACAACCACAGTCACAACCACAACCACACTCATAACAAAGTCCGCAGACACATCCACAGACATAACCGCAACCACCGCCACAGCTAGAACCGCCAGTAGCAGCAGAGCTCAGTAGGGAGAAGGATCTACTTTGCTTATACCCCTGTCACACTACGACGTAACGAGCCAACGTGAGCCTAACATGGTCATTTTTCGTCATTACGTTGGGTTACGTTCTGATGACGTCATACTGACGTTAGACTGATGTCGAGCTACGTCATGCTACATTGTGTTACGTCGGCGCGCATCAAGGTTTTGAACCTGTTCAAAACTTTCGACGTGATGCGAACGTAAGGGTTTACGTTTGCCATACGTGCTGTACACATTCAGTGAACATCAATGACGTTAAACCGACGTTATTAAAACATTAGTCACTAAGTTCCACTACGTTCCACTACGTTCCACTACGTTCCACTACGTTCCACTACGTTCCACTACGTTCCACTACGTTCCACTACGTTCCACTACGTTCCACTATGTTCCACTACGTTGACCCACATTAAACCCAGTGGAAACGTCCACGCGGCGTAATGGGAACGTCAGGATAACGTCAGGAGAACGTACGTTCAATGTTTCGCCATCAAGTAACGTAGTTCTGGCGATGGAATATCGTTCATAACGTTCCGTGAACATAATGAAGGTGTCTTCTCTCGTTGAATGACGGGATCACTACGCTTTTCCGACGTTACGATCTCGTCCACTACACTGCATCCACGTTCAACTTGTGCCCAAATTTGCATACTACGCCGAGAAGTTCAACGTTCTTCACGTTCTCCCTACGCTGACGTCATTACGTCGTAGTGTGACAGGGGCATTACTTCCAAAACCATGAAAACGTGTTGAGAGAAATGGCCGTCCCCGGCTCGCCATTCTGCTGACTGCCGGCACCCAGGCCCGGGGCTGACACGTACAGCCCCCGGCCGCCTATCTTACGGCACCCAGGAGAATGGCCCCGGTCCCGACAGGGCCTCCCTTATTTGCAGCACTGTGACGGTGCGCTTAGCCCGACAATAAGTCAAGCCAAGTGCCCGACCTGTTTCGTTACAACCTAGCCAGACACGTTAGTCAAAAGGTGCTTCTCCATGCGCCTCCTAGCGGCATCCTGGTTTTATGTTTCACTCCTTATTTTGTTCTTCTTTCTATAATTTTCTCTCTCTCTGTCTCTCACTATCTCTTGGCTTGCATCTCAATGCGTTGTCTTGCTGCTCCATGTCTGATGTACGTGTGTGCGCATGCGCGGTATACACAGGACCACATTTCTACCCTCGCTATGATCTCAACCTGATTGCTGCTCGCAGTACTTACGGCGCATGTTTGTGCGCATGCGCATATCTCACGTACATATCCTGGCTAAGCGCACACTGCCAACACAGGTTACGATGCCGTGTTGTCATACACCCATATTGTGCATTGGTAGACCAAGAAACCCCAGGGATGGGGGAACAACTTAAAACTTGGTGGGGCACAATGCAGTAAGCTCTTTTTATCAAACCATTTCATATGGTATTACCTATATGTACACAATTGTAGGCGGTTAGTGCAGTACCTCTGATACCTATCTGCTAAAATACCTGAGGGAGCTTGATGCCCCTCCATTGCAAAGTTGTAAACTACTGCCTTGTGGAACAGGTTTTTGATAGAACCAAAGGCTAAGGCAGAAAACCCTAACAGAAAACCATGTCACTGTGGCAGCATTAAGGGCAGTGATGAATGGAACTCCCAACATCTCTCAACGAACCACTGCATGGACAAATAGTTTGCACCTGTCTTGATGTGTTCTTGCCGGTGGGAGACCTATATTTGCTCCATGAGAGAGTGTTGTAAATAACTTGCAAAAGCAAGGAGCACTTCCAGGCTTTGCAAGCAGCTTTTTTGAAATTCACAATTACACATGGTTAAGACTGACTGCATGCTGATGATGATGCTACAAATGTCTAACTCACTTTTAAGCTGGGCACCCTGACTATTCTGCAAACAATGAATGATAGCACAAACTATCTTTCCTTCTTCTGCATATGAGGACAGCTGATGGTTTTGTTTTCCACAATTGGTGCTCTATACCTGCAAATTTGGGGAATTTCAAAGGGAATAGTCTCCTATTAGAAAGAGGTCAATTGGATCAAGTGGGATGCATAATTCGATAAATGGCAATTCAGCAAGCGAATGCAGCTACCAGAAAAGTTGGATCTGAATCCTATCACTGGACATACACGTGGACATTGGACCAGGGCGACAGCTTAAGAAATGAACACAGTACATTCTATAAGGAGACGAAGGTTGGGTGGGTAGCTTGATTCTCGACCTTAAAGTTGCATGGTCCGATGACATATGAACATTCCAACTCAAAACAATTATGTATATTTGATTATACATATCTAACTTAGATACTAATGCACTTCTCAAGTATGTGTTGCCACATAGCATGACATACTGAGGCAATTTAATATAATATATGACTGCAGAAGCCAATGCTGTCAGAGTTTCGGTGTGCCAGCCAAAACCAATTCGACATGTTTACATTTAAAATATCTCAACGGTTAGACACTTAATATAACAGGTAGATTACCATTGCATTTATTATATTATTTATCCGAGAGAAATTAGAGAAACTCAAAACCATCGGAGTATGCAACTTTAAATGCTGGAAACCTTCACTATTACCGATTTGGTGAATGTCTTTGGTTAAAATGATGTCAAGGGGGTGAGGACAATAGGAACTATTGCCCCTAGAACGGTATTGGAACTGCTTATCGGTTTGCACCGGACGCGATGGCCCAATCGGCAGAGCGCAGGCGTGCCGTGCGGAACGTTATAATAATAATATATTGATTTCCACATGATCAATGTGCACACAAGTTGATATGTATATGGGTATTTTTGTTCACAGGAGAAAGGACAAAGCAGAAGTACAATACTTTCAGGTGCCTTCCCCATTTAAAAAATAACACAGTCTATGAGTGTCGATTCTTGGTTGAACCAAACCATTGACTTACGAAATTATACTTGTTGTTTCCTCTCCTGGCGTTCTGCATTAATAGGATAAGGCAAATACTGCTTAGCCCTGTGTTAGTTGTATGCACCTCACATGGATATAAGGTCATGCTGCCAGGGACCTGATTGCCCAGTGGGCCAGCACTACAAAGTTACCATGAGTGTGAACCGTTACAAGTAGGTTCACATCCTTATATGACCATCTATATACATGTTGCCAGGACATACAACTCCAAGAAGCAGCCATCTACCCTCGGCTTACTGATGTCACGACCCTAATGGGCCTTTCACATTAGAATGCTTCTCGCCAGTGTGCTACCAACGTGCAAAATCACTTTTAATAGTCGAGACATGTCAAACTTGTTGGTGTCAGCGCAACGTATTGGTAGCGTGCGGCCAACATTGTGAGGAAAAGAAAAAAGTTTGGCGCGCCGTCCTGATATAACCTTAGCTGTTGCTAGGATGTAAAACAACAACAAAGAAACAAAGCAGCGGTTTGGCGCAATGAGCGTCCAGCACATTTAACATATCTGGACATGCCCCTAATGTTGCCATAATGTTAGCACCCGCGCGCTGTCGCACATCGACAGTTTTGTGCAAGCACAAAACTTCGCCGATACCCTGACCCATGCCGCCGACCCTCACCGACTGTTGCCGTCCATCAACGAATACCAACGTGTGGCTAACGCGTCCATAACTCTTCCTGACGTATGCAGACGATCCACCAAAAAATCACATATGTTGACGCGCGTTGGCGAGAAGCATCGTAATGTGACATCACCATAACTAACCCCACCTGTAGATGTGACTCCTTCTCTGAGAGATTACTGCACTCTACTAAAATAATATAATTGCATATAAGGAACACGCATTGCAGGCAGTGTGTTTATATAAGTCTATGAAGCACGGATGTGGATATTCATTTAATTACTACATATTTACATTTATCTTCATTGCCGTTAGTAGACCTTTAAAGGAATGCCCAAAGAGAGGCTTCCCGGTAGGGGGAAGGGGCGCTCTTCCTATATTAAGTATCCCCAGTGAAAGCCGACCTAATGGATACTCCCTGGTCCAATCATGCCATTCATTACCTCTCATTGTTTTATGTATGGGAACTGACATACCGGCACCGTAGAACATAGCCCTAGTCATAACAGCCGAACCGAACTTATATCAGGCCCCTCAGAATAGACGGTGGCACATGAGTTGTATGACGCCGAGGCAGAACACATGGAGCTATCATTAGATGGGCACACATATAGCGAAGTCCACACAGTGGTGTGAGGTCAGCCGACATACTTATTCAGGAAAATCTCTAACTGGCCACCTTCACAGATATACCACTTTCCTATATAACTTTATTTCGGTCCCAAAGGATTGCCCAGACCATACCCTCCTAATGATTAAAAACCTCGCTAAACAGTCCAACTCCCTAAGTGGATTATTTAAAGTTGCTCCCATGGTCGGTCGACTTAGAGAGGTTTTACGATCGAGTTAATTAATTTAAAGTTTGTTTTAAGTGTTGTTCATTTCATGTGATAAATATACTACAGCCAACATCATAATCTACCCTATATTAGTTTGAAGTACAATTGCTTTAAAATAACTACTCTAGGAGATATTTGATCTGAAGACATGACAAATTAAGTTTAGCATCTTTCTTCAAAGTCTGACCTCATAAGATTCAACAATAGAACGATATATTAAATTGGTGTATTATGTCCTTCCATGGTGGAAGAAGAAGCATATAGAGATAACACAAAGCCGGGTTGTATCATGGGGCATTGTGTGCCAGGTTGTCCTTATGACAATTATTATCGTATCTGCCGACCTAAAAAAGGGGTCTGTCATGAAAAATGTTATTGCATACACTGAGTTAAAATCAGATAATAACCTTAATATTAATACCCAATCTAAGTGAGATATTAATTAGATTCAAATCTATATGATTGGTTTGCTTGCGAAAAGGTGATGCTTGTATGGAACTACAGTATAGAAGATCCTACTCGATAGAAGCGCACACCACCATTTCAAGATTGAAAGCACGCACAAATTTACGATCAGATTCAGACTGAATGCACATAAAATAAGACAATCACACTTTATTTCAGAGGCACAACAAAAACGAAGTTATGATCATATTCAGACTGAATGCACATCAAATAAGACACGTCCACTTTATTTCAGAGGCACTACGAAAGCAAATCCATGAAATGCTTTAACTTTGAATAGACGCGCATCCATGTGTGCATCTATTGGGGCATATACAGTATTACATGTTAACTCATTTTCACCATGTTACAGACAGGAGATGATTAACATGGTTTACAATGTTTGTCCCCATTCAGTTTCTTGTGGGGAACGATGATAGAAAACAAAAACGGACGGGTGTGGGGGTGCATTAATGAAGATTCATGTGAGGACATGCTGGAGCTGACACAGGGCGTCAGTCTCTACTTTCCCTTGGCTAAAAGCTGGGACAATGAGGTTGTATATTAGGTGAACAAGAGACCGTTGTGGTGGGAGTTGGTCCTAAGGAATGGACTGTGTGAAGGGTCTGTGTGGGGGAGGGGGAGCGGGGGGATTGTCGGGTGAATGAATGATCCACAGTCAGAGGAATCATTTCCTGAAGGATTGTATACCATCCAGGTGTCCTTATTATCAGGGTGAGATGCCCATTGCGCTGGATAGGCGGATAATGAAGAAGCCGCCACTCTCATATAGGCTAGCTATCCCTCTCTCTGTTGGTCCATAGTGTTGACAGTCTGATCTCTTTCATAGTGCTCTGTGTTTAGGGTCTGTCACACCTCACCGGATTGGGGAAATGGAAAGAAACCGAACAGAGTCCAGTGGAATACGTCAATGTCTACGGTGGCAAGTTTTGAACATGCACTAAACTTGGAATGGATGTCGCCCGATTGAAGTCTATGTTTCTTGTCCGGTATGAGTTTGTTTAGCCTGCTTATTGTCCATTGGCTATCCGTTCATGTATGTTTCATGTCTGTTTAATGTTCATTCATCAGGCGACCTTTGACACAATATCGCAACATTTCGACACATTTTGATACATTTTGATACTTATCCAACCCGAACACCACCGGACTAGAAAATTATTTCCGTTGCACAGGCACTTTAAATATGATGCATTGCCTATTACATACAGCTTCAATCTCCCTATTCCACTATTTTACTTACATTATTGATATTCTATGTGTTTGATGTTGTCTTGCATCATAGCAACATCTACATGTCATACCGGTGGGGACCGACTTGTGCCAGTGCGCTCTTCTGGCGACTTTATAGTGCTGCTACTTTGGGAGACCATCCTCACAAACCGCACGACCCAATATCCCACACCAGCACATTATCATGATAAGGTGCCAACCAATCCGTGTCATATTCTATTAATGCTGAGCACCAGGCTAAGTAGTCACAAGTATCAATTATATTTGGCATCCGTTTGACTCGGTTGGGATTAAAACTCACGACCTTGACTTGACCTTTTGTAATATGTCGGGACTCGGCCATCTTTACCCCAAACATTACTCTGCTGCACAGGTGTGTTCTGACAACTGTCTGTCAGACCCCACCTGTAATTACTCTCAACATCTCATAAGGAAGAAAGGAATACAAGGTATGCAAGGTTGACAGTGAAGAGGTTGTGCTTTATTGGCATCAACTCCTGTTCACCTACTGGCGACCTATCACCCACACTCCTGACCAACTGCCCACACAGATCCTCATGACTCTTGATTGTGTATATCAGAATCAGTGCATACAGTCCATTGAACCTGAGTCCAATGGGTGTTGCACACAGCGCAGTGCCTTTGGAATAGATGTTGCTAGTTTGAGTGAAGAAAGTGGAGTTCACCATGTGGGGTCTGTGTGTCAGGTATAAGGAATGCAGGTGACTGCGCACACACAACCAGCCAATAAGCCACCCACAACAGCCTGGGTGGGTGACACCCTAATACGTGGCAGCTGTCACTCAACCCTAGCTGCAGCTGATGTCCATAATGTATGCAGGATGGCTGGGTGTGCTTGGCCATCAGTCCCATGCTAACAGGTAATTGTCAACAGTTAGAACACACATATATCAATGCTTATCTCCTTCAATGGCAGTCTTTCTGGTGCATGAAAGGAATATTTCAATACTTAACTGTCTCTTAGGCAAGTAACTCACATATACAGGTAGGCGTGGGGAGTGTGTTGATATCATGGGAGCCGTTAGAGATGGTGTGAGATAAAGCTGATAACTAATTTTGTCAGTGCCGGCATCATACTTGTGAATAGCTAGTACCCGGGTTAGTTGGTAATCCCGAAGTATAGGGCAGAATTGCTTGGTCTTTCCTACTCGGATGTTGACTGCGTTGCTGAGCACTGCTCAGTCTCAAGGCCCAGGAAGCATGTTGAAGCAGCCTGATGAACGTATGTGTTAGTGCATGCCGATCCACTGCTACACTGCACATGCACAAGATAGATCATGGCACCATTGACATTTTACAGCATGTGGATAGTGATCCTACCAACCAGCGCCACAGGTCGAGCATGCCCCTATACCGATCAGTTTATTTGGGTTTGAAATGATAATGATCGCCCATACAATACCATTCTAACGGTTAGCACGACTGGCTAACCGCCACATGCAAAATTGACCATAGCAGGTTCGGTCCGATGAGGCGGTCTATTTACAGAGTTTTCATCACTCCACTATATGTATACAATGTGCATATAAGTACATAGTGGCCTTCAACATGCCCCCTCATCTATCTTTCCCAACCTGTCTGCTGGCTGACGAACAACACGCAACGCCATGCCCACTCATCCTAGAGCCCGCCAAAGAACCGTTCTCACCCGGCCAGCTCACCTGGTCTCCCGGGCTCCTATTAATCACTCGAGGCCCACCTTGAGCACCTCCTGAGCTGCTCACACGCCCGCCACCACCACCGCCACTCCTCCCCAGCCTCCTCTGCCGACAGGCCGTGGCCATGCACCACCCGACAGGCTCCATGTGGAGCTGCTCAGAGCTGCTCGCAGCATGGCCGGCTCGGTAGGTGAAGGTCGGGGGCGGGGGCGTGAATTGTCCCGGAGGAAGCAGGAAGGCGGGCGGGGGAGGGAAGGAGGGAAGGGCGGAAGTTGGGCGGGGAGCTGGTCTGGATCCAGTCAACACGTAGGTGGTGAGCATAGGAGGACGTGCGGCAAAAGGCAGTGGGGGCCAAATACGTCAGGCGGTCGCGAGAGCTGAGAGAAGAGCGGCCGACAGGTGGGCCGGTTGTGTTGAACTACAAGGCCGGGAGTTGCTCCGATGTACTATATAGATATGGCGTTATCTATGCCTGTTGAAGTCTGCTTGTATTGCTCGGCGGTGGAATGGTTGATGTACTCGGGGGCATGCCTGTAAGTAGATGTGAACAGTGATATGTAGATACAGAGTTATGTATGCCTATTGAAGTCTGCTAGTGTTGCTCAGCGATGGCATGTTGTGTGCGCGGTAGCTGCATTTTGATATATCAAAGTTGCTCTGGTTTTCCCCCCCTCTCATCTATATGGTATCTCATTTAGTATGTGCATCTATATAACGGCAATCCCCTTTTAGTTTCGCTGTCCACTTTTAACCCCCGTTTTATTATTTTGTTGAGGAACAGTCATGCTCTCGTTCCCGCCTCCTCAATACCCATGAGCGAACAGTAGGCACACAGTTTGTTTGTTTGTTGGTGGTTTACGTCCTCGCAACATCTAAGTTCAGATCAGGACAGGTACTGACTTGGGACAGTGGGCACTCATGGCAAACTTATAGTGCTGCCCCACTGGGAGACCAGGCTGCCAGCACCATGACATGATATCCCGCTCGGTCACATTATCCTGACACTAAGCCAACCAGTCCTTGCCCCATCCTAATAATGCTGAGCACCTGGCTAGGAAGGGACAAGTATACATTGTTAAGTCATTGGTTTGACTAGTCCACGGTTCGAACCCTCGATCCCACGATCTACCAACACGGAACACGGAAGCTCTAACTCAATCGGCCATCCCGTATGGTTGTAGGTACACAGGTACATGTATATGCATGTATGTCCATATAATAATGAATATATTTGAAAACTTCAGGCGTAAAACCAGACATTCCGGCCAAAATGAAACCACACTTGAAGTGAAGGTGGCGTCATTGTGATGTTTCTTTGCGGACACTGACACATCTGCTATATCATGCACTACGCAATATGAAATTGATAGCCATTACCTGCTTAGCACAACAAGAAATTGTATTTCACAGAAAACAACTCCAATGTATTTGTTGATTTAGGACATAAATTATTTATATATATATATACACATATGTATGGATGATATAATTACTCATAATATATATGTATATATATATATGTGCACATGTATATATGTATATGTATGTACATGCATAAGCCATGTCTGGAAAAATAGATTGATTTAGCAAGTTAATTCTTCATATATGTGTATATGTATATATGTTGACCATATAGGTAAATACATAGGTCTATGTATATTCATATATGAGACTGTCTCAAAAGGTGCTAAGCAATATGGGACAACAGTTTGTCCATTGTAACGATCAACATACTATCTACTTATAAATTGCTCAGGATAAACTTATTTGTTTTTTACATGGTCTTTCATAATCCCACTAGAATACATATTGATTTGAAGCAAATGTACTTGTGTTTTCAGTATAACCGTTTCTGTGCTGTGTTGTGTCAGTTGTAACAATGGACAAACAAAAGAAGAGTTATCACCTTTTGAGACAGACTCATATATATATAATCCATGTTGGATTAGGAAGTGTGGGGGGGGGGGGGGGGGGGTAGGGGCTGGATGTTGGGGACCTGTAGGGTGGTGATTGAGGAGTAGGGTGCGAGGCTACGCGTACAAGGACGTGTGTCCGGTCCGGGTGAGTGTGCGGTGTGTGAGTGATGTACGCGCCGGGAAGAGGGTGTGAGACTGACTGTGGAGGGCTGTAACGACGGCCCGGCCAGACCTTCCTCCCCCCCATCCCCCTCCCCTCCCCCCCTCCCCCCGGCTGCCTGGGTAGTCTCAGGGCACACCAGGCAGTGACGGCCACCAGAGGATGCCCGCCCGGGCAATCGATACGGATCAATGCATGTCCGCCCGCCAGCCTCCTGGTCTGGGAGGGTGGGAGGGTGGGAGGGTGGGAGGGTGGGAGGGTGGGAGAGTGGGAGGGTGGGAGAGTGGGAGGGTGGGAGGGTGGGAGGGTCCAGCTGTACGGGGTGGAGTAGGGTGGGTCGCGAAGGTGTATATGGGGAGGGGGAGGTCGTGTGCGGGACGCTGCAGGTTCTCAGTTTCTCCTCTGGGTGTTCCCAATCCGCTACTGATTCCCATGCTCCTCCAGCCTGCCTGCCTGTCATCCTATGCAGCCTGCCAACCTACCTCCGTGGCAGCCTGCCTACCGCACCAACCGACCACCATCCCCTTTACTTTCAAACCACGTGCACGGCTCGACACTGAACGGTCGGGCGCGCCGCGCTGACTTCACCAGGTCCGTTAGCCCACCGCCTCTTCAGCTTCTCTCTCCGCGTGCTTTCAGATTTCACACGCGCTCGGGGGGGAGAAGACCCGGGGCGCTCCGGGAGTAATGGCTGTGTAGGCGCGCCAACCAATGGAGCCGGCCGAGCCGAGGTGGCGCATCATCAGTGAGTCCGAGAGCAGTCAGGCCCGCCCCGCCCGATCAGCCACAACCACCGCCGCCGGGACTCGGAGGAGCAGCGTAGTAGGCACGCGCAGTCGCAGTCAGTGTTTCCGGGTTGTCCGCCTGCTGGTCTCAGCGCAATGAGCGCGCCCGGCCCGCCCGCCCAGCCAGCCGCGCCTGCTCGGCCCGCCCGGCCCGCCCGGCCCGCCCGGCCCGCCCGGCCCGCCCGGCCCGCCCGGCCCGCCCAGCCCGCCCAGCCCGCAGTGCCCGCCCCGCCGGCCTCTAAGCAGCATCTCAACATGGATATACTTGTACGGTGCCTTCTGCTACTACTCTGGTCACACTTCATTAAAGGTGAGTGCCTCTTTGAAAATATCCGCATGGCTTGGTTCTATTCCTATATGGATATATGTATCTATGTGTGATGCATAAGTATTATGAACGTGTAAAGGTGTGGAGGGGAGCTCTGGATATTATTGTTCATTACTGTCATTGCATATTGTGGTTTTGCTTAACATTCCCCAAGCCCGAATCATGTGGCCAGTGGCATCGACGCATGCCCAAAGCCTGCCCAACTTACAGCCACACTGTCACTGGCGCCTGAGGATATATATATATGTATATATATATATATATATATATATATATGTATAATATTATATATATAAATATATATATATATATATATATATATATAAGGGTAGTAGGCTGCACTGACCTCTCAGGCAAGTAACCACATAAACAGGTAGGCATGGGTAGTGTGTTGATATCAGGGAGCCTAGGTGATGAAATGCTTAGCACACTGGCCCAGAATGCAAAGAGATGTGGGTTCGAGTCCCGCTCTAGGCGCAATATTTCCCATTTTCATCACCCCCATGACATATATATATATAGTATGTTATGTGTGTCTCGTGCTCTGTATGAATTTACCGATATATACATATATATATATATATATATATATATATATATATATATATATGGCATGGTGCACTGGAGACAAGAAAATGAAGTGGTCTGAGATGACATAATCCTCATATATCAGATATATATGGAAGAGTTCAGGCGCAAGACCCCATACACGCAAATCCAAATAGAAGATGCCTATCTGAAAATAATTTGAATCCCAACTAATTCCACTTGTCTAATGTTGACATGACTATGAAGCAATGAACAACAAATTGTACTGTACACAGTTTGACTGTAACTTGTTGATCGTTGGATTCCAATGTGTACATCAATTTTTGGATTGGCATTTACAGGGTTTTCCCTCTGAAGTCTTCTATATAATACAATAGGGCATAATCAAGGTCTTAGATCCACACAGAACATGCCTTTTGATTGTTTATGAACTTTGAAATATGATGCATAATGTAATTAGTATATAGTTGTATGTAAATTAGTCAGTTATGGGGCAATTTACTTCCTTACTGGAATGTCCCAGTTCTTGGAAATAAATTATATATAATTTGTCAAAGATGTCATTATATAGTAAAGACCTAGACTTCGGTTTGTTACACACTTCATCATGATAAACATCGAATCCTATGGTGAAGTGCTACGTGTGATGAGCAAATATCGGAATAACTAGGGTAGAATCAATTGTTAAAAAAACTGGTTGTATTAGAAAAGCATTGAAATTGAATAACTCCGACATTAGTTTCTTGATCAGAATGAATAGGTTTAAAAAAATACTAAATAAGTTAATTACTTTTGGACTACGGAATGTCGATTGTGTCCCGGCATCCCTTCGTTGCTTACTGATGTCACCAAGAATTCATGTTTGATTTCCATATCACGAATACACTCCTTACTTAATATCATAGATCGTGATGAATATATTATGACAACATAATTTCTCTTCAGTCGATATTAATTAATTTGAGTTTCATAACACAATGTTGCTATCAACAGTATGCTCACACATACAATAGTGGTTAGTATTCACTCATTGTCTAGCGTCAGTCCGCATAGCACAATGTATTAAGTGTACACACATAAATATATATATATATATGTATATATATATATATATATATCTATATCTATATATATATATGTATATGCATTGAGTTATTTCTTGAATTTCTGGGGCGATTGCTATATGTAATTTTACTATTTGATCATATTCGCAAGCCAACGCAAACATAAATATATATATATATATATACATATATATATATATATATTACAATAAATCCTCTGGGACCGACTCTAAGTGGTCCATTTGGGGAGGTGGTCGGTATAGGGAGTTAGAATAAGGTCACAATGGTATTGTTGGGACGCAAATAAAGCGATCGAGTGGTGGATCAGTTACGGAGGTTTTACTCTATATATATATTGTTTATATTCCCATAATAGATTATAGAGCACATATATATATATATATGGTGCATAACGTAAAACGCAGGTTTGCTTTTTCTTGAAGATGTATGCTGCCTATCATGGATAAGTCTGAATAGACTTGTTTTCCCCATTAGACAGTTTGTCGATAGAAAACCTGAGCCTACATGTTTACCGAACCAAGGGATTTTTAACCTCCCACACCAGATAGACATGGTATGAGAGCAACAGGCCTTTGATCATGCTGCACATCATACACAGCAGCGGAAATCCAAATTGGCCGAGGTGGGGGCATGGGGCATCAAACCACTGACCTTCAGATTAGGAGTCCGACATGGTAAAAAGTCAGACACTCTAAGCACTCTTCCACAGAGAACACCATCGTATTAAAATACCAAGGGAATTGTTTCCATTATATATAGTAATTACTACATATTATCCTTATTACCATTGTTATACTCTGTAAGTCTCAGCAGTTGATAGATGGCGCCACCTGCGGCCATAAATAACGATTCGTTCTTTCTACTTAGCTTAGTGATACTTAACTCCTATTAGTAACCTAGACGCTCACTGGTAAGAGAGGAGAACCACGGGTACATACATGTTCTCAGTATGGACTTTCCATTGTAAGGACAGTCCTGCTGGTAAGGATCTGAAAGAGTTACCTCCGCCACGAGTTCGGACCATTAAGAGATGCGCTCCTCATACAGTTCTTATTCTAAGCTTAACCAGACAAGGAGCGTTTAATTTCTGTATTTATCAATCAGGCAGTCAATCAGTCAATCCATCAGCAAGACTAGACCAGCGACATCAGTCGAGCCACACTTCGTGCCCCGGAAAGAAATGCTTCTTTAAAGTTGCATCGTCCGGTGGTTTGGGATCTTTTGCATTTTCTGAGATAAATATATTAGGTTAATCGGTATAATTTACGAAGGCGGAGTCATTATGTGATAGTGGTAGTCTTTAATCAGTGAAGGACAAAGGGGGTCGGTACAGCATCAGGTGGTGCTTCGGAGAGGTTACCAGATCGTCATTAGGTCAAATCTCGATGTTATGAGTTTGTGTTATTGTCCCGGGTCAGAGGTCAGCTGGTGGGCGGGACCCGAACCCTCAACCCTACCGGTGTTGGTCTTCTTCAAAGGTGTGGGTGGGCGGGGAAATTCGGATCGGTCTTCCGTTGACTGCTGGAGGAACGGTTGTGGTGGTTTGAACCCGGGAGGGGGTGGTCACGTGGCTTTGGCGTGGGTGGGGGAGGGTCGGGTCACGCCGGGTGCCCCTGGAGGCGGTGGTGGAGTTACTCGG
Source organism: Branchipolynoe longqiensis (assembly GCA_030323885.1). Classification (NCBI taxonomy): domain Eukaryota; kingdom Metazoa; phylum Annelida; class Polychaeta; order Phyllodocida; family Polynoidae; genus Branchipolynoe; species Branchipolynoe longqiensis. The sequence goes on along the minus strand of CM059191.1, from coordinate 87,404,399 downwards.
GGAGAACCGCTAGGTGGCAGGGGAGGGCAGGATGGGTGGGGCTCTCGGTTAGGTGGCGCCACCAGTGTGTCGTGGTGTCTGGTTCTCCGCCCCGTAAATTACACATGTTACGGATAACATGCACAATCTACGTTACATTAGTTTCAAGGAACTGTTATTTTGAATGACTACTTTTTGAGATATTTGGAATACAAATATGCCAACTTAATGTTGGCACGCATTTCCAACACCCTGCCCCCATATACTTCTGCAGTATATCGACTCAGCATTCCCTTCTATGTAAGACAAACTGTTTATAAGTGCGTCAATATCAAATTTAGATATGAAACATCAAATCTAGTTTAAGTGTTTTGGTTTCCAAATGCTGATGCTTTCATCGGACTATGCAGCTGTTAGCCATTGTCAGAACCACCGACATGATTGTATTGACTCCCGGCTTCATTGGCGACTGCACCCGGGTGACGGCAAATGTGTTTATTTAGTGAGACTTGCCTCTGGGGGAGACTGTGTTGAGAAGCACTGACTGGGCAGGAAATTGCCTCTGCATACTGGAGCTATGTTATGCTCACTGTTGGTGGTTCAGCAATTGCCGCTGACTTGTTAGTTCCCCCCTGAGGGGGTGGAGAGCAGGTGTGTTGTCGGCTTAGATGCACAATGCGCAAATGCGCGAGTGGCGCAGTGAAGGTTTGTGTCTGGGAGAAGAGGGTTGGGTGGTTGGTGGTTGTGGGTAAGGGGTGAGCGGTTTGGGATCAGTGCACGTCGTCTGGTATACTTTCCCTTCTCTTCCTATGATCATTCTGACGGCCTTGACCTTACTTGGTCGGCTGTGCCGTGTTTACACGCGACGGTGGTCGGTGGAGGGCGGACGGGAAGAGATCTACCTCCCGAGGCTGGTTGGGTGATTGTTGGGATTGTACATCCTGGCAACATATATGGTCATATATATATAGTTATATAGGTATATGTGATGGGTGCTTGTTTGTTGGAGCTTTACCTTCTGGCAACACCCAAGGTCAGGTACGGGTACCGACTTGGGACAGTGCGCACTCATGCCAATTGCATAGTGCTATCCCACTGGGAAATCAGGCCACCAGTACTATAACCCGATATCCCACTCGGTCACATTAACTTGCCAATACTCTAGCCAATCCTTGCCCTATCCTATTTAGACCGTGCGCTAATCAAGGAAGCAACACATATCAACAAACAAGGAAGCAACAAATATCAATTGATTGGTTTGAGTGGATCGGAAATCTAACTCCTTATCTCCCGTACGGGTGGTCTGCCCTCTACTAATTCGGTCACCGTATCCGGTTGTCTCCAGGTACTTGCCTGAAAACAATGCTCCACCTCAGGTAGGTGGTTGCGGTTTGATTTAATACTTATTGCAACACCCTATATCAGTGATTGGCTATGTAAGCCCCCACCCTGTCTGCTACATGTTTGCGGTTTGATTGTATGACTAATTGCCACACACTATCTCACTGATTGGCTATATAAACTCCCAGCTCTATAACGTATACGCCTCCATCCCGTCTGCTACATGGTTGCAGTTTGATTGTATTACTAATTGCCACAGACTACCTCAGTGATCGGCTCTATAATTTATAAGCCACCACCCTGTCTGCCGCATGGTTGGGGTTTGATTGTTTAGCTAATTGGGACACTCTCTCTCTCATTGATCAGTCGGCCTAAAGTACTGCCTCTGGAAGTTTAGGGAGATTGGGAGGGGTGCGTTGAGGTGTGATCAGTTGAAGGTGTCTGCACAGAGGTGAGCATGTGTAGCATATAATCCATATATACATTTTTACTATTATACATATTAACAAATATATATGTCTATATATATGCACATATATACATATTTTACCTTGGTACTAAGCCTGTGGCTACTCATGGTCGAGGGAGAAGGAAGCAACATCCGGGTTCAGCAATTAGCATATTCGGCTCATAACTGGAGGACATTACGAGCAGCTCAGCTGTTTTTACCAAGGATTAACTCAGTTTCTATCATAAGTACCGAGTCATAAATTGACACAGATGTTTATGAATGATCATAGCACATGCTTATCAACTTTTTTATAAGTTGTTTGCTCTTTTCTTTACTTAAATGAAGAGATGTCCCTTTATCCGGTGCTGTATAGACTGAAGCATCCATTTTGTTTTTGGCGCCCGTTGACGAACGGAGAGATATGTTGGCAGGAGCCATTTCGTCGCTTAGATAGATTTTATTTTTGCCGCCCGTTGCTGAATGGAGAGACATGTTGGCTGGAGCCATTTCGTCGTTACGATAGTTTTTTCTGAGGCGTACCTCCAAGTTTCATAGCATTTTCTCCAATCCGTTGGCGTAGTAGTCATGGGAGGGAGAAGTGTATGGGACAGAGAGTGTGGGCGGGAACAGTACACTGGTCCTGACCCCCTCGTTGGTTCGGTTAGGTTCATCCGACTGGTGCACTTTCGAGATACCTTAGCTTATCACTCCTGGTTTTAAAATTGGGGTAAATACAATTGTATTACCGTTAAGTGCCCAGGGCGCATTACAGCACTGCTCCACTGGTTCAGATGCTCCTTGAGTACGTCATTAACCCCCTTTTGGTTGTGTTACAGACGACTTGAGATGGCCCCAAAGCGGAGTAACAAGGGTGTTCCACACACCCTGAGCGAGGGAGATGCGACCCCTGGATGGCAGTCTGCCGCGTCACATGATCGGTCGCCTGAGGCAGGGCCCTCCCAAGCGGATGGAAATGAGCAGATGGTTTGGCTCATACGTGAGCAGCTGCAACAGCTGCTCCCGACACCGCCATCTAAAACATCAACTAAAGCAGAAGCCCCTCCGAATGGGAGGATCTGTCCGACCAACAAACCACTGACTTGGATGTGGCCTTGGGGAGGAAACGCAAACACCCCAAAAAGTACTCATCAGGAGGAGATGAGTACTATATAGCCAGAAATAAAATCCGGAAGGTCAAGAGGACCAAGAAGAAGTCCAAATCAAAGAAGAAGAAAGCTAAATCATCTTCTTCGGACTCCTCCAATGATTTAACAACAACAAACTCATGGTCAGACGACCCACATGCCGGTACGTTTGCCGACATTATGGTAAAGGTGGCAAAGAAAATCAGGACAGTAACGAAGCGTAGAATCAACACTTGCTTACTGCCCGCAGAGACACTGACCAAGCTCGCGGAGCAATACACTGGGATCAAAGGGATTCCAGAGGCAACCATCAAGGAGATGGATGAGGACGTAACTATGAGCGAAGCCAGGATGAAATTTGAAACCTGTCTCCATACCATCCACAAGGGGGTACTGGTGGTGCTCGCTGCAATCATGCCGGTAGCCAACCGGTTGATGACCGGAAATAAATTTCACTATGGTCACAAAGGATATGAACTCAGCGATCGTGGCTTTAACAGTCACCAGTAACGTTCTCTCCTACCGGTGATTCGAGAACGTATTCAAGTCAGTAACCACCGACACCGGGAAACAAGTTGCCCGATCAAAGAAAGTGGTTGACAACGACGGCAAAGAATACACCCTTTTCTTGGCACCAAAGCCAATCAAAGGGAAACCGCTGGACCATACAAAAATGTTTGGGGGCCAGCTTCAGTACCTGTTCAAACAGGTCGAGACACAAGCCAAGCAGTCGAAACACCTAGACGGCAAGAAGGACTCTAATGTGTCCAAATTCAAGAAAGCCAGATCAGATTTTCGATGGCGGCGAACCAGCCAATCGACCAGCCGAGGGGATGCGGCCAGAGGAACCAGTACGGCTGGAACGACGGCAGCCGCACATTCAGGAGAGACAACCCCTCCCACAAATAGAGCCTGCACCGCAGCCCACTGTAAGCCCTTTTACTGCAGGAAATGTTGCTAACCACCTTAATGAGCGGGAACAGCTTACACAAGATCACAAAGTCCTAGACATTGTTAGAGGGGTCCCGACACCATCTATACAAACCCCTATACAGAGAAGGTTCCTTTTCCATATCGACTAGCTTTAGACAAACACATAGCATTAGATCTGGAGGTCATGAAATTTGAAACTAAAGGTATCATTACCACAGTTCAACATACCGAGGGAGAATATATTTAAAATATTTTCTCTAGGCCCAAACCTAATGGGGATATTAGAAGGATTTTGGACTTGACTATCCTTAATAATTTAGTAGAATATAAACATTTCAAAATGTTCTCGTTAGAAACAGCCTGTGACCTAGTAATGCCGGGTGCTTGGCTGGCTAGTGTAGAGCTTAAGGACGCCTATTATACAGTACCAACCTACGAAGCGCATAGACAATTTCTTAGATTTATTTGGCGAGACCAATTATACCAGTTTACATGTTTACCAAATGGCTTAGCTTGCGCACCTCGGCTATTCACTATGCTACTAAAGCCTGTTTTTGCAGAAATGGCCAATAAAGACCACGTTATGTTTCCATATATTGATGATTCTTTTATTACGGCACGCACTGCAAAAGATTGTCAGTTAGCCATAAAAGATGTATGTACCATACTGACCCGCTTAGGGTTCTATATTCATGACACAAAATTGGTTCTACAACCTACCAACTTATTAAAATCCTTGGGCTTCTTTATAGACATGCAAGAGATGACAATATCATTGACATTAGACAAGATTGAAACGTTTACCACCACAAGTTCTGAGTTGTTAAAACTGAAAAGACCAAAAATAAGGCAAGTAGCAGTGCTTTTAGGACTTATGGTTGCTTATGCACCAGCGGTGTTGTACGGCAAGGCACACATTAAATCCCTTGAAATCGATAAAAATATTGCCTTAACCAAAGCCAAAGGAAATTTTGAATGTCAAATGAAAGTCAGGAATTGAAAACATTCACTGGTGGTTGAAACATATAATTAATTCCAATAACCCCAACCGCATGGATGAACCCAACACCACAGTCACCACGGATGCATCATTAGAGGGTTGGGGCACCCACAGGGATGATGAAGCCAGAGGTGGCTGATGGCTAGATAATGAAATAGAAGACCATATAAACGTTCTAGAATTAAAGGCCATTTACAAAAACTTACTGTCCAAGTTTTAACGGATAACACTACGGCAATGGCCTACATCCGAAAAATGGGATGTACAAAGTCCTCAGCATGCAACACTATCGCAAAACTCATTTGGGATTGGGCAGAATAACAAACTCTGTGGATCACGGTAGCACATATCCCAGGCACTCAAAATACTTTAGCCGACAATAAAAGTTGACATTTCCATGATCATTTAGAATGGTCACTCAGTCCTGAAATTGTTAAAGTAATTGGTCAAAGGTGGGGAATTCCAGATATAGACCTCTTTGCCTTACGTAGGAACACAAAACCTAATAAATATGTATCTTGGCATCCAGAACCACACGCTTGGCAAGTGGATGCTTTCTCTTTTGTCTGGAATAGTGCATTTTACTATATCTTTCCCCCATTCAGCCTGATCAGCAGAGTAGCCAGAAAAATCAGGCTGGAACAAACCCATGTAGTGTTAGTAGTGCCTGACTGGAACACTCAGCCATGGAGAGCAGTATTGGAGTGGCAAGCCAAAGACTGTATACAATTCCCAAGAGGCCCAATAAACCTACAACATCAGGGAAAGGTGACCACCCAAGGGGACGTGTCCACAACACCAATATTGGCTTTCCTTTTCTGAGAACTTACCTACAGAAATATGGACTCGACAAAATCACTCAAGAAAGGTTAATTTCCCATGCATGGAGGGCAGTAACCGTTAAATTATATTCCAGTTACCTCAAAAAGTGGGGCCTCCATTGTTTATTTTATAAAGTGAAACCAAAGGAACCATCCATCGCACAGGTAGGCCGATTCCTATGCGTGATGGAGGATGACGGACTCGGTTATGGTGCCATCAATGCGGCTCGCTGCACGCTCTCCGTCATTCTACCCAGAATAGAGGGACAGACAGTTGGCAAACACGAGGTCATACATTGGATTATGCGTTCTATATATGAAAGAAACCCCCCAAAACCGAAATATAGCCGTTGTTGGGACGTTTCTACAGTATTTAAGCTATTTCAGGTTTGGCCAGAAAATAATCTTCTTTCTATCCAACATTTAGGCTATAAATTAGCAGTATTATTACTATTAGTAACTGGACATAGAGGACATACAATTGTGGCTCTCTCATTACAGGGCCTCGACATTGACAGGAATGGGGCCATGTTTGATTTGGACAAACTATTAAAATCAAATAGGACAGGAGATCCACTCTCCTCGATCCATCTCAATAGCTTTCCACAAGATTGCAAACTATGTGTAGTTGCGGCCATTAGGGCCTATATATCCAAGACTAAGGGAATACGTAATTCCAAGCAGCTTTTAGTAAGCTTTATTAAGCCACATAAAGCCATCTCATGTGACACGCTCGCCAGATGGACCATTATCATACTAAAGTTAGCAGGCATAGACACTGAACGCTATGCTTCGCACTCTACATGGGGTGCTATGGTCTCCAAAGCAAGGAAGTTGGGAATCTCAGTACGGAGAATTCTGACGCACGCCGGCTGGAAGACAGACAAGTTGTTTGCAAAACATTACAACAAACGACTAGACAAATTGAGCGGGGTGGCAACCCACCTACTCACCAACTAAGAAGATCGGGTGAGATGTACAAACTTTTAATATTACTACTGATACATTAACATGTTCATCAGATGCTTGAGGATAAAAGTGAGGCTACATAAAGGTCTCCCTCGACCACAAGTAGCCAGAGGCTTAGTACCGAGGTAAAATAGTATAGTTATACAAATCTTACCTGGGTACAGATGATGGATAATTCTTGTTTTCCCAAGGTACAAGCCTCAGATAGTCGTGGGCTAGGGCCCACCCGCCACACCCTGCCACGACTATTAAGTTTGCTTGTCCCAAATGAGAACATCAGATTTCCATCATTTATCTCATTTTTATCCTGAATAATTAGGTGAAGATTGCTGAACCCGGATTTTGCTTCCTTCTCCCTAGCCCACTACTATCCGAGGCTTGTACCTCAGGAAAACAAGAGTTATCCATCATCTGTACCCAGGTAAGATTTGTATAACTATATAATATATATGCATATCCACATAATATATATGCATATATGCATATATATACATTTATTAACATATACACAGATCTAGATATATATAAGTATGACGTTAAATGTTGCTAGTAGGTCAAACAACAACAAACACACAAGATATATCACAGTCCCTGAATCCAGAATTGCTTCACTAACTTCGCAGAAAGGCAATATTGGCGCAGTAAATAAATCAAGAAACCGTTCACACTCCCTACCAGTACCAACCACTGCAGAACTCCGAACACCTTCCCACCCATCCCCCACCCAGCCCCTTAGACGAAACCCCCTTTATCATACCTTCCAGCTTCTCACAAACCAACGGCCCTCCGCCCCCTCCTCATCCACCCCCTTTTTCCAGCCTCTCACTGACCAACCAAGCCCCCTCCGCCGGCCCTCTCCACCACCCTACCCTCCTCCAGCCTATCACCGCCTCTCCCCTTCAGGGATCCCGTATGGGGGCACGTGTCGCTGGTGGTTCTGGTGGTCTTGGTAGTGCTGGTGGTGCTGGTGGTGCTGGTGGTGCTGGTGGTGTTGGTGGTGCAAGTGCCGCTGGTGGTGCTTGTGGCGTTGGTAGTGCTTGTGGTGCTGGTGGTGCTGGTGGTGCTTGTGGTGTTGATGGTGCTGGTGGTGCTCGTGGTGCCGGTGGTGCTGGTGGTGCTGTTGGTGCTGGTGGCTTTGTTCTGCGCGCTGGGACCAAGCATGCAAACATGCTAGGTGTGAGCTGCTCCAGCGCTCTCCCTCCTACCCATCTCCCCAGGCAGCCTCGTTTTGAGCTGGCCACCGAGCCGCTGAGCCTGCTGCTGGCGCCCTCTGGTGCTAATTCGGTTATGCGGCAACTTGATTGAACCTTTGTCGCCTCGTAACTCCATTAACAGACGTTCTAACTGGCAGATTCATGTATTGAACAGGGTGGTGTCTTTTGTTCACTATCATAGTCTTGCCGAGATATTCTGTTGGGACAATGATAATGTGAGTGAGGGATTCCGTTGGCCATATAAGAAGAGAATTGTGTTTTAGAGATGCAAATCAACCCATAAATTGAATGGCGATTGCCGATTGAGACCTGCGAAATTTGATGTGTTGACTTGGATCACCCTTCCGGAAGGGATACATCATTTACAGCAAATGCAACTGGCAAATCAGGAGTGGGATATATCAGGCAAACTACTGATAGAATACATTTTTTTATTTATTATTTTTGTTATTGACGAGGTATTTACTCTGCCCATAACGTATAAGCTCCTGTCAGGGTGCTTGTTTTCAACACTGGACAGCTGTGGCGCTGTCTTGATCTGTTCCTTTGCCCAGGAGTCTTTACCTGTGTCTGCTCGGGTCAGCCTTCTGCAATTTTGGTTGTTAGTAATAGCCTTATGTTAGTTTTTTTGTAATTTTCCAGTTTTTTTTTTGTCTAGTCTGAGTAATGAAACCTTAGCCTACTATGTACATCTACTTGGGTGACATGCAGGCTTGCGGGAGAGGATCCTGTTCCATTCAGATTTATTTTATTTTATTTGTTACAGCATCCTTTCACCTAAACCCTGTCCTTAGATAGTGCACTCGTGTGCTAGAACATACATATTTAGAGGAATCAGATGTACTTAGTTAATAAATAAATGAAGTGTTCTAAACATAATTGTGAGCAAATACAACTGGCAAGGCTGGAGTTGGATGTAGTATCAAAACACAGACAGCATAAACCTTTATAGGAATCACATCTTCTTACACAATATGCCCCCAAGTAAATGAAGTATTCAGCCGCAAAACAGTTAAACACCATCAGTGCCAAATTGAAAGCATTAATACGAACCCGTCATCATTACTATGATCATTTTGGCTTTCTCTGACGGTACCACATCCCCAATATAATGTGGTATTCAATTTTACATCGACATATTTTAACTTGTAAAGCACAGCAATAAGTTCTACTTCATAGACATCAACTGACATTCATTTGTCGCTCTTTGCACCAGAACCTGTCTGATGCTTTCCTTGCATGATGGTATATATGCTGACCACACCTAACTGAACTTGTTATTTTACTATTTGTCTCTACTTGATGAGCTGATAATCTGTACATCTCAAAATGAGTTTAGTGGATGGTAACGATAATTACCCAGAGCATGAACCACGACTATAGAGATATACACTCGCCAACACTTGCCTCCTGAAACATACCTCAACTAGAATTGTGTTTGCATCTAAATAGATGGCAGTTCCATATCTTTTAAATCATCATCATCATCATCATGCTGTCGGTCGCGATGCGACAAAGACTGCTTTCATTACTTGACTGCTGCTCTCCATTTAGCTCTCTGCTGTGAGAGTGATGTCCATTAAATATGCAGACAATACATGTTATATTCAATACATATGGACATATTTAGCAATACTTGCACATACTAAAAAAGAGCAGAATAACCTACTTAAGTTGTGTGCTACACAGCAGACATAGTTTTGAGGAGCATACCGCTCCTTGTTCCATAAGAAAGCTGTTTACAAATACACACCATGAATTTAGTTTACAGTGACTAACAATACCTGTAATCTATCTCCATCGGTTATTTGAATCCTGTTGTGTAAGTTAAATTGTAATGTCATTTAACACACATTTAAACACTTCAACAATATAGCATGTTTGTAGTCCTTTGAGATAACTCTGTCCATTTCATGTGTGTGTGTGCATGTACATGTACGCACATATGACTGTGATGAATAAACCTGAGAGTAAATATCAATAACGTGTATCTATTAATGTGGTCCGAGCTGCCGCCACAGCAGTAACCCATCAACAATTAATCAATCAATTAGGTTATTGGTAATGGCCCAGACACTCTGCCAAATTAAAGGTTAGCTGATAAAGGAAAGTCATTATTCATATGTATACAATAAATTATGCAGTACATATATGAATACATGTTTACGAGATTCCTAATTATATTCAATATATCATATGGGATATCAATTGGAAATAAAGAGATAACATCCGAAACTGATATTAAACGCACATTGCAAGATGCCAAGCATCTGCTGAGTATGCAGAGTGATATAAATATGCATACTTTTGTCAATTATTTATTGTATGATATGGGTGGGACGCGGTGTGGTGACATAACTATAGGCAATATCAAAACTTATAATCTTCTGTATATATTGTCATGTTATTCAGTCATTGGGATTAAAAGCCTAGCTCATGAAATCATGTTTTACACCATGCATGCTTGCATGTAAAATAGATTATGTTTCTGTAATTGATCAGGCATTTCTCAATAAACTTGTTGTTATTGTTTCGTATATATTCAGCAGAATGAAGATGCTTAACACCCGTTTTCAGTCAGACTACAGTGTGTGCTTGGTTTATATCCATCCCCCCTGAGGCCATGTATTTCCGGTGTCACACTTAACTGATTTCCGCCAACAGGCCCATTATATATATTCGTGATATTTAGATGGAACAGGAGCGGTGTTGGAATCACGCTACACAGAACAACATATCTAACAGCAGTGCTCACACATACCGGACTTAAGGACCAGTTCTCAGTCTTGTCATGCTGTCAGGCAAAGTATTATTGGGTGGGTGGGAACAAGTCACTGCTGGCACCACCAGACGAAGGGCCAGTGTTCAGTCAGATTACGTTGTGTGCTGTGGTTATATAACTCCCCCCTGGGCTCATGTATTTCCGGTGTGGCACGTTGCTGATTCCTGCCAACAGGTGCATTAATATATATATGATATTCAGATGGAACATCAATGGTGGTGGGATTATGCTACGTAGGATGAAGCACATCCAATGACGATGCTCACACAACCAGACTTGCATGAGCCGCCCAACCTGTCTTGCTGTTGGGCCAATTAGCGACCTGTTGGTGGGGAACAGTCACGGCTGGCACTGCCAGAGGAAGAGTCAGTGTCTATTCAGACAACATGGTGAGCTCGGTTTATCGGCCATATTGCTGATTCGTGCAAAAATATGCGTTAATATATATTTTCTATTTACATGGAACAGAAGTGGTGTTACAATCATGCTAAACAGGACAAGACACAATGCCTAGACTAACCAGATCTAAGCACAAGCCAATGGACTTCTCTTTCTTTGGGACAAATTAACGCTGGGTGGGTGGGGAAAAGTCAATATGCTTATATGCTATGGACAGTATAAATACAGCCTCAATACAAAAAATAAAATTAAAAAAAGGTTGGCACCCTCAGAGGAAGAACCAGTTTCCAGTCATAATACACAGTGTTGTGGGATTACACCCCTTCCCCCTGGGCCATGTACTTCTGGTGTCGCACTTCGCTGATTCCCGCCAACAGGTGCATTAATATATAGATGATATTTAGATGGAACAGGAGTGGTGTTGGCGTGCAGCGAACAATTGTTCCAGTGGTGTGCTTTGTCCAGGCCTCAGCGCACACGTTAACAGCCTGCCCGGATTCGTTATGCTGATAGGACACGGCGCGTTAATAATGCATCGGCCAGCGGGCAGGCAGGCAGGGGGAGGGCGGAGGGGGGCGACTCTGTGGCAATTCACCGAGCATTTCAGCAAAGTTAATTGACAGTTTCAGTCAGATATCCAACTGTATATGTAAGAATCCAATAATTTCCTAATTATTCAGCAGAGACAGGGGGTGGAGTCGGGGTGTGTTACTATCTGACAGATGTAGTTATCAGAAGGTGTTGGTGGAAATTTACATATAGGGGCAGCACCTGTCGATTATCTGTTTGTTTTGAGGCAGGTCCACTCTCTAGGCGCCGGCAATGGGCGTGTGGGGGTGAGGTATTGCCCGGCGTTTAAGTCACGAGAAGCGGGCAGGGTTTTACACACGGGACCAGTGCAGTTCCATTCGGCTAATATTTGCGCGCCAGTTTCCTGAGCGCATTGATTTCATGGCGGCGACCATGATCACACCCAACCCCAGCAAAACAAATTCCCAAGTCACAAAGCTGCCACCAGATTATGTGTGGAAATCCGAATTCGACGCCATGAATATTTTTGTTGTTGTTGTTGAAGATTTATACTGCCTATCATGGATAAGCCTGAATAGGCTTGTTTTCACCATTAGACAGTTTGTTGATAGAAAGCCCGAGCCTACACTTTTACCAACCCAAGGGATTTTTAACCTCCCACACCACCTATACATGCTATGAGAGCAACTGTCTTTTGATGAAGGTTGGTGGAAATCCAAATTGGCAGAGATGGGGGCACGGGGAATCGAACCACCAACCTTCAGATTAGGAGTCCGACCTAGAAAAAAGTCAGACACTCTAACCACTCCGCCACAGAGAACACCACAACTGTACTGCTTGAAGGGAAGGGTTTCGGTGGGGAGTCACGGGGGTGAGGGGGTGAGGGCACGGAGGGTGGCGGTGAGGGAAGGCGTGTGAAGGGGTACGAGAGGAGAGTAGAGAGGAGAATCGGAGGGGCAGTTGTTGGTGGGTAGGGCATAAGTGTGTCTGGTGATAAAAGAAGTTTGGAAGGGGGAGAGGGAGGAGTAAGAGAGGATAGTAGAGAGGAACATTTGCGAGGGTGGTGCTGGGTAGGGAATAAGTGTGCTTGGTGAGGAAAGATGTATGGGTGAGGGTGAGTGGGCAGTGGTAAGTGGAGATACTAGAGAGGAGAATCCGAGAGGGGGATGTTGGGTGGGTAGGGCATAAGGGGGTCTGTTGAGAGAAGAGGTGTGGGAATAGGGAGGATAGTACTGAGGATAATATACAGAATCTTTGAAGCGTCTGGCCGGTGGGTAGGGAATAAATGTGCTTGGTGAGGAAAGAGGGGTCGACAGGAGGGTCCAGGTCTGTGAGGAGGGTAGTTGGGGGGTGTCTTTGTGGGGGAAGGGTTTTAGAGGGGACAAAATTCGTGTGGGGACAGTGGTTAGGGAGGGTGTGTGGCGGAGGGTAATATAGGAGGTGGTTGTCGTATGTTTAGAGGGTGATTACGGAGTGTGTGGTGAAGGGTGGTAGAGGGGAGTGTGTGTGGTAGAGGAGAGGGTATGTGTGTGAAGAAACGGTGGTATGGATGGATTGAAGAGAGTGCGTGAGGGGAGGTTCATCAGGGAGTATATATGTGAGTGCAAAATGGTTGGGGAAGAGTGGCCTGGGATGAGCGGGTAGTGGGTGATGCATACGGGTGAGAGGTGGGTGTTGGGGAGGGGCATACAAAGGGTTGTGATGAAGAATGCAAGATGAAGTATGATTGGAAGGACAGTTGGTCAGGAAGGGTGGTATGGACATTGTTGTGTAATTATTTATGGGGGGGGGGGGGGGGGGCAAATGTGGGGATGTTCACGAAGGGAGGTCAATGGGCGAATAAGCTTGTGAGGAGTGTTTAAGGCTATTGGGGTGACGAGTGGAGGTTACGGTTGGGGGGAAGGAGACTGATGTTTTGATGGGAGAGTGGTCCAGGAGTGAATTTGTTAAGGGTAGGTATATATATGTGTGTATTTGTATATGTGAAGGGAGTATGATTGTATGTGCATGTACGGTGGGAAGCTATGGCGGGGATGTTTCCGTGAGGGAACAATGGGTGGAGAGTGAAGGTGTGAGGAGGGTCGTTGAGGAGAAAGTTTGTGAGGGGAGTGAGTTTATTAGGGAGTGTGGTGGGGGCGTCAATCTTTGAGGACATGGTGGTGGGGGAGAGAGGTTGTCAAGGGACAGTGGGACTGGGACTTAGCTTGTTGGGGAGTGAGGAGGTGAAGGAGCGCAGTGTGCATGGAATAAATAGCCCGTCTGTGATTCGTATCGAATAGCAAAGCCAGCATTCTCAAGCAATTCAGGTGTACTGACCGCCTCTACCCCTTCTCCCACACCCATCCACACACACCGCACACTCACACGCCACCGCCATACCCACTACGGCATGACCAGTCTATATCAATAGACTGGCGCTAACAGTTGTCCTTTAACCTCGCGGCAACAGGAAAGTGGATGGCAGATCGATCATTAGGCGAGCATTCGGAAGCCATTAACTGTGCATTGCGCGTGTCTGCGTGTGTGTACCTGTGTGATTACCACGACTGAAGCAGGTATTGAGTGATGGCATGGACTGCATGGGGGGAGAGGAGGGCTGGCAACTCCGGGGAGTGGGCGGCCTCAATTGTGTCAGTGTGCCTTCTTTAGTCAGTAGTGTATACGTGTGAAGTGGGGAATATGTTTTTGCTTCAGTGTAGGGAATTTAAGTCCTGCCAACAATTAAATTCATATCATGACGGTGGTGCAAAGGCGAAGTTATGGGTGTGCATATTCCTGTGAAAAGGTGGAGTTTGTTTGGGATTCATGTGGGCAATTTGCGTTCTGAGTAATTCTGTGAGCGGGCTTATGTCTGTAGGTATGTATGTGAGTGTGGAAAGATGAGCTTCTTGATAGGTGTGTGAGTGTACCTATATGGTAGTGGGTGTGTCAATATGAAAAAGTGAGATTCTGGGTATGTGTGTATACCTGTATGTATGTAGGTGTGTGAGTATGTCCCTATATCGCATTTAGGAGCATAGCGGGTGTGTATGTGTACCTCTTGTTATTGGGGGTGTATATTAGTGATTGGGCCTATCTGAGGGTTGGGATAGTACTTGTGTGAATGTCCATATGCGATATCGTGAGCATGTACAACTGCCTACCTGAATATGGAGAGTGCAATTGCGTGCAGAAAGATGGGCTTGAGGGTTCGTGTGTGTCTGAATGCATATATCTGAGTTTAGGGCGGTAAGTCTGCGAGTGTTTAAAAGTGGGGTTCATGATGTGTGAATGTGCCTATTTGAGTTTGGGGTGTGTAAGTGTGTGAGTGTACAAAGTGGGGTTCAAGGTGTGTGAAGATACCTATCTTTGTGAGGGGAATGCAAACATATGTTAATTTCAGGTGAACTTGGGGGTAGCCATGTAAGTGTGCCTCTCTGTGAGTTTGATGCCTCTGTGTGATTAGCCCAATAACTAGGTGTGGGTAGAGTATATGGATGTGTTGGTGGGTGTGGGGGGGGAGGCAGTTTGCTGGCTGTGTGGAAGGCAGGGGTCACTGCGCTTTGGGACTGTACACATGACATTGTATCCATCTGTGTATGCCTCTCCATGGGTGTGATGCCTTTAGGTGTCTGTGGACATAGTCTACGGATGTATGTGGGTGGGTGGCTGGACTGTTGGTTGTCTGAATGGGAGGGGTCGATGTGTTTGGCGTGGTGGTTGTTTAGTTAAAGTCAACACTCATGTCGGGAACAAGCGCTCCTTACCCGAGCGGAAATCAGGGCCTCGCTGTCAGTATTGATTTGGGCGGGCGGCGGGTGTGTGGTGTGTGGTGTGCGCCGACAGGGGGCAGTAAAACAGGCAGTTGATTGATATCCGACCAGGACCCAGCCAATTGCCTGCTGCCTGACACGCACCCCCACCCCCACACCATCCTACTCATCGCACACACAAGCACACCATCACCATCCTGCTCACCTCACACATTCGCCCGAACCGCATCACCGTCATGATCACAGCACTCGCGCACACCCCACCCCATCACCATCCTGCTCACCACATACACGCACCATCCAGCACCCTGCACACGTCGCACACACACCCAGGGCATCGTCATCCTACTCACCACACACACACACCATCTTGCTTGCCACATCCAAGCACGCACCCTCACCCACGCACCATCCTGCTCACCACACACACCCACCGTCTCAATCCTGCTGACACCCAGACCCACATACACGCATCCCCACCCCACCCCATAACCATTTTGCTCACCAGATATCCAGACACACATGCCAGTGTTGCAGCTTCCGCGACACACCAGTTTGCGAGGGACACATACATTCAAATGCATTGTCAATGGCCGCAAGCAAATCTTCATATAGAAGAAGTGAAATATCTCTACAACCAACCACCTAGAGACAAATCCCTTGGTACACATATAGGAAACATGTGTATCAACATGATTATATTAAAATGATAAGGGTAGGGTTATGGATTTCTATTAATTTTGAATAAAACTAATGTTTTGCAATGTGCATACCGTCAAACTCAAGGCATTGTCAATGGTCATGAGCAATCTGCATACAGAAAATACAGCAAAAGTGAGATATCTCTAAAACCACACCACCTAGAAATAAATCGCTTGGTACAGATTTAGAAAACATCTTTACCAAAAAACATTATATTAAATTGATAAGGTTAGTGACAATGCCTTTCGATTTGTATGCATGTGCAGAAGCGATGTGTCCCTCGGAAACTGGTGTGCCAGGGAAACTGCAACACTGGCACACACACCTCAACTTGGAGACTTCTTTCTCACAGCTCTAGCTGAGCGTCAGTAAACACCCATCCTGACTGAAGCCACATGTAATTTACCCGTCTCCACCACCATCCATCCCACAAGGGGCCTATCCAATATACGCAACGCTTCCGGGGGGAGGGGGTGTTGTGAAGAGCCATGCCTTGTGTGGAATGTATGATCCATGTTTTCGCAAACGCTGCTAGATCCACCATATAATGCCCAACTCAGAATACAAGTTAGAGATGTTAACTGGGAACAACACCACTCATTTATATTCTTACTAAAAAAACACAACTAAAATCGGTTTGTTGGTTTTTGCGTCTGAACCCTTGACATATATTTAAGCAGATATATGCATATATACATATATGAGAATGTCTCAAAGGTGCTAAGCAATATGGGACAAAACTTTGTCCATCGTAATGATCAACATACTATCTGCTTAAGCATTTGCTCAGGATAAACTGATTTGTTTTTTACATGGTGATGTATAATCCCAATAGAATACATATTGATTTCAAGCAAATGTCCTTGTGTTTTCAGTGTATCCGTTTATGTGTTTGTTTGTGTCAATCATTACAATGGACACAACAAAGAAGAGTTATCATCTTTTGAGACTCATATATATAAGTATATATATAACTGTATATATATAATAGTTGACCTACATAATGAATAACAGGAAGATATGATAGTGGGCTAGAGTATATTTTCTCTGCCTAGAGGAACTACTATTGGCGGTAAGTGAGTAGGACAGTGAGCAGCCGAGCGGTGGTGCCACTGTCAGAGTTGAAGCCTGAGCACTAGATGAGTAGTCCGAGGCTCCACCACCCGATTACTGGTGGGTGGTTGTTAGGAGCGAGAATAGAATTCCGGGTTAGTATACACATATAATTATTATACAGCATATATAGAGAGAGCTCTTTTCCAACACCCAGATGATTTTGCAATGCAAATGTCAAGTGTGTAGATGTTTTGGAAAAGAGCTTTCCATAAATATATATGACTGCGCTTAATTTCCGTTTCCAAATCGCAATCTCTTCATATGTACATGAGCTCTTCATATATATATGTGTAGAGCTCTTTTCCTAAACACAATGAACACACTTTGCATTGGCATTGCCAACACATCTTTTGGGGTTTTCGTTTTTTGCCTTTTGGAAAATAGCTCTTTATATATATATATATATATATATACAGATATATATATATATTTATATATATATATATATATATATATATATATATATATATATATATATATGAGACAGTCTCACAAAAATAGGCCAATCGGGGAAAGTTGTCATCATCGAGCATTGGATGTCAGGGTCGACCGGCATAGTTATAGTTTAGTATTGGCAGAGTTGTTGGAAAGTTCTTAAATTCATCCTGAATGTAAAGGTAGAGAAAAATCAACAACCCTATTTGTTTCTAGGATAATTTAATATGAAACACATAAATCCACTACACTTTAACAATTGCGATGCCAACATCTTAAATTTACCACCAATTGACCCATTTTCGTGAGACCGACTCATATATATAATGGGTGTGGTTGCTCGACACGCCATGAGCGCTTCCCTGGGACATCAGCCTGATTGCAGGATGTGGTTATCTTAACCGGTCGTTATAGGATAGCGCCCTCCATACATCATGTAGGGCCGGGTTATGACAGGCGAGCGGTGCCGGGCGGCTGACGGCCAGCGGCCGCTGATAACATAGATAATGGAGATAAGATCCCTCAATTGGGGCCTGATCCACAGGGCTGCGAACCGGCGCGTCGGGCGGCACTATTAAACTGAATATGTTATCACTTAGCTGCTCTATGATTGGCTCAGGTATCAGTAGCGGGGAAGGCCATCGTAGCCTTTAATTAAATTGGGATGAGGTGCGACTGCCGCTATCAATATTATGATATGTGTGTATTTACTGTCATCATCATTATATCTCTCCGAATATATATATATATATATATATATATATATATATATATATATAACATTCCTCCTGTGTTTGAGGCGCGAGGTGGGGCACCCGGATATAGTATCCCAACATATGGGGGAGGAGGTTTTCTACCACAGTGGCAAAGCAGGAATATTAAATACAGTACATATCCCCCTACAAATGATACTCGCATAATGCGTATTTCCTGATATTATTAAATATATATATATGTGATGCATAATGTATAGTGCACGTATAGAGATATGGACGGGAATATGACTTAGTATTATGATTAATGTTATATTCCGTAAAACGCACCACTGTACTGCTGGTACCATCTCGGCCAACCTCTCCTCAACCGTATGTTGACCAGTGTCAGTCGCACTGGATAATTTGTTATATAACTATATATATGTATATATATAAACAGTTGGCCCCTGGTAAACAGAAAACAAACTACCAACATAGTATGGATATATACTCTGGCTGGAATATATGAATTGCCCACGACAGCACAGGCCTGGAGATGGTAGTGACCTGAGGTGGCTGGCTTCAGCGTTGCCAGCAGCCATTCACACGGGGCGCCGATGTGGACGAAGTATTAACCAACTCATGTCAATTCAATTCAATTCTTTTATTTTAACTCTGTACAAGGTATGTTTCCAATAAACTGAGGTGATACAATAAATGCATACAAATTCCTTATAGACAGAACGGATCCCAATAAAGCGATGCTTATCTAATTGGTCTCCATGATGTGAATGGACAAGTGATGACAATAACACATTATTAAACTTAAGCTACATTTTTAACTAATGATTCTGATGAGATACTTATGTGTCTCTTCACAGTTAGTAAAAAAGACAGTAATGATAGGAATATTATATGTATATTGTGTCATGGATTCATGTACTTACATGCAGTATCAGTAGTTATTTTGCATGTGTGTTAATAGGGGGATATTTTATGTTCTTTGCCATAGCCACTTGATATTTTAAATCATGTGACTAGTTAATGACAACTATGTCCTTTTATATATATTCTTTACTGGTAATCGATTTAGTATGCATTGAATAAGCTTATCTTTAGTTTTTTACAAAGGTTTTTCATAGTTCTAAGGTTTCTAATCTCTACTGGTATTGAGTTTCAAATATTGGTTCCTTGTTTTTCAGTTGTTATTTTGCCATATTTGTTTCTAGTGTGTTTGTGATGTATGGTATTTATCTATGGTGTATTATGGGAATGGACCTGATTGTTTTCTTTGAAGCAATTATCAAATATTTCAGGAAGGAGGCCATGCCTTTGCTTGTAAACAAATTGTGCAATGCGTATATTTTATAAATGTCAGTTACCATAAGTAAGTTCAGATCTTTATGAAGTGAGTTAGGTGGAATGAGATAGTCTTTGCTATACAGTATTTATAAGGCTCTGTTTTGTTGTATATGTACCTTGTTTAGGGTTGAACATTTGGCTCTCCCATGTGGTCGAAGACAGTAGCTAGTTCAATACCACGTTCACACAGAAAGTCGCTACTTCTTCAATACAAACTCCAACATAGAACCTCTACTGTGCGCCAGAGACGGCGGGGTCAGGCTATGAGACAAAAGGCAATTTGTTAACCGACCGGGGCAGAGTAAATTGGCCGGAGAGAGAATCGGTTGGGATTTTTCCCACAACCCATTGTCAGCGCTGTGCCCAATCAATGGTGTTCCCAGACAGTGGAGGCAAGCTAGAATTCCTTTAAGGAGTTCCAGCTGGTTGAACATAGGAGCAGTCTAGAGAGACTGGTTTGACAAACAGATGCTTGAGTGAGTGTGCTGCTCGTAGTTCACCTATACATATGTTAAATGTATTGAGCACTGCCAAATATCATGTGACCAACATTATTACTAAAACCCAAAGATTTGAATCAAATTGAACTAGTGCTGCCCAGCGGTGAAAACAAGTATTAACACACTTATCCTTTATGAGCAGGGTCAATCAATTCATCACACACACAACACATATATATATATATAATATTTTATAATAATATTATAATAAACAACATAATACTAATAATCCTGTCCACGCCTTTTTAATCGCATAATGATTATGCATCATGTGTATGTGTATATATATCCAAGTATTGCTAGGCAGGCTTAATGTCAAAGATGTTGGTGCGGCAACACCTCTAAAGCGTCAATGAGGTCAAAGTGACCGATTTACGGTACCTAATTTGATCATCTGAGGTCTCTGTTAATTTGCCACTTTGAGCTCCAACTAAGAATGAGAGAGAAGTAGTTCCGTTCCCAAACAGGTATCGATCATGTTGTGGGTGGCAGGGCCACCCAATGGGACAAACCGTCATGATGATGGACTGTCACAAGGCGGGAACTGTCCTGACATGACCTTATACGCTGGTAGGACGTCAAATCCCAACAAAGATACCAACTTGCAATAGGACATCGCCAGTGCCTCCACTTATCGTGACCTCAGCTTAAAATGGTACTAAATCCGCAATGAATTCAGCACGGTCCATTATAACGATTAGAGTTAAATGACTATTTATTGATGTGCATGTGGACATTACTGTCACTTTATCATAATTGGACAATTAAACCGCGCTGCAGACGACATGACTGAAATCCCACACAGACGACCCCATGACGCAATGAACCGGAAGTTGTCGACCTGAACCGGATGTGTCCAATCTGCGTGGGTCACGCGATCCATGTGCTGATCAGTAACCATCTAATACGACCCATTACCTGCCCCCCACACACACAAACTCCCCCCCCCCCATGCTCCTCCCCCCTCACGACACACACATAGACATTCGTGGATGGCGACAGATTAAGCCCAGCTTAGCACGGAGCATGCCGGGCTCTGATGGGGAAGTATCATGCACAGAGAGTAGATGCGTTAATGTTCAGTCCCCATAGCGTCCGCTTGGGGCAGGATTCCGCTTTGTACAGTAGAGGAATGTCATTGTTATATGTATGCAACAGTTATTGTATACCTTACTCCATATACATGTTTCTATAAATAATCCTGAATTGAAGAATGACCGGAAGGCCACTGCTTCGGCACTGATAAAAGAATAATTCAGCAGATTAACATATGTACCACACAAATAAATATAGATGTACTACCCTGGTAGTGCCCGTGCTGCTACTACCGTAAACACAGGGCGCATTGGCTGAATCAGTAGAGAACAGTCTTCGCACACGGGAGATATTGAGTTTGGTTGCCAGTCGAGTCAAACCTATGCCTTATAAAATGGATACATTTCGGTTCCTAGCCTGGCGGTCGGCATTAATAGGATATTGCAAGGACTGGTTTGCTCAGTGTTAGGATAAAGTGACTGAGTGGGATATTGAGTCATGGTGCGGGCAGCCTGATTTCCCAGTGGGGCAGCGATATAATATTACCATGAGTGTGCGCTGTCCCAAGTCGATACCCATCCTGATATTACCTTAGATGTTGCCAGGACATAAAACTCCTAAATCAAACTAGCCAACTGCCGTAATGCAGCCACCGACCCGGCCCCAGCCTTGTCGTTAATCCGCGCTAAGCCGCCACTAAGGATCCACATGCTGAAGCTGTCTTACTTATTGTCCAACATTAATCTGGCAGATAATGCACCAAGCGCGGCGCCCGATTAATACCGGGGACTCACACAAAGCCTACTGCTACTTCGCCTCAGCCTTCCTCCCATCCTTCCTTCCTCTGCTTCCTCCCGCATCCCTATCCCTCCCTTCTTCCGTCCTGCCACTGATCCTTCCCCCTGCCCCCCTCCTCCCCAGCCCTTATCCCTCCCTTTCCTCCCGCAGCTCCCCCAACCAATATCCGTCCCTTTATCCTCTCCCCCCTCCCTTACCAGACGGGATGGCCGAATGTTTGTTGGTTCTTGGAGCTCTACGCCCTGGAAGCATCTTATACCCCTTTCACACTATGACGTAACGAGCTAACGTAAGCCTGACGTGATCACATTTGGTCATTACGTTGTCATACGTTGGGTTACATTATTATGATGTCATAATGATGTTAGACTGACGTCGAGCTACGTCATGTTACGTTGTGTTACGTCGGCACGCGTCAAGGTTTTGAACCAGTTCAAAACTTTCAATGTGACGCGAATGTAAGGGTTTACATTCGCTGTACGTTATGTACACGTTCGGTGAATGCCAATGACGTTAAACCGACGTTATTAAAACGTTAGTCACTACGTTCAACTATGTTCCACTACGTTCCACTACGTTGACCCACATTAAACCCGGTGGAAACGTCCATACGGCGTAATGGGAACGTCAGGAGAACGTCAGGAGAACGTACGTTCAACATACTTCAACGTTTCGCCATCAGGTAACGTAGTTCTGGCGATGGAATAACATTCATAACGTTCCGTGAACGTAATGAAGTTGACCTCTCTTGAATGACGGTATCACTACGCTTACGGTCTCGTCCACTATGCTGCATCCACGTTCAACTTGTGCCCAAATTTGCATACTACGCCGAGAAGTTCAAAGTTCTTCACGTTCTCCCTACGCTGACGTCATTACGTCGTAGTGTGACAGGGCCATAATGTCATATCAGGACGGGTACCGACTTGTGACCGTCTGCACTCCTGGCGAATTCTAGAGTGCCACTCAACTGGGAGACCAGGCTGCCAGCACAATGACGAGAGATGGACGCTCAACTCATTTGGATATCGTGTCTGGTGGGGAAGGCCGAAAGAGTTTAGCAAATGAGGTGGTACATCGTGGGATTCAAAGCAACTGGTTCGAAGGTGGTCCAATCAAACTAATCATTTAAAAATTGGTACCTGCCGCTTCTTAACCAGGCGTTCAGGATCATTATGATAGCGTAATGGTAATTGGCTCAGGCTCAGCATAATGTGACAGGGTGGGATATCAGGTGAGGGTATCGGTGGGCTGGTCTCCCAGTGGGGCAGCACACTACTCGTGCCATATATGTGCACTGTCGCAAATTGGTACCCGTTCTAGTATGGCAGTATATGGACTAGTGCTCCTCGGTGGTGAGAATAAGTGTTAACATACTTATCCCTTATGATCAGGGTAAATACATGCATCACAAAGGAAACAAAGTTAAGATGCTGCCAGGACGGAAAAGTTCAATAACCAACCAAGCAATAAACACTCCCTCCCACTCGCCGTGAACATGGCCTATGCTGACGACACGGCGTTAAGAAACCCCCAATCAATCAATCCTCCCTCCCACACTCATTCCCTCCCCAACCTCCCACTCTCCCTCCCCTCCCTCCCAACCCCATTCCCTCTCTCCCTCCGTCCTTCGCACCCGCCCACCCTCCCATATACAACCCATATACCGGCGCCAGCAGTATGTCTCGCCGGCCTTTCTGGTCGCTGACGCCGGCGGCCTTTGTAGCTAGCTGCCCTGCTGCTAGTGTCGTCCTCCAGGCATCCAGCTGCACTCGTCCGGTGTTGCGGTTTCCGAGGCACACCAGTTTGCCAGGGACACATCCATTCAAATGCATTGTCAATGGCCATGAGCAAATCTTCATACAGAAAAAGTCAAATATTTCTCAAATTACACCACCTAGAAACAAATCGCTTGGTACACATATAGAAAACATCTTTACCATAAAGAGTATAATAAATTTATAAGGTTAGGGTTATTTCTACTAATTTTGAATAAAACTAATGTTTTGCACTGGGCGTACCATCAAACTCAAGGCATTGTCAATGGCCGTGAGCAATCTTCATACAGAAAATACCGAAAAAGGGAAATATCTCTAAAACGACACCACCGAGAAACAAATCGCTTGGGACACATATAGAAAACATGTTTACCAATAACATTATATTAAATGTATAAGGTTACTGACGATGCTGCTCGATTTTGATGCATGCACAGAAGCGATGTGTCCCTGGCAAACTGGTGTGCCGCGGAAACTGCAACACCGGACCCGGTATTCCCTTGCGCCTATTCCGCGTATGGGGACCCGTTTTCGGTAGTGTCTGTCTACTCACAGCTCGTTCAAAACGTCAAAGCTTTGCAATGCATGTTCTTAAATGTATTGGAATATGGTTTGGTTTATCCCTGGGGTTTTTCAAAGTTATTTGTTTTAATTTGTGTTTTAAATATATTTCCTTCTAATTCTATATGTGAGCAATGAGAATTTACAGTGCATATAATCGATGTCTGATCGCCAGTGGACCAGACAATGTGTGGTCGGGGGCCATCTATGTAGTACTGTCTATCGGGTTATTATTTTCAAGCATTCAACGCGACGATACCTGTTGAACCTATTTCAAAATCATGCTGGTCCGTCTAATATTGTCTATAAAGAAATGTAACCCCTACCACAGGTGGTGGTCTGGCAGTTTGAATTTAGTATTCATGTCCAGTTAGAGTAAAGGGGGATCTGGAGGAACATTACTTTGAACAATCTTAATATCCTGCAATGGAGCGTTGGATGTTAAGTTAAGTTTGGATAAAGTTAGGCTACGCTCTGGAAGACAAAGAACAACATGGGTATGGGTTGATCAGTTTAATACTAGTCTCTGGCTAGGCTAACTGCCTAACCGGTTACAAAGCTTGAAAACCTGGTGCAAACTGGCCGAATAGAGGGGCGCAGGGCACAAACACGCGGTGGCGCTGCATGAGCCGGTGGAGGGACCGATCCCATCAGGCCATATTAGGCCAAACCAACTTAATTGTTGTTGTAGACACGAATAACCTACTGGGCAGTAATAATTCAAACAATAATCGGAGATGAGCCGCTCCGCCTTTTTATACATTGATAAGTGATTATCCTATATAGAAAGAAATACACAGGGTCCAGATCGGATAATTATGTTGATGACTTGAAGATGAAGTCAAAACCAAAGGTCCGCCAAACATCACACCATTAAATGACCACCCTTCTACCAGGAATGTGGGACTAGAACTCCTAAGCGAAGAACACAAGTAATCCTAGGCTTCTTTAGGACGGCTTTCTTGACTAGCCTTTGCATTCTGTGTAAAAACAACGGTCACATAATAATATGTTATGCAAGTTGAAAAATATCTTCTCACTGTGATTATGGGATTTGCTACCAACATGACACTAAATAACCATTATTAAGTAACTAATAAGTTCCACCCGAGGCCTGCACTACAAAATACATGTCATAGATAAGTTTGTAAAGCATAGGTCACTTCTAGGCGATAGTTTCTCATTCTTAATCTAGTCCCTTTGCTATGTATGTTGCTATACCTAGCTAAGTATGTTCATACAACGTTGTCACATGTTTAAGAGTATGTTTAGGCTCTTTGAATTTATAGTTAGAATACCAGGTTCTTACCACTGACAAAAATACATGATAGTCAAAGTACTAAAGCCAGTCCGTTTATCAAGAAACAAACAAAAAGCAATTGAGGAACAATTTGCCGAGATTAGAGTCCTCACTCGGATGCTGTACCTAAATTCACTAACACTTATGTGTCAACTGATCTTTTTTCCGGTCTATAATCCAAAATCTGAAGCTGAGAAACAGTAAGACCGACTCATGGACATCACTCTCACAGCAGAGAGCTAAATGGAGAGCGGCAGTCAAGTAATGAAAGCAGTCTTTGTCGCCTCTCGACCGACAGCATGATGATGATGATGAATCCGAAACAATTCTCAGCAGATCACTGCCCTCGGCTAGTTTTAACGAGGATATATCTGTTAAGTCACCTTTTTGCATATGTGCAGGCCTAACAACATCCTTCAAAGCCATTCTCCTTAGCTTCATGTCGAATGTTTTCCCTGAGCGGTCCAATACATTGCCGCTCTTCCCTGATCCTTGTTTTACAAATACAAATAAGAAAACCTCGTCTGTGATCGTAATCCCCGGGAATGTGTACTCCCACGGCCCAGGCTAAGTCCCAGAGCTTGCAAGAAATTGATAGAGGTGGCGGGGGTAGTGAGGGTTGGGGGCCTGGATCTGTCATGTTATTACATGTTGCTAAAACAATATTTATTGGGAGATCCATTTCACAGCAAACTGGACTGCCCAAGCTGATTCGGTGGTTGTTGGAGTTTTAAGTTCTGGCAACAGTTATGGTCATATCAGGACTGCTACCGTACTTGTGAAAATGTGCACTCATGACCTGGGATCTCACTTACGTAGATTATCCTGACTCGCCAGGCAATACAGGTGGACTCAATTCAAAATAATATTTGCATAACTCGCTATACAAGAGGAATATGGCTTAGGCTGCCGACACGGCGTACAACAAGAACCAATCAATCAATCACATCCTGGTCTAGGTATAAAGGCTCTTCCGGAATACTGAAGCAGGACCTACATTTAAAGGTTTAGTATTATTTTCCTCCCATCTACACAGGAGTAACTTGTTATTCTCTACACCATTAGAACCATTTGGATTCCATCTCATATCTGAGAGTACCCACACCGAGTGGGACATATATACGACTATATTCCCATAGCACAGCCTGTTTAGAATTGTGCAATCATTTCTATTCCCAAGATGGCTGATTGTCCAATGACAACTGTAGTGGTCTGCACTGACCTCTCAGGCAAGTAACCACATAGACAGGTAGGCGTGGGGAGTGTGTTGATATCAGGGAGCCTAGGTGGTGTAATGGTTAGCACACTGGCCCGGAATGCAAGGGGATGTGGGTTCGAGTCCTGCTCTAGGCGCAGTATTTCCCATTTTCATCACCCCCACGACACTGGTTGCCGTGATCAGGATCCTGTACAAGCTTTGCGCTGTATGGTTGTTGAACCTACCCTGTGTATGTATGGTAAGTGCATTGCCTGTATGTATGTAATTGTAAGCATTACAAGACTTACAATTCCAGGGGGACGAGTGTAGTGGTCTGCACTGACCTCTCAGGCAAGTAACCACATAGACAGGTAGGCGTGGGGAGTGTGTTGATATCAGGGAGCCTAGGTGGTGTAATGGTTAGCACACTGGCCCGGAATGCAAAGAGATGTGGGTTCGAGTCCCGCTCTAGGCGCAGTATTTCCCCATTTTCATCACCCCCACGACACAACTAACAAAGAAGCAAAACAGACAGCATGGAAATCCAGTGTAATTATTTCTAGTTTAAGCGACAAACCCACATCAGCGTCAATTTCCATCTTCAACAGATTTTGAATGTAAAATGAACCAGCAGCCGTAACAGAAATTGTTTGCATTGATGCAAATGGTGCGTCGATGTGCAAGCAAAGGGTCCTGAATATATGCCGACGTTGCACAATGTGAAAACCTGAAAGAGAACCAAAATATCCTAAAACAAAACAGGTCTGATGCTTCACTGATTGCTTTTTGTGTTTGTTTTGTTTACTGATTGCAGTTTCATTTGACTGGCAGTTCGGATAGGGCTGTTGATTCTTGATGGGAGCTTAATATCGGGGTCTTCAGCCCGAGCAACAGGTCGGGTACTGTCGGGAAGTGGTATGGGCCTTTAATAGTTAGAATGGTTTTATTGTGCTGCCTCACTGAGGTGCCAACTCTCAGTCTAAAGAGAATGGAACTACACATATTGATTGGTCGAATATGCTTTAACGCAATGTCAGCAACAAAGGGTCATTGGCGAAATGGTACTCGTATTCATTCGCTCCCTTTTAATTACTGATAAATATGTCGGTTGTAATGCTTGCATTGCGGGTTTGATTTGCGGCCAAGGAAGACCCCGCCGCCCCCCTCTTCCTCCCTCCTCCAGTCACCCAACTCCCTCCTTATAACGCCTCCAGCCACTCCGCCTCCTGCCTCAGACTCACCTTTTCCACCCAGCCACACCTGCTTTCTACTTTTCCTTTTCTTGTTCCTTTCGTTTTATAGGGTGGAGGGCTCTTCGGGGCTCTATCCATCACCATGACTTTCTCCCCCAGACTGACCTTGCCCCATATCCGACTGGTACGGACATAAACATTTTGCATTTAACATTTTACATTGCAATTTAACATTTACATTGTTAGTTGACATTTCAATTTAACATTTGCTATCGACATTTATATTTGACATTACTTAGGCATACACATTTTATTCTGAAATAACATGTTTTTCTTCCACCCCTGCCTCCTTTCCTTCCTTCGCCGCGTATCAATTACACATGTGTCAAGTACAAGGCAAATGCCAAGCTGAGGAATCATTCAGTGAGAAAACACTTGACAGATATGAACATGTTCAAGATGGTTCATAGGAACAAAGGGAAGCCAAACAAGTGCATTATTGACTAGTACTCCTAAAGGCATTTCAGCAGAATAGCCACTTCATCAGCAGCAGCGGCAGCAATCCCTTAACAATGAGAGTTGTGGGATTATCATATATCACTACAGAAGTTGCTGTGGGTGTGCACTCTCATAGGTCAGTACCCTTCCTGGCTTGACCTTGGACACTGCTAGGACGTGAAACTCCAACAAAGAAAACAAACACTTGGGGCTGGCCGTCCTGATATTACCTTAGATAGATATGCCGCAACATAACAAACAACACAGAACAACACCCAACTGGGGCTGCAACTGAGTACACTTCTCAAAATAGGGCGAGCACAGAGAAAGAATGGCTGGGAGGGGGCCGGTGGGTTGGGCCTGGCTTCCCGGAAATCGGGCAGGGTGACCGGGAACTGTCGAGGGACCATTGACATCTGGGGCAGAAACTGTGATGTATCACAGGATATCGGACACATCTGGGACCACTCGGCTCATGTTCTTCACCTGTCATCGACCAGACCGGATCGCCGAATGAGTTAGAGCGCCCGTCTCCCGTGCTGGAAGATCGTGGGGATCGTGGGTTCAAACCCTGTTCGAGTCAAACCAATGACTTAAAAATTGATACTTCTCGCTGCCTAGCCTGGCGCTCGGCATTATTAGGATAGGACAAGGACTGGTTAGCTCAGTGTCAGGATAATGTGACTGAGTGGGATATCAGGTCATGGTGCCTTCTTTCCAAGTGGGACAGCACTATAAAGTCGCCATGAGTGCGCACTGTCAGAAATCGGTACCCGTCCTTATATGACCTTAGATGTTACTAAGATGTAAAACAACAATCAACGAAACAAATCACCTGTCATCCTTGCAATTAGAAAATTAAATTTACTCAAATCAAAGCTCCATATCTCCATGATATTGAGCCTGTTTTATGTTTTAGATAACCCTATTTGGATAATTATATTAGTTGAATTTCTCACATAAAAGGTGGCTATATTTTCAAGTAGCTTCTATACTGGGTTGACTCTAGAGATAGTCTAAGAACAAATATAGTATTAGTAATTGTGTATGTCAGTGGTTTGACTTGATGAGAAAGTGACCCTCCGGCCTTCCACACAGGAAGGTAGTGTTCTTTTCCAATTCAGTCACTGCATCCGGTCCCAAGCCATGCAGGTGTCGCCACCAGTAGAGATAATCTGAACTAAACACTGATCGGAAATAGAAGGGTTTGCATAACAGGGCAACCGTACATTTCTTGGAGTTCAATATTAGAGTACAACCACTACAGCATACAAGAATATAGTTTTAAAAAATTGGTACCTTTATTAATATTAATCACATTGGAAACAATATACATCATAATGTCGGGACGATTTCAGTAATTTTAAAATCACACCATTAACTTCTTTCCTTATTTTTTGTATTTGTTTTCTTGGATGGCAAGCTCCTTGGTAAAGCTGCCCCCAGATGGCCAGCTGCCCCTCCAGGAAGTGACCAACAATTGAGCGTCTCTGCCTGCTATGTAGGCCAGGCAGGCGCCAGGCAGACGCGGCCCATCCCCACCTGCTCTTCTCCAATCCTCATCCCGCTGTGAAGATAGCCCAGTCCCAGCCATGCTCGACCGGGCCTGGGTAGGATGCTATCGGGGTCTTTACGGTGTCAGCCTGAGGGTATGCATCGGGAAAAAAGGGGAGTCTGCAGTCGCATCAATAGAGAAAGGACTTGACTGGCCATATTCCTATATATCTATATACATATCTATTTATATATCTATATACATATATATATATACATGATATATGTGTCGTAGGGGTGATGACAATGGGACATATTGTGCCTAGACCGGGACTCAAACACACATCTCTTTGCATTCCGGCCAGTGTGCAAACCATTATACCACCTAGGCTCCCTGATGTCACCAAACTACCCACGCCTACCTGTCTACGCGGCTCCTTGCATGAGAGGGCAGTGCCGACCATTAGATATGTATATAGAAATCTCGGGCAGAGTGACTGATTGTGGCCAGACAAGTTACGACCTTTGTGGAACGGGGGGAGCCACCATCCGCCCAGTTGGATAATCGATGAACAACTAATAGAAAGAGCAGTACAGTATATGACTTAGGATAATAATAAACAATGAAAGTGTTCGAATAATTATACAGTTCTCTGTGGCGGAGTGGTTAGAGTGTGTGACTTTAGTCTACGTCGGACTACTAATCTGAAGGTCAGTGGCTCGATTCCCCATGCCCCCACCTATACCAATTTGGATTTCCACAGCTGTGTATAACTTACAGTGACATCAAAGGCCACTTGCTCTCATACCATGTCTATGGGGTGTGGGAGGTTAAAAATCCCTTGGGTCGGTAAAAGTGCACGCTCAGGCTTTCTATCGACAAACTGTCTAATGGGGAAAACAAGTCTATTGAGACTTATCCATGATAGGCAGTATACAAATTTAAAATAACATATATATATATATATATATATATATATATATACATGACGGTATGTAGTGGAGTAAAGAAGGGGACAGGTTCCCCCTACCCCAACAACAAACTCTAGTTGGCACACTGCCTGATATTCATGGAAATTACATTTCAGACCCTGTATATTAAAACAATTCCTTGGAGGTATACACCCAGAACGGAATACCTTGCAGCTTCAGCATTCCCCCATTCCAAGAATGTATCTAACCCCCAAACAACATTTCCTAGATGTGGCTATCCTCCTCCGGTGCAACTGGCACTGGTCAATACCTGCTGGATCTGAGGTGGGCCGACACGGCACCACCGGTACAGTGTTGCATCTTACGGAATATTATGGTACAAATAATAAGTAATATTCCCTTATGTATATGTATACTTGCATACTATGTTATGCATCACTTATGTCATATCTAATCACTCTTCACTCAAGTATGACGGTGCAGAGCTGGGTCCTTTCATGCTAAATACGGCCAGTGTATTTTCATGTCTGGAATGGTGAAAAACTATTATGGAAAGAACAGAGGACTAATTGTCTTTATATAATTGGTATTCTTACCCATCATCCTGAAGTTAGGAAATATGAGGGAGCTACTGTGGATCAGTTTACTTAGATTCATGGTGTCTACATTGCTTTCATCCTTGTCCCCATTAATGACAACAAATGAGAGTTCCAGCACCATTAATGGTTTTCTATTACCAACAGGCATAAATATGACCGGTTATGTCAACTGAAATCAGCCAGCTCGATTTAAGCATTCGGTGCTTAGATATTTCCTCAATAAAGACAATTACCGATATAAATTGTGGTAGCATTGTAACCACATGTTAATATGGGCCTCTTATCTGGCCCAGTGATATCCGTGCATTAGCATGCATCTGGGATCTGGTGATGTTCGAATAACACCAATTTAACAAAAAAGGAATTTCTCAGAATTTGTGATGCACCGCGCCCACGTCTTCTTGGAAGCCATGTCTTGACTCTCCACCTGAACATCAGACTAGAATGGACAGTCCATTATAACGCAGAGGACGTCATTTTCACTGGAGGCTGTGTTGACGTGAGGTTATGGTACCTGTACTGACCACCTCTTACCATCCCTCAGCTAACCTCTTAATATCATTACCTGGCAAAATATCCATGGCCATATATGAGCACAAATGTACTTCTGGAGACTTGATAGTTGGAGCTAGGAGTATATATGTTGGTTTGCTGGTTGATGGCGTTTTACATCCCGGCAACATCTAAGGTCATATCAGGATGGGCACAGACTTGTGACAGGACGCACTCATGGCATCTTTATAATGTTCCCACTAGAACCATTGTAAAATATTTCGACTTTCTACACACAGTTACATTATAAAATGGATTCCATTTAAAGTACCCATTTGTTTTATTTAATAGATACAAGAATGTGTAATGGTTAACTTGCATTTCATATAGCTCACTTTCATTTATAAAGATCTGGCGGCCACCTTTTAAGTCCCATCATCTTGCCATTGAGCCAACCAGTCTTTGCCTTCTCCGAATGATGTCGAGCATCTTGCTAGGAAGTGACACGTATCAATATTTACTTCAATGATTTGACTCGACCAGGGTTCGAACCCGTTGATTCGAATCCCAACATGTCAGGAGACTTGTGTGTTTCATTAAAGGTGAATCGAGGAGTGTATGTACACATCACCATCGCTTTATGGATTAACCATTAGTAACAGGGTTCGAACCCGTTGATTCGAATCCCACCATTTCAGAAGACGTGTGTGTTTCATTAAAGGTGAATCGAGGAGTGTATGTAGAAATCACCATCGCTTTATGGATTGACCATTAGTAACAGGGTTCAAACCCGTTGATTCGAATCGCACCATTTCAGGAGACTTGTGTGTTTCATTAAAGGTGAATCGAGGAGTGGATGTACAAATCACTATCGCTTTATGGATTGACCAGTAGTAACAGGGTTCGAACCCATACAAATCACCATCGCTTTATGGATTGATCATTAGTAACCTAGACGTAGCTCGGAAGTTAGGTTTGGCATGTGGATGAATTCTTGGGGGGGCTGGGGGTAGGTCCTCCTCCATAATATTTCTTGTTATCAGTTTGAGGCCAGGACTGGGAATTCAAAACATATTGCTTTTTCAAGGCGTATTGAAAAACGAAGACAGTTTACGTATAGAAACACATAGGGGTGAGCTGTCACAGTCTTCAAATACTTTAATATTAAGGATGGAGACGGATAGAGACGGAGAGAGACGGAGAGAGACGGAGAGGGACGGAGAGGGAGGGAGAGAGCCGGAGAGAAATGGAGAGAGACGGCCGGAGAGACAAAGAGACACAGAGAGACACATAGAGACACAGAGAGACAGAGACAGCCAGATACATACCCAGACAGACCGAGCCAGACCGAGACAGACAGAGATAGACAGAGACAGACAGAGACAGACAGAGACAAACAGAGACAGACAGAGACAGACATAGACAGACATAGACATACAGAGACAGAGACAGACAAAGACAGAAAGAGGGAGATTGCAAATCAGACGTTTACCAAACCCTTTTTTTCTATTCATGGATTTTAAATAAATTATTAAAATACTTAAACAAAGAGCACACTCATCCAAGGATTCGAAACGGGTACCCCTGACCTTAAAACTAACACTCTCCCATCTGAGCTACAGAGGAAGTGCTGTATCTCTATTTCATGTGATATCTGCATAGGGATTTAGGTCAGTGCGTGCACAGCTTGGCTGCAGGATACCACACGGTCACACTGCAAACTCAATGGCTGTGAGCAATCTTCATAGTGAAAAGGTGAAATATCTCTAAAACTAAACCACGTAGAAACAAACTGCTTAGCACACATATAGAAGACATATTCAACAAAACGATTATATTAAATTTATACGGTTAGGCTTCTGCATTTCTATGAATTTTGAATAAAATTGACGTGTTGCACTATGCGTATTGGCAAACTCAGGTCATTGTCAATGACCGTGAGCAATCTTCATACATAAAAAGGCAAATATCTCTCAAACTACACCACCTAGAAACAAACCGGTAGGAAAGCATACAGAAACCATGTTTACCAAGGAGATCATATTAATTTATTAGGTTAGCGTTCTGCGTTTCTATTACTTTTGGAGAAAATTGATGTTTCCCACTGCACACATGCAATACAATTTAAAGTAAGGGCAATTCATTGGTGACCAGCATGGTGTGGCTAGTTGCTGTGTGGATTATGTCTGGGATTTTGACTCTAAGAAAGATCGTTTTTAGACTAGATCCTGTTGGTCCACCTGGAAAAATAACTAAATCCATCATACAAGCACCACTATGTTTCATGCAAAATAAGATTATCTCTTTATGTTAGTGTAATTTTAATTGAATCTCATGAATATACTATTCATGGGGTTATTTCTTCGTAGAAACTGCAATGAGCAACTTAAGCCCGTTCTAATGGTATATTGTTCTGGTTTTCTCATCAATATTAAATAACTTATGGACTGTGACAACCCACCCATATTTGTTTCTATATGAAAACTGTCTTGGTTTTTCAATATGACGACACACCAAGACGTTTTGAATTCCTGTTCATGGAAACACTCTGAAGTTACTTTTCCAGCAATTTCAAGAAATCTGCCTACTCAATTTTAACTCAGAGGGGCTTGTGCACATCTATTTTCCTATGGTAAAGCTGTACACATAATTATGCAGAGGCTCATACTAGGGTGAAGCTGCCAGACAACGGAATCAGGTGACACATTCACGGGATATAAATATATCCACATAATAAATTATATAGTTCATATATATGTGGGGATTCTCTCAAATTGGAGGTCCCAGCGAGCCAAGACAGCATCTATCAGTTTCTTCTGCACCATACGCCTTCTTCCTTGACTTTACTACCAGACCATTGTTACTTATTATGCCGGGCCTATACATACCTGTCCATCCATTTGTTGTTGTTGGTAGATTAATTGATTAAGTAGATCAGATTTCAATCGTGGGCGATTGGTCTTCCTCATTCCACTGCTCCTTGCCCGATCCTAATAATGCCGAATGCAATGCTAGGAAGCAACACATAACTTGTTATGCCATTAATTGAATCGAGCGGGATTCGAACCCACGATCCTACGATCTACCAAAACGGGAGACGGATGCTCTAACTCTAACTCACTAGGCCATCCCGAATTGTGTAGTTAAAGCTCTTTTCGTGTACATGTACTTCCTTATTCAGTCAATCCATATTGAGTTCCACCTCCAACTGCCAAGCCTCAGTTATGACTGGTAGTAGATAGTTGTTGCCCTGCACCAGGCACTATTTACCGGCGCCATATGATGGTGTGCGGCGATGATATCAAAGTGGACATGATGACCCGGCATCAACAAGCCCTAGACACGTGATCTTACCCAGCATAACCCGGGCGTGGGCGGCCGGCCCAGGCTGAAGTGTCGGTTAGTATGCAATATCTCAATAGATGGAGGGCCGGGGTCCGATGTCCAGAGAACATTTGGTGGCAAATGTTGTCCAAGTGGGCCAGTTGAGTGCTGTCCCACGCACTTGCCATAAGGCCGATTGGATTGGGAAAAGCCGGGAGATGTTTGCGCTGATCGCTATCAGTTCCACCTCCGGAAGTCTGATTGGTGTGATTGGATGTTACTGGGTTTGACTAGGAGTGACTAGAGGTGATTGCGAATAACTGAGTGTATGTGTGTATATGAAGACTTCAGGCGCAAACCGTGTAAACGCCAATCCAACAATTGAATACAAAAAAAAGATGTGTGCCAACAATAATTGTGTTTTTTTGTTTTTGTTTTATTGAGGCTGTATTTATACTGTCCATAGCATATAAGCCTGGGTATTCAGGCTTGTTTTCAGTGCTGGCCAGATGTAGTGTTGGTGTTCTCTTATCGCACAGTAGCTGCTGATAAGGTATTTGATTGCCTGTATTTCAGTAGCAGATAGATAGTTGGTTGGTCTGGTTAGTAGTCTATGTTAATTTTTTTGGATTTTCTTGGCATATATGTGCTTTATTTTGTCTACTCTTATTTCTAGACTAGCCTACTCCTATTTACATATCATAGGCTTGTACGTAGCTGTGTGGTGTGCTATCTGGCTGCTTTTGGTATGGTTACCTTCCATTGGGCGTCTCACTGGTGGGCCATGACATCACCTGCCCCTTTTTTGTTGTAATATCATGATAATGGAGAAATGAGCAAAAAAGTCGGAATGTAAACAAATAAAAATGTTGAAGGGTTGATTCCGATGTTTATCGTAATTGTTGGATTGGCATTTACCTGGTTTTGCGCCTGAGCTCTTCATATGTGCCTGATTGTGTGTGATTGTCCATTACTGGACATTAACGTATGCTATGGCTATGTATGATTGTGTGAGCGTATGTCACTGTGTGTGGCTGGACGTGATAGCGTGTGGCTACACTTGCTCTATAATACAGGTTCATGGCACGGGTGAATGCGCCTGATTGTATATGATTATGCATATTACATATATACGATATGTGTGAATGGGGTTGGTTGTGTCTAACTGTATGTGACTCTCTGTTGTTGGTTATCATAGCGTGTGGCAATAAGGGTTCTACATTGTATACGTTGATGTGTGTGACTGCATGTGAGCGTGTGTGATTATGCGTGACGGTCTGTGATTGGATGAAAGAGGGGTGGCTGGAAGAACTGTATAACACCTCGACTGTGCAGCGAGTGGAAGGGGCTGGGTGTGATTGCCTTGAAGGGATTGGAAGGGACAGCAAAGGACCGGGAAGGACTGGATGATACCCGTCTGTACTAGCCCTGATTCACCAGCCATATATGACAAGGCATATGAAGCCACATTACCCGAAACTAAGAAGTGCCTTGCGTCAATATTGCATGCTTTGATTTCCAACCCTTCCTGCCCAACCACACATGAAAAACAAAAAGACAAATCACACTGAGTTAAAAGCATGTTTAAATGTAATGAACCTGTGGCTACTTCTTATGTTATCCATGGAAGAAAATGTCCAGATCTGGATCAGTTTGATTAGTGTTACAAATGAGACCAGACATTTTACTGTTGGTGACTGATACAGGGCCTGACGTTTTAAATAGGCAGTGTGGACCATATTTACTGCTTTACTCATTCTATTTAATTTAATAAAGACAATTATACAGGAGCAAACACTATAGATATCCGCTTACTTTGTTACACCTTTGGTGAGGTGCCCTCAGATATAACCGTGGAGACGTGATGTGTTTTGACATGAGAGTGTAATGGAGGATTTTCATTCCGTATTAATTCTGTTCATGCAAATCACATTTCCATACCACAGCATTCCTACACCTCTTAAGGGGTTGTTTTGCAGCGTCATCACACACAATGGACTGTAAGACCATTAGCTCTGTGACAGAGACTTTGTGGATGAATATATCCGACGAGGGACAACAAGGTTAGAAGCAAATAATTGACATCCTCAACTGATTCATTGAACCCTAGAACCTAGAGAGCGGTGTGGGTCTACTTTTATAACCTTGTTGTCGCCTAGTACCCGGTAGTGTGTCCGATAACACAGCAATATTGCTGTACCGGACGCGGTGGCTTAATTGGTATATCACAGGATTCCCGTGTGGGAGATCAGGGTTCCATTCCCAGTCGAGTCAAACCAATGACTCATCAAATTGATACTTGTCGCTTCGGACACTTGCGATCAGCATAGATATCATAGGAAAAGTGTAAAATAGTTCGACTTTCTAGACATATTTATAGCACAAAATAGTGTAACTCATTGCTGGACCCATACTGATAGGGCATAGGGCAGGCAACCTCCGTGCGAGACACTCATGTTTAATATTTAATGTTTAATATTTCTTGAATCTATATGAAGTGCATCCGATAAGATAGTGGTGACTGGTCAGGTTGCCGTGAACCGGTGGTAGCTGGGATGTGGGAATGATGGGTGCACCCTCGCTGCACCCATCTCTAATGTTCTGGGACCTCAAGATGGCGGTCATAAAGACTAATATAACAATATTCTATATTCAATAACATCATGTACCTTCGATGATATCATGTATGTTCAATAACATCATGTATCTTCAATGGCTTGTATGTAGGAGAGTTGGAGAGAGTAAACGCCTGGAAGAGCTGGCAGTCACCATTGAGCCTTTCACCTGACAACAGGTGCTTTTGTGTCAGTGTTACATTCTGTGATATACCCACTATCGCCGACTTCACTATTATAGACAGGCACCTACATAACTACACCACACCATTTCCTTTACTACACCCTCTGGTAGTTTATGGTTACCTTGTATTTCATTATAGCTCACTTCCATTTATTAAGATCTGGTGACCACCTTTAAAAAGGGAGTATCGCATAGATTACACAAGGGCTAGGTTGCACGATAATGTGACTGTGTGGGATATTCGGTCATGGTGCCAGTGTGCAGGTCTGCCAGTGGGGCAGCTCTATACAATTTAGCGTGAGTGTGCACTGTCACAAGTCGGTCCCAGTCCTGATCTGACCAACTTAGATGTTGCTAGGACGTAATACGCAAACCAACAAATAACAAAGGATAACGCAGCAGAACCAAAAACTACTCTACCCCCTTCAATTTCCTGTGCACCCCCACCCCATCATCTGCACAGATCCATTGGCGATCCCAAAACGAGGCAACAGCATTGCACGCATGCACCTCTAACGCTGCAGTCCCTAAAAGCGAATGGCCCATATCAACCGCCAGAGGGCGAATCAACTGCTGTTTGCTAGCGGAGCTGCGTAGCACATGCACATCACATGCGCAGAGCGATTGCCGTGCACGCCGTCTACATGCGCGCATGTGCGCCTTCCATCTAGTGGTGGCAAGTCACGTGACCTTGTATTACACCCCGGGATGCCATTTATCTGGGTCACCGATAGGGGTGGGGTCGATTTGGGGTGCAGAAGAGGTGAATGTGCATACCTAGTCATGGAATTGTGTCCAGGATATCTTTGTCTTCTAATAATGAGTCTCTATTGAGAGAAATTTGAGCCTTCTTAACTGTTATTTAATAATTGCCCTATTTAATTTTAACCACTCGGTCATTTCATCAAAATCTAGATGGGCTGCTTTTAGCAGGATGTGCATGGGATTGTCCTGAACCAAGGTCCTGTGCTGATGTGCTAAGGAAGTATCCTGAAAGAGCTATGCGGGAAGTTATGTGCAGAAACATCTTACCTTTCTTTGGAGGTTGCCATAGATTCAGCTTAGAAAAATGCATTCCATCTTCAATGTTCCAAAGACTGTGAGTAGCAACGGAAGTGGTGTAATTGTTTTCAAAGAAATTAAATAACGAATTTCTTCCACAGTGAACAAAAAGAGCAGCATGATTAGGTGAAAAAAGACCCGCTTTACACCACATATTACCGAGTTTTACCAGGGAGCACAATTTCTCGCTACTTGTGATGCTTATTGTTAGTATAACACATGCCCAGGATAAATTACCCACGTGGGCTTTCTCTTCAATATGTCAATATAGGGTGTCAGCAACTTTTGGTGTATGCGACCATGTAATTTACTAGGGTGTATACAATGCGATATACCGGGGTATATACTGTGTGATATAGCAGGGAGTATGAAACATTTCCAAACTTCCAGACAGTGCCTGATGCTAATACATGATGGCGTCATCGGATTCCATGAAACACAAGGTGTAGCCTTATCATAAAGGAAGGTGATTCTTCATTCATTATTGCGTGTGTGAGTATATGGAGCGTAGCCCTTGCAGAAGAATGGGTGGGGATGGATGTTTGGATGGCGGGTGAAGAGGGAGCTAGGGGAAGGTGAAGGCGGGTTGGTAATGGAGCGGAAAGGGTGTTTATGATTGCATTATCTGTACTTTATTCGCTGGATAAGTTATGGACAGGTGTTGTAGCTTCAGGTGTAGAGTAGTTATATGTAGTAGGTGGCCGGTTGTTTGTTTGTTTGTGTGTTGTTGTCTTACATTCTAGCAACATCTAGGTTATATCGACTAGGTTATATTGACAGGCCACCAGCACCATAACCTGATAGCCCACTCCATCACATTATCCTGACACTGAGCCAAGCAGTCCTTGGACTTTCCTAATAATACCAAGCGCCTGGCTACGAAGCCACAAGTATCAATTTTTGGTTTGACTCGACCAGGGTTCGAACCAACGATCCCACGGTTTACCAACACGGGAGACGGACACTCTAACTCATTCAGCCATCCCGACTGGTCTGCAAATTTATAGATGTGTGAACGAGCATGGCGGCGGGTTGGATCCTGGTATGTCTGGAGTGTGGAAAATGCACTTAAATGGTCAGTGCATTAGCTGTTGGATGCTGGATTGAAAATCTGGTGAAGGCTGAAAGAACACACGGCTAGAGTAGATGTGTGGATAACTCTTGATTAAACCATAAACCTTTGGTTGCTGGATGGTTGAATGGACAATCGGAATAGAGTGAAGGAAACGATGGGTGATGGAAAAGATGGGTGGACGCGATGATATGAGAAACCTGTTGCAACCTTACTATATACATGTTTTATCTGAGGAAATGGTGCTTTCGAGATAATGAGGACTGAAGCTGTGTATATATCCCAGTGAAAAATACCAGTTGAGAATCAGGTGTGTAACTGCATGATATCCCTTTGTAGATAGAAAATGTTTACACCTATAACCCCAATTCGGTAATTTTGTCAGATAGAACATTTTTATAGGAATGTCATGCAGTGTGCTAATTCAATTGTGCACATCGTGAGGAAAGAAGGGCTTAAATGGATGTGGGAAGGAAGGGGTGTCGAGGGGCTGGCGGAAGTAACATGTTGTGGAATAGTATGCAGTCTCTTACGCAGCAGACTGCTAGCATGTGCGTACTATCAGTATATGAAGTAACTGGACGGGTCGGCCGAGTTGGTATAGCCCAGGCTCCCGATGCGGAAGGTCGGGATTTCGTAACCCAGCTGAATCAACCCAATGGCTTTCAAATTGAGACTAACTTGGCACCACCTAGCCTTGGGCTCGGCATTAATTGGACGGGTTAGCACAGCATCAAGCTAATGTGATTGTGGGATATAGGGTCATGGTACCCACAGACTGGTCTCCCAGTGGGCAGCATTATAGATCACCGCAAGTGTTCACTGTCACAATTTAGTACCCTTCATGATATGCCCATAGATGTTGCGAGGAGATAATCCAACAATACACACATGTTATCGAGTATGATGATATTAATACCAGTCCAACGCGTCCAGCATAATCGGGTTGGCACGCCAGGCAACACAGCTTGCTGACACGGTCCATAACACAGAGGATGGGCACAGCATGCATCCCAACCTGCATTGAGGCATGATGCACTGCAAAAACGAGTAGAATAAGGAGCCCAAGATGGCTCGCAAACTATACCGCAAATATACAAGGTAACCTACATTGTAACCCGCTGGACAACTTGCAGTGCAAGGTCCTATCCAGGGTATATGGTTAGCAAATTATATTTGTACATCTGGTGCGGTTCAAGTGTTTTTGTTTGTGTTGTATATTTTTATATTTTGTTTGTTTGCTCTCTTGCCTCATATCACCCTGCTCATCTTCCATTAAAATTCACAAATCACTTAATTTGATATGTAAATACTTCTAGGCACCATCTGGGCTGGATTGTAGGGCATTGTAATGTTATTTCTAAAGACATCAAATATATTTATTTATAAATGTAAGCATACATACATGTTAATACATGTTTCCTTTTTGATTTGGGAACTGTTTTGTTTAATATATCAATGCAATACAAGCTGTTAGTAAGGATCCAACCATGTCCCATATGTCATTTTTAAAATGGCTGACTTTAAAATGGGGAATTTCTTAATCAAAAACACTTCATAACTAAAAGGACCAAAGTTGCATACAGTTTATTTTATTTCCATTATTTCTTACATCAAATCTGAACATGAATATAAGGAAAGAAATGAGTACAAAGTTGTTGTATTGATGTCTTAAAATCCCATTCCATGCTACCAGGGTAGGTTCGAAAACCACACAGGACATAGCTTGTGCTGGTCATACCAACTAGCGTCCTCGGGGTGATGAAAATGGGAAATATTGCGCCTAGATTGGGAATCGAACCCGCGTCTCTTGCATCCCGGGCCAGTGTGCTAACCATCACACCACCCAGATTCGCTGATGGCACTGCCCTATCCAAGCCTATTTGTCTACGTGGTTCCTTGGCTGAGGTGTCGTCACGACCCTATGCATGCATACTTGTCTATGTGGTTCCTTGGCTGAGGGGTCAGTGCAGGTTACTACAATATATTATTCGCTACCTAGAAACCGGCCCTTATGGAAGGGATTCCCAGAAAGAGGCTCTAAATGAGAGTACTCTTAGAGCTGCATAGTCAGACGATTTCGAGTTTCTGTCATTTCCTGAGATAAATAAATTATGTTTGAAGAACCTTTTATTTTAAATGGCTAAGGTTGGATATATTTAAAGTGCAACCATGCACAATTAATTGTGGCATGCATGCCACCACTCTGACCCCATAGGCTTCTGCAGCAATACCCTCTATTCTATCGTCTCAGCATACACTTATGGGTGGCTTCAGATCATTAATAAGTGTACTACTATCGAAGGTTGATGTGTAGAATCAAATTTAGTTAAATGTTTCGGTTTTGAAAATGTGTTATTGCCATCTGACTATTGCAGCTTTAACTAACACGCCTCCAGGTATGAATCTATCTGCTCTAGGTACCAATATAGCTGCTAAAGCTAAGCGCCATTATCCGCCTCTACCCCCCCCCCCCGGCCCCCTCTCACCTTGCACACACCACCAAACTAAGCCACTGACGCGGGGCATACGGCGCGCCTCCCCCGGCCATCCCTGCCGCTCCCTCCGGTGATCTCATCAAATTAGGCGCGTGCGCTTCCCTCCCCCGTCTCCGCCCTGACCCCGGGAGCGACACCCATGTCGATTAGACGGTGCTTACGGTGCAGCCCAGGGGACCGACCGGGTGCAGCTAAGCCCGGCCCGGCAACACCCTCGTCGCCCCAGCCTATCGCTGGCAACCGCTCCGACCCCGCCAAACCTGACAAGCAGACAGCGGCACTCTACCCCGGCACATGTATGCGGGAGTATCGCCCAGTTTACTATAGGCAGTCATGGACTGGAGTCCTAGGGATCTAGGACTCCAGTCCTAGATCCCACCCAGGTATGCCATCCAACCCCCAACGCACCAGCCCAGTCCCACGTAGCGCTCACCCCCAAATAACCCACCTCTGTCCCATGATATCAGGCCCACCTCCGATCGACACTCCTAAGTATACCACCCAACCCCCATCGCACCAAACCCACCTACCACCTACACCCCCAATTATCTTACCCATGTCCTTTCATTCCAGTCCTACCTCGCCCCTACACACCTAAGTAAACCACCCAATTCAAATCGCACCAACCCACCACCCCGAAAGCCCTACCACCACAATTATCCCACTCTTGTCCCAGTATCCCAACCCCACCCCCACTAACCTCTCTGAATATACCACCCAACCGTCATCACCAAAACTCAACCCCAGCTAACCCCCATCACCTTCAAGTATCCAACACCTGGGCCCGTATGCATGAATGGGAGTTAGGCTTAGCCAATGCTAGGAGCTAGGCTCTGGGATAGCTATCCACGGCTAGGACGGCCTTGGTTAATTAGGTCAAGGCGTATGCACCACTGTCCAAGCTGGGGCGGATAGCTAACCATGAAATTATTTATAGATTTGGTAAATCCCCCTCACGGCGGCGGCGTTAATATCGGTTTGAATATAGGGTTAAATTGATAAAATTTCACTTATGGCGTACAGAATTCTGTTAAATATGACAGCATTGAATAGATTTGGGCCTAATATATTGCCGCCGATGCGGCAGCGGTGGCCATGTTTAGTTTACGTTCGACGTTATGGATATCGACATGCGGCGGCGGCGGCGGCGATTTGTTTACTTTACATTCATCGATTTGACAGTATGAATAACACCGCCAATGCGGTGGCGGCGTTAATATCGAATTTAGGGTTAAATTGATAAAAGTTCACTTATGGCGTATGTAATTCTGTTAAATATGACAGCATCGAATAGATTGAGAGCCACACATGCACACTAACCAGCGCGGCTAGCAGTTAAACCTGACTTGAAATCAGGGTAGCTTAGCCTATGCTACGGTTGGCGGCTAGCGCTGGCACCGGCTCAAGCATGCAGATTTTCCAACTTTAGCCGGGTAGAGCTACCCTAGCCGTGGTGCTAGCCCTAACTCCGATTCATGCATACGGGCCCAGGTCCATCATGCGAATCCCTACCTCGCATCTACACCCCTAAGTATATCACCCAACGACCGTTAGTACAACCCCACCTAACCCCTACACCCCCATTTATCCCAACGCACCCCCACCTAAAACCTGTACCCACAAGGGCCCCACCCGTCTGTCATCATTCCATTGCCTCATATGTCCCCGCACCTACACTAATCCGAGTTCATCATACCACCTCCA
Source organism: Branchipolynoe longqiensis (assembly GCA_030323885.1). Lineage (NCBI taxonomy): Eukaryota > Metazoa > Annelida > Polychaeta > Phyllodocida > Polynoidae > Branchipolynoe > Branchipolynoe longqiensis. Next base: position 87,359,934 of record CM059191.1, on the reverse strand, counting down.
GCGCAACACCGCTACCCCGCCATCTACACCACGCCCACATCACTCCACACACCGCCACCTACGCCTCCAACCTGCACCAGATGTGATTACCGAATGAGTTGAGCTTTTTGACTCCTGTTTTGGCAGATCGTGGGATCGTGGGATCGAACACACAAGTTTGAACCCTTGTCGAATCAAACTGATGACTTAACAAAATATACTTATCGTTTTCTAGGCAGGTTTTCAGCATTACTAGGATAGTGCAAGGACTGGATTACCTCAATGTCAGGATAATGTGACTGAGAGTGGCATCAGCTCATGATGCTGACGTCCTGATCTCCCAGAGGCACTATAAAGTCACAACGAGTGTACACTGTGACAAGTCGGTACCCATCCTGATATGGCCTTAGATGGTGCTAGGACCTAAACCTCCGACAAACGAACCAATTCCATCCCGCGTCCCTTAACACACCATTCACACTCAATAACCAATCCTAATCCCAGCAGCAGCTCTACATTAAACCCCCAAGTATCTCAACCCACCCACAACCCACCATCCTTGTCATAGCTGACACATCCACCTTCGAGGTTACCACCTCATTCCGATCGTCCCATCTCAGTCTCAGCTTCCACTTTCACCCCAAGTTCCTCACTTGCACCCCTTGCACAATCTCACCGCGGCTCTAACCTTCACACCGGAACACACTACAATACGTTGTGTAAAGTCGACGGCTGGCGGTTTGAGTGGTGTAGATAGGCTAATAAGAAATCACCACAGGCAAGGAAGGAAAGTAGATAAAGAGTGAAAGGTAGGAAAGTGAGACTCCCTAATTTATTGTATATATAGTTTCAAGAAAGAAGATGGTGGTGATCACATGATCCAGTCTTCCAATCACTAACAGGCATTCCTCTATCCACCAATGAGGGTTCAGTATCCTTGTAACTAAGGCATGGTTAGATCTGGTTACAGTTCCCTGTTGTGTCTGGTGTGCAGTGATCCATAAATAACACTTGGAGGGGAAGGGGTATGTGAGGAGCATTCCAAAGACTCTCTCACAAGTCAAGAAGTGACACTCTCACTATCTATATTGATATACAATTTCTATCTTTAATTAGTAATGGATCGCCAACTCCACATATACCTCATATGGCTTTGGTTTTACATACCATCTACCATAATATAGACTAGTTTGCAATTTATTATAGAGTAGTTCTCCATAGCAATATCTCAAATATCGGAAAATATGATCTCCACGGTCTCTCACTGTCGGTGCTAAGTAATTATCAATAGTGTCGATTTGTTTTCGCTGTCGACTCTGCCGTTGTATCACTACGCAGATGTTGGATCGAAGGGCCATCTTATCTGCCTGTAAACTTCAGAACATTGAATCAATCAAACAAATAGCAGTTAACTTAAAGTTATAAGAATGTTCAATATAGCAACACATATCGGGAAAGGGCATTTATTGGGACCTTGCTCATGCTGACTTTGTATTGCTGCCTCGCATGGAGGACAATCCATTTCAGCTGAGGCCCACTCACATTATCCTGGTACCCACGCCTAATTAGTGCTTTCCCAGTCCTAGTAATGCCAACTACCATCCATCCTAGTAATGCCAACTACCAGGTCGTGACAAGTATCAGTTGTATGCGTACATCAATGGTTTGGCTTCGCTTCGCTTGAGTCCTCGACAATCCACACAGAAAGCCTGTGCTCTTACCGATTCGAACACTATGGCCAGTGCAGATACATCCATACATAAATATACCAGGTTGGCGATGCAGTGCTCACTTGCTCTTCCTACTGATAAACCTTCTTGATCGGGTCCGTTTTGAATGACCAATTTTGAGGACGGGATCCGGGAATGATGCCAACTATTAGCGTGCTTGTTTGACAGCTCCAACACCATCTCATCATTCCAGTTATCGTGTGTGTACCTATCGGTGCCACAACCCTCGCTTCGGATTGTCAGGAAGGGTACGCAGACAGTTTAGGCGATGGAACAAAACAATATCAGAATAAAGATCATTGGAATAAAACTCGATAAAACATTAAATATTTGAATACTGAACAAATATGTATAATATCAGGTGGTACGCAGCCGCATACCTGCGGATTTGACAGTTAGGTCCTTGTGTGCCATAGGGGTGGGTGAGAGGTGTCCCACCATGGTGGACGGACGATCAGTTGTGGGCTGGGAGGAGGGGAGGGCTGCAATCTTGTTGATGGGTGGGCGGTGGGGGTGAGGGGGCGGGCGACGGGGGTGAGAAGGCCGGTAGGCCGGTCCAATCCGGTCAGGTCCACTCTGGGTGGGCGGCTGGGCGCGGAGTGATGGCTCCATTTAACTAGCTCACACTGCCGTGCAAGAAACAATTCGACATTGCGTACAATGGCCCCTACAAAAGCCTATGTGCGTGGCATGCCTGATTAGGACAGACGCTGGGGAGGTTGGAACACCACCCACCCCGAGCCCCACTGCCCTCCCCTCCACCAACTCCATCAACCCCCAACCCCTCCCCGACCTATCAACCCACCACCACACACACCATCTAACCTCCACCGCTCAACTGCCGCCGCTCCATCCTCATCCTTATCCTGCCACAGCAACATACCCTCATCACCCCACTAACCCAAGATTGATGTACCGATGCTCCAGGGGTGTTCCAAGAGAAAATACTATTGACTACTGCCGCCATCAGTATCATCAAAACCATCACATGATACAAAAACTGCACCTGAACACTCAAGACAAAGTCCTTCCACCAAACTAAAGTATGCCCTCTCGCTTTGACTCGCACACTCTTCCATTGAAGAGCACACCATTCTATTGGAATAGCTAATGTTCCAGTGAAGCACGCCCTCTTCCATTGAATCACCCACTCTTCCATTGAAGCACGCATTCTTCCATTGAATCACATTCTTCCATCGAAGCACCCACTCTTCTTCCATTGCAGCACCCACTCTTCCATCGAATCACCCACTCTTCCATTGAAGCACCCACTCTTTCATTAAATCGCCCAATCTTCCATTGAAGCACCCATTCTCTCATAGAAACACTGACTCTTCCATTGAACCACTCAATCTTCCATTGAATCACTCACTCTTCCATTGAAGCACTCACTATAATACTGAATCGCACACCCTCACCAACATCCTCATCACTTCATGTGATCAGTGACTAAGACGTACAGCGCCGCCCGGTATGGAGATGGACGATCCACTGAAAAACAAACTTGAAGCACACAATATTCCATTGAAAGACACACTCCTACCATTGAATCACACACTATCCCCTCACCAAAGTCCTGACCACAACATTAGAGCGGTGTACTATAACTCGTCCCGCTCCAGGGCTTGGAGATAATCATGGATGCGCTAATGCTTGTTTGTACAAAGGCACACCGGGGATCTGCTTCGGCCGCCACACCTCCTGCCCCGGCCGGTGTCCATCCGGCCCCGGCATCCGGCGGGCCGGGTGTTAGATGGAGCAGACTCACTATTACTTCCCATCGGGTCTGGCAGCCGACACGTCCGATAACGACATTGACCGCTGCATTGTGATGTCATCCCACCCACACCCGCATCCACACCCACACCCTCAGTAAGACACACTCACCTCCCCCACCCCCATATCCAGGCACACACTAGTTCCCACCCCGCCATACTAATACCGACATACAACCTACACCAGCACCCACACTCACACCGACACCCGCACCCACACTCACACCTACACCCACACCCATACACACACCAAGACTCACTCCCACCCCCAAACCAACACTAACACTGACATCAAATCCACACCCGCACCCACACTCACACCTATACCCACACCCAGAGTAACACCCACATCCACACCCATGCCCATGTAAAGTTGACAGCAGGCAGCTGTGGTTGTGTAGGCAGGCTAAATAGGAAATCACTACAGGCAAGTAGAAGAAAGACAGAGTATAGAGTGTGCAGAAGGAACCAGAAGGAGCTTGCTTGTTTTATTATTATATAGTCTCATGAATCCAAGATGGTGGCACACACCTGATCAAACTCTCCAATCAGCAACAGGCATTATTACATCAACCACTGATGTTCAAGAACCTTGTAACCAAGGCATGGTTGTTTAGGTATGCCGTGCCCTGTTGTGTCTGGTGTGCAGTGATCCGTAAATAACACTTGTGGGGGAGGGGGTATGTGTACAGAACTCCAAAGACTGTGTCACATTTCAACAACTGCCCCTCTCACACTATCCATTGTAATACACAATATCTATCTTAACTCAGTAATGGATTACCAACACCAAACAATCCTATATGCCTTTGGTTTTACATACCATTTACCATTATATAGACCATTTGTAATTTATTATAGAATAGTTCAATAGGGTATGCAGTATTGCAGGTATAGCAATACCTCAGGGAGTTTGACGCCGCTGCCCAGCAGAGTTGTAAATCACTGCCTTGTGGTACAGGTTCTTGACAGAACCGAAGGCTAAGGGAGCAAACCCTAAACAGAAAACCATGTCACTGTGGCAGCATCAAGGGCGGTTGATGTATGGAATTCCCAACATCTCCCGACCAGCCACTGCAGGGACAAATAGTTTTGCGCCTGTCTTGACATGTTCTTGCCGGTGTGAAACCTCTATTTGCTCCCCGATACAGTGCCGCTGGTAACTTGCAAAAGCCAGCAGCACTTCCAACACTTTTGCAGCACTCTTTGTTGCATCACAACGACAGCATGATGATGATGATGATGATGAGTTCAAACCATAACCAATGTCTTAAATATCGGGAAATTTGACACCCAGACACACACCAAGATTCGCTCCCACCCCCAAACCCATACTAATGCCGACATAAAACACCACACGCACCCACACTCGCCCCCACACCCACACCCACAGTAACACCCACATCCAAACACATACCCAGACATCCCCCCAAGACTCGCTCCCACTGACAAACCCATACTAATGCCGACATAAAACACCACACGCACCGATACTCACCCCCACACCCACACCCATAGTAATACCCACATCCAAACACATACCCAGACACCCCCCCAAGACTCGCTCCCACCGACAAACCCATACTAATGCCGACATAAAACACCACACGCACCCATACTCACCCCCACACCCACACCTACAGTAACACCCACATCCACACCCGTACCCAGGCAGACACCACGACTCACACCCACACCCACAGTCGTACGCACACCATGATCAAACCCATCCCACCTCCATAGGTAGACTCATTACCACCGCCGATAGGTACACCCAACCCCACTCACGCATAGACACACCTGGTGGGTGCGGGATTATAGTGGTTCTTAAGGCCCTGTCACATACACCGTAGTGGATATAGTTGAACGTAGTGGAGCCTAACATATATGTTCAACTGCGTTCAACGTATTTGAAAGTAGTTGTACGTAGTTGAGCGTAGTTGAGCGTAGTTGAACGTGGTTGAACGTAGTTGAACGTAGTTGAATATAGTTGAATGTAGTTGAACATAGCTGAACATAACTGAACATATTGGAATGTAGTTAGTTACATAGTTGAACATACTGGCTATGTATGGATGCCGATACATTCAACTATGTTCAACTAGGTTCAACTATGTTCAACAATGTTCAACTATGTTCAACTACCTTCAACTATGTCTGCATCCACTACGTTCAACTACGTCCACTAATGTGTATGTGACCTGGTCTTTAGCTGCTAATGAGCATCTGACCATTCTTCTTTGACAGTTCACCATCCATCTACAGCCTTGCCCTGATGGTATCTTTGTAGGTGGTTGTTAGGCAATTGCAAAGTTGCTGTTCATCAAAAGTGACATAGCCCGATGGCTTAAAAGTTGTTTTCATTCCTTGGGATAAATATAATAGGTTGGTCATCATAATTTATCTGATTTTCGTTTGAGGTAATATCTATTTGAAATGGCTAACATTGGACATACTTGAAGTGCAAGCATCCAACTTTAATGTTGGCAAGCTATACCCAATTCTGACATGATAGGCTTCTTCAGTTTGTATCAAATTGATCTGGTAATCTACATATCCAAACGTGAAAGCAAACGGTTAATAAGTGGATATCATGTATCGGAGTTATATACGTATAATTAAAATCTCCGTCAGATTATTGGTTTGGAAGTTGGATGCTGTCATCGGACTATGCGGCTTTAAGAAACCAGGACACCACGTAGGCATATACAATGTAGAGGGTATGTTTCAATTGAATAGTGTGTGCTTCAATAGAAGGGTGTCTGATTCAGTGGCACTGGGAGAGTGGCAGGCCACGGTCATGCATCCGAATCACCATGAAATACGAAATGGCTAACCATACAACACAGCCATCCCACCTAGTCGCAGTCCTGAAGGGTCCAGGGGAGTTCTGGCACACTGGTGTACTATCTAAGGACAGGGCATGGGTGAAAGGATGCTGTAACAAACCACAATGGGATGGGATCCTCTCCCACAGGCCTGTATGTCATCTGCGTAGATGTACATAGTAGGCTAAGTTATCATATACAGGTTAGGAAAAAACTTGAAAATTAAAAAAAAACTAATATAGAAACTACTAACACCCAAAACCGCAAAGGTTGGCCCGAGAAAAATCAGGTAAAGACTCCTGAGTGCGGGACCAGACCAATCCAGTACCACAGCTGTCCAGCGTTGAAAACAAGCACCCTCACGGGAGCTTATACGTTATGGGAAGAATAAAAAACTTGTCACAAAAAAAAAAAAAAAAAAAAAATGTGCTACAAGGAACTATGGTTGCAAATCACAACGTATGCATTAAACAAATCTAGTTTGCAACATTCGTTCATTAAACGTGCAGAATCCAACGAACCCATCACATTTTCGAAACTAAAGCGCCTGTCACGCCTTACCGGATTGAGCAATGGACACAACCAGACAATGAATTGTCTAGTCCGTTGGTGTTTGGTATCAAAATATACCGAAATGTGTCAAAATGTTTCAAAGGGAGCCAGAGGAAACGGATGCTAAATGGACAAGGAACATACATTACCGAATATCAACCGGATGCTAACCGGAAGATAACCGGACAACCGTATGAAACTGGACACCGTATGAAACCGGACAAGCAATGGTGAACCGCCAGGTGAAAACCGAATGTCAAACGGACGGATCAAACATCAAATGGACATGTACCGGACTGTTAACGGACGAGCCGAAAACATATAACAAACCGGCGGACCAAATTCTCCCAACACCGTCAAGGGACTATTCAGGAAGCAAACCAGAGACGTAGCAGATGGGTACCGGACATGAAACAGACTAAACAGACTTAAAATGGACAGCATCCATATAGGTCAGTCCGGCCGTGTCCGGTACAAGTTGTGTGCATGTTCAAAACTTCCCACCGTACACACCGGACACCACTGAAAAGATAACAGACAAGCCGGATGCCAACCGTATATAAACCGTACATTGCCATATTTCACTGGACAGTGTCCAGTTTCTGTACGTTTCCCCAATCTGGTGATGTGTGAAAGAGCCTTAAGACATGCACCTACCTATCGATGCTACTACTCTCTTGTAGTATTTGCTTCCCATTATGAGGGATCAGAAATAAATGTATTTCTCTGTAGCGGAGTAGTTAGAGTGTCTGAGTTTTTGTAGGTTAGACTCCTAATCTGAAGGTTGGTGGTTCGACTCCCTGTGCCCCCCATCTCTGTCAATTTGGATTTCCAAACTCTGTGTGTAACTTACAGCGTCAGCAAATGCCAGTTGCTCTCATATCATGTCTATTTGGTGTGGGAGGCTAACAATACCTTGGGTCGGTAAAAGTGTAGGCTTGTACTTTCTCTCGACAAACTGTCTAATGGTAAAAACAAGTCTATTCAGACTTGTGAAAGTATGACGTCTGAACACTTTGACTTCTGGATACTGAATGCTTTATTCCCCTCCAGGGGTCTAGACCTCCGGCACACTTAGTCATGTGACCTCATCTCATTTGCATATATTACAGACATGTCTAGTCGTCTAGACATCTATTACGCATATATCATAAGACTTATCCATGATAGGCAGTATAAATCTTTAAGAAAAAAAAAGAAGAGATGATGATGCATGCTGAACCTTTATTAACCGAATCCAGTTCGCATGTTTTCAAACAGTTTGAAATATTTCCAAAGGTGTCCACAAGTACAAAAAAGTTACTTCAAACTAAGATAAGATAGATCAACTCACTGAAGGTATATCATATAAATGTCAGAGGCAAAATAGCATCTGACGATGCACGTTCTATTTGAAATAACCATCATGGAGACAATAATACATTTTGATGGCTTGACTTGGCTAGGTATCGACCACGAGATCACAAATACCACAAGCTATCATAGGGGAAGCTGCCGTTCACCTCCAATGATGGTTGCTTTGTTCAAAGAACACCCAGACGCGTGGCCTCGGCATATACTTCTGGCAGTCACCTAGTTCTTCTCATGTGCCTCGCCTAACTTGTGCATGTACTTGCTGACCTCACTCTTCAACCAACTAATCGGTGCCTTCACCTTGCTGCCTCTGTCATTAAGCATGCGCCGAAACGCAAGTCGGACATGCGAGCGTGGGCTTCCCTCGTTTGTGTCCGGTCTCCCGATCCCATGGGAAGCTGCCATTTACCGGTACAAATGGCACCTGCAAAAGCGTCATTATCTCCGGTCCCCGCTTCCTGCCTGGCATGTTGACTGACGCTTTGCACCTGTTGTAATGCACAGGCTGCACTGTCCCAGTGAATATGTATGTGATGTATAACGTATTATGCAAGTATAAAGATTCACAAGGTAACATTACATATTATTGTTATTATTATTGTTATCCTCCGTAAGATACCACACTGTACCGGTGGTGTCATTTCGCCCACCTCACCTCCCCTGGATGTTGACCAGTGTCAGTCGCACCGGAGGATTACATATATATTTACATATATATGAAGAGTTCAGACGCAAATCCATGTAAACGTCAATCCAAAAACTTAATTAAAATAACCGATTTTTACCTGAAGCTAATTTTAATTCTCATTAATTCCACTTTGCTTGTAAAGAAATGATGATGGAGCAATTGAGAAAAAATAGGAATGTAGAACACAATAACTTGTTGAAGGTTTAATTCCAATGTTTATCTGAATTTTTCGATGGGGGCTTACCGGGATTTGCACCTGAACTGTTCATATATATATATATATATATATATATATATATATATATATATATATATATATATGCAGGTTTTACGTATTTAATCAGACCAGGCAGTATGACCGAATGATTTGAACGTCTGTCTCCCGTTTTGGTAGATAGTGAGATTCGAACCCACGGGTTCGCACCCTGTTCGAGTCAAACCAATGAAATAAACATTTAGAAGTGTACCTACCTAGCTTGGGGCTCACCATTATTAGGATAGGGCAAGGACTGGTTGGGTCAGGGTCAGGATAATATACCTGAGTGGGACAGGAGGTCGTGGTGCTGCTGACATGGTCTCTCAGTGGGAAACACTATCAAATCCCCGTGAGTGTTTACTGTCCCAAGTCAACACCTATGCTGATATGACCTGATATGCTGCAAGGACATCATCATCATCATCATGCTGTAAGTCACGATGCGACACATACTGCTTTCATTACTTGACTGCCATTCTCGATTTAGCTCTCTGCTCTGAGAGTTGCGTCCATGAGTCGGTCTTGATGCGCGAGAAGGAAGAACAGAGGCGGAGGTGGGAAAACTGAGGCGTTTATTGTGACGCCTCGGGCAACATACAGAGATACAGTGAAATAACAATAATGACAAGTAAGGTACAAACAGGGTAATGAGGAGGTAAACAGGCTGAGGAGGCAGAGCAATACAGGGGGCAGAGGATTAAACTAGTGAGGGGCTCATAAGGAGCAGTGTAATAATGAGGATAAAGGGCTCAGAAGGAGCTGGTAAGAGAGTCAGTGTGGGGCTCAGAGGGTAACGGGGAAGAGAGGTAAATAAGGAACAGGATAAATGATGATGAGCGGAGTGGCTAAGGAGCAGAGTTCAAAAGTCAGTGGAGTGAGGGGGTGCCGAGGAGCCCTCCACCGCAGAGGGGGGAGGGTAGAGGAGGGAGAGTTGGGTGGGTGGGTGGAGAAGAAGAAGGGGCAGAGAGAGCGTGGAAGGGCGGCTGGAGGCTGAGTGCCTGAGGGAGGCCGGCGGGCGGCCTTATAAGGGGGGAAGTGAGCAGAGGCAGGAGGGGGGGGGAGTCGCTCAGGGCCGGGGGAGGTGAGCAGTGGCAGGGGTGAGTCGCTCAGGGGGCGGGGGGAGGTGAGCAGTGGCAGGAAGGGGGGGGGGAGTCGCTCAGGGCGGGGTGAGTCGTTCTCCCTCCCCTCGCATCAAACGAAATGCTTCGCATTACGACCGATGCGCGAGAAGGAAGAACAGAGGCGGAGGTGGGAAAACTGAGGCGTTTATTGTGACGCCTCGGCAACATACAGAGATACAGTGAAATAACAATAATGACAAGTAAGGTACAAACAGGGTAATGAGGAGGTAAACAGGCTGAGGAGGCAGAGCAATTACAGGGGGCAGAGGATAAATAGTGAGGGGCTCATAAGGAGCAGTGTAATAATGGAGGATAAAGGGCTCAGAAGGAGCTGGTAAGAGAGTCAGTGTGGGCTCAGAGGGTAACGGGGAAGAGAGGTAAATAAGGAAAGGATAAAATGATGATGAGCGGAGTGGCTAAGGAGCAGAGTTCAAAAGTCAGTGGAGTGAGTGGGTGCCGAGGAGCCTCTCCACCAAAAGTAGGAGAGGGCTTGAGTGCGCGCCCGAGGTGATGATCCGAGGCGGGGGTCCGGGGGTGGAGGTCTGGGCGGAGGAAAGCTGGCGGCACGCCCGAGGCGGAGCAGGTGGGCGGGCCGGCCCCAGAGCGCGCGGTGGGGGCCGTGTCGGGGGTCAGGCTCCCTCTCGGGGCGGGAAGTGTCAGTGGCCTGCATCGACAGGGAGCGGGCGGCCAAAAAAGGGGAGGCCCGCTCCTTGGCGGGATCCGGTGAGGAGGTCCGACCAGGGTCGATCAGGGGGGCAGCGAACTCCTCGGGGCGGGATGGGGTGGTGGTCGGGGTCTGGGCGGAGTTGAAGGCGGTGTCGTGAGGATTGGTGGCAGAGGGTTCCTCCTGAGGCTGGGCTGGGATGCGGTCCGAGGTGTGATGCCCGAGGTGATGATCCTCGGCTGGGGCTTGGCGGCGCTGCGTTCGATGGTCACTGGGAGGTTGTCGGCTGGGCTTTGCGGGGCTGTCGGCAGTGGTGGGGGTGAGACGCCGGAGGGGTCCCCCGGGCCGGCCGGGGGGAGGCCGGCGGATCAAAAATCCGCCGAGGTGGGGGGGGTCTGGCGCTCACGGGCTTGCTTGGTGATGCAGTCGGCCTCGGAGTGCATAGTGAGTACGCCGCCTCACGTTTGCGCACGTAGGCGCGCATGCGTGACGGCGCTTGTCCCCCGCGCCTCGCCGTGGGCTTCCCCGACGGAAGCCCGATCGCACGAGGCGGGGTCTCGGTTCCAGGCCGGCGCAGGGAGGCCCCGTGAGTGAGCCTGTCCGTAGGCGACTCGGGCGTCGACTTGGACTCGGGTGAAGTGGGGGGCTCGGTGTGGAGGGTCGAGTTGACGCGGGTGCGATGGCGGTAGTCTGCTGAGGTGGCATGGCTATACATTCGACCCTAAGGAGGTTTAGGGCCACTGGGTCGTGCCACCCGTGGGGGAGTCGGCCGTCCGCGATCCAAGTAAAGACCGTCTCGGAGTAATGGCGGACGGTGCGCCCACGGGTAGACGAGGTGATCCTGGAGGATGGTAAGGATGTGGTGATGTAGTCCCGGGGGCGTGAGTGGGCGGGGAAATCGGGGTGGTTGATGAGGGAGAGAAGGGCGAGGTTGTATTCGTCCTTCGTCGCTTCCCCCCTCTTCACGCGACTTCTCTCTCGCCCCCCCTCTGCACAAGATCACAAGGAAACACATAATCAGGCGGAATACCCTTGCCGCCTCACTGAGTGGCGCGCCTCGGCGGAACGTCAGGATCTCTCTGACGGCGTCGGCTGGCGGATGCCGGGGTCTGCTGTGCAGGCTCCTGGTGGTAGGCCGGGGATGTCGGCAGGGGAGCATGGCCGCCGATGTGGCTGGTACCGCTCGTACTGCGGGTGGGGCGGGCTCCCGGCAGAGCTGCTGGCGGCGGCGGCGGCGGCCTGGGACCCACCGAGGTGCGCGCCCGAGGTGTGGGGGCCGGGGCGGCCTGGTGTCTGGGCCCGGGGGAGGGCGCCTCGGCGGCGGGCCGCGCCTGCCCGCTCTGCAAGTCGTCGATCCGTGCGTGGAGGTCCCGCTGATCCAGCCGTATTCGCTGTAGCTCCTCCAGGATGGCGTTGATGCCCGAGGCGTGTGAGGTGCCCGGCGTGTGAGGGGGTTGCCGGGGCGGAAGGGGGTGACTCGTCCCGCCTCGGGGTTGTAGCTGGTCCCGGGGTGCCGTGGGGCGGCTGCCCGTGCGGTCTTTCGTCCTTTTCCCTTTCCTGGCATAATGTCCGAGGTGAGCCAAATAGAAGAAGAAGGGGCAGAGAGCTGGAAGGCGGCTGTGAGGCTGAGTGCCTGAGGGAGGCCGGCGGGCGCCTTATAAGGGGGGAAGTGAGCAGAGGCAGGAGGGGGGGTGGTGAGTCGCTCAGGGCCGGGGGAGGTGAGCAGTGGCAGGGGTGAGTCGCTCAGGGGTGGGGGGAGGTGAGCAGTGGCAGGAAGGGGGGGGGGGGAGTCGCTCAGGGCGGGGTGAGTCGTTCTCCCTCCCCTCGCATCAAACGAAATGCTTCGCATTACGACCAATGCAATTAAGGATGCAAGGACATACAATTCCAAAAACCTTCAAATCAAGCTCTTTAATCCAGCATTCCATACGTTGGTAACGGCCATGGCCCTGCATCTTTGATATCGGACTTCTGATGTAATCTGACCTATAGGTGATTCGGGTTTTATTATTCATACCCTAATTCCCAGATGGCGCAAAAATAGGAATGTGCAAAAATGACTTTTTTGAAAGTGTGATTCCAATGTCTATCTCAATTATAGAATGGCATTTACAGGGTTTTGAGCCTGAACTCTTCAGTTGAACTAATGCTGGTGATTCGGCAGTACAGAGGTGGGATTTATCGCCTTGCATAATTCACGACAAAACAAGGGACTACATAGTATGGACATTGCATTGCAAGCAGTAACTCAATTAATAGGATTCAACTATAATAGGCCTTGGACTTGTTAGCCGCTCTTAATTAATATAATTATGCGTGCAATAACTTCAGTGTAGAAAAAGGTTCAAGTCAATTGGTCAGCTTGGTCATACATTGTTCAGTATCCGAAGAAACAGCCTCAACCCAATCAGGCCGGGGTCCAGTCAGTTGTAGGGATGGGTGGGCGGCATTAGGTGTTGCAGATTTGGGATCTGGTTGAGAAATGCCCAATGCCAGATTATCAATATCAGTATCAGAAGTGACGTCAGGTTTGGGGTTCATATAGTTTGGACATTTTGTGGTGTTCTCTGTGGCGGAGTGGTTAGAGTGTCTGACTTTTTTCTAGGTCGCACTCCTAATCTGGAGGTCAGTGGTTCGATTCCCCATGCCCCCCACCTCTGCCACTTTGGATTTCCACCGCTGTGTAGAACTTACAGCATCATCAAACGCCAGTTGCTCTCATACCATGTCTATGTGGTGTGGGAGGTTAAAAATCCCTTGGGTCGGTAAAAGTGTAGGCTTGGGCTTTCTATCAACAAACTGTCTAATGGTGAAAACAAGGCTATTCCGACTTATCCATGATAGGCAGTATAAATCTTTAAAAAAAAAAAAAAAAGGGGGGGCCGGCGATGTGGGGCAGTGGCGACACCTGGAGTTAGTGTGAGATGAGAATGGCCCTCTACCACACTTGAAGGAGGGTTCAGTGGGTAAATTCCAGGAAATGCAAGTATAGCCTGCTGAATTCCAGGTGAGAGCACACTTTGTCCCTCGCTGGTTGCGAATAAACAATGTTTGTCGAAGCAACATGACCACCGTAAATGGAGTGGTACCGCAGGATGAAAGGAATATGTGGATGGAACTTGGATGAGTGTACTTTCGGATGATAGCATCATAGAGCATCCATGTTTGTGTAGAACAATTACTTTCTACTCGTGTGTATATATGATGACATTGCCATGAATATGTATGCATATATTTATTATATGTCCTCATACATCAGAGTTTATTGTGTAGCTACTCCAGCTCATCATTATCATCATCATCATGCTGTCATTGCCAGTCGCAATGCGACAAAGACTGCTTTCATTACTTAATCGCCACTCTCTACTTAGCTATCTGCTGTGAGAGAGATGTTATTTTGTGCGGTTGTGCCTTTCATAAAAGCTGCCTGCAAAGTGTTGAAGTACTGCTGGCTTTTGCAAGTTACTAGTGGCAATACAGGTGCAACCTATTTGTCCTATTCCATATATGCGGCAAAAAATGGAAAACCATGTGAATGAATAGTGATGCTTCTGTATGTCCGAATGTGAATGCCAATGCGAATACGCCAATTGGATCTGTCCATGTACCGATTGGTGCAAATGTTGCATGCGCATGCGGCTCTATTTCCCATAGAGTATACTTTTGAATTTCATTCACAAATCTTGATTAAAAAAGAATGAAAAAGGCACGGCTCTCTATGCCGCATGACTCATTTGGATGTGCATACCGCATACCGCATACCGCACATATGGAATCTTAGCTTTATACATTATGAATCTAGCGCATTACAAGGTTTCATATCATATTTGTATGTGTGGTTGATTCTTTCGCAATGACCCATTCACCTTAATTTAATGTCGATATAATAATATATCAATTTGAGGTCTCCAACGCAAATACTGATTCAATCATATGTGTGCTCCTGCTGGAATTGTATGTATGAGATGATAAACGGGTATTACATCGCATTGTCTGATGAGCCCCCGTAGCATCGTATTCAATCCATTCACATATTAATTCGCCTGATACCCTCGGAATTTGTGCACACATACACAACACGCAGGTCTCCTGGTAATATATATGTAAGCTCAATCCGCAGCTTCTTATAATTCAGAACATTTTCAGATCCTTCCTTATGATTCCTTATAATTAGCTTAACCTATAATGCATATACTGAACTCTTACATAATTCCCCCAAGCGTTCCAAGCTATTTTCCATCCTGCGTTCATCTTATATGTTGCTAGGATGTACAACTCCAACGACCACCCAATCCAAGCTATTTTGCACGTATGACGCAGTCATTGCATTAAACCAATATTCCAGTTTTAACATTAAAAAGATAATTGAACTATTCACTGTGGTATTTCATTTTGGCATACACACACCCTTCCAATATATACAGATGAACCTCGATACCACAGACTAACAGGGGGGAGCAGTTGTCCATTAAAGCTGTTGGTCCGTTGCAGTGACAAAATTGCTTTATCTATAGGTGCCATAGTGATAATGTGGAAAACAGGGGACCAAACACATAAACAACACGTCACAAGTTGGTACCTGTCCTAATATGACCTTAGATGTTGCTAGGATGTAAATGCTTACTCAAGTAGCAGTCTTGGTTCGCTTCACCTGGGAGTTTTAAATGTTCGGACCGGATATTCACTCTAGCGGATTGTGTCCATTGGATCCGGAATCTGTTGCATCGGTGTCTGTTGGATCGAGGTTCATCTGTACATCGTTTCAGATGTTATTTGCCTAAAGGTATTCCGATACGGACCAGTAATGAAGAAAAGTAAAACGAGGAAGGGTTGGGATGTCCACATATTATAATGAAATACCCTGTTGACAAGAGTTTGAAATGCGGGTATCTTTAATCAAATAACATGCCATCATTCATTATGAATTAGGTTCTGTATGTTCCGAGCACATGTGGAAAAAAGAGAACAGTGTTTGAAAGCCGATACTCCTTTCCAGGAACTGAAGGAATGATAATGTGTGCCAAATAGGAAAGCTATCGTTTTGCTTATTGTAGTTGTATTAAAGCGATCTATCTCCATTAATACAAAAGGATGTACGGGTCAGTAGCAAAGAAATGATATGTAGTTGTCCTCTGGAAAGACACTACTGTGAAGCCCACTAATTGGTTAATAAGCAGAAATGTCAGTGGAAGTTAATAATTAGGATCAGCATGCTCCATGGTTTCCCGGCTTGAAAACAGAGATGGTATCCGACTAGGTAGAGTGCAGGCTGCCGTTTCGAGGGTTCGGTAGTTTGAATCCCAGCCAAATAAGACCGATCACTTCTGAAGTCTACATGTGTATTTACCTAACTGGTCATTACTAGGATATTGTGAAATACTGGTTATTTCGGTATCAGGATAGTGCGACTGAGCAGAAAATTGGATCATGGTGCCAGCAGCCTAGGATAGGGACAGTAACAGTGGAATAAGGAAGACCAATCGTCTGTGATCGGAATTTCCCCAGCTTAATCAACTATTGTAGGAAAAAGATTGGTTAAACATATGACACAAAATAATTACATTTCAAAGAGGGAAAGTAGAGCACTGAAATGTATGTTAAAAGAACATATAATAAGTGAGAGAGAAGCACACTTGATTCAAAGTAACTGTGGTTAGATAATTATGGTATCACTTAGACAGATAACGCATAGTAATATGATAGTATTACTAAGAAAACCATTCCTTGTTGCATAGTTTGTCGGGCTACGCAGCAAGAGTTATCAATGGTATAAGGTTTGAATGTGTTCAGGTCGAATCCAGTACCTCCAGCAGAGGGGAGAAACCAGTATTTTTGTATCAATATGGCCATCTCCTCGGGTCAAGCTGATGATAAATGGTTGTATATATAATAGTTACTACATAAATAATAACCACGAATTCTTGACATTGGCCGCCGTAGCTCTCACCTCAGAATCCACACTGATAGTTTTGCTTTTGAGAATCATAAAAATAACAACAATGTAAGTTTATAAGTGAGTCCCATTGACAGGGAAACTGTTGTGGAATAGAAAAATGTATAACAAATGAATCCACAATAGGGCAAGTTCCCTGCAAAAAGCTGACGAGTATACATGTCTTATCTCTCAGAACAATGGATGTAAAACAGATCAATTTTCAGGACAGATTACAGATTGTCAAGAGCGGTTTCGTTTTCTAACTGCTCTGATATATATATATATATTTTGTGTGTGGTAAATATAGTTTATTCATTGAATAAATTCTTTTGTCAGCGCTGTGGCGCTGGTCTTCCAGTCATGTGACAATCCAGGTACTTACACTGTATGGATATATATGTATTCTGATATTGTCATCAGCAGCAAGCTCAAGTCAACTGAAATAATAATATTAATCATGCCAACAATGGCATAGTTTGACAATTCACATATACAATAGTAGTTATATGTCATATGCATACATACTTAGATGCATACATATGTATTGCATATGCCTTTATATTTCGGAGTGGTTCGGCGCATAGTTTCCCTTCACAGGTTTGTATGCCTACTGTGTTGTGAATTGCATAATTATCATGTTGTTGCACATAGCATTTTGAGATGGAATGTTAGTAGAATGGTTAGTTCTTTCTGTAAGATAGAGTGTGGTTAGCTTGTAGGGTTATACTTAAAAGGTTAATACCTAGGGTGTGTTTTGCTTACGTGAAGTAGTTTGAATAAGTAGGTTGTTTGTAATGATGGGGCAAACTATGCTTGGAGGATTGTATATTTCAGTCATTTAGTAGGCTATTACAGACTGTATTAGGGTCTACGTTTAAAGCAATACTACCAGATTGATGTACATTTTCTGAATTTGCTGGGCAAATAATATGTAAGGTGAATAACTTAGTTTGTTGGCATCAGGTGAAGGACCACACATGGTTGTGGGTGGGTGGCCATAGGTGCTTATAATAGATAGATAATTAAATAGGGTGACCTCATCACTAGGCCTGTAGAAGGGCCTGGTTGGCTTGGTGAATTCTTACCAGGTTCTAGTTGTGCTTGTGCATGTCTAATTCTGACTGGGAGTTCATTCCATAATTTGCTGCATGTGTAGTCAGGGTCTCTTGTCAGTCTATTTGTGAGTGGTTTAGGAACTTTGAGGAGTGTATCATCCCCCTGTCTGGTAACTCTGGTGGTACGGTCTATGTAGCTTTCATCCAAGGCTCTGATAAACATAACAGATAGCAGATGTGCGTCTCTCCTTTGGCTCAGGTATGGGATATTAGATCTAGTGTGCATCTCATTGACTGCGAGCACTTTGCCCCTATAACGAGCCCGGTTTTGGTTCTCTGTAATTTATATTCTATTTCATAAGGCAAGACAGTGCAGATGCAGGAGGCAAAGCACAGCACACGCAAAGGCTTGGTTATGGGGTGGGTTTCATCAACACAAGGAAGTATTACAGGGAAAGCGTCGATAGCATAAGGCGATGGCAGGGTGTAAGTAGTAGGGGGTTGGTGAGATGGGGTTTGGCTTACGCGAATGGACCAATAAAAAGGAGGATCCTGGACGGGAGAAAGGGAAGGCATTAACGGAGGAGATCAAAGAAGGGAAGGAGGAGAGAACCTTGAGGCTGATAATGCAGAGAGAGTGGATGGTCTGCAGAGAGAGTGGATGGTCTGCAGAGAGAGTGGAT
Organism: Branchipolynoe longqiensis; assembly: GCA_030323885.1. Classification (NCBI taxonomy): domain Eukaryota; kingdom Metazoa; phylum Annelida; class Polychaeta; order Phyllodocida; family Polynoidae; genus Branchipolynoe; species Branchipolynoe longqiensis. The sequence continues at coordinate 87,341,315 of CM059191.1, read as the reverse complement.
GGTCTGCAGAGAGAGTGGATGGTCTGCAGAGAGAGTGGATGAGTCCGGAAAAGGATGACAACTCTTCCTGCTGGAGAGAATGACTGTGGGGTGGAGAGGGACTGAGGGACGATAATAATCACAGGAAGATGTGGAAGGAGCTGGGGATGCCGGTGGCGAGGGCTAAGTGTGAAAGCACATGAAGAGGCCGAGTGGCAGGGATGGGTCCGTCGGTCAGGGACGAGGAGGACCTTCCTCTCCCAGAATCAACCTTAATTCCAAACCATGTACCAGTGTTTTTCTATTTGTTTATTCAGTCGTACTATTTCCAATCAAAGCTAATATCTCACTTATGTCAATCATATTAACAATAGATAGGCCTGTCACACTACTTGTCATCAGTGTGGGAGTTCATATCATACACATATCATTACAGGCTTTCAACTCCAGAGGGTAAACCATTGAAGCCTCCTGTTCAATTCTTCCAGTAATTCCAGAACCTACCTTTATCAAGTATTACCACTGTCCACATAGTGCATTATTTGCAATAGGTGATTAGTCTTTGGCGGTCTGGTTAGTAGAAGACGAATCAAAGCAGGATAGATAGCGAATAGTGATCACAGGCACTAAGAGGTCGTAGTGTAGGGTGGCGTGACACAATAGATCGGTCACATTGTTTACGTTGCATTTGATTCGGTGCAAATTACCGCCAAACCTCCTCCTTCCCATTACATTGAGTCGATAACTCATCAGCGATGGGATCTCCTGATCATCACTCATGATTTGCCGACTGTCTGGCACTTTCTGGCGAACTGGGAACACGCACATTTTTCCTACCACCATCCTACTACTTTCTTTGTACTTCTTATCGCTGGACCTGAAAGTCACTTCCTTGTAAATAAAACACTCCTCACTTGCACTTCTCCCTCTTTGTCGCTTCTTCAGGCAAAAAAACACACATTGAGATGGTTGGTCCCCTGAAGGTGCATTGTTTCAAAAAGATAACATAAATAACATCGTTGAAAGTGTCACTTGCCTCACAGACTGTATTCGTGATGATTAAAAGTGGAGATATTAAGCCATTTTGAACAGCTGTTAATTTGTGGATGCAGATGATGTTACGATAACAATACTAACTAATACAATGAGCAAAACAGATCATCACTCGAAAGGGATCTCGACCAAATCGATGATATCATGTCTGATTGTCAAATACAATTTTATTCGATTTCGATCAACTCGACACCGGAATAAAGCCAACATACAAATGCAATAAGCTATTTGTATAAGACATAATACTCAGCTAATACGAAATATGACGAATACTGGTTAGTGATACCACTCTAAGTTAGATGTGTGCCGAAGAATGGAGGCGTGGTATCAGAGTATGTGTCTGGCTTGAAAGGCTGAGTTCCGATTACACAATTTGCTAAATTGGAACGTTGTCATGAATCTGACCGGAAGTGACGTTGACCGGAAGTAGAACATAAACGCGTCGCTCACGTGCCTGTTTCAGATATAATCTGCTATCGCAACATACATGTGTCGTGGGGGTGATGAAAATGGGAAATATTGAGCCTCGAGCTGGCCTCCAACCCACATCTCTTTGCATACCGAGCCAGTCTGCTAACCATTACACCACTTAGGCTCCCTGATATCACCATACTGCCCACGCCTACATGTATATATGGCTCCTTGCCCGAGAGGTCAGTGCAGGCCACTACACTCATCCCCCTAGAATTGTAAGTAGTTTAATGCGTACAATTACTTACACAAAGGCAATGTATTTACATATATACAGACACAGGGTAGGTTCAACAACTATACAGTGCATAGCTTGTAGAGGATCATGGCAACCAGTGTTGTGGGTGTGATGAAAATCGGAAATAGTGCACCTAGAGCGGGACTCAAATCCACATCTCTTTGCATTCCTGGCCAGTGTGCTAACCATTACACCACATAGTCTCCCTGATATCACCATACTGCCATGCCTACCTGTCTATGTGGCTCCTTGCCCGAGAGGTCAGTGTAGGCCACTATACATGATTCATACATTGGACAGGCACTCTAGACATTGTACATATTACTACGTAATATGAATAATTCATGACAACAAGCAATATCTCGGTGTAACCACGTAATTAGTAACTACAGTAATGAAGTTTCGATCGCCAAGAAATCACTAAAGGTAACTAGCTTGATAGTGCGTCAAGAATGTATGCAAGAGTAACCGCTGATCTAATAACTATAGTAATTAATGCGACCATCAGCAGAAATAATGCAGTATCCTAGTAACTTAGGTGACGTGTCTGAGCTACACTCTCTTTAACTGTCAATTACACTACACTATCGATCTCGTAGAGTTAACTTCTCCCGTTAATTATTTCCCAGTGGAAATTGTGAAACGTATTCACCTGGATACCGGGGCACCAATATTGGGATTCGGATTCGGATTAAATCTCTAGCAAGAATAATATTCAAGATTGAGGTATAGACTTGAGCTATAATACATTGAACAGGCAGTCTAACCATGTTGAGGACATTCCGAGTGGAAATAGCCAAACTATTTACCTGGGTTCCCGGGCAGCAATGTTTGGATTAAAGGGGCTGTCACATTAGGGTTTTTTGCGGGAGCGTATGGTGACGTAAGCGCGTTACGTCATATATGTCGGCATACGCCGTATACGCTACTCATACGCTACGCATATGCTACTCATACGCTACTCATACACTGCCAGATGCCGCCAGATGCCGGCGTATGTGAAGCGTATGAGGCATACACCGCCATACGCTTTCATAAATCCGTCCGTCCAAATTTGTGTGTGCATGCTCAAAAAAACCCGACCTATGAGGGCGTATGGCCCATACTGTCAAAAAATGTCACAGCACGCTCCCATATGCTCCCATACGCTCCTCATACGCTCCTCGTACGCTCCTCGTACGCTCCTCGTAGGTTCCACATACGTACGCTCAAAACCACCCGAAAGGTCACCAAATGTCATCATAGGTCGGCACGCGCAGGACCTACGTAGGTTTTCAATACGCTCCCGCCATACGCCGTAATGTGACAGGGCCTTAAGATTTGGATTAAATCTCTAGCAAGAATAATATTCAAGATTGAGGTATACGCATGAGATGCCACTTCTCGTATAAGATTCCCTTTGATTCGAACACCAGTTTTGAATGCTGCAGGAATCAACCTAATAACATCCAATTGCAATAGTTGTTAGCTACTCGGTAGAAAGAATTGAAGAATCTATGGAATAGTTCCTTTGGATGCCCATAATATGTCCGATGAAGACAGTTATCTCGATCCACCATGAATTCACTCTATCGGAACACGATAGAATATGCCTACGCCCACTTGACGCCATTTTGAATAATTCGCCATACATTCTGACATTTCACATTTTCTATGAAGTTAGTAGGATATTACTACTACATTAATAACCTACTATATATTAGGACGAGGCTATAATATCCTACTATAGTATTTGTGAGGCTATTTGGGGTGTTAATATTCGACTATAATAGTGGGGGGCTATTTGGCGTGTTAATATGCTAATACACTAGTGTGGGGCTATGCCTTGCTTTGAATACATTGGTCGTAATGCGAAGCATTGCGTTTGATGCGAGGGAAGGAAGAGACCCTACCGCCTGTCGCCCCCCCCTTTTCCCTTATAAGGCCGCCCGCCGCTCTCCTCAGGCACTCACCTTCCTGCCGTCTTCCGCTGTTCTTCATTTTCCTCATTTTTGGACTTACACCTCGGGCCGCTGACCTACCCAGCATCGACAATGCCGCAAGGGAAGGGACGAGGACGAAAAGGATCCCGGGCCGCCCCACGGACCCCGGGGCCATCTACCACGCCCGGGAGGGACGAGTCGCCCGCCTCCGCCTCCCCGCCGGCGCCCTCGGACCGTTCCTCGGGCACCGAGATATCCTCAGTCTTGGAGGCTATCCAGCGGATGCAGCTGGAGCACCGTCAGATCCAACGAGGATCATCGCAGGCCAACTCCGAGCCAAACAGCGGCAGTCCACCGGCCTGGGCCTGCAACGGCCCGTAATCGACAATTAGCAGCGCCACGGCCCTGTCCCGAGGCGTCCTACCATGTCGTCGAGTTCCCAGCGTCTCGTGCGGACCCTCCCCGGGCGAGCCGCCCCCCCGCCGCGGCCCGTCCGCCGCCGCCGCCGGCCCTCCCCGGAGCAACACACCCGGAGTACGGGAGGTACCGCCACCTCCTGCCCCAAGTACAGCCCGTCACGTCGCCGGCCTACCCCGAGGAGGAGACCCGGCACAACCCCGCCTCCACGGCCGACGCCGTCAGGGAAATCCTGGCATCCGCCGAGGCGCGACAGTCAACCAAACGCCAAGGTATTCCTACAAATTACATTTTTCCATCCGATCTGGTGAGGCGGGGTGCCGAGAAGAAACCGGTCAAGAGGGGGAGGCGACCAAGGATGAGTACTCCCTCGCCCTCCTAACCCTCATCGACCACCCTAAAAAAAATAACGTGCACATTCCCCGCCGCCCACTCCGCCCCGGGACTCCACCACCACATCCTGTCTATCTGTCGTGATAACCTCCTCTATCCCTGGACGACCGTCCGTCACTATTCTGAGGCGGTCTTTACCGCGATCGCGGACGGTACCCTCCCCCACGGCTGGCACGACCCAGTATCTATAAACCTCCTGAGACTGGAGTCCCTCGCCATGCCTCCCCAGTCCACCTCCACCGAACCCCGCTCCGCCGACCCCCTAAGGCCCCTCCCCCAGTCCCGCGCCCACACCGACACACGCGTAGCCTACAATAAGGAGACCCACGGCCAACTCTGCTACGCATGGAACCGGGACCCCAACTCCTGCACCCACGCAGGCCCGGGGGAGGTCCACGGCCAGGGGGCCTCCAAGCTGCTCCACGCATGCGCATACTGCGCCAATGTGCGAACGGTCCTCACTAGGCATAGCGAGGACGCCTGCCTAGCAAAGCGCGCCCGGGCAGGGGCTCCCGCCTCGCCGGATTTTTAGGGAGCCGGCACCTCCAGCCCGGCACGGAGGCCCCAGCCCGGCCCACAAAACCCACCAAAGCCGCCCACCACACTGCTACCAGCCATCCGGTCACCACCGGCCACCCGCCCGAGGCGCGGCCTGCCCGCCGCCTCGGTGCCGCCGCTCCCTCCGGCAACCACCCCCGCCTCGGGCCCCAGCGCCCCCTCATAATGGCTCCAGTCGCCGCCGCGTACTTCCACCTCGCACCCCAGCGATACCCGCCAGCTCTGCCAACCCGACCCCACCAGACCCCCACCACCGACTCCGCCCCACGACACCTCCACCCACCGCCCACGACATTATGCGCGCCCCCCGAGTCGCGCACGGGGCGACCCGCGCGCACCTCCCCCCCGACACCGTGAACCGGCCCTGGCCATCACCCTGGCACCACCGACCACCCCGGCAACCACCGCCCACTCGGGCCCCAGCGGCCCCTCAGCAAGGCTCTCATCGCCGCCAAACCCAACCCAGCCCAGCCCAGCTTGCCCGAGGCGCGGCCTGACCGCCGCCTCGGCACCGCCGACCTCATCGGCAACCACCTCCCTGTCGGGCCCCAGCGCCCCCTCAAAAGGCTCTCACCGCCACCCAGCGCCAGTCGCCCACCACGGACCACAGCCCTGCCCAGTTTCACGAGGAACCCTCAGACCGCTGCCCAGCCCAGCCTCAAGAGGAACCCTCAGACCACAGCCCAGCCCAGCCTCTCGGAGAACCCTCATCCTCTGGCACAGCCGCCGACCACGACACCACCGTCATCAACCCCCCCGACCCGACCCCAACCCCCGTCCCACCCAGCCCTGAGGAGTCGCCGACCGACCTCCTCGCCCGATCACCCCAAGGAGCGGGCCTCCCCTATTTTTGGCCGCCCGCCGCGTATGGTGGGTGATTTTTAGTTTTTGTTTTCCCTTGTCGACCTACCCCGCACCTCACACCCAAGACCACACAGCCCAGCCTCACGAGGGCCCCTCTCCAGACAGTCCAGCCGCCGACCTCGCGGCCTGCCCTCACGACCCTCCTCTCACCCAGAGCTCCGGCCCTCGCCTCGGGCGCCCCTGCCCCCGCCTCGGGCGCGCCTCGAGCCCTCTCTCACAATTATTTGTGGAGGGGCTCCTCGGGCACCGCTCCTCAAGCTCCACTGAGACAATTAACCAACGCTTGTGGCACTTATTGAGCTCTCTCCCAGCTCCTCTAAGGGCTCGTCTGCTCCTCCGGGAGCACTCCCATCACTCCTCACCGGGACTTATTGCTCCCTATGAGCCTCTCTGCTCTCTCCTGGGAGCCCGCTCATTACTCGGTTAAATGGACCCTGTTGCTACCACTGCATTTACCTGTGCCTCTATGCACCCTTATTACCATTGTGCATTTATCTCATTGGTTATGTACCTAACATGTCCTACTTCTATGTACCTCTATTACCATTGTGCATTTGTCTCATTGTTTATGTACCTAACTTTCCGCTGAGGCGTGCAATAAACGCGCCTTCTTTCCACCCCCGCCTTCCTTTCTTCCTTCTCGCGCATCGGTCGTAATGCGAAGCATTGCGTTTGATGCGAGGGAAGGAAGAGACCCTCCCCCGCCGCTGTGGCGCTGTCTGCTCACCTCGGCCGAGCCCCGGCTCGCCGCCCCCCCCCCTCCTTCCTGCCACCTTCTAATGTTGCTGTTCGGCGGGCTCACGCCGTAGCACCCGACGCTCCGCTGCTAATGGCGCTCGACTTCTCACCCTCCCGGGCCCTCTTCCAGGGGATCATACGCACCGTCACCAGTCACCGCGCTGTCGCCCCTGTTCCCCTTGTCCCACTTATAGAGGCGCCCGCAGCCGCACTGCCTCTCGTAGGCACTCACCTTGCCCTGCCGTCTTCCGCTGTGGTCTTCAGTTTCCCCTCCTCCGCCACGGGGATACAGGGCCACCCTACACCTCACTTAACTTTCCCTGGGGAGGGTGGGCAGGGCTCCTCGGCACCCCCTCACTCCACTGACAATTAACCCACCCTGGACTTATTGACTCTCTCCTGCTCCTTATGGGCCTCTCTGCTCCTTCCTGGGAGCCCCTCATCACTCCTCACCGGACTTATTGCTCCCTATGAGCCTCTCTGCTCTCTCCTGGGAGCCCGCTCATTACTCCGTTAAATGGACCCTGTTGCTACCACTGCATTTACCTGTACCTCTATGCACCCTTATTACCATTGTGCATTTATCTCATTGGTTATGTACCTAACATGTCCTACTTCTATTACCTCTATTACCATTGTGCATTTGTCTCATTGTTTATGTACCTAACATGTTTCCGCTGAGGCGTGCAATAAACGCGCCTTCTTTCCACCCCCGCCTTCCTTTCTTCCTTCTCGCGCATCAAGTGTTCAGTGCCCTCTGTAGTCAGAAGAACAATGTGTGCATAATTTACCCGCCCTGTCGCTTCAGTCAGCGGATAGGAGCAGTGGCCATGTGGTAACAGATCGGGTGTCTATATTGAGTAGCCCAGCTCCCTAAAGGCTCACAGTGTTCTACCCTAATGTGTGCAGAATATGTACCCATCCCATAATAGTCAATTGCGAACTCCCCTTGTCTCAGAATATACCCATTATATGCGGGCAGTGTCTCTACTTGACAGTTCCTGGCTCATCTGATAGCTTAGAATCCCATACATTGTTATTCAAATCCAGGGCATGTTGGTAGAGTGATCTAGCTATCATCTTGACATAATTATGTTCCAAATTAAAGCTAAACAAAGCTATAAGAGTAATGAGAGGATAATGTATTGTCTGAATAACGATATTGATGTCCCAGTGCTAGCGGATTGATTGAAACGTTAGGTAAAACTGCAGATATTCCCACTGCCGACATTAACCAATGTAATGTGCTGGTACACAATGTAAGATACTGGTATACAACGAACAGATTAACATATGCATGCTTGTGGCTAATGAAATGAATATTGCTAGGCAGTCATTTTAGTTTATTTTGAGGTAAAACTGTGGAATTGATCGGCATACATATATGACATTATGTTCTTGCCTGTGTACCGAAATCACTCACAACAAACTGACAATGCCGAACTAACAAATATATCTAAACAATAAATATCTGTGTTGAGTGAGTCAGGGAACCTGTGTAGCATAATGGGTAGGACCATAACCCCGGAATGGCTTATATATGGGCTTAGGTCCTGCCTTATTTGTCTCCTGTTCCCATTTGCTGCAATGTATTCCTACAACAGTTTCCTTGACCACTGATCTATAGCTGGGGGAATTATATACACTGGATGACACCATGGTGGAAGCTCTTTCTTTACTCGGGACACTTTGGTGGTGTAACGCTACAAGGGCTATATTATAATATGGCATTATTTCCCAGTATCGTTTTAAGTGCGTAGCAATCGGATAGCGAAGTCCCCGCTCTAGAGTATAGGAACTTATATACTATATACTAACTATATTAATATGTATTCTACGATTTTGACTATATACTATATATAGCTCAAGCGCTATGCAAGCTTGAGGAAAATATATTATTCATGCTGTTTACATATTATAAACATCAGTATATTAACTGAGAATTTCCGTCCTTTCCCCTTCACGCTTGCGAGGTTCACGGACTGATGGAGTCTGTCCTATTCATCTATTTCGCCAGCAACCGCCTATCTCACTGTACCGCTGCAAATTACATATATTGTCACAATACTTGCATTGCATTTTATCTGGAAATGAACTCATTGCGTGCATCCTCATTTGCTTGTCGAGTCATTTCCTTCAGGAAGCATATAGACAATATATAATAGATTATACCGATATACATATTGTCATGGGCGTGATGAAAGTGGGAAATATTGTGTCTAGATCGGGAATCGAACCCATATCTCTGGTATTCTGGGCAAACCATTACACCAGCTAGGATCCCTGATGTCACCATCATACCCACACCTATGTGTCTATTCAGTTCCTTCCCTAAGAAGTCAGTGCAGCCAACTACAAAATAGTGACCTACATTGCCTGAAAATCTGAATGTTTTCGGACCTGAATTGTGTGAGTGCTGAGGTCTATCTTTGCATAGCTTCAGCCGGAATATGTACAGTGGCGCCATCTATGATGTTTTTTGGCAATTAACTCCGGGTATGGTGGCTTTTTAGCTTCCCACTATAAATGGGCCACCTACCACATTATGGAGCTGTAAGCAAAGCCGCTATTCCATGCTATTTTTCCATCGACTATGCAGTACTCTAACATTATTGCTACAGCAATGGCGTCGATAATAATGTACTCTCGTTCCAATATATGGGACCACAGGTGCAGTGGCCGAATCGGTAGAGCATGCATTTCACTTGCGGAAGGTTGGGAATCCAGTTCCAGGTTAAGTCAAACCAATGACTTATATACAATTGATAGTTGTCACTTCCTAGCCTGGCACTCAGCATTATTAGGATAGGCCAAGGACTGGTTAGCTCAGGGTCTGCATAATGTGACTAAATGTGATATCGGGTCATTGGGCCAGTGGCCCGATTTCCCAGTGGCGCAGCATTAATCAAGTTGTGCACTGTCACATGTTGGTACCCATCCTGATATGACCTTAGATGTTGCCAGGACGTATAACACCAACAAGCAGCCAACATCTATCCGTCATGACACCCTTAATTGCTCTTCCCAGTCCACTGCCTGTTGCTGCCAGCACAATGGTTCATGTTGATAGTAGCTCTCAAACGATACTAGTACAGTTAGAAAACACCAATGGAACTGTTAATGGGGATGTCACACTACGACATAATGACGTCAACATAGGGAGAACGTGAAGAACGTTGAACTTCTCGGCGTAGTATGCAAATTTGGGCACAAGTTGAACGTGGATGCAGCGTAGTGGACGAGAACGTAACGTTGGTAAAGCGTAGTGATACCGTCAATCACCGAGAGAGGACAACGTCACTACGCTCACGGAACGTTATGAACGTTATTCCATCGCCAGAACTACGTTGCTTTACGTTACCTTACGTTATTTACATCAGGAAACGGTGGCAAAACGGTAAACCTACGTTGGATGTCCGTTAGGCGTCCGTTAACCCGGCGTTTTCACTACGTGGACTGCACGTTCCCCCTCGGATTAATGTGGGTCAACGTAATGCAACGTAATGCAATGTAGTTGAACGTAGTGACCGACGTTTTAATAACGTTTGTTTAACGTCATTGACGTTCGCCGAACGTGTACAGAACATACGGCGAACGTAAACCCTTAAGTTCAAGCTACGTCAACAGTTTTGAACATGTCCAAAACTTCGACGTAACTCGACGTAACACAACGTAATGTGACGTAGCTCGACGTCAGTCTAACGTCATTATGACGTCATCATAACGTAATCCAAAGTACATCAACGTAATGACGAAAAATCACCACGTTAGGCTCACGTTCGCTCATTACGTCATAGTGTGACAGGGGTATTACACAAGCAGTACAATGACCACATTCAGCAATATTGATGTACTAATAAGGTCAAACAAGGAGGCGTATTCTTCAGTGTTATGTGTGGTCTACTCTAATGTATGGGGCAGAGACATGGACAATCTCTAAGAAAATGTACAAACGTTTAGCAGCATTTGAGATGTGGACTTATCGAAGGATGATGAAAATATCATGGACAAAGAAGATCACCAACAAAGAAGTTCTCAGAAAAATTAAAAATAAGAAAAGCTTGTTTGCCACTATACAGACAAAGAAACTTATTTATTTTGGCCACATCATTCGTCAGAGTTCAATATACCGTACATTGTTGGAAGGGAAGGTGAATGGCAGCAGAGGGAGAGGGAGACCAAGAACATCATGGTTTACAAATATTTCACAGTGGACAGGCTTGAATTATTCACAGTCTATCAGAACAGCACAACATCGGGACAAGTGGAGAACCATTGCATCCAACCCTCGACTAGAGGATGGAACTATTGATTGATTGATTGAATAAGGTCATATCGGGGTGGTGACAGTGCATTCAAATGATGGCGCCATAGTCTTGCCTCACTGGCAGAATGGGTATCTGGCATCAGGACCCACTGGCTCGTCTTATCATTATACAAGAACTACCAAAACACATTCAGTGGTAGTGATGTAGACTAAGAAGGTAATATCAAGCTGGTGACACTGCCTTCTAATGATGGCTCCATAGTGTTGCCTGACTGGCAGACTGGGTATCTGCACAAGGACCCACTCTGTCGTCTTATCATTATACCCAAACTACATCAAACACATTCAGTGGTAGTGATGTACTAAGAAGGTAATATCAGGCTGGTGACAGTGCATTCAAATGATGGCTCCATAGTGTTGCCTGACTGGCAGACTGGGTATCTGGCACAAGGACCCACTCTGTCGTCTTATCATTATACACAAACTACAACAGACACAATCAGTGGTAGTGATGTACTAAGAAGGTACTATCAGGCTGGCGACAGTGCATTCAAATGATGGCTCCATAGTGTTGCCTGACTGGCAGACTGGGTATCTGGCACAAGGACCCACTCTGTCATCTTATCATTATACACAAACTACAACAAACACATTCAGTGGTAGTGATGTACTAAGAAGGTAATATCAGGCTGGCGACAGTGCATTCAAATGATGGCTACATAGTGTTGCCTGACTGGCAGACTGGGTATCTGGCACAAGGACCCACTCTGTTGTCTTATCATTATACACAGACTACAACAAACACATTCAGTGGTAGTGATGTACTAAGAAGGTAATGTCATGCTGTCGATAGTGCATTCAAATGATGGCTCCATAGTGTTGCCTGACTGGCAGACTGGGTATCTGGCACAAGGACCCACTCGGTTGTCTTATCATTATACACAGACTACAACAAACACATTAAGTGGTAGTGATGTAGATGAAGAAGGTAATATCAAGCTGGCGACAGTGCATTCAAATGATGGCTCCATAGTGTTGCCTGACTGGCAGAATAGGTATCTGGCACAAGTACCCACTCTGTCGTCTTATCATTATACACACCCTACAACGAACACATTCTGTGGTAGTGATGTAGACTAAGAAGGTAATATCAGGCTGGTGACAGTGCCTTCTAATGATGGTTCCAGAGTGCTACATCACTCCCAGACTGCTGTGCTAACACCCGCACCCACTGAGTCGCGTTTTCCTTAAAGTAAGCAAACCAGTCATTGCCCTATCCTATTAAGACTCGGCCCCAGCGTAGGTGAACAAAAAAATCAATATCGTAAGTCATTGGATTGAGTCGACCGTGGTTCAAACCCACGACCTTCTGTAATGCTTGCCAGCGCTTCGTTTGCAGTAATGACACCTTGTGGCCATACTGAAACAATATATAATGGACTAAGTAGGGAAAAAGAATACAAGACAGGCTAAGGGTGATATATCTATTCACTTAGAACATGCTTCCACAAGTGGCAAATGCGTTGTATTAATTAGCATGTGTTTGCATATATTAAGACGCAACCATGCCCACACCCACACACATCCATTCGGGCAACCACCCTAGTTTGAAGTCGCACAAACATTAAATCAAGTAACAGTCTGGCATTCACTACCCCGGTCCCCATAGCGTGATATTACGGAGTCCATCATAATATGTATTAAGTAGAGTTATGTAGTGCTGCCTAGCTGTGATACCTGACCGTTGGAACTATCAGTAAATGTGTGTTGTTGTTTTACGTCCTAGCAACATATAAGGTCATAGCAGGATGGGTACCGACTTGCGACAGTGCACTCTCATGGCAACTTTATACTGCTGCCCCACTAGAAGTCTAGGCTGCCAGCACCCTGACCTGATATCCCACTCAGTCACATTTTCTTGACACTGAGCCAAGCAGTCATTGCCCTATCCTAATAATGCCAAGCGCCAGCCTAGGAAGCAACAATTATCAATGTTTAAGTCATTGGTTTGACTCGACCAGGCTTTGAAACCATGACCCAACAATCTACCAACACGGGAGACGGACGCTCTAACTCATTTGGCCATCCCATCTGGTCCCTATGAGTAAACCTCCCACACATTATCATTGTACTGGCACTGACATACCAAGTAGACACAAACACAAACAGACCATGATCTTCCTAACACTCGGTCCCTGGAATCGGCCTTCAGGCGATAGTACTTTTCTTGAAGAAGCTTTCATGATTCAAAGCGACGACTGTGACCGCTATGGTTTGCTAGATATACACGCCAGAGTCACAAAATAGAAAGCTCGGTTTTATTTTGAACTGAATGTTGTTGGTGGAGGCGATTCTATTTCAATGGGGCAGGGTTTATATCAAAATAGCAAATGTTGAGGGGGCGATTCTATTTGGTGACACTGGCTCCTGCGACACTTTCCCCTGTGAGCCACTGATTTGCCAGCTTTTGTAAGCTGTCGTAAAATATTTAGGGAAGTCAACATGTTTTGGATGAGTTTTGTGCCACAGGTTTTTTTTTGTAGAGTTATTGGGTACATTTCTCAATGACAATATGAGTGGCCTTCCTCATCCCACCACTCTTTTCCCTATCCTAAGTCATGCCTAGGTAATGACAAGAATCAAAGTAATTATATAGAGTTGGCTAGGGTTGGAATATCAACATTTGGATATCACGATCTACCAACATGGGAACTGGGCGGTCAGTTCATTTGATTATCCAATCTTGTTTTATCCCATCCAGTCACAACACCCTACTGGAAACAGATATCTTACCGAAAGCGACAAACTGAATATTATTGTGTAATCCAGGAAAATAGAGGAAAGTAGCGCTCTTTTGAACATGTCCAAAAATGTAATCGGACATGACGGCTCACCCATGTTATTACCAAGTTAACATCATGTACAAGTATGGATGATGGTATTGTCAACTACGTTCAAGTAAGGTCAACTGCGTTCAACTATGTTCAACTATGTTCAACTATGTGCTACTATGTTCAACTATGTTAGTCTCCACTACGTTCAGATACGCCGCTAATGTGTATGTGACAGGGGCATTACCCTATACAAGGTCTCTTCACTTCCATGAGTTTGCCCTAAGTCATGATGACTCCATAATAGAGTACATCATAGAACCTCGGAAGAGTCCCTAGAATTCATAAGAAGTCCTGTACAGTCAACATGTGTACAGTGACATCTGCACTAAATCTGAAACGCTACACTCCCCGTATACAACATATGGCGCAATGGCCATTGTCAACAATACAGGGTATTGTTTGCTGATCCGAAAATCCACCACCAGGGGATAGTATTGACATACTAATTTGTATTCAGAACAAAGCTCGGTCCTTTTGAACTTATGCTGATGTGATGAATCTGATACCAGGTCATTACTTCGTTGTCGCTGCATCAGTTGAAAGCGCACTGCTTTGGAATCCCCAGACCAATGTCATATTTGGTAGATATAGTTATTTATTGGGTTGAAGAGGATCGTTTTACTGCGAGGGAACAACCGTCGATTATGTCGACACAACCGTTAGCAATATTTCACTTAATGTTGTTGTATTGAGGCTTTATTTATACTGTCCACAGCATATAAGCCTGGGTATTCAGGCTTGTTTTCAATGCTGGTCAGCTGTTGATAAGGTATATATATATTGCAGTATATAGAAATATGGTTTGGATATTATCTAAACACACAATAAGTAGTGGGTGACGGTCTCTATTGATTACTCATATGTGCTTACAATAAACACTCCTGAAGTTGTGCGCTTCAAGTGATTCTATTTCTTTTTTAAGCCAACAACAAGTAATAATGACTATATTAGCGACATATTAGGATTGTTATCGGGTACTTCTTTACGTCATCCTTAGCCAAGATGAATCAACTAACAATGCAAGTTGTATTGGAATGCACACTCATACCAACTAAATATGCAAATTAGTCAATATATATACTCTGTCAGCCGTCATAGGAAAGAACAGGTGCAGGTATCTCTTACAAATGATATCAGACTTGACATCCCTTTCCAGTGAGTTCTCATTTCATTGGAGCTAGGAAATCAAACCCCACATCAGGTATCTAAGAAAAAAGCAAGATCAGGTAAAAAGCAAGACCCGGAGAGTTGCCATTGTGCCAAGCATATAGGTTGATTTGATGTTGGAGTTTTACATCCTGTCAACATCTAAGGTCATATTAGGATGGGTACCGACTTGTGACAGTGTAGATTCATGGTAAGTTCAGAGTGCTGCCCCACTAACAGCATCATGACTTGATATTTCACTCAGTCACATTAACCTGACACTGAGCCAAACAGTGCTTACCACATCCTAATAATGCAGAGCGCCTGGCTAGGAAGCGAGAAGTATACACTTTTAGGTAATTGGTCTGACTTGACTTGGGTTTGAACCCATGGGTTCGAATTCTACGATCTACCAAAAGGAGAGACATTCCCTCTGGCACCAATTCAAAAAATGAGTTTGCAATATATATATATATACACATATATAGATATATATATATATATATATATGTGCTCTATAATGTATTATGGGAATATAAAGAAGGGCACTACCACCGAGCAGTTCTCCCCCTCTATTTACTCTACACCTGAATGTCATGTGACTTAGCTAGTACCCACTCCTATTCATTGAGTTACTACTACCCAACCTCTATGCCTAGCTTAGTTCCTGCATCCACCACTGCACTGCCACCTGTTTGTGGCTCATGACTGCATGATACCAGCTGCGCCTGGTTACTACCACTGCCGCTCCCGCTCAGCAGGACGGATTTTAAATTTTAGGTGGGCATATTATATATTCCCGCCAGATAATATACACAGAGCTCTTTTCCAAAACACGATCTACAAACTTAGCATTGGTATTGCAACCTCATTTTTAGATCGGCGCTTATGGCGTTTTGAAAAAGAGCTCTTCATATATATTACATGCTAGGTTATTATACACACTCACACTTGAGTGGTGTTAAACTATGCATGCTGCAATACAGAATCCAAGCTATTTCGAAGCAGTACAACACCCGGGCAATATCCCGAGTAAAGGCAAAGCCTTTGTCTGCGAAGGTGCCATACCCCACGCCCTCCCCCTGTGAGACATAAAACCCGCCGGCTCGACATCTTATGTGTCACCCCCCCCCCCCCCCGGGCTGCCTTTCCTAATGGGACCGGGGATAACGCTGCAATCACTAGGGTTCGCGAGCGAGGGCATGGGTCTTTAAAGGTTTCCCTGGGATGGTGTGTCGCAAAGCAGCAACCTCCTTGATTGTCGGAGTAACGCGACGCCGGCGACTCCCGAGGAGGTACAGTGATACGCTGAGAGGTCTGCACATGCTGATAATGGAACTTCCGGTGGGAAATAAAACTGGTGTATGGATTTTGTTTGCCTTTAGTTCTTATGATTGAGAGCGTGTATATATGGTATTGTGCACTTGGTGTTAGTACCCGCATCGTCATAAAGAGCGCGCTGTGGGGAATGGATCGATAACTGGCGATACGAGATAAGGATTCTGATTATATCATATGATAAGGATGTTCTATGGCGAGAGATTTCAGATTAGGTAATGGGTTGGTGGTAGTTCCAGTACTGTTGGAGTATTCATTTGATATTCAAATTAAAGCTCACATCATTGTTTCAGCCCGATATTGGATCCTATTGAATTATGAGGATGTATATATGGATGTATACATATATATATATATATATATATATATATATATACATATATATATATAAATATTGATTGCATTGTTCAAATCGCATATGCAATGCCTCACTCCATGCCACGCTTGAAACCCGGCCGCCACAGCAGTGCCATTCCCCAACGACACGCACTGTCTTGATGCATTTTTCACCAGACAAGATGGCCAAATGAGTTGAGCGCCCGTCTCCCGTTTTGGTAGATTGTCGGATTCTAACCTACAGGTTTTGAACCCTGGTCAAGTTGGTCCAATGCCGTAAGCATGTATTATTGTGACTTCCTAGCTAGGAGCTCCTGCATTACCAGGATAGACAATGACTGGTTGGCTAAATGCCAGGATAATGTGACTGACTGGGATACCATGCCATGGTACTATTGGCTTTGTTTCCCAGTAGGGTAGCACTACAAAGTTATGGACTGGCACAAGTCAATACCCATCGTGATATAACCTTAGATGTAGCCAGGATGTAAAACCCCAACAACAAACCAATCTTGGTGTTTTCACACAACTCCAAACGCTGTATGTTGGCACTTCCCAGTGAGCGTGAAAAGTGGTCACCTCCCGTTTTGTCCACCCACCCTCCCTCTACTTGTACTTTACATTTTTAAGATGTGTTGCTTCTTACGCTGGGCCCAGATGGATCTGTCAAACTGTTTTGTCTATGAACTTTCTTTTCATACCTGACCTTCCGCCTTGAATCGTTCCTTATCCAAGCAGAAATGTCATTAGGGCCGTAATCGATTAACACGACCCGGGCGACTCGGGTCACCCGAGTCGTCAGAATTTCAAATCGAACACCGTGAGTGGAGTTGAGAAATACACGCGCCTTGTGCAAAACGATTCAACCCCAGTAACCCACCTCTTGGCTGGGGTTTGCTAGGAGCGATGATGTCACATCTGTGCTGGTACCTGTAGGATAACAGCTACCGGTACACCTCCTAGGTGTTGTTTTAATGCTTTTCTTTTAATAACCCAGATGTTCAGCTTCTACAATCATAAAATACTTGAAATCCTATTTGTTGTACTTCTATCGGTTATTGAACAAACAAATTAAATTTCAGATTAAGCCACCATTTTGTCCACCCCAAGCGTATTCGTTTATTCAACCTGAGTCTGTTGGATGTGGCCATGCGCCAAAAAGTGGATTGGGTGATCTGAGTTGATTAATCAATTACGCCCTGGATTCTGCTATTTTTATTGGACTAATGAATAGGCTCCTGCTGGTCCTTTCAATTAGCCTGACACTTGCCATGTCACGAAGCAGCATGGTAGCAAAGTGGACCATTGTTACTGGCTAATCCACCCTTCGCCCCAGCCCCCGATGGAGGTTTATGTTAGCCGTCTGCACAGTCGACAATCAAGATCTTCTCCTAGACTATTGGATATCAAAATGTTAATGACATAACAGATTTAATGAAGCATCAGTGTGACATTCATTACCGCATTCCCGAAACGGTGTTAGTTGCCACTCCATCATAATAGGCATTCATTGGAGTTATTTAGGGCGGCCTAACTGAGATACCATGCAGGTAGTACAATGGGTTAATATCCTTGGCAGTGCCAATCTAGGGACACTGAATCCCCGATATGTATTTAGAGGAAAACGCTACGAAACAACAACAATTTTAATTGGTGAACAGCTTTGATTTGACCGCTGAAATGATGGATATTTTGCTAGATTTCAATACTCCATGATCACCTTGATTTCAATACTCCATGATCACCTTGAAGCAAAATGGGGTCCTCTATCCCTTTGAACATCATGACTGGGGCAGCTCATTGAGATATACCATGATACTATTCTCTTTCAATTAATAACACATGTGGTGTTCTCCGTGCCAGAGTGGTTAGAGTGTCTGACTTTTCTGTAGGTCAGACTCCTAATCTGAAGGCCAGTGGTTTGGTTATCAATGCCATCACCTCTCTCAATTTGGATTTCCACGAATGTTTATAACTTACAGCATCATCATATGCCAGTTCCTCTCAGACGATCTCTATGTGGTGTAGGAGGCTAGAAGTGCAGGCTAGGGATTTCTATCAAACAACTGTCTAATGGTGAAAACAAGTCTATTCAGACTTGTTCATGATGGGCACTATCAATCTTCAATAAAAGAGAAAGGAAAAAAAAAATAAAGACAAACAAGAAATGTATAATCTGGGATATTTAGCAATACAACAATGTCCAAATCAGGTACCAACCATTTACTACCAGATGTTAAGGGACAGATGCATTTCCAATAAATTAACACCATCTCGAAAAAAACAAAAACATTATTACTGAAGATGTGAAATGGACAGTGTCCCACACAGCTATTAATCTAGTTTTCTAAGAATGATGTATTGTGTACACTATCATTATATTTAAGAAGATGTTAGATATATATAAATTACTGTGATTTTGTTCAACTGCAAGACCGCTGAAAATAATTTAATTTTACTCACTGGATAAAGATCAGAAAGAAATATAGCTGCCATGCGATGCTTTCGCTGAGCACCTTTCTACATACCAGTGCAAGGTAATGTAATGTTCAGGTAAATGACTTCATGGGCCGAAATGTATATTATTCTAAGTCGCTGCAAGGTACATATGGCTGATCGAACTAGCTGCAGTCAGCTAGTAATGAAGATCTGGTACTTCCGGTTGTAGAAACATGTGACATGTGTTTACGATATCCATTATGCAATTGACTCAAATGCCTTTTACAGTCTACACAATAATACCTTGATTCACATGGCAATTCTGTTCCATAGCGATAACATAACAGCTGTGCTATCATTTTTGGGATAAACACACCCAACAGAACACATGCTTTTTCGTGGCCTCAAGCTACATAATGGGGCTGTCACACTACGACGTTTCTGCCGGCGTGCCGGCAACGCGCAAAATATTTGCAACCAGTCAACGGGTTTCGACGTGTTGTTAACGCGTCCGTAACGCCCCCTCCAACCCGTCGGCGCGCGTCGAAAGTTTTGTGCAAGCACAAAACGATCGGCGCGCCCCGACGCACGCCGACGTGTCCATCCACACGTTGCTATCAGTCAACGTTTATCGACGCGCCGCTAACGCGCCGCTAACGCGTCCCGACATGTGCCGGCGTTTCGCCCAAAAAGGCGACACGTCGGCACGCGTCGACGCGCGTTGGTGAGAAACGTCGTAGTGTGACAGCCCCATTAGATTGGCTCTTGGTATTTTACATGCTGGCAACCTCAAAGGTCATAGTAGGACGGATTTGAGAAAAATGGGGAAGGTTGAATTAAATATATTTGCATTTTGTTGTTGGTACACTAGTTGTTTAAGCAGAGGAAATTTCAATTGTGGATGATTGGGCTTCCTCATTCCACCGCTCCATGCTTTGTCCTAATAATTGGACAATGACACAGCAAGTAGTATAACGTTGGTTTTAATCAGGCAATCATGAGTACACTTTGATCACAGAAAATCAAATGCAAATAGCAACATGTTGAAACATAGTGAGGTCAGTAAGCTTTTTAACCCTATCCCTTAACCTTAACGTAGAGGTGGGTGGGTGGCAATTTAAGGGTTAGCGTCAGCATTAGTGTATGCTGTGACTCCTTGTTCTTCGATATCGCTGCTTTGAAGGGTATCCATGTCTTGAGTCGGGTCTTGACCTAGATCAGCCTTGTTATCACTTGTGCAATTAGTGTTATCAGCTCCCTTCTCGCCTTTATCGCGATTGTCCTCGTTAACTGTTTCTATTTCAGCGACTTATTCATGTTCCACAGTTTGTTCTCCTTCGTGGTCGCTAATTAAAGATCTGGTTTACTTTCTCTTGCAGCAGTTGCTCTTTCCTGTGCACATTTTTTATTCATACACAGTTTTTCTGGGTGTACATTAGCCTTCTTCGTCTTCTGTGCACACCAGGCATATAGGTGACACTTTCTGTCCGGCTGGATGCCATGCGAGGTAGCAAAGGTACACTGCCCCCAGTTGTATTCTTTGCAGGGCCTCCCATCAGTCTCCCTATCGTACTCCACTTTGGCATAATCACCGATGATCTTCTGTTCTTGTATGGCAGTGGATGTCGTTTGTTGTTCCACACGCTTACCCACCCTGAGGGCCTGTTTTGTTTTTTCCAAGCCCGTACCCACCGAGCATACATCTCTCTGTACATCTTTGATTGCATACTTGTCCGTCCATTCTGCTGGCAAGCGGCCGTCCAATATCATGGTAAACACCGTTTCTGACCACTGCCTGCACGTGTGCCAGTCTAATGCGCAGGCCATCGTTGCCAACTGATGTAAGTGTCCTAGTACATTCTCAGTCCAGGCTGTCAGAAGTTTCATATCTTTTGCCATCCTGCAGAGAGCAGCAAAATACTCGGCCCAGGTGGCCTCCTCCATAGCTATCTTCTCGTTTTTGTTCCCACAAATCACATAGCGGTGGGGTGCTAACACTGAATTACCTTTCTTTTTCAGTATTGATGATCCTGCCGCCTCTAGGAGCTCGTTTACGGCATCTGTCCTCCTATCGTCACGACCGTCCAAGATGATTGGCCTTTGTACTTTTGTCAGAGCTGTAGCTATACCGCCTTGGAGTATCGTCTCTTTGCTCCTCCGTTCTTCTCGATCCTCGTTCGTTCTGACGTCGATCGCTTGGACTCGACTCTCCGTAGCGTGGGGATCGGCTTGACGATGGCGAGCGGTATCACATGCCAACCTGACGCCGTCTAGCAGAGCGCCAAGGCGGGATATCAGATGTGTCAGCTCTCCTCGCAGATTCGCCATGTGTGGGGCTCCGAGGCAATGTCGATCGTCGGCTCCTCGTTCGTTTTGCCCGGTTTATGATTCCGTCGATGTTGACGGTCATAGAGACATCGTCCACCGGCCGCTTGTTTTTTGCTTTCGGCTTTTTTGGGACTGCTTCAGGTTTCTTGGGAGTAGCATCGGCACTTCGCTTCGCTGTTCGCTTTGAGGGCAGCATATCGGGGTGTGTCAGTCCAATTTAAGTCTTAGTCAGCGTCCTCCTGTGCTCATCCAGAAGTGAGCTGCTAGCCGCCAAACCCGGCCTTATATAGGCAGGGACAGCGATTTAGTTCAGGAATTCAACATAGGTGTCAGGTCAGTATCATTAGTTCAGTAATGAGGTTTCATATCTTAAAGTGATCATAGATAGTGCTAGTGTCCAATGCACAGGGCAGTGTCCCCGGTTACCGATAGGTGGCAGCATCGGGCTGCTTTAACGTTAAGGCTATGGCTGTGTCTTAGTGTCCAATTACCCGTGTTTCGAACATCACAAACAATGCTGAGTGCCTGGCTAGGAAGTGACAAGTGTCAATTTCTAACTCATTGGTTTGACTCAACCAACATGGGAGATGGACGCTCTATCTCATTCGGCCATCTCGATAAGAGACAACATAACAGAAGTATGTTGGTTGAGATTGATACCTCTAGCTGACCAACAATCTAGCTCATTTTTTCGTCAACATTTCCGATGATAGTGAGGGTGATACTAGTGCTCACGCCAGCTCGGCAGAGACTTGTGACATTTTGCCTACCTGAGTACAAACCCAAGTTGCCCAGGCCGCTGCGGTTCCCAGCATCTGGGGCGAGAGGTAGCGTTTTCGGCTTAAACATTACAGACCATCCGTTATATAATAGTTATATAATATATTCTATATAGCACGATTCTTTCAGGTACTAATGCAGACATGCACTCTCTTGGAGCTCTTCCCATCCCGACAGAGGAATGGAAAATATATTTGTAGATGGAGTGCATCTATCTCCAGGCTTTCGGATATATATGTATGGGTAGTAGAAAATACAGTAGCATTATAATGTTAGTCCACAAGTCAATACCCATCGTCATACGTCCTGATATGACTTTAGATGTTGCTAGGACGTAAAACAACAACAAACAAACAACAAACCCATCGTCATATGGCCTTAGAAGTTATCAGGTTGTAACACTCCAAGAATCAAAGCAAACACACCAGTATATCATGCATTTAACCCACATTGTTGCGTCATGAAAGGTGAAGCCCATAACATATCCATCCACACAGGTAGCATAGCCAGTTCATGAACATTGGGCATGTAATTAACAATGGCTGTGAAGTGTCAGAAGATACCTTGCATCTGATTCACTGTTACACCTAGCAAACAATATACTCAAGCAGTCATTATATCTCAACCTGAGGGGCCTGGCTCTGCTCAAGTGAGCTAACAGTTCGCTTTATATTAGGTGCAACAATATAATATTTCCACTCGACATTGTCCCCCAGGGATAGCAATGAAGCATGTTTGTTTGTGTGTGGATATGATCTTCTCTAGAATGAATTATCTTCGAAACTCTCCCCTAACCCCTCTATTGGAAACCTGAAGGAGTATATATTGTGGATGCTTCCTGGAAAATGTGGAGTTTAAAAACTATCTATTTGGAGAATCCAGATTAATATTCCAAACCTAGCAGTCCTCTCCATGTAATTAAGGATCTACAATCTGATGACAGTATCATATTTTCGAAACCAACATGCTCCCCTAAACTTGATGATACACTTATTGTTAGGGAAAGGGTATCCTGCTGTAGGATGTAGTATTGCATAGAAATAATAGGCAGTCACATGAATAGAATAATGTCCTGGTGTAGCATAGGGTGTACCCATCATCGAAATATGAACAGCAACATTATTATATCCAGATTGTCACATCCAACACCTCTAAAGGTAATGCTTAAACATTAAAATTACCTCACTAGAAAAGAAAGTAGATTAATGCAATTCTTGTCATGAATCTATATAAAAATAAGTAGCATTGGTTCAAACAATTCACACTATGCTATTCTAAATAAATCTCTAAAAACATAGTCTATGCCAATGTTGACTCCTGTGGATGTCGTTTTGTTAGAACAACAGGGACGCTGCTTAATCAGGTGAACTACTATGGGATGTCCTCTGTATTAATACACACTCATGTAGGCTGAAGGACTTCCTGAGCAGCTGAAATTTGATATTAATGTTCGAGTCCATTCATTGTCAGGATTACCAGGTTCAGGTGAGATGGCAGAAGTGGGTATCTGGGTGAGCTCTGATTTGTGCGTCAACACATCCTCTATATTCTGCACGCATGCGTATGGATCATGTGACATTGGCATGATCTTGATAGCCGTAGGATGCAACAACAATGTTACAGACACGCACACAATGTTGCGCTACATTTCTCTACACACAATGACTCAATCCTGTGAAGATATATTTTTCTAGATTGTTTACAGCTTAAGTATTGAGTTTCTCATTGATATATTTATAGCAGATATTATGGTTAAATGTACCTGGATTCATGCAGCATACCTGTGGGACATTTAAATGAGCGATCAAATATAACCTCTTCCCATAATCAGCGAAATATCAATATTGCAATAGCTAAATAAAGGTATTGTGGATTCAACTTAATATAAACCTTCCCATCACTAACCTGAATAGTGATGCCCAAACTGGAAACGTGATTATAATTCTGCTAGATACACTTTCCAACATGCAAGATGAAGAATAGAGAGGGCAGGATAATTCTTCCATTCTCGAAATGCTCAATAAGCACCCAATATAAAACGGCTTGCTTTGGCCGTCTCGATTAGTGATGTTCACATGGCACATTGTGACAGACCGTCTGATAATAGAAACAATCTCCGTGCTGGTGTGTCATTTCATGGCAGCTTGGTTACTGATGGGAAGCATATGGGGCTAGTCGATACACTTGTATTGCTCAGAAAAAGAAATGGTGATGGTAATATAGGTAAACACATATCATCATCATCATGCTGTCGGTCGTGATGCGACAAAGACTGCTTTCATTACTTGACTGCCGCTCTCCATTTAGCTCTCTGCTGTGAGAGTTGCATCCATGAGTCGGTCTTAAACATTTCATGAAAGCTGCCTGCAAAAGTGTTGAAGTGCTGCTGCCTTTTGCAAGTTACCAGCGGCACTCTCTCGGGGAGCAAATAGAGGTTTCACACCGGCAAGAACATGTCAAGCCAGGCGCAACACTATTTGTCCTTGCAGTGGCTGGTCGGGAGATGTTGGGAGTTCCATACATCAACTGCCCTTAAAGCTGCCACAGTGACATGGTTTTCTCTTTAGGGTTTGCTCCCTTAGCCTTCGGTTCTGTCAAGAACCTGTACCACAAGGCAATGGTTTACAGCTCTGCAATGCAGGGGCATCAAACTCCCTGAGGTATTGCTATACCTGCAATACCTGAAAACACATATGGTGTGGGGAAATATGATCATAATCCCAAGAAAGAAATAGCGAGTGGGGGCGCCACCAGTCTCCAAGTGGAGGAGCTGGGCAGTTCAATGAATCCTCCCTACCGATTGAATCGTATTATAATAGCATCAATATTTGCATATTTAGTATACATCTCATATATCCAAGCTAGGTATGGATATATACATCCAAATTGTGCGCCTTCTCCTTCAAACATATCGTCCAAGATTCACCCATATTCCACAATATCCACTTAATGTGCTCCAAAGCTACCCCTTCTTCTGTTATCACTTATAGATATGTTATTTCCAATTCTCCATATTATTCTTAAATTCAAGCACATGAGCCAATCTTCAATAATATCCCAGAGGATTCAGCTAATGTACGCTAAATAGGACCATATTTCTGTCATCAGTTATGGATATCTTTTTCCCAATTATGCACGATATTCTTCAGTTCAAGCACATCATTCAAGAATAAACCAAATCCCTGAGTATTCCACTATCATGGTCTAAATATATCCCTTCTTCTGCTATCAGTTCTGGATATCTTTATCCTAATTCGTCACCTTATCCTAGAGTTCAAGCATATCATTCAAGATTTAACAATATCCCTGAGTAATCAACCAGTGCGCTATAAATATAACCATTATTCTGCCATCAGATATGGACATCCCATAATGGTCTAAATATACCCATCCGCTAGGATTGACTAAATAAAACACTTCTTCTGCGATCAGTTATGGATATCTTAATCCAAATTATCCATCCTATCCGTCAGTTCAAGCATACCATCCAAGATTAATCGAGATCCCTGAATATGCAGCGATGGTGCTCTAAGTCTAAATAGAGCCCTTCTGCCTTCACTTCCTGATATGATATGGGCCGCTCCCTTTGTCGGTGATGCACAAGGGTACTAGTATATGGCTCCCTGGTACAGTGTAGGTCGGACTTTATGGAACAACCATTGACCTCTGACTGTTCTACATGGTGCCGCCATGCATACCCCGCTGTTGTATTTGTGCATAACAAAGCCAATTTATTGCCTTTTGGTTCAACAATGGATGATGTCCGGATTAGTATATATAGTACTATGCTGTGCACTTTAGCATCCATACCGTATCCAATGGCATGGTTGATGCGCTGCACTAGGATGCACGTCAAGTATTAATAATATGCACGCGTTGTATAATTTACCATGTGAAATTTGCTCTCCGAGGCAGTAAAAGCATGCCATTATGTGTTAGATGCGTATTGAATACTTGCTAGTGACGTCAGAATTCACATGCTTTTTGTACGTATTTTTGAGTTATTTCTTTTAATGGAAAGTGACATGATATAATTGTGGTAGACCACGATGTCCACCATACCAGAGTCTTTCACTCTGCCAGGCACACATGGAAGAACGCCAAGATTTAGTGACAGTATGCTTCCACTGGTTTATTACAAATCACATCTGCTCTCCGTGGCGCCAACAGTCAAGTGACCCACCCTCTAACTCGCGAGGTTGCACATCACTTCTATAGGTGGGAGGTGGGTGTGCTAGCCACATGCAGTAGAGGGCAGCCCAGTCAGGACCCTGCCCGGTGGCTAGCGTACCACCACCTAGCACAGTTCAATCTAACTGCATAGTGGCATAGTGTCTGCTGCTACTGTGTGGTAGACTACTACATAATCTTAGCATTTTTGTTACCCCAACAGTAAGCACGGCCAGTTATTTGCCTACAACCAGGATTTGACATTGATTTTCTATGGAATGACCCGAAGAGGGAGGGTAAGTTTTGACCAGGTTTATTGAGAAGAGACAGCGACACGCAGGTCAATTATAATAGAATAAAACAAAACGATAGAATATAATAGTGGGGTGATTGGGTGGGAAAATATGTGCACAGTGTTGCCTCCACTAGAAGTGTGAAACAAGGCCTGCGGTAGGAAAGCTGTATAAACCCGGTACCCAATATGGCGGATAGAAAGTTGATTCATATGTATTTTTCTACGCATATGTAATTTTCTACAATTCAATGCTCAATGGCCAGGCATATCTGTGTTGGCGGGTTGGGGTGGCACATGCGAGTTCCTGCCGAATCGAACACATTTAAATCAGTATATTTTCATAAGTAAACAACGCAGGTCTTGTAAAAAAAAAAAAAAGACTATATAAAATGAAACCGGTTTGATGTCCGACCTCGATAAGTGGAGAGAAACCAGTAGATTTCGCACCGAAGCTTGGTCCCAGCAGTGTAAGCTCTTTACAGGGTAGAATCTATGCTACTGCTGTGAACTCATTAAGGTATAAGTGATTTCTGATTAAAGTAAAGTGGGTTATCTCGTGGGTCTGATGGAAATGGGAAATAAGGCAGCTAGAGGCGCAAGATGGATCCCACTCTTCTTGCCATTCAGGGATACTGCGATTACCTAGATTAGCATCCCTGGAATTGCAAGCCTTCTACATGGTTGACATCCATAATTTGTTCATTGCTTAGAAGTACATTATCGCAATCCATGTATATATTTACATATCTACTATATCATTTATGTATGTGGTTATAAATAGCGGCAGACCCCTTCAGGTTTCTCTATTTGGATCTTAACATCCATGATATTCGCTGCAGAGTGGTTAATCTCTCCTTCTCACCTTCTCCACACTGTGAGCCAACGGTCATTCTGCTCACTTACAAACTTAGACAAGGTATGTTAAGCAACCATAGCGTATGTACCTTCTAAAGGGGCTGTCACACTACGACGTATGAGGTTAGCGTATGCCGACGTATGCAATTTTCTACCAACACGTCGGCATATGGTGTCATAGGTTACGTATACATTGGTCATAGGTTACATATACATTGGGTGTATGTTGAGTACACTAGGGATACGGTGTCATAGGTCACTAGAAAAATGTATGTGCATGTTCAAAATTGTCAAGGTATGTTGCCTGTCCTGATATGACCATAGCTGTTGCTAGGATGTAAAACAACAACAAACAAAATGTATATCGCCATATGGCTCATATGCATCTCATATGCTCGGCTAACACTCGGCGTATATCAGAGTATGTTATGCACACATTAGGGTAGGTCCGTATAGGTTGGAACACGTTAGCCGTATATTGAACCGGCACCCTCCGCTTATCTCTGGCGTATATACCATACTCACAATATTTTGTAAAAGGGCTGTTACACTACGACATATAGCCTTAGCATATGCCAACATATGTGATTTTCGACCAACACGTTGGTGTACGGCGTCATATGTTGCGTATACATTGGGCGTACATCACATATTTTCTGGATATGGCGTTATACGTCGGCATGCGTCGAGGCTCCAAAACTATTTTTGTGCATGTTCAAAATTGTCAACGTGTGTCGACATGTGGATCATATGTTCCTCATATGCTCCGGGTATGTTCGGGTGTATGTTAGGGGTACATCAGCATACGTTAGGAGCATGTTAGTGATACGTTGGGTTGCGTTACTCATATGCTGGACCTGTCACCTCCAACCATCAAAATACATCCCAATACGCCGAGTATACGTTGTCATATGCTTTGCATATGTCGATATCCAGTAGGGATACGGTAGACATATGCCAGCCATACGCTGTGTGTATGCTTCATACGTTGTTGGGACACCCCGCGGTGCAAAAAGTTTGCAGTATGCTGACCTACTTTGATTTTCAAATAATGTTGACACTTTATGCACATGCCGCCGCCATATATCATAGTGTGACAGGGCCTTAAGGTATTCTGATCATGGGAACAGTGTTGTAGTGGTGAAGAAAAAGTTAAATATTGGACCTAGGACACGAGGCAATCCGATAACTCTTGCCATCCCGAGGATTGGATGCGAACCACTACGCTGCCTCGGCTCCCTAAATCCATCATCCTATACGGTTGTGTCCATCGACGTGGTTATCTATCAGCCTTTTTAACCAGAGAAGTCAGTGCATACTATTACACCTCTGATAATCAGCAAAATACATTCAACTGAAATCTACGGCAGAAGCTGTAATGTAGTGTATTGTGGAAATGTAACTTACTCTGATTAGGTGCATTCTAAATAGCCGCTAATTGAGGAGACAGAAACATGATATTACTAGATAACCAGATAGTTCTGCATATATAAAACACATTGAATTATTCTTAATGCAAGTTTTGTAGCACTGATGCCTGTGTGCAGTGGAATACAGGTAGGACTAGCTTAAGGGTTTACCGTGCCTCAGCAGAAACATAACAACACACACGAAAAATAACAGCACCACACACGAAAAATAACAGCACCACACAAGAAAAACAACAGCACCACACAAGAAAAACAACAGCACAACAAAAGGAAAACAACAGCCCCACACAAGAAAAACAACATCACCACACAAGAAAACCAACATCACCACACAAGAAAAACAACAGCACCACACACGAAAAACAACAGCACCACACAAGAAAAACAACAGTACCACACAAGAAAAACAACAGCACAACAAAAGAAAAACAACAGCACCACACAGGAACAACAACATCACCCCACAAGAAAAACAACAGCCCCACACAAGAAAAACAACAGCAACCACCATTTAATCCATGCCCTACATATGTAGAACACGGCAATAAAACAGATGAAGGGAGCATAGGGCAGGCAGAAGATAGGGCTACTCAAATGCCCAAACTTATGTAGAACACTACACTAAGACAGCTGCAAACATCATCAAGATCACATAATAGATTAGATTTACGGGCATTCAAATTCCCAAACTATTATAGATAGCTACAACAGAACACCACCAAGCCACATCGAAAAGACAGGGTAGGTTGATGATCTGGGCATTGAAATACACTAAAGGTTTATACCACTACAATATAATATAGGATGCAACATGTACTCTGTATGGTATAGGCATGACCAGCCACGCTTGTCTGGAGGTGCTAGTGTCCAGATGCAGCTGGTATCATTGAAGTCATGTGAATAATGAAGGTTCTATCACGGTGGCCAACATCCACGTGTGCATGACACCGGTGTGTGAGAGGCAGGAACTGACTCACATTGGTCGTAATGCTCGCATTGCGTTTGATTTGTGGTGAGGGAGGAGGACCCCCCCTCCCTCTCCCTTCCCCCTCCCAGCGACCGTTGGGTCGCTGACATAGCACCCCCCCTCCCTTGGCCCTTATAACTGTCCGCCCTGGCTGCTCCTAGCCACTCACCTCCACTCACCCTCCTGGCACGGACCCCATTTTCTACTTTGGCTCCACTCTGCCTCCATGCCTCCACGCCTCCACTCTCGCCCCCGGGACCTACCACGCAGATATGCCCGCAGACGAGGACTGGGCCGCCCCGCCGGCAGCCGAGGAGCCCGTCGGGGGAGGAGCGCCTCACCCGCCTCACCCGATGCCGCCTCCGCGACCTTGTCCACCCCCAGCCTCAAATCAGAGGCCACCTAGTGGGCCACCTCAGTGGACGCCAGGATGGACGCCCCTCACCGCGCTTGTGGAGGCGATCACACTTGCGCCTCCACAGACACCCGCCCCGGCCCCGCCGAGGCGCAGAACACTACCCGGCGAAAAGGTATCCCAGCAGGGTACATAATTCCCCACGACCTCATCAAGAGGGGGCCGGAGGGGAAGGCACTAAAAAGGGACGAAGCGTCCATGGAGGAGTACAACCTCGCCCTCCGGATGCTGGAGTCTCATCCAGCTTTCCCCTCCGATTCCATCCCGGGCCTCCTCCACCACAACCTAAGGGTGCAACGGGACTGTGTGACGCATCCATGGCCGACCGGCCGATGGTACTCGGAAGCATGGATCGCAGACGGCCGGCCTTCGGACGGCTGGCATGACCCAGTCGCTATTAACTCACTGCGGTTGGACATCATAACCGCCCCCGCGACTGCACAGGGAGCACGTCGCCAGGAGGCGGCACGCCTGCGCATACTGTGCCAATGTCTGCCGTATCCAGTGAGGCGGTCTGCCTTACTAAGCGCACCCGGGAGCGCGCCTCAGCCGCCCCCACCATCACCTCGCCGGATTTTTAGTCCAGCGGCGGCCATTCACGGCTCGGGCCCGGGCCCCACCCCCCTCCAGCCCGGCCAACATCCCGCATGGAGGACCCTCCCCCAACCGCGGCCCGCCGCGCCCCCCCTCCCCCCCCCACACCTGCCGCCGCCCATAACGCCCAGCTCCCGGACCCCTCCCTAGGCGACCGGAAGTCGCCCGCCGAGCAGCTCGCCACCCTCCAGACCACAACGACCACCATGCCAACCGCCACCATCTCATCTCGCCGCCACCCCCTGCCGGCCGAGCAGCTCACCACAACCACCACCCTATCCGCCATCCCCTCACATCTGACCGCAGCGCTTGCCACACCCGCCGCAGCCCTCACATCTCAGCCGCTGCCCTCCCCCCCACCCCCAATAGGCGCGCCGCCGTCTCTCACATCTCTGCCGCCCCTCACATCTCTGCCGCCCCTCACATCTCTGACACCGCCAGCACCACCCCTCACATCTCTGCTGCCCACGTCTCTGCCGCCGCCAGCACTGCTGACGGCCACCGCCACCCCCCTGCCAACGCTCCCACCGCCCCCGCGGCCCTTCTCCCGGCAACACTGCCGCCACCTCTGACCCTCGCCCCTGCCCCCACCGCCCCCGCACCCGCCGCCTCCGCGGCCCCCGCCCCGGCGACACTGCCTACCTCATCCACCTTCCCGGCCTCTGCCCCCCCCCGGGCCCACCTCACTCTCGCCTCCCCCTCCCCCCCTCCCCCCCACAAATGTTACCTCCCCCTCTCCCGCCCCTGCCACACTTCCTCCCCCCCCAGTGCCGAGGTAGTCAACCCAGGTGTCCAAGACACCCCCCCCCCACCCCCTCCTGCGGTCCCACCCCCATAGCTTACCACCCCACCCTCCTATCCATATTGCCCCACCTATCGGGCGCCGCCTGGAGCCGCCACCCAACCTTCTCCCGGGCCTACCACACCCTCCGCGCTGCGGGCCTCCCTAATTTTTTGGCCGCCCGCATCCCCCTCCCCTCAGGCCTCCACATCCCCGCCTGGTGCCTGTTAGTTGTCGACCTCCTGGAGTTTGGTTTTCCTGCAAATTACTCTGCTAGCACCCCTCCCCGCCCCACCTACACCAACCACCGGGAGGCCCCGGAGCACCATGTCCACCTCCAGGACTTCATAGCCACCGAGCTCGCACACGGCGCCCTTGCAGGCCCCTTCCATGCCCCCCCCCCCCCCCTTCACCCCCTGGGCCCAGGTCTCCCCCATGATGACCCGCCCCAAATCCGACCCCGGTAAGAGGCGGGTCATCGTCGACCTATACTACCCTCCTGGCGGCAGCGTTAATGCCGGGATACCCCACCGCGAGTACCTGGGTAGGGACCACGCCTACAGGCTCCCCTCCGATGACTTATCGGAGAGGGCACCGGGGCCTACACCTGGACCGCGGACATATCCAGGGCCTACCGCCAGCTCCGGGCTGACCCCCTCTCATGCCCCTTATATGGGATCGTCTTTGAGGGGGCCACCTACGTTGACCTCGCCCTCCCCTTTGGCTGCCGCTCCTCGGGCGCCGCCTGCGTGAGGGAGACTGCTGCAGTGTCTTGGATCCTCCGGCGCGAGGGCTTCCATGCCCTCATCTACGTCGATGACTTTGTCGGGTGTGAACTCACCTACCTGAGGGCCCGCCAGGTCTTCGACGGCTTCATCGCCCTCGTCGGCGCCCTCGGCCTGGAGGTCGCCTCAGGAAAGTGCCACCCCCCGGCAGTGCGGGTATCCTGGCTGGGCTTCGCCATCGGTAGCGAAGCCATGACCATCCGCATCGCCCCCGACAAAGTCGACGAGCTCGTCGCCGACTGCGAGGCCCGAGTCGCCCAGCCCACCCTCGGGCGCCAGAAGCTCCAAAGCATCCTTGGCCGCCTCAACCACGTTGGCAGCTGCATTCTTCCCGAGAGGAAATTCATAGCCCGTCTCCTCGTGGCCCTGCGCATCTGCCACGGGTTCGCCACCATCACCCTCGGGGATGATGCCCTCCGGGACCTCTCCTGGTTTGTGGCCTACGGGCGCGCCTCCAATGGCCTCTACCTCCTCTGCGTGCCCAGGGTCGGAGGATCGTCATAGAGTGCGACTCCTGCCTCACCGCTCGCGCTACTACACCTGAGGGTACTCCGAGGCATTCCGGGCCCGCTTCCCGACCATCCACAAGCTTGAGGCGGTCAATCTGGTTGTCGCGCTCCGCACCCTCCTCCCAGCTGACGTCGCGGGACCTGCATCCAGGAGCTCTGGCTAATGGCCGCCGAGGCCTGCTTCGAGCTCACCATCGTCCACAAGCCCGGCGCCGACCTCGTCCTCGCCGACACCCTCAGCCGCGCTCACCTCCCTGGACGCTGGGCGGGCATGGCCCGAGACGAGGTCGCCCGCCTCGGGCTCGTCCGCACCGACGCCAACCATGACGACTTCCCACACAACCCGGGCCTCTAACTGCAGGGTACCCCGCCTCAGAGGTCGCCACCGGCGACGGGCTGCCCGTCGCCGCCCTCAGCTCTTCCACCTGGAGGGCCCGGAGCTACGTCGAGTTCGCCTCGGGCCACCACTGGGACCCCCTCGCCCCGACGCCCTTCGATGTCGCCGCCTATACCGCCTCACTCTACACCCGCCCCATGGCGCCCGCCTCCGTCCGGAACGCCCTCTCCGGGGCGCGCTCCTGGCTGGAGGCGGCCGGGGGCGATCCCAGCGCCTTCGGCTCACGCCTCGCACGAGACGTGCGTAGTAGGGGCGAGCGGGCCTCCTGGCATGTAGCCCGCCCCGCCCCGCCGCTGACGCCCCCGCCCTCGCGGCCGTCGCCCACCACCTCGCCCTCGCCGGGCCCTCGGGCATCGTCCCTCGGGACGCCCTGCTCCTCGGGTACTACAGGATGCTACGGCAGTCCAGCCTCCTCTCCCCCAGCGCCGAGGTGTGGGTCGGCCCCCACACCATCACACGCGCTGATGTCGCCCCCGCCCCCGGGGACTGCGTGTCACCCTCCGCAGCTCAAAGACCACCGCGCTGCCCTCGGAGGCGGTGGCCCTCTTCATCCCTGCCTCACCAGGCCGCCCTCTCTGCCCTGTGGTGTCCTGGGCCGCCTCGTCGCCCTCGTGCCTGCCTCCGCCACCGAACCCGCCTTCATACTGCCCTTGGGCCGCCCCCTGGACCCTCAGACATACTGCCCTTGCGGTGCCCGCCCCCGTTGGGTACACCTCCACAGCCTCCGCCGGGGGGCGGCCCAGGCATGCCAATGCGCCGGCGTCCCCCTCAGGGATATCATGGAGCAGGGCACCTGGACCTCGGCTGCGGTCCACGCATACGTCCCCCGCATCGCCGCCTCAGGCGCCCCTCGAGCCCTCTCCTCTGTTTTGGTGGAGGGCTCTTCGGGGCGCCTCCCTCCCACCTGACTTTACTCCTTATTGACTTTCATCCATTGACATTGCTATATCTCACTGCACCCTATTGGCATTGATATATTATTATCCATTGACATTGCTATATCTGATTGCACCCTATTGACATTGCCATGTTATTATATCATCATTGACCTTCATTGAGTATTGTTCATCATTACTATTGTCTTAACATTGCTGCACTGTTCTTCTGAATAAAGTGCTTTTATTCCAACTCCTGCCTTTATCTAATCCTTCGTCATGTATCGGTCGTAATGCTTGCATTGCGTTTGATTTGTGGTGAGGGAGGAGGACCCATCCCTCTCCCTTCCCCCTCCCAGGATCATTGGATCGCTGACATAATACCCCCCCCCTCAATCAGCCCTTATAGCCGGCCGCCCTGGCTGCTTCTAGCCACTCGCCTCCACTCACCCTCCTGGCACGGACCCCATTTTCTCCACCCACCCATACTTACACTTTCTTTTTTCTACCTTATAGGGTGGAGGGCTCTTCGGGGTGCCTCCCTCCCACCTGACTTTACTTTCATCCGTTGAGATTGCTATATCTCACTGCACCCTATTGACATTGATATATTATTATCCATTGAACTTGCTATATCTGATTGCACCCTATTGACATTGCCATCTTATTATATCCTCATTGACCTTCATTGAGTATTGTTCATCATTACTATTGTCTTAACATTGCTGCACTGTTCTTCTGAATAAAGTGTTTTTATTCCAACTCCTGCCTTTATCTCCTCTTTCGTCATGTATCACAGTAGGATAATATATAATAACCAATATAGAGAAGAGAACTGATGTGTGATATTGTCCTTGTTTATATTCCCATACGAGCTTATAGAGCACATCAATATGTACATATGTCTTAGGGTCCCTCAGTGGTGTTCTCTGTGGCGGAGTGGTTAGAGTGTCTGACCTTTTTCTAGGTCAGATGCCTGATCTGAGGGTCGGCGGTTCGATTCCCCATGCCCCCCCCCCCCCACCTCTTCCAATTTGGATTTCCACTGCTGTGTATAACTTACTTATACCATAGCCGTTTTCACACGGGCCAGTTAATTCGAATCATAAAAATCTACTTGTATAGTTTGGGTTACATTTGGCGTGTGAACGTGCGGCTGAGGCGGTTTAGGGCTGATTTGAATCATATAATTAGGATTTTATAAACCACCTCTGTAGGGGGTTTATATGAACCAAATTTCATGATTTGACTTATATCGCCCGTGTGAACGCAACCGACTTACTTGAGGTGGATTAAGCAAGTCACACTATATAATATAATTTGGTCTATGAACCTGCTAGAGGTGCACATATATCTTGTTCATGATTTATTTTAAGGTTTTCACTGCCCAGCAGAAGTTTTGACCATTCCAAACCAATATGATTCAGTCCATACATATCTAGGTCGAACCCACGCTCTCTCGTGCCGACGTCGACTAACCGAAACTGGCGCTGGTTAGTATGGACTTGCTCATGCGCTGATATCGATTTCCGGCCCAAGTACTGCCCGTGTGAACGTGACACTAGTTCGGTTCATATTATCCGCCTTGTATAAAGGGGCGTAAACTTTTCCCGTGTGAACATGACTCTAGTCTATGTGGTGTGGGAGGTCCCTGGGAATCAGCTATCTGATTGGAAATCCTACTACCACCATCCACCACCGAGAGCACGTCCCACGAATCATACCTCTGCTCGAAAATCGATTGAGATAACTGGTGGAAGGACACAATGAAGAAGAAGGGCCCCTCAAAACATGCACAATATATAAAACAGGTGCAAGAACAATAAGCATAGGGAGAAGCCAGCGGTCTCGAAATACCCATAAATTACATATCGCCACAAGAACCCAGCTGTATACAGAATATGTGGCACGTCCTAGGATAAGGAAGATAGAGGGTAATATAAGTACCATGAGACAGCAGCGAACATCAAAAAACATAATATATGAGAGGTCATGTATCATAGACGCCCATGTCGAACTATGATCTGCATAGCTATTTTAATGTGCTTAAATAAAACATAGGAGGGATCCATTCCTGTTTTGGAAGTGGAGATTTCCCAAGAGTGGAAGAATATATATATATATACCTGTGGAACGAGTGGCACATGATGTTTGTTAACCTCTAATACTATAAATATTTTGTGATATAGCTACATATATATTCTGCAATATGCATCGTCTGAATATAAATAACAGACTAGTTGCATATGTCTTCTTGAGGATAATAATTTATTCATCAACCCGAATGTGTGTATATATTACTCAAGCAGACAATATGTAGGAATATAGCTCAGAGACACCTACGTTGGACCTGGAGATTTCCCAAGAGCGGAATGATATAGCGAGTATTGGAAATAGTGTCACATAATGGATGTACTTCTCTAATGCACATTAACATTTGTATTTATATATATATAGCTATGATGTAAAACGGTTTATGGGATTATAAAAACGCGGACGGGAATTAGTATGACTGTATATATGTTATTAGTATGTACTATGGAAATATATGTTATTATTCTGTGATACGCCTCATTGAACTCCACCCATGTAATGGAAGGCGCCGACACCAGGCTTCCTAGTCACTAACAGTGGCGCTACCGTGGCAGTCATACCAGATAATGATATGTTACTGGGTATGATGCACTGTCTGATTAAAAATAGCAGAATAATTAGATAGGTATTCCTGAACGAGAATAGTCTATTTCTCAAGCCGAATATTGGTTGTTTGTGTTTTGTGTCCTAGAAACATTTACAGTCATATCAGGAAGGGACCATCAATTCGTGCATGCGTGCATGCGTACATGCTTTATACTTTACTATATGTATACACATTAACAATGCTTTCTAATGTTTCTGGTTGGTGTACTTCTGATACCGATCATCACATACCAAACTAACTCAATATACTGACCCTCAGTCATTCTCTATATCCTGCCGACTCTGAGCCTTGATCAACTGACCCCAATGGTCACTCACGTGTCACTTTCAATGTTAGTGTTCGGGCCCAATTTTGATCCGCCTAATTACATATGCGTCGGTTGTTACTATGGCGTATATATATAATATATATATATATATTATATATATATATATATATATATATAGGAGCAGCTAAAAATAATAAACGAGACAAGAGAGGGTAAATGGATTGGCAACTTTATACATATATCTTGACCAATGGCTCGGAATACCCGTACCGGTAACAACAAATATAAATAAAAAACAAGCAAGTGGGGTGAGGCAGGCTCTTCGACGGCATATATATAGGCCAACGCAGGACCGAAGCACCGCCGGAGTGGGGTCGCAGCAAGGTGGCATGGTGCCAGTTAATCAATAGACCATTTCATAATAACATTGGTTGACATATTCAAATGGGCATAATGTATTTTATGCCTACCTATATTCGCATAATTCTGTATACGCCTTATAACTAGCAAATGCACCCTCCCCCCCCCCCCGCTTTTTGTTTTACTCGCATGGAAGAAAGAAAATGCATATTAATATATTGCCACAAGTAGCCGGGGGCCTACATACACTGACCCCCCCCCCCCCACACACACACACACTCTGGCCTGCAATGCAACACTCCGCAGTCTACTCCCCGCCCTGTATGCTCCGCTCCCCACCCCCCTCCCCCACCCCCATCCATCACGTCTCCAACCATCAACAACACCACGTGACCATCGCGCGACGCATTGCGTGACATACGGCGCGACGCAGAACACAATCCATCATGGTCAAGCGGAACAATTTGCCGTGCTGTCACGCCTGATTCGGTATCGCCGGGACTCATTGCGCGCATGCCTAGCGGGTTTCGGGGTGGGGTGGGGGTGGGCATACACTGCGACGCCCCCTGTTGGCCAAAGGTCCACACACTGGCATTCCACAGTCAGTCCCAGTGCGCGCCCTGCATTGTGGGTCAAATCCTGAACATGGATATATGCTTACGGATCCGTAAACATTAAGGATTTAGGTAGCGCATAAGGTAGGAAGGAGCGTTGCCAAAGAGTAGAGCTAGATATTGCACATACGGATACGATATATCAATATATTTGTCATGGCTTGACAAGGTGAGGGCGGCGGCAAGCCAGCTGGATTCTATGGAACTGGTGAGGATGTGACAAAAGAAACATGTCTGTGTTGTTGTATATGTAACAACAAACTACATAGTTTCAGTCAAGACCTATTGGGTATGTTATTAATATTATTTATATTATTAGGCAATTAAAAAGGCAGAGAAAATAAGTTTGGTTGAGCGAATTTTGCTTGGACTCAATTAGACGCTCCAATATTTAAAGTAAACATTCTGTGCGACTGAGCCAGATAGTGAGGATGAGCGCTATCACGTGACCCTATCCCATCGATACAGTAGCATAGTTTTAGAACAGTGGAGATGTTACCCAAGGCACTCAGGGCCTGGATACCAAGAAATAGTGAGTTCAAACTTAGCAGATAGCGCGTGGCCAGCAAATATAAACATAATAAAGTTACTGAGTAGGATATACAATAAACACATGTGCAAGTTAGTTAAGAAGGTAA
Organism: Branchipolynoe longqiensis; assembly: GCA_030323885.1. NCBI lineage: Eukaryota > Metazoa > Annelida > Polychaeta > Phyllodocida > Polynoidae > Branchipolynoe > Branchipolynoe longqiensis. Next base: position 87,302,500 of record CM059191.1, on the reverse strand, counting down.
CCCGACACCTGGTATGCATTAGCTAGATGGTTGTCTCAGAATAAGTACTAGACTATGACAATCAGTAAAGATGGAGAATCAGTGTTTGGCTGCATTCTAAATAATATTTGCATAACAAGGGATACCTCAGATTGACTGAGAAGGAGCAATAAAGTTTGTTTTATGTAATTCCGACTCTAGAGCGCAATGCTATTTCGGAGAAATAGTGCAGGAAACAATAATATGTTATTGAGAGTCAGCTATAGCTTCTGGGTCTAACCCTAAAAGAGAAAAAAGAACAATAATTGTTATCACTAGTGCTACCGTCAGAAAAAGTGTCTACTTTGGTGGCTTGTTGAGAAGTAAGAAGAGAGCACTGAACCAATGATAGTGTAGTAGGCTGCACTGACCTCTCAGGCAAGTAACCACATAGACATGTAGGCATGGGTAGTGTGTTGATATCAGGGAGCGTAGGTGGTGTAATGGTTAGCACACTGGCCCGGAATGCAAAGAGACGTGGGTTCGAGTCCCGCTATAGGCGCAATATTTCCCATTTTCATCACCCCCATGACAGTAGTCGAGGTATGGAACCCTACTGACCAATTTGGTGGATGGATGGTGCCTCGTCAATCCAGCCAATGTGGAGTCCAAGGTTCACCGGGTGTGCATTGAGACCATATCTTTCCTGCAGAATCAAATGATTTGGCAGCATTCTGTCCAAGTAGTAAAAGAAAACATTAACGGCTTTTGCAAGGGAAATAATACAATACTAACACAATTTGATACTGGACAGCACTGAATATTTTGTGACCTATTCCACAGTTGAAATAACATGTATTACAACTACCATAACTATACGTCTCTCAATTAAAGTCCATTCTGGTCATAGGATGTGCTGTATAAGCATTATCAGCATCGTCATCATCATGCTGTCGGTCGCGATGTGACAAAGACTGCTTTCATTACTTGACTGCCGCTCTCCATTTAGCTCTCTCACATTTCATGAAAGCTGCCTGCAAATGTGTTGAAGTGCTGCTGGCTTTTGCAAGTTCCCAGCAGCACTCTCTCAGGGAGCAAATAGAGGTTTCACACTCGCAAGAACATGTCAACACGGGCGCAAAACAATTTGTCCCTGCAGTATACAAGTATAATTATCCGTAAACTCCTCTAAGTGTCCCCTGATTCCACCATGTTCTGACACTTCTCAACTACTGACACTTAACAACTCAAGCGGACTGGGCAGGCTCCCCTCCTTGCCTGATGCTGCCACCTGGCCTATTTAGATGTGACGCATCGGCCTCTCGCCTGTACCACTCGCCTGTTCGATAGAGGCAGGTGTATTGGATGGGTTTGAACCGGAAGTAAATGCAATGCATCAAATATGGCTGTCAGGGGAGGGAACCACATGGGAACTGCGATCATTGCCTGTAAGTAATGTCTTTGATTTCCCACAATGCCTATGTTTCTTATTAAATCAACTGGCCACCGAATGTGCACTGGCTGGTATGGAAACCCTGTCTCCTGCTATCCTTTCACAGGGTTACCCTTCAGAGATATCATAGCATAGCCATAGCAAATTTACGTGTGTTGCGAGGTCTTTGAATCGACATATATAAGTTGTGTATTACATTCATGCAGCCTTTCCTGACAAGACTAGGAGGCAGCTCATATATACGAAACCATGGAGTACTATTAATTCCTCCGTCACAAATGCATTGTTTTTGTTAACGTAACATGGGTAATTCGCGGGAGGTGTTACAACCGCGACACCTAAGTGCGGCAACACTATAAATACTCCTTAACCTAGGCCCGAACCACATAACTTAAACGAGCGACCCCCTATATATGGTGGCCCCCTTGAGGCTACTGCTGCACTGAGCAGCCACTCCCTACCCACGCGGTTTTCCTGCCAACAACTCTGTCACATGGCCAGCACCGAGCAGCTCGCCATTCAGTCCTCAGACACCGGACACTCAACAACTGCATAAAATAACCCACCCACACACACCTCTACCTGAAGGGATGATGGAGGAGGGTTGTAGGTTTTCAGTCCCCATACGGGACATGGTCCCTGGGCTCGGGAAAGTGGGGGGCGTCTCACATTGCGTGGGACGAACCATGACTGAACTAGTCGGGTGCAGTATATGGCCCCATTACCTGACATTGTGGGGAGCACCTGAATACTCAGTTCTAGTGCTACATTGCATTGTGTAAACTCACTAATTGACAATTGGACCTGTCACCAACTCATGGATGCAACTCTCACAGCAGAGAGCTAAATGGAGAGCGACAGTCAAGTAATGAATGCTGTCTTTGTCACATCGCAACCGACAGCATGATGATGATGATGACATTGCATTAAGTGACCTCTTCATCATCATCATCATCATCATCATGCTATCAGTCGCGATGTGACAAAGACTGCTTTCATTACTTGACTGCCACTCTCCATTTAGCTCTCTGCTGTGAGGGGGATGTCCATGAGTCGGTGTTAATATCTCTCAGCTTCAGGGTTCTCTTGATAAACATTTCATGAAAGCTGCCTACAAAAGTGTTGAAGTGCTGCTGGCTTTTGCAAGTTACCAGCGGCACTCTCTCGGGGAGCAAATAGAGGTTTCACATGTGCAAGAACATGTCCAGACAGGCGCTAAACTATTTGTCCCTGCAGTGGCTGGACGGGAGATGTTGGGAGTTCCATACATTAACCGCCCTTGACGCTGCCAGAGTGACATGGTTTTCTGTTCATGGTTTGCTCCCTTAGCCTTCATTTCTGTCAAGAACCTGTACCACAAGGCACTGGTTTACAACTCTGCAGGGCAGGGGCGTCAAACTCCCTGAGGTATTCCAATACCTGCATACCATGTGTGACCTCTTATTTATCCTTAAACTAGACTCATAATGATCAAAATAAACACCGATATAACCAGTTGTGTTCACGCCTTAGAGAATTATGGCGTACTTGCGGTGACCATTAGTCGCCGCATCAGCCACAACGTATGGCGACCAAGCTGTGGGTTACAGTAGCCATACGTTTTTTGCTCGCCGCAAGCGGTTGCGGTTATTTTAAGTAGAAATGATATCAACTTCGCAGAATTGCAACATTGCAGGCTGCTGCAAGGACTCCACAAGACTGTATGTTCACCTTCTTTATATCAATGAAAGGGACTTGAAAATGGATATCAATATGGTACAATATTCATGTTTGTGTGGTCAATATTACGAAAGTTATAACATTTGTATATATTAAATATGTGTATAAAGTTAAACACAAACCCCAAGGTGCATTGCGGTGACCATACGATTTGTGGATAAATAAGCCGGAGACTAATGCCATAACATTTGCATAAACTGCAAGGCACACCGCACACGGTAGCACCCTATGCATTTGTGAACTAGGCATAAATTAACCTAGGAACTCAATGGAGCTGAACGATAATCCAGTTAATTGGGCCATTTATTTATTATTCCGAACTATCTCAATGATTGAAGAGGATTTTCCTTATATTCCGATAATGTATTCCCTGTTTCCCCTATTAGGCTATACTTATTCTTCCTTCGAATAGGGACCTATTTTCCCATTACATATGTATTAAATTTGCATACTGGCATTGGTTTGAATTCCAGCGATACGATTTTGTAAATCGTGTTCGTTCAAATAATTGTATTCAGCTACAGAGGAAGTCGGTGTTCAAGTCATTTGAGTTTTACTCGTTGGTACAGACCAGTCTGTCATTTCCCTCTACCTCTCACTATATTTCCATGTATTCAATTTGCCCATCCACTAACCTGGTCTATCCCATGATTCACCACACAATGTTTTAGTTTAATCCTATGCCCCACTCCTCAAATACCACTGCTCAGCAACTGTTCACAACTTCCAAGTTCCATCACTAATGCTTGCCGTATTCAGAGAACTAAACGCGCAGCAAATAATCTATAATACAAACCATCCCCATTCAGTGACCAACACAAAACAGCACTGACAATATACAAGGTATCAGTTTGACTTGATTGTTTTATTGTTTGTCATCCCATAGAGCGACCGACACAATACAGCGCCAACACCATAAAAGGCCTCGGTTCGGCTTGATTGTTTTATTGTTTTCCGTCCGATTGAGCGACCAACACAGAAAGCACTGACAAAATACAAGGCCTTGGTTTGCCTTGCTCGTTTTATTCGTTGCCGTCTCATTGAGCGACCAACACAGACAGCACCGACAGCAACGACAAAATACCATAAGCATATTCATCGCTGGAAGGAGCGGGACAACCAGCCACATTTGAACTCGTTTGAGCCTGTTTCCTCTTCTCATCTTCGTGAGAACTCAGTGAAGTAGATTAGTTTTCCACGTTATTGATAGATTATAGAACAGAAATACTTGACAATAAACATTAACTTTGTTATAACTATGACATGATATATTTCAATTATCATAATCATGTGTTGTGTTCTTTTTTTGTATTGCAAATGGCAGCTCTGATTGGCTCAAATTATGGAAAGATTCCATTATTTTTGTAGTAGTTTCTTCTTCAGACATAGTTACACATATATATGTATCTTTTGCACAGATTAAAGTGCGTGAAGTATATTTGTAATTGATATGGGACAGTGGTCCCCCGTTTTTCCTCCTTTCCTCGCTGTGGACCCTTCTCCAAAATACAAGGCCTCGGTTGGACTTGATTGTTTATTTGTTTGCCCGACGAGTAACGAAGTTTGGCTGCGTGTACGCTACAAAAGCGCCAATGGCCCTGATTGGCTGACATGAAAACTGCGTGTTCATTGGACGGCCGGGCGCGGATACATCGGGGCCGGTGTTGGATGGCAGCAGAGTCTGGATTAGCGGATCGGATGGCTTCAAGGCCTAGGCACCATGTAGTGCTCGTTACCCGTCGCCGGCAGTCGCCACCAGGATCATGACAGGTTGTGGGTCTGGCCCTTCGTCATGGGCTGGTCCCTAAATGAGCATTTTAAGCTGGGTAGGCAGGCAGTGGTCTGCGCTTAGGGACTTCCGCCATGTTGGAGGTGTGCATAATGGGTTGTATGTGTATGGGCAACATAGTCATAGCTATATATTTGTGTTTTGGGGGAGGGGGGGGGGCAGATACATTCACGGGCAAATGGCGAAGGAGCGAGGCACTCTCAAGACCTGGGGATACCCCACGAGGATAGTTTGTTTTAATTGAGAGGCTATCATATAATGTCCAGCCAGTTAAGGGAAGTTTCATACTTGGAATAGTGTTGTTGTGTCAGTTACAATATGGGGTCGTCGATCCCCTTGCCTCCATGCTATTTACGGTCCCGCTGAAACTTGTGGTGTCCGGAAGGGGATGCATTTAGTATTTGTATAACCATATCTAATATCATCGGTGGTGAATCTGGGAGATTATACCAGACAAAAATGCAGTTATACGTCAGCAATGGTGCTGCCCTCTGTGGGGAAAATGTTCCTTATTTCACCGTACGCTAGGCCCCTACATACAGAACCAAGCAGACTGGTGTGTTCAATGCATGGTATCTGCCTTTGCCTAAAACACCCCTGAGCGACATGCCGTGTATGCAGTGCGCATGCCCGGCAACCATATAACTGGGCCCAAGAGACGCCACCAGGGGGCGGTTCTGGAACGTGCCAGAACGGACTGGAACGCGCAGCCGCACCAGGCATCCGTAAATACCCACTACAACGTTGGGCTTTGATTAAAAATATATATAGCAGTCATTAGCTTAAGTAACACTGCTCCTGAGTGCAGGGTGTGTTCTTTCCACACGATATCGAATCTATACCGTAAACACCACCAGCAGTACCAGATTATCAACACCACATTTATGTCACCTCGCATACACCTCGGATCTTACCTCATGTGCACCCCAGCGATGTGATACACCCCAACTATGTCACCTCATTTAGACCCAAGTTATGTCACCTCCCATACATCCCAACTATGTCACCTCATTTAAACCCCAGCGATGTCACATCCCATACACCCCAACTATGTCACCTCATTTACACCCCAGTTGTGTCACCTCATTTAGACCCAAGCTATGTCACCTCCCATACATCCCAACTGTGTCACCTCATTTACACCCTAGCTATGTCACCTCCCCTGCCTATCTCATCTAAGTCACCTCATTTACACCCAATATATGTCACCTCATGTACACCCGAGCTATGTCAGCTCAGTTACACCCCATCTATGTCACCTCATATACACCCCAGCTATGTCACCTCATGCACAGTCCAGCTATGTCACCTCATGTACAACCCAGCTATGTCACCTCACATTCATCTCATCTATGTCACCTCATTTACACCCTAGCTATTACCTCATTTAAAACCCATCTCTGTCACCTCATTTACACCCCAATTATGTCTCCTCATTTACACCCCAGTTATGTCACCTCCCATTCATCTCATCTATATCACCTCAATTACCCCCCAGTTATGTCACCTCCCATCCAATATCTAAACACCTGCAATGTCACCATCCGCCACGTGTGGAAGGCTAATTTATTAAGAATTATAATATAAGACAGTAATTAATATAATAACTGACTGCCGGCCCCATATGAAATCCTGTGTTTGCGGGTTCCCGCACATCATATATGCGGGCGTTAGAATGCTATTGATAGCCGCTCCCGTTAGGTGGTATGCTGAGGTTATGGTGATTGTCATTATGTTCTCTCATGTGATTAGCTGTACTGCTCAACAAGGATATACTGCCCTGATATCCTGTGTAATACATATGGTTCATAGCTCCCCTTCTGCCCTCTATATTATAGGAATTATGTATTAGAGCTTACCCCATAGTAGATACACCACACAACACAACACACAATCCGAGTTCAGCACCAGCAGAAGAGTAGTTAATAGATAGATTATGAATGCTTAGTTTTATTCACTTATATAAGGTGTTAAGATACATACAACACTGTATGTCATAGACCTCCTTATTTGCTATTACACTCATGCACCGCAGACTAACTTGGGACTGGCAGTAGAGTAGTTTCTCTAATGGTATTATTATGTATAGCTGATGTCTACCAACCAGGGGCTGTGCTGGGTTCAGTTGTTGTGAGTATCTGGAGTCTGGTTATCAACAGAATCTACATTTATGGACTAATTGACTGGCAGAGCTTTCAGCAGGGTTGGAGTTATCGGACGGACGACAGCGATAGGTCAATAATCTACGTGCGTTGAATCGCCTAATAAATGATTAAATAATTCTCTGAGCGTTTATGTGATGTACAAGCATTATGCGAGTATAAAGCTACATAAGGGATTTTCTATGTTTTATGACAGTGTATTTTGTTATTCGGATACTATATTATTGGCTAATGGGCTCTCTGAATTTGCCTCCTACTCACACGGGCACCGGTGGCTCCACCACCTCCGAACCATACATACTTCCGCCGCTAACACTTTCACTTACGACCGGAACTTTTGTCCATGTGGCCTTTGTCCCACATGTTATAGCACACATATATATATATATATATATATATATATATATATATATATATATGAAGAGCTCTTTTCCAACATGTGATAAGCTCCGGCCCAAAATAGCAGTTTGAAATGCCAGTGCCATGTTTTGGAGAGGATCTCTTCATATTTGTATATATATGAAGAACTTATAGTATTTCTGTTTTACTCGGCCGTCGGAGCCCCAGAGAATACCATAAAACTCTTCCCCTTCTTATCACCTGTGATGCCTCCCTTAATCAACCCTTAATCAAACCGATCAACAAACTCATAAGGAAGAAAGTTGAGACAAGTCACACAAAAGTAACAGTGAAGAAGTTGTGCTTTATTGGCATCAACTCCTGTCCACCTCCTCCTTACCTGTTGCCCACACAGAGTCTCATTGCCTCTCTTATGTCTAGGAGTCAGTGCCTACAGCCCATTGGACCGGAGTCCCCTGGTTGTTGCACACAGCTCAATTTGGATACATGAATGTTGATAGCATCAGACAGAGTGTCTGGTGTCCTCCTCAAGAGCTAGGAGTAGAGTGATCACTCTCCAGTGTGCCTGAAGTAGTGTCTTGAATAATTAATTAATCTCAAAGTGAGCTAGTGTCGTCAGAGGGCCAAGAGAGTGTAGATCACTGGGTATTCCCACAGCCAGCCAATCAGGCACCCCCACAGCCTGTGTGGGTGACACCCCCCAGTAGTGGTCGCTGTCACTCAACCCAGATGCAGATGGTGTTCTGTGTGTATATGCAGATTAGGCGGGTCTGCCTGCCCACCGGTCATGTATGGACAGATAGCTGTGGACAGTTACAATATATCCCTGTTAAAATGGCCTTTTCTCCAATTGCACAGCTTGGTAGTGGCATTGCAATCTCATTCTTTGGATCAGAGCATATCGCGTTTCGGAAAAGAGCTCATCATATAGATATATATATATATATATCTTAGGGATTTCAGGAAATCCCTAAAATCTCTAGGGATTTTGGGTAATCACTGAAAAAACAATGCCATTTTACACAACTTTACTGGTCACATTTGAGAGAGATTGTGAAATAGCAGTGATTATTTTGATAATGATTCTTTGATAGGCATTTAAGTTTGCAGTTTGTGTTCTTGGATTCAAACCACTAACCTACTAAATGCTTAAAAGAAACAATACAAGGAGCAGACAGCAAGATGCGAGTGAGGATGCCCAAACCCCAACTATGCAAACCAGAGGATGCCCATGTTCAGTCATTGCGAAAACTCCTAACTGTGAACACAGAAGCAGTTGGCCACCATGGATACACTTGCATCATGTGGTCAGAAGGTATGTTCACAATGATGGAAGATGGTAGACTATCTAGAGGTTGGGATGACATTTACAATTTAAAGGATGTCCAAAAAACCATTGCAGGATGTTCAGGATAATGACCAGCATATCTGTAAAATTTGGACAATAATCATTTCCAATACATTGTTATCTTATAATGATAATCATTTATGGTATACATAATGTGTATAATATGTGATGAACAAAGTTCCTTGCCAAATATCATGAATTATTATAATAATCTGCATATGAAGGAGTGCCTACACATACTGCTGTCTGTTTTGTTTGATTACTAATGTGGTACTCAAGGTGTAGTAAACCATATTCAGGGATTTCGCGAAATAACTGGACCATCCTTTCAGTGATTACGTGAATTCCCTAGACATTTTAGGGAGTTCATGAAATCCCTAAGTGAAACAGTGATTTTGCGCAATCCATGAAAGTTTTAGGGATTTCCCTGATTACCATATATATATATATGCGTGTGACAGTTTCTTGGGTCTGCTATGGCCGAGGAGAACCAGTGACAGTGCCACCGGTCATGGGTGTGAGGTAGTGAGGCAGAAGATATAATAATTGGTTTGTTTGTTTTTATTGCACATCCTAACAACATCTAAGGTCATATCAGGACAGGTACTGACTTGTGACAGTGCGCACTCATGCCAACTTTATAGTGCTGCCCCACTGGAAGACCAGGCCGCCAGCCCCATGACTTGATATCCTACTCAGTCATATTATCCTGACACTGAGCCAACCGGTCCTTGTCCTATCATCATAATGCCGCTCGCCAGGCTAGGAAGAGACAAGTATAAATTTGTAAGTCATTGGTTTGACTCGACCTGTGTTCGAACCCACGACCCCACGATCTACCAACATGGGAGACGGACGCTCTAACTCATTCGGCCATCCCGTCTGGTCCATATTAATTGGTGCTATATAATATATATATATGTATATATCACAAATAACTTCCTTTCACAGTGTTTGATTCCCATAATATATTAGCCATCAAATATCTAATAACAAACTGCGACAACAGAAAAACTTCAAAACTCTGGCGACTTTAATCAAAGTCTACAGAACTAGAAGTTCTGCCAATCTTGCCGCCGGTATAGATACACAGCTTGATGCCTGATGCAATCATTCGCATTCATGACATGCATCGAGTCGGCAATGTCGCGTCCTACTAGGGAAAGTAAGGGAGAAGGGGTTGAGTCTAGGCGGGTGAGGGAGGACTGCTCGGGGTGGGGAGGAGGAGGAGGAGGAGGAGGGGTGGGCGTGGGGCTTGTTTAGTTGCTTTTTCCGGGAAGGGTCACATGCATGGGGCGGGAGGGCGTTTGGGAGGGGGGGGGGGGGCAGGGACCAGACTGATATAAAGCGACTGACTGCAGTTTAGAGGCGGTGCTGCCAAATGGAATGAGGGAGGTGCTGGAAAAGAGCCCTTTACTAGCCATAATTAAGGACAGAGTGCTTGTTAAGGTGGACAACTACTGCTAGGATGTGTGGCGGAAGGGGTGGGGGAGTAAGTTACTCAGTTTCCATGAGTTAGTATGTGATCGTCCCCAAACTGTAAGAATGGTCCGAGATGGATCACTGGGCAATACTACATCTTGTAAACAAGTAGAGAATAGTTGGATATTGAGGGACCCAAACAATCCGCTCAGTTTGAAAATTTACTTTTCTGAATATACATAATATGTAGAGATATATAGAGAAACCAGGGCATATGGGCCTATTTGGATTATATTCTAAGGTTGGGTTTATTACTATATGTTTACACATATACATGCATGTGCCAATTATATACCACTATATATATATATATATAGATATGTCAGCCTATATGTGGCTTCGTTATAATATATTACGGGGACCTGGTTAAATAGAATACATGTGGTGTATAAGAAAACTATGGAAATGATCTCAGCCCATTTATCTCGAGCTCCCCCTATAGATAATTAGGAATAACTCAATTATATATAAACGGGAGCTCTCCACCACTTTTCTATTATTTAGGGAGTGGACCATGACCTTCAGGTAGGAGTCGTGTTGGCCGATTTCTTAAATAAAAAATAGATGTCTTGTATCAAGGATTATACGAGTGTATTGTCGCGGAAAGGAATTATTAACTGTTTATCTATATTGTACTGATTATACTATTTTTCCCACCTGCACCTTACACTCCTGACCAGTGGCGACACCACTGTCTCCCATAGCAAACCTCATTGGTAGGAGAGAGTTATATATATATATATATATATGAAGAGTTCAGGCGCAAAACCTTGTAAATGGCTATACCACATTTTAATTAGAATACAATATTTGTATATGAAATACATTATAGGTATGATATGAAATACATTTTAATTCTCACTAATTCCACTTCTCATGTAGTGTACTCTTTATACAGCAATACACACACACAATCTGGAATGTAAACAAATTGATCTTTATTGATTCTAATGTTGATCTCAATTTTTAGATTGGCGTTTACCGGATTTTGCGCGTGAACTCTTCATAATTATATACAATAGGAGTATAGGATATGTATATACATATACACTATATGCCCCGATAGAAGTACGCTACCCACTAGAAGCATACCCCCCAAATTGACGATCATATTCAGACTGAATGCACATAACATAAGACAATCCAACTTTATTTCAGAGGCACAACAACAACAAATACAAATTGTATGATCATATTCAGACTGAATGCACAGAACATATGACAATCCCACTTTATTTCAGAGGCACGACAAAAACAAATACATGAAATTCTTTAACTTTGAATAGACGTGCATCCATGTGTCTGCACTCATGCAGTGCGTGTCTATTGGGACATATACTGTATACATATATATACCTGTTATGACAGCGAGAGCTCAGGGCACGCTGGGTTCAAGAAAAAAACTGTCACACGATGCCTTTATAGAAGGGCACCTGATATGTCAGATATTGAGTCGAAGGTTGACACATATCATGCAATGAGACACGAGGCTGCACTCAGACCTGCATGCACTTCGAATTGTGCATTTCTCTATTGAAGGCAACATTTCTTCAAATCCACCTGGAGAAAGCGGTTTCACGCCATTAACGTGGATGCTTGTAAGAGGAGACAGTTGGGGCCTATTCAGTAATGCGAATGCAATAAATGGTGCCAGATGCAAGAACTAACTGTTTGGGGGATATTCTTCAGAATGCCACATTCGGCTATGTCAATTCCTGTATGAAATCCAAGTCATATATGTGATGACCTAACCTTAATCAAATAACGCCCTCTAGCGGATGATAGCCATAGAACATCCGGGCCCTATCAAAGGGCCAGTGCATTGTGATTCCTTTACCAGAGTAGCATCACTAATTGTGTGTTTTCTCCTTTTCCTCCTTCTCCCATTTTATTTCCATCCTACCTCTTTTCCTTGGTTTCCTCTTCTCCCTATCCCTATTGTTCTATGCCTTCCTCCCTCCTTCCATCATCTGTCCTTCCATCCACCTCTTACTTCCTACCCCCTCCTCCACTGACCCATTCATTATTCTGTCCCCCCCTCTCTAATCGTATCCCCCTCTCATCCCTCGCCTCCTTCCTCTCCCCCATTCAATGTCTGATCATCCCTCTTCTCTCTTCACCGCGACTCGGACTACTCCCGCCTGGCTCCTCTCCTACCAAACCTCCTCTCTTTCCAAACCTTGTCTCCTCCCTCTTACCCCTCTCATCCATTTCTCACATCTACCTTCCTCCCTCTCATCAACCTCACCCATCTCCCGATCCTTCCTCTCTTTCCATATTCCTGCGCCTCTTTCCCCAACACTCTTCTCATCTCTTCTCTCCTCCGCCTATCCTCCCTCTTCTCTCTTCTCCTGCTCCTCCCCAACCTCCATCCACCCTCTCCTCCGTCTCCTCTTGTACCCCTCGCCTCCATCTCCTGCTTCCGCTCCTCCCTCTCATCAACATCTCCACTCTTACCATCATTCGTCCTTGCCTCCTGCGCGTGCCATTTTCCACACCCCTCCGTCCGTCTCCCCTTCTCCACCGTCTCCGCTCATCCCCTTTTCCTTCCAATGCTCACCCCCTCTCCTCCCTCGTTTCTATTCTACCTCTCTCCTCCCCCTCTTGCTGCGACATACTCCCTCCTAACACCTTCCCCCTCTTCCCATCCTTCCTCTCCCCCTCCATCTCGCGCATCTATCCCCACCCCTTCCCCCTCTCATATACCCACGTCCTCCCTCTTCGTATCGTTCGTTTCTCCCTCCTTCCCGTTCATCTGTCCCCACCCTCGCCCCCACCCCCACCCTCCACACCGCTTCCCCCTCTCCATTCCCCATCATGCCTTCCCCCTCCTTCCCACGCCTCCGTCCCCATCCACACTCCTCTTATCCCGATGCCCTTCATTCCGCTCTCCCTCTCTCCCTCTTCCCTTTACTTCTGTCTCCACCCTTCCTCCACACCCGTCCCCTCCCCCTGCACACCATTCCCGCCTCTCCTCGACGCACATTCTCCCTCTACCCCTCCCACCTCTCTCCCTCCATTCCGTGCCTCTTCCCCACTTCATCCACTCCCCCTCCACACCTCTTCACCCTCTCCTCCACCGAACCCATCCTCCCTTCCTACCACCAACGCAGGTTCACAAGGCATGGGCTACTGCCGGTTCCCCGAGTTCCTCTGGACGCCCCTGGCGGACGGCACACACCGGAAGTGGATAACAGAGACCGAGTACGTGCGGAACACGGACATCTGGGAGAGTCAGAAGGAGATCACGGCCAAGGAGACGGAGATGATCATCAAGCACAAGGTGCAGGCCTCCTGCAAGAACAAGCAGGATGAGAAGAATGTGCTTTGTCACCGGAAGGGACTTCTGTACAAGATTGTGTGTCTACAGGAGGAGCAGGGAGAGAAGTACCGCGTCCAGATGATGCACACAGGCGGAGAGTAAGTGTCACAGTTCAGTAGCCATTCATTATGTTCAGTACATTCTGTTTATTTTCTAACAGATGATTCCCATTGTGGCAATCCGTTCAAAATGATTAGGTTATTAGTGATTAACGCGGCAATTGGTGGTTTATTTTAGATGTCAGCATGAAGTGTAGTGCATTTCTTTGTTTTATATTAAATTATCATAGAAACAACTAAGATTGTTGTATTTTCTCTACCTTCACATTTAGGATAAATTAAAAGACTTTCCAATACCTCTGCCAATGCTAAACTATAATTATGACGATCGACCCCGACATTCAATGATCGATGCCGACAACTTCACCCAATTGGCCTCTTTTTCTGATCCTGCCCCATATATATATATATATATATATATATATATATATATGAAATGTTCAAGCACAAAATCCAAAAATGGAGAGACACTTTGGAATCAAAATCTTCAAGCAGTTCATATTTGTATATTCCTACTCGTTTGTGTATTGCTCCAAAACCATGTGATCATATGAAAAGTGGAATGAATGTACTTTAACCTTATTTTCAGGTCACACATTATTATTTAAACTCAATTGTTGGATTGTCGTTTACATGGTTGTGCGCCTGAACTCTTTATCTATATATAATCATAATATTTACATATACGCATGGGCACAGATGCACATTATACACCACATCAGTTCTATACATTCCATATCCGTCTATGCTTTTCGTGTTCCGCTCCTTGTTGAGACCACGTAGGGAACCGCTCATGCCATATTTACTAAGCGTTTTGACCAGTAGTAGTCCTCCTCAGCCGACCCCGGGTTAAGCCAGCATGGGTTCACAAGGCCTCAGGGTTGGGGCAGTCTTCAGGAAGGGCTAATCCGGCAGGGTCAGTACGGTGCTGGAGGACACCTGGCTTACTAACTCATAAGGGGAGCTGATTTTCTCGTGTAGGATTGGTTCTATTATTAGACTCTATGTTGGAGCATGCGCAATGGGTGGAATCCACAGGATATGTGCAAAGCAATGTATCTGGTTGTGTCTCCAGAGCTGGGAGCATTCAAGAAAATAAGCATGGATAGGACAGATTACATATGCCTGGGTTGTAGTGGCTGCAAAAATAGGCCAATGCTTTCAACTTCAGAGTGCATTCCTGGCTACAGTTGTACAACAGTAACATCTGCAACGGTTGAATTTGATTCAGACAACTTTTCAGTTTGTTTATATCGGAGCTTTTCCGCTGGGTGTGAGGCTACGGGGCTATTGTGTACTAGTTGACCTCAGGGTTCGCAATGTGCCCATTAGGGCGGCGACTTGGCTTCCGCCACCGAATCAAGCCCAATTCGGAAATTATGCACCATAGACTACATCACGTTGTGGTAGGCGTGGAAGAAAAACAAACCTGCGAGAAGTACATGGCACATGCTAATACATTGGTTGCAGCTATGAAATGTCCTAGTTTCAGTTCATCTCAGCTATTGTTTGAAACGTAGAATACCAACTAAAGAATATATATATAATAAATTAAGAATTTAGTATTGCATCTAGCATTGCATTTAGATCAAGATAATCAGCACATCTTATGCCATGTGCATTTAGATTTAGACAAATCTGGGCACTCAGACTAGGGTTAGAGCCATAGCCAGACTCCGTTTTACTTATTTTATTCATGTTTTTTGTTGTATCCTATGGTTAATGACATATGTAAAACTAGAAAATGAGTAGGGTTAATCAGATATTGGCTCTCTATTTCTTTGAAACAAGTTTTTTTTTACACCTTTGACATTTTAATCTTTAGAACAAGATTTACTTATATATCATTAATGGTGACTGTATAGTGACTGAAATTGCTTAATTAGCTGAAAATGCTTAATTATGGAGAGTTGTGTTTTAAACATAGTCATTATATTATTATATTGCATCCATCAATGTTTGTGGCAAATTGTTATGTATTTTTTATTAATTTTCAATAAAATCTAAGTTTTTCCCTACACGTATCAGCAAACTCAATGGCCGTATGCATTTGCTTTGCTGCCAACGCAGTTTTCAGCGCATGCACATTCGGAATGGTGATCTCATCTATTCTACCTGTGTAACAACTCGGTAGACATGATTGTTCAGGTTGAATTTGAAGCTTAAGGTATTTGTGATTAGTATATGTAGATATAGTCAGCTAAACTCCCACAGCAAAGTGTAGATTATGAAATTGAAGGAAGGGTAAATTGCTGTAAGGCTATCATTATCCGCAGAAGGAGTGAAGAGATTTGGTAGAAAATGAGGAGTACATTTGTTTTTGTGAGCTTCATAGAGGGGACTCTTAAACCAGACAGCAGTCATTTGAGTTGTAATAGCGTGCACTACCTGCGGGAAAATGTTATTTCTCCTTGTGTTGTAGGTGTTATGGACCTGTTTGTAGGTATTAACCATGAAGTTCTCAGTCTCCTATGCGAATTGGTTTTGTCAAATTATACTAAAACTGTCCAGAACCAAGACCCTTACCTACTTGGCATCCTAGAGATCCAAATTAGATACCGCAGCACTTATTACTGAGTGGGTCTCACAGAGTTTCTAGTACAATTTAATAGATATGTTTGTTTATTTGATGTTGTTTGACGTCCCAGCAACATGCAAGATCATATCATGGCCGGGTTGAATAGACCCTGTTAGTGCTAAAACCTACGGGTTTACCACGTTGATGTTCTTGCCGATATATACTCGGCATTTCCTCACTTGAAATATCTCTTGTTTTTTTATTGGCGCTTATTGCATTTTGGAAAAGAGTTCTGCAAACTGACATTTTGAAGATGTGCGTAGTAGTGATACGAAGCAGACTTCATAATGTGTGAAGTAAAAGCAGCAAGGCATGTGCAGAAAGAAAAGAAATGAGCCAAGGCTGCACTGATTCACATAACTTATTTGCACCGTTATATATAAATGAGCCTGTCTCAAAAGGACAGTCCATTGTAACGATTGACACAAAACAGCACAGAAACGGTTACACTGAAAACACAAGGACATTTGCCTCAAATCAATATGTATTCTATTGGGATTATGAAACACCATGTACTAAACAAATCACTTTATCCTGAGTAATGCATAAGCAGATAGTATTTTGGTTGTTACAATGGACAAAATAACCTGGAATATCGCTCCTTTCCCCCATCCCTCATTCAGTTTATAGACTGATGGAGTCTAGCTTCGTCATCTACTGCTTCAGCCTCCCCAACCTTACCTGTGAGGGTGGTGCAACCACCCGCTTCACACTATAACCGCCACTCAATGTGCCGCTGAAAATATCATATATATAGAAACGAGAATTGGAACCTCATGTTCTCATAGGAACTGTTATATGAGAAATACAGCCCACCTTGATATAATTGAATAGAAAGTTACATCGTGAATCAGCAGCAACACTTGAACACAAACTAATTCACTCCCTTTGTATCCCAAGGTGACTAGAACGCATTGATGTACTGGAGGACTTACCTGATCTCGCTGCAGGTGTGTGGAGAGGTGTTAGTCTCCTAGGACTCGAGTTAGACTGGCTTATTTTCAGGCAGTCTGAGATATTAGCCACAATGCTGAAATCAATCTGACCACAAAGTCTGATTTCTCAAACTCCACTAGACGCGGGGATCGGGTAACTTTGGTATGTGCCGCCCAATGCTGACATTATAGTCTTGAGCAGTTAACAGGTTCACACAAATTGACTGTGGAATCCATTATATGTAGGAATAAATGTATATTCAAATGAATAACTTTCGTCAAAGCATCCTGATGTCATATGACGGTGGCAGATCTTAATTGAACACATGATTTACTTCCTCAATCTAGAGTGCATTACCAGATTTAGTTTCTCAGATTGGAAGGATAAGGTCTGCGATACAGTCTTGTCAATTGAGATAATGCCAGTTGCGATAAGAAAAGAAATAGCCAGGAGAAGATTGGCTCTTGTCTCAGAAAGTATCCCGAAGCATGAGATCAGCCTTAAGCCAGCGCACACATCCCAGTATAATTAATTAACGTTAGCTCTTTCCATTGTGAACAAAGGGAAGTGATTTTATTGTTTACAATGTCATTAAAGACGGAATGGCTGAATGAGTTAGAGCATCCATCTCCGGTGTTGGTAGATCATGGGATCGTGGGTTCGAATCCTGGTCGAGTCAAACCAATGAATTATAAATTGATACTTGTCACTTCCCAGCCAGGTGCTCGGCATTATTAGGATAGGTCAAGGAGCAGTGGAATGAGGAAGACCAATTGTCCACGATTGAAATGTCCCGTGCTTAGACAACTAATGTACCCAAACAAAACAAATCATGCAGATGTAATAAATCTCCCTAAAAGGACTAGCTATCGAATGGATTTACGGGGGATTATCAGAAGGAAAGTGAAACTGGTATGGGGAATATATTGAACTACCTAAATGCAATGAATGTATGGTAGCTCTAAAGTTTCGAATAATACTTCTTTGCCTTACTGATTCTTAGATCGTTTTGATTCAGCAATAGACCTAACATATGATATCATATTTTGTCTATATCCAATTCCAAATGACTAAAATACAATATGTCCTGATCTTGTCTACGGCGTGATTAAAATGGGAAATATTGTGCCTAGACCACAAATCAAACTCACATCGCTTGTGTTCCGGGCTGTGTTAAGTTATTGTCACAGTACGACGTATGGCCTTAGCTTATGCCAACCTATGCAAATTGTGACCAACACATTGGCATACAGGTTCATAGGTTAAGTATAGGTTGGGCATAGGTCGAGTATGTGTGGCATAGGTCGGCATAGGTTAGTGTAGGTCGGCTTAGGTCGAGCTGCTAAAAGAATTGTGTGCATGTTCAAAATTGTCAACCTATGCTGGCGTATGCCTCATACGTTTCTCATGTGCTGGACGTACGCTTGGCATACATCAGCGTACATTATGCACACATTAGGGGTAGGTTGTAACAAGTTAGCCATATGTTGAACCGGCACTCTCGGCATATCTCTAGCGTATATAGTGTACACCTAATGTGCCTCTAGCATGTGCTGGCATACCCCTAGCGCATTGCGAGCCTACAGCTAGCATATGGCCAGCGTGATGGCTGTCAGTATAGGGGCTGTCACACTACAACGTATGGCCTTAACATATGCCGACATATGCACATTTTTACCAACACATATGTAGATGGCGTCATATACTTACATATAGGTTGGGCATAGTCGAGGTTGGGCATAGGTAGGCATAGGTCGTCGTATCTCGACCGATTTTTATTTTCAAATAATGTTGACATGTTACGCACCCGCCGCCGCCATAAAGTGTGACAGGGGTCTTTAACCATCACACCTCATAGGCTCCATTAGGATACCTAGTTGTCTATGTGCTTCTTTGCCTAAGAGATCAGTGTAGAGTACGACATACCTCCATCTGGAAGTGTGTATCTGTTAAATGGTTTATGTTGATAAGTGGTTTAATACTTACACCTAGAGACATGCAGGAAATGCACCTACATGTCTGTACATAGTGCAGGTTCAACAATCCTAGAGTACATTGATTGTACAGGATCATGCCCAAGAAGCATTCTAGTGGTGATGATGACAATGGGAAATATATCACTTAGGGCACGAATCAAATCCGCATTTCTTGCATTCCTGCTAGTGTGCTAACCACTCAGCAGGTAGGTTCCCTTACTATCATCAACCGATCCGCGTCTACCTGTCTATGTGACTACTACAATATACATTAAATGTATCTCTACTTATCTCATAAGTTTACCCAATATATATGTATATTTATATGAGTATCAATCAATGTGTATTCAGATATATTATGTTCATCTACATTTATTTAGGAAGACTGACTGGTCGACACATACGTGTGTATCACCCAAGCTGTATTCATATTTGTGCGTAATCAAAGCAAAACTACACTTATTAAAGACTTCTAACCAGTCTTGGCGCAGGTTTTTATGAGTACCACGATATAAGTTTTCAGATATCGATGGACAAAATACACATATCCAAGAGTTCTAACTGTTCGAAATGTAGGAAGACCTAGCTTTACAAACACACAGAAATTATCAATGCAGGTGCAGGATGCTTCGTAGACTTCTCATTCCCCTACTACTCGAATGGAGCCAAAGAGAACCCACTGTATTCCCAGTAATTCAGAACATCAGACAAACTAGCAACTAGGATCAAAGCTGCAAACAGCTGACTTTGGCCAAGTCTGGAATTGAGCACG
The DNA here is from genome assembly GCA_030323885.1 of Branchipolynoe longqiensis. Lineage (NCBI taxonomy): Eukaryota > Metazoa > Annelida > Polychaeta > Phyllodocida > Polynoidae > Branchipolynoe > Branchipolynoe longqiensis. Next base: position 87,282,586 of record CM059191.1, on the reverse strand, counting down.
GAAGCATGTGCATCACTCCCACAGACTAATATGTGTAAAGCGTGTGCTTCCATCAGTCGCAACTTCCAGTTCCTCACTGAGAGCCAGATAATTACTTAAAATTGATGGACATAATCTATCGATATAACTATGCAGTGTCTATTTTTATGTGTGTTTGTCAGAAAATATATTATAGCATGAATTCGCAATATTGGATGGTTATTTAGAGACATTCCATTCAGTTTCCTATATTATTGTAACTTTGTTACTAACTTAGATATAACTATTTTAAGTAGGACTCAAATTTATTCAGTTAATATCTCCCAATGTCGTACCTTTCTAGATGACACTATTCTTGTTCAGATGTTTCAATACATGTCGTCATTGGCGCAACTATACAGAGATTCATACGAAAATAGCAACAGCTCTTCGTACTTTCCTGCCTTAAGATTATCAATTTATCCACATGTCACCAGGTGGTTGGTTGGTTTATGTTTTGGTAGTTCTAATTATTTCATTAACCACATTAGTTCGTTCAGGGCTGAGCCACTTATCTTCCATCCATTGTTGATACATTTACTCACATCCAAGAACAAATTGTGAAATAAATGTAAATTGTTCAGTATGATCAAAAATGGAGGATTTTGTTAAAGTCGACGGTTATACCTCACCCAGATACAAACGAATCCAGCATCAAAAGCTCTCCAAACATAGCTTTGCTTAGTTTGTTCAGTTCATGCCACTGAACATGTGGGAGGAGATTGAGGTATGTGATGTATGAATGACATCATAGGTGGGATTCCCTCATCACATGACCTAGCGGAGTTCCCCACACACAGGGGAAGCCATGGCAACCACCAAGATGGCAGCCACAGAAAGCTCTCAATTCAACTTTTAAAGCCTATTAATCTACATGATTTAATCACTTATTCACACAAAATCAACTGTTAAAGCCTATTAATCTACATGATTTAATCAATTATTCACACAAAACGTGAACTTTATATTTATCATTTTAGATTGCAATTTCTAGCATTTTTTTCTCTCCATATGGTTGTCTAAAAGTGGCAGTGCTGCTAGACTAAATAAAACACAACAGAGGCAACCAATGTCAACACTCTCCCCCCACATATGTAGTTGCATAAACTGAAAACCTGCAAACGTATGCTTGGAGACCATTTCTCGGAGTACGGGTGGTGTCTCAGCGACCTATAACTGGCCCCTTTAAGCAATTGCGTTAATAGGAAACATACCCAGGAAATCTACACCAATAGCATATCTGTATAGATATAATACTCTTCCCATATAGTATTGAGATGCGTTTTCTGGCACATGAATACATATGTTTTCATCACTGTATTTATGAGCTAATATTCGATGTTATCCTACCAGACGGTAGTTAGAATACATTAGTGTCGTCTGGTCTAAATCCAGGGTTAGGCCTACTCTGTATTCATCACGTAGGCTGCTTATTGGTAAGCCTCTCCCTGGGAATGAGTGTTGCATGTTAATAACAAATAACTCAGTTGGCTTCGCATGCACATTTTCTCGTTACCGATTTCATGGAGGCTAAGTTGGTCTGTTAGGCTGTGTATCCATAGACTGTCCGCTTTGTGTTTGCTTGCAACCTTTTGACGCACTACACATACAGTGAGTGATTGCTCCTGTGATATATGTGTAATAGACATCCAGACGGGTGGGTAATATATGTTAATGAGATGCAAGATGTTCTAGACAGTGAGTGAGACAAAGGAGTATGTAAATAAGATGATGTCATGGAACGTTTAGCTGGCGGTTCAGTGAGCCCTGGACGGGAATAAACCATTCAGTATCCAGAAGTCAAATTGTTCAGACATACTTTCACATGGTGTCAGATGAGGAAGAATGCCACCAGTACACTGCCGGGTTTGCGGCCGCCTGGTCAGCTTGTCCTCAGCAACAACCTGAGATCGAACTGGAAAACATGGATCAGAGCATATGACATATACACCATTGCTGCAGGTGCCATATTGAAGGCAGAACGAATGCAATGCTGCAGGATCGGACCACTCACAGAAGCATTCCAGACATATTGTGTAGGAAAGTGCAGTTTAATAATAACAAGGTACAAGTTTAATTTGCATAATCAAGCTACAGAAACTATGGCCACGTACATAACGGCATTGAGAGACAAGGTAAAGGATTGCCAGTATGGAACAGTGGAGGAGTCGCTGTTGCGCGATCGGTTAGTGGCTGGTGTAAGGAACGTTAATTTGCGTAACAAACTGCTGCAAACTGCTGAGTTCACTCTGGAGAAGTGAGTGAATATGTGTGAGCTGAGTGAGTTTCCTTTGGATCTGTTGGAGGACGCCAAATCAGATGTTGAGGCTAAGGAAATTGGTTTTCTCAGGAGCTATGCTACTGCGCGTACTGGTGCACCAGCGGTCCAGTCATCAGCGACGCCATCTTGGAACCCGCCATCAATTCTGGTGGTGCCGGTGCAGGAGAGTTCAAGATCCGCTGTCAGAACTGTGGGTACGAACACCGCCGGGGAGTCTGCCCAGCGAAAGGCAAAGCTTGCATAGCCTGCAAGAAGATCGGGCACTTCGGTAAGGTCTGCCGGAGCAGACTGGGCAGGGTCAACGAGTTGGCCGTCGAAGCGCCCGACCCTCACAATGCTGAGCAAGACCCGGATCCAGTGGAGGTCAATGTGCTGACAACGGATCTGTTCATCGGTGCTGTTGACCGCGGTGCCGAGCAAGATGCCGAGCTGTGGTATGCGACCGTCCGAGTGAACGGTCGTCCTGTCAAGTTCAAGCTTGACACAGGGTCGGAGACGAATGTTGTCCCGATGCAGTTGACAAACACCAGGTGTTCATTGATGACGTTCTCGGGACATCGGATCACTCCGGACTGGGAGGCGTTGGTGGATGTGAACGGTAGAGACTTCAGGTTCCAAGTGGTGCGGAACTGTCAGCCTATTTTGGGGAAGCAGGCTTGCGTGACATTGAACCTGCTGGCTCGGGTTGATGAGGTGCACTCTGCCGTGCCCACAAACATTTCCAAGCCGGACAACAGTCCCACCGCCCAGGCTGAACAGCTGGTAAGCGAATACAAAGACGTGTTTCAAGGTTTAGGTCTTATCAAAGTAAATGCTGTTATTCATGTTGACAAAGCTGTACAACCTGTGATAGATCCACCTAGGAGAATCCCATTTGCTATTCAAAGTAAAGTATGCAGTGAGCTTGATCGCATGGTGGAGGTAGGTGTAATAGTTGAGCAAGATGGACCTACCGAGTGGGTTAATTCCATAACTATTGTAAAAAAAACAAATAAGATAAGGATTTGTCTGGATCCGACTAAGTTGAACAAAGAGATAAAGAGAGGGCCTTTCCCTACTAAAACAATTGACAAAATTGTTGCCAACATGGCAGATGCGAAATATTTCGCAGCTTTGGATGCAATGACAGGATATTCGCAAATAGAGTTAGATGAACAAAGTTTGCGTCTTTGCACGTTTAACACTCCGTGGGGCCGGTACAGGTACACCCGCTTGCCTTTTGGCATCAAAACAGCCGGTGACATTTTTATTCAGGAAATGCACCGTGTCATGGGCGATCTACCCGGTATCGGGATAGTCACAGACAACATTTTGGTATATGGGTCAACGGTTGAGGAGCACAACAAGAGGCTCAAGCCCATGTTGGACCGAGCTAGGTCAGTAAATCTCAAGTTAAACGAGACAACATCTCTGTTATGCAAAACCACAGTAAAGTATGTAGGTCATCAACTTACCCAGCAAGGTGTGAACCCTGATCCAGATAGAATACAAGCAATAGTAGACAAACAAGGCATCCAAAGGTTCCTGGGCATGGTTGGGTATGTGCACAAGTTCATACCTAACATGTCCGATATTGCCAAACCATGCTCCTTGCTAAGGATGTTGCATGGCACTGGCAAACCGAACAGCAGGTGCTTTTGATAAGTTGAAAGAAAAGTTAAGAACTGCTCCTGTGTTGTCGTATTACAATGTCAAGAAACCCATTGTTATTCAAGTGGATGCTTGTCAGTCAGGTCTGGGTGCTGTGTTAATGCAAGATGACAAGCCAATTGCACTCGCATCTCGTGCGCTTAATTCAGCGCAGTGTGGTTACGCCACTATCGAAAAAGAAATGCTTGCGATATGTTTCGGATGCCAGAGGTTTCATGACTATATCTTCGGCAAGGAAGTTCAAATTCAAACAGACTACAAGCCATTGGTGGTGATCATGCAGAAACCGATTCACAAACTTTCGGCCAAAATGCAGAGAATGCGAATGCGTTTGCAGAATTACAATATTCAACTATGTCATCTGAAGGGTTCTTTGATGTTTTTTGCAGACACGTTGTCCAGAGCACATAGTGCTAATGTAGGTCATGGTAGCCTGTTCAATGACACATTATGCATGGCTGCAGTGGACATGAAATCGTCAAGCTTGTTGACTAAAATTGTCAGAGAATATGAAAGGGATGTGTCCATGTCTATGTTACTTACGCACATTGAGGATGGGTGGGACACTACACGCATACAGACACCACCGTGTCTTAGACAGTGCATCCCACACAAAGACGAGTTAACGGTAGAAAACAATCTGGTCACGAAAGGCAATCGCGTGGTTGTTCCTCCGGGTCTCCACCGTGAAATGATTGAGGCATTACATGAAACACACTTGGGCGTAACTAAATCCAAGCAGCTGGCGCGAGACTGCATGGTCTGGCCTAACATAAACAAACAAATTGAGGAAAAAGTCAGTCAGTGTTGCCAAAAACAACCAGAAAAATTGGCATAATGAGACGGTAATAAACCATCCGATAGCCTGTCAGCCGTATGAAAAAGTAGGAGCAGACTTGTTTGAGTTAAATCATAAAAATTACCTGATAACTGTGGATTATTACACAAAGTATCCAGAGGTAACGTTGTTGGGTGATATGTTGTCTGTCACAGTCATTGAGGCGATGAAGGATAATTTTGCGAGGCATGGTATTCCTAGGCAGGTCATTTCGGACAATGGTCCGCAATTTAAGAGCCATGAGTACAGGGACTTTGCACAACACTATGGTTTTAAAGCTGTGTATTCCAGTCCGCAGTATCCACGAAGCAATGGCCAGGTGGAACGGTTTGTGCAAACGGTGAAGGACATGTTAATGAAGTGTGAGAAGACAAGTACAGACTTTCAGTTAGCTTTGTTGAATTATCGGAACACTCCATTGCCCGTCTTGAATGCATCTCCGGTTCAGCTGCTCATGAGCAGAAGGCTGACAGGGAGGTTGCCAATGGCGGAAGAAATATCAGTACCCGAGATGCAAAATTTAAAGAAAGTGCAGACAGTGAAAAGACAGCAAAGCCAGAAAGTGTTTCATGACAAAAAATGCGGGAAGTAAAATATGCTGATACATTAACTCATCATTCCCTTATATGTGGCTAGCAATGTTTATTAAATGTATCTGTACCTAAATTAGATATGTAGGATCAAATCTAGATAAATGCTTTGGTTTTAAAAATTTGATGCTTTTATCGGATTATGCAACCATAATTACCAGCAGCTTACAATTTTGAAAGATTAATGAATTTCCTCACCGAGAAAATACACCCCTAAAGCCCTGCTTTTTTAGATTATGTACATACATAACGGATTCATGGGAGGATATTTTTTTATTGTATTCGAATGTGCATGTTATTTTAACATGGGTAAATCACACACAGAGACTGGACAACCGATGCTGTTCACAATATGATACTGTGCTGCCACCTTGTGGATCCTGCCGAAACTAACCACCCAGCAGCCACCGACGCTCCGGTGGTGCCACCTAGAGGAACCTGGGGCATTACCCATATGCTCGATAGGTGGCGAAACAATATCAAATTTCCCGCCATTTCGGTCATGTGACCCTATGGTGGTTTGAACTCCATGCACAACTGCCGCAGCCGCCGCCATCTTCGCACCATCCAGCTTTCTTTGCCCGCCCACCCACCCACACCACTAGATAAAGCTTGACTACATAGGGTTTAGGGTTTAGGGTTTAAGTCCCGCCCGATCCATTCATCAGCAGTGGACCCGAAGAAGCAGAACGACGGCGGTGCCGGTTCCAACAACTCATACCTGTACCAATGACATAACCAATAAAATAAAGTCCATTGTACCAAATGCAGTCTCGTGTTGTGAATTATAGTGCCACAAATGTTGTGCTGCCCAGTCTGCATCCCCCCAGAAAGCCACAATTATAGTTCCTTGGCGGATATATAAATTCAATTCGCCACGGTGATTGGGGTAACTCATTCGTCTCGCTATCAGATTCCATGTTGCTAGTGGCAATAACTACTGGTGACTGTGCCCATTTATTTCTCGGTTAAGTGCTTGTAAATATGATATGTTATGTCCATGAATACAATCACAGTCAGTTTTTCTTGCAGCACTGTATGCGTGACAGGGCTGTTAAATAACCCATTGGAAATAAACGGGTCCGGAAGCTAGGTTATGGGCATACCCACGTGAAATTGCAAAGTAAAGTGCTAAATTTATAGGTCAAATGCTTATCCGCTAGGTTTCGAGTGAAGAATTTATTAAATTATGTAAATTCATCAGCTCTAAAAAGTTTAATTGAGAGCAGTCAGTGGCCAGCATCTTGTTTATTTCCATTCTCCCCCATTTCATTAATTCATTGTTCAATATAGATAAATGTTAGATGAGTGAAAAAGGAGTTCAACATTGTATATCACAGATTCATATCAAATCAGTCTTTGCATGGATTTAAACATGGTAGTCATTTATCTCTCTTCAGCTGGGTTAATGACACAACACCACTACAATATGAGGTTAATCCAATGGTAGAGCAAGGCCTACTAATAAACCCTCCAGTAAATAATAGTCAATTTGAAGCCAACAGTATAATCCAAAACAGCCCACATAATCCTTTGCGGGTCCCTTCATCCTCATTGTTGCTGATATCCCACACAAGTCTGGTTAAGCTTTTTCCAAGTACATGTTGATTGATCTTTCCATTGGTGCTATAATAGTTATGCCATGGCTACGCTTAATACCCAAGAGAGTGCTAGTTTCACAATATGTTGCTAAGGCATAATAACAACGGACAAAATGATATAATGACATCGTCCTGTATTCCTAGCAATGACATGAAATAGTCAGTATTGGCATTCGGTAGACCTTTATTTTGGCGTCTGATTTTATATCCTAGCAACATATAAGGTCAAACCGGGCTGGATGCCAATTTGGTATAGTGTGCCCATATGGAGACTGGAGAACCTGGGTTACACCACCATGAGCTGATATGCCACTCAGTCACATTATCCTGAAACTGCCAGGCTATGTAGCGATACCGCCCAATTTGCTAAGTCATGGGTTTAACTCGACTGAGATTAGAACCTGTGAGCAAAGAGCTCTTACCAATGGAGCCACCCGATTCAGTCTATTGCGCATGATGCCATGTCAATATGTGTCTCTTTATCCCACATCAGCAGTATGAGCAGCTTGTCAGAAGGTGGATATTGTCAAATATCATTCCTGGTCCTGATATGACCTTATATGTTATCAGGACGTAAAACTCCAACAAAGAAATAACCCAACACACACTGAAAGGCCGCTATGGATAGGAAATCCCACAAAAGGAGCACTATGTATAAGAGGCAGAACAGAATTTACCAACCAATGGTTATTTATCTATTTGTGTATATTTGTAACTAATATTAGGAAAATATAACTGCGGCTGCATGACTGAAAGTATACAGAGATGCCATCCTCATGACAGGATACTTATATTCATCGATACAACTTGGGTGGCAAGATAGCTTCTTGGGAGAGCAGAAGCGTGGAGTGAATTAAGTAACACACTGCAACCCTCACAGCTATATAATGGCGTACATGAGCTCGGCAGTGACTAAGGGCTAGAACACGCGATGAGACATTCAATCCCAGTTCACCATCAGGCAGCTTCAAGAAGCCTATTTCTAGGAATTGATGTTCCAATCCCATGTTGGATTAGATCAGTACTAGGGGTATTAGCAAAGGCCATCTACTGGTACACACACTGCCTTACATTTAATTTAGCGACGCAAATAGTATTGAAGATGTGAGGAAGAAATTAAAAGAAGGATAACAATAGCCCGAACAACATTCGCCAAAATGTATAGAGTGTTAACATCAAGTAAGATATTAATACAAACAAGGAAGCGTATTCTTCAGTGTTATGTGTGGTCTACTCTAATGTATGGGGCTGAGACATGGACAATCTCTAAGAAAATGTACAAATGTTTAGCAGCATTTGAGATGTCGACTTATCGAAGGATGATGAAAATATCATGGACAAAGAAGATCACCACCAAAGAAGTTCTCAGAAAAATTAATAATAAGAAAAGCTTGTTTGCCACTATACAGACAAAGAAACTTATTTATGTTGGCCACATTATTCATCAGAGTTCAATATACCGTACATTGTTGGAAGGGAAGCTGAATGGCAGCAGAGGGAGAGGGAGACCAAGAACATCATGGTTTACAAATATTTCACAGTGGACAGGCTTCTATCAGAACAGCACACCATCGGGACAAGTGGAGAACCATTGCATCCAACCCTCAACTAGAGGACAGAACTATTGATTGATTGAAATAGTATTGGGGTTACCCTGCATTCGTTTATCCACAATCAAATCAGTGAACAACAAAACAGTGAATTATCATAACAAAATAGACCCGTCCTGACACGACCTTAGATATTGGCAGGACGTAAAACTCCAACGACCAACCAATCCAAATTAGACATATGATTCAAGGAAATGAGTAAGCATGCTCTGACATCTGCTATCAACTACATAACCACGCATAAGTGGTAGCATTAAAACAATATAATTGAAAAAGACAAAAAAAAAGATTTTGCGTCACACAATCCTTACTCAGCAAAGAAATATTACATAATAAGATGTACAATGAAGCATAGCACGCAGTAATAACCATGGTGGCAGGCGACCACCGCAAGAGTGCACAATTCCCCAGAAATGACAGATATTACCCTTAGTGACCACCTACTTACCCTGAAACATCCTCTAATGGAATAAATAAGAATTCATATTACATGAGCCCTCCCCTTTCATTACCTCCAAAGTTTGTCTCTTAGAATACATATGATCAATAACCAATTCAACCATTGTGTACCAAATATTGCACCGAGAGCAAGACTCGAATCCATACATCTAACCATTATACCAGCTAGACACCTTGCCTATCATCACCATGTCCACACCGAACTGTCAATGTGGCTCGTTCCCTGTAAGGTCATTGCAGACTAATATCGTCTCATAGACCATAATCTTTGGGGTATAGAATTCCTAAAATTAAGTCGATTAATGTAATTTACACCTTAAATCAAGAGTTTCCGGTGGCGGCCATATTGATTGTGATGCATTCTCTCACAAGTTATCAACTGTTTGCCAGTATAGCTAAATACAGTGTGCAGAACCCTACACCTATTGTTAATAGCTAATTCCCCCAGAAATAATTGTTGTTCCCATCTATCTAGGCTTCTCATTTGCACAACCACCCCCAAACCCCCAAACAAACACAAACAAACAACCAAAAAAAAAAACCAAACAAAAAACACACCACAGAATGCCGAGTGTAAACAAAACAAATAGCAGCTCCGGCAACGTCGAAAATCGCCAGAAGCCACGACAGGCCGCTGAGAATGACCGGCCGCTGAGAATACGACACCGGTACTCTGGGTCGGGATTTTATCTCCTGGCATCGGCGCAACATTATTGGAAGAGCTCAGGCAGAAAATCTGTAAACACCAATCCAAAGATTGTTATTAAAATAAAAGATGTGTACCTGAAGGTAATTTAATTCTCATTGATACCACTTTTCTTGTGATGTAGGCCTAATGATTATGCAGCAATGAAAACAAAATGGAAATGTACCAAAAACAAACCTCTTGAGGGTTTGATCGACATTTAGAGGTTTTAGCCTGAACTCTTCCTTGTCATCTTCTTGTAGATATCAGTTTCCTCCTCTTTGTATCACAAATAAGAGGAGGCTGCGCGGGATCCACGTGTGAGACTATTCTTCCCCTCCATGGCGAATGGCCAGTAGTACCTATAGCCACGCCCCCCATGTTGTGGTCGCCGCGCTGGCCGTCTGAGTGCGCCTTATTGCCGAACCCTGTGATTGACGCTCATGAGGTCTGCTCGGCGCAGACAACCACTGCGACGCTGGTGGATCTGCGGCGGTGCCGTGCACGGGCAGCTAGCCGCCTACTGGTGCTAACAAGTACTAAAAGTCAGAGGTGTACGAGGCGAATGGTTGTGAGAAGATGTATATGCTCACAACACATCTAGGCAACCGCTAGAGGTCTCTGATGGCGGTGTGTGTTCACTACAGCGACATTGGAGTGAACAGAGCAGGGGTTTACCACCCGACAAGGGGTGTATCTTCGGCATAATGTATATTATATATGTCATTCTTCTTATTTTCTCCTGAGCTAATGCTATCTCAAATAGGATACTTCTCCTGGAATGTTACACTTTTTGTTATTTTATTGTTGCGCTAACAGTCCAAAATCCAGGTTTCATCTCCCACGTGACATATATAACTACTTTGCACTTAGTGAAATTATTTATAATCTGGAAGCAAAAGTAAGGTTCCAATTATAACTTTATACTTAACTATTTCCACGCTGTCCTGTTCTCCACAACCCTGTTGGGAATCTGGCTGTATCCATTGTATTAGTGGATTCGGTAGCCACATCTATAAGAGAGTAATCTTGCAATGTGGAAGGTCACGAGGATGAATCCTTGGCGGGCCCATTCAACTGTTGGCTTCAAAATTGATGAATGTAGATAACAAACCTGGTACTCAGCATTGGTGTGATGGTCTGGACGAAGGGTGGAGACAGAGGTAAGGGTGGTTCTCAAAATGTCCCACCCCATTCTAAAATCGGGTAGGACATAGCCGCCAACAATTGTGAACATGCTCAAAGTTCTAGAGCACCCTTCCACCCTTGCCCGCCCATCCATTTCATAAAAGGTTTGTAAACGTGGCTATGATGTTCACTACATTCGCACACAGTTTGAGCCCATTCGGCAACATTTTCAAGAATGTAGTAAGAACTACTTTGGTGTGATGGGGGTATTAGGACAAGGACGTCTTAGTTCAGTATCAGCATAATGTATATGAGTTGGAATGTGTGCACTGGTGCTGATGACTTTGTTTGCCAGCGTGGCAGCACTATAAAAGCGTGGCAGCACTATAAACTCGTCATGAGTGTGCAATGTCACAAGTTGGTACCGATCATGATATCAGCGTATATGTTCATTGTATGCATCTCACCCCACTATCGCCAATGGTAGCTTCCACCAGTACCCACCCACCCCTCGCTAGCTACAATGGTTGGACCCGTCTCCTCACCAGTAAACACCTATTATGTGGGAGTTACCGTTCTCTCCCACTAACATACCCCTTTATTTGTGGAATCATTGCCTTGCTAATAATAGCTGCGGCGGTGTAATCTCTGTCATCCTGTCATCCTGTCGCATTGTGGCGAGGGATAAATTCACCAAAAATACACATTTGCAGCCGCCCTGGATGCAATGTGCTTCCACATCAACATGTCTTACAAGTATTTCCACGCAAGCATTAAATGATTTATTTCTTGTCCGGATTCCTTATCTAAAGGTCGCTGGTTCAATTCACCATGCCATAGCCTCTGCCAATTGTGATTTCCACCATTGTGTATCAAGTACTACTTCATCAAAGGCCAGTTGCTCTCATGCCATGTATATATGTGGTGCTGGAAGTTAGAAGAGGCTTGGACTTTCTATCGACCAACTGAAAACAAGACTATTCAGACCTATTTACGATAGGCAGTTTAAATCCTCAGGAAAAAACTACATATATGCTTATCAAAGGGATAAAGAAATGGTGAATATGGGTAGATAGTGAACTGGCTTTCGTATTTTAAAATATTGGACCTACTTTTACTAATTCCAATAAACAATTTTGCTGAGTTTCTCTCGCGTCTGACGAGAACTTATTCCAGCGATATCGATTTTAAATACAATTTCTATTGAAGATGCAATGATATTGTTTGGTATTTGGGGTAAAATTCTGAATCAAAATATATGGCTGAGTAGTCGCGGCAACATATGAATCCACCTCCACTTTGTTGCTCTCGATGCATATTCCCCCAATATCAAAATATCATACAATAATCGCTTAATGCAGTAGCCAGTAAATATTCCACTCTGATTATCTCCAGGCATCTTTTTCTTGAAGATGTATACTGCCTATCATGGATTACTCTCAATAGACTTGTTTCCACAATTAGCCAGTTGGTTGATAGAAAGCCTGAGCCTACACTTTTACCGACCCAAGGGATCTTTAACCTTTGAAAGCAAGTAGACATGGTATGAGAGCAACTGGCCTTTGATGATGCTTGAACGTATACACAGCTGTGGACATCCAAAATGGCAGAGGGGATGGCATCAGGAATTGAAGCCCCCCATCTAGAGAAAAGTCAGACACTGTAACCGCTCCGCCACAGAGAGCAACCACCACGGGGTTGTGTGAACATTATTCCCATATAATATTGTTTTTAAAACACCCAGTAAAATCTGCGAATAGAAATCCAGATTTCCTACAATAAACAGATCCAATAAGCAAAACACTCCCCCACCAACCTCTCCCTACTAACCCAGGCTCACCCTCACCCACCCCCCCCCCCCCCACACACACAGGCAAACAAAACCCACAACAAAAGCCAGCACGGCAACGGCAGCTGCTGCATGAACTCTGCTCGTAGATCGGAGGCGGACCGTGCGCCCCGTGACAGTAATGGGGGGACGATGGTTTAATACTGCCAATATTACCTGGACACCCCCTTGTCCCGCTGTTAATATGATCACCGACTGACAGGGTGACGCCCCACGACCCCTGGCGGCCGTCCCACACACCGCGCGCCCCCTGACGGCAGCAGCTCGTCCGTCTTAGTTCCATATGTAACCGCTGCGCGTTGATGAATAGCTGATAGGCACAGATGGCCGTAGATCATCATGGGTTATGCGCACGCGCACTGACTGCCCTGCCCGGCCGGCCAGGCGGGATGGACAGGGTGATGGGTGGAGGTGTGGGGGAGGGGTGGGAGGGGGGAGGTAGGTGGAGGATGGAGGGGGGACTAGGAGAGGAGGGCGGGGTAGGTTTATGGGTGCAGGGGGAGGGGGGAAGGGAGTGCGAGGAGGGGGAGGGGGGTGGAAGGGTGGTGGAATGGAGTCGGAGGAATGGGGGAGCTGGGTGGGTGGCTGGACGGGTGGTGGAAGGGGGTGGCGGAGGGAGGGAGATGAAAGGGGTGGAGGAGTGGTGGAAGGGCATTGGAGGAGAGCGGGAGATGGGAGGGTGGGTAGAGGTGGGAGAGTGGGGGAGGGTGGGTGGAGATTGGTGGAAGGAGGAGGGGGGGAGACGGGGAGGGGAGAGGGTGGGTGGAGAGGGGTTGTGTCTGTGTGACTGCTAGTTGGAATGGGCGTGGTTATGGTGCAAAGTGGGGGTCTGGATAGCTGGATGGCTTGTGGCTGGGTGAGGGTGGACGTTTTGTGACAATGTAGCGGTGTGTTTATATGGGAGCGGTACTGGGGACAGTGTCCACGTGGTGGGGTGCGAGTGTCTCGGAACAGTGGAGGGCGGTGGTTTCAGAATTAGGGAAGGTGCCGGCATATGTCTCTTAGTCGTCGTGGTGTGGGTGGCTGCTGGAGCTAGGTGGGGCTGGATGGTTGGCGTGGGGGTGTTGGGATGGGGAAGGTTGATGGGATATGCGTAGGAGTGATGGGTGTTAATACATTTGCCGATGTGCACGTGGTAGGGTGAGGCTGCGGCTTCTAGAGTGGGCGTGTGGCTAAAGGGGTCGATGTTCGGATGGTGGGCTGAGTGACTGACGTGGATGATTAGTGTGGGCGTGGGTCTGTTAGCAGAGGTCTTCGATATAATGAGGTGTATTTGGAGTAGTGGTCGATGGCGGGGCGAGTAAGAATGGATGTGGTGGGTGTATGGGTGGGGATGCAGGAGTTAGTGTGGTGGTGGGAATGGTGTTGTTGATGCTTGGATAAGTAGTGGTTGGAGTGGGAGGGGGGAGTTTACGGAGTGTGTATGGGTTATGCTGGGTTGTATGGGTATGTGGACATATGTATGCAGGTGGGTTTGTGTGGTAGAGATGATATGGAGCATTTTGGCTGAAGGCAAGGGCAGGATATAGGGCTGGGTATATAATATGGCGCCCCTAAGAATCTGAGTGGGAGTCGGATGGAAGATATTAGGATAACATACCGGCTCCTCCAGTAGTTGAGCGAGGGAGGAGATAGGGCTGATAAGCAGATGGAAGCTTCCGGACTTATTATACTCGTACAATGGCTTACACAGCATATCTATATATATATCTAGATATATATATGAAGAGTTCAGGGCTGTAATTCTCACTAAATCCACTTTTCATGTTATCATATGCATATGGAGCAACGAACAAACAAGTAAGAATATTAAAACAATAACTGTTGGTAGGTTCGAATCCAATATGTATCCCCATGTTCGGATTGGTGTTTACATGGTTTGGCACCTGAACGCATCATATATAGATGACAAGTTCAGACGCAAACCCCTGTAAACACCAATCCAACAATTGAATTAAAATAAAACCTGTTAACTATAGCTCATTTTAATTCTCATTAATTCCTGTTTGCTTGAAAATAAATGATTATGGACTAATAGACAAAATAATAGAATTGTAAAAAACACATTTTTCCAAGTTTAATTCCCATGTTTATCTGAATCTTTGGATTAGCGTTCATGGGTATTTACGCCTGACCTCTTCATATATATATATATATATATATATATATATATATATATATATGTAATATGCTGTTTGACTTTATGACTGGATCTGGGCTGGAGATTGGTTGTTTGGATGCGATTTCTAAGTGCGTTCGAGTAACATTATCAGGCCATAAACACATTCTACATTTACAGACACCCCTGGTTCTAACTAGGTTACGGTAATATGTTTGTGGTCATACCAAGCATACTACGTTTCCAGGCACCCCAACCCCCTCCACAGCAGTACACCTCAATGTTTTGCCACATACTATAAAGATAATGATCTGAATGATCTAAATATGAATGTTGTATCGAATGATAAAATGTGCACTTGACTGACATCCCACATTGGTCATACATTATGGATGGCCGTGAACATGTTGAAAGCATTAGATAATAGTGTGGGTGGGCTGCAAGAAAGCGGGTCGAAATCCATATAAGGTTAATGCATATATATATGATGATATATATATATGAGCTGTGTCAAAAGGTGATAACGCTTCTTATTTTGTTTCCATTGTAATGTTTTACACAAAACAGCACAGAAACGGTTACACTGAAAACACAAGGACATTTGCTTCAAATCAATATGTATTCTATTGGGATTATGCTGAGCAAATGCATAAGCAGATAGTATGTTGATCGATACAATGGACAAAGTTTTGTCCCATATTTCTTAGCACCTTTTGAGACTGTCTCATATATATCAGGGATGTATATATTGTTTTATGTCAGGCAAATGCATGAACCTAAGTTAGATATTAGCAATATTTACTAAGTCACTGCAAACTACTACTTCGCTACTATTAGCAATTCCATATGAATATTCTAAAATACCAAAATGAAGGGCATACATTGTGGTTCTACGTAATATGGCAGAGTTGATCCATATGCAGGTATTGCAATACCTCAGCGAGTTTGATGCCCCTGCCCTGCAGAGTTGTAAACCACTGCCTTGTGGTACAGGTTCTTGACAGAACCGAAGGCTAAGGGAGCAAACCCTAAACAGAAACCCATGTCACTGTCGCAGCATTAAGGGTGGTTGATGTATGGAACTCCCAACATCTCCCGACCAGCCACTGCAGGGACAAATAGTTTTGCGCCTGTCTGGACATGTCCTTGCCGGTGTGAAACCTCTATTTGCTCCCCGAGAGACTGCCGCTGGTAACTTGCAAAAGCTAGCCATGCTTCAACACTTTTGCAGGCAGCTTTCATGAAATGTACAACCGCACAAAACACCAGCTCAGTCGTTGCCCGGGTTACCAAGGACCACACTGCTCGAGCTCATTTTCCATTGACAGCGGAAAATCAGCTAGGAGGAACACAATGCAAAGAGAGCGGCAGTCAAGTAATGAAAGCAGTCTTTGTCACATGATGATGATGATGATGATGATGATATATGTATAAAATAAGACATCCAGTAGTGTGAATATGTTAGCGAAGTTTTGTTGGCGGGCTTTGGTATATGTACTCGCTAAAATGTACAGAAAGGTTTTCTCGTGTGTAACCCACCGTTTGTGAGGACAGGGATGGTGTGAATGCAGATTTTTCATTGTAGCATAATATAATAGACAAGAGTATGTTATGCAGACTCCTACATAGGATAGGCACTGTTGAATTAAGCTCATGTTCAAAGCAATGTTCGAAGTAATATTTAAAGCAATATCCAAAGTGATATCTAAAGCAAGATTTAAAACAATAATTAAAGTGTTGTTGAATTAAGCAATGGTTAATACAAGGATGACCCCAACATAGGATGGATGTTCTTTGTAGGAATATTTCCATTGTAGTACTGCTGGTAATATAACCATCATGGGAACAACACCCCGACACCCCCACATGGCAATGTGCACCCACCTCCCAGCACCAGCCGCTACCCCCTACAAACACAGTTCCTTCTCGCTCATCCTGTTAGGTTGGCATCACACAGGGACACGTCCGTACCGATCTGTCCTTCAAGTGGCTTGATCATGCAGCCAGACTGGGTGCAAGATCAGTGCACTACTTATCGCTCATCTCCCCTACCCACACACACACATACACCACACATCCCTACACATACACGCCCATACACCCTCAAAAACCAACACCACCCGCTCCCCGGACTACTGCATGCACAAAGCGGGTGACTTTCAACTTGTCGTCTGCTGCCAGGAAAAAAAAGAAGTCTTTAAATACGCACGCAGAAGAGTAAGGATTGCATGTTTATCCAGCATATTGACGCATCATGAATTGTCATCTGGGCCGCGTTCAAGGTATGCCTCTGAGGTGCCCCGGAGAGATCCTGATGTCACGCTAGTCTGAACGACTTTATCTGTTAGTTGCCTCTAAAATGGCGATGAAAAAGAAGAGCTCTGATTGGCTGAAACCACTGAACATGGGAGCCATTTCCAAGACACTTTTTTCCTACTGTCTGAAAAGGGAGACGTCTCCCAGTCGGCTCTGAGCCGTACCCTGAACACGGCTCTGGATTTGCGCTGCCCAGAAGCAGACAACATTTACTTGTGAGTTTCAAAGGGCTGTAATGCATTCACGTGAGTAAACCTGTGAACAAGGTTTGTATATGCGTTACCGGAAGTGAATTTGCAGTTGCAAAATGTTGTCTGGCTTTGCGTTACCTAGCAGCAGACAAAATTTACTCCCAGCTTCTGGTAATGCATAGTTACCCGCGCAAATCTTGGATCAAGCGCACAACTTCAAATATAGTTGAAGGGTTAATGTATAATCCAATGGTGTTGAATTTCTCTCATTTTATCAAATCAATATATTAGGTTGATTGATATTGTCGTGGGGGTGATGAAAATGGGAAATATTGCGCCTAGAGCGGGACTCGAACCCACATCTCTTTGCATTCCGGGCCAGTGTGCTAACCATTACCCCACCTAGGCTCCCTGATATCAACAGACTCCCCACGCCTACCTGTCTATGTGGTTACTTGCCTATGAGGTCAGTGCAGACCAATACACTCGTCCCCCTGGAATTGTAAGTCTTGTAATGCTTACAATTACATACATACAGGCAATGCACTAACACATACATACACAGGGTAGGTTCAACAACCATACAGCACAACCAGTGTCGTGGGGGTGATGAAAATGGGAAATATTGCGCCTAGAGCGGGACTCAAACCCACATCTCTTTGCATTCCGGGCCAGTGTGCTAACCATTACACCACCTAGGCTCCCTGATATCAACAGACTCCCCACGCCTACCTGTCTATGTGGTTACTTGCCTAAGAGGTCATTGCAGACCACTACAATATCATCTAGCTGATGCTAGTTTCAAATAAATTTGTTTTAAAATGATTAAGTTAGGAAATATTTGAAGTGAAGGACATGCCAAATCGATGTCGAAATTCTTGCCAAAACTGTCACCCTATAGAATTCAGCACTACCGACTTCTATGAAATTGGATAGGTGTATCCCCTTCTCTGTATAAACAACTGTTTTCACTTGCATAGTCCGATGGTCTTGACTTTCTGTCCTTTTTCTGAGATAAATATATTCAATTGATTGTCATAATCTACCTTACTTTACCTTGAGGTACTTTTTATTTTTCATGGCTGACTTCTAAGATATTTGAAGTGCAAGCATAACACAATAGTTCTAGCAAGCATGCAAAATCTCACAAGATAGGCTTCTGGAGTACCAGGTTATTTTAAATTAGCCCAGTATTGCCCTCTATCTGGCAACAACATGCTTAATGAGTGCACCGTATCTAAGTTAGTTATATAGAATCAAATCTAGACAATTGCTTTGGTTTCGAACAATGTTATACTTAATCGGACTACCCACTTGTAGTAAGTAGACCAGTATGTAATTTGGATCTGCGCGTTCAAATATAGATGAACGTTTTCCTTTTGACAATTTAAATATTTCATAGGACTTTCCTTGAACTGCAGTGCAAATTGGTAAACTGTCATCTGGCTCACCGGTAGCCAAACGCAGACGACATTTACTTCCATCTTCCTCTATTCTATTTCCTTCCGTGCACAGACTTTGGGCATTTTATTTATGATTGCAGATTGCTTGCTCCCGTACGGGATGACGCCGTGAATCCACAGGGGCAACTCTTCCTTTCACATCTCAGCAACTGGGAGCCATTTTTGACGGAAAACACTGGTGTCCGAATCTCTTGACTGGAATATTTATAACTTCATTAATCCATAATTCTAACCAGGCAGCCTATGCCTCCGGGCGTGGGGGACGAGTGACTGTTATTATGAGTCTACAGGGGAATACTGTCTGTTGTTGACTATTATAGCTCATCGAACTGAATCAATCTCCACTCACCGAGCAGTCCTTTGAAAATAAAGCCAAGATTCTTGGAAAGAGGGTGAGCAATTCCCCAGCCACCATTCCGGTGTTGCCCTCCCTGGAGAAAGCCATCGCAGGATACGTTATGCAGCTTTCGCAATGTGCCCATTGGATATTTCCTGTTAAGGTACATGTCCACAACATTGCTTTAGAGAAAGGTTGACAATAGTGGCATTGGAATTTTAGTCAGATCTGTCGGTAAGTGCGTGATTGATCATATGATAATGGTCAAATACAGATTTGCCAGTGGATGTCAGGAAAGCATTGTTCCCGATCCTTCAATTTTTCTTTAATTTGCATAGTCCGATGGCATTGAGTTTTTGTCATGTTTCTAGATCAAAATATTAGGGTGATCCTTAATATACCTAACTTTTTGTAATTTGACGTAAACCTGATCTTTACTGGCTAAATTCTGAGATATGTGAAGTGCAAATGTAAAAAAAGTAATTTTGGCAGGCTTGCTAAAACTCTAACACCATAAGCTTCTACATTAAATGTGCTCAGTATTCCGTTCTATCTGGCGACATATATTTACTATGTGCACCAGCGGCTAGCTAATGTATGTAAAATCAAATCTAGATCACTGTTTTGGTTTTGAAAAATGTATATTTCCATTGGACTATGCAGCTATAACCAAGGTGTAAATATATGATAATATCGTTTTATTTTATAGCACTTCAGAACGCCTCTTGCTTTTGAAGACGCATCATTCGATTCATATCATTTCCTGACATGTGTGTGTATATTGCCTTGATCTGGGTTAAATGTCAGATATCAGTGAAAGTAGATAAGCGTCAGTAAGGCCTGCATGAAGCGCTTGTGCAACCAATGTACACTTTCGGTTTATGGCAACTCCCCCAACCCACATCCATCCTACGCAGCTCTGAAATATGTGGATATAGTAGAAAGATGCGCAGTCTTCTCTGGGACTTGTGCAAACACGGTACACTTCCGGTTTATGGCAGCTCCCCGAAGCCGCCTGCATCCAAGGCAGTTATAGTAGAAATTTGTGCAGTCTTCTCTGGGATTTGCAAACCCATGTACACTTGCGGTTTATGGCATCTCCCCAAACCCACCTCCATCCTACGCTGCTCTGAAATATGTGGATATAGTAGAAATGTGCGAAGTCATCTCTGGGGCTGTGAGGTACTCAGTCCTGTCGATATGCAATGAATCAAGTTCTTCCTAGCTTCGTCTTAACCCGATTAGTTACTGGCATGCCCAATCCCAAAAGGTCACCAACATGTTAGCGGCTTACAGTTTGTTTCAATAAGACTTGTCTGTTTGTGTTTGTTGTGGTATTACTTTCTATCGACAATTAAGCTGGCAGCAGTACCGGGCCAATGATGGTGGTTGCTGAACCGGAAGTAGTTCTCTTAATTGGTGGTTGCTCAACCGGAAGTAATTCTCTTAATTGGTGGTTGCTCAACCGGAAGTAGTTCTCTTAATTCGAGGGGAACGATGATTAAAGATCCCATCCGCGCATGTGTAGTCCGAAACTAAAGCCCCGATTGTGTAAGTTTTATTATTGAATATATCAATTGTACATATGGGCTTGATCACATTGTCTATGGTTAGACGAGTAGAAGATTAATTAGAAAGGATTGTTCTCAAGAAATACCATGCATTTAGACTGATGACCTTGAGGGTGTGTTTGTTTATTGGAGTTTTACATCCTGACAACATATGAGGATCGGGCGTGGGCGGTTTGATTAAGATCCACTAATGCGTGGATAAATAATAAATCACAGTCATCCCCACACCACGAAAGTTAACTGATTCGTATTATGCACTGCCCACTGCTGGCATCAGCATTGCAATAATCGGGAGGACCACAGATTGAACAATTGGATATTTGGATGACTATGGGACGGTTGACCAGGCCGACATAAGTGAACACTAGCAAGAGGTGGTACGCCACACCTGTGCACAATGAAACAACAGCAACATGAGAACTCTGCTAACAATAACAAACATATTGCAGACATGTTGATCCAGTCCAAGGGAAACAAAACAAGAGAACGCCTCTGCCATGACCATACTGTCCAGAGCCAGTAGCGTACCCCTCCAACCTGGGCATGATGGTCATGTGGTCAAGGGCCTGGGGTGATGAGGGACGCAAGCGGTTGGGTTGAGACCAACAAGTGCATGGATCATTAATAAATTGCAGTCACCCACGCCCACACCCCACCAGCTAAGGCCCTGTCACACTACGACGTGACAACGTCAGCGTAGGCAGAACGTGAAAATAAGTATTTTACGTCAAAGTTATCGGCGTAATATGCAAATTGTGGACGTGAATGCCACGTAGTTGACGTGAGCGTAATGTGAAAGTAACGTCGGCGTAACGTCAGCCTAGCGTAGTGTTAGGGACATAGCTAAGCGTGGGCGTAACGGGATGCGAGCGTGGTCGACGGCGGGCTAGCTTAACTGAAACGTTGGTCAAACGTTGGTGTAGCGTCATGACGTTAGCTGTAACGTAAGACCGTTAGGGGGGAGCGGTAATTGGCGACCTGACCGGGCGTAAGTGTAACGTGAGCCTATCGTCGCCGTAACGCGCGCGACGTGGACATAACGTGACCGTAACGTGACCGTAACGTGAGCGTAACGTGACCGTAACGTGATCGAAAAGTACAAAACACCCGTCGCAGGGTAGATGTCTGGGCATATAAGGCTGGGGTTCGGATCATGTTAGTCACGTTATCAAAACGCTACGCGATCGTCAATGACGTGAACTACGTCACGACACGTTCGCAACATGTTATGACGACGTTATCGACCCGTCATCGTATCGCTCGGCCGACGTTCTGTTACGTCCGACCCCCGTTAATTGAACGCTGCCCAGACGTTGCTCCCCCCCGGGCCGTTGCTCTGACGTGACATAACGTGACTCTAACGTCATTTACGCTGCTATAACGATCGCGGAACGTCTACCTAACATCATTGTCACGTCATCCCGACATAGCGGATTCATGTTGAGATACGTCGAAAGTTTTGAACATGTCCAAAACCTTGACATAACTCGACGTAGCACGCCGTAATGTGACGTAGCTCGACGTCAGTCTAACGTCATTATGACGTCATCATAACGTAATCCAACGTACATCAACGTAATGACGAAATATCACCACGTTACACTCACATTCGCTCATTACGTCGTAGTGTGACAGGGGTATAACTAATTCCGTGCACGCACTGCGCAATGCCCGCGTCAGTTTCAAATTAGCCACCACGCCCGGATCCGCCCGCAATATATCACGTCGGTTGGTTGTTGGAGCTTTACCTCCTGGTAACACCTTAGGTCATATTTGGACCGGTAATTTGCCGTCCAATTTCCGAGGATAAACACCAATGTGCTCTACAGGCGACGTTAAATAAAACAAGTTTCATCAGGAGGGGTACCAACTTGTGACCGTGTACACTCATGGTGACTGTATAGTGCTGCCCCACTGGGAGCCCAGGCCAACAGCACCGTGATCTGATATTCGACTCAATCACATTATCCTGACACTGAGCGAAACAGTCCTAGCCCAATCCTAATAATGTCTAGCCTCTGACCAGGAAGCGAAAGGTATTATACATTTAAGTCAGTGGTTTGACTCTACCGAGGTTCAAACCTGTTGCCTTCGAATCCCACAATCTACTTGTTTTGTTTGTTTCTGTAACGACCGCCGAGTACAAAAAGTAAACATCGGCAAATCAGGAGCCGGGACCCTAAATTCATTCAGCCATCCCGTCTGGTACAACATAACGGGTTGCCATGGGCACCGTATCAGCTGTTACTGATGCAGGTAGCATCTCTACTGCAGCAGCGGCAGATGTTGGTGTGCCCGTGGATAAGGCTGGGAGGCCGGGGCTAGCAGGGCGGGAGGCCGTGAGGTTGGACCCACGGAGAGTCGTCGGGCAGCGTAAATCTGGCGGGAAATGGGTCACTGGGAGATGTCTCTTCCCAGCCGGGAGTAGAGGGAGCTAAGTCCTCGACCTGGAACCCTGAGAAGGATACTAAATGGAAGCTTCGCCAGTTCACCTCCATAACATCCTAAACAGAATCAGGCAAACACCTCCAACTGCTCATACTAATGCAACCCAGGCAGTCCCACTAGCATTTCGTTTCTTTGCTTCTTTGTTTGTTTAAACAGCCCGAAGCGCCAAAGGTAAACAGGGGGTATTGGGCATCATGCAGTGGTTAAATATCCCTTAGTAAAATTACTTTGCGAACAGGTAAAATAGAGAAAAGAAATGTATGTCAAAAGAGCATACAGCTGTGATCAATAAAATAGAAAGGAAAAACCCTTTTAAAGTAAAAAATTAAAATTGAATTTTTGATAAAAGCCAGTTTCCCTAAAAGATTGAATAAAGAGTTGCGGATGGAATGGGAATGTCACCATCAGACTCTTATTTCAAAATACATCATCTCTACCTGGTTGGAGAAGAGCACATCTTACCACAATGTGACACCTTCAGTATACTACAGCAGTACCCACACTGAGGCAGACTGTCCTCAGCCAAAAGAAAACTATGCCAATACATGAGCCACAGAGGATAAACTCGTACATTATCAAACAACTGTAGGAGGACTGCCCATTTCCTAAAAACATATTGATTGGATGTTTAATTTAATATACCACTGACCCGGTTAGTGGAGCGGGTGACGTTACAGTATTTCCAGTTTCCAACTGGAAAGTGCATTATGATGAAGTGTTTTGAATATAATTTTGGGCGTTATTAGTTGCACTTTCTTTAGAAGATAGCTACGCCATGTATCGATTCGATTACACAGCTATATGCAACTTTCCAGCCATTCACTTCAGAATACATAAATGATGGTTGGTATCCATATTGATTGCGTAGAAAAAGTTGAGGTTAGTGTGATGATAGTAGCAGGTCATTATTATGATTTGGATGTCATGCTGTGTTGATTCTTTGCGCAAGAGATGTGGAATGCCTATTCTGATCAAGAAACTATTTAGCAAAATATGACTAAAAATAATGATGTAATTAATTCCCCCAAAATATACGGTTGTGGATTGATTGCATTAGCGAGTTAATAAAGCATTTTGTTTACTAACCTCGACCTAGAGAAACTGGAATGTGGGTCTTAATTATGAAATAGATATCACCTGCACATCATCACAGTCATTCATACATTCAATATTTTAGACGGCTCAACGAGAAGTTGGGAAGCTGCACCCTCTCAAAAGTAAAGCGGCGTTTGGTAGGTGTTTATTCCACAACAGGTTATGTTATCAACATTCTTATGCACTGCCGCTAAGTGAGAATGTTGGCTGGTGTCTAACTGCTATTTGCGTTAATCTTGCAGTAGTATCTCACTGTATATATGTATCTTGCAGTGGGTTATTCGCTGCAATGCTTCCATATATGGAACCAATGTTCATACCTTCCCCATCCCAGTTTCATACACCAACATGAATTCCAACCAGAGCTGTAAAAGAGAACTCACAGCTCCACATGCTGTGATGCGCGAAAAGGAAGAAGCAAGGCGGAGATGGGAAAAAGAGGCATTTATTGAAGGCGCCTCTGGCAACAAAGGGGGTATACAGGGGTACATAGCAACAGTGGAAAACAATGGAAGTAAGGACAAGTAAGGTTCCTGAGGAGCAGAAACAGGATGAATACAGGAGGGGCTCATGAGGAGCAATGTCCGAGGTAGGTAGAGAGTTCTGGTGAGGGGGGGGGGGGCGAGGAGCCCTCCCCCAGCTGGAGGAGAAGAGAGGGGAGGAAGAAGAGTTGGGTGGGTGGGTGGAGGAAAAAGGCAGAGCGTGGAGGCGGCTGGAAGGCGAATGACTGAGGGAGGCCGGCGGGCGGCCTTATAAGGGAGGGCAGGAGGGCGGATGACAGGTGAGGTGCGAAAGCAAGGCGGTGGGAGGGGGGAGGAAGAAAGCTGAGAGGCGGACGTCGCGCGAGGTGAGAATGCTACGCGACGACCGGGGAGAGGGGGGGGAGGGTCTCTTCCTCTCCTCGCATCAAGCGCAATGCTTTGCATTACGACCGATGCGCGAAAAGGAAGAAGCAAGGCGGAGATGGGAAAAAGAGGCGTTTATTGAAGGCACCTCTGGCAACAGAGGGGGTATACAGGGGTACATAGCAACAGTGGAAAACAATGGAAGTAAGGACAAGTAAGGTTCCTGAGGAGCAGAAACAGGATGAATACAGCAGGGGCTCATGAGGAGCAATGTCCGAGGTAGGTAGAGAGTTCTGGTGAGGGGGGGGGCCCAGGAGCCCTCCACCAAAAGGAGGAGAGGGCTCGAGGCGCGCCCGAGGTGGGGGCGCGGGGCGCCCGAGGGGGCGGGCCGGAGTTGCAGGTCTGGGTGAGAAGAGGGTCCGGGGCCTACGTGGACGGGGAGCGGGCGGCCAAAAAGGGGAGGCCCGCTCCTGAGGCCTGAGGGGAGGAGGTCCGGCGAGGGTCGAGCAGGGGGGCGGCGAATTCCTCGGGGCTGGGCGGGGTGGGAGTCGGGGTCGGGTCGGGCGGGTTGATGAAGGCGGTGTCGTGAGGGTCGGCGGCTAGGCTGTCTGGGGAGGGTCCCTCGTGGGGCTGGGCTGAGTCTGAGGTGTGAGGTGCGAGGTGATGATCCCCGGCTCGGTCTGGGCGACGTTGGCGCAATAGGCGCACACGTGCCGGTGCCTCTCTCCCCCTCACCGTGGGCCTCCCCGATGCGGGCCCGATCGCACGAGGCGGGCTCGCGGTTCCAGGCGGGGCAGGGGGCCCCGTGAGTCTGCCTGTCGTAGGCGGTGCGGGTGTCGACTTGGTGCCGGGGCAGGTGTGTGCCTCGGGCCCAATCCTCGCCTCGGGGAGCTGGTGTTTCCGGGGCGGCGGGGGTGGTGAGGGAGTCCATCCTCAGGGTGTTGAGGGCCACCGGGTCATGCCATCCGTGGGGAAGTCTGCCGTCCGCTATCCAGGTGAAGATGGCCTCGGAGTAGCGGCGGACGGTAGGCCACGGATGCACCAGGATGTCCCTCATCACGGTGAGGTGGTGGTGGTGTAGGCCCTGGACGGAGTGCGCGGGGAAGGCTGGATGGGTGGAGAGGGTGAGGAGGGCGAGGTTGTATTCGTCCCTGGTTGCCTCCCCCCTCCTCACGGGCTTCCGCTCGGGACCCCTCTCCACGAGGTCCGAGGGGAAGATGTAGCCCGAGGGGATGCCTGGGCGCCTGGCGGTGTGGTGTGCTTCGGCGGAAGCGAGGATTTTGCGGACGGCGTCGGCCGCGGATGCTGGGGTGTGGTCCTCGGCGACGTCCTGGATGTAGGCCGGGGGGGGCGCAGGCCCGCCTCGGGCGGCGAGGCGGTCATACTGTTGATAGTGGGGGTGGGCTGCCCCGGGCAGAGTCGCTTGAGGTGGCGGCGGGGGCCGGGCCCCGGCGGCGGCCCGCGCCCGAGGTGCTGGGGCGGGCGGCGTGGTGTACGCCGCCTGCAGTTGCTCCGGGGCTCCTCGGGCTCCCCCCGACTCGAGGGCGTCCATGCGCGTAGTGAGGTGCTGCAGGGCCTCGAGGATGAGGGCTGTGTCGGCGCCCGAGGTCGCCGAGGGGAAGGCCGGCGCCGGAGGTGTTGAGGTGTCCCCGGGCGAGCCCGAGGCGGGTCCCGGCGTGGCCTGGGCGGTCGCCCGGGAGCTCTTGCGGCCTCTTCCCTTTCCGTGTCCGGGCATAGTGTAGGAGCCTGAGGCGGGGCGGCGGTCCGAGGAGGGGGGGGGGAGGGTCTCTTCCTCTCCTCGCCTCAAGCGCAATGCTTCGCATTACGACCAATCCCCCACCCACACATCCTCACACTGAACCACACACACATAACAACACAAGCACACATCCACATTCACAACCAAATATCCACACCTCCATACACCATCACAAGCACATACCCACAGACGCACATACCAGCACCCACTTACCCACACACCCATACACATAACCACATACCTTCATGACCACCCATCTACACGCCACCCACCGACATTCCCACCCACCCACTCATCCACACACCCAGTTACCCCCATAATCACACCCACACACCCACTCACACATACACCACACGCCCAAATTACCCCACTCCTACTCAGGATCCCTCCCTCACAGACATCAGAAATACCCCCCTCCCATAAATATCCGCCTGAACAACATTCAACACACCCCGTCATCCCTCAGACACATATCCATTCGATATTCCTCCTCATCCCCACCCACCCATCACCCTTCCTGTCAGTCTACACCAACCTCCCCTAGCTCCGACACAGGTAGCCATATTTGCTAGTTACTCCGGCATCAATCTTCGGTCCCTCCAACCAGGACCTATCTGCTGGGACGGTCTAGCCTGCCGTCTTGTTTGATTTGTCTATTGGGTGTTTACGTTATTTAAGGTCATATTTGGGATTATTACCAGGTTAGGACAGCACATAGTCATGTGGACTCTACAATGCTAGGATATTATCCTGACACCGAACCAACTAGTCCTTGCCCTCCCGTAATTATTGTAAAGGAACATATATCAATTTGTTCGATTGGTTGGTTGTTGGAGCTTCACGTCCTAGCAAAATCTAAGGTCATGTCAGGATGGGTGTTGACTCGTGACAGGGCACAGTAAAGTGCCTTTATAGTGCTGGCCCACTGGCAGACCATGAACTGATATCCCACTCAGTTACATTATCCTGACACTGAGCAAATAAGACCTTGCCCTATCCTAATAATGCCATGCGCCTGGCTAGGCAGTGACAAGTATAAATTGTTATGTCATTGCTTTGACTTGACCAGGGTTGGAACCTGTTGGTTCGAATCCCAGGATCTACCAAAACGCGAGACAGACGCTCAACTCATTTGGCTATCTCATTTGATCTATCAAGTTGGTAAGTCATAAGTCTGAGCCGGTCGGTTCTCGAACCCACTGCCTCCCGAATGGGAAGTGAGCCAGGGCTCCTACCAATTCAGCCACGTAGTCCCCGTGCAGCAGTTGACCGAGGGAAATGGCCTACTCGGTAGAGCGCGGACCTCGCGTGCTGAAGATCGGGAGTTCGGACCCCAATCGAGTCAAACCAACCTAGCCTGGCACTCCCCATTAATACTATAGGACAATGACTGACTGGCTCAGTGTCCGGATAATATGACTGAGTGTGATATCAGGTCAAGGTGATGGTGACCTGAATTCCCAGTGGCGCAACACTACAAAGTTACCAGAAGTGTGCACTGTCACATATCAGGACGGGTACATCCGCACTGGGAAATCAGGACATCGGTACCATGACACAATATCCCACTCAGTCACATTATCCTAATACCGAGCAAACTAGTCCTTGCCCTACCATAATTATGCCGATCGTCAGGCCAGGAAGTGAAAAGCATCAATGTTATAAGTGATTTGTTTGACTCGACTGGGAACCGCACTCCCGATCTCACGCAAGCGAGACCCCTGCTCTACTGATTCGGCCACCGCGCCCGGTTATGACCACACATCCACACACAGTCATACATTGCCAGGACGTAAAACTCCAGCAACCATCCAACCTGTGCAGCAAGTGGTGTGAGGATCAGGTGCGCCCGGTGTGTGCACTGCGCCTCCAGGGTGGAAGGGGGCCCGACTGTAGACATACCTCCTTGCAACCAACTACTGACAATTTATGTGCGACGCCGTCGCACCTGTTCACACATGACACGGTAACTATGTGAGTTATGTGCCCTTTCATACGTCCGCCACCGCTCCACCATCACCCAAGGCGGCCTGCTTTCAAATCTGCTGCCGTGCACACTATACACCAGCACCCACAACAACAACCAACCACACCCAACCAAACAACACAACAACACACAAACAAAAAAAAACCCACACACAAAAAAAAAAACCCCCCACAAACGAATTTAGGGTAAATTGAAAATTTACTTATTGCGTATAATTCTGTTAAATAGATTTGGGCCTAATAATCCTAAACTATATTTTAGGGAGTAACACCGGTTAAGCCTTTGGTGTAGCCTAACACTGACTTGTGCATACCATTTTTTCGCCGCTAACCCGGAATTCCCGCCAAACACCGTTTTTCCTCGCTAACACTGACTCCTGCATACGGCCCCTGGTAACGCAGAATACACCCAATGTACATCGGCGGGTGTGTATTTATATTAGCTTTTGTGAGGAGATCTTGCTTTGGGGTTAATCAACTATTTATAGTCTGTAATCAATCCTACCGCCAAGGACACATGTTTCAGGACTTCCCGAGCTGATACACCAAATCATATTCATGAGTAATCATTTTGCACATGACTTGATATGCAAATATTATTTCAGAAGGAATGTAACCTAATTGGCTGATACCACTTCAATGTATTTATCCACATGTTCACTTATCCAACTCTCTCCTAACTCATGGCCTAACTACAAACAATATATATATATATATGAGCCTGTCTGTAGTAGGAGTGATAACTCTTTTTTTGTTGTCTATTGTAACGATTGACACAAAACAGCACAGAAACAGTAACACTGAAAACACAAGGATGATTGCTTCAAAGCAATATGTATTCTATTGGCATTATGAAACACCATGTCCAAAATAAATCAGTTTATCCTGAGCAAATGCATAAGCAGATAGTATGTTGAGCGTTACAATGGTCCAAGTTTTGTCCCATATTGCTTAGCACCTTTTGAGACAATCTCATATATATATATATATATATATATATATATGAATGCAGACTAAAATAGAAAGAGGGACGAAAGTAACAAAGTGTGTTGAGATCATGTATTCTGTGGGATAAGGAATATTAAGCCCTAGCCTAATAAAAAGGTTATCGAGCGCTAACGACAGGTAAAGCACCCATGGTTAGGATTCGTTCTACTGGCGGTCGCGTAGGATGGTGCATGCCCCGCACCAAATGGCTGTACAAGAATAGTAACATAATAATAATCTCCCTTCCATGCCTATATTCTTACATAATGATTATGCGTCACATATATGCATATATACCTACTTTGAATGGGTTGACTGGCCTCCCTAACCATGTTGAAGACTTTCTGTGAAACTATCGATATCTAGGGGGCCTGGCAGCTATGGTTCACTATGTTCTCTTACGCTCACTGCTACCTCCGGTGGCCTTGAGCGCCTTGGGCAGCACCTCACTTGTATACATGTCTTAGAACGAGGTCATGTGTGATTGCCTCTCCATCCCCAGTCTGACTCACCTGGAATTGCTATAATAAAAAGGATGCGCGTTCAGGATCAGCCAGAGTTGTGGTCAACCTACTAATCATGTTTATGTGTTATGCGTGCATATTACTATGACTAATAAGACGGATATCTTGGGCATCCACACATAGCATTCTGATATAAGTAGAGGTATGTGTAGGTCATTCAGCTAGTAGGTATGCTACAGTTGTTGAGCCAACTGCAGACATTGATTTCAAATGCAGTGAACATATTTGCATATCGACTGCGGTACTGCAACTCAAGTGGAAAGTTTTGGAAGCCATATATTCAATCTCACTTAACTTAGATGTGTTAATCACTTAATTGAAGTGGGCATTGCCAGTTCAGTACTTGTGGTCAGGGACCAGGATGATCTAATGAGCATGACTGCTGGGTTGACCCTTAAGCAATTGATTTAGAGATAAACTAGGTGGGTGTGAAGTAATAGCAGTTCGCTAGAGGAGGCTCACCAACTATATGAGAACCAGCGAATGGCTACTGTCAGTGTCTGCCTCCAAGAGGGGGGGGGGGGGTAGGAAGTAGTGGCTCCCCCTAGTGAATCAATGGCAATTAGAACCTGGGACCTGATTCTGCTTAGAAACAGTATCTGGGCCTCATTCCCTGTGATGTCCTTGTCCGTTCCTTAGCCTTATCATTTCGTCACATATTATATAATAAGAGGTTCTAATCGAAACTAATGAGATCTACTCAGACTAATGTAACTAATAATACAAATAAAATAAAATAAAAAGAAACTAATGAGATACACAATGCTAAAGCCCGTTAAATTAATGTTTTCGTCACAGAATCAGCGAAGCGCTGCATGATAATTTGGGAAAGCACAATACATTTTGAATACCTTAGAGTTGCATAGTCCGATGGTTTTCAGTGTGTGCCATTTTTTTGCGATAACTATATTAAATTGAATATACTGTACTTTACCTTAGTTTGAAGTGACTTTTATTTCAAATGGTTAAGTTTGTATGCTTGAAGTGCAAATATGTCAAAATAGCTTTGGCAAACTGGCGAAAGCTCTGACACAATAGGCATAGCTTCAACATATATTACATTGAGTCAGTATTCCCTTCTATTTGGCAACAAATGTTTAATAATAAGTGCATCAGTATCTACGTTAGATATGTAGAATCAATTTTACATAAATTAGTTTTGTTTTAGAAAATCTGATGCTTCATTGGACTATACAACAATTTTAGATAATTGGTTTGATTTTTAGAAAAGTGATGATTCACAGGACTCTGCAGCTTAGAGTCCTACCTTCATATCTTCACTGACGTAATGCAAAACTAAATTCAGAAAAGCATTTAAGGCAGTACACTGTCACAAGCTCGCAGTAAACATGATGGCAACGTCACTATCAACCCTGGTAGTAACTCTCTGAGCACCCCTCAGAACCCCTCATCAGAACATCCGTGCCAACTTCCACAGTAATGCACCAACCTAAGTTATCCCAGTAGGGCCTACTCCTCCCACCACCCTATCCACCCATCGTTGCAAAACCAAGGGGCCTAGCTTCCATATACATAATATGCGGCTGCATAACACCTGAGATTACAATTTTCCTTTATTGAGATATTAGGGCATTTTATTCTATCGCCTTTTATTTGAATAGCGTTTTTCCCATCCACTGACAACTGGAAAAACTCAAGACACTACCCTATGTCCAGATGCCTGCAGAACCATCCCATACCTATTCTAACTGGAATTGACACGAAATTCCATTCCCTCTCTATTACCCTTCTTCCTACCGGCTGATCAACCCAGCTTTGTACCCACCCTCCCAGTCACACACTATTCTACCTGCAAGTCTCTCTCTATCTCCACTATCATCTTCCTATCCACTCATACACTCCCATTCGCACACAGCCTACATACCCCTTGACAACCTACCCATCCTTATCCATATCTGCCCGTTCTGCCCCTAAGCATCATGGGTAATTACCTGGGTCATTTCATTCAGTGGACTTTAACTTCTGTCCTCAACGCATCGCTAATGCCAGGACCTATATATCGCAACTGACTCACCCCTCCACCTATAACCCCCACAACCAGCAGCAACCCCAGCAACACCCACAACCCCCACAACCAGCAGCAGCCCCTACAACCCGCATAACCAGCAGCAACCCCCACAACCCCCACAACAAGCAGCAACCCCCGCAACCCCCACAACCAGCAGCAACCCTCACAACCCCCACAACAAGCAGCAACCCCCACAACCAACAGCAACCCCCACAACCCTCACAACCAGCAGAAACCCCCACAACCCCCACAACGCCCACAACCAGCAGCAACCCCCACAACCCTCACAACCAGCAGCCACCACTACAACCCCCAGCAACCCCTACAACTCCCAACCACCCTGCATACAGCCTCACTCTACTCCTAATTAGTGTCGAGGGCATTACATCCTAGTTAGGGGCCTCTGGAGTAGAGGGTAATTACAGGAGACGGAGAGATGTGTTTGAGAAGTTAAAGCATGTTGACGAGTGGAAGGCTGCTGTGCAGGGCGAAAGCTGCTAAAACATATAGCGGGCTGGGTAATTACCTTTAATTATTAACACACATGCAAAGTCATATCAATGACATCTCAATCATGACGTTGGACATGTGATGCGAGGCGTAAACTACCAATGCGAGAGAAGTACAATTCAGATTTGATTAAATTGGAGCTGGAGCTAGTGTGCTAGAAAGAGATACAGAGATAGAAAGCCAGAGTACTGCAGAGCCAGAGAGTGATAACCAGATAGTTAAAGAGCCAGAGATTCAGAGAGTTAGAGAATCAGAGAATCAGCGAGCCAGGTAGGTAGAGAGCCAGACAACCAGCGAGTCAGAGAGTTAGATAACCTGAGAAACAGAGACGCAGTTTCAAAGCCAAAAAACGAGAGGACATTAAAGCCAAAGTTACCGATTCAGAAAACCAGACAACCACAGAGCTACAGAACCAGAGAGCCAGAGGGATAAAGAGCCAGATAACCTGAGGACCAGAGAACCAGAGAGACACCGAGATACAGAGCCAGATCAGATAACCATAACCATAGAGTTCCAGAGCCAAATAACCAGAGACCCTGAGAACCAAATATTCAGAGAGCCAAGGAGATACATAGCTAGATACAGAGCTAGAGATTCAGATAGCCAAAGAATCAGAGCCCCAGAGAGACAGAGCGATAAAGAGGAAAAGAACCAGAGCAGCTGAGAACCAGAAAACCAGAGACCCAACAAGATACAGAGGCAGAGATTCAGATAACCAAAGAGCCAGATAATTCCAGGGCCAACGAACCTGAGAAGCAGAAACCCAGAGAACCAGAGAAACTTGAGAGCCAAGGAGAATCAGAGCCAGCTGTCCAGATACTCAGAGAGGATCAGAGTTCCAGAGCCAAATAACCAGACAGCCTGATAACCAGAGAACCTAAGGACCAGAGAATGTGAGAGCCAACAAGATACAGAGCCAGCTGTCCACATAACAAGAGAGCCTCAGAGTTCCAGAGCCAAATAACCAGACAGCCTGAGAACCAGAGAATGTCAGAGCCAATGAGATACAGAGCCAGCTATCCAGATAATCAGAGAACCTCAGAGTTCCAGAGCCAAATAACTAGACAGCCTGAGAACCAGAGAACTGTATATCTATTAGATTGCGGTGTATTCCCTTCTATGCTTCAGCAAATGTTTACTGAGTACACCTGTGCCTGAATTAAGCACATGTGTGTGTGTGTTCTGGTTTTCTCATTTTATCGGACTAGGTAGCTTTAAAACTGCGGCGACCTTCAACCATGTTTCCTCAATCAGCTGCAATTAGAGGCTTTCGTTCTCAGAAAGGGTTCAGGTGTTGCAGTGTGAACCTTGAGTAAGGGGTGACTGAAGTGGACAGTCAACAAAAAGGGCTGGCAGGAGTGGTAAAGTATGTTCCTGTGTTTCCTCCGCTGAGGACAGCGACCGATTGACCCAAGAGTGCGTTTCAGTTTGAGGGGGTGGCAACAGGAGGCACCCAGGTGGGAAGGGATTTAAGAGGCACTCACACTATGACATATGGCATTAGTGTATGCCAACGTATGTGATTTTCGACCAACACATCGGGGTACGATGTCATATGTTATGCATATGTTGGGCATACATCGGGTATGCTCGGGATATGGCGTTATAGGTTGTCTTACGTCGGCATGCATCGAGGTGCTCAAAAATGTGTGCGCTTGTTCAGAATTTTCAATGTATGGCTCATGCGTTCTGCATATGCTACATGTACGCTAGGCGTGTGTTGGCGTACATTAGGAGTACGTTAGGGGTAGGTCAGGGTATGTTTGGACACGTTAGTCATACATTCAGCCAGTCGGAACGTGGAGTCCACGTACAGTCCACATACTGCCGACAAATGCATAACATACTCCTAACATACTTCAAGCATATGTCTGCCATCTCCAGCGTACTTAACATATACACCAAACTTCTAGCAATGGAGAAACATATATACCAATGGTCAGCATTTTTGGATTGGCGTGTATGTGGCTTTGTCTCTGAACTCTTCATATATATGTGTCTATACATTTATTAATATATGTATCGTTGATGATGCTCCTTGGGAATGTGTAAAGCAGACTAGTCTTTTCTCTGCATATTGAATTTGTAAGCACTTACCGACAGCAGCAAAGAAACTGTCATCAATACACACCTCCCCCAAAGGGAGAGGCTTAGCGCTTCTCCATAGACTTCTTCCAAGCTGATTAGATATGAGCTCAGCCTTTTATCAATGCTCAGTGGAGCAGATATTCTCACACTAGACTCCGAAACTTACTTGTTGCGGATAACCAAGAAGTTGCCCTCATCTAACCCCGCCTGGTTCAAAACCCATCCGGCTGACATATCCAGCCGGGTGCCGCACCCTATTGACCGCGCTGGGATGACGCGAGCAGACCGGACAAACCAAACCCAATTGCTTCAAATGCAAGGATGTGGGATGGGGTGGGGGGGGGGTGATGGGGTCGGCGGGGAGAAGGGATGGGGGATGGGGGGGATAGGTGCCGACGGCTTAGGGAAGGGCTGCCCCGACTTTCCGCTACCCGCTAAGATCCAAATGCAATTGACCGAAGACCTTTGTGCATACAGTTTGGACTGGTGGGAATGGGGGAGGGGGTGGGGGGGTGAGTGGAGCGAGAGAGTGGATATGGAGGGAGTGAGGGTGGGTGGGGAGGTGGAATATGGGTATTGGCGTATGGGAGTTGAACTGGTTAGAGGTGAGTCAATTAACAGTGATTAGTAAAAGTAGATGACAATCTTAATACAATCGGGTTTATCGAATTATACATTTGATTAGACCATTTAGCTAAGAGTCCATGTATGCGGTATACAGTATGAGAAAATTAATGCGACAAAAAATGGAAAAACAGGTGAACGCATGGTGGTCCTTCCAGATGTCCGGTTGTCAATGTGAATGTGAATGCATTGGGCTCAAAGAGGATCGCTCAATGGACCAATGCGTGTGAAAGCATTTTTGTCGCATTTGTATGTGCATACTGCATAGCACATACCGCATACCCCATACATGTATAGGGAATCTTAGCTTTAGTGTCACATAAAGTAGTTACATCCTGATGTAAACAATAAATATTGTGATATAATTATAAGCCCCATCCTAGATAAGACTATCATTATAAGTTACACGACAAGCCTTATTCGGCTGCACAATTACAAACTTAATAGAATGCCCCTATGTGTGGGATCTACTCTGTGGGGTTACACTTACAGCAGACTGACAGTCCTGACTATGTGCTGCGGAGTAAGAGCTCACCCTCTTGAAGTACCTACAGGGTCGAGGCTCTACAAACAGGATGACAATTTACATTATATCACCTGCTGCCACAGCCGCTCCATTTACCATCCCTTGAACCTGTACCCATCCCACTCTCAGAGCGACACAGGTGTCACTACACTAATTCGCATATTGCGAATGTCCCTTAAAGTAAATTCCAACGATCAAATGGTTATCCTATATGGATATATTAGTTAATGTATATATTAGTAACATGCTATTGATGTGGTGGTTAGAGCCATGTGTCACTTGAGGAACACATCAATGATTGTCTATGATGTACTTTTGTTGAGCAGCTCAGCAAATTGTTAGCCCACCCGGCTCTGCCCCAACCCGCTGCCGCTAGTCACCCCGGCGGCTTGAGTGTTATTGAATTTGCTCAAGCCTCAGCCAATTTACTCGGCACCCTGATAGTGCGCACCCTCGCCCGGGGCCCTTTGGAGCTTTCTTATTTACACTCTATAATTGAAGGCAAATCGCATAAGAGATGGTTGGAAAATATAATTATCATTTCTTTGTGTTGCACCCCTTCCCATCCCCGCACCCACCATCGCCCGACTCCATATGTAGCTCTGAATTTGCGGCTCTTTTCAGCACACACCGATCTCCCGTTCGCATTCATGCCTTATTAGGGCAGCGGTTGACTCTGTTCTGTCGTTTATATTTGTATTATATCCATGAAGATGACGTAGTTGAAAATAGCTAGGGTGTAGCATGGCTTGTGTTGTCAAATGCAGCATACTAAGCGTGGTGACTTGAGGTACAGTAAGGAGTTGGTTGGCTGTTGGAGTGTTATTTCCTGGCAACATCTGAGGTAATATCAGGATGGGTACCGACTTGTGACAATACACACTCATGGCAACGTTAGAGTGCTGCCCCACTGGGAGACTAGACCAGTAGCACCATGATCTAATATCTCAGTTG
Source organism: Branchipolynoe longqiensis (assembly GCA_030323885.1). Taxonomy (NCBI): domain Eukaryota; kingdom Metazoa; phylum Annelida; class Polychaeta; order Phyllodocida; family Polynoidae; genus Branchipolynoe; species Branchipolynoe longqiensis. The sequence continues at coordinate 87,245,505 of CM059191.1, read as the reverse complement.
CATTATAATGTCACTGAGCAAGTCAGCCATTGTCCTATACTAATAATTCTGAGCGCCTGACTACTAAACGATAAATATCAATTTTGAATCAACACACTATGAGGAACTGACCTTACAATAAGCAGGGCTATCACATATACATGATTGCCTTGGTCAGATGTTGGTCATGTACTACTGTGGTAGTTTTGGAGTTCTAGTTTCATCGTATCATTACAATGAAAAAATTGCCCAATACATCCTTACCAGGATAGAAAAAAGCATCGCTGAAAACTGGGAATAAGACTACCAAGGCTACAACACCCTGAGTATCACAAACTTACAATGAAGCAAATACAAATAAAGAAATAAAGAAATAAACGAGCAAAAACAAATATGTCATAAGAAAACAAGATGTATGGAAAGAGAGAACGGCATGGTATGGTATTGGCATAACGGATGGTATACACTACCATGAGGAATATGCCAGTTAAGTCAGTGCGAGGCTGTCAAAAAGCATCAGGGAGAACTGGAAAGAGCACCAGGGCTCCAAAATATAAGTATCACAAACTTGTATAAATCTCACTAACCAAACCCTAAATCATAAGTATAATCAGGTACAACTATTGCACGCTGTAATGTTTGTGCCTTTCTCCATGCGCACAGGTACAAATAAAGTAGCGGGGGTACGCATGACTATCTATTAAAAGGGGCCATGTCTGCTGTATGCACCAGCACATATGCTCCGAATCCATCAATCACTAACCTAAAATAAAATCAAAACTAAATAAAAAACCCACAAAATCAAGAACCACTATCCTAAAAATAATATGTAAAGTAGGTAAAATAAATATGGTAGAAGAGATTGAATGCAAACTGGGAAGGGGCACACACTTTGCCCACCTAAACTGCCAGAGCGCATCCAATAAAATAGACATAATACAAATGCATCTTAAAAAAGACAATCTAGATGTACTAACGTTATCAGAGACATGGGTCACTCACAAACACCAAAACAACACCCTCAATATAGACGGATATAGGTTTGTATGTAATGACAGACAACACATTAATGCAATGAACCAAACAAAGAAGGGTGGAGGTGTTGCCATTTACTGCAAAGCCTCCAAAAACCTAGACGCTGAAAGGTTAAAACCAACAAATCTCTCAAATGGTACCTAATAAAAAACAAAAAACAAGGAAATGAAGCCATAGCGAGCCTCTATAGGCCACCGTCAGGTGAAATTGAAGTATTCCTTGAAGAACTAGAAAAGAGCATAAACACTGTAAAAAAATCAACAAATGCAGAAATATTTGTGCTAGGGGACTGTCAGAAAAATTCCAAAAAAAGATGGGAAAACAGATTAGGAACTGTGCAGAACGAAATCCCCACCTGCAAAACTGATGTGATTGAAGTAAAAAAATAATAAATGACATAGACACAAATAAGCCAAGTGGAATAGATGAAATACCAAGCAAAATACTGAAAGAGGCACTCCAAGCCATAACGGCCACTATAGAAGACCTATTCAACATCTCCTTTTAGCAGGGGCGTTTTATCTTGGCCTGGAAAATGGCAACCATCATCCCTATTCACAAAAGTGGAGACAAACAAAACATGGGAAACTACAGGCCAATATCAATTCTTCAAACCCCAGGCAAGCTCATTGAAAAGGTGTTACATAGACACATAAATGAACACCTGGAAAAAAATGATATACTAAAGGAAAGACAAGGGGGCTTCAGGAAACTTCATTCCACATCAAAAACAATAGCTAACCTAACAATAGCTAACCTTAATGTGTTCAATTCCCTTAATAGCCATATGTTGATGCATGAGCGTAGCCGCATCGGACCTTGTGGCCTTTAATTGCTATTTGTTGGTCAAATCATGTGATCTGATTGCTCAGTAGATGGGGCATGATAATATAACAGTGGATTCAATTCCCAATCTAGGTGCACTATTTACCATTTTCATAACTACTCTAGACTATGATATCTGAACCCAATTCCATCATCCCAGCCAAGTCCAGGTGTTCAACTACTGTATTCCTGACAGCCGTCCTCTTTGCAGAGCCTTGCGGTTTCTTTTAATCGGGGACAGATAGACATATCTCCGCCTGTTCCTGATCCATCCATAGCTTAAAAGAGAATATCCGAGAGAACATGATGCTAGATCTCTGTAATCATTTTAGGAAGGAAATGCTATGAATGAAATAGGATGACGCTTCAGTAACTAAATAATGTGTTTGTCCTCAGTCGGTTATGAAGGATAGCAAGTTTGGTCCTTATTTAGGGGGGTTTTAATGATTTGTCCTTTGAGGTTTCGTCGTCCTACCCAGATCTGAAGTCACATTAGGACAGCAACCGACTTGTGATAGTGCGCATTCAGATATGGTATTCCGATGCTTCTTGGTTTCTCCCATTTTACTGAGATCAATATATTGAACCGATTGTTATAATATACATAACCTTAGTTTGAAATATCTTACGTAGTAAGTGGCTACCGCTTGACAAATTTGAAGTGTAACCATGTAAACTTAGTTTTGGCAAGCACGTTACAACTCTGACACCATCGTCTTGTGCGGTAACAGATTGTCAGTGATGTTAAGGCATTACAGGTAATTGGACGCGCGAATACAGCCATGCGCCAGTAACTAAGGCTGCTCTGATATGTCGCTGACTAGCTGAATTAAACTGAACTATATACCATTAATGCTGACTACCGGGTTTTTGGCACTTCCGCCACACGATCGCTGAGTAAACAAGGCGACTACGGCTCCACCTATATCGCATTTCTGAACTATAATATGCGGCCTTTCGGCCAAATAAGCTTGGCTATAAAAGCAACTGCTAGCTTTAGATATTTCACTTTCTACACGGGAGCCACACAGACAACAACTCCCTTAAATTGCCATCCCACCCACCCCACAATGCGAAGGGGATATAGGGTTATTAGCGTGTCTAAGCCTCATTGACATCACATATCTAACTAAGAGAATGTACTGAGGAAAGAACTAAAATTGTAATAAAGAGCCATACCTATATTTGCTGTGTCTGTGTTTCTTAATTATATTAAATGGTATCAGATACTTCATCGGACTATGCAACTTTAATCGAAATAATATACCAAACCAAGAAGAAAGTATATCAAAGTAGTGCAATTATTTAACTAATAGCAGCCATCCTGCAGAGACCAGGGCCTAGTCCTCATTACAGCGGCACTGGTAGTGAGTTATTGACCCATCGTAAAAGGGAATGGATTTTCTTTGCGTAAATGCCGAGTTAATTAGAAAGCCACCCTTGTTGTAGTCGTGGGGCTCTAGACTAGGAGAAGTAGAGGTTTACCGAAATAATTAAGGTTTTCCAATATGCTGGGTAGAGGCATTTAAAAAAAAAAAAATTATTTCTTGAAGATTGATACTAAATAGACTTGTTTTCACCATTAGACAGTTTGTCGATAGAAAGCCCAAGCCTACACTTTTACCTCCCACACCATATATATATACATGGTATGAGAGCAACAGGCCTTTGGTGACGCTGTACGTTATACACAGTGGTGGAAATCCAAATTTGCAGAGGTGGGGGCACAGGGAATCAAAGCACCAACCTTCAGATTAGGAGTCTGACCTAGAAAAAAGTCAGACATTCTGACTACTCTGCCCCAGAGAACACCACAATTTCACCGATCGAAGAGCACACTCTACTGGTTTAGAATAGAAGGAGTTTAGTATAGTTTTGCATATGGTGGTGAGGGGACAGAGATACACGGTTCTTTATGGTTGTGTGAAATGGCACTTGGAAATCGAAATCATTGAAGGAGAGCATGGTTTTCTTACAGTTGCATACTACCACGGTTTAGAGTTTCAGTAGGTTTATGACATAAATATACCAGGTTGTTTGTTCCAATTGGCCTTACTCTAGTTTGGAGTGGATTTTACTTTAAAAGGCTAACGTTTGAGATATATTTGAAGTGCTCCCATACAACATTGATGTTGGCAAGCAAGCCAAAGCTCTGACGCCATTAGCTTCTACAGTAACATGTGATATTGAATTGGCTTGGTGTTCTGTTCTATGTGGTGACAAATATTTGATAAGTGTACCAGAGTCTAAGTTATGTGTGTACAATCAAGTTCAGATCACTGGTTTGGTTTTTGAAATTTGATGTTTTCATCGGACTATGCAGCTTTAATTAGAAACTAGTCGGGAAACTAGGTTATTTGTCGGAGTTGTACGTCCTGGCAACACCTAAGCTCATATGAGGACGTGCACTGACTTGTGGCAGTGCACACACATGCCGAAAGGTTTCCATATTGTGAAGCTGAATGCTAAGAGGAAGAGCTACGAAGAAAACAATTAGAATTGGACAAGCCTGTAGTTTCATAAATCTCAGAGCGCAACGATAAACAGGACAAACTGGTTGTGGGGTGCCCCAGTGACCCTCACTGTTAAGGGATTGACAATGCTGATTTGGAAAACTACCCCTTTAAAATAACTGCCACTTTCAACTGAAAAATATGTTCTTGTAATGATAAGCTTAAGCTTAGTCTATTAAAATGATGGCTGAGTTCGAAATTGTTTGAAAATGCAAATTTAGGATGAGGTGTTGTTATAAATCGGTCGCCACCTGTCTGAGGTACAATCTGAACCGGCTGGTAGCTGGTTCCGTGATATCAATGCGGCCATGTTCTGTTATGGATGCACCAACAATGGCAGGCTTATGGATGCAGACTAGGTCTGTGATATATATGTACATGGGGGAGAAAGGACAGTGTTCGAAACCGAATCTAGGCCAGGAATAAAGCAGCAAATCTAGCCTACATAATTGGCGTGATAATAACGGGTTGGGTTATCCCTAAGCTATCGATGTCGACCTAGGGCGACATCCCTTATTCAAGAGTGAAAGTTGCCTGGTAAGAAAGGATCAGCTCCAATTCATCAAAAGTGGGGAGCGGGTACGGTCGGGCAGGGTCAGTTGGTTAGGGGGAAGGGAGAACATCTGGACAATTAGCTTCTAAATAGGAGGGCAACAAATTATTAAAATACAATGACAAGTAAACAAAAGTGTGTTTCATTTAACAACGCCTCTATAGCACATTGATATTTTCTATCATTGGCTATTGGACGTCAAAGATAGGGTCAGGTCATTCTGACATATTTTTTTGGTGTAGACCTGCTGCAACCATATAGGCTACTCTTTCCAAGAGGCAGTAATGGTCCTTTTATATGCACTTTCCCACAGACAGGACATCACATATGACAACCTTTGATGAACCAGTTGTGGACCACTAGTTTGAGTGGAAAATAGCTGAAACTGCACATGTGTCCACTGAGCAGAAAGGATAGGATGACCCACAATACCGCCACTAGGTGGACACACTACCGCCTGAGCTATGTCCCACTCCAAAATTAAATGAAAGTGACCTCCTAACAAAATGCTACTATGATAGGAGAATACACAGTTGGAAATTATACGGCAACGCTTATTGAGCCGCTGCAGTGGCGATCCTGCCGGAGGGTCCTGTGCGTTCATTGGCTCTAATACCCGGCGAAATGAGTGAGGCATTGTGGGTAATACCCGGCGAAAGGAGTGAGGCATTGTGGGTAGTGTGATAAGTGGGCATCCCTCATCCACGGCGCCAGTCACTGAGGCTCATAGACATATTAGCGGGCTGAGGCCTGACGCGCAACCATGACAACCTAGATGGCAGCCAAAGTCGCGCACACCCCATTATCTGGTGTAGTCCTGCTTACAGCCTCTTCAATCTTAAATGACGCCAGGCTGCCACCATCGCCTAGTCCACACTGCATCGCTTCTGCTGCTGCATCTGTTGCTGCATTTTCTGCTGCTGCATCTGATTTTTTGTTCTTGCTGCATATGCCAAGGCACACATGTGCTGATGTATCTAGTCTTGTGTGTACTGCTGCATCTGCTATTGAATATGATGTTGTAGCTGCTACTGCATCTGCTGGTACATTTCTTGGTCACACAGGGCTGGGTAATATTGAATGTTGCATCTGATGCTGCATATAGTGTCACTTGTACTGCAGTATGTGCTGCTTCATCTGCGGGTGCACCTGCAGGTGGATCTGCACATCAGTCTACTGATCTATTGGTTTGGTTATTATATGTTGCTTCATATGCTGCTATATCTGCTGTTGCATCTGCTGATACATATGTTTTACGCCCATGTATCAACTGATCTATTGATCCGGGTATTATCTGATCCTGCATGTGGTTCCATCTGCTGTTGTATATGCTGCATTTGATGATGCTGCATGTGATGTGGTGTGTCATCTAGCAGCTGTTGCTGCATCTGCTACTATTCCCCCGGTCTGAAGGTCTGGGTATTATCGGCTGTTGCATCTTCAGCTACATCTGCATCTGCATCTGCTCCGCTGGTCTGCAGGTCTGGGTATTATCACGCGCCCCATCTGTATCCATAAGCCCAGGGTCAGCGGCGCCATCCCATCAAATCGTGATCAGAATCAGAATGTGTGTCATTACCTTATTCATCAGCCAGCGCCAGTCGCTGTGGCCGACCATTTAGCACTCAAATGGACCCCTGCTCAGTGTGAAACGCGCAAGTCAGAATAATAATGTAGGTATATATAGATAACTATATATATGAGTCAGGCTCACGAAAATTGGCCAATAGGGGAAAGTTGTTGGCGTTGAGCATTGGATGTCAGCGTCAAATGGCATAATTATAGTTTAGCATTGACAGAGGTGTTGGAAAGTTCTTAAATGTATCCTGAATGTAAAGGTAGAGAAAATACAACAAACCTATTTGTTTCTAGGATAATTTAATATGAAACAAAGAAATTTGCTACACTTTAAATACTGCAACACCAAAATCTATTAAAGTTGTCGGAGTCGAGCATTGGATGTCGGCATCGAACAGCATAATTATAGTTTAGCATTGACAGAGGTGTTGGAAAGTTCTAAAATTTATACTGAATGTAAAGGTAGAGAAAATCCAACAACTCTATTTGTTTCTAGGATAATTTAATATGAAACAAGGAAATGCCCTACACTTTAAGAATTGCGATGCCAACATCTTAAATTGACCCCCTATTGGCCCATTTTTGTGAGGCCGACTCATATATATATATATATATATATATATATATATATATATAAATCAGGCTACATAATTAAGGAAGAGCAAATAATGCATAAGATGGGTTGGACATACATATATATATATTGCTTGTTTTGGATAGCCATCATGCTTACTGGTACAACAGTTTGAAGAGCATGGGAAACTAGTTGAAGTCATCATCGACCCACTGTCGCGGTCCCGGGCATCGCAAGCAATAATCAGTGATTGGTGTCAACATTGATATCCACAATACACGACATGCACAATACACTACCTGGCAAGCGAACAAGCATCAATAATACTTAGCAAATATATATGAAGTTCCACCCATTTGTATATGTATAACTGGTTTATACTCCTTGTATTTTTGTTTGTTCGTAGGTGTGATCAAAATGATAAAGATTGCACCAAGAACATTTTTTTGTCAAACCCACACTTCTTGCTATTCTGGGGCTAGCATATTGACCAGCAGACTAGTCAGGATCGCCAGTGCAATCAACCTTTCCTCACCCACGTTTCTGTCTGGTGTCCTTGCATGATCAGTTAGCGCAGACTAGCACACCCGTCCCGCTACACTCGTCTTTTAAAGGATGTGTTAAAGCTTACAATTAGAGACACACAGTGTACTTTCAGCAACCATACAACATGTAGCGTGTACACAATGCTAGTCACGGCAAGGAGTGCGTTGCGGGTAATGAATATGGAAGTCTGTTAAATCCATTGTTCTGAGGTAAGAAACCTTCTCGCAATAACTTCAACCAACTGATGATGTCATTAATCCTTTCTTTACGCTCCCAATAGGAATCCAAACATGATACCTTTCAGAAGAACCCACATGGATAGTTCTCCTAACGCATAGCCTTTCTGATACAGTGCGACAGGCATGGTGCTGATGAGCTGATATGTAGGGCCATCCAAAGGTGTTCACATAATTAATAAATACCCTGGCAGGTTTTCATTTTCCAAACTAGGAAGGGAACTAGTAGAATATGATTCAGGGTGTAAAGTGCGACGGCCGGCAGCTGTGGTTGTGTAGGCAGGTTAAATAGGAAATCACTACAGGCAAGTATAGAGAAGGAAGGCAAGATATAGAGTGTGCAGAAGGAACCAGAAGGAGCTTGCTTAGTTTATTATATATATAGCTTTTAGAATCCAAGATGGTGGTGATCACATGATCCAATCTTCCAATCCCTAACAAGCATTCCTCTAACCACCAATGAGGGTTCGATATTCCTGTTGCCAAGGCATGGTTATGTCTGTCTCTGGCGCAGGGATCCATAAATAACTCTTGAGGGGAAGGGGTATGTGAGGCAACTTCTCAAAGACTGTCCATCTAAGAAGTGACACTCTCTCTATACTATTTTACTATATAATGTCTATCCTTTATGAGTAATAACATACCAACTCCATATATCCCTCATGTGCCTTTGGTTTTATATAATAATTACCATTTTATAGACAAGTTTGCAATTTATTATAGTAGAGTTCATATATCCCATATCTCATAATATCGGAACATTTTACAAGGGGATTGATGATTTGATTTTGTGTTTGCAGCTCCTGGGAATTTACGTGTATGAAGTTCAAGCAAGTGAATAAGAATATCATACAGATATTCCAAGGTGAGTGAATGGCAATATTTGAAACCACCGTCGCAGATTGTTGAAAGTGATATTTAATCAGCGAACTGCCCTATAAAGTAATTATCCCAATATTATAACAATGTCTGGGAGTGGACAGAATCAGGTCATTCCCATAATGCATGTCCATGGACGAGTCTCTGAAGCAGGGTACCACATATTTTTGTCCACATTAAGAGTGTGATAATTAATTCTGTCTTTGTTGTTAGAAGGTCAAATAATTAGTGTTGCCTCTTCATGTTAAGTTTGGTAGCAATACTGCAAATATCCCACAAGATGTAAGAAAAGTGTGCTTGTATAATTTTCTATTAAAGTGAAAGTCTGAAAAGATAAATATTGACACAAAGATTTCCCTAACTTGTTTTCAACATGTTACTTGCATGAAATCAAAAAGTGAAATTGCTTGTTGCTGCGGTAGACAAATGTAAGCCTTTATAGGAACATAAATTCAGCTATTATTTGACATGTTTTATTTTATTGTTTTAATGATTTTCCTCCTGGTTTCCATGTAAAAAATGACTGTCCAGGTTCACAGAATTACCCATATATATGCATATTATACCTAGGAGTTTATGTATTGTCTCGGCTTTGGACTTCTCTCCAGAGCATCCAATCTTGGCGTATGTTCACCTAGTTGGAATTCTAATTCACTTCCAAAACTGTAAATATCCTTCCAAATATATTACTCATCAAAGTGAAACAAGAAATGTATTCATAGGACCATCAATTTCTAACCTTACTTTCTGCAACTCGCATGAGTCATATCCACACAACAATTGCATAACAGGTCATACTGTAGCTCTAGTTCTTTTGAATTAGCAAACAATACTGTGTTCAATAAGCTCTCATTTGTAAGCGCATGCCAAACAGGTAAGCCCATTAGTGTATTTAATGGACCATAAACCCTACTTCAGAACAGTCAATTAAAATCAATTTAGTTGTTTTTAAGTTTAATTCATGTCCTCGTTGCCTTAGAGTCGTATGTACCCTTACTGATGACGTCATTGCACTCAGGGACCATGGGCCTTTTTTTTTGGTTCCGGAACATAATTGGTATTTCCCAAGATGCAGACTCTACCCCGCCCCCTAATACCGCCCCGCTTCCTCAGCTTCCCCTACCGCTCGTCTAGTTTTGCCACACTCCGTCCCCCTTCATAAGCCCCACTTATTAGCTTAAAGCGCAGCCTCTCACATCCACACCCCTATCCCCAAACGCTACCCTTCCCACACTCCCACCACGCGATCGCCCACACCCACACACCCACACCCACAACGACACCCACATCACCACACACACATGCGCGCTATCCCTAAGCGTGTAAGCCCTGCTAACATTCCCCCTCCCTCACACACCCACACCCACACACACCCGCACCAAGAAAACCACCCACACCCACACCCACACCCACGCCCACACCCACGCGCACACCCACATCACCACACAGACTCATTATCCCTAAGTGCGTAAGGTCTGCTAGCATTCCACCTCCATCACACACCCATACCCACACCCACAAACCCACTCCCACACACCCACGCCCATACCCACATCACCACACACACACTCACTATCCCTAAGTGTGTAAGGCATGCTAGCATCCCCCTTCCCTCACACACCCAGACCCAGACCCACACACCCACACACATACCCACACCCACGCCCACACCCACACTCACGCCCGCACCCGCACCCGCACCCGCACCCACACCCACCCACACACCACCCCCACCCTCCCAGACACACGCACTATCCCTAAGCGTGTAAGGCCCCAATAGCACCCGCCCTCCCTCACACACGCACACACACACATTTGCCGCCACCGTTGCGGCAGTCATCACCGGAAGCGCCCGTCTGCGCAGGCGTTAATAGATTTCCGGCCCTTCATGGATATCGTCTGCTCTTTCAGCCGAGCCAGACAAGCTAAACGAGGATCGCCTCTGCTACGACGATTCCATCACCCGACAACTGTGGCCGTGGATCGGTAAGTGTGCTAAGCCTGCACCTCACTTCTACCTGTTACTACATATTCACTGCACAGAAGAATATTGTACGTCAATAATAACCAGTTTACACAAGGTGGATGCGGCAATGTATCAGCCCCATCCATTATCCGGTTCTTTGGTTGAGTTCTGGCAACATCTATAAGGTCATATCAGGACGTGTAGGCTCGGGCTTTCTATCGACCAGCAGTGGAATGAGGAAGACCAGTCGTCTATGACTGAAATTTCCCCTGCTTAAACAACTAATGGACCAAAAGAAAAAGTGAGAGCTTGTACCCTCAGGTTTATTATTATATACTGGTACATGGATCTGGTGTGGCATACCACCTGACCATTATCTCCAATCAGCAACAAGCATTTCTAGTTCCACCAATAACAGTAAGCATTCTGGGGTCACCATGCCTACTGTGATCTACCGACCACCATGCGGTGTGGCTGCTTGGCCTGCACCTGCCTGAGCTATGTGTGTGGTGATCCGTGGCTAACAGTTGGGGGGGGGGGGGGGGGGGGGGGGGGGGGGGAGGAGTAGTGAGTAGAGCTCTTGGGGCTCCTTACACACTATCACTAGTGCCTCATTCAAACTATCTACCTAATACACAATGACTATTGACCATGAGTAAAGAATCATCAGCAACTACATAAATACATTCATTTACATGAATAGACCATTTGTACTCCATTATAGACAATCAGGTCTAAATTGTGAAGTAAATAGATGTACACATAATTTCTATATATCTCAAATGTATTTATAGCAATATCCGATGATGGCGACTATGGATACAAAGCTGTTTTTTTTTATAGAAATAACATGCCATCAATCAGAATAAGTAACATATCCGGTCTAAATTGTGAAGTAAATGTACATACAAATAATGGAGACTGTGGATACACAGGTGGTTTTTGTTGTTAACGAATAACATATATCCGGTCTAAATTGTGAAGTAAATGTACATACAAATAATGGAGACTGTGGATACACAGGTGGTTTTTGTTGTTAAGGAATAACATGCCATCAATCAGAATAAGTCACATATCCGGTCTAAATTGTGAAGTAAATTTACATACACATAATGGAGACTGTGGATACACAGCTGGTTTTTGTTGTTAAGGAATAAGATGCCATCAATCAGAATAAGTCACATATCCGGTCTAAATTGTGAAGTAAATTTACATACACATAATGGAGACTGTGGATACACAGCTGGTTTTTGTTTTTTAAGGAATAACATGCCCTCAATCTAAATCAGTCACATATCTGGTCTAAATTGTGAAGTAAATTCTCATACACATAATGTCTTTATATCTCAAAGTGATTTCTCGAAATATCCGAAGATGGAGATGGTGGAGACACAGATGATTTTCTTTTAGGAATAACAAGCCATTTCTTTAAATCTCACAGTATCAGAAATATGGCTCAATAGTCATATAGTAAGTAAACTGACATTGATAGCAAGCTATACTTTCCTCAGATCTGATCGAGAAGCAAAACATCTAAATGGGCAAACAAAGGCTGGAGGTGGACTAGGAATCTACTATAGAAATTCTTTGCAAGTAGACCCTAATGAATATGCAGATACAAATATGTTGAATGCTATGCTAGAACTGCAAAGGGTGGTCATCACAAGGCCTTATACAAAGAATATCCTGATTGGGAATGTGTACAGACCACCAGATGGAAGTGTTAAGCAGGCCTTTGAGCAATAACTACACAACGATACTTGAAGAGCAGAATCCTAACAAATGTTGCAACCTTTTGGAAAATATAATCACCCATGGAGCAGATAAACTTTGTCCAATGACTGAACTAAACATGAAAGAGAATACAGCTGTTTATATCACCCATGAACTGATAGAACGACAAAAGAAGAGAGATTAGCCATGAAGCACAACCATAATGCTAAGAAATTCTGGTATGAACTAAGTCAAATTCAACCAGAATCCAAACCACAGATCAACAAAATAATAGATAACAGCACAGGTGAGAGAGTGCCTGATGGTGAGTTAGCCAAACTAATAAACAATTATTTTGTAGACATTGGGGCAAACCTCGAAAAAAAATTCAAACAAAACACCTACAATCAAAAAACATATCAGCCAGTCCCAAATTGATAAAAATACAATCTTGAAAAAACAACAAGAAAAGAAGTACTTGCTAAGGTTGATGAACTTTCATCATATAAACCATCTGGTATGATGAATATAAATGCTACCTTTGTTAAGATAGCCATTATCATCTTACTAGACAAATTTACATATCTATAAAACCTTGACATTGAAGCAGGTTTATTCCCGGATAAATGGAAAATAGCTACTGTCACACCAATACCAAAGATAAATAATCCTAAATCATGTAATGAACTGCGACCAATATCAATACTACCCCTCCCTGGCAAAGTCATTGAACATATAATCCACAAACAAATAAAAACCTTCCTAGAAGACACCAACGACCTTGCCAAACAGAAAAATGGCTTCAGAAATGAGAAAGCAACCATAACTATTGGACAAACTGCTGATTAACATGGATAGAGGAGAACTGACAATAACCATCTTTCTTGATTTCAAGAAAGCTTTCGACACCATAGACCATGAAATTGTACTCTGGAAAATTGAAAGAGCAGGACTCTGTCCTAAATCTTGTACATTTATAACCAATCTTGTACATTTATAGCCAACTATTTATCAAATAGGCAAGTTACAACAATAAATGACACTAAATCAACAGAGAGATCAATTACAACTGGAGTACCCCAGTGTTCTACACTTGGGCCACTACTCTTCCTAATATCTATTAATGACTTGGTAATAGATGAGGCCATGTTTACACTGATTGCTGATGGTGTGGCCCTCACAGTCCATAACCAAAACATTGTATCTGCAGCGGAGATATTTGAGGATGTGCTAACTAAGGTTAACATCTGGTGAAAGGAAAGTAAACTGACACTCCCCAATGCAAAGAAATCTGAATACATAATTTGTGCAATCAAATACAAAAAAAAAATCAAGAGCACACCCTGTCACTCTACATGTGGGTGATACAGCATTGAATGCAGTAGACACATGCAAATATTTAGGGACCACACTTGATTCAACACTAAACTGTCAAAACTCAATCAAATGATAGCCATAAAAATGACAACTTTTAGAAAAATTAAATACTACATGAGTGAGAACACAGCCCTTTTGCTATATAAAGCCACTATTCTTCCAATACTTGACTACAATGTTTGAATCTATGGACTGCTGACAAAACAACAAGAAACCAAATTACAGAGGATTCAAAACAGGGCACTCAGAACTGTCTACAGAGGTAAAAACCTGTATGTAAAGGAATTGCATGCCAAAGCACAAATCAGCTACCTTAACCAAAGGACGGACTCACATCTCCTCACTCTCATGTATAAAAGATCGAATGAAGAGCAATATGTTGACCTTACAAACAGAGTAACCAGACAGAGTGATGCTACACTCCTAAAAATGCCCAAGCCACTAACAAACAGGCTGTCTAAAGCACCGATGTACAGAGGTGGAATATTATGGAATAAACTCCCAGTGAGGACAAGACGGTCCACAAGTCTCCTTGACTTAACAAATTTAATCAAAATAAAACGGGCCTGTCAGACCCCTACACAGTTACAGGTATTATAAAGGCCACCCTTGTTCTGACCCCTGTATATACATATATACAAATGGTATCAAATGCACCGCATGGCCCAGCATGCTAAGCCCCTTCCTACCCTCTTTCAATGCCCCATTACCTTCCTAATACCTAGCATTTTTCTTGAAGTTGATCCAATACCAGTCACATATAAATCCCGTCTACAATCTCGGTACTCCATTCCATTCATCAAATCATCCAATACAAAGAACTAACAATTACTAATTAAATGACTCAATCAGTATTGCAAAAATGAACATCATTACATTGACATCCAGTGTTCCTGTCACCATCATACCATATCCTTCAGTATATAATAACTTACATTTATGGGCAAATCAGTGTAGGTATTTACCATCATATTAATTGTGATTAGATCCACTGATGTGCATATATACTGTGCATGTATTTGAAAATAGGTGTATATACTTTTGCATTAGTTCTTAAGAAAAAAAGGAAAGAAGGAAACATGTTTTAAAGACAATTCTAGAACCATGCAATACGCATTCACTGAATCCATGATGCTTTTATTGGACTGGAATTGTACACAGTTACTACTACAGCTGATACTTCAATTATAAAATGTATAATACTTTTAGTATCAAATAGGATTTGCATGCAGTTACTATTGCAACTGGTAGTGATAGTAATTTCATTTATGTATTAGGGAATTGTACTACACTAGACCAGTGATCTGGCGCTGACAAGAGATATTTATTCGATTAATAAAATACACTTTAGTAAAAATAAATTTAAGTATGCGATGTTGGAGACTCTGGGTACGGAATGCGTTGAGTACTTCTTACTTCACATGTAAACAACCATGCATGTATTGTATTTACCTGCTAAGGGGAATGTGGTAGCACGCTAGAAATAGTGATCCAAGATTGAATAGAGTAAAACCTATCTTCTTACTGCAGGGTAGGGTGGGCGCGAGAGCGCTTTCCTTAATGGGTGGCTTTCCTGCTACGGACATCATCCAGCATCGCCAACTAAGGCTTAGAAAAAAACAGTTGGGCTTGTGGGCTGGTTAGCGACTAAGGTGAGAACAAGCCTATTCAAAAGCAGAGGCTTTCCTCTGTGCCAATCTTCTGAGTTAGAAGCACATGGAGATGGTGTCACCAAGAGGCCGCCAACCATTAAGTTGGTCAGATGTTTGTCTGAGTTGTATGTCCTAGCACCATCTAAGGTCATATCATGAGGGGCCTTGACTTGTGACAGTGCGCACTCATGGTGACTCATGGCACCATGACCCAATATCCCTCTCAGTCACATTATCCTGACACTGAGGTAACCTGTCCTTGCCGTAACCTAATAATGCTGAGCGCCAAGCTAGAAAGCGACAAGTGTGTGATATTATGCTCCACTCACAGGTGGCCCCACTCTGGTAGAATTGGTAACTAAGATCTGATTTCTCACTATTTCAAAAGTAGGACGACAATAAAGAACTTGTATCTGAAGAATGATGATATTTACAGTACATGCATTTACCTATGGGTGTCATGTATTCATTTGGAGGTAAAACCATAGCGGTCATAATGTTCATGATAGTACATTTATTATTCTTGTTTGCAGTACACCGATGCCAAGCATCATGTGCCATCAGCTTCAATGCTGGGTTCTAATGGTGGTGTGTACGACAATATATATTTATGTATATTTCTGTCTGTACATGTACTTGTGTCCTGCCTCAATGTTGGCGTTCTGTGTACATTTCCACGGAATGCTCATGACATTAACTGTGGGTCCTGTCATGTTAAAATGAGGGACATGAGTCCAATGTTGGTTTTTTTTGGTTAAGTATTTATTCATCTGAATATGACATTTGTCAGCGGCCGATCACTGGTCTTCCAGCGCTGACAGTCTAAATAATCTAAGTTTGGTCAGTGCTGTATTAGTCCCAGCACCGATCCTGTAGAATTAAGGGAGTGGCTCCTGCTGTATAATGTACAGCATCAGTCACTGCAAAAATGGGGAGCAGCACCGAGTAGAAGATGTATCCTCGGGGCAACTCAAACAATCATTGCCAGTGAATCTTTACATGGACAGACTCTGCTCTCATGTCCGTGTAAATACTATAAGCCCTTGCTTATCGGAGCCCACAGATGTCACCACACGTACCGCCAGCCGCGCTTTGATCGTCCGGCAAGCATGGGTTCGAGGGTGGGGGAAGATGGGAGGGCTAGGGTGGGCGGGTGGGCATTGGCGCTTGGGAGGGCTAGGGTCGGGGGAGGGCGCGTGTGAAGGAGGGCTATGGTGTGTGAGAATGGTTGGGATGGGTCAGGGTGCAGCGAGCCTGGGAACCTGTGATTATAATGAGTGGGAAGTTGGGGATCCCGTCGAAGGGAGGTTGAGCTTCGGTAGCTGAGAAGGTGGTGGACTACATGTGCCCGCCCGCAACTTTAAATCCACGGCCTGTGTAAGGATCTGGTCCCGGGCTGGCCTCATTCAACTGCGGCATGTCCAGCTTACTGAAGGACGGGGATGGGGAGGGAGGAGGGGCTGGGGCGCCAGGGTAGGGGGACGGTCAGCCCGGCCGCCTCGGTCATGTCTGTTAGCCGACAACAAACACTTGAAGAAAACAAATGTGTTGCGGATAAAACCGGTTGGTGTCGCTTCAATTCATCCCATTCCGTTTGATCCAGTGGTTTTTACAGCCTCAGGGCAGCATTAAGCGGACATTGATAATCCTCATGGGAAAGTGGTGGCAGGGGTGGCTTTTGATACGCAATTGATCCTGAATTTGCTTGCCTCGATGGACATTTGACTGACATCTGTGATTCAAAGACCACACAAAGACCACACAAAGACCATTCTGGGTCATTAAACGTCGACAGCTGTCAAAGTTTTAGTGGTCGATCTTGACCTAATATAACTGTGTCTGTCAAGGCGGGTGGCAAAATTAATTGACAAGGACAACAATCACACGGTTATATCTGATAAGGAGTGGACGTATTTCAGTTTTATCGGAATGTGTCTGTCACCAGTGGAGTAGGATGTTCGCAATGTGCATCGCCCTTGTTTTGCTTTAGGTTTGATATCCTTGCCACCTTTACGGTCACAGCAATATGCGTAGGACTATTCAGACTATCTCACTCATGGCAAATGTATTGTGTTGCTCCACTGGGATATTAGTCAACCAGTAGTGTACACTAATATCCATTTAAATCATGTTTGTCTGATTCTAACGTAACCATAACCAGTAAAGGCCCAGTCACATACACATCAGTGGATGTAGTTTGATTGATTGATTAATTGGTGGTTGCTTTATGCCGCGTCGGCAGCATAGGCCATATTCACGGCGAGAAATGTTTGTTTTTTACTTCAAGCCATCGCTTTTACATGTAAAAGCAGACAATCAATTATGTGCCAATAGACACTCATTAAATTAGAAAGCTCACAATCATATATTTGTGGTCAAGGGAAACAAATTCCAATAGAAAAAGAAAAGTGTTATTAATAATTGATAGAATCTATTGTAAACTATATGAGGTGGTACAGTCCAGCTGCCCTCAAAAAGGCTCAAATGTTTTCCTGTTTTACCTTAGTAAAAAGGTCATGCATACTGTCTGCATTGTAGAACTGTTGGCGCAGGGCCAACAAATCAATGCAACTTAGTAAAATGTGTTTGAGTGTCAGCGGGGACTGACACCCAATACATTCAGGGGGAGGTTCCCCCTTGAGCAGAAAAGCATGTGTAAGCCACGAGTGGCCAATACGGCAGTGGCTAAGGACCACTTGGTCCCGCCGACCTCCCGCATGAGTCTGTGGTGGCTTTCCCACAGATGGTTCAATTTCTTTAAGTTTATTAATGTTTTCATCCCACTCATGTTGCCATTTGGATTTTATGTGGGTGGCTATTAGTGGTTTCAGATCAGAGTGAGGGATCAGACACAGTTCAAGATCACAGTTCAGGGCCTTCTTCGCAGCCCGATCAGCTCATTTGTTTCCTTGTATGCCGGCATGGCCAGGCACCCAGCACAGGTGGATGTCATACCCATCCGTTGTCAGTTGGTTCATTTTATAAATGACCGTTGCTAGAATAGGGTGATTCGTTTTCAGTCCAGCAACATCCAGGAGGCAAGAGAACGAATCACTGTATATAACATAGTAAGTGTGGTTGAATACCTCGATATACTCCAACTCAAGAAGGAGTGCTCGGGCTTCTGCAGTGAAAATCGAGCTCTGATCGGGCAAACATACACCAAATTTTTCCGTTTGGCAGACTGCCGCAGCAGCTACCCGGTGTTGGTCTTTCGAACCATCAGTGTATATGGAGAGGTGGTCTGCTAACTGGCCTTGAATCTCTGCATGCAGTCCTTGGTACTAGAGTGGATGTGTCCCAGACTTCCTCAGTTCCGTGAGTTGGAGGATAACCAATGGCTTTCTCAATGACCATGGTGGATGTTCTGGGACTTTGGCATCCTTCAACATGTCCAAATCCACTCCCAAGGCCTCCTAATGAGGTTTCATTCGGATGTGGTTGTAGTTGAATGTAGTGGAGGCTATCGTAGTTGAACAGAGTTCAACATAGTTGAACGTACTGGCATCCATACTTCTCTGATACATTCAACTATGTTCAACAACATTCAACTATGTTCAACTACGTTCAACTATGTTCAACTACGTTCAACTATGTTTAATTATGTCCAACTAGGTTCAACTATGTTCAACTACAGTCAACTACGGGCAACTAGGTTCAACTACATTCAACTACGTTCAACCATGTTCAACCACGTTCAACCACGTTCAGCTACGTTCAACTACGTTCAACTAGATTGAACTACGTTCAACTACGTTCAACTACATTGAACTACATTAGCCTTGACTATGTTCGAATATGTCCATTAACATGTATCTGACCGGGCCTTTATTCATTGCTATTATAGCCGAGCTCCCGGATAGGTACCAGATAGGATGACTGAATGGGTTGAGCGTCCATCTCCTGTCCTGGTAGATCCTGGAATCTGAATGCACAGATTAAAATCCTGGTGGAGTAAAACCAATGACTTAAGAAGTGATACTTGTCACTTACTTGCCAAGTACTCATCATTATTAGGTTAGGGGAAGGACTCAGTGTCAGGATAATGTGACTGAGTGGGATATCAGGTCATGGCACTGTTGGTCTGGTCTCCCAGTGGGACAGCACTGTAAGATTGATATGAGTGCACATAGGTTTAAGTTGGTACCAATCTTGATATCACCTTATATGTTGCCAGGACATAAAGTTCCAATGACCAACTAATGACACACGAGCACAATCATGGGAAATGGACTGTTGTCCCACGGGGAGACCAGTCAACCACCACCATAACTTAATATGCTTCTCAGTCAGATCATCCTGATAGTAACCTTACCCTAAATGGGAAATCATTACTATTATAACCGATCTCCAGGAGCATGACTTCTCAAGTTTATAAGTCAATGTCTTGAAGTTGCCAGGATTCCAACTACCAAACTTCTACAGAGAAAGTCAGCATAGTTGCTGATTCGGCTATATGTATATCAGTTATCTACTACGAGAAGAATATATGTACTTAGCAATATAGTG
Organism: Branchipolynoe longqiensis; assembly: GCA_030323885.1. Classification (NCBI taxonomy): domain Eukaryota; kingdom Metazoa; phylum Annelida; class Polychaeta; order Phyllodocida; family Polynoidae; genus Branchipolynoe; species Branchipolynoe longqiensis. The sequence goes on along the minus strand of CM059191.1, from coordinate 87,225,570 downwards.
TGAAGATATATATCCCTTTGGGAGTGAGCAATATAATTATCTATATATATGAATCATCAGTGTTTCATCAGTCCACTGTATGAATGGTATTCTAAATATACATATACATAATGGGGAAGGAAAGTTAAATCTTGAAATACATGCAGCTCCGAAGCGGCATATGAAATGAATAAGAACAGAGGTTCTGGATTAACAGAGGAAAAATAACTTGAAAGATCACTTCTTCTGTAGACGTATGAAAACCACTGGCAGGCTTCTTTGGAGGTATACCATCATGGCAGGGCAGGCTTCTTTGGAGCTATACCATCATGGCAGTCAGTGTCGGCTGTAATGACTGCGCATGTGCAACCGGAAGTACACGGAACCTAGCATGACTCTGGCAATAAGAAGCGAAGGCAGTGCCCGTCCCTGGCCGATGTTTGGTGCCATATTTAGGAATTTGGTTGGATGTTGGAGTTGAACATCCTGGCAACATCTCAGGTCATATCAGAACGGGTACTGACTTGTGACAGTGCACAATTATGGGGACTTAATAGTGCTGTCCCACTGGGAAATCAAGCCACCAGCACCATGACCTGCTATCCCGCTCAGTCACATTATCCTGACACTGAGCCAACCAGTCCTTGTCATATCCTAATAACGTTGAGCACCAGGGTAAGAAGCAACAAGTATCAATGTTAAGTCATTGGTTTGACTCGACCAGGGTTCGAACCCAAGACATCACGATCTACCAACACGGGAGACGGACGCTCTAACTCATTCAGCTATCCCATCTGATCAACTATACAAGCAAGATATCACCTGTAATATTGAATTGTGGGTATAAAACAAATATATATATCATTATGGACTGTTTCAAAATTACAACTGAAGAGCTCTTTTCCAAACGCGATAAGCCCCAGTAAAAAAAGAGCTTGCATATACATATGTTAACTTGTGCTTTGGAAAAGAGCTGTTCATATATGTAAATATATGAATAGCCCTGTATATATAATAAACAATACAATACACAGGATAAAAATGATATTACATCAAGTTCTCCCTAGCCTGTGGCTAGCCTGAGGCCTTATACCGAGGTAAAATAGATTAGTTAGACAAGTCTTACCTGGGTATAGATGATGGATAACTGTTGTTTTCCCAAGGTATAAGCCTCTGATAGACGTGGGCGAGGGCCCACCAACCACGCCCTACCACATCTATACCGTTTGCGTGTACCAAAAAAACATTACAGATCCATGATTATTATTATTAGTTTAGATCATTTTTATCCTGAATAAGTAGATACAAATTGCTGGACCCGGATGTGCTTCCTTCTCCCTCCCCCACGTCTATCCGAGGCTTATACCTCGGGTAAACAACAGTTATCCATCATCTATACCCAGGTAAGATTTGTCTAACTAATCTATATATATATAGGCAATATGTAGGATGGATAAGAATTATACTACGAAAGATGGCGGAAGTTCTGGAAACTCTCTCCTCCGTTTTCGACAACCTCACTCTGTGACTACCAAATGAAATGGTGGCGCCCCCTAGGTGCATCCGAACTTGTCACCATTCATCTACACCCTTTGCAGTCTCATTGAAAAAGTATATACCATGTATAAGAAGTATACGAGTATAATAACCCAGAATCCCCTGTTCCCTCCTCAGCTCCACCCGTCAGTGATTGGGTGATGGCGCCTGGGGCCGTTTGAGCCACCTCTCATCGCTCACTATCTGTTCCTAACCTCATTCACTGTACCGCCGAAATGCATAACAGACCGAAGACATACCCAGTAGTCCCTAGGCCTGCAGCTAAATGGTCCTCCTTTCATAATCGCTTGACTTAGGAATCCAAGCATCCAGTAATACCCTCTTTCTCTGACTGCCCCCCCCCACCCCCCGCCATCCTCTTCAGCATAGTCTACCCCTCCTTAGGGGGTTCCACTCCTCCCCTCCTCTTCTGGACAGTGTCAACCACTGCGCCCAAACCCGGCCGAAATCAGCGGCCATCCAAGCCCGGGGAATGAGGGGCAGACATGCCGAGGAAGAAAGGAAAGGGGAAGGGAAAGGAAGCGTGTGTGTGTGGGGGGGGCTGATCTTTATCGTGTGGCTGATCCTTCGCTGCGACACCGCTGACACGGACTCGCCGGCGCTAAGTAGGATTGAGAAATGCCCCTCGAGGGCCTTAAAGTGAGGCGAGGGGCGACGAACGTGGGGCAGTGTCAGACGGCGTTTCGGTACTAACCGTTCGGGTGACCGATGGCCGAGGCAGGTGCCCCCGGGGTCAGCGGTGGTGGGAGCAGCGGGGTTGGGGGTGGGATAGGCTGGGGGCCAATGGACTGGGTATTGGTATGAGGAGACGGGGGCACCGGACAGGACCGACAGGTAGGCCCGTGGCGGGGTAGGTACTCGCGGTGTGATCGGTACGGTGGAAGTGGGGATGAGGAGGGATAAGATGAGGGGGGGGGGGAGGCTGCGCGAAGCCAGGATTGGTGCAGGTTGGGGCACAGTTGTGGAGGAACACGGAGCGGGGTAGCTGGGTCATAGGCCTACCGGGTGTGCGAAGGGAAGGGACGAATAACAAGGCCGGGAGCACTAGCAGCGGGGGGCTCAGTATAGTAGGGGAGGGTGGGTAAGGGAAGGCGGGTTAGGACGCATAGATCGGGGCGGGGGGGGGGGGGGAGGGGGGCTGGGCATGGTCATGATAGAAGCCATCAGGCAGGTTGGAGGGAGGGCTGGACAGAACCAGGATAGCCACACGGTTGGGCACAGTTTGGGGTCAATGAGGGGCGCGGCGGAGAAGAGGGGGGCATGGCGGGTGGGACAATGGTGGGCTCAGTATAGTGGGGGTGGGTTGGTGAGGGTACTGCGGGATAGGGCTGGGTGAATGGCGGGGGTGGCTAGGGCCTAGCTGGGGTGGGAAGGGGGCGGGCGTGGTGGTGGGCCGGGAGGTGGGATCCAGGAGGCGGGTCAGGAGGACTCCTGGGTTGGACGGATAAGGGTTTGGTTCAGTCGCAGTTACACCCACTATGAATGGATTAGGAAAGGTTATGTCAATTGCATTGTGCTCGGAGTATTGATGTAGATGGTAATTTATTATTATTTGATCAGGCCAGCTAAATAAAGTGTGTGTTTATGTGGTGTGTGTGGAGGGTCGGGGTTGAGGGAAAGTTGTTGTTTGTTTGTTGTTGTTTTACGTCCTAGCAACATCTTAGGTCATATCAGGACAGGGAAAGTAAGAGGGGGGAGGGAGTAGCGGTTAGCGGTCTGAAGCTTCTATATGAGATGGAAATAGCTATCTAGGTTTTGCGTGCAAATAGCAGACTGTAGTGTATGTGATCAAGGAAGAGGATGGAGGTGAGAATGAGAGATGGATGGGGAGTGAAGAGGGGTGGGAGAGAACTGGGGGTGGGGGGAGTGGGGTGGAAGAAGGGGAGGGGGGAGTGAAGATGGGGGGGGGGGATGGGGGGGGGAGAAGGGGAGGAGGGAAGTTGTGAGGGGTGGGGGACGGGGAGGGGGAGTGAGGGGGGGAGAATGGGGGGAGTGGGTGGAGAAGGGGAGGGAGTGAAGATGGGGGGTGGAGTGGGGGAGGAGGGGAGTGGAGTTGTGAGGGGTGGAGACGGGGAGGGGGAGTGAAGAGGGGTGGGAGAATGGGGGGGTAGAAGAAGGGGAGGGAGTGAGATGGGAGGGGTGGAGTGGGGGGGGGGGAGGGGAGGGGGAGTTGTGAGGGGTGGGAGACGGGGAGGGGGAGTGAAGAGGGGTGGGAGAATGGGGGGGGGGGTGGAATAAGGGGGGGGAGAGTGAAGATGGGGGGGGGGGGGGGGTGGGGGGAGTGGGGGGGAGAAGGGGAGGGGGAGAGTTGTGAGGGGTGGGAGACGGGGAGGGGGAGTGAAGAAGGGTGGGAGAATGGGATGGGGTGGAGTGGGGTGGCAGAAGGGGATGGGGAGTGAAGAGGGGTGGGATAATGGAGGGGGCGAGTGGGTGGAAGAAGGGGAGGGGAGTGAAGATGGGGGGGATGTGGTGGAGTGGGGTGGGGGAAGGGGAGTGGAGAGGGGTGGGAGACGGGGAGAGGAGAGAGCGGTCTAAGGGCACATCAGGAGAAAACCTGGGAGTGAGGAGTGGAAATGGTAAGGCAGATGGAGGTAGGTTGCGAAGGGGCCTCATGAAGGACTGTCTTTGTATTCATAATGGCGGACTATTGCATTTTGGGTGCTTCTTTATGCGGTGCTTATAGGAGCCAAGAGTCGCCGATATTACCGGCAGAGGGCAGCACCCTGCTGACAATGCGGCCTCACCGACGCTTGCATATACGGCGTGAAACCTCATTTGGCTGGTGCTGGGCAACGGTAGAAGTAGATATATCGTTCGTTCCTATTGCCTGTGGCGTTTGTTATGTAGTTGATCAATTCGGGTGTTGATGTTAATGGGGGAATAATACAGTACAGTATGATCCCGTTATAATGTGTTGTGATCGCTCAGGTCCATATAATGTGATGGCGGAAAGGGGTAGCACAAACTTGGGGTTGAGTTTACTTACTGAATTACCTTTGAATTAAAGAATTCTGGGTTGAATGACTCCTCACGTTATATTCCAACTTGCATTAAATTGGGTTGCATTATAACAGGGTTTCATTGTACCCTTCAGTTGGAAGCTATAAAGTCAAGATTGACAACGCGATATATGCAGTTTCTGATAGGCGTCAACAGAATTTCACATAATATAAACAATGGACATGAAATAGAATCAGTTCCCGCGCTGAATGGTAAATTATGATATGGTTACCTGTGGATTTTAATAATCTATTGTCTCACATGTTATGCGCATATTATTAATTTACGAAGTCGGAGGCAGCCAGTTCCATACATTGGTTTTTATTTTTCATCAAGAATAATAAGGTTAAGGTACAATGCGATGACTTTTTCCTCCCTCTCGGTCAATTTTTATAGTCCTGGGCCCATATGCATGATGCAATGTTAGCTTACACTCGGTGTGTTTGCGCTAACACCACTCCTTGCATACTGAGTTTTCGTCGCTAACCTAGAAATCCCCGCCAAAACCAGTTTTGGCTCTTTAACCGTGCGTCATGCACAAGGGCCCTAGTGAGTGCCGGATTCGAACCCTTAACCCTACCCGTGAGTATGTCATGTGCAGTGTCAGTGGGTGGGTGAAGAAAGGTGGTGGCGGTCCTTGAAGTATGATTGCGGGAGGATAATTGGGACCGTAGACGGGTTTGAAAGTTTGAATTTTGTACCACATGTCGTTTTGGTGGGAAAGGTGCAAGGTCTCCAGCATCTGCACCACTTATTCGGGTTGGAACCATTAGGTGGCTCCACATGTCGCGGCAGGGTTGGGGCTAGTTCGTCGGTTAGCCGATAGGTGGCAGCAGAGTTGCTGGTTAACTCAATGGCAGGTTCCGCGCCTCCGCCCGTAAATTACCCATGTTACGAATAACATGCACAACTACGTAATTCTCCTCTTAGTAATTATTTGTAGTCAAACCAGTTGGGCTATGTGCCTCTATTTCTGGGAGTTAAGGAACAGTTGCTCGACCTGGGGAGCAGCGAGGTCTGCTGCAGCGAAGGCCAATGTTAAATGCAAGCAGGCTACAATTGAGATATAAATGTGTATATACATATCTTAGGTTGAAGGGGCCAATATACAACACTTTATGTTGAAGAATCTACTATGATAAATGTTTAACTTAGGAAATTCCCTAAGTGAAAGCATGCAAGTTACTTCCGGCATGCTCGCCTATTTACTTAACACTATATGTTTCAGTATTGATAGTGTAGTAGTAGTAGTAGTACTCTGCACTGACCTCTCAGGCAAGGAACCGCATATACCGGTAGGAGTGGGTAGGCTGGTGACATCAGGCAACCTAAATGGTGTAATGGTTAGCACACTGGCCTGGAAAGCAATAGATGTGGATTCCATTCCAGCATAATATTTCCCATTTTCATCAGCCCACACAACAATAGTTTCATTTACATTGCTTTAGTATTCCTTTCTTTGCAAACATGAATCCAATATCTGACTTCGATATCCAGGACGACATCTATGTTAATTTCTCGTTTCGAACCATGTGGCATTAAAATATGGCAAATAGCTTCACAGCAGACGCAGTTCAAATTCGAAATATTTGTATGAATTCGCGGAACCAAATATGTATTGAACCAGGCACCTGTCAGCCTTGTCCATGTAACTTTGCTATACGCCAAGGTGTCTTAAATGTGTGACTCCTTCACTGAATTGACGGACATATCAAGGCTGATCCTTGACCTATTTACGGGCGGTTGATTGCCCTTTTCTACAGCCGGAAATGTGTCACGATTAAGGAGCGTGGAACCGGATTTCTATATGGTGATGATATTGTGTTGCCCCGAGATGACCCGCACCTAAGCTGGATGAGTCACCAAATAACTGGCCTAACCTAGACTGGCATCGATGGTGGAACACAGCGTGTGGTGAATGAGGAAGATGGGCAGAGGTTAGAAATGTTGAAATATGGGGACGAGGAGGGATAAGATGGCACCTGTTACACCACTCTGTCCATATTAAAGTGCCTGTCACACCATGCCGTATTGAGCAACGGACAGAATGTTCTAGTCCGGTGGTGTTCGGGCGTGATAAGTATCAAAATTTATTAAAATGTGTCAACCTGTTGCGATATCGGGTCAAAGGCCGCCGGACGAACGGACATGAAACGGACATGACACAGACATGAAACGTACATGAACGGATAGCCAATGGCCGATAAGCGGAATAAGCAAACTCAAAACGGACAAGAACCGTAGACGTCAATCCGGCGGCATCCATTCCAAGTTGTGTACATGTTCAAAACTTGTAATGGATCGGGCCGGATATGCAATGGATATGCAATGGACACAAACCGGACTTTGCCGGATATCAACAGACTTTGTTCAATTTCTTTCCGTTTCCCCAATCCGATGATGTCTGACAGAGCCTTTAAGGCTACGTCACCGAATCCAAGAGCAATTACTAGTTATCACGATATATTTAAAGTGTTGGTGATACTATTGTAATATCGGTATGGGTTGAAAGCTAACATTGGTTATTAAACGTTGGATTGATTAAAGTATTGGGTGAATCCCGAATGGGGCAGTAAAGCGACTATGCCGTAGAACTGCTTAATACCACTGGCTAGAATTAAAGGAACTCTAATCTGCCCCCAATTTCAAAATACAATCAACAGAAAACAACTCTCTGAAACATAACCCTTCCGGATCTCCATCATAATAAATATTTACAGATATGGTAAAAAACTGTATTGGCAAATTGCTGGAACACCAGTGCCACGGCTCGGACAAAATACTTTATTCAATGAATAAACTGATATTTACAACAACAATATATATAAAAGCTGGCTACCATACATAAATAACAAGACAATAAAAGGTGCGTTGAGATGATGTATTCTCTGATATAGGGAATACATTGCCCTAGGCCTACAGTAAGAGAAGAAAACATTATCGGGTGTGAATGAAAGTGTGCATGTTAGGGTTTGGGCCGGTGTCGGTGCGAATGGTCCAAAGATGGAAGGAATGCAGCAATTACATAGCTAGTAGTAATTGCTACAAAATGAATAGTAAATGGATTAATATGGATAATGATAATAAATGCCCTTCCGAGCCTTTATACTGGCATAGTTCTTATGTATCACCTACATATATAAATATATATGTGATGTATAATATCAGATGGATATTATACAAGTAAAAATGCTAAGGGAACATATATACTTTGCTACTTCCTCCATTTGCGCATTGGTGGAGTGCCCCCCTCAGCTGTCAGGAGTTGTATACAGGTGGCCCCCCATCGCGCCACACACACTGGAGGAATGTAATCCCGATGCCAGTGATTAATCTCATGCCCAACTCATTCTCTTTCTTATGTTCTTTGTGTACTGCTAATTTATATATATATATATATATATATATATATATTTATATATGTCCATTAATGGTGGCACTGTAGGTGCTGAGTATAGGAGTTTACCACACTGAGACCAAGCGGGCTTGTAATTTTCCCGAGAACAGGGCCCATATGTATGAGCCAATTTGTAACCATACCAGGGTTAAAGGAGGGTGCCGGGTTAGCTAACCCCAGAGTTCCAAATGTGTCATGGGGGATGTATGTGACCAAAACACGCCCGAGTTAGCTAACGTTTCAGTTATTTATAGATTTGGGAAATCCCTCTGTGCCTGTTTACATTCGTCGATTCGAAAATATTAATATCCCTGCCGTTACGGCATCAGCGTTAATCTAGCTTCACGATTTGAGTATGTAATTCTGTTAAATATCATTGAATAGATTTGGGCCCAATATATAGCCGCCGATTCGGCGGCGGCGATTTGTTTACTTTACATTCGCCGATTGGACAATATGAATAAAGGCGCCGATGTAGCTGCTACGTTAATATTGCTTCGAATTTAGGGTTAATTTAATGAAATTTCACGATTTGAGTATGTACTTCTGTTAAATATGATAGCATTGACTAGATTTGGGCCTAATATATTGCCGCCGATTCGGTGGCGGCAGCGGCAGCGGTGATGTATGACAGTATGGATATCGACGTCGCTGCAGAGGCGGCGATTTGTTTACTTTACATTCGTCGATTCGACACTATTAATATCACCGCCACTATTAATTTCACTTATTGCGTATGTAATTCTGTTAAATATGATCACATTCAATAGATTTCGCCATAATCGGCGCCTAACGCCACCTTTAACCCTCCTTTCGCATGGGGTTAGTGCAGGCGACTTTACGCTCACCAAGTTAGTTTAACCCGGACACATACATATGCAGTTTTCGCCGCTAACCCGGGAAATCCGCACGACGGAGGGTTACGACCGCTAACCCGGGCTCATACATATGGGCCCAGGAAGGTAACTGAGCCTGCCTACTGATACAGGCTCACCTCGGCCCCCGGTTCAGACGCCGCTACTGGAAATCTGCCAGTGGCGTACGGGGAGGGAGGGAAATCCTTGGCCCACTCTCTGCCGGGCGTGTGGCCCGTCGCTTAAGGCGGATTATTTGTGGCTTGGCGGGCCTGGATTCGGAAGCGGGGGGAGGAGGGGGGTCGTGTTTGAGCCACAGGAGAGAGCTTTGAAGACAAATCGCCCCACCCAGTTTACGTTGCCCTCTAGCGGGCGAGAGGCCAACCAAACATCCGGAGACATGTAGCTCGGGCGGTGGTATGTGTGTAGCAGGAGGGGAGTGGGTGCGGGCGGTAAGGGGTTGGCGGGAGGAGGGGCATCCAATCAGCGCGCCCGTTATAAAACGCATGGCTGGCGCCGAGATGAAGCCAGCTGTGGCCTGGCTGCGACGTAACGCCATGTCCGATTGGTCCAGATTGGGCGCAGCCATATTGATCCTGTCCGCACCTACTCCCCCTTTGCTCGTGTGGTGGCGCGCGCGACGGGGATAACCGGAAGGATGTATGTGTGTTGTGTGTGTGCGCGTGTGCGGGTGCGTTGGGGGTGGGGGATTGGGGTAAGTAGTAGTGGTGAAGCGGCGGAGGTGAGTGGTGAAAAGTGGAGGGGATGAGTGGTGTCCAGTGAGTGCTGAGTGGCGAGAAGTGAAGTGGGGAGTGGGGGAATGGGGTGGGGGGTTGCCGGGGGGGGGGGGAGTAAGGAGGAGCAGGAGGAAGTGGGTTGCTTGCCATATCGTCGTCAATATCAGCTAGGACACGGTTCCGCAGTAGGTTGGTCAGCGTTCCGAGGAACACGGCAGGCGGCACGTGACGGGGCGAGAGGCAGCGAGAGAGGCGGTGAAAGAGGCGGTGAGAGAGGCAGCGAGAGGCGATGACAGAGGCGGGCCCGCCTGGCTGCCTGGAGGCTGAAGCGGAATCCGATTGGTCCGTGACCCTAGTGGCGTTGTTATAACGCGACGATGAACCCCGGGCGCATTACCGCCACCGGATCCCAGGGCCATGGCATCCTCCTCCACCCACCGCCGCCCCCACCGCAGCCGCCGCTGCCGTCGCCACGGTCGTCGTACCTCCCGTCACCGCCCAGCCTCCGTCCCTCCCGCCGACACAACAGCCCTCAATGGCCGCGAGATTTTCCACCGAACTGAGTATATCAGTGTCGGGATCAGTCAGTACAATCCGATTTAAGCAGGGTCGTCCTCCATCGAACCACCCGTTCCCAAGCAACCCACCCACCCATCTACCGACCCACACTATAACCTTTCCACCTCCCCAACTCCTACCCCATCACCCACCGCCGGGGCACTCCCGAAGGTAAGGTGGACTCAAAGATCCATACAGCAGCCCCACTCGGCCGGAAAGCAGCGGCCTCCTGATCCGGTTGACAACGTCCTTGTCCGGCTCGATACAAGAAACACCATTATCGGCCAAAGCTAGAGGTTCTGAGGAGGGGTGGGAGGGAGACAGGGCCGCGGGAGGAAGGAGCGTTGGTCTAGGGGAGGCTAGCCGGCACCAATCCCCGTCTGCTACCGGTGAGAGGGTCGGGGACAGGCGTGCCCTCATTGGGGTCATTATAGAAGTCCTGTGCATCCCCCCGTACATATGTTCCCAACCCCTCACACACTCAGTCCAGACCAGCCCTCCACCCCGACCTGCCTGCGCCCCAGCTACTACATATATCTATCACACATCGGTCTACTTGAACGGCTCTAATCCACCGTGGTCCCTCCAGTCAGCCTCCTTCTCCAATCAGCCCACCACTTCCACACCTCTCGGCCAGACTCTCACACTTGCTTCGTTCACACTCTGCTGAGTTCTCTCATCCCTGCAGAATCTCTCTTCCCCTATTATCACCCATGCAGGCCACGATAGATACACACCCCCACCCCCGACGATCAGCTGCGCCTCCCACATGCCTTCCCTGACCCGGGTTCCCAAGCACTACCCCGCCCCCGAATATTGGCGCAGTCCCACTGTCATCCTCCCGTGCCCCACCCTCTCTCCCAACATGGGACCCATCTAGCACGCCACCAGTCTCTGCCCTTCTGCAACAGACGCAAATATGAGAGAGAGAGAAAGAAATGAAGAAAGAAATAAAACTAGAACAGAAAAGAAACAAAAATGGCTACAATCATACTAAAGCTCACTACTATTAATCATGGCCCATGCCTCTCTTGTATTCAGCGAGCCTTCAACCTCTCCCTCCCAGCCCCCTCACCTCCGATCCCACCCCCACTCCTACACCCGACCCGCCACCTGGAGGGGTCGCGGGGGGCTGATCTCAGGGGCAGGCGCACAATGCCCATTCCGGACAAACCCCGCCGCCGCTCTCCATGAATATCACATTGTCAGGTAGATAAAGGTGCACGGGGCTATTGTCGATTGTGCTTCGCGGAGAAAGGCACCGTGTGTGACAGCGAGAGAAGCTACCTGCAACTCCCCCACCTTGCAGTCTAGCTCTTATCACCCCACCTCTACTCGCAACTCCCCACACACATGCTTCCCACAAACCACACACACTAGTATTACGCCCGCTCTCCACACCATCCAGCCAGTTCTCACCCTAGCCCCCATTCGCAACCCCATCCTTAACACCACCATCCTTTCTGACATCCGTCCCCTTCGAACCATCATCACAATCATGTGCACTGGCACCCACACTTCCCCTCACCCCTCTATCATCATCACACCACACGTCCCCTCCCATCAACACCAAGAGACCCCACTATCACCAACAACCGTCATCATCTTCGCCCCATATCGCTACTCCATCTTGAATTCGTCCTTCACCCCGATGCTCTCCCACGTAGACACTCTGCCGTCCCTAATACCCTCCTGCTCCTCACGAATCGTCATTGCATAAATGATTATGCATTATACAAAGCGGCAAACATTGCTCCCTAGCTAAGGACGAGAATCGTACTAGTAATAAACACTCAAACATGGTCGGCCACACAACAGTCAACGTTGATGTTGTGTCTTGTTGATGTTGTGTCTTAAATTGGCGTGCTTAGGACCATTGAAATATACTGTATATTGATTGAATTCGATCAATGTTTAGTACTATGTGTTTCACTAACACAACATGGTTCCTTCAATTACAATATCAGTTTCTTTATTGGGAATGAGTATTGCTACTGTAGTAGTCTGTGCATGAGCTCCACTACCACGCAGTGGCGGCAAACACTATGCCGCACACCTATGCAGTTAAACTGAACTGCGATGGTGGAGGCACGCTAGCCTACGGACAGAGCCCCGACTGGGCTGCCCTCTACTATGTGTGGCTAGCACATCTCCCACCCACCTGTAGAAAGCGAATGTGTGTGCTTTGTGTATTCGACAAAGAATTATAATAGCTTAAGTGAGGGTGTATGCTATCCTTCATTAGCCAGAGAAACAGTCACTGAGAAGCGGGCTAGATAGCTCAGTTGGGACAGCGTTACACTGAATATCTAAAGGTGCCCTGGTCTAGGCAGCAGTTGGCCATACTTTTGTGTGTGTGTTTTCTTTGATAAAACCGAAGGTGTGTGTTTTCATCGTAACTGGTACGCACAGCTATGATATTCATTTAGACAATTCAAAGGGAAATGACTCAACAGAACAGGAATTGAGCACTAGGACGACCAGTAAAGAAACATTGAAACCCCTTCACTGCTAGCCCAGCCGGTCCAACATGATGTCCTCCGGCTTTGACTTATCGCCGACAGTTTGTAAGGACGTTTCTCCTGGCTTGGGATCATTTGTAACATACGGAGCATTGTCGTCTGCACATTTTTGTCTGTGCTATACCGCGCATATATATATAACCCGCCTGGTGGAGGGTTGCGCCACTGGTACCTGTGTTGCCACCACTGATGGCATGTGGCGGGTAATGGCTTTTTTTTAAACAGGATTCCATGGAGGATATACCTGTATTTCCAATTCGTCACCGCCGACAGTGCTGGCAAATCGATCATGTAGAACATTTGACCAGACAGGTTATGGCTTGGTTTAAGACGGGTGACTTTAAGATGGTTTCTAGCTATAAGTATGAATATATGTGATGCATGAGCAATATAGCAGTATACTTACTATAAAGCTTTCCAATCCAATTATCCCGACTCATCTACTGTATTATTCGTATTATCATTTTCATATAATATATATATAGTATATATATATTGGACTGTCTCAAAAGGTGCTAAGCAATATGGGACAACACTTTGTCCATTTTTAATGATCAACATACTATCTGCTTATGCATTTGCTGAGGATAAACTGATTTGTTTTTTACATGGTGTTTCATAATCCCAATAGAATACATATTACTTTGGAGCAAATGTCCTTGTGTTTTCAGTGTAACTGTTTCTGTGCTGTTTTGTGTCATTCGTTACAAATACAATGGACAAAGACAAGAAGAGTTATCACCTTTTGAGACAGGCTCATATATGTGATGTATACCGCATTACGCGAGTACACAGGGATGGCATGGAATTATAGTCATTATATTATATGGTATTATTCTGGACTATGCCTCCTTGACTTTACCCATGTGGCTGGTGGCGCTGCCACTGGAGTTCCTCGTCACGAACCGATGTGCCACATTGTCAGTTGTACCAGGGGATATTTGTCTGATATATAGTATGGTACCCCCCTTGTGTAAGAAAAGGTGAAACACCTGAGATAGCTTCAAACCCCTGAGTACTCGCTGGTTTATTGTGCCGGGCACAGAACAGGAATTTTACCTGTCACTACCCAGCAGGTACCCTCCGTCAGGTAGAAGCCATTAGCGGAGGGTGGCACAGTCTACCCTTGGGATTCGTCCTGTTAGCCAACTGCAACATATTGGTATTTCTTAGCGACACAGGTAAGTGTAGTGACTGAATAGTGGAAGCTTATCACAGAGGAGTATATCATATTGTATGTTGGTGGAATGAGTATTAAAACAGTTCAGAAGATTTAAATCAAATTGGATTAGTGCTGCCCAGCAGTAAAAACAAGAGTCAACACACGTATCCGCAATGAGCAGGTTCAATAAAGTCAGCACTAAAAAAAGGTGTCAGACCAGGATGAAATAAAAGTAGTGCATCCCAGTGAGGCATAATCATCGTTAGCTATTGAAACAAATTATCTTAAGGATGAATACATTAAGGAATAAGCATGTCATGAGTGTTGACATATTATTTATATTGGCCCTCTTTGACACAATATCCAAAAATGTAGTTTACTATTCCACATATGTATCAAGGTATTGTTACTGACAGCACCAATATGAAATGTGTCCGCTTTGATCGATTATTTGAATTTAATAGCTGACCAAATATGTATTTAGATGAATACAAATATTTACCAAACAAATTATTTTAAAAAAACAACCCCAACAAACCAACTTCGCAGTGATGGAAACGTGTGATAAATGAGCAGGCACAATTCACCCCAAGTGGCAGAAATTGGAACTAGAATCAATTATTCTAGCTATTAAATAGCCTACATCAAATAGTAATAATATGGAACCAGCGCCTTCATTATGTTTGAATGATCATTTTAGCATGTTTAGACAACTTACCATCGTTCATCTACCTGTGGAATGAAGTAAAACAACATGAAATCAGATTTCTCTTAATAATGAGAACTTTGCGTTTCACCTATAAATTGACATAATCTGTGCCATTCTAGAGAACGTATCCTCGTTCTTCTCCCTGTTGAATGAAGTAACACACCTGAAATCAGATATATTATGGTAGTAACAACTTTGCGTCTCAGCACTAAATTGCCATAATCTATGCCATGTCCTATGCCTTCCACACTGCCTTTTCCGTGACAGCAATACAGTAACCAGGCCTGGCTATTTTGCAGTTTGATTGACCTCTCTCTCCTTGACTGACGTCCATATTGGTTCTTTTCTGTTCCAGCTCCCGTCCAGTACACATGGAGTCCGTGTCCATTCCAGGGAGGCTTCGACTATGGAGCTTTCGTTAACGATAAGCGACAGGTAGGCGCCAGCTAATTCCATCTAGGCCAGTCCGTCCGCGTTCCTTCCACGACGATGCCACAATGTAATCAGCCAGTCCTGGGCAGACCTTCTGGTTAGAACTTGATATGCACTGCTTGCTCTAACACTCGGTCTTTTCTAAGTACTATCGGCAATTTGTGTTGGCAGCAATCGCACTGTTTAGGGTATTCAACTACTTTCGGAGTAACTAATGAGAAGTGTGTAGTGCTGCTGCTAGACTTTTGATTATTCCAGACAGACCGGTTGGGCTAGCCGGTTAGGGTTCTAGTTTCCTTCAGGAGAGTGCGTGGGATCAGTCGCCGGTGGATTGAAATTAAATACTGATCAAATTAATACTTGTTATCAGGTTTTTTCTGTGTTTTTCGGGTTCATTCATAATTGGTTTCCGGGTAATTATACACGTATAATTCCGTATGCAGTACACACATATATATAAACATATATATGCAATAAACTCAATTTCACTCCTTGAAACATAACAGGAAACTATATCAAATATACGGTTCAGTTTTATATGAAACCATAGACTAGAATATATCAATAATGTGATATATTATTACATATAAATATCGACTTCGTTTACGCAAATGCTTCAAAGTGTTAGTCAAATAGAGTCCAAAAGCTACTTCTTCTGAATTACTATTAAAATTAAAAGCCCAAACTAAATTATGTAAGACAGCACACACCTATGCATTAAGTGAAAATTGTGTATCATAACATATCTCCGCATATACCATACAAACCTCTCCTGTACAATACTAGTCATCCTCAATATATCACTAATCTAAAGACCCGGTCCACAGGCCAGACCCTCATCATGGACCGGCGGAACCTGTCCCCAAGCAGGCTCGTCGCGGTCACTATTCGTTGGTATCCTACCCCCAAATGGGATGCTCATGAGCTGCTCCCCAGTACTTGCCGCCGCTCCACACAAACTGAGTGTTGAATCAAGACTCCTTTGGTTTCCCCTCACGATCCAGATGACTCTCTTGCTGAATCTGTATGAGGCATATAATCCGTAGGATCCTCAGTAAAGCAGCATGTGTCTGGTGGATATTGGGCCTTGCCTAGTTAGTGAGCGGGGTTTTAGGATTAAATTCCCGACACAATAAGATCTACGGGTAGAGGTTCCCCTTGTTGTTTATTTAATTTAATTCCTTGATTAAACATGCCAAATGTCACTGGTTGACAATTGGCAGCCCCGCGGGCTCTGCAGTGTGACCTATCCCCGTATTGCCGAGTATCATGCTATATAGTGACAAGGATCAATGTTGTAAGTCTTAGTTTTTTTTTATTTGGGCAGGGATTGAACCACTCACACGCAAAATGTCGTTTTTTTTTCAAACACCGAACATAGACTGGAAGGTACTGCTCTAGCCCTGTACAACTCAACTACCCTTTGATTCCAGGTTTACTGGCAACATTTTCTGTTATAATTAGGTTTATTGGCACTTGTCTAATATTCTGACATATCTGTGTTAGCTTACTGAACAACCATATGGCATGGTCCTGTCACACTACAACGTGTTGCCTCAATGCGCACCAACGTATGCGATGTTGTGCCAACATGTCTGCAGACGTTGACATATGATAAGGCCCGTCACACTACAACATATGGCATTAGCGCATGTGTAACATTTTGAAATAAAAATCAAATTTAAATAGGTCGGCATTCAGCAAACTTTACGCGCAGCGGGTGGTCCGCACAATGTATGAAGCATAGATAGAACATCTGGATGACATATGGCTAGTGTATGCATGGCACATAGCGACTTATACAAAATGTATAGCTACGTATACTCGGCGTGCTGGGACGTGTAGTGACAGTTGTAGGTGACAGTTTCAGCATATGAGTAACGCACAACGATATATGGTCAATGTATGTCTAGTGTGTCGATGTGTGCATAGCGTGTGCAAAACGTATTCAAAACTTATGCGTAGCAAGTTTTGGCTCTCTCCATACACTGCCACCATGCCTGCCAAGAAGAACATCACAGTTTCAGCTGCCTGCAAGGCTGCTACCACTACACTACTAGGGCGTGGGAGAGGGAGGAAAAAGTAGATTCTGCCAGCATCACGTTCACCATCATCACCATCGTGGGTCTCATCACCTGCCTCCTCACCACACCACTCTCCAGCACACCACTCTCCATCACACCACTCTCCATCACATCACTCTCCATCTAGCCAGGCTGACGAGATAGAGTATGAGCTGGGGACCCAGATGCAGACGCAGAGCCAGATGCGGCCCCATTCCAGCTCTCCATCTCCTGCTTTCCGTGGGAGTTTGAGTGCATCATCCGTCACCTCCACCACTACCGCCTCAGCCTCAGCCTCAACAAGCACCTCTGGATTTGCCTCGGCCAAGAAGAGGGCGAATAAAAGTGACTGTTCTCTGTCCCTAGCTGAGGAGGATAGGATGTTGGATTTCCTCCAGGAGAACCCAGTTATATGGAACGTGAAAATGACTGACTACAGGCGGTGTGACAAGAAGCGCAAGATGTGGGAGGCCCAGGCAAACCGGATGGGGAGGACATCCGTGCATCTGCAGGGGTGGTTCAAGACACTGAGGGACACAAACACGAGGATTCACAAAAAAGAAGAGCGGCGCAGAGCCCCTGAACTGACTGAGAGGGAGCTATGGATAATGCAGAACTTTGCTGTCCTGTGGTCAGTCGTCAGCCACCAGCCGGAGCGCTGCAGACCTGTAAGTACAAAACATTTTAACCTTCTCGGCAGTCTGGGCATTAGCAGTCTGGTAAAACCCATATTATTCTGTACAAGTCGACAAAGCGATATATTTTATTTACAGTATTAATCTGGAGAAATCAATTTAATCATTTTATGTGATATATTTGTTGTTGTTCTTTATTGTTGGTTTTTGTTGTTGTTGACCTCATTTGTGGAAACATCGATTTCCATTCATGTTACTTATGTTATTTTATGATTTTGTCTTGCAGGTGATGGCTGCCATAGACGCTGTGCAGGGGTATGTTGAGGCTGCCGAGAATGTCTGCGATGATCTCCAGATTGGGTTGGAGGAAGAGATTCTGGCCACACTTCGCGCTGCAGTCCGAGAACGGGGAATGGGGAAGCGGACAGCCCCAGGCGAAGCCTGCAGCTGCCTCCAACACCAGCCCTTACGGAGCATGCCACATTCTCAAACTACATGCAGGGCTCTGATGATAATGCCATGGGAATGCTTCAGGAATATGCGGGCAGCGATCAACCATATTCGGTCGCAGGTGTGGGAGGATGATTGAGGCACCCATGGTTCCTCTGTCTCCTGTGGTTGCAGCGGCTCCTGTGGCTCCAACGGTGCCTTTGCCTTCAGTGGCTCCGATGGTTTATGTGCCTCATGTGGGGCATTCTCAAAGCGAGTTGTACCAGCCGCAGCCCCAGCAGTGGACCCATCAGCCACCAACGGCATCACCATGGGCGTCACAAACCCATGACTATGTACAGCAGTATATGCTGCACCCCTGCAGTCTGTTGTGCAGCATCTATGGCATCTGCCTGTGCAGCCGCAGCCTCAACCTCAATCTTTGGCTGTCCAACCTCTCCAGTTGCGCCATCAGCCCATGCTTCCTCTTCCTGAGCTGGCACAACTACTCTCTGTGGCGCCTGCACCTCAGCAGCCTAGTCAGCCTCAACTGTGGCCACATGGTATGGCTGTGCACACCATGCCTCCTCCTGCACCTTCTCACCGGCAACCTGCTGCCGGCAACCTGCTGCCTGCTGTAAGCGTACTGGCGACCGTGAGTGGACGTTAATCTTACGCGGACGCTGATTATCGCGAATCCAATATACTAAAGCGTGCATAAAAACCAAGACTAAGCGGATTTTCCTCATAAACATCCCAGGATACTATACAAACATCCCAGGATACTACAGGATAGACCTGTAAGGAGGAATACACTAAAAACAAAAACAAAACAACCCTGTCGACCATTAGATACAGCGGGAATCGCCGAAAACGGCGAAACAAGTAGGGATTGCCAGGATTGTATCCATTGTTCAACGAATGTACCAGCTCACAGTAAGTACACGGCATTTATCACCCATATAACTGCCTTTAAAGTTGAGGTGTGGTGTTTTGTGTCATTTATAAAAGTCTAATGCCTCAAACCACTGTTGACAGTTTTTTTATTGGCATGTGGAACGTATAGAATCTCTTATCACTCACCAGCTATCACTCACCAGCACACAAATAGTATTTGTATACACTGATTATATGGCCTGTTCTCTTTTAAGCTATGTTTGAGTGAACGCTGTGGGTTGTTGGAGTAAGGTGCACTACGTCGATTTGTAAAAAACGATTTCAAAATTCAATGTAATACCGCCGATCGCCGTTTTTCGCCGTTTTATGTCCCTACAAATACTCATAACCCAAAAAAATTGTTTGAGTGAATGCTGTGGCTTGTTGCAGTAAGGTGCAGTACGTCGATTTGTAAAAAACGATTTCAAAATTCAATGTAATACCGCCAATCGCCGTTTTTCGCCGTTTTATGTCCCTACAAATACTCGTAACCAAAAAAAATTGTTCACTAGAACACTACGACAGATAACCAGTCGTTAAAATGGAGGGAAAGGACGACAAACAGGATAACGAAATGGAAATAACGGAGCACGGAGGTAAGCATGTGGAAATAATGGAACACGGAGATAAGCATATGGATAAGGATGAGATAGTGAGACTGGTAATCCAAACAGTCAAAGAAGAATTAGCGAAAGGGGGCAAAAACAAAAAGGATATAAAAGTAAATGACAGAAACGGCACAAATGACAATGGAAATGATGGAAAAAACAAAACAAAACCAAGGGACAATGTCAATGACAATGAATATCAAAACCAACTGCAGCGTTCACTAACCAAACCCTAAATCATAAGTATAATCAAGTACAACTAATACACACTTTAATGTTCATGTCTTCCTCTATGCCCACAGGTAAAAGTAAAAGTAATGGAGGTATGCATGACTATCTATCAAAAGGGGCCATGTGTGCTGTATGCACCAGCACATACACCCCGAATCCATCAATCACTAAGCAAAAATAAAATCAAAACAAAATCAAAAACTTGCGAAATCAAGCAACCACTATCCTAAAAATATTATTTAAAGTAAGATAAATATGGTAGAAGAGATTGAATGCAAACTGGGAAGGGGCACACACTTCCCCCACCTAAACTGCCAGAGTGCATCCAATAAAATAGACATAATAAAACTGCATCTGCAAAAAGACAATCTAGATGTACGAACGTTATCAGGGACATGGTTCACTGACAAACACCAAAACAACACCCTCAATATACACGGATATAGGCTTGTACGTAATGACAGACAGCACATTAATGCAATGAACCAAACAAAGAAAGGTGGATGTGTTGCCATTTACTGCAAAGCCACCAAAAACCTAGACACTGAAAAGCTAAAACCAACAAATCTCTCAAATGAGCACATAGAGCTACTATGGCACCTAATAAAAAACAAAAAGCAAGCAAATGTAGCCATAGCGAGCCTCTATAGGCCACCGTCAGGTGAAATTGAAGTATTCCTTGAAGAACTAGAAAAGAGTATAAACACTAAAAAAATCAACAAATGCAGAAATCTTTGTGCTAGGGGACTTTAATCTGAATTACAGCAGTGATGAAACAAAATAAACTAATGCTGCAAACCACCATCAAGATCTTAGGCCTGCAGCAGCTCATCACTGAAAACACAAGGCTAAGCAACAATAGCTCAACAATAGACCTAATACTAACCAACTCAAACCATGCCACAAAATGGGGCTCTAGAAGCTGGGGTATAAGTGACCACAAACTAGTATACGTAACCAGGAAAAAGCTCAAAAGCACAAATCACTATGAATACAAAATGGGCAGGTCCCTAAAAAACTACTCAGAAGATACATTAAAAAATCCTCTGCACCAAAACACAAACAACATCACACAAAATAGAGATGATGTTGATATTATTGGGACAAATCATCCAGAATACAGACCTCCCTGCAGAGATGTGCTCCCATGAAGAAAATGAAGTACCGAAAAAACCAAGACTTGGGTAGACAAAGACCTGCTAACGCTCATCATAGCCAAAAGTAAACTGGGTAATAAAGCAAAACTCACAGAAACTATAGAAGACAAACTGGCCTACCATATTGCCAGAAACCACTCTCTCAAAGCTGTGAGAACAGCAAAAAAGAAATACATAATAAAGCAGGACAAAGACTGGGGAAGCAATACAAACAGATTCTGGAAGAATGTAGACCTATTATTCCCAAAAAATGACAAAGAAGAGCACACAAACTTCCAAGATAACGAAGGGACAATGCTCTCAGACAAAGATGCAGCAAACAAACTGAACACGCACTTTGCCACAATAGGACAAACGCTGTCAGGAAAATTAAAAAAAAGGTGGGAAAATAGATCAGGAACTGTGCAGAATGAAATCCCCACCTGCAAAACAGATATAATAGAAGTCCGACATTAATAACTGACATAGACACGAATAAACAGTGGATAGATGACATACAACACAAATACGAAACGGACGGCCAGACTCCTAGCACGGCCACCATAGGAGACTCTATTCAACATTCTTTGAGAAAGGGCATTATTATTTCAGCTGGAAAATGGCACATCACCCATCACGCAAGGTGGAGCCAAACAATACATGGGAAATAAGGCCAATCTCAATTCTTCCAAAACCCAGGCCATCATGAAAAGTGTTAATAGACGTTCAATGATCACTGGAGAAAAATACGATGTTACTACAGAAAGCCGCGGGGGGTTCAGGAAACTGCACTCCACATCAAAAACAATAGCTAACCTAACAAATGACTTAATGGCATCAATGAACCAAAAACAATTAGTTGGAGCCGCCTTCATTGACTTCAGCAAAGCATTTGACACAGTAGACCACAAAATACTACTGGAAAAACTAAAAACCATGGGCATAAAATCCAACACTATGGATTGGATAAGATGCTACCTGAACAACAGGCAACATAAAACAAAAATAAACAATACACTATCAGACAACCAACCTGTCACATGTGGTGTACCCCAAGGGTCAGTGTTAGGGCCACTACTCTTTATAATCTATATAAATAGTGTCTAGGGAAAGACACAACTGGGTTGAGAGAGTTTTACTTGCCTCTGGCAAAGAAAAATGCCCAGACACGTAGTAATACAAAAAGAAATAATATTCAGAAAGGACTGCGGGCTACAGGCAGTCTGATCAGCCGTGACGGGGCGGACGAGGGCCAGGATCGTCCAGCCAGAATGCCGGAACGGGAGGGGAAAGGGATTCGAAATAGAATAGTAATAAATAATAATAATACATCGGGTAAATATCGAAGTAATATATTAATAAATATCGGATTAAAGTCTCACTTGATGTATTTCCCTGTGTGGTTTATTTGTATTAATTCTTATACTCAAGTAAATAGTGGCTAGGAAAGACAACACAAGACCCGGACTGAGGTTGAGAGATTTGTACTTGCTCTCGCAAGAAAAATGGCCCCCCAACCTGAGGTCTGTCGAATTAGTAGAGGAGATAAGTGGACGCAACTGAATATCTTGCGACAATTGCGCAGAGTGAGGGGGCGTAAATAGGTGAAGATGTTCTGAGGCCCAATCACCTGGCCTTTAGTTATTCATTGGGTTGCCATAGTGACGAGTATGTTGCTATGCTCTTGGCTGGAGTGCGAGTGTGAAGAAGAAAAAGCAACAGGGTTAAGCCCCGCCTCCCGAACAAAGGTCTTCAATGTTCGTTCATAGGTTCAGAACCTCCATCCCCAGATGGAACATGTAATGCAAGCCCCTCTGGATCCACCACCAGCTCGGAAAAATGGCCGCACAGAGATCAGTCTGAGAGCACCGAGCAATAGGAACTTGGAGAGTACGCTGGCGGAATTGAATTGTTTTTGATCTGCGAATTGTAAGCAGCATCCCCCAGTTGAAAAACTTAAAGTCCTTCGGGCGGAGGGAAGATTCAGAGAGGGTGACCTGGCATTTCCTTAACAAACCCCTAAAATAGCAAAGCACTGCAGCGCGCCAAGCAACGTGTCCATAATTAAGCGTCAACAGGCTGAATATCTTCAATAACATAGCTGGAAGGATTGGAAGAGACTGCCTTACAGAATCTCCTAACTCTCTTCTTATATCGCGAAGAGTGCTAGAGAAAAAATAGTCATTATAATTAAGCTCAGGCGAATTATTTTGTTTTAGGAAGTTATTAAGCCCACTCAGATAATTTAAAATAGAGCGGTAACGAAGAGATCTAGCTAGCCAAGTTGCATATAATGCAGCCTGGGAAGAAGGACAAGGAAAAGGAGAATGAGATTCTGAAAATTCTGCGATGAATTCCAGATACTTCTTGACCTGAGCGCTCCTAGTCACTCGGGAATTAGGGGCGTAAGCCCCCTCTTGGAACCTCGTTTGCTCCTTCATAAAATGCTGTCCTGTAAGAAGAAAAATTGTTATCAAAAATAAAAGAGCAACAGAGGGTCGCGCTGTTGTCTATCTCTCTCAGACTCTGAGCACTAGTGTCATCATTCAATCTACTTAGGCTATCACAAGCCCGATTCTCACCGCTGCTAATATATGCAGCTGAATAGGTGAAATTGTTTTGCACTGCTAACCAAAACAGGCAGCGAACATAAAACATTATTTCTTTTGATTTTGATCTGCCCATACATAGGGCTGAAAGTACTGTCATACTGTCAGTAATAAACAATATAGAAGAATTGCCCCAAGAACCGGCCCATCTGAGTGTTGCTGCATAGACAGCAAACATCTCCTGAATGTTAATATAAGCCTCATCTACACGGTGGTCAGGTCCGACATAATGGTGCCCGAGATAATGACTTAAGGAATCACGATCCTGGCCACAAAATGAACCGGCCAGCCAGTCATGGCCATGCATCGCGCCGAAGCCCCATTTGGAAGCATCGCTATAGACTGAGTAAGTGGGGGCGAACTTCCCCAATATCATAGCCCTTCCGTTAAAGATTCTTGCAAAGCCTAACCACCAAGCAATGTCCTCCCTGACTCCAGCGTTCAATCTTATCTTGTAGTAGCGCTTTTGGACTGTCCCTATCAGATCATATAGCCTCCGACAAAATGTCCGACCCCCTCTGACCACTTTTGAGCAGTGGGAGAGCAGCCCAGTGAGCTGTTCGAGCTGCCTCCGAGTAGGCTTCTTACGATCAAATAGAGACGATAGGGTCGATATCAGTTTAACCATTTTGTCTTCTGGAAGGGTTAATTCTAATTTAATAAGAATCTATAATAATACCGAGGAACCTTACTTTTGTGCTTGGAGGAGTTAACTTCTTAAAATTTATGAAAAACCCAAGCCTATAACAGAGAGCTATAACAGAGAGCTGAGCATGGGTGGCCTCTTTGATTGTTCTACCTAGTACACAATAATCATTGAGATAATTAACCACTCTACCGACCCCCTGTCTCATAGCACATCTGACTACCATGTCGGAGATTTTTTGAAAAATGAAAGGACTAGAGGAGAGGCCCATGCAAAGGCGGGTGTCAAGAAGATAGGTTATCTCGCCCCCAAGATCCCAGACTAACCCCTGTCTCTTACAGTTAGTCGGGTGAATAGATACCGCCCTGTAAGCATCCTTGATGTCCACAATTGACATCAAATCATCAGCCTCCATCAATTCTATGACAGTATCAACACTGTTATAACTAAACTTCCCACAAACGTCCTGAACACAAGTGTTAACAGATTCGCCTTTCGGCTTACTACAATCTACTATTGTCCTTACTCTGCCATCATCCTTTGGAACACAAAAAAGACTGTGAGAGCATGCAGGTTTGTCTGGGGCATGTATGAGGATATCTTGATCAAGCTCAGCTAGTAGACGTTCTGTAATAGCTTCATTATCACGGATACTCCATGACTTAGCCTGTTTGGTGTCGCATTCTAGACTACATTCAGGATGTATTGCGTAGAATCCAAAGGTAACCCGCCGAAGTATGTATAGCCAATCAGGGTCACAGTCCCCCCTAAGAAACAGTTGTACGAAAAACCGACACGGCTTAAGCTGAGCTGTGACGCCCTCAATATCATGATGGCAGCCACATTCGCCCGCAACACATGAGCGATAAATATAGAATTGAGACTGGGCCCGCCTGGATAATCATGTATAGTTACACTGTAATAGCAGTCATCTTCAAACACATTACTAACCGTTAGAATACCATTAGGCTCACTATGTGGGTGTATCCACCTACTCGGAGTAGTTTCACTACAACTGAAAGTTTCACCTTCAAACACCATATTGGTGACTAATAATTTACTACCAGCATCATCACTTCCGTTATATGAACGGCTACCAACGTTACATACAGTATCTTCAGCTCTATGAGCTTCCCCAGATTCTGAAACCGAGAGTCCATTAACCACATCATTATTACAGTCATAAGCGACATGTTGAACGGGGTAGAAAGTCTGGGCGGTAGCCTCTGGCCAAACATCGAAGTAATATATTAATAAATATCAGATTAACAAAATAACCATCAACACAAGCAAATCAAAAACAGTACTCTTCGCGCATAAACAAATGCCAGAAAGAAAACTACGCTGTAAGTTAGGAAACCAAACACTAGAAAATGTAGACCATTACAAATACCTAGGCCTTGAGTTAGACAGCCAACTAAACTACAACCTATGTATAAATAAAATTATACAAAAAGTAAACCACAAACTGTGGCTATTTGCAAAGCTAAGAGACAACATGACACAAGAAATGTCAATAAAAATCTTCAAGGGCATGGTGCTCCCCTATTTTGACTATGGAGATGTAAACTACATGGGTGTGAGAAAAGAACTACTACCAAAACAGCAAACACTGTGAACAGAGCCCTAAAAATCTGTCTAAGAGTAGACAAGCTGCACCCAACCTATGACATACACAAAAGAACCAAAGTGAAACTACTCGAAAATAGGAGAATAATTCATTTGAAAACATTAGCATATAGCTATAGTCAAAACATTAAACTTCTAACAAAACCACAAAGGGTATAGAGCAAATATAATGGCCGCATACTAAAGCAGACCAGAAGCCAAATAAACGCTATGAGAAGAAGCATGCTGGAACTGGCGGCCAAGGTGTGACAATGCCAAAGGTAAATGCACGACAAATTCATGACCCTAACAACTTACAAAAAATATCTGTGCAAACCTAAAGGCCAGGAAACCCCCAGTAAACTGCACTGCAAAGGGGCATGTGATATGTCACGGCCCACCAGCGGGATGCCCAATGGAAAGTAACCATGCCAAAAGTAGCCAGATAACACACCACACAGCTACGTACAAACCTATGATATGTAAATAGGAGTAGGCTAGTCTAGTAATAAGAGTAGAAAAAATAAATACATATTTACACAAGAAAACCAAAAAAAATACACATAGAGCTACTTAACCATACAACCAGTAAATCTATCTGCTTTACTGAAATGCAGGCAATCATACTTATCAGCAGCCATGTGTGGTAGTTAACACAACCTACAAGGGCCAGCATTGAAAACAAGCCTGGGTACCCGGGCTTATATGCTATGGACAGTATGCTATGGACAGCCTCAATAAACATTTTTTTTTTTTTTTAAATGAGTGTGCTCTGGGCCTCGACTCCAGTTGCCAATTTAGACCTCTTTTCCTTGTCAGCTCTGAAGTCACCATCGGGGGGAGGGGGGTTCTAATGATGAGAATCTAAATTGAATGCGTAAATATGTATTAATAGGTGCTTATTGTTTTTTTATGTTTATTATGTTCTTATGTTTATTATGTTATTATGTTCTTGTGTATACATGTATACAGATGTTCTTGCTCTGTAATAAAGATATTTGTTAAACTAGATTGTTGATGTCTGAGTTAAATAATGTCATAGAGCTGTGTTATAAAGTAAACTACAAAGGATAAGAATTTAGGCAATGAAAATAAAAACTCGCCAGCAATTCGTCCACTATGTCAAGACACGTTGGACTTATGTTAAGCCCTGTTCAGATGGACAAAATGCGAGGCGAACTAGACAAATCGAATCAGTTGAGGCGAATTCGGCGCCCGTTCACACGGGCAGTACTTGGGCCGGAAATCGAATGCTGCGCATGAGCAAGTCAGGACTAACCAGCGCCATTTTGGGTTCGACAACGCCGGCACCAGAGAGTGTGGGTTCGACCTACATATGTAATGACTGAAAAGTATTGGTTTGGAACGGTCAAAACTTCTGCTGGACAGTGAAACCCTAAAAATAAATGATGAACAAAATATCTGTGCGTAGATAGCGGTTTCATTAATTAAATTATATAATATGCGCTTCTGATCGACCGGAAAGTCAACAAATTAAGGTCTCGACTGCGCATGCGTGTGAGGTGCTTAATCCGCCTCAGTGCGTCCACACGGGCAAAATAAATCGAATCAGAGAAATCGCCTCACGTAGACTACCTCGCTTAGGTGGTCTACACGATCCGCATCACATGAGTCGAATCAGCCCTAATCCGCATCAGACACCCGTTCACACGAGAAATGTGAGGCGAACTAGGCAAGTCGCTTTCTATGAATCGATTTACATTCCCCGTGTGAACAGGGCTCTAGACTAACATTAGACACATGTCAGCAACATTTTAGACCTACGTAGAGATACATTAACACCACATTGTTAGCACACGGGCTGCCCGTTCCTCCAGGCTCTTGGGCAGTCTACCGTAAGTCAACGTAGCTGAAAGTATACCAACGTAGCTATAACGAACGTCTAACGTATCTCAACATAACATGAGTGCAATGTAAGCCCAACTTAACCCAAATTTAACATCCTTATGTCGAGTTACGTCAACAGTTTTGGGTAGGTCCAAAACCTTGAGGTGTGTCTCCATAACTTGACGTATCTCGGTGTACCTCGATATAGGCTTAATGAACACACAATATATCTTGACGTATCTCGACCTATCTTGACGAAATGGCCAAATTTCACATTTGTTGGCTTACACTACCGTGTTACATCATAGTGTCACAGGCGTATAACGTGAGGTTGGGTAAAGAGAATTCGGGTAAAGTGAGGTCGGGTAAAGTGAGGTGGGGTAAAGTGAGGTCGGGTAAAGGGAGGTGGGGTAAATTGAGGTGGGTTTAAGTGAGGTCGGGTAAAGTGGGGGTCGGGCAAAGTGAGGTCGGGTAAAGTGAGATTGAGTAAAGTGAGGTTGGGTAATATATATATCAATGGTATTATGCTTGCCAGACGCATGCAATGTGTTCACCATTTCCGTCTGAGCACTAATAATGACAATAACAATAATAATAATAACAAAAATAATAACGACAATAATTTCATTAATACTGACATTAATGAGAATTATATAAATAAGTATAATAATACCACTAATTGCGGCGAGTGGGCAGCGTTGCAGCGCGGTGGGAAGTGGGGAGCATTGCAGTGTCACATGTAGTGGGGAGTGTTGGAGTTTGGCAGGTAGTGATGGGCATTGCAGTGTGCTGGGCATTGCCATGAGGGACTGGGGCGGGCAGTGAGGAGCATTGCAGTGTGGCGGATATTGCCGTCATGCAGTGTGATAGGTATTGCGCACTGTAGTGTGGCGGGAAGTGGAGGCCGGTGCAGTGTGGCGGGTCGTGTTGAGCATTGCAGTGCGGTGGGCATTGCCGTGAGACACGTGGCAGGTAGTGGGGAGCGCTGCAGGTTGGCCGGGAGTGGGGAGCGTTGCAGTGTGGCGGATATTGCAGTGATGCAGTGTGGCAGTGAAGCGTGAAGTAACGCATATTGACGTGATGTTGACGCAAGTAGATGTGTGTGTCTTTAGCCCTGTTCACACGGACAAAATGTGAGGCGCATTACACAAATCGAATCCGCATCACGTAAGTCGGTTGCGTCCACACGGACAAAATTATCCGCATCACAGGAATCGATTCACGTAGACTACCTCGCTTAGGTGGTTTACAGGATCCGCATCACGTGAGTCGAATCAGCCCTAATCCGCCTCAGACGTGCGTTCACACGAGAAATGTGATGCGGACTATACAAGTCGCTTTCTACGAATCGATTTACATCGTCCGTGTGAACAAGGCTTAAATGTGTGTTAGTGGTTTCTGGATGTTTGATGGGCAGGATGGAGTTGCCAGGATCGCATTAGTCAGGGCTTGTTTTGTCTATATTCCGAATCTGAGAAGGCGTGACGTCACGTGATGTGCTACGCTGAAGCGCATTCTAGTAGGCTCTCTACTGAAATGTTGTGTGATGTTGGTGATGAAGATGAAGTAGGTAGATTAGTGGGTATAATGACAGGGCACCGTTCTAGGAACCATCCTTGTTGGGATTTTATATTTGGCGTTTGTCAGCAAATAAACATTGGGGGATTAAGTACTATTAATAGTCATATTACAAAACAATGCTAAGTGTACTATTAAATTTAAAGGTACGATGTATGTACTTTGGGAATATTCAAGCAATAACAATAAATGTATTACGGTTATAGTTATAATTTACCTTCCAATTCCATAGTTTGGACGAACCTTTATTGTAGATGGCTAACATCAGAGATATTTTAAGTCCAAATATGCTACATTAATTTTGGGAAGCATGTACAAACTTTTACACCATAGGTTTCTGCAATGAGATATTATATTAAATTCCCTCAGTATCCCTTCTAATTTATATGTGAGAACCAAATTTTGAAAATTGTTTTGGTTTCGAAAATTATATATCTTCATCGGAATATGTAGCCTTAAAATTAGTCTTTGTCAGGAAATAAACAGTATAACATTAATTTCTGTGAATACTTAGACACAAAGAAATATGCATATTGTAGTATTTTGTACTATCAAAGGTACGATGCTTACTGTCAGTTAAATGGCAATACTCCAACCAGTAATAACATTGTCCTTTGTGAAACACCTCACATGCTGTGTTGTTCTGCTAAAACTCACGAGGACATTTAAGGCAACTCCCCTATGAAATATCCGTTTAGAACATCAGGTAGAGGTACACCCCGGATCATTTAGGAATAATCATCACGAGGGGAATGTCTCCATTTACAGGGTAGTTCATACTAATGCTTGACAGGTACTAATTTCATTGGTATTCATTTATTTTGAGAGAATGGAGATCTAGTATTATATATGAGTATTCTCCCCGCTTCAAAATATTAACTGGAAATATGAGTTATTAACTAGACTACAGTATAGATAAAAGGTCCAAGTGTTTATTTGTTATGAGTGAACTGAGGGAAGCCGGAGACTGTGTGGGTTGGAAGGGTAGGTTTTATTACAAAAGACATTGGCAAAGTACAACGGGGAAATCAGTTGACGACGTCGATGTCGAGGGAACCTTCCTAGATCACTGGAACCTCTGAGGCTGCCAGAGCCTACCGCGGCGGAGTAGTCCTTTAAAAAGAGGCTGAGTGGGTGTGGTAAATTGTTCTGGTTTTAACAGTCGAGCAAGGCCCAATTGCATTGTAGGCGGGGGGGGAGGTTTGTGGGTGAGTGATGTTCGACTCTCCCGCTAGGGTCGTTGTGGGTACCTGGCTCCCTCAATCGAATCAACGCCAATTCGGAAATGATGTGCCAATTAAGCGATAATACAAGTACTCCTGTTCCACTTTTATTTATTCGTTATTTGGACCTTTATTTAGATTTTTTTTAAATCTGAATTCAGAAAGTAAAATGTTCCCAAGTATTTTGGATAAGGCATATTCAACATCTATAACATGCTCAATCCTTGATTGCACTTGGCCAGAGTTTCAAGTAAGCCTTCCAACCCCACGTCATGGCCTGTGGGAATCAGGCGTTTAATACATTTTAGGTATCCATTTCAGAAGGATATTGAATGTCCCCGATCTACTAGAACTGAGCTGTCTAAGAGGAACAGCTGACATGTGCCTCTAGTAACATTAAATCTTCTTGTTGGTTTGTTTTCCACACAGGTATGCACACGCATTTGGCGACCTTCGCGAATCGAGAGTGAGTGTGTGTACGGAGAAGGAATCCAGTTCTTATTTCCAGATTCCAACTGCAATCCATTCGGGCATAGTGAACAGTTAGGTGAGTTGATGGCTTCCCCTTACAGCCCATTTTCTATTTTCAGATCTAGACCCTTTTTCAACTGAAGTGATCCGAATAGTCGACAGAACATAGTTGGTTCAAATAACTGTTGTGTGAACTATCATAATTATGGCAGAAATATTATGGCAACACTATTTTAAACAGACTGGAGAAGATACATACATGATGTGCATTATATCTATCCATACATCCTACTAGTGTCAACATTACTATATCGGAATTCACTTTATTGGAAAAGGCATTTTATCAGTTGACTGACAATACTCATGTTCTCAAATCGAGGAGAATTGTTGTTATTATTGTTGTCTCTGTCGTATAGAACCTAGATTTGGAGCGTTTTCAATGATCTGATTAAAATAACCGACACTGATATTAACCAGTACAATACGATCTGATTAAAATAACCGACACTGATATTAACCAGTACAATACTGCATATTGAAAATGGAAGTTTTTGTATGCTTTCTGGATTTCCCTCAGAGATTCAGTGACGATAACCTTCATTTAATTAGACCATCATATACATTAGATTTGGAGCGTTTTCAACGATCTGATTAAAATAACCGACACTGATATTAACCAGTACAATACCGCATATTGAAAATGGAAGTTTTTGTTTGCTTTCTAGATTTCCCTCAGAGATTCAACGACGATAACTTTCATTTAATTAGACCGTCATATACATTAGATTTGGAGTGTTTTCAAGCATCTGATTAAAATAACCGAGAATGATATTAACCGGTACAAGACCGCATATTTGCGTCTACAACTTGTTATATTCTTTCTGAATTGCCATTATGCAATTACTGATCAGAATGACGATGAATTTCAACTAGTAGCATTCTCACTAACTACATTACATCACTATGATAATAGTCGCGCCTTATTGCTCAATCGATCACACAAGAAGTGGCATCAAGCATAGTTCAGCTATAACCATAATTCCATGGGTTGCCTTAAAATTGACCAATCCATTATTCATATCACGCTTATAAATATACTGCAATATTCCTGATTCGAGCGAGATTAATGCCGAATAAAACTGAGGCTAACACTCCCTAGTGGTGAGCCTTGGAACTACAGTGGATATGGAAGAGTCGTTGAATGAATCATAGCACCAGCAATACATCACCTTATTGTCGCGCTTCATGTGTTTCTCTGAATAGAAGTCCGGATGCTTTGCTGGGGCGACTGGGTGGAGGCAGATTATCGTTTTGTGATCCTAGGAGAAGTCGGCAAGACGCCACAATTCGTCCTGGTATGTATGCGCTTTGACATTATTAATGTCCATTGGGATTAACATATTAATGAATATTACTGAAAAATATTACTTCCAGAACGTGAAGTTCCATAATGCTAGATTAAAGTTGCATAGTCCGATGGTTTTAGATTTCTGTATTTTTTCTGAGATAAATATATCGGATCGATCACTAGTATCTACTTTACATTAGGTCAATGTTTCTTTTATTTTAAATGGTAAACTTTTAGATATTTTGAGTGCAAACATGGAAAATTAGTTTTGGCATGCTTGCCAAAACTCTGACATCATATACTTCTGCAGTAACAAGCTTTGTTAAATTGACTCAGTATTGTCTTCTACGAAGAAACAAATGGTTAATAAGTTGGTTTTTTGGTGTGTTTTTTTAAATTGAGGCTGTATTTATACTGTCCATAGCATATAAGCCCGGGTACCCAGGCTTGTTTTCAATGCTGGCCAGTTGTAGTGTTGGTGTTATCTTACCACACAGTACTGCTGATAAGTTATTTGATTGCCTGCATTTCAGTAGCAGATAGATAATTGGTCGGTATGGTTAGTAGCCTATGTTAGTTTTTTTGGATTCTCTTGGCATATATGTATTTTGTTTTGTTCTGCTCTTATTACTAGACTAGCCTACTCCTATTTACATATCATAGGCTTGTATGTAGCTGTGTGGTGCATTATCTGGCTACTCTTGGCATAGTTACCTTCCATTGGGCGTCCCGCTGGTGGGCCGTGACATATCTCATGCCCCTTTGCAGCACGGCTTAGTAGGGGTTTCCTAGCCTAATTTGCACAGATATGTTTTCTAAGTTTTTAGGTCTGGAATTTGTCGTTCCTTTACCATTTGGGCATTCCACACCTTGGCAACCATTTCCAGCGTGCTTCTCTCATGAGCATTATTCATTATTTGCTCTAGTAGCCCTTTGTGGTTTCATTAGGAGTTTATTGTTTTGACTATAGCTATATGCTAATGTTTTCAAATGAATTATTCTCCTATTTTCTAGTAATTTCACTTTGTTTCTTTTGTGTATGTCATAGGTGGGGTGCAGCTTGTCTACTCTTAGACAGATTTTTAGGGCTCTGTTCTGCAGTATTTGCCGTTTTTTTAGTGGTTCTTTTCTCGCACCCATGTAGTATACATCTCCATAGTCAAAATAGGGGAGCACCATGCCCTTGAAGATTTGTATTGCCATTTGTTGTGTCATGTAGTCTCTTAGCTTCGCAAATAGCCACAGTTTGTGGTTTACTTTCTGGATAATTTTATTTATACATAGGTTGTAGTTTAGTTGGCTGTCCAACTCAAGGCCTAGGTATTTGTCTACATTTTCTAATCTTTGGTTTCCTAACTTACAGTGTAGTTTTCTTTCTGGCATTTATTTATGCGAGAAGAGCACTGTTTTTGATTTGCTTGTGATGATGGTTATTTTGTTGGACTCACATCACTCATCTAGTTTTAGTAGGAGTTTATTTAGTTTAGTTGTTACCTCCTCTTCTGTGGTGCCATTTGCATATATGACTGTCATCTGCATATAGTTGGAGGCACTCAGTTTGCAACCATTTTTCTAGATCGTTTATATAGATTATGAAGAGTAGTGGGCCTAACACTGACCCTTGGGGTACACCACATGTGACAGGTTGGTTGTCTGATAGTGTATTATTTATTTTTGTTCTCTGTTGCCTGTTCCTGAGGTAGCATTTGATCCAATCCATGGTGTTGGATTTTATGGCCATGGTATTTAGTTTTTCCAATAGTATTTTATGGTCTACTGTGTCAAATGCTTTGCTGAAGTCAATGAAGGCTGCTCTAACTAATTGTTTTTGGTTCATTGATGCCAGTATGTCATTTGTTAGGTTAGCTATTGTTTTTGATGTGGAATGAAGTTTCCTGAAGCCCCCTTGTCTTTCGTTTAATATATCATTTTGTCCAGGTGTTCATTTATGTGTCTATGTAACACTTTTTCAATGAGATTGCCTGGGGTTTGAATAAGTGCATCAGTATCTAAGTTAGATATGTATAATCAAATTTAAATAATTATTTTGGTTTTGAAAATTTGATGCTTCATCGGACTATGCAGCTTTAACATGCCAGCAAGATAGATATCCGCGTCAATACAAAGTAGTACTGAATGCAGAGGACTGGTAGATTGGCATATGCAAGTAACATCATGAAATTACTAAAACTAATTGGAAGCATTCCTATTATCAATGAGTATCGGGTTATGTGCAATCGAATCTAGATAATTGCCCTAGTTTCGAAAATGGACGGGTTGCATTAGAGTATGTAGTTTCAACTATAATCATCTAATTGGATGCACATATATTATACTTTATCATCGTGTGGATATGAAGGGTTCTGCCGCACAAGGCAACAAATTCCATTTGGGCCAAAGGGAAAACAAGCCTACAATGTTTGAGCTTAGGCTTCCATCCTCCTGATATTAAATTCCCTCTATTTTTAGATCCTGCCACATCCCCTATATAATAATGCCCTACTGAATATGATAGACTTTTACAGAAAGCACACATTAAATTACATTTGACAGAAAGCAGTTAAAATGCATTTGTCAATTATCGCACCTGGAGCCTTCAGTGGTAATGTATATTCTATAGTGCTGGTCTATTGTAACTGCAGTCGAAAGACTGCAGTTACAATAGACACACACACACTCTGGTCTACCACCCAGCCATCCCCCCCGGACGCGGTCGCCGAATCATTAGAGTTCAGGCCTCCCATGTCGAAGGTCAGGAGTTCAATTCCTGGTCGAGTCAAACCAATGACTTTCAAAATTGATATCTGTCGCTTCCTAGACAGACGCTGGGCATAATAATATTAGGATTGGGCGAGGTCTGGTTGGCTTGGTGTCAGGATAATGTGACTGAGTGCGATATCAAGTCATGGTGATACTGGTCTGGTCTCCCAGTGGGACAACACTATAAAGTGACCATGATTGCACACGGCATCGAATCGGTACCTGTCCTTATAAGACCTTAGATGTTGCCAGGATCTAGAACTCCAACAACCAACCACTATGCCTGGAGCCTCAAGCTGGAAGTAGATCCGTATACCACCAAGTAACTCATTGCCACCCCGACTAACCTGTGTATCACCCCGCCAGCTGCATGACTATGTTAGTGTGATTGATAGCTGCTCCGTTATTGGTGACCTCCTGACCCCCATTGTCCGCCCGTGACATTGCTCATCCAGAGGCTGCCACACGACCTGGACTCACACGAGGAGTTTCCGGCCCAGTTCTACTTCTCGCCGCTGACCCCGTTGACCTTGGACGGAAGTATTAAGGTCAAAGTGAGACGATTACTGCTGCGAATGAAGAGAAGTGGTATGACCTTGACCTTGATTTTGACCCCGATGAGGCTGCTTGCACCTATCGGTGCCGGCGGTTTAGTGGTGTATTTATAGGGTGTGAAGAGTGAGTGTGAGAAGTATCGTTCTGACACTGGCGCAGCTTCGGGACAGGCAGTATTTCATGACTGAGTCTGAATGTTAGAAGGATGTCTCTTGTTTGGTCAAACATATATATATATATATATATATATATATATATATTATATATACTATATATATATATATATATATATATATATATATACATATATATTAGTATACATAGTTATATATGTATATATCTATGCACATTCAACATGTACATATATAGCTATATATATTGGTGTCTACCAAATATATAGAGGCACATACAAATGAAGTATATATAATTATAGATGTACAAATTAATGAGCACGAGTGACAGTGTGGCCTTCCGGGTAGAATCGTGCCGGTGGCGGCGCTACCGGTCAGGTGGTTGGAGTGGGGGCCGTACATCAGGTAAGCCACCCCATAAATAATAAAGTAGTAAATAAACATATAATCCCTTCCGTGCCTTTATACTCACATAATGTTTATACATCACATATGTACAATAGAAATGTATATATATATATGTATGCACTCATATATGTACGTGCATTGAGATATATGTCAATATATGTTGGTATCTACCAAATAGATACAGGCATATATAACTACATAGTAGGCCTATATATAATTATATTTATATATGTATGCACCTTAGTCATTTCCATATATATTTATGTATTTATACATATTTATGTATATTTAGATACATTTTAATATATATGTTGTGCTTTTTTGTTTCAGTATATATTTTACTATTTTATATAGTTGAACATATTTGTATGGACATATATTTATATGTATTCATTTTTATTGTACGTGCGACTATACATACTTTTCTATATACAGTATAACACCGTTAAACCAAGCTCAGTTAAACCAAACTATCGGTTAATCCAAACTTTCTTTTGGTGGGCCGGCAAAATACTACCATTCATCATATAAAAAGTTGGTTAAACCAAAGTCAGTTAATCTAAATTATCAGTGAATCCAAACAAAATTATAACGCAATGGTTGGGATCCATTAACAGTGATCGATTGATGATTCATTGGTGGTTGCTTTCCGCCATGTCGGCAGCATAGGCCATATTCACGGCCATATTCACGGCGAGAAATGTTTCTTTTTTGTTCAAACCATCGCTTTTAGATGTAAAAGCAGAGAATCAATTCTGTGCCAATAGACACTCATTAAATTAGAAAGCTCACAATCATATATTTGTCGTCAAGAGAAGCAAATTCCCATAGAAAAAGAAAAGTTTTATTAATAATTGATAGAATCTATTTAGTAAACTATATGAGGTGGTACAGTTCAGCTGCCCTCAAAAAGGCTAAAATATTTCCTGTTTTACCTTAATAAAAAGGTCATACATACTGTCTGCAGTGTAGAACTGTTGGCGCAGGGCCAACAAATCAACACAACTTAGTAAAATGTGTTTGAGTGTCAGCGGAGAGTGACATCCAATACTTTCAGGGGGAGGTTCCCCCTTGAGCAGAAAAGCATGTGGAAGCCATGAGTGGCCAATACGGCAGCGGCATGAGTCTGTGGTGGTTTTCCCACAGATGGTTCAATTTCTTTAAGTTTATTAATGTTTTCATCCCACTCATGTTGCCATTTGGACTTTATGTGGGTGGCTATTAGTGGTTTCAGATCAGAGTGAGGGATCAGACACGGTTCAAGATCACAGTTCAGGGCCTACTTCGCAGCCCGATCAGTTTGTTTCCTTGTATGCTGGCATGGCCAGGCACCCAGCACAGGTGGATGACATACCCATCCGTTGTCAGTTGGTTCATTTTATAAATGACCGTTGCTAGAATAGGGTGATTTGTTTTCAGTCCAGCAACAGCCAGGAGGCAAGAGAACGAATCACTGTATATAACATAGTTACCGTGGTTGGATACCTCGATACACTCCAACACAAGAAGGAGTGCTTGGGCTTCTGCAGTGAAAATCGAGCTCTGATCGGGCAGCTACCTGGCTTTGGTCTTTCGAACCATCAATGTATATGGAGAGGTGGTCTGCAAACTGCCCTTGAATCTCTGCATGCAGGCCTTGGTACTCGAGTACATGTGTCTCAGACTTCCTCAGTTACGTGAGTCGGACGATAACCGATGGCTACCTCAACGACCACGGGGGATGTTCTGGGAGTTTGGCATCCTCCAACACATCCAAATCCATACCCACGGCCTCCAAATGAGGTTTCATTCGGAGTCTCAGTGGCCAGATGTAATTCTGCCTGGCTTCATACCTGGATTCATCATGTTGCTCGAATAGACAATTGTGTGCAGGATTCAATGCATTAGTTTTTATCTTGACTACATAGTGCATGGCCAGTTTGATTCTCCTGTTGTTAACTGATGGTTCATTGGCTTCGACGTAGAGGCTCTGAACTGGTGAGGTGCGGAAGGCCCCAAGGGCCAGGCGCAGTCCCTGGTGGTGGATCGTGTCTAGCAGCCCAATATATGATTTCCTTGCGGAACCGTATACTATGCTGCCGTAATCCACTCGTGACTGAACCAAGGTTCTGTACACGGAGAGCATAACATCCCATAAAAGTTACTACCACATGTAGCCATTACCACCACCACCACCTCCACCTCCAGCACCACCGCCTCCCCCAACACCACCAGTACCACCACTCCCACCTCCACCACCACCACCTCCACCACCACCACTATCACCACCACCACCTTCACCACCACCAACTCCACCACCACCACCACCACCTCCACCACCATCACCTACACCACCACCACCTCCACCACCACCTCATCCACCACCGCCACCACAACCACCCTTGCCACCAACCACCACCACACACCACCCACCACCACCACCGACACACATCACCCACCAAAGCCAAGTCAAAGTCAAAGCCAAAGCTTGGTTAAACCAATCATCGGTTAATCGAAACAAATTCATAAGATCCTTCCAAGTTTGGTTTAACTGGGATATACTGTACAAGGTATATGTATATATATTGATATACATTGGGTACATTAAAAACGTTATACTGGCATAAGACAAAATATATATCTTAGGCCACACACACATTTACCTTTACTACCAGGTTGCCATTCCCCTAATTCAGTTGTGTCAAGCTGTCCTGAATGCTATAGACAGAGACTGAGCGCGGTGCCCGAAAAGGTAGAGTGCAAGATTCACATCTGGAAGGTCGGGAGTTTGGTTTCCGGTCCAGTCAAATCAATGAATTATTAAATTGATACTTGTTGCTTCCTAGCCTGGCGCTCTAAAGTAATAGGATAAGGCAAGGACTGGTTAGCTCAGTGTCAGGATAATGTCACTGAGTTGGATACCATGTCATGATACCAGCGGCCTGATTTCCCATTCGGGCAGCACTATAAAGTCACCATGAGTGTACAGTCACATTACATTGGATGTTGCGAGGAGGTAAAACTCCAACAACCAATCAACCTATAGACAGAATCTCGTAACTTGGCTCCACCTGTAGCCTATACCTTGTTTTCTTTCATTGTATTTAGCAGCAAATTAACCAAATGCGCATTAACCAAATGCAACACTGTACCCTGGAATATGAGTCTATATAAATATAGGCAAGCTCAGAATTTCCAACGAGGGTATATTATATTTAGCCTCCTCGATGAGACCCACCCGACTACTCACAGGGTCTCATCCAATCAGCAGTAGTGACATATCCATTGCGGCTGGAGTTTGTCACCCTCCATGCCGCCTGATATGACCCCCTTGCCGGCACCCTCCCACATTGCAATTCCCCACACGCACCCTGACCTCCGACCCCCCCCCCCCCGTTGACCCCTACTTACCCTCTGACACCTCCCTCCAACGCTGCAACCCACCCTGGCCCCTGAATCCTCCCAACCAGCCTCCAACCTTCAGCTTCCAGCCTCAATTCAACCAGCTTCCACTCACCCACCCCCACCCTCCAGCATCCAGGATCCAACCTCCGACATCCAAATTCCAGCAAGCAATCCTCCAGCATCCACCCTCCAGCATACAGCCTATAACCTCCTTCCTCCTTCCTCCACACTCCACCAACCAACCTCCACCCGCCACTCGGAGCCTCCAACTGTCCTCAAGTCTGACCCATATATACCATTTCCTATTGCGGTTAATCTAAAGTATAGAGGGAGTGCATCTGACGTCATCACTCAGCAGTCAGCAGTCAGCAGCCAGCTATCTTGGATAACGAGCACCCTCCCTAGCCATGTTGTGAATGCATGCATATGCAGTAAAACAGAGTTTTCTTGTGTTCTGGAAGTTTATGGGCAGTTTACATCCAACGTGTTTACTTACAGCACTTTAGCAACAACTTCTGAGGCCAAACTGCTCAAGACAGTGACAAATAAACCAACAAATCAGTAAATACGCAGAGTGTAGGCAATTGCAAGCCGTCTGTATGTAATCCAATATGGCCACCAAAAGTTGTCTTGTGATGTCATTACACCCCCTCCATAGGAGGATAGAGAACACCTCATACATGTATATGGCAATTTAGATATTTAATAAATATGCATACACATACACAAGGCACTTTGGTGTATTTTCCTCAACCACACTTTGGTGTGGATGAGGACAAATATGCTCAAACTCAATGATGAGAAAACTGAAGTTTTAGTCATCTCCACTCCCTGTTTCACTGATAGGCTACATGAAACCCATCTCAGAATTGGTGATGCTACTCTTCAAGCTAGTGAGTCAGCCTGTAACCTTGGTGTGATCTTTGACAATACTCTTGATATGTCTAATCACATCAAGATGGTGTGTGGGGCATCATTTATGCAACTTAGACATCTCACATCCATCAAGGATGCCCTGACAAGTGACTCGTAAGATAAGCTTACTCATGCTTTCATTGGTTCACGGCTGGA
Source organism: Branchipolynoe longqiensis (assembly GCA_030323885.1). NCBI lineage: Eukaryota > Metazoa > Annelida > Polychaeta > Phyllodocida > Polynoidae > Branchipolynoe > Branchipolynoe longqiensis. The sequence goes on along the minus strand of CM059191.1, from coordinate 87,184,985 downwards.
TTATTGTAATGCTCTTTTGTATGGTCTGCCGCTGTCAAGTATTTCAAAACTGCAACGTATGCAGAATGCGGCTGCCAGGTTGTTGACAGGTACAAAGAAATATGATCACATCACTCCTATGCTGAAATCATTACACTGGCTCCCTGTGGAGAAGAGAATTGATTTCAAGCTGCTGTTTCTTGTATGATCAGGCTCCAGAATATATGAGAGATATGCTCCAGGAGAGGACAAATGTTCGAACACTGCGCTCCACAGTCTCCAGCCAGTTAGCAGTTCCTCGGAGCAGACTCAAAGGCTTTGGGAATCGTGCATTTAGTATTGCTGCCCCGAGACTGTGGAATGCTCTGCCAGGATATATCACTGATTGTAAATCTGTTGGTGCTTTTAAAAAAGGTCTTAAGACACATTTGTTTAAATCTGCTTTTAACTAGGTGAAATTTATTTTTCTGTATATTTGTTTGTTATGTAAAGCACCTGACAACAGCTTGCTGGATCGGGCGTTATATAAATATTGTATTTATTATTATATTATTATTTCCTAAATCACCTATGCCCAACATACCAATCAATAGTTGAACGTCTCACTAATCACTCAGTACCAAGAGTCAAGCATAAAGTATGTAATGTCAGTTCAGATCATAGCCTAGGCGGGATATAATCAGTAATCTAGAGATATGAATGCAACTCCCTACAGTAGCGATACCAGGGACAATATCTTATAGCAGCAATAAGTATAAATATGGATACCTTAATTAAGTTCATGGGCTACTTGATACAGAACATATCACAAAGTAGGAGGTCATCTTAGTTCTAATGACACCATTATTATCTCCTCCCCTCCCCCTTGCATCCATCCGTACCTGCTCTATGCACGTGCCCTTCAGAAGGGGCCTAATCTGGAGGATCATCTTATAGCTCTGGGTATGCAGGTATTGCAGGTATTGCGACATGTCAGGGAGTTTGATGCCCCTGCCCTGCAGAGTTGTAAACCCTGCCTTGTGGTACAGGTTCTTGACAGAACTGAAGGCTAAAGGAGCAAACCCTAAACAGAAAACCATGTCACTGTGGCAGCATTAAGGGCGGTTGATGTATGGAACTCACAACATCTCCCAACCAGCCACTGCAGGGACAAATAGTTTTGCGCCTGTCTTACCATGTTCTTGCCGGTGCGAAGCTTTCAAAAGCCAGCAGCACTTCAACACTTTTGCAGGCAGCTTTCATGAAATGTAAACCTGAAGCTGAGAGATATTAAGACCGACTCATGGACATCACTCTCACAGCAGAGAGCTAAATGGAGAGCGGCAGTCAAGTAATGAAAGCAGTCTTTGTCGCATCGTGAGCGACAGCATGATGATGATGATGATGATCTTACAGCTCAGTCATCCATCACCGCACCACCCTCTGGATGTTATTTCAGCGAGTGTCACGCGTTAAGCCACATAGTCGTCATGTGAGCTGCATCGATCAATGCTATACATTGTGACCTAGTTAGCTAACATTGTCCTTCTTGTGTGTAAACGACACACTGACTTAACATGCCCTGGTACAGCTTCAACTTACACACTACACTGGACCCGAGGGATGGTGGCCCTCCCTTGCCTATAGGCCCTATTAAGCACATCAACCAGGCGGGGTTGACAAATCGGTAGAGCGCGGGCCTCACATGCGTAAGATCTGGAGCTTGGTTCCAGGAGGAGTCAAACCGATGACTTATAAAATTGATACGTGTCACTTCCTATCCTGGAGCTCGGCATTAATAGGAAAGGGCAAGGACTGGTTCTTTCGGTGTCAGGATAATGTCACTGCATGTCATATCGGGATATGTTGCAGGCAACCTGATTTCCCAGTGGGGAAGCACTATGCGGTGTACATGAGTGCATGCTGTCACATGTCGGTACCCATCCTGATATGATGGTAGATGTTGCATGGACGTAAAACTCCAACAAGGAACTATATTATGTAAACCCACTTATGACCTCATGCCTCCTGGTTACCAACCTTGGTAGTGTTCTTGGCACACATTTGTTTCTAATCTAGATTGCAGTGATATTTCTCTCAGAAAATATGTCACATCGGTTGTAATGTTAACTGTTCACTTGATTTGAAGATAACGATTTTGCGTCCATGCCTGAATTGCTCATAATTGGCCTTGGCGATTTCACACCCAGAACTGTTAACCCCCCCCCCCCCCACCTTATAAACTGCCCTGCTAATGTCCATCTACACTTCACAGTGACGGATCAAAGTGACCAAATCCCCAATGTCTTCCGCCCACCCACCCTTCAACTTGTACTCAGATACTTGACCTGTATTATCCCTAAAGCCCCTGTCACACATCACCGGATTGGAAGAAACGGAAAGAAACCAAACAAAGTCCGTTGATAGTCCAGTTTGTGTCAGTACAATTTTTAAACATCCACAAAACTTGGAACGGATGCCGCTGGATTGACGTCTATGTTTCTAGTCTGGTTTGACTCTGTTTAGTCCACTAACCATCCGTTGGCTATCCGTTCATGTATGGTTCATGTCCGTTTCATGGATGTTTCATGTCCGTTTGTTCAGAGGCCTTTGACCCGATATCGTACCATTTTGACACATTTTAATACATTTTGATACTTATGACGCCTGGACTAGACAATTCTGTCCGTTTCTCAATCCGGTGATGTGTGACATGGGCTTAAGGCGGGCCTGGATAGATGTCTTCCCAGTGTATGTTACAAAAATCCTTTCTTTTTCCCTGGACCTCCCCGTTGAGACATAGCTACTCAAATTGGGAAAGGAGGAGAGTATGTCTCGAGGATTAACTCGATGCGCCTACTAATACTTATGTTAAATTCTCCAATAGTATGACGGGGCATGGTGATGCGGGGAAAGCGGGTTTAGGGCAGGTCCCAAGAGACAGCGAATATGCATAGCCTTCGTCTTTGAGCTGTGCAGGTCCAGAGGCTGGAACCGAAGCCCAGAGGGCAGTCATGGTTGACAGATCACTGGGCTAACCAGAAAGGCAGGCTCGGGGGGCTGACCCCAGGGCGGAAGTGAGGGTACCTGCGAGAAACTACTGATATACTGCTGTAGTACTTACATGTGATTGGGTGTTGAGACTAATTTGAAAACTCCTTGTGCTGAGACTTGGATTTTATGGAAATTGTATACACGACGGCTTTGTAATAAACTAGGAACGTCTCTATGGACGTCTAGTGAGTAATGTTGGTTTTCTGTTGAGCTGGTTGATGCACCACAGAAGAGGAGGTAATAACTAAACTAAATAACCTCATACTAAAACTAGACAAGTGGTGTGAGTCCAACAAAATAACCATCAACACAACCAAATCCAAAACAGTTCTCTTCTCGCATAAACAAATGCCAGAAAGAAACCTACAATAAACAAAAGTATCCAAAAGGTAAACCACAAACTGTAGCTATTTGCAAAGCTAAGAGACTACATGACACAAGAAATGTCAAGAAAAATCTTCAAAGGCATGGTTCTCTCCTATTTTGACTATGGAGATGTAAAGTACATGGGTGCGAAAAAAGAACTTCTAACAAAAATGCAAATACTGCAGAACAGAGCCATAACAAAGAACCAAAGTAAAATGACTAGAAAATAGGAGAATAATTCATTTGAAAACATTAGCATATAGCTATAGTCAAAACAATAAACTCCTAGCAAAACCACAAAGGGCTACTATAGCAAATAATGCACCGCCACTACTAAAACAGACCAGAAGCCAAATCAAATCTCATGAGAGAAGCATATCTTTGCAAAATAAGGCGAGGAAACCCCCACTAAGCTGCATGCAAAGGGGCATGTGATATGTCATGGCCCACCAGTGGGATGCCCAATGGAAGGTAACCATCCCAAAAGTTGGGAGATAGCACCCCACACAGCTATGTACAAGCATATGATATGTAAATGGGAGTAGGTTCATCTAGTAGTAAGAATAGACACAAATTAAATACATATATGCCAAGAAAATCCAAAAGAACTAACATGGTCTACTAACCATACCAACCAACTATCTATCTGCAACAAAGTAGACAATCAAATACCTTATCAGCAGCTAGTGTGTGATAAGATATAACACCAACACTACAGCTGGCCAGCATTGAAAACAAGCCTGAATACCCGGGTTTATATGGTATGGACAGTATAACTACAGCCTCGATTAACATTGTGTGTTTGTTATAACAAATTTACCATTCTTTCGCTAACCATCTCTCTTGGTCCACCACAGCATCCTTGAAACGCTCCCCCCTGAACCCCGAACCGCCGGTGTACCTGCGTAGCCTTAAAGGTACCTCCCCCGCCCACCTCCCCTCCTACCCTCTCCCTCCTCCGCAGACCTCCCTTCTCCCACCTCCATCCCCCTCCCACGACCGTCCCCTTCCCACATCCCTCCCTTCCCTCTTTACATCTCCCTCCCGCCACTTCCCTCCCCCTCCCACCTCACTCCCCAAACTTAGCCCTCCGACCTCCCTCCCCCTACTTACCCCTCCTTTTCCCACCTCCCTCTCCTTCCCACCTCCCTAGCCACCCCACCTTTCTCTCCCTTCCTACATCCCTACCCTTCCCATCACCTTGCCAATCCCGCCTCACTCACCGTCACACCGCCCTGCCCCTCCTACATATGTCAGCCCACTCCCACCCCCTTCCATCTCCCTCCCCGTACCACCTCCCACCCCCGCACTCCCCAACCCCTCCACCTCCCAGCCCTGCCGCCCGTCTGTCCGCAACGAGGCGCACAGCTGACACGCATCTCATAATTGACAGTCATTCCAAAGCAAGTGGCTAACCGGCGCGCCGCTATGTTCGCCGTTAATCCCATCAATCGAACACTCCCCCTCCCCACTCCAGCCCGTCCACCCCTCCCAGCACCACACCACAGAACCGCGCTTTGCCGCCGTTAAAAGCGGAACCCCGTGACAGTAATTTCTCTTACATCCCTCCGCCCCCCCCCCCTTCCCACCCCCCACCTCCCTTATCGCCCAAGCCAACTAGCTAGCCGCAGTGGAGCACGGTGGTGCCGCCTGGTGGCGGTTAGCTGAGGCGCCTGGCGGCGTGGAGGAGCGTGTTTGTCATGTAGAACAGTGTGTCACTTAGAGTCACATCTCATTCTCCATCACTCAGCGCCGTCACGCGGCCGTCACCGTCACTAACGGCCAAAGGACCGCCGTGGACAGTGTGGGGTAGGCCTGGACCGTGGGGGGATGGGTGGGGGCAGAGTATCGTGAACGGAGGGTAGAGAATAGTTGGTGGGGTGAGGTGGGGAGGGACGAGGTGAGGGCCTTCTGGTGGAGGGGTGTTGGGGGTAATGCTAGAGAATAGTGGTTGATGTAAGGTAGGAAGGGCTGAGGGGGGAGGGGGGTGTTGGGTGGGGGGGGGGGGGAGGTTAGGAAATGGATGGTTGTGTGGAGGGGGACGGGGCGAGTGGAGGTACTGTGGTGGGGGTGTCGGGTGGGGGTAGGGAATGGTTGTCGATGTGAGGTATGAAGGGTGTGGGTGTGTTGGGGTGTAGTTAGCAGATGGGTGTTAGTGTGAGATAGGCAGTACCTAGTTGAGGGTATCTGGCGATGGGTGTATTGAGGTGGGGAAGGGACTGTGTGTTGGCCTGAGTTGGGAAGGGAGGAGAAGGTGTTTCGAGGTATGCGTTGGGGTGAGGGTGGGAAGAGTTGAAGTGAGGTGAGTTAGTTAGCCCTTGGGTGTATTGGGTGGGATAATGTGGGTTTAGGAAAGTTATGTCAGCCAGAATTGGGAAGGAACGAGGAGGTGTGACAGTCTATGTGTTGAGGTGAGGGTAGTGAGTATATGGTGGTGTTACTCCACAAGTATGCCAACTTCTCATGTGGTATGCGGGTAATGCAGTACCTATCTGCTAAAATACCTCAGGGAGTTTGACGCCCCTGCCTTGCAAAGTTATAAACCACTGCCTTGTGGTATAGGTTCTTGATAGAACCAAAGGCTAAAGGAGCAAACCCTAACAGAAAACCATGCTTCCATGGCATCATTAAGGGCGGTGATGAAGGGAATTCCCAACATCCTCCGGCCAGCTACTGCAGGGACAAATAGTTTGCGCCTGTCTTGACTCCCACTTCTTGCCGGTGTGAGACCTCTATTTGCTCCCCAAGAGAGTTCTGCTAATAACTTGCAAAAGCCAGAAGCACTTCAATGCTTTGCAAGCAGCTTTTATGAAATGCACAACCGCACGAAATAGCGACCAACAGCATGATGATGATGATACTGTTAGGTGGTAAGAGATGTCGATCTTAGTGCGTGTTGGTGTCGGACATATGACAGATAGACAACTCTCTTCAGGAAGCATCTCCAATAGTATGAGGCCGTGAAGCAGGTGCTGGTAGTGCCTGGTATTTGCCTTGTATGTGTATCTGTGGGGGTGGAGGGTGGAGGGCGTGTGGGGTAGAGTCGTGCCGAATGACCGGAAGTGCCAAGGGAGTGGAAGATGGTGGGGCGATCCTTGAACATGTTTGTTCATCATAATTGCGCCGCGTCACCGTGAGTCACGGCGCATGCGCACTGAGCAAGACGCGGGTCTGCTCAGGGTGTTTAATGTGAGTGTATGGGTGGGAGGGGCTAGGTGGGAGGGTGGGCCGATGGGTGGGTGAGTGAGTGGAGAAGACGCAGACAGCGTGAGCCTCCAGAACTGGGGAAGAGCCGGGTTAGTTGGGGTAATGTAGAGAGTCCAGCGCCGGGATAGAGTATGTCACGCTACGGCAGGGGCGGGGGCGGGGAGGGGGTTGGCAAGGGTGGGCAGTAACATAACTATGACAACTATATATGTAATTATGTTTGCATTAGGTCACATTGGGGGTGGGGTCTGTCGGCGGGGGGGGGGGGCAGTCACATTTGAGTTGTTCTTGTTGTTGTGATGGTTTATTTACCCTGTCCATAACGAGTAATTCACATCACAGCTTGTTTTCATTGCTGAACAGCAATAGTCTCAATGTGGTAGTAGCATTGTCATCTTAGCTGTGGTAGTTATGTTAGGTTTTTTTTGTGGGGTATGAATATGATGTTCCATCTGGATAGGCCTAGATGCTATCAATTGTGCATTACCACACGTATTATGTGAGTATAAAACACATATCTTACTCCGGTACTTTAACTATTAATTACTAGGTAAAAAAGTTGACTGCAACGGGTACTGACTTTCCTTATTTAATCTGTGGCGTCATCTCTATTCTGCTTTATTGAAATAAAACCTATATACCTTTAAACAAAATATATATAGATGTAAACATCTTTACGGGGGAGACGATATGGAATGACATTAGACGTCGATAAATGCCTCCTAAATGTAAAGTTATCGCTTTATTTATAATTTGTTTAAGCTAGCATTACAGTAAAACTCAGTTAGCTTATCGCCGTGAATATGGCCTATGCTGCCGACACCATCAATCAATCAGCCGTCCTGATATGACCTTAGATGTTACTAGGACGTAAAACAACAACAAACCAATCAATCAATCAATCTAGTGTATCGCTGATTTAGCTTGTTCAGGTATGTTGTGTAGCTTATGCTATACGCAATGCAATTGCCTCCGTATGTTTATAGGAATTACCGTTACCTGAATGTATATTAATATGTACACTGTGTGTCCCTCACTGCATTGTTTTTGGCCAATGTGGTTACATTACTATCATAGTAAACTATCACGTATATTTGCATATTTCTATATTAATATGTACCCGTGAGCTTCTGGTTATTTACACAAATAGCAGTATTTTACTTTCTATTAATATGCACCTTTGAAACTGTCTCTCTGGCTAGAAAGGCCCGGGTCGGTGTGTGTCTGCCTATAATTCTCAGTGTCTCCATGCATGTCACTGTTGAGCAGTTTCGCTGTATTGTTCCCTGCCTAATACAAATATATGCCTATTATCATTGCATATATTTATATATATGCAATGCCCTATATCGTACTCTGTACATGTCCGTATACATATTATATATATACATACCTCAGAGGCTCCCCCCGTGCGTGGCTCTTGCCCAATGTGGTGAACTTACCATCATGGAGAATTCTGTGTATTTGCATATTTCTCTATTGATATGTGCCCGTGTGCCTCTCTCTTTTTACACAGATAGTGGTACTTGACTGTCTATTAAAATACACGTATTAATCAGTTAATGTTTCCGTCTGCCTACAGAACCCTGTATAGGCCCATGCATGTCTCCCTCGATATATTGTCCGTGATATGTATTCTGCTTATTTATATATGAGAGTGTCTCAAAAGGTGCTAAGCAATATGGGACACAACTTTGTCAATTGTAACTATCAACATACTATCTGCTTATTCATTTGCTGAGGATAAACTGATTTGTTTTTTATATGGTGTTTCATAATCCCAATAGAGTACATATTGATTTGAATGTCCTTGTGTTTTCAGTGTAACCGTTTCTGTGCTGTTTTGTGTCAATCATTACAATAGACAAAAAAAGAAGACTTAGCACCTCATATATATATTTATATATATATTTATATCATATATATATATATATATATATATATATATATATATATATATATATATATATGTATGCAGGTTTATCTATGTATATGATGTATGCATACAGTGTTTATCAATATTTATATATACATATATGTGTACATATTGTATGGTTTTGCGTGTCTGTCTATCTCCCAGTGCAGGTCTTAGCCTAGCCTCCTGCTCGTACATGTGCGTGTGCGTCTGCGTGTGCTCATGCCTTCCGCGCTTGGGTAGTCCGTCAGTGCGTGCGCCTGTGACATCGTGACTCATTTGCTCCAATATTATCACGTGCCTGCATTCACAGAGCCCGGGGTGTGCTACGACGAGAGCGATAAGTGTGAGGGTTTTGTGAAGGAGGGGAAGTGCACCAACAGCGCGCTCCACAAGTACGCCAACTTCTGCAAAAGGTCCTGCGGCGTGTGCGGTAAGTCAACTCCATCGATCTGGTTTCCCCAATGGAGCCTTCAGTCAACAGCAGCCCCTCATCGTCATCCCTACACACCCACTCATAGATCCTCACAGCCTCACAGCCCCACACCCACACAGTCAACCACACACTCTCACACACTCACACCCCCTACACAGCCCCACATGGGTAATCATGGCCACACACTCACACGGTCAACCACACACACTCACACACTCACCCCCTACACAGCCCCACATTGGTAAGCATGGCCACACACCCACACAGTCAACCACACACACTCACACACTCACCCCCCTACACAGCCCCACATTGGTAAGCATGGCTACACACCCACACAGTCAACCACACACACTCACACACTCACCCCCTACACAGCCCCACATTGGTAAGCATGGCCACACACCCACACAGTCAACCTCACACACTCACCCCCCTACACAGCCCCACATGGGTAAGCATGGCCACACACCCACACGGTCAACCACACACACTCACACGTTCATGACAACCTAGCAACTATAGTCAACAATAATAAAACACCATTAACCTTTACTGTTATTAACCTTTACTGTTATTAATCCGCCATCCCCTCCCATACAAACTGAAGCAGCAAGCATACCCACATATAGGCCTAGCCGACTCTAATATCACACCAGTCCTATTTCATATGTATATTCTGCCATTATAGGAGGAATATATGCGGAGACAATGCTCATGCGACATGTGTCTGTCCTTTGACAGTTGTGTCACATCCGTATCGGGCCTGCTGTGTAGTATTACCCAGTCCCGGCACGCACCCCTACTCACGCGGCAGTGAATGTGGCGGGTCCCCGTAGCCCAGGGTCCCGGACCCCCTGCGTGTAGCGACGACAATAGATCTTGCCCGCGCCCTACGGTAATTGTCAGTCCACGATTGCTGCCACTCACCGGGAAGAATAGAGGGCGTGGCTAAGTTGTGGACACAGCCTCGGTTCCACTAGCGAATGTGGGTGGGTGTGATGAGTGTGCGTGTGTGTGTGTGGGGGGGGGGGGTAAAATGGTCACATCTCTTCGCACTTTCTTGCAAGATTCACCGGATGTTGTGGGTGTATCGGTAGGAGCACTCGCTTCACGTGTGGAAGGTTGGGCGTTTAAATGATGGCTGAGTCAAATCGACAACATACTAAATTTATACTTGTTATTACCTAGCCTGATGCTCGGCATTTTTAGGATCGGTGAACGGACTAGTTAACATAGGATCAAGATAATGTGACCTAACATTTAACATGTTTCACTAAGCTATGCGTAGTATATACGGTAAAGTCTCTCTAAAGCGACTGATTTTGGGACCGACTTTAAGTGGTCCAATGAGGGAGGTGGTCGGTTTATAGAATTAGAATATCATTAGAATGGGATAGTTGGGACCCAAATAAAGCGATAGATATAGGGGAGGTGTCGATCTATGGAGGGGTCGGCATAGCGAGGTTTTACTTTAATTATATTTGGCTATATAATTTACCAAAAATATATAAATCGCTATGACTGCAATACCAGAATATTTGGGATAGCAACTATATTTGATTAGTTTAATATTTTTACCAAAACAAACCAAAAATGTCAGATGATAATGACCTTAAACAGACAGCCATACTGGTAAACGCAAATATATTATCACCATCCTCCCTTAAGATCAAAGACCCTTCCGGAACCAGAGAACCTCAAGCATGGGCCAAGCCATATATAAATACAACATACATATACACATACTCTTGGCCGGCTACGCATACTAATAATAGAGGATTTCCATTTCCCCCTCTGCCGATTATCGGAATATTTTGCGATGATTTTCGCCAGTTCTGATGAATGGGAAATATGTCTATAGCACTAAAATTGATGTCCCTTTATGTCTATATTGAAATCTTTGGCTGGTCCAATTGCATGCTGGATCCTGGTACAGACTTCCTCGTTGTATACAACTGAGATGCCATTGCGCTTTCTTTCGCAGACTTTGTGCCGTCAGTGAAGGCGGAGTGTCGCTTCCCCACGTACTTCCAGGGGGAGTGGGAGCTGTTCGAGACAGACCGGAAGGAGACGGTCAGAATCTCACCTGGCGATATCGAATTTGACATACAAGGGAAGTTTATTTGTAAATCAAAGCATTGGAACAAGGATCACTTCAAGCTACTGTCGGTCTTCAAGAATGGCTGGTGAGCATTGATCCCAAATTGTTATTCATCATTTAGGTAGAAAGTCAATGAAGTTGGATAGACCGATGTTATTTGTTAGAGAATGGTTGGTGAGTATTCAGTCTACATTGTTATTTATCATATAGCTGGAAAGTAAATAAAGTTGTGTAGTCCGATGGTATTGAGTTTCTGTCATTTTTCTGAGATAAATATATTAGAGTGATCATTATTATCTAATTTACTTTACTTTGAAGTAACTTATATTTTCAATGAAAAGCATTTGAGATATTCGAAGTGGAAACCTGTCAAATTAATTTGGCAAGCAAAACTCTGACATCATACACTTGTCTAATAAGAGGTTCTATTAAACTGACGTATCATTCCCTTCTATGCAGAAATAAAGATTTAATAAATGCCTCCAGATCGAAGTTAGATATCTGTAGAATCAGATCTACATCATTATTTTATTTTTGAAAATGTAATTTGTTGGGGTTTCAAGACCTAGCAACATCGAATATCATATCCGGAAGGGTACCGACTTAAGATGGCGATTTGGCAACTTGATTGTGCTGCCCGAATTGGAGGGTTAGGTAGGGCCTGCCTTTATCCACTCCACTTGTACATAAACTAGTCTTAGCTGGTGTCTACCTTTTCCGACTCATGAATATACACAACAAATACCGTACCCTGTATTAGGTATTTCACTCCCAAGTGAAATCCTCATGTCACGGCGGTTCCTATTCATATTCATGCAAAGCGTGTTCATGGTTTGTTAATTTTCCAAATGTTCTTATACGTTCCAGCCGCCCACGCTATTCCTGCATCCATTTCGAGAGTGAGGGAAGCAAAATACTCCAATACCGCATCTGTAAGTATGACCATCATTCTCAGATTATGCAGCACTGCTGTCGATACCACCACATAGTGTGAGTTTGTTTTGTTAGCGACCCCCTAGCAACCCCCCAGCCCAAAAACTTGACAGAACCGAAGGCTCAGGGAGCAAACCCTGAACAGAAAACCATGTCACTGTGGCGGTTGATGTATGGAACTCCCAACATCTCCCGACCAGCCACTGCAGAGACAAATAGTTTTGCGCCTGTCTGGACATGTTCTTGCCGGTGTGAGACCTCAATTTGCTCTCTGAGAGAGTGCCTTTGGTAACTTGCAAAAAGCCAGCAGCACTTCAACATTTTTGCAGGCAGCTTTCATGAAATGTAAATGGAGAGCGGCAGTCAAGTAATGAAAGCAGTCTTTCTTGCATCGGTACGTTGGCTTACTGGAGGCCCGGCAGTAACCTGGAGGGCGGGAGGTCTGCCTCCAAGCAGCTCCCCTCAATTCCGTCCTGCCCTTCAGGTGGTGCATCAGGAGGTGGGCCCATGTGGCCATTTATCCTCGAATGTTGTTCAATAACAGTGAACGGTGGGTCTCTAGGGCCAGCCAGAGTCTTAGGCTCGATCCAGTATCTATGTATTGTCTTCTAATTTGTTGTGAAACGAATTAATAATATGCACAGTAAGAAACTCCAAACAGCTAAGCATGCTATACCCCTATACGTCCGATACATGGTTCGGGTGCTCACATCATTAGTACCTAATGAAAACACTCCCCAGAGCGACTGTACACACACACACATACCTACAAACATAAACGTGCCACCCCTCCATCATACCACCCATGTGGTGAATGTACATGTATACCTCGCTTATGGCATGTCCTAAAAATCGCCGTTGCCAGAGTCACAAAAGGTAATCAAGCCTAGCGAGTGCAATGTGCTGTGGGGTGAGGGGGTGGGGTGGGGTGGAGAGATGCTCGGAAGCATCTATTTTTTAACGTAAGCACTCCCTGAGTACCTGGCTCTCCGTTGAAACACGGCTGCGGCGCACCGGGCCACATTACCCAGCAGCCCGCCGCTCCTCTCCCACGGCCGCGCATGCTCAGAGTAGCGGAAGGAGAACACAGCTTTTGGTTCAGGGTTTTGTCGTTTTTTATTTTTATTCATTTATTTGTTTGGTACATTAGTTGTTTAAGCAGTGGACATTTCAGTCGCAGACGACTGGTCTTCCTCATTCCACTGCTCCTTGCCCTATCCTAGTAGCACCAAGCATCTGGCTAGGAAGCGATAAGTATCAATTCTTAAGTCATTGGTTTGACTCGACCAGGATTCGAACCCACGATCTAGCAACACGAGAGACAAATGCTTTAACTCATTCGGCTATCCCGTCTCGTTGATATTTTGTTTTGTTTCGTTGGTTGCGTCACTTGTTGGAGTTTTACATCCTGGCAAAATGTACTGTCATATGAGGACAGGTAACGACTTGTAGCAGTGTTGTTGTTGAATATTTATACTGCCCATCATGGATAAGCCTGAATAGGCTTGTTTTCACCATTAGACAGTTTGTCGATAGAATGCCAGAGCCTACGCTTTTACTGACCCAAGGGATTTTTAACCTCCCACACCACATAGACATGGTATGAGAGCAACTGGCCTTTGATGACGTTGTAAGTTATACACAGCGGTGGAAATCCAAATAGGCCACTCCGTCGGCCAAGAATAATAATGTTCTTTCCCAATATATAAATCCGAACCGAAAATCCGTATATTTTTACATATGGACAGTATAAAAAGTGCATGATTTTGGAGATTATATCGGTGCCCTCACAGTACCACATCCATGTTTTCTGGTGTTATATCGGACATTACAGATTGAACCCGAAAGCATGCCTATGCAATGTCAGGTGTGATAGACGATCTGACGATTTCAATCCAAAGCGGACAATCAGCATGTAGCATACAAAGGAGACAGTGGTGCCACCTAACAGGACGCCCAACAACTGTGTGCTAACTCAGTAAATACCGCAGGGTTTGGAGTCCCACGCGGTCAGCCCGAAATGGATTGTGTATTCACGTTATTACCATGTGGGCATGCCATCGCACCCTTGTTGGGCAAATGGATGGCGTGACAGAACATGTACCGAGTGCTTGTGGATATGTGCAGGGGAATTGTTGAGCTAAATTGAGTTGTACTTAACCATAAACATGTGATATGATTCAATTGTATGGCTTTCCTAATGTGGTGATCTTACAGCCAAGAGGATGTTGGTACTTTAAGATTAAGTTAAAGGTCACATTTATACAAGGTACATTGTTTCGGCAAATCAGCAATTCATAATTTGGACATAGATTGCTTGCTTAACTCCCGCTCCCCTCCCCATCCCCTCCAGAAAATGGAAACATGAGCTAGTGGGGGCGGCAATAGAGTCAGATATCTCCTTATATATATGTACATATATACATGTATATATATATATATATGTATATAATATATTTGTATATAATATATATATACTCAAATCAACATATTACATGTACATATGGCTACAGGACAACTGATGCCAGGGTTACATAAAACAGTGATTGCATGAATCGGGGTCTATTTAATGTGTCCATAGTTTAGGATGCATTTGCCTTTGTCACTTTCAAGACCAATACCTGCTCTTTGAAAAGCAGTCCTTTTTGTCAAAACTGCATACTTTCATACATTTGAACACAATTTTCAATACACAAGGACCGTCTATGTACAGTCAGCACTCAAATCAACAGTGTTAGGTGGGTGGAGGGGCGAGAGAGGAAGTCGAGGCATTTGAGCAGGGAATGTTTAGCGTGGATGTAAATTAGAGTAAATATCGCCGTGCGCAACACTGCCATGTTAACAACAATCAAAAGCCGATGCATTGAGCTCTGTGGTTTAATGCATTGTGTGGTGTTTTTTTTGTTTAGGTGTTTCTTTGTGTGTGCGTGTTTGTTTACTGGGTTTTAGCACGCAACCGACAGCCCACTGATGGACTTTGCAGTAAATAGGCGTGAGGAGAAATGTGGAAGCTAACCAACAGCTAACAGCTCATTCAGGAAAGTTTGTTTTATTTAACAACGCCTCTAGAGCACATTGATTTTAGACATCAGGTATTGCATGTCAAACATATGGTTGTTCTGACATATTTCTTTGGAGGAAACCTGCTACCGTCACATAGGCTACTATTTCTGATAAGCAGCAAAGGGTATTTTTTATCCACTTTCCCACATACAGGACATCACTTTACACAGCCTTTGATGAACCAGTTGTGGACCACTGATTGGAACAGCAAATAGCCCAAACTGCAAATATGTCCACTAAGCAGGATCGATCAGATGACCCATACCTTCACAGGTAGACACTCTGCAGTCAGCTCCTTCAGGAAACGCGCTGACTTTACAGTCTTAGATGTGCAGGTAGTGGTATTAGTGAACCATGGGTAAGAGGTGCTGATATCGAATTGTAGATGGATGAGATGGCAAAATGACTTGAGCATCCGTCTCCCATTTTGGTAGATGGTAGATCGTGGGATTCAGAATCACAGCTTTGAACCCTGGTTGAGTAAAACTGATGACTTAAAAAATTGATACTTGTCGCTCCCTAGCCAGCCGCTCAGCATTATTTGGATAAGGTGGGAAGGACTGGTTGGCTTCGTGTCAGGATAATCATCAGTGGGATATCATCAGTTCATGGTGTTGGCAGTGTGGTCTCCCAATGGGGCAGCATTATAAAGTCATGAGTGTGCAAGTTGGTACCCATCCTGATAGTTGTTGCCAACAACCAACCAATCATATTATAGACATTTATAATATCTAATGATTTCTCATCACCTACGTATATAGGAAGAGTTCGCCATGTAAACGCCAATCCTCCTGTGTTGTTCATTACTCCATACCATATGATTATATGAAAAGTGGAATTAGTGAGAATTAAAATTATTTTCAAGGAAAACTCTTTTATTTAAACTACATTTTTGGATTGGCGTTTCGACGGTTTTGCGCCTGAACTCGAAGGGTGTCGGTGGACAGACTAACAACTTTATTTTAATTGTTTTCTGCAGAATAGAAAGTATTGTTCAAATCTGGCAAAATAATATTGAGAATGAAAAGTTGCACTTTTCCGGGAGTGTGGGGGGGGGGGGGGAGGATTTGATTGGCGGCTTCAGCTCAAACGTCGTGGTCATGGTTTCATCTTGAGTTGGATGAAGTTTGTCTGCTTTTGCACCATGGTCATTCATATACAGCAAAACCTCTCTAAACCGACCGACCTAGGGACCGAGTTTAAATGGTCCATTTAGCGAGGTGGTATTTTTGGGACCCAAATAAAGCGATCGATATATGGGAGCCGTCGGTCTGTCGAGGTGGTCGGTTAGAGATGTTTTACCGTATACACACATTCCTCCTATATACATATATATATATATATTTATATATATATATATATATTATATATATATATTATACATATATTTATATATATATATATATATATATATATATATGTTTGTAGAGTATGCCTACATATGTGTGTATACAAGTAACGGCAATACTAGACCCAAGTATACCCTCATATGCATTATACGAGAAGCATATATATGTCTATCGACTCCTTTCGACCGCTATTTGTGGTCGCACAAGCAATATATATATATACATATATAGATGTATAGATCAACTTAGCTACATATGTAGGTATATATTTAGACATATAAAGACAGTATTCATTTCGTCTGCTGATACTGAACATACACTGTGTGGGGGTTTAATATTGTGGTCGTATCATGGTTGCGACATCAGTCATACTCGAGAAAAACATTGCCGGTACATCTATATATATCATTTCTTTATTTATACTCCAATGATTGCTTATTCACAACACATCATATACATATCCAATATTGATGGAAGATAATATAGCGCTATATATTTGTTGGTTTACTCAAGTCGGTGAAGTGTTAGTCTGGCGAACCTCTGTACCATTAGTGGTGGTCTACCACGCACCCTTCCTGCCGCCACCCCCTCCCTACAACCAGCCGCCCTCCCACACACACACATGGCGCGCCACACGCACACATACACACACCTAGGCACCTGCTCTAATCTGCTCAATGTTACGGTCTATCCAGTGTTTAATGCTACCAATAATGACTCACGGGGTTACAGTCCACTTTACTGGGAGGGGCGGGGTGGGGGGGGGGGGGGTGGGGGGGTGACGCTACCAGGATCGGCAGTATGTTTTGATTGGTTGTTTCTTAGAGTTTTACGTCCTGGAAACATGTCAGGTCATATCCTGACAGGTACCGACTTGTGACAGGGTACAGTCATGGCGACTTTATAGTGCTGCCCCACTTGGCCACCAGCTTCGCAGAAACCATGACCTGATATCCAACTCAGTCAGATTATCCTGACGCTGAGCCAAACAGTCCTAAGAATGCATACCCCTTAGCTAGGAAGCTAGGAATTGTAAAGCCATTGGTTTTCCTCGACCAGGGGCACCGCCCAATAGCCATTGTTTACTTTTTGCGCTGGGAGGTCGCTAAACAAACAAACAAACAAGACTCGAGCAGGGTTCGAACCCATGAGTTCGAACCCTACAATCTACCCAAACGGGCGACGGACGCTCAAATCATTCGGCCATCCCGTCTGGCCGGCAGTGGGATGTTAGTGGGCGCGTATGGGATAGCTTGTGTGGGGTGTGTGAGTGAGGGGGGACGTGGGGAGGAGGAGGGGGGGGGCAGGGGCTAGTGAGCTTTGAAAGCAGGATATCCCTGTAGATTCATGCTATGCTGTTGAACCAGCTCTCTGAATAACTCGCGTTATGCCATGACGCACATTGTTCCGGCACCAATCCAACTTGCTGTACCTGCGTCCACAGTTGTTGGGATCGAAATCGATCATGCAATTGTATCCCTCCCATTCCCTCCAACACCCCACCCCTCCACTGCCCCCAATGTACCGGCCGCGGTAGGCCTAATCGGTAGAGCGTGGGGCTAGCGATCGGGTGTTGGGTTCCCAGTCGAGTCAAACATATGACTTATAAAATTGATACTCGTTGCTTCCTAGCCTGGCACTCGGAATCAATAGGATAGGATAAGGACTGGTTAAGCTCAGTGACCGGATAATGTGACTGCGTGGGATATTGGATCACTGTACTAGCGGCTTGACTTGACAGTGGGGCAGCACTATAAAGTACCAATGACTGCGCAGTGCCACAATTCGGTACCCATCCTAATATAACCCTCCATGTTACCAGGACGTAGAACTCCAACAACCAACCCACTAAATCCGACTGCCCACCCTCGTAGCATCACTCCCCCTCCCCGAAAAATGCACTCTAACAACCATGACCACCCCCACACAACCCCACAAACACTCCGCCCCACCTACCCGGCCAGAACCCTGTGTTTAGTGAAATAAAACAACCCCTCTCTCAACCAACATGGATTCGGTCCACTCTTTTGTATAGCATTAATGATTCACGCCCGGCGACAATTTCCCCAATAATTCGCGACCATTAATCAATTTCGAGGGTATTTTTTGTATGATTGTGGTGTTCATTAATGTGCCTTATCTTCTGCAGCTCGCAGTAAATTCACCGACGAGTCTTTCGCCATGTGCGAGTTTGCCAACGACCCGCTTCCGATTGGCGACAAGATCCGCAGTTCCAAAATGAAAATACTGCTCGGTAAGATTTTTTAAATTAAATTTGTCTTT
This sequence comes from Branchipolynoe longqiensis, assembly GCA_030323885.1. Classification (NCBI taxonomy): domain Eukaryota; kingdom Metazoa; phylum Annelida; class Polychaeta; order Phyllodocida; family Polynoidae; genus Branchipolynoe; species Branchipolynoe longqiensis. Next base: position 87,166,317 of record CM059191.1, on the reverse strand, counting down.
CGTTTTCAATTTTATTTATATTTTGGTGAGATGGTAAGATGACTGTTGGTTTTTCTAGACATGTCTCCTCTTGCTTGCGTGTCCGCCTGTATGATAGGGGTTTAAACACTTGAGGGTTCCGCTATATTTAAAAATAAAAGGGCTGCAAAATGACCAAAATAACTAAAAGTATTAACAATTATTAGGATTGACCAAGACTAATTGTATACAATTATCTTGAATCGACTTATTTTCTAGGTCGTATTTAGAATTGTACTATGGCTATTAGAATCATTCACACCAAATAAATATTACATGTTCAGTAATGTAGGTTGGCTGGTTGGTTGTTGTTTTGCTTCCTGGCAACATGTAAGGTCATATCAGCTCAGTTACGGACTCCTGCCAGTGTGCACTCATGCCAACATTATAGTGCTGCCCCATTGGGAGACCAGGCCGCGGGTTCATGATCCAATATCCTGCATCATCATCATCATCATGCTGTCAGTCGCAATGCGACAAAGACTGCTTTTATTTCATACCCACCGCTATTTTGTGCGGTTGCGCATTTAATAAAAGCTGCCTGCAAAGTGTTGAAGTGCAGCTGGCTTTTGCAAGTTACTAGCAGCACTCTCTCAGGGAGCAAATAGAGGTCTAACACCGGCAAGAACACATCAAGACAGGCACAAACTATTTGTCCCTGCAGTGCCTGGCCGAGAGATGTTGAAAGTTCCATTCATCACCACCCTTAATGTTGGCACGGAAGCATGGTGTTCTGTTAGGGTTTGCTCCCTTAGCCTTTGGTTCTATCAAGAACCTATACCACAAGGCAGTGGTTTATAACTTTGCAAGGCAGGGGCGTCAAACTCCCTGAGGTATTTTAGCAGATAGGTACTGCAATACCCGATATCCTGCACAGGCACAGTATCCTCATACTCTGCTAACCAGTCCTTGTCCTAACCGAGTACCAGTATCACCTGTATAACGCATCACTTTGGCTCGGCTAGGCTTTGAACTCCTGACCTTCCGCACGGGAAAACTGAGCTCTACCTATTCGGCCACCGCGTTCGATCAGTGATGTAGGCGAGTGCATATTACACACCGGGTAAATAATGCAAACTCTGTTCTCACCCAACGTGAATTTAATGGATATATATTCCCCATGGCGCATTTATAATTGGATACTATATTATTCATAACGTATGTGATGTATAAAAAGTATGCAAGTGTGAAGGCGCAGAACGGAACTGTATTATTGGCCATTAGTATCACTGGAACTGTTATTCTGGGAGCTTCCGCCTCGGTGCTTCGCACTTGACCAGTGGCGCCACCACTGGTCTGATTTGTCCCTAACGGACACGCTTTATTGTCAGTCACGACTGACAATTGTTCAGCGGTGTTATGCTCCTGAAAAATAGAATCATTCAGCGTAATAAAACATGTGAATTTAACAAAATAGCACATCGGGATTAGAAAAAAACACTGGGTTTTCTATCCTAAAACTTCCGTTTTCTAAGGAAAATCCGTCCTGATATTACCTTCCATGTTACCAGGACGTAAAACTCCAACAATCAATCGATCTAATGAAAATACATCCGGCTTAAGATGAAACGAAAATAGGCTTCTTTAAATAGCGCCTGGACATGCTTTGCCAAAAGCTGAAATGAGTAGTCCTTCAAACATACAAAAAAGACATGTAAGAAAACGGTAGCTTTCGTGCAAAACCAAAAAAGTCAAACCTCTAGTCCCATTTATTCCCAGGCCTGCTCCACTTTCTCCTGTTAGCTCGGCCCTAATCAAATTCATTTTCTGTAAATTATGAAAGATGTGGGGCGGATACCCGCAGGCAACCTACATCCGGTTATATATCCCGGCCAGGATCCCTCCTTCCCTCCTTGCCTCCCGCCCCTATGGTCAGGTCAAGGCGTCTGCTGCAGACTAGCCCCCCCCCCCCCCCCCCAAACCTCCTCCCCCAGCCCACCCACATCCCCCGGTGTTGACGCCCCGTGAATTGAGGCACCAGCATCAACTTAATTGGCCACATACAGCAGGGGCTTCAGCCTCGATCCCGTCCAGAAATTGGAGATCGACCAAGTCCCTAGCCGACCCCACGCATCACGTGACCCTAGAAACTGGGTCAGCCGCGAGTGGGGGCCGCTCGACATTTGACCCCTATTTAGCGGAGGTTCTACCGTCGGGTAAGCTGGTCAGTCATTTATTAAAGTGGTGTGGCGGAGGAGTGTGTGGTGAGTGGAGACGGGGATGGGAAGGTGGTGGTGTAGGTGGTTGTGGGAAGGTAGGTTGGTGGAATTGTACGTCCTGGCAACATGTAAGATCATAGCAGGATGGCTAGCGACTTCTGACAGTCATGACAACTTTATAGTGCTGTCGCACTGGGAGACTATGCCCTCAGCACCTTGACCTATTATCCAGTCATATTATCCTGACATTGAGTCAACAAGTCCTTGCTTTATCCTAATAATGCCGATCACCTGGGTAGGAAGCGACCCTTATAAATTGTTAAGTCATCGGTTTGACTTGACCTGGATTCGAACGCATGAACCTGAACACTGGCCCATCCACTCCTTGCCCTATTCAAATAATGCCGAGTGCCTGGCTAGGAAGCGACAAGTATACATTTTAAAATCGCTGGTGTGACTGCACCATGGTTCCAACCCGTGGCTTCGAATCCCACGATCTACAACAACGGGAGAAGGACGCTCAACTCATTCGGCTATCCCCCTCTGGTCCGGTAGGGTCGGGAGGGAGGGGGCTGTCAGAGGGAGGAAGTTGCGGAGAGTGGGGGGTTGGGCTGTTGGGGGTAGGTGCATGTTGACCATCGCTGTTCACATGTTTAACATTAGGCCGCGATTCGGCGAGAAGCAACGAGATTACCGCCTGGGTCTCGCACGGGCACTCGGCCATGATGAGGTGAAACCACGAGACACCTGGCCTAATCACCAGTCGGTCTTGTACATACAGGGGGTATAAATATTTACCACCACTCCGTGACGCTCAGTTACTTTCAGTAAATGGAAACCAACAGCAGCTTCTTCCAAATATTGCACTCGGAATGCACATGATGAACCCAGGCGATGTTGAGTTGAATATCAATATAAATGACCTTTTCTTTGCTAAATTAATTGTATTCATATAAATATGTTGTCATCGCCATAACACTGATCTTCTGACAGGGGTTTATTAAAGTTGTAGAGTGGGATGCTTTTGAACGTATATCATTTACTGAGATAAATATATTATGTTGAATGTTATAATGAACCTTACTTGGTGCGCAACTCATTCGGTTATCCTGTCTGGTCTGAGGTTCCATCGTCGGTTCGAACCCTGGTCGAGTCAAACCGATGACCTAAAAATGTATACTTGTTGCTTCCTAGCCATGCGATCGACATTATTAGGATAGGGAATGGACTGGTTGGCTTAGTGTCAGGATAATGTGACTGCGTGGGATATCAGGTCATGCTGGTGGCCTGCTATCCCAGTGGGGCAGCACTATAAAGTTGCCATGAATGTGCACTGTCACAAGTCGGTACCCGTCCTGATATGACCTTAGATGTTGCTATGACCTAAAACAACAACAAACAACAACAACTGATATTCTCGTATGATTTACAAGTGTTGTCTTCTTGTTTTCAGCTCGGACGAGCATCCAGTGGGGGGCGTGTGGCCTCTCCGGGGAGGTGCGAGTCAACGCCAGCTTCCCTGACGGAACCAGCTGCAACGGGAAGCTGACAGACTGGAACCAGCAGACCTGTCAATACCGCATCAAGCTGTCACTAGAGATGGAGTACTGCAGTCACAAGCAGATTCACGGTACGATATGTTGGTTGGTTGCTTGCTTGTTGGAGTTTTAGGCTCTGGTAACAAATAAAGTCATATCAGAACGGGTATTGAGGTATGGTAGTACGCACATATGGCGAGTTTATAGTGCTGCCACACTGTGAGGGAAACATATGGATGTCTGAGCTCTAGTGGGACAGCGATCCACATTCACCGACTCAGTAAGGCCAATCAAAAGTACAGGTAGTGATTGTAGTTAACAAATTGATTAAGTTTTTGAGTTACCCACCATACAGGCTTCGGTCTCTCTCACCAATGGCGCTTTAGGCATGCCTCAGTGTGTTACACTCCCATCACACCAAACTAGTTCTTAAACCGTCCAACCCCATTCAAAAAAGGGCTGTGGTCGGGATAGAACGTGGCTGCAAGACAATGTTGGGCATGCTCTAAGTTCTGGAGCATTTCATTTGTAAACAGACTGCACAAATTTGCTACTACATCCATTCCGTTCGCACACAGTTTGAACCCATTCACCAACATTTTCAAAAACGTAGTGAGAACTAGTTTGCTGTGATGGGGGTATTACTAGTGCTACACATCTACGGATCAAAATGAATGGCTGAATCGGTAACATCACTGACTGGATTCCCTTGTGGATAATCCATTGGTTTGTACCCTATCCGAGGCAAACCAATGACTGACCAAATGTATACTTGTTGTTACCGAGACTGGTGCTTGCTATCAATAGACTAACGCAAAGACTGATTTGCGCAGTCTGAGGGATATTGGATCATGATGCCAGTGGAATAGTCTCCCAGTGGGGATGCACTGTAAATTTGCAACAACTGTTCACACTCAGAAGTTGGTACTTATTCTGATATGGACTTAGCTGTTTGTAAAACTTAAAACCATAAACAAACAAGTCATGTTGTTTGTAAGACTGCATGTGAACCTTCGCAGCGCCGTCACTGAAATGTGTTTTTATGCACTTTGATTTTATAATATTGTAATATTGCCCCTAGAGCTGGGCTCGAAGCCACATCTCTTTGCATTCCGGGCCAGTGTGCTAACCATCACACCACCTAGGCTCCCTAATATCAATACACTACCCATGCCTACCTGTATATGTGGTTACTTGCCTGATAGGTCAGTGATGACTACTACAATAGTTACTTTTCTTTTAGCGAAATGTAAAGCAGGAATCTTGTCTGACATGACTTGGATCTTCTGTTCTGAAATAAGTAACCTCTATGTGACGTGGTGCTTTTGAAATCACGTGATGCCTGTTATCTATTCGTATCCATATCGGAACTTAGATATTACCTTTCTTCCTGCATGTGTATATATATATATATATATACAGATCGAACCGCATGTCGCTCTTTGAGGTCGGATCTTAGTAACCTGAAAGACCGCAAATCGATTCTTCAGAAGAGAAACCAATAGGACATGAAAGTGAAATCTACAGACTGAGTACCTGGGAAGGTATATTCCTTTACATTACATGGATTGTTTTGTTCCCTGTGTAAAGTGACATCTTTTTATGTGTTTCAGGGTCTGACAAATTAACATTATATTCGATTGCTGGTCATGACCTCTAGTAATACCGTTTGTAGTAAATTGCTAAGTTTAGAAAGAATGGAAGGGCCAGTATGCTAACTTAATATTGACCTGCATGACAAAATACAAGAGAAGGTAGGCTGTAGATGTAAGATGTTCTACTGAGAAACAAATGCACAACATTTATAAGTGCACACATCGAATTTCTATACCTAGATTCCCATATAGTTAAGTAGGTTGACTTCAAAAACTGTATGCATTCCGCTGACTATGCCGGTTGAACTAAACGAAATATCACCCACACAAAAAGAAGTTTTCTTAATTTCTATTCTCGTCTTGTTTAATTGGTTATGCTACTCCTTGTCATAGTCGAGTAAGGCAGATCGGCACTTTAATTTTGCACAACTATCATCACAGTCTCTGATTGGTTTGAATGTGCAGAGTTTCGAACCTAGCACCTGCATCACCGAAAACGAGAGTTGAATTCATTCAAGCATTACCTCCGGCACTGTTACCCTGCACAAGACCTACCTCACCACATTTTTGTCACAATTGGAGGCAATTTGCTATTCAGAATATGTAAAAAGATTGATTGAATTGTAGCAATAATAAAATAACAAAACAGGGCACTTAACAAACACTTGTATGATATAACGTATTTTAAAGTGAAACCAAGAAAAGGAGGCAAATATTTGACAGACAATAGCGTTAAACAATTTAGGCGATGAGCTCTCCCCTGAAAGCCTAATTTACACTACCAAGTGGAGGCGGCAATGATGTGATATGCACTAGGCTTGAACCATTTAAACTTTCCGCAATGCCATCGCAGCCTAATTTATTGCCAGAAGTGCACTCTCCACACCAAGTAGAGGTGGGAATGATGTGGTACACACAAGGATTGAACCATTTAAACTGTCAGGTCTCCCATCGCAGCCGAATTTACTGCCACAGATACACTCTCCACGCAAAGTAGAGATGGCAAAATCGTGATACACACTAGGCTTGAACCATTTAAACTTTCACCTACACCTACACTCTCCACCCTACACCCTACACCCTTCACTCCTCATCCCATACTCTCCCTCTCTCCCCTCCCCCTCTCCCCTCCCCTGCCCGTCCATACAACCCCCGGCACGCCCCCTCCCCACTCCTTCCCCTACCGTTCCTCCCTACCGCTGTCCTTATCAAACCCACCCACAAGTGATCACATACCCACACAATCACACTCACTCTAAAAAAATACCAGATTAATTTGCGTTTGCTCAAAGGCTCCAGGGCGGCAAATCCCCCAAATCCGGCGATCTGTCGCCAGGCCCGCCGTGGGGACTGATCTGCTTAGCCAGATGGCCAAGTGGGCCGATAGAATGTGGCGGGAAATGGGACGGCTTTTCGGCGGGAAACCGGCCGGGGACAGGCGGCGGGGCCTGCGTCTCAAGCCGGTCTGGCGGCTGAAATTGCAATCAAAGAGGTGCCTGGTTTAGGAACGCTGAATTAGGGGGGACTGTTTGTGGGGATAGAGAAGGGCAATTAGGGGGACGGGTGTCTTGTGCTTATGGGGGGGGGGGGGGGCTGGGGTGGCTTGGGGGGGTATGGGTGTAGGAGTGTCGGTGGAGGACATGGGTGTTGGATTAGGGTACCGTGGTCGGTGGGGATCGGGGTAAACTAGGGGGAGGCACCGACCACGGAGATTCGTGACAGATATGATGGCTCCGGGTCTTAGTTGGCTGTTTTGATGCTTTTTTTTTTGCTCACACAGATGTGAGATTGATGATAGCTTAAGGTGACTCCTCATAGTCTAGGTTTTGTAATCGAATCTGACAAGGCTTCTTATGGAATTGACTGGGTTTTGGTAGTGGGCGAGCTGCGGAGGTTATTTATAAATTATTGATGGTTTTTAGAACTTGATATTGGAGTACTCTTATCGCGCTGATTACACAATATATCCCAGTGAGGCCAGAGTGAGGGTGGCTGGGGGCTCGGGTTAGATAGACACGTGTAGCAATTCCTGATTTAGCATTTTCTCATCTTCTTATCATCTCGATGTAGACGTATCCCTCACCACATACACTCAACATCTAACAAATATCTTGCAATGCATCGTCTTTAATATATGCATTTTCAGTTTGATTTGTTGTGCTATATTTATTCATTAAACAGCATAAATTGCAATCTCAAGAATTAATGTTCCTCCTTCCAGTTGTCTGTTCCCCATCCTACTAAGGAAACGTGTCAGGATAGCTAGTGTCAATGGTGGATTTTTGATTCAGCAACCTAACATGTGAATCTGCAACATTTGTCAACATAAACAATGACTCTACGATACAGGGAAACAGAAAGGGAGACATCAATGGTCAGCAGTGCGTGATGCTAGGAACGACCGGGGGTGGAACAGTCATCATCATAATCATGCTGTCGGTAGCGATGCGACAAAGACTGCTTTCATTACTTGACTGCCGCTCTCCATTTAGCTCTCTGCTGTGAGAGTTGCATCCATGAGTCGGTCTTAATATGTACATTTCATGAGAGCTGCCTGCAAAAGTGTTGAAGTGCTGCTGGCTTTTGCAAGTTACCAGCGGCACTCTCTCTGGGAGCAAATAGAGGTTTCACACTGGCAAGAACATGTCAAGACAGGCGCAAAACTATTTGTCCCTGCAATGGCTGGTCGGCTGATGTTACGAGTTCCATACCTCAACCACCCTTAATGCTGCCACAGTGACATGGTTTTCTGTTTAGGGTTTGTTCCCTTAGCCTTCAGTTCTGTCAAGAACCTGTACCACAATGCAGTGGTTTACAACTCTGCAAGGCAGGGGCCTCAAACTCCCTGGGGTATTGCTATACCTGCAATACAGTAAAGGCTGGGAAAGACTGGTGGTTTAGGAATTAAGGCTGAGAAAGACTTGTGATGGAGTAGTAAAGGTTGGTAATGAATATAAGTCTCGTGGTGGAATATTACAAGCCAGTAAAGAAGATTACTGGAATAGAAAAGGCTGGGAATGACTAGTGCTAGAGTAGTAAAGGATCAGACTTAATAGTATTTGAGTAATAAAGGCTGTCAAATACAGGATATCGAGTATGAAATGTTGGGAAAGAATAGGAGTTCAGTAGTAAAGGATGTGAAATACTGGTAGAAGAGCAGTAAAGGCTGGGAAAGACTGGTAGTAGAGTAGTAAAGGCAGGGAAAGACAAGTGATGGAATAGCAAAGGATTGGATTTGGATAGGGAAATACTGGAATTAGAGTAGTAAAGGCTGGGAAAGACTAGTGATGGACTAGCAAAGGATGGGTTTGGATAGGGAAAGACTGGTATTATAGTAGTAAAGGCTGGGAAAGACTAGTGATGGAATAGCAGAGGATGGGATTGGATATCATATGATTACTAAGGGTTGTCAAATACTGATGATGGATGAGTAAAGAATAGGAGTTGAGTAGAAAAGGCTGGGAAAGACTGAATAGCATTTGAGTAGTAAAGGCTATGGAATATTGGAGATGGAATAGCAATGGCTGGGAAAGACTGCTGCTTGTGGGTGGAGAAAAGGCTGTTGCGTGTATTGGATGCTAGTATCGCGGAAGTGTGCATGCACATATGCATGCCCAGCCAACTGGCGACGAGTAGGCCTACGGAACCGGAATGCATGCGAGTCACGTGACCAGCATGTCGAGGTATTAATCCGCATCATTGTATCTGCATATCAGCGGGTCGTATTAGGAACTGTGCCAGCCGCTGCCTGCATAATGCACACACTGCCCTTGTTCTCTTACAGAGTTTGTATGCATAGCGCACATGGGGGTGGACGACAGTTTCAGCATCCTGATAACGCGTGACGAGACGCCCGACCGCCAGTTCTCCTGTTGGGTGAGTATTGAATGAGTTAGTGAGTGTTGGGTTGAGTGAGTTGGGGGGCGGGGTGTGAGGCATGGCTGTGTGTGAGCGGAGGGTTGGTAGTTGGTAATACCCCTGTCACACTACGACGTAATGAGCGAACGTGAGCTTAACGTGGTGATATTTCGTCATTACGTTGATGTACGTTGGATTACGTTATGATGACGTCATAATGACGTTAGACTGACGTCGAGCTACGTCGTGTTACGTCGAGTTACGTCGAGTTACGTCAATGTTTTGGACATGTTCAAATGTTTTGACGTAGGTCGAATGTAAGGGTTCACGTTCACCATACGTTCTGTTCACGTTCAGCGAACGTCAATGACGTTAAACGGACGTTAGGCAAACGTTCCTCACTACGTTCCACTCGTTGACCCACATTAAAACCGGTGGAAACGTCCATGCGGCGTAATGGGAAAGTCAGGAGAACGTCAGGAGAACGTCAGGAGAACGTCAGGAGAACGTGCATTCAACGTACGTTCAACGTCTCATGACATAGCTAACGTCACGTAACGTTCTTCTGGCGATGGAATAACGTTCATAACGTTCCGTGAGCATCATTACGTTGACCTCTCTCGTTGAATGACGGTATCACTACGCTTTACCGACGTTACGCTCTCGTCCACTACGCTGCATCCACGTTCAACTTGTGCTCAAATTTGCATACTACGTCGAGAAGTTCAACGTTCTTCACGTTCTCCCTACGTCGACGTCGTTACGTCGTAGTGTGACAGGGCCATACGGGTTTGTGAACCCATTGGTTGAGTATTGAATGAATGAGTGTTGATTAAGTGGAGGTGGATGTGAGGCATGTGTGGGGGGGGGGGGGGGGGGGGGGGGGATGGAGGATGTTGTAGGGTGTTGTGAACCCATTAAGTGAGCATTGAATGAGTGAGTGTTGAGTAAAGTAGCGGTGCAGGCTTTGGGGGATAGCGGATGGGAGGGGTGTAAGAGCTGGTGAACTCACTGGATGTGTATAAACTGGGTGAGTGTTGAGTAAAGTGAGGGTGCGGGGTAGGTTGTGTGTGGGGGGAGGGGACATGGGAGGGGTGTAGTTGGGGGTTGTGAACCCACTGGGTGAGTATTGAATGAATGAGTGAGTGTTGAGTGATTGACTTTGTGCGCGGACGCATGGCTGGTTGTATGTAGGATGAGGGGATGTAGGGGGTTTGTGAATCCACTGGGTGGGTTCTGGGTGAGTGAGTATTGGGTGAGTGAGTTGGGGGTTGAGGCATGGGTGTTTAGGGTGTATAAGGGGTGGTGAACCCAAGCACAAACGTGGCTATTATCAGCAGGGCATGGCACCATGATATAATTCATGGTATATTGCTGGCTCATAATGCGCCTGCCCTGTAACCAGCGCAGATGGTTCGGCCTCGTTGTGGTGTATATATTTGTTGGTGTTGGATTAGCTATTGTATTATGGTTTATAATAGTATGCGTGGTTAGTTCTGGTGGGCGTGTGGCTGCTGTGGATTAATTTGCTGCTTTAGTTTCTCATTGTCATCATCATCATGATGTCAGTCGTGAGGCTTTCATTACTTGACTGCCGCTCTCCATTTAGCTCTCTGCGGTCTTAATGTCTCTCAGCTTCAGGTTTTTAAAAACATTGCATGAAAGCTGCCTGCAAAAGTGTTGAATTGCTGCTGGCTTTTGCAAGTTACCAGTGGCACTCTCTCAGGGAGACATTAGAGGTTTCACACCGGCAAGAACATGTCCAGACAGGTGCAAAACTATTTGTCCCTACAGTGGCTGGATGGGAGATGTTTCGAGTTTCATATATCAACTGCCCATGATGCTGCCACAGTGACATGGCTTTCTGTTCAGGGTTTCTCATTGTTCAGGGTTTCTCAGGGTTTCTCATTCTACAGTAGGTGGTTAAGCAGGGGAAATTTCAATTGCGGAGAATTGATTTTCCTTATTCCATTGTTCCTTGCTGTATCCTAGTAATGCTGAGCGCCATGCTGGGTAGCAACAACTATCAATTTTTAAGTCAGTGGCTTGACATGGTTGCGGTTCGAACCTGCCAGAACAAGAGGTTGCCGCTCAACTCATTCAGTGATCGGATCTGAAGGTTACCACTTGAGGGAGCAGATTGTCAGATAACAGGCACATGTCAAAAAGGAGGAATAAGTTCTAAATGGTTGGAAATCTAAGGCAGTTTTGACCAATCAATCAAATTAAATGTGATATCTTCACCCTTCTACTGTTGTTACCAAATTGTACATGTGTCGTACTGTGAACTCCTCTGCACAATATCTCTTGTGAATGCGCTCTCTTAATTTGCATTGATCCTTATCATTATATTGGTATTGCTGCCAGATATGAATCAATGTAGTACAAGTTGGAGGTGTTGATTGGGACTGATGTATGTTCTCATCGGCCATGTATTCGAAAGATAACATAGACATGTGGCTGAATTTCAAGAAAGCTCTCAAAATATAAGGAATATAAATAGGTATCCCAAGTGCCTTGCCAATCCACCAATAATCTGTGGAGCCTTAAAATTCATCATTTTCAATATGTTGGTGTGTTCTAAGTTGTTCACCAATTGAAATAAAGCGTTATATTTCTTCTTTCTGATAGTACCATCCACATTAGGATCTGACTTTGCTCAGCTAAAGAAAACCAATGCTTTGTCAGGTCCATTTTTGTAGAAAATCACCTCTTGTTTCAACTGAATTATGCATGAAATTGTACACTGCTTCTTCAAACCTCTAGCACCCATTCACCACGGCTAGCATCATCATGCCAATGGTATCATTTTGTTGGCAATACTAGATGCCATAGACTCATATTTTGTTCCTGACTAAATTCTTTGTCTCTCTATTTTAAATTTTAATATAAAATGTTCAATTAACCACCATTTCTGAACCGAATAATGGATAACTTAGGTTTTTAAGTGAAAATAAAGATTCTAAGCAATGCATGGCATGAAGGCGCCAATGTCAGACAAAATAAATGTTGGCTCTACTTAATAATTGAATGTTAAAATTGTTATGCAATGTCCCAGTGTTGTCCGGTTATTAATTAGAAAAGGCTGACTGCTCCATAAACACACCATCCACAGACATACATCCACACACAAGATGTGAACACATTTTTTTTTTAAACATTCACATCTATCAAATTGTATTGTACATAATGTAAACGGAATGAGCATATTGAAGATAGTACATGCTGAAAAGTTGATGCAATTATCTTGTACAGGTGCTTTTCTGTACCATTTTAAGCCTGCTCAAAGTTGGGCACTTTATTATACCAGATTTTAACACCTGTCAAATTGAGCTCTGGACCATTTTAATCCTATCTTTTTAAGCTTTTCCCAACCATATCTAATCCTGAAAAAAAATATCAGTGACAAGAGTCATGAATAGGTTAGGGATAAATCAGAATAATTTAATAGGGGTGCCAATTTTTTCCACAAGCAAGCCCCAAAAACTGGTCCAAAGCAAAATTAGGAAATTGGTGAAATTATTTTGCGCATCTTTGAAGATGTATATCTTGAAATGTAGCCACACCATACCCTTGGATCTTGTTATCCTCATTGCAGAGGCCATGGATTTGAAGGGGAACACACAGGAAGTCTGATAGGCTGGTTACTTTAAATTTGTAGGGCCATCAAAATAGCTATCTTTTTAGTTTTGTGTGGGACCAATTAAGTAACAACCTAAAAAAAGTCCATATCTTTTTTAATATTAGAGCGATTTTAACAAATGAAGTGTCATTTTATTTCAAATTCAATATACTAACAGGTGAAATCCATTAAATCAAACTCAAAACTATTTGGGATACCTAATATAAGAGAGGGCTCTCTTTTTTCAAATTCAAATTCCCACTTCGATCAGGTCCGGCACATGCAATGGGCTTTTTGGGAAGAGGGGTTAGAGTGTCTGACTTTTTTCTAGTTTGGACTCCTAATCTGAAGGTCGGGGTTCGATTCCATATGCCCCCCACCCGCTTCTGCCAATTTGGATTGCCACCGCTATCAACGGCTGGTTGCTCTCATACTATGTGTTGTGGGAGGTTAAAAATCCCCTCGGTCGGTAGGGCTTTATATCAACAAGCAGACAGATTGTCGATAGAAAGCCCTACCCAATGGTGAAAACAAGTCTATTCAAATTTATCCATCACAGCTAGCATCATCATGCAGGACAAAAATAATGCACAGTCAGATGGGAGGGCCAAATGAATTGAGCGTCCATCTCCTAGTTGGCAGATCGTGGGATTCACAACTGTGGGTTCGAACACTGGTCGACTCAAACCAAGGACATAAAAATGTATACATGCCACTCCTAGCCAGGCGCTCAGCATTATTAGGATAGGCTAACAACTGGTTGGCTCAGTCTCAGGATAATGTGACTGAGCGGGATACCATTCTCATGGTGCTGATGGACTGGTCTACCCATAGGGCAGCACTAAAAAGGTGCCCGGAGTGTGCACTGTCACACGTCGGTACCCACCCTCATATTACTTTATATGTTGCCAGAACGTAAAACTCCAGCAACCAGCCAACACATGGCGTGACGTCAGTGGCTGAATCCGGCTGCTGCTGTTGAATGCGATTCCTTATCAACGGCCAGGGCGCAACGCTCGCTATGAAAGGTTGTCTGTTGATATATCTATTATTGACAGAGCCATACATGCATGCACACATTTGAACGTGCTTTTCAGCACATACACTGCGAGGTTTTCAGGTTAATGATTCGCAGGTGCTTGATTGTGGACCTTTGGACAGCTGCAAGCATTGTGCTTGCATTATATTTATAACGAGATTGGTTTGCTGAATGGGCGGTGTGGAGAGTAGGGTGAGTGTGGTTGTGGGTGTGACTGTCGGGATGTGAGTGCGTAATGGTGTCGCTGCGAGTGGAGGTAGGAGTGGGAGTGCGGATAGGGGTGTGATGTTAAATGACACTCTCCCTTTGTTAACCCTAGTCCATAATTGATCGATAAAATGCGAGAAAGAAATCGATCCATATTTTGTTATTTGTTATTGCTTTGCAGGTAGGAAAATGCACCCTTTGAAAATTCGTGATTTCATTGTCTTGTATTTATTTTGTGGCTAGATTTCAATTGTTCTCCCATTTTAGTTAAAGTGCATAGCATACAGATCGATATACCCCTAAGAGTGTAATAACCAATGAGAAAAAAATGTACGATAGCCAGATCAAACTGATACACATATCAATAATATATGTATATGTGCTCTATAATATATTATGGGAATATAAACAAGGACACTACCATATTCAGTTATATATGTATTGTTAAATTGCGAACCACAGCTAGTGTATGACATTGTTTAGTTCCAGGTTTGCCCACGCGTCGCCACCTGTCGGGGGCTCTGATCTCATAAAGCCAGCTGTGTCTGGTCGTTATCGCAGGATGTGGTGGGGAATTGGCCCCCGAACTATCTTTTTACACCAGACAGGATGGCTGAAGGAGTAGAGCATCCGCCTCCCATTTTAGTAGGGCATGTGGTTCAAACATCAAGGTTTGAATCCTGGCCAATGATTTAAATTGAATAATGCTGGCTACCTAGTATGGCACTTGGCATTGCGAGGAGTAGGGGAAAGAGGAAGACCAATTGTCCACGATTCTAATATTTCCCGTCCAATCAACTAATGTGCCACAGACATATATGTATATATACGGTAAAACATCTGGAACCGACCTCCTCCACGGATCGACCACTCCCCTATATCGCTCGCTTTATTTGGGTCCCAGCAATACCATTGTAACCATATTCTAACTCCCTAAACAAAGGTCGGTGGATTTAGAGAGGTTTTACTGTATACATTATATGTGTCTCTAAAAACACATAGCCGAAACATAAATCCCTCGAACAATGCGCAGAATCTAACAAATATGGCACAATGCACAATATGTCTTTCCTAGCCTTAACTCCACTAAATAGGGCAGAAATCTGGGGACCTGGCAACGTTACTGGTCTACCAGGGGACTGATCATTAATTCACTTTCTGCCTTCCCGTGACAGACCGTGCACACCTACCCGGAGAGCATGTCCTACAAGCCATGGGACCTGGCCACTAAATTACCCAGAGCGCAGTGCGGCTCCCAGCAGGACATGCACGCAGTCGTCCCCGCATCCAGTGCACTGGTCGTCCGCACTTATAACGGTAAGTGCCTCTGGGTTCATGTGGCAGAATCTGTAGAGCGCAGGCCTCCTTTGCAGGAGTTTGGTAGTTAAATTCCGGGTCCAGTAAACTCAATGAGTTACAACATTGATAAGTATCACTTCCTAGCTTGGCGCTTGGCATCAATAGGATAGGGCAAGGGCTGGTGAGCTCAGTGTCAATATAATGTTACTGAGTCGGATATTGGGTCATGGCTGGTGGTCTGATTTCCCACTGGGGCAGTGCTATTAAATCAGCATGAGTGTGCACTGTCATAAGTCAGTACCCTTCCTGATTTGACCTTAAATGTTGCCACTATGTAAAACTCCAACAACCAACAAACGGTAATGCACAAGGAGGGGTTTCCTAGGCATTTGACCTTGGTCCTAGCTAGCAGTCTGGTACTTGGAATGTCCAAATTATTTAGGTTCTTTGATAACGAGTTAGATTTACTAAGTTCAAGGAGAATTTAATCCTTCTCTAGTGACTGAAGTTCCACAGTCACCTGTGTTCCACGTTGTAATTAATCCCGACAATAAGGGCAGTGACAATCCGACAGTACGCCCCCATTTGCAGTGCCAGTAATTAAATACATGGTGATAACTCTTGTTTTTGTTGTCCATTGTAACGATTGACACAAAATAGCACAGGAACGGTTACACTGAAAACACAAGTACATTTGCTTCAAATCAATATGTATTATATTGGGATTATGAAACACCATGCAAAAAACAAATGCATAAGTAGATAGTATGTTGATCGTTACAATTGACAAAGTGTTGTCCCATATTGCTTAGCCCCTTTTGAGACAGTCTCATATGTGTGTTGCATTATTTATAGAACTATGCCCTGCTGATTACTAATACTGAACTGTTTCGGCGCTTGGTTGTGTTGCTGGGCTATCCTCTCTCCCTCTCTCTCAATCCACCCATTCGCTAGCATCGCCACTAGTTAATTACATGGTCATATGTGTTCATTTATAATAAAATCATGGCCTGCTGATTATTAATCCTGAACTGTTTCGGCGCTCGGTTGTGTTGCTGGGCTATCCTCTCTCCCTCTCTCTCTCTCAATCCACCCATTCGCTAGCATCGCCACTAGTTAATTACATGGTACTATGTGTTCATTTATAATAAAATCATGGCCTGCTGATTATTAATCCTGAACTGTTTCGGCGCTCGGTTGTGCTGCTAGGCTATTCTCTCTCCCTCTCTACCTCTCTCTCAATTCACCCATCCGCTAGCATTGCCAATTATCAATTACATGCTATATACTATATTTGTTTATTTATAAAACTATGTCATGCTCTTTACTAATCCTAAACTGCTCGGGTGCTCGGTTTTCCTCCAGTGCTATTATCTCTCCATCTCTATCTCTCAATCCATCCATCAATCCATTCACCCACCAATGCATCCACCAATCCCTCCATGTATCCCTCACACCCCTACAGATCGCGTCCAACAACCATGTCACAAGGGCAACGGCCGGAAGGTGGTGGTGGTGGACGATATCCACAGCTTCCCGGGGTCGGGCCACTCGACGACGGCAGGGCCCCTACCCGTGCGACGCACGACACGAACCCCGGAGTCGCGGGGGGACGCCGCCGACTACCCGGACGCCAATTTCATCCCGCCACCTCGTGAGCGGGTCAGCAACGGCGCCGGGCCAAGCTGCCGGGCCGGCGGCCGGGGCGGCAGGGTCGGCCGGACTCTGGGACTCGTGGCCCTGACCTTGTTGAGCCTAATATGGCGACGCGCCCCGTGCTAGCAGCGAGCCAATCAAAGTGTGCCTTGAGCTCGACGTCACGCATATATAATGTGTCTGTGGTTTGGTCTCTACGATGCTGATGCCGATGATACTAATGCTGATTGCTGATAATGATGTAGATGGAGATGGAGATGATGATGGGTTCGGGTTGTACGGGATGGGTGGGGAATGTTTATGCACATATATATATACACATATATACATATATACATATATACACACATATATATATAGATATATATATACAGATATATAGATATATGTATATATGTGTATGTATATGTCTATATATATACATATATATATATATATGAAGAGTTGAGGCGCAAATCCTCATAAACACCAATTGAAAAATTGAATTCCAGCATAGCATTTTCACCTAAACATAATTTTAATTCTAAATAATTCCACTTTGCTTGTGATGAAATGTTTATGGAGCGATGACCAAAACAATAGGACTGTAAAAAATGAACTTATTGAAGGGGTGAGACAAATCTTTAGCTCAATTTTTGAATTGGCGTTTACAGGGTTTTGCGCATGAACTCCTCATATATATATATGTATATATATATATATATATATATATATATATATATATATATATATATATAGCTGCAGACTCATACATATACGCAAGCCCGTCCGTTAAGCACACTGGCGTGTATGAACACTTATACACCGGATGTAGATCGATCGCACGGAACCAGTTATACTACAGTTTTGGTGCCTTAATCAGCGAACAAGGTATTATGGGATTAATGCATGGAGGATATGCGCGACAATCAAATCTCAATGTCAGGCATTGAAGCACCGCACACCAATTATCGTCCAGGGATATGGAACCAAGTGTGTGGATGCGTGTTAGTATTGAAGAACTATTATGTGCTATTATTGAAGAACTGTTGTATTAGTACTAGTAATAACATAGACGCATGCAGCTGCTTCGATTTAATCACTAAGTGTAACAAAACTCCCTTACAGGTGGACCAATGAGAACCAGCTCTGCGGCGCAACAGCCAATCAAATGGATGGCAGCCGGAATTTCCAGCCGGGGCTAATACTTTCACCAGTTGGCGATAGTATAATTGTCGCTATCCCCGTCATCGATGTGACAATTCTCGGACTACTCGGCAGGTCTGTGTTTGAAGTATGTCAAACACAGCCTTCATCGACCACCTCCCTGTCCAAACCTCCAAAGGTCTCTGACCCCCTCCCTGATCCACCCATCCATCTGCCGCATGACCCGCTTTGGGAAAGTAGGGCATAGTAGCAGATCAATGCAAAGCTGACATCAACATCCTAGTGGGGGGATCAGCGCCTGGACGCAAGAGCGCATGCGCGTGTGGCATTGCATTGTACTACTTCCGGTTGCAATCGGAAGTGTGCGCTAGGTACCATGTGTCTGGCGTGCGCTTAAAACCGTGGACATTGCAAAAGGGACAAGGTATTCTCCAGCGGAAGCATACGCAGTGCTATAAAGAGAGTACCAAGCTATCCTGCCTGTTCTTCCAGCTGAGTAGATAGGGAGACCCTGGAGTAGGATGTGTCATGTGCAGGTCTGTGCATCAGGAGAAAGGAGAAAGGAGTTATATCTGAATTGGCCAGTTTTGAAATATGTGTAATATGCCTTGGACTGCGACAACGCTAGCTGATCCCGGTTTGGTGGTACATGCGGTATTATTCCACAATTATTTCAGATACAGGCTCCTAAATACTGACATTGCCTGGTCTCCCAGTGCGTGTTGTGCATTAGGTATTCGAGCCGGGTCCAGACCCCTGCGGACAAACACACCAATAGGAGCTTTGTATTAAAGCCGTTGAAGCTATCAGCGGTGTAAAATCCAGAATGGCAAATAGTTGAATTATGCTCATCTCAATGACAAGTGTATTATGACTATTATTACAATAGACAGATGAACACAATAATGTAACTATGAGTCACCATGCTGGTAGCCCTGAATGAACATTGTGATCATAAGATGCCTCATTATACAAATTGGTTGTAAAATTAGTAAATTACCAAAACGAAACAAAATAGTATCTGTATATATATATACATATACTCCATAAATATGTAATACGAATAATTATTGGTGATAATGAACATTTGACCATAAAGACTTACCAGATGAGGTGTAGGTATCTGCGTCTTGCCAAAGCCTAGTGACCTATATAAATCAAAATAAATATATATATATATTCGGTGTATGGTTGCAAGTGTGTGACAGCATTTTGTACCAGGATTCCACTTGGACAAAACAAGTAATCATCAGATGGAGCAACTCTTTTCGACCATCCGAAATTAAGTCAATGTGTACTATACATGAAGCTAGAGCAACTAGGTGCATGGGCACTTTCTACTGCTGAGAGAAAATGGTTAGGCCATAGAAGGAGTGCATGGAACAGCCGTAGATACTTCGTAGCTTCTGGAGCCAACCGTTTAAGTTGCTGAATTTGGGGGCTTTTGCATACATGAAATGCTGTTTATAAGAGGGAGAGTGTTTGTCAGTGGTGTCTGAAGAAGCCAGCTATTTTGAAACCACTCGTTATTTCTCGTTACTGTGTATGCGTGTACTATGCAAGAGTAGATTTCCGCGGAAATCTACTGAAGTGATCCAGTATATTACAGAGTGTACATATGTGTATATGAGTGCAGAGTGAATGAGCGAGTGTGAGCTAATTAATAAAGACTTGACTATCTCAATATGTAGTGTGTTATTTACTTTGTTGTTGGACTACATATATTTAGGTGCAAGTGTGTGACAGCATTTTGTATCAGGATTCCACTTGTATCAGGATTCCACTTGGACAAAACAATTGAAGAGTGATGTTCAGGCAGTGCCATTTACTCCTCTTGTACTGTTATGTGAATTCTCATTAAAGCTGCATAGTGCGATGAAAATATCATATTTCCAAAACAAAACAATTATCTACATTTGATTCTGCATATGTAACTTGGATACTGGTGCACCTAGTAGACATTTGTCACCACATTGAAAGGAATACTGATGCAATTTAATAGAAGTTATTACTGCAGAAGTTTATGGTGTCAGAGTTTTGGCGTTCTTGCTGAACTTAATTTTGTATGGTTGGCTTTAAAAAATCCCCAAAGTTAGCGATTTAAAATAAACGTTACTTCAAACTACAGTACGGTAGGCTATTGCAATCAGTATAATATATGGTCAAGAAGGGTGATGGAAATGGGAAATATTGTGCCTAGAGCAGGACTGAAAACCACATCTCTTTGTATTCCGGGCCAGTGTGCTAACCATTACATCAGCTAGCCTCCCTGATATCACCATTCTACCCACCCCTACCTGTCTATGTGGCTCCTTGCATGAGAGGTCAGTGCAGATCACTACAGACATCCCCCTGGAATTGTAACTCGTTTAATGCTTACAATTACATATATACAGGCAATGTATTTAGATATGTACCTACACAGGGTAGGTTTAACAACTGTACAGCGCATAGCTTGTACAGGATCTTGGTCACCGCACCAGTGTTGCGGTGGGTGATGGAAATATTGCGGCTTGAGTGGGACTCAAACCCACATCTCTTTGCATTCAGGGCAAGTGTGCTAACGATTACACCAGCTAGGCTCCCTGATATCACCTTAGTACCCATGCCTACCTGTCTATGCGGCTCCTTGCCTGAGAGGTCAGTGCAGACCACTACAATATTTATCTCAGAAAATGACAGAAACTCAAAACCATCGGACTATGCAACTTTGATGCCAGGTGAATTGCCTACTTGTTAGATCATCAAATGCCCGTTTGCCATTTTAAATTCCAGTTATTATAATCCATGAGGAGATTAGCTGGATGGATTAATGTCCGTTATTAGCTCTAATGCCAATTATCACTTTGACTACACAGCGTCACGGCTAATCATTCATATTTTAAATGCAAAATAGCGAATGGTAGACAGGAATTGTAAACACTTATTTGACTCTCATTTTTGCTTGAGTGCAAGTTAATAAGCAACACAATATTTAGCGTGTGATGAATAAGGGGTCAGATTTCCCTGGATCATCAGCCCATGCTTTTTCTAATCTATTATTGAATGAATTTATTGACTCGGCATCAATAATGATGTGAATCCTGTGTACTGGATCAGTAGGTGTCCAGCTGGAAAGAAAATTTTTCGGAGAAATTGTGCTATGCCTTTGGACCTTTATAATAACGATAACTGGATATTTAGCATAATCTTAGTTTGTCATGGCGAGTGTGTTTCTGTGACGAAGCCACAGTTTCTAGATTAAATAAGCATTATTGAATAACTACCTAGGGAATATTAAGTAAGATATCTGTACTTTATTACTGTATTGTCGTGGGGGTGATGGAAATGAGAAATAGTATGCCTAGAGCGGGATTTGAACCCAGATATATTGCATTCCTAGCCAGTATGCTAAGCATTACACCACTTAGGCTCCCTGATGTCACCACCCTACCCACACCCACCTATCTATGTGACTCCTTGCCTGAGAGGTCAGCGCAGACTACTAGGCTCGTCCACCGTGGAATTGTGAGGATTTTATTGCTTACAATTACACACATACAGGCAACGCACTTACATATACATACCCAGGGTAGGTTCAACAACCAAGCAGTGCATAGCTTGAACAGTATAAGGGTCATGGCTACCTGCCTATGCAGCTCCTTGCCTGAGAGGTCAATGCAGACTACTACAGTATTTAGCTTTGATGCTCAGTACAGAACGCCACTACCATATACTTCTCATGTGATAATGTATTAATCAGCCCCAATGGGGCGTGGTGGCCGAGATCGGGAATTCGGTTCCCGGTCGAGTCAAACCAATGACTTATAAAATTAATACTTGGTGCTTCCTAGCATGGCGCTCGGCATTAGTAGGATAGGGCAAGGACTAGTTGACTCAGTGTCAGGATAATGTGACTGAGTGGGATATTGCTGGCAGCGTGATTTCCCAATCCCAGTGATGCAGCACTCTAAAATTGCCATGAGTGTGCACTGTCCTGATATGACCTTAGATGTAGCCAGGACATAAACCAACCAACCAACAGGTCACAAGCAAAATTACTTAGAATAACCTAGTGCAATAAACAAGCTAACTCAAATCATTCTTCATAGTAAAACCTGCAACAGTGCCACCACTTAATAATCCAGCCGAAGTGGGCGCATCGGTAAGAGCGTGGCCATCTTGTCTGGAAAGGCATGAGGTAAAATCCCAGCTCATTGACTTCCTCAAAACTTATACTTGTCGCTACCAACCTTGGCACTCTGGATTAGTAGGATAGGGCGAGGACTGGGCCAGGACTAGGGCCTGTATGCATGATCTGGTGTTAGCGAGCCAAAACTGGTTTTGGCGGGTATTTCTAGGTTAGCGGCGAAAACTCAGTACACAAGGAGCGGTGTTAGCGCAAACACACCGAGTGTAAGCTAACACTGCGTCATGCATACGGGCCTGCATATTGTCTACTCAATAACATTTCCCTGATACTGAGTTAACCAGGGCCCGTATGGCTCGCTCACACCGCATCATGCATATGGGCCATGTCATGTTGGTGGTGGGCTGGTATCCAAGTGAAGCAGCACAAGGTGGTACCAATCCTGCTATGACCAACTAATAGTCCAGATGGCTATTGCATCCTATGTTGTCAACTGACTAGAAAGCTATCCTCTGTCTCAATATTTGTTCCGCTGTTCCTTAGATGTTTGCAATACAGCTCGCACTCTGACAAGACATGGTGGGCAAAGGGGCGACAATGTTATATCAGTTTGTAAAATATTCCGATGAAATGCATTGGTGGGGAATGCAGATGGTCTATAATGGAGTACAAATGGTCTATTAAGGTAAATGATATATAGGGCCAGGTGCATGAATGTATTTATGTAGTTGCTGGTGATCCTTTACTTATGGTCAATATTCATTGTGTATTAGGTAGATAGTGTGAAGGAGGCACTAGTGAAAGTATGTAAGGAGCCTCAAGAGCTCTACTCACTACCCCCCCCCCCCCAACTGTTAGTCACGGATCAGCACACACAGAGCTCAGGCAGGTGGTGGCCAAGCAGCCACACCGCATTGGTGGTGGGTAGATCACGGTAGCCATGGTGACCCAATAATGCTTACTGTTCATTGGTGGAACTATAACTGCTTGTTGCTCATTGGAGATAATGGTCAGGTGGTATGCCAGACCAGATCCATGTACCACAATATAATAATAAACCTGAGGGTACAAGCTCTCACTCTACTTTCATTCTTTATACTCTTCCTTGGTGATTTCATATAGCCTACCTACACAACCACATATGGCAGCCATCGACTTTACAAGTTGTTGTTGGTTAGGATTGTATGTCTAAAGTCCTATCAGTACAGATATTGACTTGTGACGGGGCAAACTGTTGGTGATTTTATAGTCTTGTCCCACTGGGAGAACATCGGATACATGACCCGATATCCCACTCAGTAACATTATCCTGACACTGAGCCAACCGATCCTAATAATGCGGGAGACCAGGCCACCCACACCATGATCCAATAACCCACACAGTCATATTATCCTGACACAGAGCTCATCAGTCCTTTTCCTATCCTACTAATGGTGAGCGCCAGGATCGATAGCCACGAGTATAAATTGTGTAAGTCATTTATTTGAATCGATCAGGATTCAAAGCCCCGACATTCCGCACGGGACACCTGCGCTCTACCGAATGGGCTACCGGGTGCTGTAGGTCATAACATACGCGGACAATTCTATTGTATGTCCTACAAAACAAAAGGCTGACTCCAATTAGATATCATTCCTTAATTACTCCAATTACTCACCGCAACCGACACAAATAATCTTAATGGCGCCGAAGTAGGGAATGGAAGTTTGTGGGTGAACGGGAAGATGTGCAGCTTCCTCTGAGGGGATATTAAATAGGCAGAAATCCTATCGCAGATATCATTAGCAGGTATGGTGCCTTAGAAAATCTGGGGATTTCCCCTCACTGTTTGAGCTGCAATTGTTCAGCTATTTGTGATGAATCTATTTACAGCATCCGACAGGCACAGTCAGATTCCAGTGAATGAACAGTTTAAATCAGAAACTACGGATTGGGATAAGTATATTGTCATATTTTGATAAATAGTGTGAAACAAAATTAACATGCTGTAAAATATTCCGATATATGGCATAGGGGGGAATGCAAATGGTCTATTACTGAGCGGTGTAGGTGACCAGGCGCATGTATGTATATATATATGTATGTGTTGGTGGTGCCTGAGTGGGATGTAAATAGACATAGTGGGGCTGGCAGGTCACGGTGTGATGCACTCATCACCTGCTGGGATAGGGATCACCACACTCAAAGGTCAAGTTTGGTGGTGGCCATGGGGCCATAAAGCTTGGTGGTGGTGGGCAGACCATTGGTATCCATGGGGAACAGGAATGCTGGATCCCTATGGGTACGGACATGATTGCTTGTTTCCCATTGGGGGAAAGGGGTGTGGTGATACTCTACAATCAACCAATGTAACGATATGAATAATAAAGCAGAGGGCTTGACTCTCTCTTCTTTTTTACACTTTATACTCTTGCTTTCTCTTTATCTGTATTGATTTTATCATAGCCTACACAGCCATAAATTCGAGCGT
This sequence comes from Branchipolynoe longqiensis, assembly GCA_030323885.1. Taxonomy (NCBI): domain Eukaryota; kingdom Metazoa; phylum Annelida; class Polychaeta; order Phyllodocida; family Polynoidae; genus Branchipolynoe; species Branchipolynoe longqiensis. The sequence continues at coordinate 87,141,580 of CM059191.1, read as the reverse complement.
TTGCCTTTTTACAAAATTGGTGACCACAACAGGTATCAAAACGATACGGTTAGTAATACATTGGTAATTTGACCACAACGGTTATTTGATGGGTGGTGAGCACAATGGTTATTGGCATGGCGTTGATTAGGAACTTGTTGGCTGGTACTTTGTTTGTGCATTGTGAAGGTAGCCTACCCCTTTGTGAAGGGCTCCTCCCCCATGGTTAGTTGAGGAAACCATCAGTTAACCTCCGACTCAGGGAACTGAGGAATTCTGGGACACATCCACTCGAGTACCAAGGAATGCATGCAGAGATTCAAGGCCAGTTTGCAGAACACCTCTCCATATACACTGTTGGTTCAAAACACCAAAGCCGGGTAGCTGCTGTGGCAGTCTGCAAACGGGAAAAATGTGGCGTACGCTTGCCCGATCAGAGCTCGATTTTCACTGCAGAAGCTCGAGCACTCCTTCTCGCGTTGGAGTGTATCGAGGTATCCAACCACACTAACTATGTTATATACAGTGATTCATTCTCTTGCCTCCTGGCTGTTGCTGGACTTAAAACAAATCACCCTATTCTAGCAACAGTCATTTATAAAATGAACCAACTGACAATGGATGGGTATGACATCCACCTGTGATGGGTGCCTGGCCATGCCGGCATACAAGGAAACAAACAAGCTGATCGGGCTGCGAAGAAGGCCCTGAACTGTGATCTTGAACTGTGTCTGATCCCTCACTCTGATCTGAACCCACTTATATGCACCCACATAAAATCCAAATGGCAACATGAGTGGGATGAAAACATTAATAACCTTAAAGAAATTGAACCATCTGTGGGAAAACCAACACAGACTCAGGCGGGAGGTCGGTGGGACCAAGTGGTCCTTAGCGCTGCCGTATTGGCCACTCGTGGCTTACACATGCTTTTCTGCTCAAGGGGGAACCTCCGACTAAATGTATTGGGTGTCAGGCCCCACTGACAGTCAAACTTATTTTACTAAGTTGCATTGATTTTTTGGCCCTGCGCCAACAGTTCTAGACAGCAGACAGTATGCATGACCATTTTACTAAGGTAAAACAGGAAAACATGTTATCCTTTGTGAGGGCAGCTGGACTGTACCACCTCATATAGCTTACTAAATAGATTTTATCAATTATTAATCAAACTTTTCTTTTTCTATGGGAATTTGTTTCCCTTGACCACACATATATGATTGTGAGCTTTCTAATTTAATGAGTGTCTATTGGCACATAATTGATTGCCTGCTTATACATGTAAAAGCGATGGTTTGAATAAAAAACAAACAGGGAGCCTAGGTGGTGTAATGGTTAGCACACTGGCCCGGAATGCAAAGAGATGTGGGTTCGAGTCCCGCTCTAGGCGCAATATTTCCAATTTTCATCACATCCATGACACTACTATATTAGAAGGTACGATAGACTTTATTGATGGTATGTCTGTAATATGCCATCATGGAAGCCTCACGTCCCTACTAAAATAACAAAATATTACGGGACTAATTTCGGCTTTTCTTTAACCTTGCCACGGAGTGGGGAGCATAGGAATACATTATATCCTTTTTTAAAACTATTTCTTCTACTTTACAGCCATAACTATACATGCATTCAATTCTGCTCAATCTTTTCTACCATGGCATAAAACGGCAGCTTGAAGATACCAGTGACATGCTCAAAGGAGGAATTATTGCGTTAAGAATTTCAACTTTGGTTTCAAGGTCAGTATACACTAGGCAACTATTCTGCTGATATGGGAGCATTAGAAGCATGGTCTAGATTTATAGCACTTAGGCTAGATATTCTTAAAGAGGAAAATGATGAGCGTTTGTCTGGTTTAAGCCACAGTCCATGGAGCTGAGTGAGTGTTGAGGGAGAGGAGGGATATTCCGTGTTATTATACTTGTATACTTCTTATACTGCATATATTGGGCATATGTGTGAATGGCTATACATACATAATATAGATTTGACATGTCTAATAATACGATTCGGATTGAACCTATTAGTAGTTGGTTCTTGTAGAAAACATGCAGCATTCTTACAGAAGGTGATACCCGCCATCATATTGTAGAGTCTATACTCGGATCTGTCGCTGTGTACGTAGGCTATGATGAAAATCAATACAGACAAAGAGAAAGTAAGAGAGTAAAGTGTAAGAGAGAGAGTCCAGCCCTCAGGTTTACTCGTATATAGTTACATGGGTTCTAGGTAGGGTATCATACCACCTCTTTCCACCAATAGGAATCTAGCATTCCTGGTCTCCACCAATAGGAATCCAGCATTCCTGGTCTTCATGGATACCAATGGTCTGCCCACCACCAGTAGCTGTCTTGCCTCCTGGCCACCACCAACCTTGACCTTTTGAGTGAGGTAACCCCTACCTGAGCCGAAGGGCTAGGCCATGAGTGCAATTACACTCAGACGTGCCAGCACCACTATGTATATTTACATTTAACTCAGGTACTAACCGACCCATATATATACATACATATAGACACGCCCCTAGCCAAGCACCCCGAATAGTAATAGAACAATTGCATTCCCCTCCCCTGCCGTATATCGGAATATTGTACAATATGCTGTATGATTGAACAAATTAATCGGGTAGTGACCACAACACTATACCTGAGCAAGACACTGGGAATTAATTATGCAACGTTATCGGTATAATCGAACTGAACCAAGTCATACTCTTTGCATTAATCTCCCATCAAAGGGATGATTAACAACTCACTGATATATTCTTAAGGCTATCTCCGACTCTGCACTATTTGTAATGCCTGATTGCTACCTCGTGTTCTCTATATTGTTCACACCATCTTATGATCTCATCCAGCAATAGGTCATGCATACCATAGCTGTTACGGCTGGAAGACCAGCTCCTCGGTCCTGAAAAAAGTTACGGATTGGAATAAAAACTTTGAGCAAAAGAAAACAAAAAAATGAAAAAAAATGAAAAAAACAGGCGCCTGGTAATGGGCGCACAGGGAACAAACATGAGAGACAATCCCCCGACTAAGGACTGTCCCCTTGGCTACACCACAGCCATGGCCACATCAAAGTGGCCAGACAGGTCCAGGTGGGAAATGGAGAGGGTGGCTTCTAAAGAATCTACAGGTTCATCTTCATCAGCTGCCTCATCGGTAACAGCCTGCCTCATCGGTAACAGACTAGCCACTAGGTGGTTATGCGCTCATGGTGATGGTTTAGAGGATCTGCCATCAGGGAACCAAGGTGGTGTAATGGTTAAAGCACTGGCCCGGAATGCAAACGCTGTGGGTTCGAGTCGAACTCTAGGTGCAATATTTCCTATTTTCATCACATCCACCACACTCATGAGAAATATCCCAAATTACATGAGGTCCGGATTTCGAACAGAAAACCATATATATATTATATATATATATATATATATATATATATATATATATATATATGCACGGGACGATTTATTATATATATAAATATATTATATATATATATATAAATATATATATATATATATATATAATTCGTAGTGTGTGTGGCCGAAGGGGACACCCGTATACAACTCCCCGAGAGTTTCCCGGGGGGGGGGGGCATTCCACCAATGATCCGATGGAAGAAGGAGCAAAGTATATATGTTGCCTTACCATTTATACTCGTATGATGCGGTCTACATCACATATGTATATGTGTGTGTCTGTATATGTCGCATTAGATTACTTTAACATTATATTACTATATATAACATTCGATTATCGTCATGTATATTATACATCTGCATTTGTAATATCGGACTGGATATTATAGTTACCATTCTACTCATAATCACGTCTGCATTCGTTTACATCGTTTCTTAAACTCTACTTTGATGGGAGTTTCTTCAAGGTCACTTGTCATGAATGATACATTGAACCAAGTAGAATATCAGTGCCCGGATTCCTCCATCGAATGGTATTTCGTATGCATCCTCAACTGCAGACATTATCAATCTTTGTAGTCTAGATTAACAACGGATGGTTTTACAAGTTTCTGCCATTTCTTTCAGAGCTGTATTTTAGGATGATAAGGACAATCTAATTTACCTTGGTGCAGACTACTAGACTTGTTTATATTCAATAATGTAAGTTGGAGTACATCGATTCTCTCGACATTAGGAATCACTTCCACTTTTGTATTACTGTCTCTTACCACACGTCCTATGATACACTCGCCTTGAGCAATATTTGGAGGTAGTTAACATGAACACATTTAGAATTAATGTCGGCATGTGCATGGCATTTTGACAACATTAAAAGCTTTTAGTAATTTGAATTAATGTGTATTTGTCATGCAGCAGCAAATTGTTAATAAGTGCACGGGTATGAAATGAGTTGGTTTCGAAAATGGTATTCTGTCACCGAAGTAAGCAGCTTTAAGCCAAAGCCTGAGTTGAGCCACAGATTGGAGCACTACCTAGCAGGCCTTTCCTTTCTACGTGTGTCATTTAATCCAGCTCCTTCATAGGTGAAATATGGATTAGTCTTGTTTAATGACTCTAAGAAATCAGGTATGAGCCATGGACAACATCACACTTACACGCTTTATGTTGAGGCAGTACCAGGAAAGATTTCTGATACCTGACGAGGAGAGGATGTTCCTTTTATAATAATGCAAAGGGTGGAGTTATACTTCCAGACCTCAATGGATCATCTGGCAAAGTATGTTGTGCTTATGTTGTTAGGATGGAGGACTAGGAGTGATATGCGAAAAGGAAAAGTGTCCTATTCCATGACAGCCCTGTTTAGTTTGTTTTCTTGATATTTCTAATTTTCTTTAAATCAACAGGATATTTCAATTGTAGGCAATTTGTCAGTATATATATATATATATATATATATATATATCCACGCCTCTTTCAACATTCCTAGACATGTGAACAGATGCATTATACAGAGTAAAGTCCAGACTAATGTTATTATACTCCTAGTTTCAATCACATGGGGAAGGTCTGTAGTTTGAATCCTGGCCAAGTCAAATGAATAACTCACTAAATTCATAGTTGTACAACCTTGGATTGAACTCAAGTCTACCGGTGCAGAAAGAAACAGTATGCATATAGTCATCGAATCCAGCAATTAATCAATAAGTGTTCGCCCATACTCATGATATCCAGTGCTGGATTGCGGTATTGGTATAAACAACAATATTCCATAAAGATACCCTGAACTGATCAAAACTACCGCTCAGATTATACTAAAATATTAGTTATGAGCTGAAATGAGATGAAGCGATAGGCAAGGCCAGATTATATAATTATCTCATAATTGTGTTTATCTAAAAGGCAACACAGATCAAGCAGTATACTGTGTATGACTACTAAGTTCCGAGAAACTTTTTCGATTATTTCCAAATTCCGGTTATACAACAGCGCAGATTATTGATTTGATTGCATTTGGCTGAGAGTGATGTTTTATTGTCGCTTTTCGCAGTTGTTAACCAAATTGGCTCTGCGTGACTTTGACAGGTTCCCGGTCCGCAGCTAATGTTATGTCACCCAATAACGTGAGTTGGGTGTGTTGTTTGTGCGCAAGCAATCAAAGTTTCTCTGACAAATACTGCTCTCAAATTATTACTTTTCAAATAACAGGTATTATATCTTCTATCGCACCAGGCAGGATGGCCGAATGAGTTAGAGCGTCCGTCTCCCGTGCTGCTAGATCATGGGGTCGTGGGTTCGAACCCTAGTCGAGTCAAACCAATGACTTAACAAGTTATACTTGTTGCTTCCTAGCCAGACACTCAGCATTATTAGGACAGGGAAATAACTGGTGTGCTCAGTGTCAGGATAATGTGACTGAGTGGGATACCAGGTCATGGTGGTGGCAGCCTGGTTTCCCAGTGTGACAGCACTATAAAGTCACCATGAGTGTGCACTGTCACAAGTCGGTACCCGTCCTGATATGACCTTAGATGTTGCTAGGACGTAAAACACCAACAAACAACAACAACAATATTCTACTGATATGTACATGTTCCTATTGTCAATGCTATGGGAATCTGTTTCGATATTCCACAATTCAAATCAGTGCTCAGTATTGTGTATTCTAGTTAGATTAGATAAACCATGACAAGATGCGTACCTTACAATGTCTGCGATGTGGGAAGGATGACAATGAGAAATATTGATCATAGAGCATGAATGGAACCCATATCTCTTGCATTCCGGGCCAGTTTACAACATATTACACCACCTAGGCTTCCTAATGTCATCACCCTACCCATGCATACCTGTTTATGCAGCTCCTTGCCTGAGAGCTCAGTGCATACTACACTTGTCCTCATGGAATTTAAACGCTTACAATTACATAAATACAGGCAATGATTTAACATATACATACACAGGGTCGGTTTCACAACCATACACCGCATAGATTATACACAATCATGATCGCGGTAGCCAGCATTGTGGGGGTGATGAAAGTGGAAAATACTGCACCTAGCGAAGGGATCGAACCCACGTCTCGTTCATTCCGGGTCAGTGTGCTGATTATTACGATCTATTGTATCACAACCCTACCCCCGCCTACCTGTCTAGGCGGCACCTTGCCTGAAAAGTCAGTGCGGACTCCTAGACTTGTTAATATTCAATAATGTAGGTTTGAGTACATAGGTTCTCTCGAAATTAGGAAGCACTTCCACTTTTGTATTACTGTGTCTTAGCATACTTCCTATGATACACTCTCCATGAGCAACAGAGAAGCCGGCATCGATACTTTCGAGAAATGAAATTTTATCAAAATTTCTGCCTGGTCAATTGCAGTATCAAATCTTGGCACACTTCCTATGAGACACTCTCCTTGAGCAACAGAGAAGCTGGCATCAATACTTTCGAGAACTGAAATGTTATTGAAATTCCTGCCTGGTCGCTTGCAGTATCAAATTTGCTTCAGGTTGACCAGATTTTCTCCCTGGAATAAAAAAAGGTGGGGCTTTTCTGGGTCATTCTAGAGTGTACCTCATCCCAATATATCGTTCATGGGGCTCGTCAAGTGTAAGCTTCACACTAATGTGTCATATAGCTGATATAGTATGGGCTGCTGAATGATTATCTGAAACAATACCAACATTGGCTTCAGCAGTAACAGGTTTTATTATATCCATCTGCCCTCTATCAGTATGCCTTCATATGTGGAATGAACTACTTTTTTTAAATTGCATTTTTTTTGTTAATTGAGGCTGTATTTATACTGTCCATAGCATATAAGCCCAGTGTAACAATTTCAACTTCCCCCCTTCTCAAGTTCCCCCCCGGGAATCTGAAAACGTTTTCAACTTCCCTCCGGGGAACTTAAAAACGTTTTCAGATTCCTGGGGGGGAACTTAAGAACAGTTTTCAGATTCCTCCCCCTATTTTCAAATTCCCCCCTCCAGCAATACAATTTCAACTTGCCCCTTCCTAAGTTTCCCCCCCCCCCCCGGAATCTGAAAACGTTCTTAACTTCCCTCCAGGGAAATTAAAAACGTTTTCAGATTCCCGGGGGGGAATTAAAAACAGTTTTCAGATTCCTCCCCCTATTTTCAAATCCCCCCCTACAGGAATACAATTTCAACTTCCCCCCCTTCCCAAGTTCCCACCCGGGAATCTGAAAACGTTCTTAACTTCCCTCTGTGGAAATTAAAAACGTTTTCAGATTCCCGGGGGGAAATTAAAAACAGTTTTCAGATTCCTCCCCCTATTTTCAAATTCCCCCCTCTGGGAATTTAAAATTGTTTAAAAACAAAGAAAATTCCACAAAAATATAAAAGTTTTAAAAAGATCAGAAATTTATGAAAAATAGTAATAGTAGTCACCAAAAATGTCCCCAAAAAGATATTTTGTTAATCGAACAATTTCACGCCAAAAATTCACCAACAAAATGTATATTTCACAAAAATTCTATATTTTTTTAATTATTCAAAAAAGCACAACAAATTGAAAAGTTAAACAAATCGAAAATTTCACGGAAAATTTAAAATTTCCAGAAAAATAACGAATTTAACGAAAAAATTTTAAGTTCACAAAAAATCTAACATTTCACGAAATTTCACAAAATAACAGATTTTTGTATGTCTGTGTGTGTATGTCAGTCCGTAGTTCATTTTTATTTATTTAAGATGGTGTGGATTATAATCCCCGGGGGGAGGGAAAGTTAAAACGAGGAAGGGAACTTGAATATGGGGGGAATTTGAAATCTTTACACCGGGTACCCAGGCTTGTTTTCAATGCTGGCCAGCTGTAGTGTTGGTGTTATCTTACCACACAGTAGCTGCTGATAAGTAATTTGATTGCGTGCATTTCAGAGGTCAGAGGTTAAAAGTGCACCAGTATCTAAGTTGGACATGTATGTTTTAATGCAGATAGCTGTTTTACTTTGAGAAATGTCTTTGCTTATCGGACTATACAATTTCAAATAATAAGATGAGGGCCTTAAAATAGAAACTGATGTTCTTGACCCGGACCATCCTCTTTTATATTTTAAATGGAATTGTGTATCTTACCATTACCTGCGGCAGCAGCTCTTTAAGGTAAACCCTAGATACACCGATCAGGATCTACCGTGTACAATACGTGTCGCCCATCTGTCTGGATAGCTTCGCAATGTGACCTTTCTAATCTGCACTGCCCTGCAAAGCGATAGGCTAAAGTTCACCGGGTCACACTGTATCCTGTTCCAAATAGGATTATGAGGCAGTGTGGTATGTATGGTAGCTGACCCAATAAATCCAGGGTCTTTGACAAGTAGTAAGACACACTGTAAGAAGTGAGGCCTGGCTTCAAAACTGGCATAGCAGTAGGCTTGAACCCCGCACCTTCCTGGAGATTGAACACTGCTCTAACACCTGATCTAGCTCTCTTGTCTCAATGAACCTAGCATCACTCATCTATGCCTCTGCATTTAAGTAGTTTCGTTAGATACACTGTACGCCGTGGCAGTTGGTACAATACATCGCAGCATGGTCGTAAGTTGTAGTATGACTGGGCCTTAAGCAACTGCAGGAATATCTACACCATTCTGTAGGAATATCTAAGCCATTCTGCCTGCACTGCAGGGGTATCTAAGCCATTCTGCATGAATATTTATACCCTTCTGCATGAATATCAAAGCCATTCTGCATGAATATCTAAGCCATCCTGCATGAATATATAAGCCATTCTGCATGAATATTTAAACCCTTTGCATGAATATCAAAACCATTCTGCATGAATATCTAAGCAATTATGCATGAATATGTAAACCCGTTGCATGACTATCAAAGCCATTCTCTATAAATATCTAAGCCATTATGCATGAATAGCAAAACCATTCTGTATGAATATCTAATCCATTCTGCATGAATATGTAAATCCTTCTGCATGAATATCAAACCCATTCTGAATGAATATCTAAGCCATTCTGCATGAATATCTAAGCCCTTCTGAACGAATATGTAAGGCATTCTGCCTGCAGGAATATCTAAGCCAGTATGCAGGAATATATAAGCCACTCTGCAGGAATATCAAAGGCATTGTACAGGAATATCTAAGCCCATCTGCAGGAATATCCAAGCATTCCCACAGAAATCTATACTCCATTCGAAAGTAGTCGGGAAGAAAAGAGTTCCAACCCTGTGTAAAAATATACAGATTTTCGGTTCGGATTTATATATTGGCAAAGAATATTATTATTCTCGAGTGACTGAGTGGGGACCATGATTATGTAACAGACAAGCAACGGGTGCCCCACTCATTTTGTGACATAAGCGCCTTCCTGGAAATGTATTAACACATAGTGACCGAGATTGTGATGTGATATTCATATTTAAGAGACATTTAATTATTATGGAAATGCTCCCTCTATGCACCAGAAAGAATGCAAGTGTTGGGGAAGAGCATTTTAATACATGTTTATTGTAACTGTCTGCAATTGCCATACTATGCACTCTTTTAGGACACTCCACTCTCTACATTTCAACTAGAGCTGTGTGTAACACCCATTGGACTCAGGTTCAATGGGATGTAGGCACTGATTGTGGATGAGCTTGGACAGGAGTATGTGGGTGAGCTTGGACAGGAGTATGTGGGTATGTGTGTACAGCTGGGAAGGAGTCAGGGTGATAGGTCGCTGGTCGGTGAACAGGAGTTGATGCCAATAAAGCACAACCCTTCACTGTCAATCTTGTGTGACTTGTCTCCCTTTCTTTCTTAATGAGTTGTTGAGAGTAACACGGGAGGTGAGGACACTGACTGTCAGGCCCCACCTGAGGAGTGTTTGTGAAACATGCAGGTTCCAGACGGCCGGTTCCCAAATTTGTTATACCTGTCTGATGTAAACATGCAAAATGAAATGATCGATACGCTGAAGACCCAGGCAATGCACTGCACTCACAGCGAAGGAGCAAGCGACGGAAGTGAACTCAACTTGAAGCCGAAGAAACGTGCATTAAGTCTTGTGACCGTGACTCATGTAATTATGCTGCCTCTCGGTAAACGCAGCAATTACTCTGAGAAATTGATGGCCGGAGATGGCGGTAGCACTTCAACCTCCATCCAGGGCGTGCCCTGAAATCTGTCCACCCGACCTACGGTGATGTGCTCTAAATGTGGGGCATGTGACGGAGGGAGGGAGGGAGGGAGGTGGAAGGAACGGGGAGGGGTGGTGTGACAGAGGGCATGTGGCGTGCATTAGCATAAACCAGGATATGTTCTGCCAAACTACTCAGGTACTAAGGGTGACCGCACATGCCATGCCGACGATGTACTTCCAGGCAGTACGGTTTTAGGGTCACGTGATGTTGTGAAGAATTAAAGCTCTACAAGCAAAGCTCTACAAGCAGAGAGTCTGTACACTATTTAGTTTTTATTGGTTTACGGCCTAGCAAGATCTAAAGTCATATCAGAACGGAGTTAAAGAAGATGGCCATGGAGTCACATATACAAATATCAGCCAGGTCTGCCTGCACATATGGCTAAGATGACCTGGGAGGGCACTGGTGCTTTGACCTGTATTCTGTGGATTGGGATTGAGCTGTTGGAAGGGTAAATTATTCAAGATGTGGATTCACAATGACATGAATGGTTTGTCAACAAACGCAAATATTATGACCATATCCATCCATCAAATGCAGTATTGTATTTGATATTGTCGTATGGGGTGATGAGAATGGGAAATAGTGTGCCTAGACCGGGACTCGAACCCACATCTCTTCGCATTCCTAGCTAGTGGGCTAACCATTACACCACCTAGGCTCCAGGATGTAAGCACGCTACCCACGCCTACCTGTCTAGGCAGCTCCTTGCCTGAGAGGTCAGTGCAGATTACTATACTCGTCCCTTTGGAATTGTAAGTCATTTAATGCTTACAATTACATACATACAGGCAATGCACTTACATTTACATACGCAGGATAGGTTCAACAACTAACTATACAGCGTGTAGCTTGTATAGGATCCTGGTCACGGCAACCAGTGTCTTGGGGGGGTGATGAAAATGGGAAATATTGCACTTAGAACACCACCTACGCTCCCTTATGTCACCACACTACTCACAGCTACCGGTATATATGCGGCTCATTACTTGAGAGGTCAGTGCAGACTACTACACTATGTAATATGATTATGACTCCAGCTATTCTAATCAGTCAAATTTTCGGAACTAAATATATTGTCCCTCAGGACATTGAGCAATAGCTTCTGTTGTCTCCGCCTCACCCACATGTATCATCACAATATATTGTTCTGTCAATACACACATGTGGGTGTGTTTCATCGACCATCCTCTTTTCTCTGAAATAAGATATTCATGATGTCTGAAGGTCAGGTACAATATGCATGGACCCATTGTTATAAGGCTAACATAACTAATACAAGCATAGTAATAATACCAATAATAAGGTAGTCTACATTTCACTAACATGTTTATTAGGCTATCGTATCCAGTAGCCATTGTCGTGCCCTCCTAGCTATGGAGTCGTGCATGTGCACTGACTCTAGCATTAATTCTGTCCTCAAAGGCAAAACCAGAGTTATTTGGCAACGCGGAAACAAAGTGACTCTTGGGTATTCCACAGATATTATCTTTATTCCAAAAGAAAGGAGGCAATAAGATGAGGTAGGCTCGAGCATGTAGCTTGGAGCCAATGCGCCACCTGGAGGGAAGAAGGGAATGTGGCTTCTTAGGAGCAGACCTCCAGCTATCCAGGCCACACTTCAACCTCCAGTAACGCAAATAGCATGAAGCATATCATCAGGTTGTTAGAGATGATGTACTTGGCGATGAGGGTGTGATGGGGTAGTTCCAATTCCATCCGCAACTCATTATTACATTTTTTAGGGGAACTTTTGTTTTTATCAACAATTCATTTCCCATGTTTAACTTGAAAAAGTATTTTAGTATTGATTTTATTCATTGTATACCAGATGTGATTTTAGCAAAGTTGAATGGTCTTTTGGCATAGACTTATGTGCTCTGTTTTACCTGTTTGAAATGTATTTCTTTACTCAGATATGTTTAACCACTGTATGACCCCAAATAGCTGAAGTTTACCTTTCGTGCTAGGGGGGTGGAGGGAGGGTTAGTAAACAAACCAAATTACAGGAGCGATGTTGTAGGCGGAAACGCCAGAAAAAAGATGATGTCATACATAGCAGTAATTGTAAATTATGTCACATAACTCTATTTCTAAAGTACCCACAATGCGTTATCGCATAACGGAGCTCAACAGACCAATTCATGACTGCGAAGCTGGGAACCATTATTTTGCATGGCTTAGCAAGAAATAAGCGGCAATCATTATTTCTGATATGCTTCCTTCATTGTCTGCTCTATGGAGGCTACCTAAAATTAGAGCAATCCCCTTAGGTGTGTAGGATTGCCAACCTGCCTGATGGGCGACATGCATGAGCAGGCTATCAGTTCGCATAAGGTATGCACTAGACACGCAAGGTACTAGCACCGGAAATGAAATAATCCTATGCCGGGAACCATGTTAGGCAGGACGCCGGTGTCAGGCTAACTTCCGGTGACTGCGCAAACAATGGCATCACGCAGCAGTAAACGATACGAATGAAGTCAGTTTATCTGGAGCCATCGCAGCAGAAACCGCAAGTAGCACTGTCCTAACTTGACTGTTCAGCGCAACGATCCGATACAGATATGGTGTAATGGTGTCGGTGAGCATGTGATGCTTCTTGTTCGTGACAAACAACCATATCATCTTCCAGGCATTCACTTCCGGGTCAGCGGTTCTCCGAAAACGATGCTCTGCCTGAATTGGTGCATCATGTTCTCGCACTGGGTACTAAGCAGTCTGGCGCCAACCTGGTTAGCGGCTAGTAGCTACCCTGAATGGATGAGGGGGAGGGGGAGCGGAGATGATGTGGTTCTCTGTGCTGGTCAGCAAGTTTCTGCGGGCATCGGTATCTGCGATCATCACTGGGGACCATACGGGATGGGCAAATGAGTTGAGCGTCCATCTCCTATGTAGGGAGATCGGGGTATCCGAATGCATAGGTTTGTGGGTTCGAACCCTGGTTGAGTCAAACCAATGACTTAAAAATGTATGCTTGTCGCTTCCTAGCCAGGCACTCAGGAGTATTAGGATAGGGCAAGGACCGGTTGGCTCAGTGTCAAGATAATGTGACTGAGGGGATATCAAGTCACGGTGGCAGCGGCCTGCTCTCCCATTGGGAGAGCACTATACAGCTAATATGAGTGTGCCCTGTCATAAATCGGTACCCGTCCTGATACGACCTTAGATGTTGCCAGGATGTGAAACACCACCAACCAACTATCTATTCTCACCTACGGTTCATGCTGAACCATGTGGTGGTTATGCATCATTGAACACGAGAGGTGCAGTTGATTAGGGGTTCTGAAAGGGGATCTGGGATAACCTGTACCCTGGTCACCCAGTAGGACAGCACTAGAAAGTCGCCATGAGTGCGCATTGTCACAAGTCGGTACCTGCCCTGATATGACCTTAGATGTTGCCAGGATGTAAAACAACAAACACACATCATACTGCTTGGTAGTGACAGCTCTGGTAGCTCATAGACGGTGGAGATATGGGAGCCTATATATGAACAGTAGCTGAATGCATGACCTACTAGCACATATAATTCTGTATATGGTTTACATATCCAACACAGTCATATTATCCTAATACTGTCTGAACCAGTCCTGGTCCTATCCTATTAATGCCAAGTCCCAGGCTAGGTAGCGAAAAGTATCAATTTCATTGGGTTTGACTCAACTGAGATTCGAACTCTTGACATTCCGCACGTGAAGCCTGCGCTGTATCGATTCGGCTCATTGAGAAGATTCATTGGTGACTAACCGGGTAGGTCATATAATGGATTTGAGTAGATGGAGTGATCACTACTATCAGGGAGTCAGGGAGATCTCTATCCTTCAACTTATTTGCCTACTATTTACAAATAAAAAGTACCTTCATGCTGACTCAATGCAGTGGCTGAATCGGTTGAGCATGGGCCTGGCGTGTGGGAGATCGGGAGTTCGATTCCCGGTCGAGTCAAACCAATGACTTTAAAGTGGATACTTGTCAGTTCCTAGACTGGCGATTGACATTAATAGGATATCACAAGGACTGGTTAGTTCAGCGTGCGGATAATTTGACTGAGTGGGATATCGGATTTGACATCCAATAGCTGATGATACAAATCAATGTGCTCTCGAGGCGTCGTTAAATAAAACGTTTGAGTGGGATATCGGGCAATGGTAATGGTGCCCTGATTTCCCAATGGGGCAGCACTATAAAGTCACCATGAGTGCGCAATCTCACAAATTGGTACACATCCCATATAACCTTAGATATTGATAGGACGTAAAAGAACAACAACAAACAAACAAATCAACCCAGCTGCTGCTTAGTGTTTCACATGTAAACACATACAATTATATTATACATGAGACTGGTAAGTATGAATAGACATCAATATGAAAGTGTTATGAACAAACGCACATCATCATCAGCATCATCATCATCATTGCCATCATCACACATCTTTCACATACATATGTCACGGGTGTGATGAAAATGGGAAATATTGAGCCTAGAGCGGGACTCGAACCCACATCTCTTTGCATTCCGGGCCAGTGTGCTAACCATTACACCACCTAGGCTCCCTGATATCAACACACTACCCACGCCTACCTGTCTATGTGGTTACTTGCCTGAGAGGTCAGTGCAGACCACTACACATATATACATTTATACATATAATATTGCATCTGTTTAACCAGGAGAACAGCCAGTGCACCAAGTGGTGGGTTTGATCATTTTGATTACACAGTACAGGCTGAGTGAGCGTGTTGGTATTATAGGGTCTTTGTATAAACATAGACACTAATAAAGTCTGGACTAGACTACTAAATGACTGAAATGTACAATCCTCCATGCATTGTTTATCCCATCATTACTAATAACCTACTTACTCAAACTACTTCATGTAGTCAAAACAGACCTGAGGTATTAACCTTTATAGCATAACCCTACAAGCTAACCACACTCTATCTTATGGCCCTGTCACACTATGACCTAACGACGTCAACGTAGGGATAACGTGAAAAACGTCTAACTTCTCGGCGTAGTATGCAAATTTGGGCACAAGTTGAATGTGGATGCAGCATAGTGGACGAGAGAGTAACGGCGGCAAAGCGTAGTGATAGCGTCATTCAAAGAGAGAGGACAACGTAATTATTTTCAGGGAACGTTATGTACATTATTCCATTGCCAGAACTACATTGCATTACGTTACCTTATGTTAGTTACGTCATGAAATGGTGGCAAAATGGTAAACCTACATTGAACGTATGTTCTCCTGACATTCTCCTGCCATTATCCTGACATTCCCATTACGCCGCATGTACGTTTCCACTGGGTTTAATGTGGGTCAACATAGTGGAACGTAGTTGAATGTAGTGAGCAGCGTTTGACTAACGTCTGTTTAACGTCATTGACATTCGCCAAACGTGTACAGAACATACGGCAAACGTAAACCCTTACATTTGAGTTACGTCGAAAGGTTTGAACAGGTTCAAAACTTTGATGCGTGCTGACGTCACACAACATAACGTGACGTAGCTCGACATCAGTCTAACGTCATTCTGATGTCATCATAACATAACCCAAAGTATGTCAATGTAATGACAAAACGTGATCATGTCAGCCTTACGTTTGCTCATTACGTCGTAGTGTGACAGGGGTATAAGAGAATAAACAAACCATTCTACTAACACTCCATCTCAAAACTCCAACGACATGATACTTTTGCAATTTACAGCATAGTAGGCATACAAACCTATGAAGGGAAACTATGCACCTAACCACTCCATAATGTAATGGTCTAATCAATGCACATCTAAGTGTGTATGAATACAACATATACCTGCTATTTTATATGTGAATTGTCAAACTATACCATATGTAAGTCTTTGAATGTTTAATCTGTTATTTCAGCTGATTTGAGCTAGCTGCTGATGACAATATCAGACTACATATATTGTAAATAACTGTATTGTCACATGGCTGGAAGACCAGTGCCACAGCGCTGACAAAAGACTTTATTCAATGAATAATCTATATTTACAACAACAAAAAACACAATAAAACCAGCATGCATTTATGTTATGACACCGTATGATTGGCTTCTGCTACACAAAGCTTGCTATTATATTTACATTACAATGATTATTGCAGAAGGAACTGCTGAAGGAAATAATGCCCGTGGCGGCCAGTTCCAGGGTTGGGATCATGGGTGACATTCTGGATATTGTTGTCAGTCGGCAGCCAATGCACATCACGTGCCAATAATACTGTACACAACAGATGAATGTGCTTCCGAATAGCTATGAGCTCTTCGGCCAACCATGGGCGCGAATTGGTGGTGGAATTGCTTTACGCATGATTGATTCTCTGCTCCGCACATGACCACGCTTAGAGTGTCAAGCCAGAATGACCAGGCCAAGGCCTGCCATCGACTGATGGAATGTGCATAATGTGTCCTTCAAGATATTAATATATTATTTAATTAAATAACCTATTCTTTATTAACATAAAGCTGCATAGTCCGATGAACATGAATTTTTCAAAACCAAAACAGTGATCAACACTTGATTCTACATATATAACTTAGATACGAGTGAACTTGTAAAATGAAGAGTTCAGGCGCAAAACCATGTAAATGACAATCTAAAATTATAGTTTGAATAAAAGATTTTTACATGAAAATAATGTTCATTCTCATTAATTCCACTTTTCATATGATCATATGGTTATGGAGCAATGAACACAAAGGTAAGAATATAACAAAATAAACTCTTTGAAGGTTTGATTCCAATGTTTATCTCCATTTTTGGATTGGCGTTTACGTGGTTTTGCGCCTGAATTCTTCAAATATTGTGCACCACATAGAATGGAATACAAACCCAAGTTAATAGAACATGTTATTGCCGAAGGCTATGCTGTCAGAGTTTCGGCATACTTGATTGATTGATTGATTGTTGGTTGCTTTACGCCATCTCGGCAGCATATGCCATATTCACGGCGAGAAATGTTAGTTTTTTATTCAGACCATTGCTTTTAAATGTAAATAAAACTCTATACGAAAAATGAACTTTACACTGTCTATGCACTGTCACGATTACCCATCCTGATATGACCTCAGATGTTGCCAGGAGTTGTGCCTTTGGTGTAACCTTCCAGAAATGGCTAGATGAGACAAATAAGTGTTCACACTTCCTGTCTACCATTCGCTATTTCGCTATTTATATTGAATTTCCGGGTTTCTATATTGAAGAACAAAAAGAGAAAATATTTCGGATTTCGGGGGGGTGCGGGGGGGGGGGGACTTAGCCCGCTCCCATCCCTGGTGTTCTCTGCCTTCAACATCTTCCAAAAATATATCTGCTACCTCAAATACAATTTCCGAGGTACGGATATAATGAGTATATATATGTGATGTATGGCGCATTATGCATTATGCAAGTATAAATGATCGGAGAGGAATAACTGTTTCGGGCTTCTTCCAGACTGACGCATTGGTAGAGTGCCCCCCCCCCACCTCCGTGGCGGAGATTTGTAGCTGGTGCCCCCCTGTGTCCGACGCTCAGGAGGCATATATATATGGATCACTCTCCGGAAAGATGGCCAGAAATATCACATCAAGAGTAAAAATCTAATATTAGAATTTTTAATATTTTGTTATTGCAAATGAAAGCTGGAAATCTCTTTACATGTATGTAAAACATAAATTGATGAGCTAAAAGTAAAGGTGTAGTCCCTGATTAAGCTATGTCATATGGCAGTCTAACATGTGTTACTCAGACGTTATGCATCTTTAGGACACTACAGAGTCTGCTTAATAACACTCAAAGTAGAATTAAATAAGTTCATACTGAGAAGCATATTCATCATGGTATAATATACAGAGATATGTCATGCTTCTATTGATACCAAAAAGTAATTCCCAGCCAGGCTTTATTCACTGAATAATTGGGGTAAAATATTTGTGTGGCATCCAGACACCACTGGTTACATCTGTGACAGAAATTTGTAATCTTATTTTTGAAGACATCAGATCATTCTTTTGAAAAGGTATGCATGCATACATGTTAATAAACACTTCCTTTTGATTTGGAAACTGGTTTATTTGATATATCAATGTTACAAGATGTTAATAAGGATCCATCCATGTCCCATATGTCATGTTACAAATGTCATGAATGTGCTTCTTTGGTACAAAAACACTTCACAACTAAAAAGACCAAAGTTGCACACAGGTTATTTTATTCCCCTTATTTCTTACATCAAATCTGAACATGAATATGAAAGGTATAAGGAACAAAATAAGTAGGACGTGTTTTTATTGATGTTTTAAATCCCATCCAATGCTGACCAGTTTTCAGGAGAGTGACCCATATATACATCGACGCACTAAAAGGGCCATTTTACAGCTGCCTACCAGCTTGACCTATGCGAACTCAGTGTTAGTGCTTATAAATTAACGCTGACATTCCAGCAATTGGACCAGGAATTGGACGCGCGCATATAACTGGTCCCCGAGGTGTATTTTAGTGTGGATAGAACAGCAGTTCTGGTGCATCGACATAAATCACTCTGGTGCCCTTTGTTGTGAAGTTTCAGCCACCCACGCCATTGTGCTGCCGGGCTACTAAATCCATCAGGTCGATCCAATTAAGCTTACCTATATAGCTGTGAGAGCAGGGTCAATATTGAGTAGGATTAGTTACAAAGTTGGAGACCAGACAGGGTAGCCAAATGAGTAGAGCATCCGCCTCCTGCTTTGGGAGATCGGGAGATCAGAACCCATGAGTGTGTGGGTTTGAATTCTGTACCAGTCAAATCAATGACTTAACAATTTCTACTTGTTGCGTCCTAGCCTGCTGCTTGGCATTATTAGGATAGGGCAAGCACTGTTTGGCTCAGTGTCAGGATAATGTAACTGAGTGGGATATGAGGTCATGGTGCTGCTGGCCCAGTCTCCCAGTGGGGCAGCACTATAAATTTTGCCATGAGTGAGGTCTATCACAAGTGGGTACTCGTCCTGATATGACCCTAGATATTGTTAGGTCGTAAAACAACAACAAACAAAGTTGGAATACACCAGTGACCTTCCGATTAGGAGTCCGACCTGGAAAAAAGTCAGACACTCTAACCACTCCGCCACAGAGAACATCACAAAGAATACACAGAATATATATGCATGTATATCTTATACCCCTGTCACACTACGACGTAACGAGCCAACGTGAGCCTAACGTGATGATTTTTCGTCATTACGTTGCCGTACGTTGGGTCACGTTATGATGACGTCATAATGACGTTAGAGTGACGTCGAGCTACGTCATGTTACGTCGTGTTACGTCGGCGCGCGTCGAGGTTTTGAACCTGTTCAAAACTTTCGACGTATCTCAACGTGAAGCCGTTACGTTGGGATGACGTGACAATGACGTTAGGTTGACGTTCCGCGATCGTTATAGCAGCATAAATGACGTTAGAGTCACGTTATGTCACATCAGACCGACGGCCCGGGTGGGAGCAACGTGTGGGCAGCCTTTTGCACGTTACGGTCACGTTACGGTCACGTTACGGTCACGTTACGGTCACATTACGGTCACGGTTACGGTCACGTTACGGTCACATTACGGTCACGTTACGGTCACGTTACGGTCACGTTACGGTCACGTTACGGTCACGTTACGGTCACGTTACGGTCACGTCACACCCGTTACGGCGACGTTACGCTCACGTTACACTAACGCCCGGTCACGTCGCCAATTACCCCTCCCCTCTAACGTTGTCACGTTACAGCTAACGTCACGACGTACACCCACGTTACTTTCACGTTACGCTCACGTCAACTACGCTGCATTCACGTCCACAATTTGCATATTACGCCGATAACTTCGACGTGATATCATTATTTTCACGTTGTGGTTACGCTGACGTAGTCACGTCGTAGTGTGACAGGGCCATTATATACATATAAGTGAAGAGTTCAGGTGCAAAGCCACGTAAATGCCAATCTAAAAATATAGTTTAAATAAAAGGTTTTACCTGAAAATAATTGTAATTCTCATTAATTACACTTTTCATATGATCATATGGTTATGGAGCACTGAAAAACAAAAATATAAAACTATAAAATAAACTCTTTGAAGATTTTGATTCCAATGTTTATCTCCATTTTTGGATTGGCGTTTACGTTATCTTGCACCTGAACTCTTCATATCTTCCTCTGTGTTGCCTTTCACTTGCGATGATGTCAACAACTCATCAATTGTTGTGAACTTGTCGATGACCAATGAGTCCAATTTGGGCTTGGAATATGCAGTGGCACATTCGACATGTGGAGGTTGCTGCAGGGAGAGCTTCTGGAAGGTGAAGGAGACAATATTTCCTCTGTTGACCATTTTGTTTAGATTGACATATGCGCAGAGTTTCGAGCTATGCAAAATAAAATATAAATATATATATATATACATACATGTGTAGTAAAACCTCTCTACCCGACCTCCTCCATATATCGACCACTCCCCTTATATCGATCACTTTATTTGGGTCTCAAACGATCACCGGTGTAACGATTTCAACTTCCCCCCTTCCCAAGTTCCCCCCCGGGAATCTGAAAACGTTTTTAACTTCCCTCCGGGGAAATTAAAAACGTTTTCAGATTCCTGGGGGGGAACTTAAAAACAGTTTTCAGATTCCTCCCCCTATTTTCAAATTCCCCCCTCCGGGAATTTAAAATTGTTTAAAAAACTTTTAAAAACGTTTTAAATTTCAGACCTATAATATTTTTTTCTTAACCATCTTGGAGACTTTTTGTGTCATTTGTGGTTAAATATGTTTTATTGTACTAGTAATAATTTCCATTATGCTATTCTCTGTATATTATAATATTTGTCATGAAAAATAACAAAAAATAACAAAAAATAAAGAAAATCCCCAAAAATGGGGGGGGAGGGAAAGTTAAAACGAGGGAGGGAATTTGAAAACGTTTTCAAATTCCCCTGGGAGGAATTTGAAAACGTTTTCAAGTTCCCGGGGGGGGGGGAACTTGAATATGGGGGGAATTTGAAATCTTTACACCGGCACAATACCATTTTAATGATAAAAAAAACTCCCCAAACCGACCACCTCCGTAAGTGAACCATTTAAAGTCGGTACCATGGTCGGTCGATTTAGCGAGGTTTAATGTGTGTAGATATACATATATAATGGATTGCTAGTGTCCATTAGGACCCTGTCGACATCGTGTACTCTAATAGGGTCACAGCTTTCAGTAAAAGTGGCAATTAATCTGACATACTAATTGGACAGAGGCGCCCTTCCCGCGCCTCTTTTTGGCCCATTGCATCTGCCTTACTGCCACGCCGGGTGTATTTTAGTTATATGTGAACTAAGGCTAAAGTGGATCCGAATGGCGTGCTTGGAATACATGTCCATTGGCTCCTGCCGCTATACTAATGCTTGGGCTGGATTTTAACACAGCAGGGGGGTTCCCAGGGGGCCACGTGACCTTATTAACCCGACGCATGATTGCCACTCACGTGATCCTTCCGAACATGACGGGTAACAATCTTCATGCCTGGTAACGCATTGAGTGCGCTCTTCTCCTTATTAACATAATTACACCTGCCCATAATTAGCTTAAACAGTTGCGGGTATGTGGTACGGGGGATGAGAGCCAGGCATACGTAAACAATCTTGTCAGCCCTGCCTGGTGGATGTATATTACAAAAGTAAAGCTTGTCTTATTTAATGACGCCTCTAGCCCACATCATCAGCTATTTGACGTCAAACATATCGTCATTCTGACATATTTATTTGGAGGAGAGCCGCTGTTGCCACATAGGTTAATCTTTCCGATATGTCCTTTCCTACAGACATCAACTCCCACAGCCTTTGTTGAACTAGATATGGACCATTGGTTTTAACAGAAAATACCCCAAACTGCAAATAGGTCCACTGGGCAGGATCGAGAGGATGACGGGCACAGCTGGACATCCGACCCTCTGAGCTAGGACCAGCTCCTGATCTATATAACAATATGCAATCTGGTTCATTTCTCACGAGGACAATGTAGTACAATGGCTGTGGATCAGCAAACTAGAGGTTATAATACCCGGTTAGTCTTACGTCTGCTAACCAAGAGGGACTGAGTCGAGGGAAAGTGTCAGTATATATTTATGTGTTGCACACACACACATATATACATACAACCGCAATATATAGCCATGGGAACTGTATTTATATATATATATATGGATGTATATATGATATATAGTTTACACCTGATGCTTAACCAAATTAGCTTGTTTTATTTAACGACGCCTCTAGAGCATATCGATTTTTGTATCACCTGCTATGGGATGTCAAATATATGGTCATTCTGTCATATTTCGGTGGAGGAAACCCAATGCTGCCATATAGGATAATCTTTCCAATATGAAGCAAGGGGTCTTTTATATGCACTTTCTCACAGACAGGACAGCACATTCCACAGCCTTTGATGAACCAGTTGTGGAACACTGGTTCGAACAGCAAATAGTCCAAACTGCAAATGGGTCCACTGAGCAGGATCAAGTGGGCATGCTACAGCCTGAGCTACATCCCACTCCACACCTGACGCTTCATCCTCTATCGCATCCTGATAGGATCATGGCTGTTGCCAGGAGATAAACTCCAAAAAGGAATCAATCATGTTATTTTTGTCCAAGATATATATATATACATATATATATATACAGATGTATGTATATGTGCATACATGTATAGATTTATGTATAGATAGATGGTAGTAGTCTGTACATGAACTCAACTGTCATGCAGTGGCGGCAGACAATACACCGCACACCTATGCAGTTACATTGAACTGTGCTAGGTTACAGCACGCTAGCCACCGGGCAGGGCCTCGACTGGGCTACCCTCTACTGTGTGTGGCTAGCACACACCCCCCTACCCACCTATAGAGGTGATTTGGGACCTAGCGAGTTAGTGGGCGGGTCACTTGACTGTTGGCACCATGGACAGCGGATATGTTTTGTAATAAATCAGTGGAACCATACTGTCACTAAATCTTGGCGTTCTTCCGTGAGTTCATGACAGAGTGAAAGACCGTGGAACGGTGAACATTGTGGACTACCACATATGTATATATGTATATGTATGTATATGTATATAGATATATGTATATATATGCATACCTATATGTATATATGTATATATATGTGTATATATACATTACAACCCCGTTAAACCAAGCTCGGTTAAAGCAAACGATCGGTTAATCCAAACCTTTTTTAGCGGCCCAGCAAAATGCTACCATTTATCATATAACAAAATTGGTGAACCAAAGTCAGTTAATCCAAAGTATTGGTTAATCCCAACAAAATTGCCGGGACCCATGTCACTTCCGGTATGGTCAAACCAAATTTGCATGTGGTTATACGGTCATCTGAGGCTTTTTTATATGATAAATGGTAGTATTTTGCAGCGCCGGCGAAACAAGTTTGGATTCACCGATCGTTTGGGTTAACCAAGCTTTGTTTAACGGGGTTATACTGTATAGACATAAAACAACAATAATCAAAGTGTCCACATACAGTGTATATTACATTCATAATGCACCCATATTTTTGCCAAAGTCAAGTCAAAGTTGAAGCCAAAGCTTAACCCAATGATCGTTTAATCCAAACAAATTTATATAGTCCCTTCAAGTTTGGTTTAACGGGGCTATACTGTATATGGAGGGGAAAGACGTATCGATTGATAGGGCATCAACCGATGATTGATATAGAGAATATAGACACACAAAAACAAAAAAAAACTGAGAATGTGTGGCATTCTGTTAACCAACACCGCCCCGGCCGGAGCTGATGGCCCGCTTCCGGATTGACTGAACATTGCCAACGCATCAACCTCTCACCTCCCGACATTCCATTTGTGGGTCGAGCCTGTGGCGGGAATTCCATCCCTCTCGCCACCTGCCGGTCGTGACAATGGCGTGAGTAAGTGCATTATGCGCAGCGTGAGCTTCGTGAAATACCTCTCCCCTCTCCGCTTACCCCCTTCCACCCTGCCTACCCCCCCCCCCCATCCTCCCCTCCCCCTCCCTTCCTCCTCCCTTACTCCACCCTCACTCCGCCCTTCCTCCTCCATTCCTCCCCCTCCCCTTCCTTCCTCCCCTCCTCCTCCCCTCTTCCTCCCTTCCTCACCGACTCCTACCCTCTTCCTACTTCCTCACCACCTCTTTCCCATCCCTCCCTTCCCCTCACCTCCACTTCTTCACTTCCACCTCCACCTGCATGCCTCCCTTGTCACCGTAGGTGTTCACATCCTGGCGCTGCGACACTTTGCGCATGGGCGCTCAGTCAGCCCATGCTCCATCGTGGCAGTCGGCACCTATGTCAATTTTCCCTTCCCTCCCCCTCTGCCCCCCACCCCCATTTCCCCCAAAGCACACTCATATACACAAACACGATGCAATCCATAGCCAGGATTGAAAACTACATGGTTGTTGGCATATGTTATACTTATAAGTTGTAGTGCATCGGATTACCCGGCAGGCTGTTTTCAAATGGCACCCTATTCACCCTAGGCTTCACACTTTTTTTATGTAGAGATGCAAACTATTATTTACGGTAACACATAGCTAAGTGTATTGTGTTTTTATCATGTATGTTCTGGTGTATATAATTATTTAACCAGATGGGATGACCAAATGAGTTAACCGCCCGTCTCCGTTTTGCTAGATCATGGGATTCAAAAGCATGGGTTCGAATCCTGGTCAAGTCAAACTAATCACTTACAAATTGATACTTTTCGCTTCTTAGCCAGACACTCTGCATCATTAGGACAGGGCAAGGACTAGTTTGTGCAGTGTGAGGATAATGTCCCTGAGTGGGATATCAGGTCATCTTGCTGGCAACCTGGTAACCCATCCAAGTGGGGCAGCACTTGCCATGAATACACACTGTTACAAGTCAGTAGGTAGCCATTCTGATATTACCCTAAATGTTGCCAGGAAGGAAAACTTCAACAACCAACCAACCCTTTGCCGGCTGAAAGGTAACTAGTCATGTTGGAGTCAATGGAGTGTTCTGCTATTAGCGTATGGCCTTAATGCGACAAAGAAGTTACAGAATGGGCATCACTCTCCAAGGCGGGGCAATAACCGGTAACATCAAAGATGCGCAAATGTCTATTAGCGCTCACATCACGAGTCACCTCATCACACGCCGAATGATTTCGCACTGAAAGAAACCAGTTGAAACCACTGACTCATGTTGAGTTAATTCGATTAGTTTCCACTGAGAGTTGTTACGGTTCATTCAACGCAATTAACGCTGCGCAGCTCGCCAAACATGCCTCTTGAGATTGATAAGTGTCTTATCGAAGAAAGTAGGACAATGGGTCACCAGCGTGTGCGCATTGTTTAACTGGCGTGCGTAATTACGAGGGTGTGATTATTGATAACTATGTCAGTATAATATTAATAGTACTAGTCACAGGTGTGTGGGCATTGCTGTACTGGTGTGCGTAATTATGAGGGTAGGATTATTGATAACTATGTCAGTATAATATTAATAGTACTAGTCACAGGTGTGTGGGCATTGCTGTACTGGCGTGCATAATTACGAGGGTGGGATTATTGATAACTATGTCAGTATAATATTAATATTACTAGTGACAGCTCTGAGGGCATTGTTGTACTGGCATGCATAATTACAAGAGTGGGATTATTGATAACTGTGTCAGTATAATATCAATAGTGCTAGTTGCAGGTGTGTGCGTGTTCCTGTACTGGGCTGTGTAATTACTAAGGAAGGATTATTGCTAACTATATCAGTATACTATAAATAGTACTAATCGCAAGTGGGTGAGTGCTGTTTTAGTGGGGTGTGTAATTTCAATGGTGGGATTATTGATAACTGCGTTAGTATAATATTAATATTACTAGTTGCAGGTGTATCGTTGTTGTTGCACTGGCGTGCATACCTACAAGGGTGTGATTATTGATAACTAAGTCAGTATAATATAAATAGTACTAGTTGCAGATGTGAGGGTAATGTTGTACTGGGGTGCATTATTACGAGGGTGGCATTATTGATAACTATGTCAGTTTAATATTAATATTTCTAGTTTCAGGTGTGGGCATTGTTGCACTGGGGTGTGTAATTACAAAGGTGGGATTATTGATAACTATGTGAGTATAATATTAATATTACTAGTTTCAGGTGTGTGGGCGTTGTTGTACTGGGGTCCATTAATTAACAGGGTGGGATTATTGATAACTCCATCAGTATAATATTAATATTACTAGTTGCCGGTGTGTAGGCGTTGTTGCACATGGGTGTGTAATTAGAAAAGTGGGGTTATTGATAACTATGTCAGTATAATATTAATAGTACTAGTTTCAGATGTGAGGGCAATTTTGTACTGACGGGCGTAATTACGAGGGTGGGATTATTGATAACAATATCAGTATAATATTAATAGTAATCATCACCGGGTTGTATGTATTGTTTATCCAGGGTACAGAGGTACAGAATAGGCTTTCCTACTAGGATTCCATTATACTCTTACTAGTAATGGTCAGCGGCGGTGGGGCTTCTTTATGTGGGTGCATACATCCAAGAAGCAGACAAATGATAACGCTGTCAGTATAATATTACTAGTAACAATCACCAGTTTGATTTAGATTTGTGTCTTAGGTACATAATTGCAAGGATGGTATAATTGATAACTGTGTCAGTATAATATTAATACCAATGCTCAGAGGTATGGGTCTGCACTGTCAACAGTTGGTACCCGCCCTGACATGAGCTTAGATGTTGCCAGGACATATAACTCCAACAAGCACCCAATCCAAGCTCCCATATATGTGGCGCCGTCCCTAGAGAGGCGACCTCTGGTGGATCACAGTGGACACTGCCATCGAGCGGCCATAACTGCCTCCCCCCCCTCTCTTTGGCCGTCCTATGAGGCCTCCCCCGCCCTCATTGGCCGTCCTATGAGGCAACCCCCGGTGCGGCTAGGTATGATATCCGGTCAGTGTATAACCTTTGACTCCGGTCTCCCAGCCGCAGCCAGACAGCGGATGGCACTCGGAACGATCGGGTACAGTGAGAGAGGGAGTGTTGGCGGAGGGGGGCGGGAGGGTGGCGCGCATAGATGGATAGGGAGTGGGGAGGTGGAGAGGGTGGGGTGGGGGAGGTGGAGAGGGACCGGGGAGGTGGAGAGGGAGGGGGGAGAAGAGGGAGGGGGAGGTGGAAAAAGAGGGGGAGGTGGACAGGGAGGTGGAGGTGGAGAGGTACCGGGGAGGTGGCGAGTGAGGGGGGAACTGGATATGGAGAGGGGCACTGCAAAGGGATGGGGAGTTGGAGAGAGAGGGAGAGGTGGAGAGGGAGGGGGGAGGTGGAGAGGGAGGGGGAGGTGGCGAACGAGGGGAGGTGGAGAGGAGGGGGAGGTGGCGAGGGTGGAGGGTGGAGTAGGCAGTATCCACCAGCTGATCCGATATAGGCTTACAGCGCTGATCAATATGGTCTCAATACAAACAGGGAGGAAGATGCAGGTTGATCCATACCCGCTCCGTCTCCCGCTAGGGGAGCTGGATATGCGGGAACAGAGTCAGCAGGGGAATCCTTCGGTTGCCGATATTGTATCCTTCCTTCGCTCATTCTATTTTAAACCAAATTTGACATGAATTTGCCATGATCTCCTTGAACCACTGGTCCATAACTGGTTCATCAAATGGTCTAGTAAGTAATGTCCTGGTTGTGCGAAAGTGCATATAAAAGATCCCTTGCTGCTTATCAGAAAGAGTAGCGCATGTGGCGGCAGAAGGTTTCTTCCACAAAGAAATATGTCAGAATGACGATATGGTTAACATTCAATAGCTGATGGTAAGAAATCAATGGGGCCTAGAGGCATCGTTAAATAAAACAAACTTTGATTTGTATGTCCTTGAATTGCATAAATCTGCATAGTATAATGGATCTGAGTTTCTGACATATTTTTCAGATAAATATTATAAACTGATTATCATAATCAACTTTACTTTTTTAGTCTCAAGTTTATTTTATATTAACAGGTTATCTTTTGGAGAGAGTGCACTAAGTGTGATTTATTCAGGTTGCATATTGTAATAGATAACTGGACTATTGCTGCAGACAAGACTGTCTAACCGAACCAATTCCTGCCCTCCTAAGAATTCTACAAAAATTAAGACGTGTTCAGTAAATTAAACATTCGACACGAATGGAATGGAGAGCATTTCTATGATCAGCAAAAATCTCCAATCAAAAAGTCTACTATGAGAGATTAATGTTAACCTGCACATCAAAATGCTGGCTAGGTTATATTTCATTGGGAGTTTCTATTGGATTGACTTGGGAACCCTTTTATGCAGTAATATTTTATATTAATGCGCTCTTGTCTCTGGGTCGAGGATACTATGAAGAGAAACCTGAAGCTGAGAGACATTAAGACCGACTCATGGACATCACTCTCACAGCAGAAAGCTTAATGGAGAGCGGTGGTTTGGTAATGAAAGCAGTCTTTGTCGCTTTTCGATCAAGAGCATGATGATGCATGATGATGATTTAATAAATGAGCCAGTTACTGAGGTGTATATATGTAAGATTAACATTATACTAATAGGAATGTTTCTTTCATCGGACTATCCAACTTTATACCTTTAAGCCTAATGGCCCTGTCACACTACGACGTGACTACGTCAGCGTAGGCAGAACGTGAAAATAATTATATTACGTCGACGTTATGGGCGTAATATGCAAATTGTGGACGTGAGCGTAACGTGAAAGTAACGTCGGTGTACGTCGTGACCTTAGCTGTAACGTGACAACGTTAGGGGGGAGGGGTAATTGGCGACGTGACCGGGCGTTAGTGTAACGTGAGCGTAACGTCGCCGTAACGGGTGCGACGTGGACGTAACGTGACCGTAACGCCACCGTAACGTGACCGTAACGTGACCGTAACGTGACCGTAACGTGACCGTAACGTGACCGTAACGTGACCGTAACCGTGACCGTAACAGTGACCGTAACGTGACCGTAACGTGACCGTAACGTGACCGTAACGTGACCTTAACGTGCAAAACGCTGCCCACACATTGCTCCCACCCGGGCCGTCGGTCTGATGTGACATAACGTGACTCTAACGTCATTTACGCTGCTATAACGATCGCGGAACGTCTACCTAACGTCATTGTCACATCATCCCGACGTAACGGCTTCACGTTGAGATACGTCGAAAGTTTTGAACAGGTTCAAAACCTCGACGCGCGCCGACGTAACACGACGTAACATGACGTAGCTCGACGTCACTCTAACGTCATTATGACGTCATCATAACGTAACCCAACGTACGGCAACGTAATGACGAAACATCGTCACGTTAGGCTCACGTTGTCTCGTTACGTCGTAGTGTGACAGGGGTATAAGAAGAATAATTGCAGGAATGCTAGTTTGCATCGTGCGTGGTTTGATTGTGGGGGTGTTCCGTTTTAGCAACATAGTGTGTCATATCAGGACGGTCTTGCATTCTTCATTGCTCTATGCTATGGTAATGGTTGTAGTGTCAAGTAGCTTCGCTATATCTATCATTAACCAGATATCATTTATATCAGCTCAGTATCATTTCTCGTGAATCCACCATGCTTTGAGCGAAAATAATAAACGTTCATTATGTTCATTAGAATTTGCTTGCAATTGCTTGAGTAATATCTAGTATGTCGCTGTTGATCCCTGGCTGGAAGGGAGAGGGTGTGTTGGTGGCGGGGGGGGGGGCATGGGGGGCTGAGAGAGTACGCCTGATAGGACATGATTTACGGCGGGATTATGCCATAGCATCATCATGTGGGTTACATATGTAAGCGAACAACCCTGTAATGTCAACAGATAAGCACCTCGTCTCTCCCCTGCTGGATACATGGAGGAATGGATGTGTAGGGTTAGGGGTGTGGGTTGTAGCCTTTCAAGGGCTGGAGATATCTGGGCACAATATGGGTGGTAGGGGTTCGGGATGGGGATGGGGTTGTGGAACAACAGGGCATGATATATCTGGAGGCGTATTTGCACGGTAGGAGCGGATTGGTTGGTTGTTGGTGGTTTTGTGTCCTGGCAACAGCTAAGGTAATATCAGGATGGGTACTGACTTGTGACAGTGCACACTCATGGTCACTTTCTAGTGCTGTCCCACTGGGAAATCAGGCCATCAGTAACATGAACGGATTTCCGAATCAGTCACATTATCCTGACACTGAGCGAACCAGTCCTTGCTCTTCTATTAATGCCCAGCGCCAAGCTAGGAAATGACAATTATCAATGTTACAAGTCATTGGTTTAACTAGTATCCCACTCAGTCACATTATCACATTATGGTGTCTCTGTGGCGGAGTGGTTAGAGTGTCTGACTTTTTTCTAGGTCAGACTCCTAATCTGATGGTCGGTGGTTCGATTCCCTGTGGCTCCACCTCTGCCAATTTGGATTTCCACTGTTGTGTATAACTTACAGTGTCAGCAAAGGCCAGTTGCTCTCATACCATGTCTATGTGGTCTGGGAGGTTAAAAATCCCTTGTGTCGGTAAACGTGTAGGACTGGGCTTTCTATCGAGAAACTGTCTAATGGTGAAAACAAGTCTATTCAGACTTATCCATTATATTCAGTATAAATCTTCAAGAAACAATAAATAAAATGCGGACACTGAGCTAACCAGTCCTCGCTCTATCCAATTAATGCGAAGCGAAGAAGCAACAAGTATAAATGTTGTATGTCATTGGTTTGACTAGACCGAGAATTGAACTCACGATCTCCCGCAGGGGAGACCTGTGCTTTACCGATTCTGACACCATGCCGGGTAGGGAGGACCTGATGCGGATGGCCGAAGGAGGAGGAGGAGGAGGGAAGGGGGAAAGGGGTGTGAGGGGAGTGGAGGGGAGGGGTGATAAGGCAGACTGAAGGGACCATCCCGCATGGCTTTATGGGAGATTATTTCCAGTGGCGTCTGACCATGTCACTTAATAAAGCATGCCGCCGTGGCATGGAACCGGGCAGCTTAATCTGTGTGGTGAGTCGGTTCGTGCTCGATTGAATCGGTCCGCTACGATGGTCGCTCCCATATTGATCACACCGTCTTGACGCATAGTTTTATTTCTGTTGCGGACCATCCATTTCACTGTGAGCACTGCCGGTGTATACTGACAACGCATCACATTTCGGTCAGATGTTCTCAGCGACATCCGGTTTGAGATGATGTCTTTGGAAATGATGGTGTGTTGGATTCGTTCCGATTCCATCCGAACCTTAATAATAAATGTTTGAAGTGAACTGTTTTTTTACAAAGAATTAATTTCCCATGTTTAACTTGAAAAAGTGGCAGATCGGGAGTCTTTTCCTGGTTCACTCAAACCAATGACTTACAATTGATACTTTTGTCGCTTCCTAGTTTGGTTTGGGCAAGGACTGGGTATCTTACTGTCAGGATAATGTGACTGAGAGGGATATCAGGTCCTGGTACTGGTGGCCTAGTGTCAGTGTGGGGCAGTATTATAACGTTGCCATGAGTGTCCACTGTCACAAGTCAGTACCCCTCCTGATACGACCTCAGCTGCTCCTACGATGTAAAATAACAACAACCTGCCTATGCCGTGACAATAAACCACCATCACAACACGACAGAGGTATGATGCTACACAACTACACCAATCCAGTGACATACTGGTACAGTGCGACACCAACGGGACGCTCGCCAACTGCACTAAGCAACTGTACTTTATAAATATGTCAGTGTCTCTTGATATTGTCGTAGGGGGTGATGAAAATGGGAAATATTGCGCCTAGGTCGGGACTCGAGCCCACATATCTTTGCATTCCGGACCACTGATCCAACCATTACACCACCTAGGCTCCCTGATATCACCACAGTACCCACGTATACCTGTCTCTGCGGCTCTTTGCATGAGAGGTCAGTGCAGACTATGACACTCAAGCCCCTGGAATTGCAAGTATCTTAATTCTTACAATTACATGTATACAGGCAATGCACTTACATAGACATACACACGGTAGGTTCAACATATATACAGCGCATAGCTTGTACAGCATACTGCTCAAGGCACCAGTGTCGTGGGGGGGGGGGGTGATGAAATTGGGAAATATTGTGCCTAGGGCGGAACTGGAACCCACACCTCTTTGCGTGCCGGGCCATTGTGCTAACCATTACACCACCTAGGTTCCCTTATATCACCACAGTACCCACGCATACCTGTCTCTGCGGCTCTTTGTCTGAGAGGTCAGTGCAGACTACTACACTATCCAACATGTGCATCTTCTTCTATTCCGCTATTTTCGAATAATGAGCACTAGCCATTTCTGTTGCAGCATCCCACCAAAGTGCTCTGACGGCAGCTAAGTGACAGCGCGTGACATCAGTAGCTGGCTAGGTTCATATGCTGGACAGCAGCTCCATGACAGCAACTATGTGACAGCACATGTTTGACAGCAGCTACGTGATCTGATGGCCAATGCGTGACTGTGACACCCACATATTTCATTTAGATTCTATGATGTTATGTTGGAGCTCTGTGAGGGGTCGACAGGGTAAAAATAAAAGCATTGGCATTGTCATTGTCAATCATTGTCATTGTCATAGTCATGACTGCAGCTGCCTGGCAGTGACTGGTTGCATTGTGCGCGTGTTACGACCCGTGGTCAACAACTTCAACCTCTTTTTGTCACGAAGATTGAAGCACATCTTTGTGCACTTACAGTGAGATCGAAGAGGAATCGCTCTGTGTTTCTTAGATATTAATGACATCCCAGCGTGGTCTTTGTAGTGTACGGCTCCGTCGTTCAGCGTCGAGGCCAGGCAAGCTGTTCATAGTTCATTGTTGGAGTTTTAAGTCCTGGCTATAACTAAGGTCATATCAGGATGGGTACTGACCTGTGACAGTGCACACTTATAGCGGTGCTGCCCCCACTGGGAAATCATGCCTATAGGCACCATCACCTGATATCCCACTCAGTCACATTATCCTGACACTGAACTAACCAGTCATTGCTCTATCCTATTAATGGCGAGTGTCAGGCTGGGAAGTCACAAGTAACAATTTTATAAGTCATTGGTTTGACTAGACCACGAGCCAAACTCCCGATCTCCAGCACACAAGGTCCGGGGTTGTACCGATTCGCCCACCATGCCCGGGGATTTACAAAGTACAGAGAGCTCAAAGTCCCCAATGTGTGATGTAGCTTCATATAACTTACCTAATGATTTCTCCGTGAGGCAGCACTATAACGCAGCCAGGTGTCTGCGCTGTCACAGTCAGTGCAAACAGAACCTTCATAGCATAATCCCAGAACACACACACAGTCCCCTTCCTAACGGCTCCCCCAAAAAAGTAGGTTTAGCAAAACCAGCGTTCTACATGGGCAATGGATAGGAGTTGTCGTGATCTGCCAAAGTGTCCCAGAAAAAAGTCAATAAACTAGATCACGGTTCGGACTGCGCATGCGCTGAAAACGGCGCTGGGAGCAAAGCAAAGGCTACGGCCATTGAGTTTGCCTATACGTGCAGTGAAAAACGTCAATTTTATTCAAAATTAATAGAAATCCAAAACCCTAACCATATCAATTTAATATAATCTTTTTGATAAACATGTTTTCTATATGCGTTCCAAGCGGGTTGTCTCTAGGTGGTGTGGTTTTATCAATATTTTACTTTTTCTGTATGGAGATTGCTCACTGCCAATGACAATGCATTGAGCACTCTGGCTATGGCTCTAACACAAGTCTGAGTGCCTAGATCTTTCTAAATCTAAATGCACATGGCATAAGATGTGCTGATTATATTGATGTAAATGCAATGCTGGATAAAAGATTAATATCTTAATTTATTATATATATATTTCTTAGTTGGTATTCTATGTTTCAAAAACGAGCTGAGATGAGCTGAAACTAGCACATTTCATAGCTGCACCCAGTGTATTAGCATGTGCCATGTGCTTTTGGGGGGTTTGTTTTGCTCTGATGCATCCCACAATGCACCGCGCCGCTGGAACCATGATGTAGTCTATAGACGAACAAGCACACGCTTTCGTCGTGCATGTGGTTTACCTAAATCCAATAAAGGCTTAAGGTTGGATAATCCGATGGTTGTGAGTTTCTGCCATTTTCTGAGATAAGTACATTAGATCGTTCGTTGTAATCTAGGTTACTTTAATTTGAAGTAAATATTATTTTAAATGGCTAATATTTGAGATATTTCAACTGCAGACATGGGAACATTAGTTTTGGCAAGCACACCAAAACTAAGCTATCCGCTTCAGTAGTAACATGTTGTATTACATTCACTTAGTATCGTCTATTATGGGTCAAGTTTTTACTAAGTGCATCAGTATCGAAGTTAGATATGTCAAAATCAAATCTAGATTTTGGGTTTGAAAATGTGATACTTTCATCGGATTATGCAGCTTTTAACATCAGTATAATAAAATATTACGTGGGGGCCTTTCTGAACATTTTGTTAGATTCTTCTCAAAGTCATGTTGATACAGGTACATCGCTCTGACAAGCGCAATGCATGCATCATGTTTAATGATTGGGATGCCCAGTCAGCAATAGTGACTACGGGAGCACTATCTCTGGACACCGGAACAGAGTTACTAAGCAACCCTATAGAATAAGTGGTGGAAGGCTGGCTAAAGGACCTGTCACACTTTACCGGATTGAGAAAACGGACAGAAGCGGACAAAAATATTCTAATCCGGTGTGATTCGGACTTGAAATGTATCGATTATGTAACGGATGGTAATGGACGGGTAAGAGATGGCAACGGACAGGTAACAGACAGTAACAGATGGTAATGGTTGATAACGTATCTAATGATCAACGGACAATTCAGTATACAGAAAGAACTATGACGAAAGGCAACGGACATGTAATGGATATGTAATGGATGGTAATGGATGGGAAGGGACGGCGAATGGATGGTAACCGATAATAACCACATATGTCAGTCTGGCACAATCCATTACAAGTTGTGTGCATGCTCAATACTTGTACCGGAATGCGCCGGATATCAACACATATCAACGGATATCAATAGATATCAATGGATATTAACAGATATGCAATGGACACAAACCGGACTTTGCCGGATATCAACAGACTTTGTTCCGTTTCAATCCATGCCCTCAATCCGGTAAAGTGTGACAGCGTCTTTATGCACATATCCACATGATTTCCCCTCCCCATTCACCGGCTGAATATATTGTTGGTTTCTTGTTGGAGTTTTATGTCCTGGCAACATGGAAGGTCATATCAGGATGTGTACCGACTCGTAACAGTGCAAACTCATGGGGACTTCTATAATTCTATAATGCTGCCCCACTGCCAGACCAAGGCCCCAGCATCATGAATTGTCATCCAACTCAGTCACATTATCCTGACACTGAGCCAACCAGTCATGTTCCTATCATAATAATGATGAGGACCTGGCTAGGAAGTGACATATACAAATGTTTAAGTCACTGGTTTGACTCGACCACGGATCGAAGATCTGGGTTCGAATCCCACGATCTACCAAAATGGGAGACGGACGCTTAATTCATTCAGTCATCCCGAGTGGTGTAAATATATTGTTAGGATAGTGATAAGCCCCTTATCTTGTGTAATAATGTATGTAGTGTATTCCCTCCCCCCACCTAAATGATAGGTGGGACTTCACCAAGGCACCTATGGAGGAATAATAATAAGTATACATTCCACTAGCATTTATACTCATATAATGTTTATATATCATATACACACACCATCGCGTGTTACTTTGGAAGTGATGAATTTACGAAAGCACATAGATTAATATACTTTAATAAGTTACTCAAGAGTACACAAAGATTGCCTGTTTGTGTTATTGCATTCTCTTCAAGTTCTTCAAATGTACACCTTTATATAAAAAACAGGCCGATGGAACCAGTGGCTAACCCAGATTGTTCATAGTTGAATCCTATGGAAATAGCCTTTACCTCGGATTTAGGCAGGGTTGTCATTCAGCTCTTCTCTGGGTGGGGAGGCTGAATATTGTATCTAAATCGGCGCATGCTCACCGCGTTCGGAGCGGGCTAATTGCGACGCGATCTGCGGCTGATGCCAATTTGCAATAGACTGGTGGTAAGGCAGGTCTGCCTGTCGCTGCCTGCCTATTCCAGCGCGAGCAAAATCCCTCAAATTATCGCCCATCGGTAAAATGCAGCGCGTCGCTCCCCCTCCCCCCTCTTGTCCCTCCCCCCGCCCCTCCCCATCCTCCCTAGTGTCTCTCCCCCCGCCCCTCCCCTCACTCTCCCCTTCCCCATCCCCTGCCCACCCCCTCGCTACCCCTCCTGTCCCTCCCACTCCCCGTTCTCCCCCCTACCCCCTTCCCCGCTCCCCGCTCCCCCCTCCCACTCCTCCCGCTACCTCTCCTCCCCCTCCCACTCATCACACACAACACACACGCAACACGGACACCGCGGCGGCGTTGGTGCCATCGGTATGCAACTAATAAGATTACCCATCATGCCTCTGGGTGTGTGTGTTGGAGGTGGGGGGTGGGGGCATTTAGGGGAATGGGTGTCTGTACTTAGCAAATCATCAATCAGTAATGTAAATATACTTGTCACCTGCTGCTGATTTGGGTCCGCGTTATGAGATTAAACTCCATATGCAAGCCTGGAGTAAGAATGGCAACACTTAGATTTCGGGAATACAGTTTCCTAATTGTAAATTAGTGAAGTGCCCTTATTACTTGCTGAGGGAGCAACACACCCTTTGTTCATTTCGGGCCCGCTAGGTGGCGTGCTGGAAAGGGGCGCCGTTTTTATCTGCCGCTTCATGCCGGCAATACCACACCATGCCGTCTGAGCAATTCAATAAACTCCGTTCCTCTTTGTCTTTAAAGATCGGCTGCAAGGAATTTCATTCCGCGTTCCTTCCCTAGATAGTGGTTTGCATGTCAGCAAAACTGATCATATTTAATACATGGCAAATACACAACTCTGTCTTTAACCAGCGCCTTTGCGTCCAGCGCAATTTGGTCCTGAAGGAAATGCCATTGAAATAAATATGTGCAGGATATATCAGCGTTACACGGATCAGAGTGGTCGCTGAAGACAGTTATTTTATTATACATTTTTGTTTGGAAATTAGTGGGTTAAGCGCAGCACATGTCGACCATGGATACCTGGGGGCGTATGCATGAAGAATTATTTATCGGCTCCAGTGTTAAGGACCGTGTTCGGCTTAGCTAACGCCGCTGTTGGGAAATGGGTCATGGGGTATGTACGGTGCCAAAGCGCGGTGGCATTAGCTAACCCAGCAGTTATTTATAGATTTGGGAAATCACTCTGAGCCTGTTCCCGGCGAGCACCGCTATTTCACAATATCGCTGCCGATCCAGCATCGGCGGCGCCGTTAATATCGGTTTGATTATTGGTTTATTTGACCAAAATTTGGCGGTGGTGTTAATATCGCTTCGATTTCTGATTTACTTTGGCCAAATTTCAATTTTTGTTAATGTTATTATGTTGGCGGCGGAGGCGGTGGCGCCTGATTGCGGCAGCAGTGATTTGTTTTGTTTACATTTGACAGTATGAATATCGATGCCGATGTAGCTGCGGCATTAATATCTCTTCGATTTTAGGGTTAATTTGATCAAATTTCACTTTTTGAGTATGTAATACTGTCAAATCTGATAGCATTGAATAGATGTGGGCGTAATCGGTACCTAACACCGCCCTTAAACCTGGTATGGAGTGATGTTAGCCTACCCAACCTTAAACTCCAGGTGCTTCCATAACACTGCTCCATACATTGCAACTTTTCGCCGCTAAACTAGAAATCCAGTCCAAACCCAGTTTTGGCTTGCTAACTCCGCCCCATACATATGGCCCCTGGTCTTCCTCATTCCATTGCTCCCTTTCCTATCATAGTATCTCCGAGTGCCACACTAGGTTGTGACACTGATTGATTTTTAAATGATTGGTTTGACTTGGCCAGATTGTTAAACCTGGTGATTTGAGTACAACGACTTACCAACACAGGAGGCAGACACCTAATTCATTCGTTCATCCTGTCTGATGAATTGAATTACCAGCAATGGCTGACAGAGGAATCAATCAAGCGTGGTTCTATGTCATCTTATTGGCTCTTTAAGCACCGGCCTTATGAGTCAAGAGGATTAACAATGTAACTACTATCTACGATCGCAGATCGATAGCCTAATGTGTGAATCAATACCCTGGCCGATGGGCGTTCACATGTCTCTGCCTGTTCACGCAGGCTCTGGGGGATGTGGGGGGGAGGAGGGTGCAGGCAGCCGGAGTGTGGGTGGGGTGGGGTTGGGGTTGGGGGTGGGTGGTGGGGGTGGGTGGATGGGGGTGGGGGTGTGGGTGGGGGGTGGGGGGGGGGGTAGCGGACTACAGTGCCAATATTGAAGATGCTATGAAATAGAATATGCTTCAGGACATTAGTTGGTTGGCCGTTGGAGTGTTATGTCACTGTAATGATTGTTTTGGTCACAGGGACGTCACTGCTGAGTGTGGGCTCTTTGGTCTAAGGTGGTCGCAAAGTGGTCACAAGCTGTAGTGTGACTGGGTATTAAAGGGTCGCGAGCTGGACCAGATCACTACCAAGTTGAGGCTTCCAGAGGAATGCGCAGTAGGCCCGTATCAATGGCGGGGATTAGTCGAGGATTTAATGGTACATAATTATATAGCTGAATTTTCAACGGTTTATGATCAAATGAAACAATGGGATTTTCAAAACAAAGGCATTCGATTACATTTCTGCCAAAGTATGGGCCTGGTCCTATTAGTAAATATTTATTTCTGGATGGAAATACCTTCTTTTTTTTATAAATTAAAACGTGTCAATCTGTTTTGATGAGCCCGCCTATCCTCGGGAAATCCTCATTGGATAGGTGCTCGTCCCTTTGACCTCGTTCGCCGCGTACTTCCAGATCACCAGATTTACCCTACAACCAACACCCAAATGCTCTGATATTAGCCAAATGGACGAGAAGCGATATGGGTGAAAAGAGGTTAAAATAAAATTACTATAATCATTAGGATTCCTTTTGGATGCACCTGTTAAGTGCTTGCATTCATAGCCACACCCTTGTGTTTAGGTAGTGTTCTATCCGCATAGTGGGAATTTCTGCATGCTGCAACAATGATATTCATGTAAGACATGCCTTTTCAAGCATGACTGAATCATTTTGCTCTGAACAGTTGACGCATATTAAAGTCGTCACAATAGAAATGAACTTCTACATGAACACCAGCGAGCAGTACACTAAGTGGTTATAGAAATAGCTAAATACATGATATCGTACGGAAACACTGACACCTGGTGCCATAAGGCAACACCACCTACTATGTTCCATTGCATTGGTTTCACAATGCACTCATCTAAGTTTGCCCATGCCGCCATCTAGCGTGTACTGTACTACATACAATCATTGAGCCAGCGTCCCAGTTCCACCATTGCCCAGTCACATCATTAATATGGACAACTTATCTCCGTGGAATCCCTGGAATCCCTCGGTCTACTAAACATGTCCTAGGACTCAGAACAGTGTCTGTTCCGTCGTGTTGTTAGATAGTTGGATTTAAACCCACGGGTTCTAACCCTGGTTGTGTCAAACCAGTGACTTAATAATTGATACTTGTTGCTTCCTAGCCATGTGCTTGGCATTATTAGGATAGGGCAATGACTGGTTGCTTCAGCATCAGGATAATGTTACTGAGTGTGACATCAGGTCATGGTGCTGGCACCTTGGTCTCCCAATGGGACAGCACTTTAAAGTTTCCATGAGTGCTCACTGTCACAAGTTGGTACCCTTCCTGATGTTACCCTATATGTGTCCAGGACGTACAACTCCATCAACCAAACAACCCTCCCATCGCGACGATCAGACGACAACAATTCATTATCTACAGTGGCGCCACCTAGCGGTAACACGCGGGTACCATGCTCCCTAGCAGGGTCTGTTCGTGTGGTTCGCAAATGACCCGCGAGGTGGCAGTGTCGCTTGTCGCGCTGCCGGTGACAGACCGGCATACTGCAGAAGGAATAACCCAGGCACCACGAAGCAACATTCACAGTTTAGATGTTTGGTTGTTGGAATTTTAAATCCCGCCCACATCATGTCAGGCTAGGTACCGACTTGCGACAGTGCATGCTCATGGATACTTTATAGTGCTGTCCCACTGGGAAATCCCACTGCCAGCACCATGACCTGATATCCCACCCAGGCACATTATCCTGACACTGAGCTAACCAATCCTTGCATATCCTATTATTGCCGAGCTCCAACCTAGGAAGTGACAAGTATCAATTTTATAAGTCATTGGTTTGACTCGCCTCGGAACCGAACTCCCAGTATCAAGCGCACGAGGCCTGAACTATACTGATTCGCCCACCATGTCAAGTCCACAGCATAGATGTGGGTCTGCCTTGATGGAGGGCAGGAGATGGGGCTGTTCATGTTATTTCCCCGAATCAGTCATAATTCTAAAATTATAAACGAATGGTTCCTTTCACATTGATGCTAACACGTTAACCCAAATAACCAAACAATCCTTCAATGATGGCATCCATGGCAGTACAATTGCAGGATTTCAATGGCCATAACATTTAATCCATCTACCATTGACGCATGAGCAGAAATTGGTTGTATGTTAAACTTGTTTAGTTCAATGAAAACTTCACATTTTCAAAAGCTAAACCCGCATCTAAATGTGAAACTAAGTACCAACTTTGATACTCGTGCAGTTAGTACGCATTTGATGCTAGATAGAAGGGCAAACTAAGACAATTTAGCCGAACCTATTATTACTGAAGTCTATGAGGTTAGACTTTTGGCAAGCATACCACAATTTGACACCGACACCGCATATGAGTTTAAAGTTGGATTCATTTCTTTTTTCAATAACGAGTCTGTAGTAAGCACATGTCAATTTTAGTAAGCACATATTAAGTTCAACAGGATAAGCACAGTGAGATAAGCCAATGAGTTAGGCACAAAGAGGTCAATAAGCTTTAACCCTTAGCCCTAGATAATCTTTAGCAGGGGTGGGTGGGATGGCAGTTCAAAGCCAGCTAGTGTCCTCCTGTGGCCGTGTCAAAGTGAGCTCACCACCGCTAAGTCAGTCCTTATATAGGCGCTTGTGCCAGTAGTTCGAGCGGGCGACCGCAGTTGGCAGGTCAGTAAGATAGAGTTAGCATTTCGAAGTATTTCGTATCAAAGTATGAATATATAGGCAGCGCTGACGCACAACTCACAAGGTAGTTTCGCCGTTACTAGATAGGTGGCAGCATAAGTATTATCTTAACGCTATGGGGCTATGTCGGCGATTGAATGCCAAATTACCTGTGTTGCTGAGCATCACAAACAATTACGTTGACCTATTTTCGCTTAAAATATCTCCTAAGTTAGTCATTATTAAGCAAAGTTACTTCAAATTAACGTAAGATAGATAATAATGATCAACCTAATACATATATCTCATAAACTGACAGGACCTCAAAACCATCGTGGTATGCAACTGATGCAATGACTTTATCGGAACAACTCCCATTTTCTTGTTACTTTGGATTCAGGCATTTCTTGTTATTTGCTGCTATTTCCTGTGTATACAAACACTGTGTGGATATCATTAGATCAGTGAGTGCCAGATGCATTTGCGAGCCACTTCATCAGGTCTACTCGGCTTAATCAACGCAGACGTTTGAATTGCTCCCGATACAAATACACAGTGGATTATCAACCTCCCATAGAAGTACCCATAAAACACATTAAGCTAATAGGCTTCGTTGTCACAACAAATCAAACGTCGTCTTCAATAATGAACCTCCGTTATGAAATATACAAGAGTTCTTAATCTCCTAGTCATTCCCACAGAAGGAGATAGATGCGCATTAATAGTTTCCTTTTTGTTGTGGCTTTACATCCTTGCAATAACTAAGGTCATATCAAGGTGACAGTCCACACTCATCGGGAATTTATAAAGGCCGCGCCATTGGTAGACCAGGCTGCCAGAACCATGAAGTGATTTCCCACGCAGTCACATTATCCTGACATTTACCTAATCAGTACATGCCTTATCCTATTACAGCCAAGTGCCGGGGATAGGTAGCTGTAAGGATCAATTTTCGAAGTCATTGTGTAGACTTGTTCGGATTTAAATGCTGTGACCTTGTGCATGGGAAGCCTGCGCTTTACTGATTCAGCCAACACATCCGGTCACATACATAGTAGGTATAGTGCCCGATAAAATGCTTAATCCCATTACGATATAGTACGTGTACTGCTCAATCCACAGTGGTTAAGAGTAACTACAATGTGAATGCATAGGTTTGGGAAATATTTATAGAAAGAAGAAATACTCATTCTGAAGTGCTAAGCTTCACGTTGGGTGGGTGGAAATTAAAAGAGTGTGTACTGGGCTGCTAGATTAGAAGTGTCCTTGTCGGTGATATCCGAGTAGGAAGTTCCGGAAGGAAGCAACAGGAGGCGCCTTGGCAGAGGAAGCTGATTGGTGGATCTAGTACCACAAACAGAGTATTGTATTCTTCTGTGTTACATACTACTAACGTATATAAGTAGGGATGGACACGCCACAAGTCTTGAGTCCTAC
The DNA here is from genome assembly GCA_030323885.1 of Branchipolynoe longqiensis. Taxonomy (NCBI): domain Eukaryota; kingdom Metazoa; phylum Annelida; class Polychaeta; order Phyllodocida; family Polynoidae; genus Branchipolynoe; species Branchipolynoe longqiensis. The sequence goes on along the minus strand of CM059191.1, from coordinate 87,098,351 downwards.
ACCTGCTGCACACTGGAGCAACCTGCTGCACACTGCACTAAATGCTGCACACTGCACTACGTAATGCATGCTGCACTACGTACTGTACACCGCACTGCCCTGCTGCACACTGCACTGTCCTGAATTCTAACCATAAATTACCAGCCGGCGTTTAGTTGCATATTCTTTAGGGAAAATATCTACCTAGATTTGATTCTACATGTCCCACTTAGTGCAATCATACAACATTTATTGCAGCATACATGAAGGAGATCTCCACCAGAGGCCGTATCCGAATAGTTAGAGTGCAGACTTCTCACGCAGAAGGTCAGCAGTCTAACTCTCAGCCGTATCATCCAAATGATGTATACATTGCTATCTGGCCTGGCTTACATCATTACTAGGATATATGGCAATGGCTGGTTAGCTCAGTATAAGGATAATGTGACGGTGTCGGGTATTCGATCAAGATTCCTGCTGCCTGGTTTCCTTATATGACAGCACTATAACGTCACCATAAATGCGCACTGTCAGAAGTTGGTTCCTATCCTGATATGACCTTAGATGTTGCCAAGACAATATAACTCCAACGACCAACCCATTTGGATCCTACTGCACTTATGAAACATGGAATACAGATTCAATACACCCCACTAGTTAAGCTGGAAAGTACCCAACTAGAGTGGTTTCAGATTCTGCCGACAGATGTCACTATCTTAACTGCAGGGGTGTAATACATGAATACAGTAGTCGTTAATTCCAGAAGAAAAAAAATCAATACAATTGTCTTTTTTAAATATAGATATGAGTTTGAATCCTGTTGCGATAAGGATATCTGAATATAATCAGCCATTTGATTATTTGTCCAAGCATTCTTTACACAGATATAGCATGTGAAGTCATAGGCAGTCAGGGAATTTAGACCTACACGACTAGAGTGGTTCCAGATTTTGCCGATAGATGTCAGTAGGTATATTGAATAGAATAGAATATTATGGATTGCTGGAAGATATGATCAGCATCTTTTCAATTTGCAGCCCAGAATTAAGTTGTTATATTAATTTTAAAAAGCAACCTCTTATAATTGCATTCACTTCACACCTTACATTCACTTCAAATACAAATCAGTAAAGTAACTTAGATTAAATAATAGAACCTCCGGAAAGCAATTCCACTATGCAAACTTCTTTTTGTCCTTTAGGTTAAAAGACATCTTCTTAGTAGATCATTGCCCACCGGTGATTTGTCAACAAAAGGCGGTAGCCGGCCTGCATCCCTTGTGGCGTTGTCCAGCGTCCAGGGACTGCCAATAGCTGAATGGTTAGAGGAGCAGAGCCCTGGCTTTTTCTTTCTTTGTTTCTCTCCGTCTCATATAATGTTATTTTGCCGGAAAGAGTTGACCACGTGGGATACATCAATGAATGGAACTGGAGATTCCCGATGGTAGAAAAGCCTCTTAGTCCCAGTAGACTAACAGTACTACTTTGTGATAAGCAGACAGCGATACGTGAGCAATACAACTGGCTAAGTGACTACGCAGTAGCGAAGAAAAACAACATATAATCCCCATTTTATTGAGGGTTTAATAATTGGTTATGCTGACACCTATGCGCATATGCATATAATCATGCATGTATATACAAGAGGTATTGATCGGTGATGCATTAAATTAATATGAAATATACAGCGACACATGTCGATTATGAATGGTGTGGGTAAGATCGCTCTTCAATCTGCATAAAGGAGGTAGAACAAAAGTTTGTTCATACAAGGATTTATATATATATATATATATATATATAAATATGCGATATATAACGTATTATGCGAGTATAAAGATTCGCAGGGCAATATTACTTACTATTATTATTAGTAGTAGTATTGTTAAGCTCCGTAAGATACAACACTGTACCGGTGGCGCCATCTCGCCCACCTCACCTCCTCTGAGTGTTGACCAGTGTCAGTCCTACCAGAGGAGTTATATATGATATATATCGCATTATGCGATTAAAAAGGGAATTGTTTCTAATTACGGAAGAGAATTGTTTCTAATTGTTGATGTTAATTGATATTACTGATATTATTGATATCACCGATTGCTATACTCCGCAAGACTGTGCACTTGATATGTCGCACCATGTGTGGCCCAGCTAGCCTCCAATGGGCATCGACAATACTCTGTGTCAGTTGCACCAGAGAATTATGTACATATTATATATTATATACATATATATTATATAGGCTTGCTGCATATTACGGTGTAAGTATTTAATTTGTGAATTAAGTGGAAAGGTTTTAATTTTCTGTGGAGGTTTTACATCCTGGTAACATCTAAGATCGATTTTTTCCAGTGCCCACTCATGGCAACCGTATCCTGCTGCCCACAGGAAGACCAGACCACGAGCCCCATCGCCTAAGTTCCCCCTCAGTCACATTTGTCTGATACTAAGCTAGCCAGTCAGTTAGTTGCCTTGATTGGCCTTATCGAATCGGATATTATTGGGTTATATAGGAACATCAGTTTAATGTTTGATGGAATAATCTACGACTATCAAACATTAAATATACTAGATATAGGTAGATTTCCGTCTATTTTACACAATCATCACCCACGAAGTCAAACCAACTTCCTATATATTCTAGGGCAGATCAGTGGTTGGTTGTTGGGGTTTTACGTCCTGGCAACATATAAGGTCATATCAGGACGGGTACCGACTTGTGACAGTGTGCACTCATGGCGACTTTATAATGCTGGCCCACTGGGAAATCAGGCCGCCGACACCATGAGCTTATATCGCACTGTGTAACATTATTCTGACTCTGAGGTAATCAGTTCTTGCCCTATCCTATTGATGCTGAGCATCAGGATATGAACGGGCACGTATCAATTTTATAAGTCATCGGTTGAAGAGACTGGGAACCAAACTCCCTTTCTACCACAAGGGAGGCGCCACCATCTACCGACTCGGCCACAACGCCAGGTCGCACAGCAGTGATATGATGTTGATAGTTATGGGTTTGTCGATATGACACTGACCGTCATAGAATAAGGTAAGCACAAGTAAAGCTTGTTTTATTTAGTGATGTCTCTAGAGCACATTGATTTTCATATCATTGGCTATTGGTCATCAAATATATACTCAATCTGACATATTTCTTTGGAGGAAACCAGCTGCGCAACATAGGCTACTCTCTCCGATAAACAGATCATCATCATCATCATGGTGTCGGTCGTGATGCGACAAAGACTGCTTTCATTACTTGACGGCTGCTCTCCGATAAACAGCTAGTGGTCTCTTATATGCACTTTCCCACAGACAGGACAGCAAATACCAAATCCTTTCATGAACCAGTTGTGGACCAGTGGTTAGAACGGGGAAAATAGATCGGATGTCCCACACCTTCACAGATGGACACTCTACTGCCTGAGCTACGGTATAAGTTAGTACGTCACTCAGATGCTACTTGTTCCAAGATACTCTTCTGTATTACAGAATCAACACTGACCATCACAGACTAGACACCATGTTACAAACCACCTGAGAGAGGGGGAGGGGGGCGGTTCTCCACAAATGCGGCAGCGCAGGAGGAAGGATTACGATGTATTTCCCCATAATCATTTATACAAGTGTAATACATTATACATCACATATATAGGATGTATAATTAATTATGCAGATATAAATAGTCGGAGTATCGTTATTATGATTTATTTCCAGAGCATCGGGTTTGCGGCCTTCTAGAAGACGCACCAAGACGAGAGTATCGAACACTACGGACCTCACAACATGAAGCCGAAGAAGGCCGCAAACTGGAACCACAGTGCTGGGAAGCGGTCACCGGGCAGAGCAGCGCGTAGGGCATGCTATGCATGGAACAGTGACAATGGATGCGGGCGTTCTGATTGTCGATTCTCGCACACTTGCTCGCTATGTGGATCGAAGGCACACACCCGCTCGAAATGCAAAGATTGACGTGTGAAGATCGGGCTGTCTAAAACCGTTGGTTGCCAGACAGCAGAGCTGGACACTGCTGTAGCCCCTTTCATTGATTTTCCCAATAATGCTCTTGACTGTTCTGATTATAGGCCTAACCTAACCGATACTGACGTGCATGATTCGTTCCCCGTTGACCATGATCATGGGGTTGATGCAGTTGGTCTGGGGAAGGTTAGGGAGAGCCAGTTACAGGGGGGAGCATTGGGTGAGGGATTGCGCTGGTTGCAACCAGCGGGGGCCAGTCGTGATGATCGCTTGTTTGTAGAGCAAGGCGATCTTAGTAGCCTCCGCATTCACATTCGGGAACGGGAGGGGGAGCCACCCGTGACGATTGAGGTCACCAATGAGTGTGTGGGTGGTTCCTGTGAGTGCGTCCATAAAATTGCCGCTGTCGCTACTCAGCTTAGACCTTGCAGAATCTTTGCTGAGCTATTTTTGCGGGGCGACACCGATCCCGATTGGTTGTATATCATGATCGGAGTTACGTTCGGTTTCCGGGTGGTTAACCCCGGATGCGCGGTTAGTTACCTTCCAACGAAGACTCGCCTGGGAGGGTGACATTATTGACAGGAAGTTTCTGAATGAGGAGCGTGATGGTGTCATCTCCATCATCGATGTGCCCGCATCATGTACTCACGATGCATTTGTCATCCCCAAGGACGACGGCGGCGGTCGGGTCGTCATCGATTGTAGTATTCCCCCGGAAGTTTCTGTCAATAATTTCACTGACCAGGTCTGCCAAAAGTTTTCATACAGAGGTCTGGATGACGTTACAGACATGTTGGAACAGGGTGACGCACTTGGAACCGTCGATATTAAGGACGCATATAGGGGTGTATCGATTCACCCCGAGGACCAGCAACGCCAGGGTCTCCGATACAGGAGACCTGGCGAGCGAGACTTTACTTACTTTCTTGATAACCGACTCTGCATGGGCCTTTCAGCAAGCCCTTACATTTTCTGATTTCTGATTTTGTCATTAGATGCTGTGTTCGGGAGGGCCTAGATCGAGTAGTTAACTACTTGGACAACTTTTGTGTTGTGGGTGGTACCAGGCTCGAGGTCGAGCGGGGCCAGATGATATTGATAAGGATCCTTAGGAGGATCGTGTTTTTTGAGAGTTTCAAGAAGGTAAAGCCGACACCAAGGTCCGGTTCCTCGGGATTGATGTTGACTCCGTGAGTCTTGACCTCAGCCTTCCCCATGATAAGTTATTGAAGACAAGGGAAGTCCTGCACAGGCTCCGTGGGTGTAGGAAAGCTTCCAAGAAAGAACTTGAACGGGTTGGGGGCCTTCTTGCTCACTGCGCTAAGGTCATCAGGGGCGGTAGGACATTCACTAGATGTATCTACGACTTACTGGCCAAGTTAAAGCAACCCTACCATAGAGCCCGATTAAACAAGGGAGTAAGGGATGACATAGACTGGTGGTTGAACTTTGCTAGTACATTTAACGGCAAGGCCAAGATCTTGGGGAAGTTTGCCCCCATTATATCAACTTATAGCGATGCCTCCAACTGGGGGTTCGGGGCCCTCCATGGCCACGATTGGTTAGTTGGCTCCTTCATGGACGGAGCCAGCAAGCCTCTTGAGGCCTAAGCCGGCCACCACCATCTCATTCCCCCTTCTAACGTCGGTCCATCACACATCAATGTCCAGGAAATGTGGGCTGTCTATGCGGCCTGCCTTCGTTGGGGTGCTGGCTGGGCCAATATCACCGTCATGATTGTGACCGATAGTGCTGTTGTTCAGGCAGCGCTGAACACGGGCAGGTCGAGATGTAAGGGCATTATTTTTTTTCTCCACAGACTATTCTGGCTGGCAGTTGAAAATAATTTCGTTTTAACTCCGTGTATATACGTAGTAGCCTAAATGTTATTTGTGACGCACTAAGTAGATTAAATCAGGATGACAGCGCTGACAGGATTAGGGCAGTGGACGTTGCTGGTGCGCTCTGCTGTAGCCAGGTCTTTGATGCCTCGTTTGTCTCTTTCAGGGATAGCGGCGCTAAAGAACGAACAGCTGGGATATCAGCGCCAGTTTTACACCAAGAACTCAGCCATCGCAAGGGGGGTGCAAATTCGGAAATATTTAGATTATGTTGATTCATTTAATTCTTCTAGGGCCCCTATCCCCTGTTCCGGCGAGCAGGTTGCCCTGTATGCTTCTTGGCTGGCCCGCTCCTTGAAATATCGATCTATCCTCAATTACCTGAGCGGCCTTAACTATTTTCTGAAGCAGAACGGTGAGCCCCCTATCGACTACAAAGGTTTTGTTTTGGCCTCTACTTTGAAGGGGATCCGTAGGGTCAAGGGTGATGCCACTGCTTCCGCACATGTTGCAAACAATTTTTTCTCTTTTAACAAATAACCCAGGCCATGTTGCATGGAGGGCGGCTGTTCTATGCTCCTTTAGAGGTCTCTTGCGTAAATCGCAGGTGACAATGTCAGATTCTACTCTGTGTAGATCTGACTTTGTTTTCCATGACTGGGGGATGCTCCTGACGGTTCGCCGTTCAAAGACAATACAATTCATTGAACGGGTGCTTGAGATTCCTATCGCCAGGTGCTGCGACACCAATGTCTGTGCTGTGCATTGGACTGAGAGACACTTCAATCATATCAGGGCGGACCCATCTGATCCTGCCTTCCGCATCCCATGTTTGGGTGGGCTCTCCTGTCCCCTTCCGTACCACGTCTACCAGGAGACCCTAAAGAATGTTGCCACTAGGGCTGGGCTTGACGCGTCCACCCTCTCGTCCCACTCCCTTAGGAGGGGAGGTTGCACTTTCCTTGCTATGTGTGGGGCCACAATTGAAGAGCTGAAGGTCAGAGGTGATAGGGCTTCCGAGACAGTTTATAGCTACCTAAAGACCCCCCTTGGGACACAGATAGTGAACGACTTGAGGGTGGTCGCGGCCCTCTGTTCGGATGAGTCGTGTGTTGGGTTGGAGGAAGACGCTTTTGCTTTCTCCTTTGGCCCGTTATCTTGCTATGCCCAGACGCTCAATAAAAGTGTCCGACCCAACACTTGTCTCTATCCGTCCTTTTCTTGCATAGCCATACTTTATAGGATGTATTATTAATTATGCAGATATAAATAGGTGGAGTATCGTTATTATTATTTATTTCCATTATATCACTTTGATATATTATTGTCCAATCGCTGACTTGCCCGGATTTACCCCGGTTGCCCACTACTAGCACCACCATCGGGCGCTTTCCTCTGGCAACACCTCCCGGCAAGTCACTTCCATGCGTGATTTCAAACTTTTACCGGTATGCCTGTTATCTCGCTATGCCCAGACGCTCAATAAAAGTGTCCGACCGAACACTCGTCTGTATCCGTCCTTTTCTTACATAGCCATACTTTATATATACATATAGACATATATCAGTTTGACGTTTGATATTGATATATTTCCGATTGTACTACACAATCAACATTTCCCATCAAGCATTTATACCAGTATAATAGGGTACACGTCATATATATATATATATATATAATAGTTTACCTACATAATGAACAAGAGGAACACATGATACTGGGCTAGAGTGTATTTTGTCTGGCTAAAATTTCTCGGGGTTAAGTGAGTAGGTCGATGAGGAGGCGAGCGTTGGTGCCACTGTCAGAGTTGAAGCCTGAGCAGTAGATGACGAGTCCGAGGCTCAACCACCTGATTACTGGACATTATAGAATGATGGGTTATTATACTTGTATAATTCTTATACAACAAATATATACATATATATCAATCCAACGTTTGAAATTGATACTGATATATTTCCGACTGTATTACACAATCAAGAACACTGTCCCCTCAAGAAGGTCAGTGGTTCGATTGCCCATGTCCCCACCTCTGCCAATTTGAATGTCCACCGCTGTGTATAACTTACAGCGGCATCAAAGGCCAGTTGCTCTCATACCATGTCTATGTGGTGTGGGAGGTTAAAAATCCCTTGGGTCGGTAAAAGTGTCAGCTCGGGCTTTCTATCGACAAACTGTCTAATGGTGAAAACAAGTCTATTCTGACTTATCCAGTATACATCTTCAAGAGTCAGTATAAATCTTCAAAAAAAAGTATGTATGCTAGTATAATACAGTATGTATAATATACAGATATACACACATGTATATGTGATGTATAACGCAGTATACGAGTATAAATGCAAGGATAACATGTACACCCTATATTTCCTCTGTGCGGATTGGTGGAATGCCCCCCCCCCCCTTCCATCCCAGCTGTCGGGTAAATTGCCAGGTGGGTGCACCCCTCACGTCACACACTGGAGGAAGTTTTGTCTTCAGTCCGACGTTTGATATTGGTAGATTTTCGACTGTATCACACAATCAACAACAACCTTCATGCAATAAGGTATTATATGTATTACATCAGTCGGATGCTACATATTGCTAAATATCTACCAGCCTACATTATGAAGCTTCCAGTTAATAAACATGGTGACGCCACCTGTGGAAGACCCTCAACCACCCAGCTCGCCAATCAGCAGTCACTCTCATGGATAGTATGTCTGTTTTTGTTATTCCAGTTCCTCTCCAGGAAACGCAGACTCAACACCTCCCCCCACCCACTGTCCCTCCCTCCCACCCCCACCACCATCCAGACATTAAGCGGCGCCAGACAGTTGCCGAGAAGCCCACTTCCGGTAACCATGGACACCATTTCCTGTCATGTGTCGCGTAGCATCACATGACAGGAAATGTCCCAGTTGCAGCCAATCAGAGCCCATCACCGATCTCCATCTCCGAACAACTCCTCCCTCGTGTGGACACTGCAAACTGGCACCGATGTTGTCAACTGACTTTCAACAACACTTTATAATATTGTTTAATATTGTTTAATGTTTAACACTTTAATAATGTTGTCGGTTGGTTTTTGGATTTGTGCGTCCATGCAACATCTAAGGTCATATCAGGATACATACTGAATTGTGACGGTGTGCAGTCATGGTGACTTTATAGTGCTGACCCACTGGGAAATCAGGCCGTCAGTAGCATGACCCAATATCCCACCCGATCACATTACGCTGACACTGATCCACCTATCCTATTAAATTAGAGCGCCAATTAAGAAAGCAACTAGTATCAATTTTATAAATCATTGGTTTGACTCGGTTGGCAATTGACCTCCGGAACTCCCGGAAGGGAGGCCTGCGTTCTACCGATTCAGCAACATTGATACTTGCCGCTTCATAGCCATACTTTTGGTATTACAGTATAACCCCATTAAACCAAACTTGAAGGAACCCTAGAAATGTGCTTGAATTAAGGGATCATTGGTTTAACCAAACTTTGGCTTCGACTTTGACTGGGATTTGATAAAAACTTGGGTGCATTATGAATGTAATATACAATGTATGTGGACACATTGATGATGTTTTTTTTTATGTATATACATTATAATCCCTTTAAAGCAAACTCGGTTAAACCAAATGATCAGTTAATCCAAACTGTTTTCGGCGGCCCGGCAAAATACCACCATTTGTCATATAAACGAGTTGATGGGTCTCAGATGACCTTATAACCACACGTTTGGTTTACCCATACCGGAAGTGGCCTGGGGCCAAACAATTTTGTTTGGATTACCCGATACTTTGGATTAACTGACTTTGGTTTAACCAACATTTTTATATCATCAATGGTAGTATTTTGCCGGGCCGCCAAAAACAAGTTTGGATGAACCTATCCTTTGGTTTAACCGAGCTTGGTTTAACGGGGTTGCACTGTATGATGATAGGTCAAGGAATCATTGTCTCGGTGTCAGGATACTGTCACCGAATGGGATACCATGTCATAGAGCTGGTTGCCTGGTTTCCCAGTGGAGCAGCACTAGCAAGTCACCAAGACTATGTTGTGTCATAAGTCAGTACCCACCCTGATATGACCCGAGATGTTGCCAGGACGTCAAACTCGAACAACCGCACCAGCCAACCAACTATAAAGTCACCATGAGGGTGTAATCTCACAAATCGGTACCTGTCCTGATATGAACTTGGATGTTGCCAGGACGAAAAACCCCAACAACCATCCATCCACATTATCGTGTCCACATACCTTATTATCAGCTCCATTGGTACCACTAGCAGTAATCCATTATCACACCCACAGCACGGACAACATGGCCGCAACCATCGTTAATGCCACGTCGGGTTCCATCATCGGGTTCTTCCTCTGTAGCCGACCCTGCCCTAGTTAACGCCGGAGCAGCTCATATTCAATCACCGCCACGACCATTCAGCACATCAACCACAACAACCACTTAGCGTCAACTGTTTCTAGCAACACCCAGCTCCAACTGTCTGTCTTATGGTGCTGTCACATTACAACGCATACTGCAAATGTACGTGAACGTATGCAATTTGTTGCCGCTATGTCGGGATATATCACTATGCGTTACGCACGTGTAAGGCGCTTGTTGGTATACATCAATGTATGTAAACGTTCGTCAAGATAAGGCGTCGCACGTTAGGGAGTCGGCAAATTTGTGTGCACGCACAAAACTTTTGGCGTACAACAACATTTGACAATGTGTGGATTTGACGTACGTTGTGCATTATGTATGTGTTAGGTGTATGTCGATGTACTTTAGTCAAATGTTGTTCACTACATTGCACTATGTTGACCTACTTTAAAGCCAGTGGGAATGTACAGTCCGTGTAATGATAATGTATGGATAACGTGTGTCTAACATCCGTCTAATGTATGTTTAGCATTTCTCCAGTGTGTCTTGACATATGTAACATATGACGCATAGTTCTGGTGAGCGAATAACATATATAATGTTCACCGGCATTCTGTGAACATACTGTGAGCACAATTCAGCATTTTTCGCCAGGAGGTGTGTTAGCCATACGTTGGTCATACCTTGGGCATACGCTATGTACCATTTGTATACATCCAACTTTGCCTGCCACGCCGAAAAGTTTGATGCTTCTCGATGTAAAAAAGTGATTTTACGTGTTGGTGGCATGCTCTCGAGATGCGTCATAATGTGACAGGGCCATTAACTCATAACCATTTCTAGATAGACCTGTGTGTTTAGCAATGAGACAGCAGAGCATATGATCTTTGATTGCTGAACACGGTGTATTCATTTGTTGGTTGGTTCGTTGTTGGAGTTTTATGTCCTGCAAATGCCAAAGGTCATATCTGGACGGGAACCGACTTGTGACAGTGAGCACTCATGGCGACAATTATCAATTTTATAAGTGATTGGGTTGACTCGACCGGGAACCAAACTCCCGACCTTCCACCTGCGAGGTCCGCGCTCTACCGGTTCGGCCATCGCGCCCGCTATATTAAAGTGTTCGTGTGTTATTATGTCCTAGCAACATATAAGGTCATATCAGGATATACATCGATTCAGGGCAGTGCGGACTTATTGCAACTTTATAGTGCTAACCCACTGTCAAGTTATGCTGCTGGTACCATGGCCTGATATCCCACACAGTCATATTATTCCCGATATTGTACTAACCAGTCATTCTCATATCCTACTACTGGCAATCACTATGCTATGAAGCATCATATATCAATTTTGCAAGACATTGGGCTGATTCTATCTGGAATTGAACTCCCGATCTTCCACACGGAAGACCTCCACTCTACCAATTCGGCCACCGCATCCCGTGGGAAAGTTCATTTCAGACCGAGATGCACATACCATATGTGGACTGATTAACAGCCTGAGGCCACTTCCGGTTCGAGTCTGAGAAGCTCAGCCTCTTCCTGTCTTGACCCGATTCTGCACAGTGAGGCTGTTCTCTTTGTCATCTTACCGCCCAACTACATCACACCCCAAAGGACAGTAACGATGAGCGCAGAGTGACTGATTTCAGCCAGTGCAGAAGAGTCAAACATGTCCATGGTTTTCCAGTAACCACCCAGCCATCCATCACTTAAGCATAGACCGGGCGCGGTGCCAAAACGGTAGAGCGCAGGCCTCCCATGCAGGAGATCGGCAATTCCTCGTTGAGTCAAGCCATTGACTTACAAAATTGATACTTGTCACTACCTAGCCCAGTGTTCACCATTAATAGGATAGGACAAGGACTGGGTAGCTCAGTGTCAGGGTAATGTGACTAAGTGGGATCTTGGGTCATGGTGCGGGAGGCCTGGTTTCCCAGTGGGGCCGCACTATGAAGTCTCCATGAGTGTGCCCTGACACAAGTGGGTACCCATCCTGATATGACGTTATATGTTGCCAGAGCGCAAAACTGCAACAACCATCCAACCAGTCAGTTAAATATAAACTGCAGAACAAAACACCTTTGTCTATGTTTCTAAATATAAGCACAATTTTGAATACTCTTTGTGTATTAAGTTATGCTATTCAATGTAGTGTAACGGCGTGAAGGCCATACTACACCTGACTGTCTTTCCCCTCTCTGACTGCACTTGCCCTGCCGCCACATTAAATGGCATTAACGCTAACAAGGTCAGGGCCCGCCCCCCGCCCCCCCCCCCCCCCCCATTTTCGCTAGATGAGCTGTCAGCGACACAGACTTAATTTCCCACTGAATGCTTTCTTCCACCACCAACCATCAAGACACCTTCACAGCTGGGTCTCAGGCATTCTTAACACATTCCACGACCACAAATTGTGTAGTTATTAGACTTAATTGAATCCCAACAAAATAATAGCCAAATTTGATGATTACCATGAAGCTTGGAAATTGCAATGTGAGGAAAGCTTAGCTGAAGATCTGAAGGCAGGATGCATTGATTCGGAAACCAGCAGTTTGAACCCTGGTATTGTCAAACTCATCATCATCATCATCATCATCATGCTGTTGGTCGCGATGCGACAAAGACTGCTTTCATTACTTGACTGCCGCTCTCCATTTAGCTCTCTGCTGTGAGAGTTGCATCCATGAGTTGGTCTTAATGTCTCTCAGCTTGTGCGGTTGTACATTTCATGAAAGCTGCCTGCAAAAGTGTTGAAGTGCTGCTGCCTTTTGCAAGTTACCAGCGGCACTCTCTCGGGGAGCAAATAGAGGTTTCACACCGGCAAGAACATGTCAAGACAGGCGCAAAACTATTTGTCCCTGCAGTGGCTGGTCGGGAGATGTTGGGAGTTCCATACATCAACCGCCCTTAATTCTGCCACAGTGACATGGTTTTCTGTTTAGGGTTTGCTCCCTTAGCCTTCGGTTCTGTCAAGAACCTGTACCACAAGGCAATGGTTTACAACTCTGCAAGGCAGGGGCATCAAACTCCCTGAGGTATTGCTATACCAGCAATACCTGCATACCTATATTGTCAAACTAATGGCTTAAAAATGTGTACTTATCGCTTTCTAGCCAGGCAGTTCAGCAAGAATAGGATACAACAAGGAATGGCTGGCTCAGTGTGAGGAAAATGTGACTGAGTGGGATATCAGGTCATTGTGCTGACGGCCTAGTCTTCCAGAGGGGCATCGCTATAAAGTTGCCATAAGTGTGCACTGTCACAAGTCGCTACCTCGACTGCTATGACCTCAGATGATGCCAGGAGGAAAAACAAACAACCGACCAATCAAAATTGCCTGGGACGCAGCTGAAATGCTTGTGTTTCTATAAGTCACATTATATGCCTTAACAATTTACACATTTTAAATGTACATCTTGAATTTCCCATACAATAGTAATTGCGTTCACCGAACGCAATGATCATTGCATCATGAGGGAATTGCTGTGTTGATTCCAGACTTGTCGTCTGCATGCTTAGTACCTCCACCGCCTCCCACGCGCATACCGCTTCCCATCACCCCCCCCCACCCGCGCTGCATCCCCAGCCCGACCCACCCACCCCCACCCTACCTCCATTGCGCCCCATCTGCCAGTGATGTACTCCACGCCCCAGCCGATTAGAGGACCCGGTCCTTTTAGCCATCGGCTTTTGGGACTCAGACCGCCAGGGTTTGGGGGAAGCCTCTAAGCCTCCTCTCCACGGGGGCTACCTGTAGGCTGACGATAAATTCCTCACAGGGCGGCGCGCGGAGTGGAAGGTGTTATGGGAATGGGGCGAGGGGATGGTGTTATGGAATGGGGTGAGTGGAAGGTGTTATTGGAACGGGGCGAAGGGAAGGTGTTATGGAATGGGGGTGGTAGGGAGGAGTATGTGTTATTGGAAGGGATAGAAGGTGTTACGGGAAGCAGGAGGGGAGCGGGAAGGGTAGAAGGTGTTATGCGAAGAGGGAGAAGCGATGGTTTATGAGAAGGGGGGAGGTGTTATGGGGAGTGGAGCTGGGAGAGGGGATGGTGTTATGGGAAGACAGGAGCGGAGAGGGGAATATGTTATGGAAAGGGGGAGGGAAGGGTGTTTTGGGAAGCGGGGGTGGTATAGGAAGGTGGTATTTGAAGGGGGAGGGGAAGGTGGTATAGGAAGGGATGAGGAGGGGAAGGTGTTACGGGAAACGGGGAAGGGGGCAAGGTATTATGGGAAGGGAGGCGGGTAGGGGGAAGGTGTGATGGGAAGGGGGCGATGCGAGCTGAACGTATTAGGAGAATGAGGGGGGGGGTGGTTTGGGATGCGTGTCTGCATGTTTTGGGATGTGGCGTGGTGAGAAAGGAGAGGAGAATGGATTGCAGTAGCGGATAAGGACAATGAGACAGTCAAGTCCAAGAGGCAAGCAGGGCGAGAGGCAGAGAGGATGCCGAGGAGGGTGAGGGACGAGGGAGATAAAGGGGAGGGGAAGTTGTTATCAGAAGGAGGAGCTGAGCGGTGTGTGTGTGTTTTGGGGTGCTGTTTGGTGAGGTACTAGAGGAGCATGGTTGGGGAAGGGGAGAAGGACAATTAAAGGGGATAGGGCCGACAAGGTGATAGGAGGATGAAGAGGATGGAAGGATGGGGGTGGACATTCGGGGGGGGGGGGGAAGCTAGGAACAGCGGGGAGAGGAGAAGGGTATGGTAGGATCAAATAATGGTGGGGATGAGTGGATGAGGACAGGAAATACTACCAGAATGGGAAAATGTTGGTTATATGCTATAACCTGTGATTTGAGTAAGTAGGTTGTTTTGTTTGTTTTACATCCTAGCAACATCTGAGGTCATATCAGGATGGGAACCGACTTGTGAAAGCGCGCACTGATGGCAAATTTAGAGCACTGCCCCACTGTGAAACCAGGCCGTCAGCCCCATGACCTGATATCACGCTCATTCACATTATCCTGACACTGAGCCAACCAGTCCTTGCCCTCTCCTAGTAATGCCGAGCACCTGGCTAGGAAGCGACAAGTATCAATTTTGAAGTCATTGGTTTGACTTGACCAGGATTCGAACCCACACACTCATGGGTTCAGATCTTCCGATCTCCCAAAACAGGAGAAGGATGCTCTACTCATTCGGCCACCTAGTCCTGTTGAGTAAGTAGTATATCGGGTTGGGAATTATAGACAGGTTCAGATTAGAACTGGATATGCGGAGTAGTCGCAGAAATGCACTGGTTTAGAAAGTGAGGTTAAAACTCCGCGCTATGATAATAATGCTATTACTAATGGTGATACCCCAGCTTTGCACCCCTTTGCTCTGGCACTGACACTGACACCGACACCATATAGCCATGCGCAGGTGTCACAATTAATGTCGTGGTGTCAATACTCCCTCTCATAATGTCATCCATTAGCTGACAGACATGTTTACTGATGCGCAGTTCACACGCACCTGGGTCCTAACGACGTGATCACCTGGGACCCACTCCATATCCCCAACCTGGAGAGATGCCGTGTGGGCTGATATAGCACGATTACAAGTCTATCTCGCTCACTGAACAAAATTGGCATTATATTCCGCGGTGGCATCAATCAGCAACTGAAACTGATTATAATCCTTAAAGGTGCCTAGTCCGATGAAAGGACCACATCTTTAACCCAAAACACATTTATTTAACTTAAATGATGCTGCACTTATTGAGCATGTGTTGCTATATAATCTTAACCAAAAGGATTTTGCCATGAAAATGGTGTTTATTGAGCACTGGCAGGCATTTATAACTTCTGACTCTCCACCGACCTGCTTTGAAAGCAACCGAATTACACCTCACCTACGCTTGTTAGTTAGGCACATGGTAACATCCTTCTCAACCATATCTTGGGTGACCCGCTGCTGGTTGTCGCTGCCCCACGTCAGGCCAGCACACATGGTCTGACTTTGGCCCAACATCAGACACCGACCATGTAAAATATATTCTTTTTTAACAATTTTTATTTTTTAATTTAAATTTCTTTTTTACATCTTAACTACAAGGCTTTTGCAATGAATATGGTATTTATTGGGCACTGGCGGTCATTTATAACTTCTGACTCTCAACCGACCTGCTCCGAAAGCAACTGAATTACACTTCACCTATGCTTGTTAGTTAGGCACATTGTAACATCCTTCTCAATCATATCTCTTTACCGCTTGATGAGTGGGAGAGATTGAAAACCTGAACATAGGTTCTGTAGTTGGCAGTCATAATTTAGGACCCATATGGCATCAACATGGGTTCCAAATTATGACATGCCAAGAGACAGGCAACTACAGAGCCTCTGTTGAGGTCTAGAATCTCCCTCATCCATCAAGCAGTACAAAATTATGGTTAAGAAGGATGTTAAAATGTGCCTAGCTAACAAACATAGGTGAGGTGGAATACGGTTGCTTTCGGAACAGGTCAGTAGAAAGTCAGAAGTTACAAATGCCCACCAGTGCTCATGACACACAATTTTCATTGCAAACGTCTTTTAGTGAGGAGTGCTGTGTTTTGTACAGCAGGCTTCACCTCTTAGGTTAACTTCTTAGCCAAGATCAGTGTCTTCTCATCTTAATATCGGAGATGAGATGCACACAACTTTATGATATTGTCGTGGGGGTGATGAAAATGGGAAATACTGCGCCTAGAGCGGGACTCGAACCCACATCTCTTTGCATTCCGGGCCAGTGTGCTAACCATTACACCACCTAGGCTCCCTGATATCAACACACTCCCCACGCCTACCTGTCTATGTGGTTACTTGCCTGAGAGGTCAGTGCAGACCACTACACTCGTCCCCCTGGAATTGTAAGTCTTGTAATGCTTACAATTACATACATACAGGCAATGCACTAACACATACATACACAGGGTAGGTTCAACAACCATACAGCGCAAAGCTTGTACAGGATCCTGATCACGGCAACCAGTGTCGTGGGGGTGATGAAAATGGGAAATACTGCGCCTAGAGCGGGACTCGAACCCACATCTCTTTGCATTCCGGGCCAGTGTGCTAACCATTACACCACCTAGGCTCCCTGATATCAACACACTCCCCACGCCTACCTGTCTATGTGGTTACTTGCCTGAGAGGTCAGTGCAGACCACTACACTCGTCCCCCTGGAATTGTAAGTCTTGTAATGCTTACAATTACATACATACAGGCAATGCACTAACATATACATACACAGGGTAGGTTCAACAACCATACAGCGCAAAGCTTGTACAGGATCCTGATCACGGCAACCAGTGTCGTGGGGGTGATGAAAATGGGAATTATTGCGCCCAGAGCGGGACTCGAACCCACATCTCTTTGCACTCCGGGCCAGTGTGCTAACCATTACACCACCTAGGCTCCCTGATACCAACACACTCCCCACGCCTACCTGTCTATGTGGTTACTTGCCTCAGAGGTCAGTGCAGACCACTACAATATTAAACTGATTTTTTTTAAATTGGACTTTAGTCCTCTAGTGTCATGGATTGCAGTAGATGCTACCTTTCAGTTCGTCAAAAGGAGGGTTCTCTAGCTGCAATTTAGGTCTTGTTTTCATGACATAGAGCACATATTTCTATACAAAATATTCATCAAATCACACAAAAGGGGGTTAAAAGAGTTCTTGAATGTTATAAAATAACATCCTATTGACATTAAAAAACGTCTCTATGATGTTATGACATAATGTTATATAACATTGTTTATTCCATTCAAAATAACATTTACATGACGGTTTTTTATAATGTTATTGTAACATTCAATAACGTTATACTGATGTCAGTGTGACGTTTTTTTGTTAGCTGGGATATATTGCTACTTGCAAGCCAACTCCGAGGCAATTTAATGGCATCTTTTACTGCAGAAGGTTACGGTATAAGAGTGTTGGCGTGCTTGCCCAAACTAATTCCAACAATTAGCTATTTAAATTAAAAGGTACTTCAACCTAAAGTAAGATAGATTGTAACAATCAATTTAACTCAGAAAATTGACAGAAACTCAAAACCATCGAACCTTAAGCAATACCACACTATTACACCACTCCTTGTATCGCTGCGAATTACTAAAGTCACCATCATAACTGACGATTCTGCACCTTCCTTACAAGCCATCAGCTAGTTGGGAGCCCCAGCAATCATTCCTGCTACGTGAACGACCACTTCACCGGCGTATCCACACATCTCTACCGCTTCCATTTCCCACCCACCCACCATCCTTCCCTCACATAATACAGAAAAGGCCTCTGGGGTCCCGGTGGCGGTAACATGGGAAATTAAGATATTTTCCCCCCTCTTGCTCTTACCGGCAATCTGTCTCTGCTTGTCTTTGTTAGTCAGTCGTGATGATGGAGTGTGGCCGGTGTTGTGCTGTACATGGGGCCCCGGGCCGCTCCGCTAACACGCGGGGCCCACTGGGCATATTACGTTGCCCAGTTAGGCATAGCTTGGTGGTCCACGATGTTGAACACTACTCGCGCCCATCCTTGGGGAGCGCGGCGGCCTTTCTCAACAATAAGACCGCTAAGTGTGTGTAGATGTGTGTCTCGTGTTATATTATTAATGGTCTGTCTCAATACATATGTAAATATATGAATCCATGTGTCATATATGTAGACATGGATGAGTATAGGGGTGTGTCTTTTAGGCCATCTAGCCAACTGTCTGTCTATATATACATTTATATCGGAGCATTACATAGCTCACGTGGTAGACTGTCCACATGTAAAGGTGTTGGTCATCCGGTCGATCCTGCTCAGTGGACCCATTTGCAGTTTGAGTTATTTTCGGTTCCAAATCGTGGTCCACAAAATTACTGGTTCATCAAATGTTGTGGTGTGTTATGTCCTGTCTGTGGGAAAGTGCATAAAAAAGGTCCATTGCTGCTTATCGGGAAGAGTAGCCTACATAGTGGCAGTGAAAAGACATATATCAGAATGACCATATGTTTGAGGTCCAATAGCCTATGATAATACTCAATGTACTCTAGAGGCACAACTAAATAAAACAAGCTTGACTTTGTATACTTGTATAGATGTATACATGTATACATGTATACATGTATACATGTATTTGTGTATGCATATATGCGTGTATACATACATACATAGATCACTATTTGTATATATATTTGTCACCAAACAAAACTAAAAAACTTCCGAGCAAATATGCATAAGCATTATGCTAGTGTGAAGGCGCAGAAGGGATTATTGTTATTATTGATAATTATGTGCTAAGATTGTGCATCCTTCCACAACTAGCCGACCGGTGGCGCCCAGATATGTAGATAATATATCTATATATCTACATATCTACATATGTGAAAGTGTTGGCATGTGTATCATGCAATTTTGTTAATCCTATATTATGTAAACCTAAATATGTGTATTTATCTAGATATGTGCGGACATAGGTGTTTCTCATGCCATATTTCTCATGGCATGTATGTATGTATGTATTTATATATATGTATATACGGATATACGGATAGGCAAGGACCTCGGGGCATATCGCAAATAGTCAGCTTGTATGCATGTGTATATATGCTGTATACGCCATTATACAAAAATAACGGAAGCTCATATATATATATATATATATATATATATAATTGTGTAGCGATGCGCTTCATGCTTTTTAAAGACATCTCTGTATGCATACGTATGCATATATGTGATGTATAACGAATTATGTGAGTATAAAAGCATGAAAAGAATCCATTGTCTATATTATTGTACACATTTTTGTATATTGCCTCCGCTGCTGCGCGACCGTGGCACCACCATCGGCCCTCACTGTAACTACTGGGCTGCCAACCGCCACTCGCTCTGGAGGATAGATATATATGGATATGTCTATTTACATCTCACTCAGGCACCACCAGGACCTACATATACACTTACACATATACACGTACATGCGCCTGGTCACGTATATCCGATCAGTATTATAACATTTGCATTTCCCCACCAATGCAGTAAATCGGAATATTTTACAATGTGATTTCAATGTATAGCAGTCCCGTCATCGTGGATACAATTCCATTACACTCAGCACCCCACAGGCAAGATCTGGCGGATTTATCCCAAAGGACATCCACGAACCAGGGTTGGGTCGTAGGTGGTGGTTCGGTGGCTGGGGAAGGTTAGCATTCAGGGACGCCCCAGGGACATCACTTTGCTATCCCCTGGTGGTGAACCCTGACAACACTTCCATCATTAATCAGTGATGCATTGAAATCCAACCTGATGCGTATGACACCATTAAAAGCACTCAGACCGATTGAGAGTAGTGCCCCGCCACCCCACCTCATTCCCCTCTACCACCCAGCCTTCCCACCTCTATTGAACATTCTAGCATGGGCGGGTTTGCCTCAGACTGTGCAGGTGTCTGGTAATGGTAGACAATGAGGTGTATCGCATTGACCCGGTGTCCAAATCAGTAGAGCGCAGACTTCCCTTGCAAAAGGTTGGGTATTTGAATCATAACCGAGTCAAACCAATGACTTGCCAAATTGATCCCTGTCGCTACCTAGCCTGCCACTTTGCATTATTTAGATAGGGCAGTGACTGGTTAGATTGGTACCATGATAAATGACCCTGTCGGAAATGAGATCATGATCCCAGAGGGCTGGTATCCCAGAAGAAACACACTATATAGTCATTCGCTTACCAATACCTCTATGGAAGATCTTCTGATCAAAAAGAATCCCCGGTGCACTGGACACCTCATGAGGATGTCATCTGACAGGCTACCAAAGCAGATGCTCTACTCTCAACTGTCTTCTGGTTACAGAAATAGAGGGCGCCCTCATCTCTGGTTCAAGGATACCATCAAGAGAACTCTGAAGCTGAGAGACATTAAGACCGACTCATGGACATCATTCTCACAGCAGAGAGCTAACTGGAGAGCAACATTCAAGTAAGGAAAGCAGTCTTTGTCGCATCGCAACAGACCGCATGATGATGATGATACCAAGCATGAGTGTTCATAGTTGCTCATGATAATTGTGAAGAGATAAAGGTGTGTTGGTCACGATTAAGGGCTTTTCAGTTTGGGCCTTGTTCATCTAAATGACCTTCACCTTTCTGCTCCCTGATCATGCTTGGTAGGTCGTGAAACAACCTATTCTCTGTAAGTTATTTCTGGCGCGATCAAAACAGAGGGCCACTGTAGTTAAGTCGCGGTCATCACTGTCATTCAGCCATACTGGCCCTTTTCTATTGTGAAATGTATTCTTTCTATTTCTAAGTGCAGCACCACAGCTACGAATTCCACAAGTGTGTTCGTGTTGTAAATGCACCCAATGTTTGGATACAATATATAAGCTAAAACCATGTGGCTAAATCTGTAAAGCGAGCACTAGAGTAAATTGATCCTATTCATTATGAAAATTGTTTTTACACATAGAGTAAGCGCTAGTCTAAATATACTGTTGCGAGGATCTAATTATCAAACAAACAGATATTGTTTCTCTAGACACACATATATATAATATATATGCTGCATACGCAATTATACAAGTATAATTATCCGGAAGCCAATTATCTATGGACTGTGTCCAGAGTTCATCCTATTTGAAACTCCACCAATTTTCTCCCGGTTGCTCTGCCATAATTAACACTCCTCCAATCATTTCCTGGTCATCACTACTCCCTCGCCTGGTGGCGCCACCTTGCTGTATTATTTTCTACACACTCGCCTCACTCTTGGACCACTGGCTCAAAAATTAGATATAAATATATATATGCGCATGGCTGGGTATATCGATATGATATTGTATAATAGAGTCAAGTTGACAAGGCCTTGCCATCCACACCTAAGCATTCCAGACATATAGATCTCCGATTAGCATACTTCACCTGGTGCATAATGAGTAGTTCACGAAGCATCAATGAGTGAGGCCTTCGTCTTTTGTAGCTAGCGCTGAGAATGTTGCAGCATTATTCTGTCCCACGTCACATCATAATCTCCGATTGTTGCTATGGATCACATTATCGATATAAATATTCATCACCAGATAGTTTAGGTATTAAATAGATTTAATATTTTCCGTTCCAACCAGTGATCTACAACTGGTTCATGAAATGATGTGGTATGTGCTGTCCTGTCTGTGGGAAAGTGCATATACAATCCCCTTGCTGCTTATCATAAAGAGTAGCCTATGTGGCTGTAGCAGTTTTCCTCCAAATAAAATATGTCAGAATGACCATATCTTTGACGTCCAATAGCCGCTGATAAAAATCCATGTGCTCTAGAGGCGACATTAAATAAAACAAACTTTTAAGTGGATTGATGTTTGTAAAGTAGCCACATCATGTGTGCATGGATCTATTGACAGTTACTGTTGATCCCAAAGAAATGTACTCACAATTTGGAAATTGAAAAACAAAGTCTGGCAGTTCCAAATGAAATGATTTGTTATACTGTTGAATATATTGGTCTGTGTTATCGGCTGTCTTTTGGATAGTGGTGCGCATTAGTTTGAAAAGTTATAAACATGCATTTATCCATTCATAAATGTAACCTTTAATCATTTTTCTAAGTCAATAAACAATGCATTTATTGTCATTTAAAGAGTGAGTACATTTTTGCGACACCCTGTATATAGACCCCTTTCAATGTTTATAAAAAATGTGTATGCATGCGCAGCGTGGCTGCAGAACGAATGCACACTGCCATTGAGTTTGCCAGTACGTGCCGTGCAAAACGTCAGTTTTATTCAAACTTATATTTGTTAAATTCTATATGTGTTCCAAGCGATTTGTTTCTATGTGGTGTAGTTTTAGTGATATTTAACTTTTTCTGTATGAAGATCGCTCACAGCCATTGACAATGCATTGAGTTTGCTGATATGTGCAGTGCAAAATGTCAATTTTATTCAAAATTAATAGAAATGCTGCACCCTAACCATATATATTTAATATAATCTGTTTCTTAAATATGTTTCATATATGTGTTCCAAGCGGTTTGTTTCTAGGTGGTGTGGTTTAAGAGATATTTCACTTGTTCTCTATGAAGATTGCTCATAGCCATTAGGTCTATGCTATAACAATTTTTGTTGTTGTTGTTGTTGGTCCGTTAGTTGTTTAAGCAGGGGAAATTTCAGTCATAGACGACTGGTCTTCCTCATTCCACTGCTGGTCGAGAGAAAGCCCAAGCCTACACTTTTACCGACCTAAGGGATTTTTAACCTCCCACACCACATAGACATGGTATGAGTGCAACCGGCCTTTGATGACGCTGTAAGTTATACACAGCGGTGGAAATCCAAATTGGCAGAGCTGGGGGCACAAGCAATCGAACCGCCAACCCTCAGATTAGGAGTCTGACCTAGAGAAATGTCAGACACTCTAACCACTCTGCCACAGAGAACACCACATCAACATCAAGCCTCCAGTGTGTGCGGCATGAGGGGGAGGGGCACCCGAATACATTACCCCGGATCTGGGGGCCGTGGGGGGGGGGGGGCACTCCACTAGGGCGCCTATAGAAGAATAATAACACTACAGTAAATGTTTGCCTTCCATTTATACTCGTATAATGCGTTATAGATCACATATATATCTTTTGTTGGCTACCTCAGCATCCACCACAGCGTCGCCAGCCTTCACAACATCCCCTCCAAAGATGCACCTGTGAGTACCACAACAGTGGTACTTGCATGAAGGCATGCGCAGAGACAGTGCACGCAAATACCACATGTATAAAAGCGGGGGAGAATCCTGTATAGATCAAAGGCATGGGAGTCGCTCACACTGTTGGAAGCTTCCCACATACATAAGTGCCCCCCCCCCCCCCCGGTCCATTCCCTTCAAAGAAAGATCCAAGCATGTACATGTGTAAAATATTCCGATACTCAGCAAGGGGGGAATGCAAAGGTTCTATTAGTGATCGGTGTACATGACCAGGCGCATGTAAAGCTATATATATGAGCCTGTCTCAAAAGGCGATCACTCTTTTCTTGTTTGTCCATTGTAACAATTGACACAAAACAGCACAGTAACGGTACGGTTACACTGAAAACACAAGGACATTTGATTCAAATCAATATGTATTCTATTGGGATTATGAAACACCATGTAAAAAACAAATCAGTTTATCCTGAGCAAATGCATAAGCAGATAGTATGTTGATCATTACAATGGACATAGTTGTGTCCCATATTGCTTAGCCCTTTTTGAGACAGTCTCATATATGGGTTCGTGGTGCATGGGTGGGATTGCACTCAGGGCCTAGCCCTTCTGCTGTGGTAGGGGGTCACCACACTCAAAAGGTCAAGGTTGGTTATGGCCATGGGGTCATACAACTACTGGTGGTGGGCAGACCACTGGTATCCATAGAGACCAGGAATGCTGGATTCCTATTGGTAGGACAAGGAACGCTCGGTTTCCATTGGTGGAAGGAGGTGGGGTGATACTCTACAATGAACCCATGTAACTATATCAGCAATACACCAGAGGGCTGGACTCTCTCTTCTCCCCTATTATTCTTTGCTCTCTTCTTTCTCTTTGGCGGTATTGTTTTCCTCATAGCCTACGTACACAGCCACAGATCCAAGCATTAGATTCTACACCTGTGCATGAGAGACCTATTGAGTTGAGCCTTGTGAACTATTGTTTCCGCTTAGTCAGCAATTTTCACTGAAGTCTAGCTGTATTATTTCAGTTTCTCACCCCCCAAAAAAAGAATTAAAACCGATTTCGCTCCTTGGATGTTTGTTGATTGATATATCTGAAGGTTTGGTGCAGATATCGAACCAGTATATTGCTAGCTATAGAACCAGTCTATATATGGAGTCAAACTGCAATCAGACTTGTAATATGTAATTATGTTTAAAGATGCATAACCCGATAACAACATCGAATTAAAAAAAAAAAAGCAGTTATCCGAATGTTAATCTAGATGTTGAACTTACATACCGGTGCATATATCAAACATGTGTTGCCACAAAGAAGGGAATACTGAGACAATTTAATGTAACCTGTTACTGCAGAAGCCTATGTTATTAGAGTTTTGCCATGCTTGCCTAAATTAATTGTCCAGGTTTGCATTTTAAATAGTGAGAAAGTTAGCCATTTATGCTAGAAAGTTACTACAAACTAAAGTAAGGTAGATAATAACGATCAACCTAATATAGTTATTTCAGAAAATGACAGAAACTCAAAACTTCAGATATGCAACTATAAAGTTAAGACACCTAGATTGTTAATTGTGAGTTGGTCACTGGTCATCTCCAGCATTATACAGGAAGTCTTCGTATTTAAATGGGAAATAGTGGTCGGGGAGGAGTGTCAACCATCCCTGACAAGTTGTAGTCAGAGATGTATGAAGTCATAGTTTGAGAATAATTCAAAGGAGAGGGCAAGGACTGGTTGGATCAGTGTCCGGATTATGTGACTGAGTTCGATATCACTTCATGGTATTGATGGCCTGGTCTCCCAGTGGGACAGCACTACAAAGTTGTCATAAGTGCACACTGTCACAAGTTGGTACGTGTGCTGATATGACCTTAGATATTGCCATGCTGTAAAACTTCACAAACCGATCAACCTCTACCAAGTAAAAACAAGGATTTAAATAATGTATACTTATGTAGTAGTCTGCACTGAAAACTCAGGCAAGTAAGCACATAAACAGCTCGGCGTGGGGAGTGTGGTGACATCAGGGAGCTTAGGTGGTGAAATGGTTAGCGCACTGGCATGGAATGCAAAGAGATGTGGGTTTGAGTCCCACTCCCATTTTCCTCACCCTCCACGACACTTTTATCATAAGGGGGCACATGAGTCGTATAGAGAGGACCGATATGGGTCCATATTATGTAATCGTCCCGCGTCAGAGGACCGACGCGGTACAATGACCTTAGATGACCCATTGCATGTTTGCACCACGGGACAATGGGAATCAGTGACCTGAGATGACCCATTGCATGTTTGCATCCTTTTTGACTGGAATGATGACGTCACTGTTCAGGTTGAACTCATTTGACCTTTTTGACTGGAATGATGACGTCACTGTTCAGGTTCTACCCATTGCATGTTTGCAGGATTGTATGCACCGCGGGACAATGGGAATCAGTCACCTGAGATGACCCATTGCATGTTTGCATCCTTTTTGACTGGAATGATGACGTCACTGTTCAGGTTGAACTCATTTGACCTTTTTGACTGGAATGATGACGTCACTGTTCATGTTCTACCCATTGCGTGTTTGCAGGATTTTAGGTTGAACTGATTTGACCTTTTTGACTGGAATGATGACGCCACTGTTCTACCTTGCCATCGGTTTTTGATTGAACTCATTTGACCTTCGCTTGCAGGATGGACAGATGTTTTTGGTTGAACTCATTTGACCTTTTTTGACTGGATTGATGACGTCATGTTTCTGGTTGAACTTCGCTTGCAGGATGATTATCTGTTTTTTTGCTCGGTTTGATTTAACCTTTGTTTGACTGGAATGATGACGCCTCCATTCCAGTCGGAGTTTTCTTGATGATTCAAACTCATTCAGTCAGTCAAGAACCCCACCATCTCCCTCCATCACTTCAACCTCAAGCAATTTTCAATATGAATGAATAATAATATATGAAAGACTACAATGGAGAAGCAACAGGTATGTGTACTCAATTTTATTTATTTATATAAAATATACATATAATTTCATAATTTTGATTTTCGAATTTCAATAGAAATAATAAAATGAAAGAGTCTATTTTACAATATTGATAAAATAATAATAATAAAAAAGAATGAACGAATAAAAACAATTTCCTTCTCTCTCTCTCTCTCTCTCTCTCTCTTCTTTCTTCCCTCCTTCCTACCACCCTCCATTCAAGCTGAAAATAGAAGAAGAAGAAAAGAAATACTATTTACTATGAAATTGTTATTTATTCATTTTCAGAGACATTCATGCGCCACATGCTCAAAGATTTTTACTTCCGATTCCGGTTTGCGGAAGCACCACTCCAGAGTCTACACATGTCGCGCATCACTTCAACCGCTCACTTGCAATCGATGTGGGGAGCTATTCCACTCCTTGCTAGGACGAAGAAGACATGAGAATAGATGTACTTCCAGAATCGAATCACGATCTCGATCACGATCACCTTCACGTTCACGATCTCGATCACGTTCGCGCTCGAAATCGCAATCAGCTGCTGTTGTTGATTCTACTACTACTACTACTTTCAACACTTTCAAGTGTGGAGAGTGTGAAATCAGTTTTTCTCATATGAGAGATTTATTGAGACATGAAGATACATAGAATTCAATGTTCTCTATGCTCAGAAATTTTGGAGAATAGTAGAATTCTTAATAGGCATATGCGATTACAACATGGGAATTATATTTCTACTCCCGCTGCATCAACATCATCACCATCTTCTACTGATGCTTTTTCCTCACCACATTTCAGGAAAGATGAAAATGTTGAATATGCTAATGATGATGTTACTAGTAAAAGACACAACGTTTCAAAGAATAGCAATATTTCTTGTATAGATTGTGGTAAACGATTTCCATCATGGAGACATTTGATCTCACATAGATGGATTCACGCTTCAGGAGAATCATCTCCGCATCAAGAACCTTGGGCTGAAGATTCTAATATTCTCCCACCTTGGGGTGAGGGAGAGGACATTGACATTCCATTACGTCTGCTTTATATGGAAAATCGCAATACTATTTTAGCTCCTCACATCATGGGAAAAGTTAGAGGAATCTATAACTTCCCTATTCCCGATTTCACTGGGGATACCTCATTGATAGAAGAACATCTTTGTTCTATTTATGAGATAGACAAAACTTCATTTAAGATTAACTTTGCTTTTGGAATAATTTTGAAATCGATTGAAACCGCTGAATATCGCTATTTCACAGCTTATTTTAATTCAACAATTTATGATTTTCCCCGCTCTGTTAATAATCACACTAATCTATTAGCATTATTTGATTTTATTAGAAAGATAGATGTAGAGCGAATAATTCACTCGATGGGTGAAAATTCCAAATGGTGTAAAGTTTACATTACCAATGTTAATTATTATGTTTTCAGAAAATCCTTTGTTATTGGGAGAGCGAATGATGTTCCGGATTACATTCATGCAAAGAGATCTATCAGATCCTTTTCGAAAATTAGTAACAATAATAATTTATGTTTTTTTTCACTGTTTAGCTCATCATACAGAGAAGAACTTTCAAAAGATGCGAAAGCTTTCTCAGAAATTATGTGATGAATGGTTGTTCTTCTGTAATTCACAATGGATAGCTTTTCAGAAGACTAAGAAGAGAAAGTTTGAAGGTGTCATATTAGAAGATATTCCAACATTGGAGTGTTGTTTTAATATTAGTATAAATGTTTACTCATTGCAAGAAGATGATACATGTATTTCTCTTTATTCCACTCAATTTTCTACTGCTTCTGAAGACCTCAATCTAAATTTTCCAATTCTCATTTTTGATATATCTCTAGTATGGAGTCGTATGCTAGTAAATATGCTTGTAGGAATTGTGATAAACTTTTTTGTTTTAAGACAGGAGTTGTAAAGCATGAGAAAGTATGCACAAATAAGGTTAGATTTATATATCCGGGAGGGATGTATTCTCCTTCAAAAACTATCTTTGATGACTTGCGTGATAGTTTAAATATAGATTGTGAACATCATTTACAAAACTTTCCTTGGTTTGCGGTATACGATTTTGAATGTCTACTTCCTGAAAAACCTCTTCACCAGGAAAGAGAAGTAAATGAAAGTGGTGATGATGAGATTGATGATGATGATGATGAGATTGATGAAGCTAATGCGAATGAGCAAAGAAATTTAAGGTGGTGTATAGAGCATAAACCCATTTGTGTTAGCATATCTTCAAACATTCCCGGTTATCTAGAACCCAAATGCATCATTGAAGAAGATTTAAATACATTACTTTTAAGATGGAGATTTATTTGAGTGAAATACAGGACGCGATGAAAATATTATCAAAAACACGATGGAAAGTGATTCATAGGAGGTTAAATGAGTTATTTATTTCCTATAATTCACCTTCAAGTGCTTACATCCCTATTGTGAGAGTTAGAGAGAGTGAGGGAGATGTTATCAATGACGTTGATATCAATGATGAGCTTGATATCAATGATGAGATTGATATCAATGATGACATTGATATCAATGATGATGATGATGATGCTGATATCAATGATGACATTGATATCAATGATGATCTTGATAACAATGATGAAGATGATGGTAATGATGATGATGATGTTGATGATGATGATGCGGGAGAGGATTTCAATGATGATGATAATGATGATGATGATGCAAAAGGAGAAGGAGAAGGAGAAAAGTTGTTTGACTCACCCATAGCAAAGTAATTTACTGGAGACGACTACTCCGCCGATTCAATGCGCGCTGAAAAGATAAGATTGTGAATATTGAAATCTATAGAAAAGTTAAAGGAACGGTTTGAGACATATTGCTATTGTCTTCCTTGTTTAGGTTTCAACTCCAGTAGGTATGACCTTCCAGCTGTGCGAGCTTCATTTGCAAAGCACTTCAATCTTGAAAATGAATTGAACTATATTGTTAAAAACGCAAATCAATACAGTGCTATTGTAACAAAGAAGTTTGCCTTTTTAGATATCAGTCTTTTTCTTGCAAGTGGAAGTAGCTATTCCAAGTTTCTTGTAGCTTATTCAGCTCCAGATTTTAAAAGCTATTTACCTTATGAATGGTTAACATCTTTTTCAAAACTTTATCACCCCACTCTTCCTGAATATGAGACTTTTTATTCTAAACTCAAAAATGTTAATGTGTTAGAGGAGGAATATATTGAGTGGGAAAAGAAGGGAGATATTGATTCCACCCCGCCTAAGACTGGGCACATGAAGTATAATGATTTGCAAATGATCTGGATGGAGAAGGGAATGTCAACTTTTGGCGATTTCCTAATTTTCTACGCAAATTTAGATACAAAACCGTGTGTCACAGCAGTAGAAAATATGCTGGCTTTCTATATTTCTGTACATATCGATCCTCTAAAAACATCTATCTCAGCACCAGGTATAGCTCGCAGATTATTATTCCAATCAGCTAAGGAAAACGAATGCTTCTTTTCAAGTTTTTGTGAACGAGATGCTGATCTAAATACCAAAATTAAAACTTGCGCCTTTGGAGGACCAAGCATAATTTTTAAAAGATATGCTAAGGTGGGAGAGACTTTCCTACGCAATAACCCCGAGAAACCTTGTCGATCTATTCAGGGATATGATTCTAATGCGATGTATTTATATTGCCTCTCTCAAAAACTCCCAATTTTATTCCCATTTAGACGAAAGTTGGAGAATAACTTTAAACCACAATGCAACTGGAAACATCTTGATATGTATAAATGGATGAATTGGAAATCCCGAGAAAGCAATATTAGGATTGAACATAAGCTTAATACTGGAAAAGAGGTGCAGATCGGTCCATATTTTGCTGATGGATACTGTCGAGAAAACAATACTATCTATGAATATAACGGATGTTGGTTTCATGGACATCCCGCCAGTGAGTGTTTATTTTCTCCTTCCATTAGAAGCTCAATTATCAAATCACACAAAGAGAAACATCTACTCACGCTAGCCAGAGAATACTATATTCAACAATGTGGTTTTAGTTTGTTTACAATATACGAATGTGCATTTAAAAAACTTTTACAAGAGAATTTGAGTATATCGCAAGCTGCAAATGAAATTCTTCCTCCATTTTATATCAAACATCCTCACAGCATTTCTGTGGAAACTATTTTGATCGCTGTTGAAAGCGGAGAGCTGACAGGAATGGTGGAAGTAGATATTCACGTTCCTGACATATGGCCGAAAGGGAAGGAGCAAAAGCTTTCCCCTAAGGAATTCTTCTCAGAAATGGCTCCTATATTTTGTAATGTAGATATTCCATTTGGTGAGTGGAGTCCCCTGATGCGTCAATTTGCATTTAAAAAAAGCTTGAAAGACCCTGTTAACACAAGAAGGCTTCTGGTCGGAGGTCTCCGAGGAGAGCGTATTTTACTCGCTACTAATCTATTGCAATTTTATCTTAAGATGGGGGTTGTGGTCACAAAGATTTGGGAAGTGATCGAGTGGAGATTAGAATATTGCTTTAGAGGTTTCTGCGAGTTCATTACTGATGCGCGAGACGGAAGAAAACCAAGGCGGGGGTGGAGAAAGGCGCGTTTATTACACGCCTCAGCGGAAACATGTTAGGTACATGGAATCAATGAATAATATGCAGTGGTAAATGTACAGGTACATAGAAAATAAGGGGAAATGCACAGTGGTAAATAACAAGGTCAAGGTAACCGAGTAATGAGAGGGCTCCCAGGAAGGAGCAGAGAGGCTCATAAGGAGCAGGAGAGAGTAAGGAAGTCCGGTGGTGAGGTTAATTGTCAGTGGAGTGAGGGGGTGCGAGGAGCCCTCCACCCTCGGGAGTGAGTAGGTTAAGTGAGTGTAGGGTGGGTGGGCGGAGGAAAAGTGAGGAGTAGCGGAGGACGGCAGGGAGGTGAGTGCCTGAGGAGAGCCGGCGGGCGGCCTTATAAGGGAGGAGGGAGGGGCGACAGGCGGTGAGGTGCGAATGCTGAGGGCCCGGGGGAGGGTGAGATGTGGCGAGCAGCGGGCGTCGGGTGAGGCGTGAGCGCCAGAACAAAGAAGGTGGGTGAAAGAGGGGGGGGCGAGCCGGGGCTCGGCCGAGGTGAGCAGGCAGCGCCACAACGGCGGGGGAGGGTCTCTCCCTTCCCTCGCATCAAACGTAATGCTTCGCATTACGACCGATGCGCGAGAAGGGAGAAAACCAAGGCGGGGGTGGAAGAAAGGCGCGTTTATTACACTCCTCAGCGGGAACATGTTAGGTACATGGAATCAATGAATAATATGCAGTGGTAAATGTACAGGTACATAGAAAATAAGGGGAAATGCACAGTGGTAAATAACAAGGTCAAGGTAACCGAGTAATGAGAGGGCTCCCAGGAAGGAGCAGAGAGGCTCATAAGGAGCAGGAGAGAGTAAGGAAGTCTGGTGGTGAGGTTAATTGTCAGTGGAGTGAGGGGGTGCCGAGGAGCCCTCCACCAAATAGTAGGAGAGGGCTCGAGGCGCGCCCGAGGCGGGGGCACGGGGCGCCCGAGGTGGGGGCCGGAGATCTGGGTGAGAGGAGGGTCGTGAGGGCGGTGCCGTGAGGTCGGCGGCTGGGCTGTCTGGGGAGGGTCCCTCGTGAGGCTGAGCTGTGTGGTCTGTGGTGTGAGGTGCGAGGTGGGGGTTCCCTGTGTGGGCGGGGGTGTCCGGGGAGTAGGTCGACAAGGGGCGGGCGGCCAAAAATAGAGGAGGCCCGCCCCTTGGAGGGGTCGGGTGAGGAGGTCGGCCGGCGAAGTCCTCAGGGCTGGGTGGGACGGGGGTCGGGGTCGGGTCGGGCGGGTTGATGACGGTGGTGTCGTGGTCGGCGGCTGTACCATCGGAGGAGGGTTCTCCGTGAGGCTGGGCTGGGCTGTGGTCTGAGGGTTCCTCCTGTGGCTGGGCTGGGCTGTGGCCTGAGGGTTCCTCGTGAAACTGGGCTGGGCTGTGGTCCGTGATGGGCGACTGGCGCCGGGCGGCGATGAGAGCCTTACTGAGGGGGCGCTGGGGCCCGACAGGGATGTGGTTGCCGATGAGGTCGGCGGTGCCGAGGCGGCGGTCAGGCCGCGCCTCGGGCAAACTGGGCTGGGCTGTGTTCTGTGATGGGCGAATGGCGCTGGTCGGCGATGAGAGCCTTCCTGAGGGGGCGCTGGGGCCCGACTTGGAGGTGGTTGCCGATGAGGTCGGCAGTGCCGAGGCGGCGGTCGGGCCGCGCCTCGGGCAAACTGGGCTGGGCTGGGCTGTGGTCCGTGGCGGGCTGGTGGCGGTGGGCGGTGGTGAGAGCCTTACTGAGGGGCCGCTGGGGCCCGACTGGGCGGTGGTTGCCGATGAGGTTGGTAGTGCCGAGGTGGCGGTCAGGGCGGGGGTCGGGGGAGGAGGTGCGGCGGGGGCGGGCTAGGGGGGCGGCGAAATCGCGGGCGGTGGGGGGGGGGTCGTGGGGCGGGTCGGTGGGGGGGTCGGTGGGGTCAGGGGGGCAGAGGAAGGCGGTTTCGCCTGGGTCGAGGTGGACGTCTGGGTCGAGGGTGACGGGCGACTGGCGCCGGGCGGCGATGGGAGCGTTACTGAGGGGGCGCTGGGGCCCGAGGCGGGGGTGGTTGCCGGAGGGAACGGCGGCGCCGAGGCGGCGGGCAGGCCGCGCCTCGGGCGGGTGGGCGGTGGTGTCCGGAGGGCTGGTAGCAGTGTGGTGGGCGGCTTTGATAGGGTGGGTGGGCCGGTCTGGGGCCTCCGTGCCGGGCTGGAGGTGCCGGCTCCTCAAAAAT
Source organism: Branchipolynoe longqiensis (assembly GCA_030323885.1). Classification (NCBI taxonomy): domain Eukaryota; kingdom Metazoa; phylum Annelida; class Polychaeta; order Phyllodocida; family Polynoidae; genus Branchipolynoe; species Branchipolynoe longqiensis. The sequence continues at coordinate 87,064,749 of CM059191.1, read as the reverse complement.
CCGGCGAGGCGGGAGCCGCTGCCCGGGCGCGCTTGGCCAGGCAGGCGTCCTCGCTGTGCCTGGTTAGTACCCTCCGGACATTGGCGCAGTATGCGCATGCGTGGAGCTGTCTGGAGACCCCCTGGCCGTGGACCTCCCCCGGGGCTGCGTGGGTGCAGGAGTTGGGGTCCCGGTTCCAGGCATAACAGAGTGGGCTGTGGGTCTCCTTGCTGTAGGCCACGCGTGTGTCGGTGTGGCCGCGGGACTGGGGGCGGGGCATTGCAGGGTCGAGGGAGGGGAGTTGGGTGGTGGTGGAGTGGGGAGGCATGGCGAGGGACTCCAGTCTGAGGAGGTTTATGGCTACTGGGTCGTGCCAGCCGTGGGGGAGGGTACCGTCCGCGATCGCGGTAAAGACCGCCTCAGAATAATGGCGGACGGTCGTCCAGGGATAGAGGAGGTTATCACGACAGATAGATAGGATATGGTGGTGGAGTCCCGGGGCGGAGTGGGCGGGGAAGTCTGGGTGGTCGATGAGGGTGAGGAGGGCGAGGGCGTATTCGTCCTTGGTCGCCTCCCCCCTCTTCACTGGCTTCTTCTCGGGACCTCGCCTCACCAGATCGGAGGGGAAGATGTAGTTGGATGGGATGCCTTGGCGTCTGGTTGAATGGCGCGCCTCGGCGGATGCCAGGATTTCCCTGACGGCGTCGGCCGTGGAGGCGGGGTTGTGGCGGGTCTCCTCCCCCTGGTAGGCCGGCGATGTGCAGGGCTGCAGTTGGGGCAGGATGTGGCGGTACCTCCCGTACTCCGCGTGTGTCGTTCCGGGGAGGCCCGCCTGGGGGGGCGGCGGGGGTCGGGCCGCGGCGGTGGCAGGTGCCCGAGGCGTTGGTGCGGCCAGCGGGGGCGCCTCTGGCGCGGGCCGGGTCCCGTTTGCGCTGATGTGGTCGATCCGGGCGTGGAGGTCAGCAGTGGCCTGCCGGTGCTCGGTGTTGGCCTGCCGGTGCTCCTCGTTGGCCTGCCGGTGCTCCAGCTGCATGCGCTGGATAGCCTCCAGCACTGAGGAGGTCTCGGCGCCCGAGGAAAGGTCCGAGGGCGCCGGGGGGGAGACCGAGACGGATGACGGTGACTCGACCCTCCCGGGCGACGTAGAGGGCCCCGGGGTCCGGGGGGCGGCCCGGGAGCCCTTCCGTCCTCGTCCTTTTCCTTGAGGCATGGCTGTGGTGGATGCTGGTGTGTGTCAGCGGTCCGAGGTGTAGGCCCAAACAGGAAAAAGTGAAGAGTAGCGGAGGACGGCAGGGAGGTGAGTGCCTGAGGAGAGCCGGCGGGCGGCCTTATAAGGGAGGAGGGAGGGGCGACAGGCGGTGAGGTGCGAATGCTGACGGCCCGGGGGAGGGTGAGATGTGGCGAGCAGCGGGCGTCGGGTGAGGCGTGAGCGCCAGAGCAAAGAAGGTGGGTGAAAGAGGGGGGTGGGGGGGGCGAGCCGGGGCTCGGCCGAGGTGAGCAGGCAGCGCCACAACGGCGGGGGAGGGTCTCTCCCTTCCCTCGCATCAAACGTAATGCTTCGCATTACGACCAATGCTCGTAGGGAGGCGGATTCAAACCCCGATTTTCAAATTAAGGGGGAGACTGCGAAGGTTATGGGGAATGCGAGTTATGGAAGTCTCCTAATGGATAAGTCAAAACATGTCAATGTATCTTATGTGAGGAGTATTCAGAAGGCAAAGCTAGCTGTTAATTCAAAATTATTCAAAAATATGACTGAACTAGATGATGAAACTTTTGAGATTGAACAGTGCAAACGGTCAATTCGTTTAGATATTCCTGTTCAATTGGGATTTTTTGTTTTAAATACTGCTAAGTTAGTGCTTATTCAGTGGTATTATTGCTTTCTAATTAAATTCATTGATAGAAGTGATTTTGAATTAACGCATTGCGGTACAGATAGCTTGTATATGTCTTTTTCTGGTAAAGAGATGATAGATGTTGTAAAACCCGAGAGAAAAAAATAATTGTTGAGTATGCTTTATGATCATTGTAATGATTATAATTATTTTAAATGGGAGAACGGTTTCTATTTACCAAGAGATTGTTGTCAAATTCATCACAAACATGATAAACGAGAAATTGGAATTTAAAAAAAAGAGTATACTGCAACCACATCCTACTGTTTGAATTCCAAAACCTATCTATTGATTAATGAGTCTGAGGGATCGAAAACAGAGGAAAAGGTTTCCTGTTAATCCATTAACAAAAGGTGTTTAATGAAGAATCACACTTCTGCTGAAGAATTTTATGCGAATGCTTTATTTCGAAATGAAAGTGGATCAGTTATAAATACAGGTTTTAGAGCTCGACATAATGGAGTTGGACTTATAAGGACAGACGAACGGGTTTCACTTTTTTTTATATTAAGAGACATGTAATGCAAAACGGGATCGACACCACTCCATTGGAAATGATTCTCACACCATGGAAAAACTATAACTCTTTCACCATTCTTCAAACTAGTTGTTTATCTAATGACTTTCCACTAAAACTTGAAAAGTATGGACTTTGCTTTGGATGTTGCTGGCAGTTATTCTATTATGAAATGGCTATGTTTCATGGAAACGAATCTATTGCGATTCGCATTAGCTCTTCAAGTTTCAACACAGCAAAGTTTTTATCTAGATGGATTTTCCAAAGCAAAAGAAAAAAAGAATGGACAAAAGTGTCTAAGAAAAAAATTATTGCTATTCTTAACATGAAATTAATGAAAATCAGAAGTAGAGTGATTGTGCAGTTGCGATCACTCCCTTCAGGTTGCACCATTGTTCATCCCGGTGATCGTTATGATAAAAACTGGACTGCAGGAATTAATATGGGAATGAGTGAAATTTCTAATCTAACAGACATGCTTGGATCTAATTTTATTGGATGTTTCTGGAGAAAGTTTAAATCAATTGTAGATTCAATCGATTCATCATCAGCTGCGACATCATCATCATCATCTGCAGCATCTTCATCAACATCATTATCATCTACATTTTCATCTCCATCTCACCATCACTAGGCTCATAACTCTCTCCCCTTTCATGAGTATAACATCTCAAAAGCATCATCTCTATCATCATAATCATAATCATAATCCTCATCAACATGTCGATTGTTACAATTGAAGATGATAATCATGCTTTTCAGGGTATGAAATATCCAGCTACTATTAGCGTGAGTGGAATCACGGGTAGTGGAAAAACATCATTGATTCATAGGATATTATCCGAACGTCGAACGCTATTTGAGATTCCTGTTGATAAAATTCTCTATTGTTATGGAGTTGAGCAACCGTTGTTTGATAAAATGGATGCAGAGCTTACAGATATTGAATTTATGGAGGGCATTCCATCCAAAGAGAAGATCTTTGCTTTTTCTGATCTTTCTCAACACAATTTGGTTATACTAGATGACTTAAATGAAGAAGTGGTGAATAACTTAGGTGCTCAACATCTAGTTAGTAAGTTTAGTCATCATCAAGGATGTTCAGTGATTATGGTTAGTCATAATGGTTATGAACAGGGGAAGTGTTCACAAACCATTTCTCTGAATGTTCAATATATGATTATAATGAATAATTCGAGAGATATGAGACAAATTCAGCGAGTAGCGTCTCAGACAAATTTGGGTAAACTGCTGTTGGAAAGTTATAAGGATGCTGTTGAGTCTAACAAATTCGGATATTTATTGATTTGTCTACACCCACGCGATGTGGTAGATATTTCCGCATCTACTCGTTTGCGATCAAAACTCCATACTAATATATTTTTGGGAGAGGATTTAATTTCCTATTTACCTTAGTGAATAAAATAAAATAAAATATGAAGGATTATATTTATGGATGGATGAGAGTCTCTATGCAATTGAATGTGAGTGTATATGAAGCTTCATATACAATCTTTCATTCATGCATTCATTCATTCATTCATTCATTTATTCATTCATTCTTTCATTCAGTAATCACACACACACACTCACACACACACAGTCACATTTTAGTTATTTATACCTTGGATTCTGATGTTCTTCATTCACTGGGAAGAAAAATCTGTTTGCACATACATCATGTCATCACAACATATTCAACATTGCAAGGAGTTTATTTTGTTGTTGTTGAAGTCGAGACCTGAGAAGGCTAAAGCTTTATTGGTGACGGCGAGTCGAAAACAGATTGAATGCATTGCCGAGATTTTAGTTGCATTATCAAAATTATCCATCTCCAGAAATACTAAGCGTTTATTGGAAAAGCATAAGAAACTAGTTCACAATCTTATTCATCTGAATGAACACGCAAGATTACGCCTGCTTCAGTGACATCATAAAAAACTGTATGCGATTTTCATTTCAATTAAGTCAAGATTGTTAGGGGTTTTATCATGAGGAAGTATGTAGCCATAACATATGATTCCTACCTTCGATATAAGAAGGAGGAGGGGAATAAAAACAATATCATAACACCCAGTGAACTTATTGATGATGATGATGATGCAGTTGATATTGATGTTGATAAAGATGTTATTGATAAATTGGCTATCAATAAAAAATCCCCACCAGAAGAAGAACAAAAAGTCAAGGAAAAAAGAGCAACCTTTGAGTCATCCTGTCGCCTCTGCTCCTCCTCTATACGACGCGATCGACGAGAGGGCGTCGTTTTTTATGCCGACAACGACGACGACGACGTCACCATCGCCTCATCTTCCTCCTCCTCCTCCTCCTCCTCCTGGAATACCGAGAACAAGTGGTGTAAAAGAAAAAAAAGAAGAAAAAAAGAAGAAGATTATCAATAAGGAAAAGATTAAGAAGGTTAGATCAATGATGCTAAATTCACTTTCAACAAAATCTTCACCTGCTGACTCCACTAGACAACAGACTTCATCTGGTGTTATCACAAGGCAAAACAGAAGAAAAGGAGTGAATGAAGAATGGCGAAAGTTCTTCTCCCATCGCTAACTGAGGAAGAGAAGCGATATCTTCATGATACATACTTCAATCCAAGGCATCCTGGTAGTTTATCAGGAATCAATAGACTTTATACTGAAGTTAAAAAGGAGAAGAAATTAAAAATATCTCTTCGCAAAATACGTGAATGGTTAGAATCGCAAGACAGTTTTTCAACTTTTAAGAAAGCTCCCCGTAGATATAAACGTGAGCGATTAGTTATATCTGAAAAATATTATCAATTTGATGTTGACACCCTCTCCATGGTGTTTTATAAAGATCATAATTCTGGTTATGGTTATATTTTAGTTTGCATTGATGTATTTACAAGATATCTAATAACTAGACCATTACTCAATCTTCAAGCTTCTTCTGTTAAAGAAGCTTTTGAAAGCATTTTGAAAAGTAATCCCCCTCCTCCTAAAAATATCCGCAGCGATCGGGGATCGTAGTTCATTGCAAAAATGATGCAGCAATATTTTAAATCCCTAAACATCAATCATTTCACCACCTTAAATAGCGAGACTAAGGCACATATGGCTGAACGTGTGAATCAAACACTTCGAGCTCGCTTGGCTAGATTATTCAAAGCAACTCATAGCTTTAACTGGAGTGATTCACTGCAAGCGGTAACAGCAGCCTACAATGATAGTGAGCATAAAGGGATTGGAACTACTCCGCGAAATGCCTTCTGTGAAAAGGATAAGGTGAACTTTGGCATTATCAATATCTCAGAAATGATTCAGCAACTACCACAGGAAGAGCGAGCATTTTTAATTTTCAAACCAATGATCGAGTGAAGCTCTCATATTTAAGTTCTCCATTTACACGTCATTATGATGAAAAGTGGACAAAGGAAATGTTCATTGTAACAGAACGTAAAATTAAACAAGGATTTGAAAAATATAAAGTCAAGGCTTGGGATAACTCGCCTATTGAAGGATGGTTCTATCCTGAAGAATTGCAAAAGGTTGGAGTGAGTGATGATACTTTATTTGAGATAGAATCAATTATTTCTGAAACTGTTAAAGATAAAAAAAAAGTATTCTTTGGTAAAATGGAAATCATATGATTCCTCTTACAATAGCTGGATTTTATCAAGTGAAATTCACAAACTAGGAGTGTAGATCAGTAGACTTAGATCAGAATATTATATGTGTGTATGTTATGTGCTTCCTCATTTTGATTTTGTTTGCATCACTGTCAACATGGTGAACTTCTGTCTGAATTCATTAATGGAAACTTCGTTCACATAACACTTGGCATGATTTTACAGTCTCAATCAATCCCCCCATTCATTTGGAGCAGGGAGCGGGATGGTATATATCCCTTCTTCAAATAGATTTTGAAAAAGAAAGTATTCCAGAAAGAATCTCGGCAGAGGACAATGAAAAAGAAAAAGAAAAAGAAAAAGAAAAAAACCATTCCTCCCTCGTCTTCAACATCGTTAGCTTCACCACCGATAACATCAAAATATGTGTATGTTTTTTGTAATCTCATTACACCTGTCGCAATAGGAGATTCTCCGCAAGGGGTGTTAGCTTACAGCTATAAAGGAAGTGGTGGGAGTGGAGGATATCATATGATACCATCTACTCCGTTACATCAACCCATCAATACTCAATACTTGAGTTCTATAAGGATCTCCATCAGAGACGAACGAGGAGAAATCCCTTCGATAGAAGCAGACGTCACTCGTTGCATTCTTCAAATTTGTAGAGACTATGGCCTTAGTTCCGCTAACAGCTGGGTGCTTCATTCTAATGCTAAGTGTATCACAGCATTAAAAAAACCTAAGAATAGTTTTAAAACTATTTCCAGCTTGAAGCATGTAAAGACATCTTCACCCAAAATTGAGATGGTTTCACCAGTTAGTCATGTATTAGAGCAATTTTATAAGGCATTGGTTTGACTCGATCTGGAATTGAACTCCCGATATCTCACATGAGAGGCCTGCGCTGTACCGATTCGGTGACCGCATAAAAGACATGGGCAGAAAAGGAACTCTGATCTGTCTTATTGAGTCGGTTAAAGCTGCATAATCGATGGACACATCTAATTGTTTAACTAGATATGACTTTAATTGTCGACCTGAGATGCAGACACATTTATTAAGTATTTCTTGCTGCATACTCTGGAAAATTAACTCAATTTCATAGAACCTGATGAATGTGTACATGCATCCCACAAGGATAGTTGCGTATTTTCACTTGAAATATTTTCAACTTTAAACCATTTATAATCATATTACTTCAACGTAAGGTATGCCAGATAATATTGATGAAGATAATATATATATAGCTCAAATCTTTGCCCAAGATTTCCATAAGGACACCCAAGCTGAAATGCATCAGGGGAAGCATAGGACTGCAAATCCACCAAAGAACCTGGTACTATAGAAAAGCCCTAGTTTATCATTATTGAGAAAAGGACTAATCAACATACAATGACAATGTAGCAGCAGTGATTCAAGCTCAAACAAAGGAGACTCACACCCAATTCTATTTCATGACCGACCACATTCCGAAGAACATCGAACAGTGGATCTGTGGGACGAGGATGGAAATAAAACAAAGCGATACATAAAATAAAACACTAATGGAACAGGGTCATAATTGATGGAAGATGCCAGATGACATCAGAGTAGACTCAGGTAAAAGTGTATTACACAATGCTGGGAATTACATTTAAATGAGCCCTCATGCTTTGTGTTTGGCGATCAAGGCCACAAACTGTCGGAGCAAAACCAGAACTGTCTCCCTTTGAAGTATGTGTTAGACAGATGAAGCAGGCAATCCCAATTAAGATTTGTATTTGACGAACCTTCCAGTTTTGTTGAAGATGGTGACTGATCATTTTGGATCAATATAATAAGGACAGCATTTCATCATCCAAGGTCAAGACGGGTGACCTATATGGATTACTCTCTTCATTGAACAGGCATCAGTCCTGATTACTACCAGGCTTATATCGGATAATTGGTGAGGTGAATTTTAACTTATTATAGTTTCAAGTAACCTTTCTTTCTAAACTGTTAACTTTGGATTTATTTGTGTGTGGAAATATATAGAATCACTGCAGGTCCATACACCAAAATAATTTACCAGAAAGGGTACAGCAGTGAAATGTTTGGTTGAATTGAAGTAGTAGGCCTATTCCTTGCATTGTTTCAGCATGTTTTAGTCAGTGAAGAGGTAGTTGACTTTGATATGCAGGATTAAATCGATGTAAATATGTTCGATCAAACAGAGGTGAAACTTCCACTGGATCTGTGTACCTATTCGTTTTTAGTAAAAGTATATTTCGACACTAGATATGCAGTCAAGCCTTACTGCATTATGTTGGAGACATGAAGATGGGCGAGTGGGGGTAGGAGAGCTCAACTTATTCCTCATATATTTCACTAAAATACACAAGATGTTATTGCAATCAAGGGCATTAATTAACCCTTGGAGGGGATACAATATTACACCGATATCAGTTAGGTATTTTTTGTTTTTGTGGAGGGCACATCATTGAATTACCTGATTATTATCTGCTGAGAACGCTATCAGACAGAATTTCGCCCATTTTGCATTACATTTATATGTACATATATTATTTACACACAAATTAGATATCAAATTGCATTTTATTTGTACAGTGACATAACCAAATGTACAATATTCAGAAAGGCATTATGTATCTGTAGTAGTCTTCACTGACCTCTCAGGCAAGGAATCACATAGACAGGACAAGCTGATGACAGTAGGGAGCCTAGATGGTGTGATGGTTAGCGCACTGGCCCGGAATGCAAGAGATGTGGGTTCCATTCCCTGTCTAGGAACAATATTTCCCATTGTCATCACCCCCAATGTCATATATATGACTACGATATTAACGCCAATTGTACCACAGTGTTTCTGCTAGCTACAGTTGTGTATTTCACTTACCATATGTCATTTGTACAAGTCGGGTTTATTAAATGATCTAATCATGTGATGCTGCAGTCACACTACGATGCTTCTCTCCAACGCGCATCAACGTGTGTCACTTTTTGGCGAAACGTTGCGAAGCATTATGCTAGCGTTATGCACATGTCGGTACATGTCGGTACACCTTGATGGACATCGACAGTCGGCGAGGATCATCAGCGCGCGTCGGGGCGCGTCGAAAGTTTTGTGCTTGCACAAAACTTTTCAATGTGTGCCAACATGTGGGTCGAACGTTACGGGGACGTTAGTTGCGCATCGAGATACGTTGGACGCGCTGGAAGATCGTTATGCAAATCGTAGGCTGATGTCGCGCGCATGTGACGGTCATCTCCACATTTTGTGCCAAATGGTTGCTTTGTTGTTTTACGCCCTAGCTACATCTAAAGTCATATGATGACATTGCACCAAACTTTTTTTGTTTCCGCATGCGTCGACACATGTTGGCCACACGCTACTAACATGCTCCCTTGATGCCAAACTTTTTCCCAACACTGCCAAAAGTTAGACGTGTCTCGACACATACAACTTATTTTGTGCGTTGGCGACATGCTGGCGAGAAGCATCGTAGTGTGACTGCAGCATTAAGTTGTTAATTTCTTCTATGGCTGGAAGTAGGTTGTTAGCGGGAAGGGGGGGGGGGGGACATTTGCAAACGTCACTCCTGATCCATGATCATTGCCTCGTCCGTTACAGGACGCACACACGGATAGCATTCAGTGCATTCAAATGGGGAATATTAAATTATTACAGACATTTGCAGTTAGTGATTAATACAGTCTCATGAATATGGTTCCTCCTACTACTGCTGCGCCAATTCCGATATGAAATAACCGGAATTGACGAGCACTACCAGGTGATGTGTACGGGCACATGTTCTGATATAATATGTTAAGGCGGTGTCAGACCTTGCCAAACTGGGGAAACGGACGAGAACCGGACACTGTCCGGTTGTGTACGGCGATGTTCGGGTACCATCCGGTAACCATCCAGCGGTGTCCGGTGGTGTCCGGCGGTGTCTGGTACAAGTCTTGAACATGCACAACACTTCTACTGGACACCTCTGGACTGAGGTGTCCTGTTGGTGTCCAGTTTGTCTGGTACATGTCCGGTACCCATCCATACATGTCCGGTACCCATCCGTTGGTGTCTGGTTTGTCCATTTTGTCTGGTACATGCCCGGTACCCATCCGTTACATGTCCGGTTCTCGTCTGGTTCTCATCCGGTACATGTACGGTACATGTACAGTACTTATCCGGTTGTCCGGCGGCAATTAACCCAATTTTACGCTCCATTTCGATAGATTTCTTCACTGGACAACACCAGACTAGAAAATTCTTTGTCCGGTGGTCTCCGGTGCTCAGTCCGGTGAGGTGTAACAATGACTTTAACCACATATTTTATCGGCTGGACATGGCGGCCGAGTCGGCAGAGCGCAGGTTTTCCTGTGCCGAAGGTTGGGAGTTTGAATCCCAGCCGGCAACCAGTGGTGTCTGGGTGATGGAAATGGGAAATATTGCGCCTAGAGCGGGACTAAAACCCACATGTCTCTTTGCCTTCCGGGCCAGTGTGCTAAGCATTACACCACCTAGGCTTCCTGATTTAACCACACTACCCACGCCTACCTGTTTGTGTAGTTACTTGCGTAAGAGGTCAGTGCAGACTACTACACTCATCCCCCTGGAATTGTAATTCTTATAATGCTTACAATTACATACATACAAGCAACGCATTAACACACACATACACAGGGTAGGTTCAAGAACCATACATTGCATAGCTTGTACAGGATCCTGGTCACAGCACCAGTGTCATGGGGGTGATGAAAATGGGAAATATTGCGCCGGGAGCGGAACTCAAACCCCACATCTATTTGCGTTCCGGGCCAGTGTGCTAACCATTACACCACTTAGGCTCCCTGGTATTACCATACTACCCACGCCTATTGTAGTGCATGCAGGTCAGCGATGCCAGAAAGGCGCTGCTGTCCCTGTCTGACTGCACCCATTCCTTGCCTCGCACATCCCGTGACATTAGGATGCTATCTACCACACCGCCATCAGGATGATGGATTTCAGCCTTCCATTGTCTGATTGCCAGTCCCAGTCGATGTTCTCTGTGTCGGTATCCTGGAGAGCACCAGCATCCCAATCTCCACACACTCACCCTGACACCAGGCAGGGTGGTAGACTGGGTAGAGGGCGCGACACCTGTGAGGGAGGTCCGGAGATCGCATCCCAAATCCTCCCAACGAGTCAATACGAAGAGTTCAAGCGCAAAACCAGGTAAACGGCAATCCAAAAATGTAGTTTAAATACAAGATTATTTCCGGAAAATAATTGGAATTCTCACTAATTCCACTTTTCAAATGATCATATGGTTATGGAGCAATCAAGAAAAGAGAATGCATGTAGACAAAACAAAGTTGTTGAGGGTTTGATTTCAACGTTTAACTCCATTTTTTTTTATTTGCTTTAACGTGGTTTTGCGCCTGAACTCTTCATATATAGACAATTGGTAATTGTACCTAACCCACCATGCTTGTCACTACGGCATCTGTTGTAAGGGATTTAATATCACTTACCAAAGACTGGTTTATCCAATGTCTGATCATTGACTGAGTGAGATATCGGTGCCTATTTATAATATCCCAGTTAGGAACCATGAGATATTCAAACAGTACACTGTGACATCAACAATTCAACAAGTCCGATTGCAGGCTGATAGACACTTAAATGCTAAATGAAAAGACATGCCTCTAGGCTTTACTTGTATGTTGGGTTCCGTCAATTCCTCTGTCACAGTATCATTTGGCTTTAGATCAACGGCACCAACCTCCCGTTCATTATTTTCCTAAATGCATGGCCACAACAATCCACACACGCGTCCACACACCCATCCATCCACATACCTAGGAAGACGACCATGCACGCAACCATCCGTATACTCAACCACGTATTCACACACACACCGATATCGACATCCAACCACATATCCATGGATACACAAACACATCCATCTATTCACCCCATATTAAAATACCCACCCACACACCAATCCGGATTTTCACCCAGACACATATCTACGTACACCTCCATATTCCCAAGCATACATATATCCAGACACCAAGACATAACAGTCAATATATTCCCATTCATACACACATACAACCATCGTACGGTTTCACCCATCCACCCACACACCCACTCACGCACCCAGTTCCATGCCCATTCACACGACACCAACACGCACACCCAAACCAAGACACTCCAACGAACATACAGTCATAAACATACAAACTCATGACAATCCCACCTACACCTCCGTCACGTCCTCCTACCCCCCCCCCCCCCCCAGTCCCCAGACCCGCCACCACCCCCACCCCGCCTCACCTCCCATCCCACCCCGCCTCACCTCACCTCAACCCGTCTGCCCCCTTTCCCCTCCACTCGTCCCCATATCAATCCCGACGGTCTACCCACCACCGCCAGCACCTCCCCCACCACTACCACCACCATACCACCTCCACGACCACATCCACCACCACCGCCACCTCCACCCCCACCACCACCTCCCACCACCACCACAACACCACAACACCACCACCGCCTACCACCCCCGTCACCACCACAACACCACCGCCACCCCTGCCCCACCACCACCACCACCGCCTCTGTGCCCCAGGCCACGTGGCATATTGGGGAGGATCGCGCATGCGTGGACTACTCACTTATCATCAGTCATTCCACACGGACGCACCATTGCTCACCGGGCCGTCCCCGCCTGCCCTTCTCTAATTTCCCTGTCGTACGCGGCGGTGAAGATTTGATATTTCTTGGGCGCGCGTCGCTGCCGAGTTCAACGGTTTCAATTCGGACTGCAATTTGGCTCAATTTAGCCGCAGCGCCCGCATTTAGCCCTGGGGTGCCACTCGGGTAGTTGGGTCAATTTGCCCGGCGGCGGCAGGCGGCAGTCGGATGGCTGCGGGCTGCGGGTGGCGGGCGGTGGCCTGCGGGCGGCAGGCGGCGGCTGTCCCGCCGGTGACAATGTCGGGTGGACGGGACGCCGGGAGGGTGAGCTACCGGGCGGGCGGGCGGTTGGGCGCTGGCTTGCGAAGCAACGGCATAGAGGTGGCGTCGGCGGGAGGAGAGGAAGCGAGGGGTAGGTAGGAGGCGGGGGCGTGGGGGAGGTGAGGTGTGACTGTTGGACCGACAGTCGCAAATATCGAGGGTAGGTTTGTATGGGAGGCATGGATGGTGTGAAGCTATTCACCAAAGGAAGGTGATGGGGTGGGGTGCGTGTTTGTGTAAGGAGGGAGGTGAAGGTGGGATGGGGAAATGATGGGAGCGATACCTGGGCATGCATATGTTTGGGACAAGCGGAGTGTGTGGTTGGGTTTGGCTAGGTGTGAAGATACAGAAAGGGTGTTGGCTTGGCGGAAGGACGAAGGAGGAAGGGGGGATGGAGGGTGGTGCATGGAGAATAGAGAATAGAGGATGGAGGATGGTGGATGGAGGGTCTTGGATAGAGGAGGGGATTGGAGGATGGAGGCCGATCGATGGAGGATGGAGCATTGAGGATTCACTATTGGATCCTATATTGGGAAGAAGTTAGGGTATTGCGGAGATTCCTGGAAGTAGAGGGTGTGATTTGGTGTGGTTGGACATAGTGGATTTGTTAGCAATACAGCGGCGGTGTGGGATGTTGAGGGAAGGGGTACTGGTGGATGGTTAATGGTTAGGTCTATTTGGCCGTCGGTGGGATGGTGGAAATGCTGAGTGGGTAAACAGGTTGTAGGAGAATTGGAGAGTCCATATTTAAAAATAAAACTTTGTTCTATTTTCCCGATCCCTCCATGTCTTTGTCTATTTCGACTGTCGCCTAATGTTTAGGATGAATGGAGGAATTGTGACCTAAATGAACAGGTCACAGCTTATAAAGTACTGGTTGCCCCAAGTCGCTACAATCAGTGTCAATAAGGCGGGTACTTAGGATTCAAGATTTAGGAAAAGTTTGGGTTTTACCGGTATGGATAATTTTTTCCATGGTTCTAGAATATATGCCTCACTACACATGTCCAATTTCCACTGTGCGTGAGAATACATGCAGGTCAAAAGGTCAATAACATCCAGGACAAGTTTGCGTTGTACAAAGATATCAATCAATTGCTTCCGGGTTCTGGAATGTAGGCATCGCTAGACACGTCCGGTTTTCCAGTCGAGGTCAGAATGTATCCAGGTCAAAAGGTCAAAAGGTTGAAAGGCCAACGCGGCAGTGGGTAACAGTGGATATAAGATAAGGGAGGCTGGGAGATGTCAGGCGTGACGTCACTATTCACTTGTCACATACTACGCCAATAGAGGTCAGCTGCATGCGGGGTCAAGGTCAGGCCAGCATCATTAGGAGGCTTTTGTGCGGTTTGACCCCCAACCACCAATATCCCCTTCTTCCTAAAGAGAAGGGGGCCCTACTGTTCGGTGGTCGTGTAAAGATACTGTGCAGGGCGTGTTGGAGAGGTGTTCGATTGAGCAGACCCCCCCCTGGCACAACGCTCCACCCCCTCATCCAGCCTCGCGCCCCCCCCCCCCCCCCCCCACACACCCATACATCCCACCCCCCACACCCGCCCACCCCCTCACCCGCTTCCCTTCTTTCTCATCTCAAGATCGCCCCCCCCCCCCACAGTCTTATTCATGTCTCCCCACCCTGACACCCTCCCCACCCTCATCCCACCTTTCCCATCACAACCTCAGTCTTATTCATTCCCCCCACCCTGACACGCCCCCCCCCCCCCCCCGCCACATCCCACTTTCCCATATCAACATCGCGTGCAAAATTCACGGATGATCCACAACAAACCACTGAAAAACACACCCCACCCCCTCCTCACCACCCCGTCCCACCAACCCTCCCTCCCCTCTCCTGTCCCCTTACCCGACCAACCCTACCTCCTAAATGATGCCATTGTTGTCACTCTTAGCTTCTACCGGAAGTACCTTCTTGTAGGTGAGCACCCTGGGCGGGCCCTCTTGGTGGGGCATATCGCCACACTCCACTTCTCCACCGAGTGGCTTCCAACTGTGGAGCAATGTGAACGTTGTGAGGATGAGGTTTGCCTTGTCTGCGATTTCCCTGTTGGCATATCTATCTTAGCTACCCGAGATATCCCTCGGCCCCTCCCCCCCCCCTTACGCCTCTCGCGCTTCCCCTCCTCCATTATTATTTCTTTTGTTGTTATTTTTTTTTTGGGGGGGGGAGGGGGTAGTAGGTTGGATCAAAGGTCATGTTAGGACGGGTACTGACTTGTGATAGTGCACAGTCATAGCGACTTTATAGTGCTGCCCCAGTGGGAGACCAGACCACCAGCACCATGGCGTAATATGCCACTCAGACAAGGTCTCAACCAATTCATACCCTATCCTAACAATAATGAGTGATTGGCTAGGAAGAGACAAGTCTCAATGTTTAAGTCATTGGTTTGATTTGACAAGGCTTCGAGCCTGTGGGTTTGAATCCCACGATCTACCAAATCGGGAGACGGACGCTCAACTCATTCAGCCATGCCATCTGGTAAGGGAGTGACTATGTTTATTCTGCCGACTAACTTCTTTTAACAGCATCAAAACCAGATGGGGTGGCCGAATGAGATACAGCGTCCGTCTCCCGTGTTCGTATACCGTGTGGGATCGTGGGTTCGAACCCGGGTCGAGTCAAACCGATGACTTAAACATTGATACTTGTCGCTTCCTAGCCAGATAATGTGACTGAGTGAGGTATCAGGTCATGGTACTGGTAGCCTGTTCTCCCAATGTGACAACACTATAATGTCACCATGAGTGCGCACTGTCACAAGTCGGTACCCGTCCTGATATGACCTTAGATGTTGCTAGGACGTAAAACAACAACGAACACACAATGTATTAATGTGAACTAAGGAAAGCGGTTGGCTACACAAATTGCAGTATATAGCACAATGCTCTCGAAGTACCTACCTATACCTGGCCTGATGATATGGCAACCTGAGTATACATGAGTATGTCAATAACATTCTTATGGGATATACTCATGATTTCCATGGCATTTAGAATGTGAACACAAGTTATCGTCTGTATTCTTTTACGCACTGATCTCCCCGTCTCTCCTTCTCCCGCCACCTCCTCGCAGCTTAGTGCCCCGGTGTGCGTTTGTTTTGTTTGTTTGTTGTTTTACGTCCTAGCAACATCTAACCATTTGGTTAAGGACAGGTACCGACTTGTGACAGCGCGCACTCACAGCGTATTTATAGTGCTGTCCAATTGGGAGACCAGACCGCCAGTACCATGACCCGATATCCCACTCAGTCACATTATCCTGACACTGAGCCAACCAGTCCTTGCTCTCTCCTAATAATGCCGAGCGCCTGGTTTGACTCGACCAGGGTTCGAACCCACGATCCCACGTTCTACAAACATGGGAGACGGACGCTTTAACTCATTCAGCCACCCCTGTCTGCCGTCTCTCCATTCCCACTATCACTACTCCTCAGCATTAACAATGTATCCACCCGGTCACGAACCCTTCTCAACCAAGCCCCACCCAAACCCCTCTCACCTCTCCAGCACCCGTCACATCCGCCGCTCTGTTCCATTCTATCCGCAAACAAGCCCCCCCCCCCCCTCCCTCCTCCCACCCATCACAACCAGCCTCTTGCTACGCCTCACCCCCCACCCCCCACCCCCACCCCCACCCCCAACCCCCACACACCACCCGTCTATACCGCTCACCTCCCAGCCTCACGATTGTCCCATTCCCCCCCCCCCCCCCCCCCTCCCCCACCACCAGCACCCGGCCACCTATCACGCTCCATCATTCCTCCGCGCCCACAACGCACTCCCGCAAACTTCAATCTGATTCGAGTCCTTGCACTGTGAGAGACGGAGGGAGAGAGCGCGTGAGAGACACAGGGAGAGATAGAGAGAGAGATGTGGTGATATTACTACCTGATAACAATGCACCAGCGAGTGCGCCCGTGACTCGCGTGACGGGTCAAGGGTTCAGTTGAGCTGCTCTTAACGCACACGCAGCGTGAGTAGTGAGCAGCTTGAGAGTGGGGGGGGGGGGGGGGGGGTGTCCGTGTGGGGGAAGGAGTGGGTGGTCCTGAGCGTAGAGTTGAGCGATTCATTTTTAACAAAGCATATGCATGTACAAGAGTGTAGCCCACAACAGTATGTTTAAATGTGAGCAAAAACGGCTTTGATATGCATTAACTGTACATCTCAGGTGGAGCACCTAGTTCCAGCATCTACTTGTTATCTATCTTAAGGTATAGTTGATGAAAAGGCAGAGACTGTAAAAAAGACCAGCTTACAACACCAGAAGCCTCTCAATTTGACTGGTAAAATCTATTAATCTACATTATTTCATCAATTATTTACCCCAAGGGTACCCGGTTATGGTAAGCAGCTAAACCGTATTGTTAACGCCTTATGTTATAAGTTCATGTTGGTAATAATCCACCTTTCCGACACTTTTTCTCAGGGGTTGATCTGCGGCGCTGTCATAGATATTCATTAGTGCTAGCCGAAGTACCCAGTTTGTCCAGAAACTATGCTCAACTTAGGTCTTGGCACACATTAATTGGGGATGGTGCCATACACTTAGATTGGTTGTTTGCTGGAGTTTTCCCTCCTGGCAACATCTAAGGGCATATCAGGACGGCCATAGATTCAGCAATGGATACTCATTGCACATGCCTCTTTAATCAGCAGAAACACCCGTCTTCCACGCCATGTATTGTCTTTCCACACTACCATACTGCCCTTAAAACTGTCAATTTACAGTCGCCCTCTAGTGAGACGCCATTCCAACATAATTATTAGTGACCGGAGGCGGTCGCCGAATCAGTAGAGGACAGGCTTCCCTTGCGGAAGGTCATGAGTTCGAAACACGGCCGAGCCAAAGTAACGAATTATAAAATTGATAATGTTTGCTACCTAGTCGGGTACTTGGCATTACTAGGATAGGGCAAGGATTGGTTCGGTCAGTATCAGGATAATGTGACTGAGTGGGAAATCGGGTCATGGTGCCGGTGGTCTGGTATCGCATTGGGGCATGATTATAAATTCGCCATGAGAGTCCACTCTCCGGACCAATCCTGGTATGACTTTAAATGTTGCCACGATGTAAAACCCTGACAGCCAGGACCTACTAGCTAATATCAGATGATGTTTAATGTCTGGTTCAGCACAATATTACGGAATACATTGAAAGGATGACATTCAAACTGTAATCAACTAAAATTTTAATTTTAATTTCAAATCTCAATCCGCCTGACGCCCAGTTAAAACAGAAGATCTACGATAGACTGAAGGGTTGCCTGAATTGAGCCACATATAATTACATTAAACACTCGAACTGAACAACAGATCATAAATGTTGACTCCAGGATTTAATAGGGTAATTACATTTCTTCCACACTAATTAAAGTAGTGTAATCGATCAATTTAGGACTTGTGGCATTGCAATGCAATATGATAGCTGGCGTTTGTGTAAAAAGGTCATGATATACACCTTTGAGAAGACACTTTAATATAGTGCATCTCCAAAGGTCACTATGGAACATATAAAGCAATAATATCTCTGATGCGATTTGAAATTTTACCTGCCATGAAAGCGAAAGAATCACGGATGCAAACATTGTGTTCGTTTACGGGGGAATTACACATTTAACTCCAAATTCCTCTCCCCAGCCCGCTCTGTCGTGGACTCTATTTGAGTATACCTTCTATCTACCAGACTGGCTTGCATGCTTTCACAGCTTTTCTGCCATCTTCCTGGCTGACCGTCGGTGGCTATGATGATGACTAATTTGTTGTGAACTAGTTGATGACTGCTGACTGTATTCTGTGCTCAAAATGTATGATGGCATGTTGGATGTGTGTATCTGCAGTCAGAGAGTCTGATAGGTGAAGGAGGCAATCTTTTCTCTGCTTACCATTTTGCTTGCCTTAAGATTTAAAATCAGTTTCAAACTGTGTTGTGCCTTTGCAAATACAAGTACGCCATGAACTCTCCTGTCTTTGGTCACTTTTTCCCAGGTTTCAGTGTTGAGATTACATTTATTCTGGTTATATTTAAGGCACCTGTCCTTCTGACCATCTTGATTCCGATGTTCCTTTGCAAATTACAGTACAATTAAGAGATATGTTGGTATTCTATCCTCATCGATGTGAACCACATTGTAAAATTATGCGACTCTTTGGGTTAAATTCTGAGGTGTTGTCTATAAGGAATAGTTGTAATAATATATGTAAAATGATTAAATTAGTAGGAATGGTTTAAATATAAAATAGGCCAGAAGGACCTATAGTAAAATGAAATGTAAGTAGGGTTTACAGTAGAGGTGTAGATTGGGTTTAATTATTAAGAGAGTTACAGTAAGCTGTTAGGTCAAGTAAATTGGATTGAACTTTATGCCACTCTGTGCGGCAGATGTCCAGGATACTGGATTAAGTGTTATGCCTCTCTGTGCAATAGGTCTCACTGCAGCCAGTCGGCAGGTGTCACTGCAGCTAGTTGTACATATACATGTGGGTGAGGCGGTTAAGTAATTGAATGTTGGTAGCAATCAGCACTGGGAGAGATGCATGTTGCTAGCAACCAGCACTGGGAGCGATGCCTGTTGTTAACTACCCAATCCTGGTGGCAGGGCTAGTTGTGTTGTTGGGGGTAGTTGTGTTGTTGGGGTTAGTTATGTTGTTGGGGGAACAGTGTGGGGCTGGCTGGGTATACAGTAGGGGTAGCTCAGAGGGGTAGACGCACACCGGTGGGCAGCCAGGCTGACAGGAGAGATTGCTGAGAGGAGAGATTGTTGGGGAGGGGACAGACTGAACCAGCCTGAACCAGAGCCAGAGAGTTCAGCAGACCAGGTGAGGTGATAGAGATAGTGTTGCAGAGGAGAAGTCCTGCGCTTATTGTGGAAACTCTATCTCATTTTGTTTAGCATGTTGTAATTTTGTATTGTTATGTTGTGCCTATTTGTGATTGTATCTATCTGAAAGTAAGAAAATAATAGAACCCACTTCCTGACCAGGTGTTGAGTTGCATTTATAGTTATTTACGTAATGTATTTCTAGATATTTCAACATGAGCAGCCAACCTGAGTTGTGCTGTCTACCCCAACTCACAACCACTTTCTCACTTCTCAGTGAGTCACATATGGTTGATGCCACTTTTTCTCCCACCCACCCTTCTATTGAGTCGTCTTGTTCATCTAAGCATTCACTACAATGATGCTATGGACGCACTAAGCCGTACCCAATTGCTCTTCTAGTAAATCACGCCCATGCAGTAGGGCGGGAGGGAGGGGTTGGCAGGGTGGAGTGGGGGTTGGCAGGGGGAAAAGGTGAGGGTTGGTGGGTGGTGGGGGATGGCAGAGGCTCTGGATGACCTAGCTGACAGCCGGAATCCCCTGCACTTACACCGCTGCTCCTTCTGCATGACCTCAAGTTAAACTGACAACGGGTACAGACAACATGGACTAATCAGTCTTCCACTACGTGTACGAGGGGTTGTACACTTCTGCTTATACGTCGGGCCGGATGCATGAAGCGGTGTTAGCGCCGCTTCCCCAGGTTTACTAACTATCCCCGGGTTAGCATTGCAAAAACGGTATGCAAAAAGCAGTGTTAGTGCTAGCCTCGCGACTGTAAGCCATATTAGCATAACCCAGTTAAATAGCAGGGTTATCCCTATCCCAGCGAGGATAGCTGTGTCATCTGCACTATTTCTGATCAAATTATGTTATTAAATATATTCAGTATCCCCCTATGCGTGGCATCTAATGCTTAATAAGTGCATGAGTATCTAAGTGTTATATTTCTCATAAAATCTAGCTGAATATTTAGGTCTTGAGAATTTAATGATTCTGCGGAATATGCAGTTTTAAGGAGATTCAGTCCAGCATATATATCATCAGTACAGAGGTGTAGGGGTTCAATAAATAACTTCCTATGTTAGTATCAAAACATGCAGGCTACACATTTCAGATGGAACTTGTTCATCATCATCATGATGCTGTCAGTCGCAATGTGACAAAGACTGCTTTCATTACGCAACCACCGCTTGTTTGCGGTTGTACATTTGATAAAAGCTGCTTGCAAACTGCTGCTGGCTTTTGCAAGTTACTAGCGGCACTCTCTCAGGGAGCATATAGAGGTCACACCCCGGCAAGAACATGTCAAGACAGGCACAGACTATTTGTCCCTGCAATGGCTGGTCAGGAGATGTTGGGAGTTCCATTCATCGCCGCCCTTAATGCTGCCATGATAACATGGTTTTCTGTGAGGGTTTGCTCCCTTAGCCTTTGATTCTATCAAGAACCAGAACTTGTACCACAAGGCAGAACTTGTTATGAGGATAAAAAACGTGGAAGGGATGCCACATCAGGACGTGATCCATGCTTCTGCGCAGACAAAAGATCTAACTGCAAAATCATCTCAGTTAGGCGTTTCCATTGGCAATGACTCTAGACGTTAATTTATAGTTTTGCATAATTGGAAATGACGTCACCCTAGAAAGAGTGGGAGATTAAAGTGTTAGCCTCTTCTATTTAAAGTTGCATAGACGGATGGCTTAGGTCCTCTTTACATTATGTTGGTGTTTATGCTGTACGTTACCTTAGTTTGAAGTACTTTACGTTTTCTCTGGCTAGGTCTATTTGGCCATATCTATACATATTATATCAATAGTTATATATCATGTAAATATGCTATATTTATATATTATATATACATATTTTATATATGTTATAAATAGTATACACATATGTTATATATATTATATATATTATTCTACACATATGTTATATAATTATATTACGTATATACATATATGAGTACAGGTAGGAACGGCAAAATGGGCGCATGGTGGTGCCACAAGGCCCAACCAGCTGGCCAGCAACAAATAGGCCGGGAATACATAAAAACAAGTGTGGTGATAGATATGAAGAGAATAAAATAGTAAGCCGATCAACTAGCAGGCCACCCTTACGGAAGGTCGTGAGTTCAATTGCCAACGTGGTGTAAGCAATTTAAAATACTTACAATTCCAGGGAATAGTTGTAGTGTCTCAGGCAATGATCCACATATATAGATAGGCATGTGTAGGGTGATTGCATCAGGGAGCATATGTAGTTTAATTCTGGAACGACAAGAAATACAGTTTCAAATCCTTCTGTAGACACACTGTTTCATTTATAGTGAGTGCAAAGCCAGGAATGCACCGATGATTAGTCACCTCCGCATTTAACTGGCCCGTGCAGCTAGGTTAAAATTGTATCCTTAGGACATTATTATTCTTTGCCAGAAAATAAAGTTACTCAGCCAAACATGTGACATATGTAATGTGGATGGTGGAGTAATATATGAGGAGTGCATGCACAAAACCATGTAAACACCAATCCAAAAATTGAGATATTCATTGGACTGAAAACTTCAAAAGGCTGTTCTTTTGCGTTAAAGTTGGTTTGTACATTACTCCCTGACCATTTCATCACAATAAAAGTGGAATTACTAAGAATTAAAATTACCATCAGGTAAAAATCTGTTATTTTGTTTAAATTTGTGGATCGGTGTTTACAGGGTTTTGCGCCTGAACTTTTCATGTATGTATATACGTAATATAATTATGTAACATATAATTAATTATACATATATAAATGGGCGGTGGGGGGATGCCCCCTCCTGGGTTATTATTTGAATGACTCAATGTTTGATGGTTTGATGTTTGATGAAACTTTGTTTATTGGCCAATCA
Organism: Branchipolynoe longqiensis; assembly: GCA_030323885.1. Lineage (NCBI taxonomy): Eukaryota > Metazoa > Annelida > Polychaeta > Phyllodocida > Polynoidae > Branchipolynoe > Branchipolynoe longqiensis. The sequence continues at coordinate 87,042,037 of CM059191.1, read as the reverse complement.
TGTGTTTATGTAATCCAGGTCTATTTGTTGCGGTCCAGCTATATGGGCCCTGTGGCGCCACCATGCGCCCACTTCGCCGTTCCTACCTGTACTAATATATGTATATACGTAATATAATTATATATAATAATATATATAATATATATAACATATGTGTATAATATGTATAATATATATAAAATATGTATATATAATATATAAACATAGCATATTTACATGATATATAACTATTGATATAATATGTATAAACAGTCGTCCCCTGGAAACAGAAATAACAAAAGACAGGAGTGGTTGAGAAAAGTGTATATTCTCTGGCGGGAATATATAATATGCCCACCTAAAATTTAAAATCTGTCCTCCTGAGCGGGAGCGGCAGTGGTAGTGACCAGGCGCAGCTGGTATCATGCACTCATGAGCCACTCACAGGTGGCAGTGCAGTGGTGGATGCAGGAACTAAGCTAGGCATAGCAGGTTGGGTGGTACTTACTCAATGACTAGGAGTGGGTAGTAGCTAAGTCACATGACATTCAGGTGTAGAGTAAATAGAGGGAGAGAAACTGCTCGGTGGTAGTGTCCTTGGTTAGATTCCCATAATAGATTATTGAGCACACAGATACATATAGAAAGCGGAAGTGGTAGGATTAATATGTGCTCATCCACAAAACGCATGCAGTTGTTCTCCTTTGTTCAGCCCCTCAGATAAGGAAACCATTAACCAGATGTAAGTAAAGGCCAAACGGGATGGTCCAATGAGTTGAGCGCCCGTCTGAAATCTTGGTAGATGGGGGAACTCAAAAACAGAGGTTCAAACACTATGTTGAGTCAAACCAATGACTTAACAAGTTATACTTGTTGCTTCCTAGCCTGGCACTCGGAATTATTAGGGTAGGGCAAGGACTGGTTGGCTCAGTGTCAGGGTAATGTGACTGAGTGGGATATCAGCTCATGGTGCATTTGGCCTGGGCTCCCCGTGGTGCAGCACTATAAAGCCACCATGACTGCATACTGTTGCAATTAAGTCGGTACCCGTGCTCATATAACTATATATGTTGCCAGGACGTAAAACTCACAACAACGGACCAACATGTGAATATCAACAGTAACCCAAAAATGTTACCACACTTCTACGCGCCACGCTAAAACGTTGTAAGTTGTGTGGGGCACAGGTTGTAGACTAGCTGGGTGAATACCCTGGTCTATGGTAAAGCCCTATCTGGAAGCTGGTCAAGGGGCTGTCACATTAGGGTTTTTTGCGGGAGCGTACAGCGGCGTAGGCGCGTTACATCATATACGTCGCATATGCCGCCATACGCCGTCATATGCTATGCGCATGCTACGCGTACACTACGGGTACGCTATGTGCCGGCCTATGCTGGCGTATGCCGTCATACGCCGCCATACGCTTTCTCCCATCCGTCCGTCCAAATTTTGTGTGCATGTTAAAAAGATCTTGACCTACGGGAGGATATGGTTCATACGCTACTCATACGCTTCTCATATGCCGGCATACACTCCTCATATGCCAGTGTACGCTCCTCATATGCTAGGGGTACGCCGGCGTATGCTACGCATATGCTCAACTTGCGTCACTGGCGTATCTCTAGTGTATGTAGCATACGCATAACCTACGTGTTATGTATTCGAGCGTACTCCTAGCATACTCCTAGCGTATGCACAGTGTATGCACAGCATATTCAAAGCGTATGCCATAGATCTCGACATCGATCTGAGCCGGGTTAATGGACATGTTTGGACCATCCTACATGTTTTAACCGTCCCATTTCTTCATATTTCTCATGGAGACTGCTTCCTAACAGGTCCGCCGTTTATTAATGCTGCAGTTCTGCAGCCAGGTCACAAACCCCCCAATAAGTAAGTAAGCCTAACAGGTATTATATAATAATAATAATAATAATGATAAACCTAACAGGTATCTAAGGTCGATATGTAGGATAAAATCTGGGTACATGTGTGTGTAGTGGGTGTGTGTGTACATGTTTGCACCATCCCATTTCTTCATATTTCATATGGAGACTGCTTCCTAACAGGTAGTTGCTTTTGATAGTGGTTGGAGCACATCTTTGGACCATCCTACCTGTTTGCACCATCCCATTTCTTCATATATCATATAAGGAGACTGCTTCCTAACAGGAAGTGGCCTTTGATAGGACTGCCATCCGAGACTTCCTCGGCCCACCACACAACTTGTCTGACACCCCAGCTGCGCTTACCATCCTCGAGAGGCTCTCCGAGTCCTCATGGGAGCCACTTGGTAGATTCTATAAACAAAATTATCACACCTTCGAGACCGGCGGTGGCCCTGAACCCATCGCCGACGACTCTGAACCCAACAGCAGCGACAGTGACTAGCAACCACTGTCAGCGAGCCCCGTGAGGTCCCGATCAGGGAGCCCCGTGAGGTCCCCCAGTCAGGGAGCCCCGTCCGGTCCCAGTCGAGGAGCCCCGTGATCTCCCCCAGCAGGGAGCCCCGTGAGGTCCCCCAGCAAGGAGCCCCGTGAGGTCCTCCACCCGGAAGCCCCATGAGGTTCCACCTGGGAGCCCCGTGAGGTCCCACCTGGGAGCTCCGTGAGGTCCCACCGGATGCAGCCCCTACACCGGGAGCCAGGTGCGGTCCTGGACACACCGATGTGACAGCCTCAACCCCCGCACCCACAACGGCGGTTCCCGCTTCGATCACCGACAGAGTGGGTGCCGGGACCGCGGATACAGCCACACCCACCCACATCACCCCGGTCCAAGAGCCACTGGCACTGGACCACCCACCCTGCGATGGGGGCCCGGAAGACCAATGCGCTGCCCATGGCCCTGCTGCCAATGACAGCGGATCCCGCTTTGATCTCCGGTCGAGGTACAGGACCGTTGGCCCAAGAACGTATTGCCACCTGCCGGGCCACGCCGCACCACAGCACAAGTCACCGCGCAAAGCACCACGCCACCCCCCCCCCCCCCCACCACACCTCAAGCTGGACGAAGCAAGAAGGAAAGACCCCCCAACCAAAAAAAAAAAAAACACACGCCAAAAACGGGCCGTTTTAACGGCGCCGTTTATTAATGCTGCAGCCAGTGACCGCTAGGTCACAAAGCCCCCAATAAGTTCCTAACAGTCACTTGCTATCTGGACCGCACTTTGTCCACACCTCTCTCTATCTCCTCTCTGCCGGCCCGGCTCCTCCTTAATATGTCTGAAAAGAGTTCCAGGAGGGGGGGCCTGCCGGCATTTTCACTTTCTACTCTTACTCTGTCCATGTCTATGGCTCACTGGATGGTCACCATAGAGCAAATAGGCACAGTCCTTTGACTCAACTCTCCTCATTTCTCTTTCCTAGATTCAGCCCATTTCGATTTCTCCCAGGCACACTTCTTCCCCTGACCAGGGTTGTTTTGTTCTTGGGTGGGGCCCTTCACCTATTACGATTTCTCTGTCTGGTTCTTGTTGCTGGAACGACCGCTGCTCCCACCTTTGCCCGCCTTCCTCAAACCCCTGCTCCTGACCGGATTCAAGTGCTACACTACACTACACACACATACAGCTCAACTACACACCGGCACGGAGAGATTCGCTGCCGCCCCGACGCCCCGCCGTCATTATGTCATGAAAGATGTCCCCAGCTTTCACAACACTCCCTCTATGAAGACAAGTCTTCAACCACAGACTGGGCCGATTTATCGGAGCCTCTCTACCTAATGTTGCAGTTCTGCAACCGGTAACTGTCGTAAGGTTACAAACACCCCAATTGATTGATTGACTAACAGGAAGTTGCTTTTGATAGTGGTTGGAGCACATGTTTGGACCGTCCTACTCTGGATGTCACACAAATATTGTACACTAATTATTCAGTTTAAAATAAATATGATCCATATACATACTGTGGACAGCTACTAATAAAGCATGGCTGGGAATTACTCTTTTTTTGTGTTTATCAATATAAGCACTACATATTTCTGGTGTCCTAAACATGTGTTACATCTGAGCAACCATACTGCCATATGACATAGCTTAATCATGGACTACACCTTTATTTTTTATCTCATCAATTCATATTTTACATAGCTGTAAAGGGGAGATTTCTAGCTTTCATTTGCAACCAAAAAATGTAAAAAATTCAAATATTAGATTATAACTCTCCATGTGACACTTCTGGCCAGTTTTCAGGAGAGTGACCCATGTGTGGATGTATGTATGTGTGGATACCCATCCTGATATGACCTTAGATGTTGCTAGGACGTAAAACAACAACAAACAAACATCGATCTGAGCTGGTTTAATGGACATGTTTGGACCGTCCTACATGTTTGCACCGTCCCATTTCTTCATATATCATATATGGAGACTGCTTCCTAACAGGTAGTCGCTTTTGATAGCGGTTGGAGCACATGTTTTGACCGTCCTATTCTGGATGCTACACAAATATTGAACACTAATTATTCAGTTTATTTAAGATAAGATACGCTTTGCATATGCTAAGCATAGGTTCCGCTTAGGTTATGCATACACTACTCATACGCTCATATGCTACGCATACGCTACTCGTATGCTACTCGTACGCTACTTGTATGCTACTCTTACGCTACTCGCACACTCCACATGCCAATCAAAACTGTCAAAAAATGTCACACCACGCTCCCATACGCTCCTCATACGCTCCTCGTATGCTCCTCATAGGTTCCACATACGCTCAAAACCACCAGAGAGCTCACCAAAGGTCATCATAGGCCGGCACACGCAGGGCTTACGTAGGTTTTCAATATGCTCCCGCCATAGACCGTAATGTGACATGGCCTTCAGGGGCATGCGTGGCTCGGCCGGCAATGCTGGGACTGGTGCTTTAGGAGTCACTACGTCGTGCCGCCTGCCTCCCCGGAGCCCCCTTAACGTCACGCCCTGTGGACAATGGATGAGCTGAGGGCCGATTTATCCAGCCCCGCCCTCCGGTACAGATAAAGATCGGGCACATCCTACGAAAACTGGGAAGAAGCATGCGTATATATACACAAACACACGCCTTGAGGTAGCCCAAGTTGAACAAACGCGCTTACACCTCCCCCCCACCCCGCCCCCCACCAACACACCAAAGTAGTTCTCAAACTATCCGACCACGTTCTAAAATGGGCTGTGGTCAGGGTTGAACATGGCTACAAGACAATTTTAGGCATGCTCAAAGTTCTGCAGCACCATTCCGTTCTAGCCTGTCCATTCCGTTCGCACACAGTTTGAGCCTGTTCAGCAACATTTTCAAGAATGTAGTGAGAACTAGTTTGGTGTGATGGCAGTATTACTTTTATGCATACAGGAAGGTGAACAGTTTGCTTTCTATGGCGACCTGCTAAACAAACATGTTTAGCGTAAGTTTAAGTGTATTGGCTGGTTATATAAATGCATGGATATAAGTGCTGAATGGAATCAAGAGTACAATAGCCATGGGTAGGCCTACAATGCACTACAAATTTGCAGAGGGTGACTATATACACAAATAAACAAAACTAACATCACAGAATTGGCACCTCCCTGATTTTACACCACAAACAAGTTTGCAGAAATTATTGATAAATTAAACCGATCTGCCTGGATCCTGACCATGACTGTAAAGCGGTGAAAGCAATTGCATATCCTTAACCGTTATGAGGAGATAAACAAATGATCCCTTAAATAAAGGTGCTGACTCGCACATTGACTGGGCATTGATTGGATATATCCAAAAGAGAAGTCACCTATGGACAATTATTAGTATCGCTGTCTCTCATAAGGACAATTGTAATGCGTGGATGCATACACACATACACACACTATAAAACCTAGATAACCGACCACCTCCACAGATCTACCACTCCCCTATATAAATCGCTATATTTGTGTCCCAATCGATCCCCCATATAGTAGTACCATTGCAATGATAAACATTTAAAAAATCCCTAAACCGACCACCTACCTAAATGGACCATTTAAACTCGGTCCGATGGTCGGTCGATTTAGAGAGGTTTCACTGTATATATGAATTGGTGAATGCAGCTAAAGTATCCAGCGAAGAATGATGAATGTGTACACAATTGGTTATACCAGAACATAAGTGATGTACGCAGATATCAAAGACCATATAATACTAAGACAGCTCACTCAGCCTGTACTGTGTCATCAAAAGGATCAAACACACCACTTGGTGCGGTGGCTGTTCTCTTGGTTAAACAGGTGCTATATTATATGTATGAATGTATATATGAATGTGAAAGTTGTGTGATGATGGCGATGCTGATGATGATGCTGATGATGTGTATTTGTTCATAGCAATTTCATATTGATGTGTATTCATACTTACCTATCTCATGTATAATATAATTGTATGTGTTTACATGTGAAACACCAACCAGCAGCCGGCTGATCTAACCCACCACAAGGTGGCACTGTGAAATTTACATTACCATGAGAGAGATAGCGAGTGAGCCGTCTTAATATTATTGGGTCTTTGACAGATATATAACCATTAGGTTTTAGTGGTAAGTGCATTGAATGTGGTGGCCAAATCCATAGAGCGCAGGCGGGAAATCGGAAGTTAAATTCCCAGTCTAATAACAAAAATTACATATAAAGTTGAGACTTGTGGAAGCCTAGCTTGGCGGGCAGCATTAATAGGATAGGCCAAGGACTGGTTAGCTCTGTCAGGATAATGTGACTGAGTGGGACATCAGACCAAGGCGCTGGCAGCCTGGTTTTGCACTGTTACACGCCCACCCATATATACATACATAAATATATGCATACATTCCTACATACATACACACATACATGGTAAAAGCTCTCTAAATCGACCGACCATGGGACATACTTAAATGATCCATTTAGGGAGATGGTCGGCTCAGGGAGTTTGTTTTATTGTTACAGTAGGCGATCATTAGGGACCCAAATAAAGTGATCTATACATCGGAGTGGTAGCGGTTTTACTGTATGTATATATATATATATATATATATATAGTAAAACCTCTATAATCGACCACCTCTACATATCGACTGCTCTCTGATATCGATTGCTTTATTTGGGTCCCAACAATACCATTGTAAACACATTCTACCTCCCTACACCCTACCTACCTAAATGGACCACTTAAAGTTTGATCGGTTTAGAGAGGTTTCACTGTACATGTGGGTCCTGGTGCTTTGCATTCAGATTGCACATTGTGCTGCAGGTGACAGCTGTAGAGGTTCTCTGCATGTGATAGTCATGGGACCAGTGCTTACTGTACACAGCCGGAAAGCATCTCATTACAGGTAACGCCACTAAAGTGGTCATGTTTATTAATGGGGCACTTATCGCTGATAAAGGTGAATGTGCGCATGCATAAAGGGACTACTGTGAGTGTGAGGGTAGGTTGAAGCGACAGGCCGCTGCTTCTCTCTGCAAACACAGCACCCTAGTACAACCAGTCAACTGTTCACCCTACCGATGTTTATTTATCTATATCATATATTTATAATTTTGAGAGATTAGCAAACCTCACCTCAAATGCAATGCATATCCCACTTTATCGAATGCATGGTACCCTATCGTTGAAGTGAAAGTCTCACGGTCACGTTTCAAACACAGGATAAAATCTGTACTATTGAGTCAATATACAGATACAGTAAATTGTAACAACAAATTATGTTGTAATTGTGTTACCCAGGCCATATAGAACCCATATTTGAATCACATAATATGTCTAATGATGAACAGGTCCTTATCATTGTATCTTCTTCTAAGCAGGCATTTGTTTCCTTGAAGAGCAGTCTGTAGGTTATTTGTATATTAGTTCCAGGGCTCATGGTTTTGTTTCTGGATTATTTTGGGAAGACAACCATTAATCTATACAATATTCCTACAATTTCTATTGTCAACAGAATAGTATACGTTTGTGGAATAATGTATAGAAATTGTGAATACAAAAAATGTCTTATAGAAACACCGATGACGTGAACACGTGACATATCCATATATATATATATATATATATATATATATATATACAGATAAAGGTAGATCAAACAATACCGATCTAGGATTCACTGTGAACAGCTGCTTAAGGAAAGATTTCATAGCAGTAGTTGATTGAATTATGTATTAACCATTTCACTGTACTTGTTGCAGTGTGATAAGTTATCTAGGATAATAGATTACCTGAGGTGAAGGGGGGGGGGGAACTAAACAATTTTCTAATAATAAACTTGTACAAATCGATGATGGCTTAAAGCCAATTCCTAGAGATGATAACTTATGATATCTCGAAGAGTCGTTTAATTTGTGGACATAAATATACATACACCTAAGTAATATAATGGCGCAATAACCTACGTCGCCTGACACAGAACATTTGCTAATGTGATCCACTCACTGAACAAACAACAAATTATTCCGAGATCACTTTTCCTTTTTTGAAGTGCTCACTATAATATTCGCACATAGATAGAATACATTAGTACACGTTTGATATTTGCTAATGGCCTGCCATACTGGTTCACTTGTGTTTGCATTTACAATGTCTGCACGATTAGAGGGACCAAGATATTTAACGTAGAAATCTAGGACAATAAGTCCAGTCAAAGTAATTAAAGTTGCATAGTCCGATGAAAACGTCAAATTTTCAAAACCAAAGAACTTATCTAGATTTGATTATACATATTCAACTTAGACACTGGTGCACTTATTAAGCATTTATTGCTGCGTAGAAAGGGCATAATAAGTCAATTAATAGAAACCGTTACTACTGAAGTCTATGGTGTCAGAGTTTTTGCTGTGCTTGCCAACATTATTTTGGCAAGTTGTGACTTCAAATATCTCCAAACTTAGGCATTTAAAATTAAAGTTACTTCAAACTAAAGTAAAGTAGATTATAACGATTAGTATAATATATTTATCTCAGAAAATAGCAAAAACTCAAAAGCATCGGACTATGCAACTTTTATATGAAGGGCACATAAGACAGTTGTTTGGGATCCCGAGAGTCCAGCTAGAAAAATAGTCACTTCATTATCTGGCTACCAGTTATCTAGTGAGTATCTGATAGGTGAATTGCAGTGTCGCTGATTCCAGTCAGTGAGGCCATGGCAAATGATGAGACAGCCCAGAACGCTAACCAATTACAACCTTGGGATGGTGCTACCATTGTACGCTAAATCTGTGACAATAGAAAAGTGAACAAATGTACCTTGCATATCAAAATACATGAAGCGAGACAACTTTTGATGTGGCAAATGAATGACAGAGTGGAGATTATGAGAGTTTGTTTAAACAGACGGAGCCGCACACTCTGTCCTGTGACTATCCGAGTAGGATGGTCGTGTGTGGGGATGGATGGGGAGAAACCTGTCTGTCGCAAGCTCACCAGGATGTTATGAATTATGAACTCTGCGGTCCACTCAACGAACAGTGAGGGGCATAGAGGACAGAAGGTGGCGAGTATCATAGCCAACAAAATATAACAATAACATGAACATTGCGACCAATGGCATGAATAGAATATTGAGAGGTCAATAAATCAGAAACATGCAACCATATACAGAGGAAGTAGCAGGGGGGTGTCCGATATAACCTCACTCAGTTTCTGAGAAGAGTTATTAAAATAGTTATTACAAGAGTTATTAAAATAGTTATTGAACTAGTTATTAACATAGTTATTAATATAGTTATTAAAATAGGTATTAACAGAGTTATTAAAATAGTTATTGAAATAGTTATTGAAAAAGTTATTAAAATAGTTGTTAAAAGAGTTATTAAAAGAGTTATTAACATACCTATTTCCATAACCGAAATTATTAACCTACTGAGATGGACAGTGAATAATATCCACAACCAAGCACCCCTGTATACTTCTTGCTAGCGGTTCAGCTGCATACAGATCATATTTTATCGTGATCTATTTGCACATAGTACCCAGTACGAACAACTGCACTAGCGGTGGGTACCGCCTACAAGAGAAGAAACATGGGGAGGTTAGAGGCTGGCCAGCCTCTGCGGGGAGGGGCAGAGGGGTGTGGCGTCCTCATCAGCATCCTTAACGTCCTCACCGGCGTCCTCAAGGTCCGCAGCATCCTCCGAGCTCTAAGGAAGACAATGACAGAACGTTATTTGACATCACATGAGCATTTAGAAATCTAAGATCAACACACATGTGGAGACCTTCCTATCAAACCAGGAGGACTTCTTATTATGTAATCAGTGAAGTAAAACCACTACTTCTATATCCAGCTACTTATAGGCTCTATAGCTCCCTTGATAAGTAGTACAAGTTAGACTTGGGCTTTATTAAATTTTGAAAGTAATACTGCAAATAAGGACTGAGACAATAGCCAGCATACCGTACCTCGTTATCGCAATATTAACTGCAGCAGCATCGACGGCCTGAATTATAAAAGATAAATGATAGAAAATCGATCATAAGAAGACAATCTCCCCACACTAGGTTAGAAATGGTACGCCACATTAGAGAGATATAGGTCGACATTGGTCGGTAAGAAGCAAGTAAAGTAGATAGGTAGGCCAAAGACCCTATAATACTAAGATGGCTCACTCAGCCTGTACTGTGTAATTAAAATGATCAAACCCACCACTTGGTGCGCTGGCTGTTCTCTTTGTTAAACCGGTGCTATATTATATGTATACATGTATATATTAATGTGAAAGATGTGTGATGATGGTGATGCTGATGATGATGCTGATGATGATGTGTATTTGTTCATTACAATTTCATATTGATGTGTATTCATACGTACCTATCTCATGTATAATACAATTGTATGTGTTTACATGTGAAACACCAACCAGCAGCTGGGACGCTCAAACCCACCACAAAGTGGCACTGCAAAATTTTAATTACCATGGGAGAGATAGGGAGTGAGTCGTCTTAGTATTATAGGGTCTATGGGTAGGCGTAGGAAATACTGTAAATTGAAACCACATAGTTTTGACAGTCGTAGTGTTCCAAACAGTTTCTTTAACTTAATAGTGCCTACCAGAATAAAGGAGCATAGTTCTTTTAAAACACGCTACTAAATTAGTGGATCCTACCAACACCTAACGTCATCAGGCACCAAGTCGAACCAAACACACCCGCAACCCCTCGCATGCACCTCCATCCAGTTGCTCATACAAATTGCTTGTGTCACAATGCAGAAATAATATCTGCGCTATACATACCACATCCATCATTACTCAGTCAGTGTCGAACATGGCTGCCGTCGCCCCAGATTGTCGCTGTTCCAAGTCCCACGAACCGTGCCACCGTGGAGCCGTGTCACCAGGGGAAAAGAACATTCCATTACCGGATAATGGATGGGTAGTATATATATATATATATATACAAAAGGTGGGCAGTATCTGTGTGTGTTTGGTGTATTACGTCCTAGCAACATGTAAACATCAGGACGGATGCCCTACTCATCAGAGCACACACAGATGGGGGCTTTCCCCACACTGGGATACCATTCCACCATCACCTAACCGCGATATCCCACTTAGTCACATTATCCTGGTACTGAGTACCCCATCCCTTCAATCGCGGACAATCGGTCTTCCCTCATTCCACTGCACCTTGCCCTATCCTAGTAATGGCAAGCTCCATGTGAAGTGGACAAGTGTCAATTTGGTTAAGTCATTGATGAGACTCGGCAGGTAATCGACCCCACTGCCTTCAGAACTGGGAAGTCAGCCAGTCAGCCAGCCCTCTTGCCGATTCGACCATTCTGCCCGATGGCAATCCCTGCAGAGTGTACATACTGTGTCATGTAATAATTAAAAACAAACCTAGGAATTTGATTAGCCAACGATTACACACCGATATTCACAAATCTGACCCGCTAGTGCCATGCTACTGAGTGCCATGCTATTGAGTGTTGTGCTACTGAGTGCCATGCTACCAAGTGCCATGCGACTGAGTGCCATGCTACTTCCGTGATAGTGCCATGCTTCTGAGTGACGTGCTACTGAGTGCCATGCTAGTGAATGCCGTGCTACTGAGTGCCTTGCTACTGAGTGTCATGCTACCAAGTGTTGTGCTGGTGCTGTGCTACTGAGTGCCGTGCTACTGAGTGCCATGCTACTGAGTGATGTGCTACTGAGTGCCATGCTACCGAGTGCCATGCTGGTGCTGTGCTACTGAGTGACGTGCTACTGAGTGCAGTGCTACTGAGTGCCGTGCTCGTTCCGTACTAGTGAGTGCCGTGTTACCGAGTGCCGTGCTACCGAGTGCTGTGCTACCGAGTGCCATGATGGTGCCATGCTACTGAGTGCAATGCTACTGAGTGCCGTGCTACCGAGTGCCCTGGTGGTGCCGTGCTACTGAGTGTCATGCTACTGAGTGCTGTGCTAGTGCCATGCTAGTGAGTGCCATGCTACCGAGTGCAGTGCTACTGAGTACCGTGCTACCGGGTGCCGTGCTAGTGCCATGCTAGTGAGTGCCGCACTACCAAGTGCCATGCTACCGAGTGTCATGCTACTGGTTGCTGTGCTAGTGCCGTGCTACTGAGTGACATGCTACCGAGTGCCATGCTAGCGAGTGCCGTGCTAGCGAGTGTCGTGCTAGTGAATGCCGTGCTAGTGAGTGCCGTGCTAGCGAGGGCCGTGGTAATAGCTTGCAAAACGGGCCAGATTGCGATTTGATATATAAACTGAAACTGTCCACCCGATCGAGATGCCATAGTTGATTTCACAATAAATGGCAACTACCACAATCCATACTGCAGTTCTCCTAATCCCCATATCCTTCCCCATTGCTATAGCAACAGATGTGCGAGATGGAGAGATGTAGACTCCATGCCATTATGCTTGTAGCACAATACCATACAGATGCGAAGCGAACCCCACAATGGGGGACCTCCGACTTTTTAGTTCAAATTCCTGCCGTTCGCGTCGCCACTGAACTAGTGAGCCTAAACAGCACACCGTAACACTGCAAACTCAATGGCTATGAGCAATCTTCTTCCCGAAGAAGTGAAATATCTCTAAAACCACACCACCTAGAGAAAAACCGATTGATACACATATAGAAAACATAATCAACGAATAAATGATATTAAATTTATAAGGTTAGGGTTCTGCATTTCTATTAATTTTGAATAAAATAAACGTTTTGCACTGCGCATACCGTCAAACTCAATGCATTGTCAATGGCCATGAGCAATCTTGAATTATATTCATACAGAAGAAGTGAAATATCTCTAAAACCACACCACCTAGAGACAAACTGCTTGGTAGACATATAGAAAACATATTCACCGAATAGATTATATTAAATTTATATGGTTAGGGTTCTGCATTTCTATTAATTTTGAATAAACTAAACGTTTTGCACTGCACCTACCGACAAACTCAATGCATTGTCAATGGCAATATCTCTAAAACCACACCACTTAGAAACAAACTGTTTGGAACACATATAGAAATCATATTCAACGAATAGATTATATTAAAGTGATAAGGTTACGGTTCTGTATTTCTATTAATTTTGAATAAAATAGACGTTTTGCACTGTGCGTCCCAGCAAACTCAATGCATTGTCAATGGCCGTGAGCAATCTTCATACAGAAGAAGTCAAATATCTCTAAAACCACACCACCTAGAGACAAACCGCTTGGTACACATATAGAAAACATATTCAATGAATAGATTATATTAAATTTATATGGTTGAGGTTCTGCATTTCTATTAATTTTGAATAAAATAAACGTGTTGCCCTGCGCGTACCGGCAAACTCAATGCATTTTCAATGGCCATGAGCAATCTTGAATTATATTCATACAGAAGAAGTGAAATATCTCTAAAACCACACCACCTAGAGAAAAACCGCTTGGTACACATATAGAAAACATATTCATTCAATAGATTATATTAAAGTTATAAGGTTGAGCTTCTGCATTTCTATTAATTTTGAATAAAATAAACATTTTGCACTGCACGTACCAGCAAACTCAATGCATTGTCAATGGCCGTGACCAATCCTCATACAGAAGAAGTCAAATATCTCTAAAACCACACCACCTAGAGACAAACTGCTTGGTACACATATAGAAAACATATTCAATGAATAGATTATATTAAATTTATATGGTTAGGGTTCTGCATTTCTATTAATTTTGAATGAAATAAACGTTTTGCACTGCGCATACCGGCAAACTCAAAGCATTGTCAATGGCCGTTTAGGCCCACTAGTACCGACGAGCCACCAAGTGTCGGAAAAATGAACTACGCCACATGTCCCCAATTGGTGATATTCAATTTAGGGAATACCTTCAATACATACCCCTATGTCCAGTTCCCTTACATTCCACCAGGTGGCAGACAACACAATGCATCCACGCCACTACCGTTCATAAACCATACCGCTGTCTCTGGAAATGTGAAAGGAAATTGTGCAGCATTACTAAACAATGAATAAGATTAAGGCAGATCGGAGTTAGTAGGCTATATTGAGCATTAATGTTGTATGATGTCAACTATGAGGGGGTCCTAGCAAGAAATCTAATTAAAATATGGTAAATATTTAAGCACATCTTACTAATTCGCAAAGAGTGCAGTATTACTTTGTGTTGGTAAATTGCAAAACTAGTCTGAAGCACCCAATAGATAGCAGAGGCTTAATTAATCAATTCCTTGCTAAGAACGGCCCCTGATAACATCACTGAGCCTGCCTCAAAAGGTGATAAGTAATATGGGTCAAAACTTTGTCAATTGCAACGATCAACATATGCATTTGCTCAGGATAAACTCATTTTTTGCTACAGCGTGTTTCATAATCCCAATAGAATACATATTGATTTGAAGCAAATGTCCTTGTGTTTTCAGTATAACCGTTTCTGTACTGTTTTGTGTCAATCATTGTGCCGGACAAAAAAAAGTAGTTATCACCTTTTAAGATAGGGTCCAATAACAATAAATTATATACATACACATGTACACATAGATATACACTTACACATACATACAAATATGAATTGTTACTGCTGTTAATTGTTACTGCCTAAAATAATTGTAAAAAATTGTATTTATACCCAATAGGATGCCTCGATGAGATTCCTACCATGGATGAGATGGCTAGAGCAATTGCCAGCCTGAATGATGGCAAAGCACCTGGGGGTGATGGAATTCCTGCTGAAGTATGGAAGCATGGAGGAGACAATCTGTTCAACAGATTGCACCAACTAATCACCAATGCCTGGGAGGAGGGTTCTGTACCCCAAGCAAGGATACCAGCATTTTAACCATCTACAAGAAAGGTGATTTAACAGACTGTGGGAACTATAGAGGAATCTCCCTTCTTTCCATAGCAGGCAAGATCTTCGCCAGGATCCTCCTCAACAGACGATCTATTCACATAACACCTGATGTAGTTCCGGAGTCACAATGTGGCTTCAGAGGTAACCAGAGCACCATGGATATGATATTTTGTCTCCGACAGCTACAAGAAAAGTGCATTGAGCAGGACCGACCACTGTACATTGTATTTGTCGATTTCACTAAGGCGTTTGATACAGTCGGGAGGACCGGGATATGGCAGCTACTGAGGAAGTATGGATACCCAGAGAAGTTCACAACTATGATCGAAGCTCTACCTACAGGAATGATGGCGAACGTTAGTGTTGGAGGGGAAGTCTCGGAATCGTTTGGGGTACCAATGGGGTCAAGCAAGGTTGTGTACTGGCCCCCACGCTCTTCTCCATCTTCCTATCAGCAATGCTCGATGAGGCTTTCCGAGACATGGGGGATGGCATCTATATACAATCCAGACAGAGTGCTGACCTATTCAATGTCGCACACTTCAGAGCAAAGACCAAGACTGTTCGGATACTGGTGAGAGAGCTGCTATTCGCACATGACAGTGCACTGGTTTCCCACTCTGCTGAAGAGATCCAGAAAGTAGTGGATGCTTTCTCCGATGCATCAAAGACGTTTGGCCTGAAGATTAACATCAAGAAGACGGAGGTGCTGTACCAACGCAACTCTACAAGAATCCGAGACTAGGATATCATGGTTGATGGAAACAAGCTGAACTCTGTTCCGGAATTCACCTACCTCAGAAGCACTATATCAAGTGATGGACGGATTTATGCTGAAATACAGAGGAGGATGGCCAAGGCTAGCACATCTTTCGGCCAACTATGCCAGAGACTCTGGAACCACCACCATGTGTCCATGCGGGTCAAAGGCAAGATCTACCATGCAATCATGCTATCCACCCTACTATACTGAGCCGAGGTCTGGACAGTGTACAGACGACAGGTGAAGAAACTGCTTGCCTTCATGATGCGACATCTGCGTTCAATCATGAGGCTAACCTGGAAGGACAAAGTGACAAATAAGGAAATACTCAAATGGATGGGGCTGCCCTCTATGGAAGATCTTCTGATCAAAAAGAATCTCCAGTGAGGATGTCATGAGGATGTCATCAGACAGGCTACCAAAGCAGATCCTCTATTCTCAACTGTCTACTGGTTACAGAAAGAGAGGGTGCCCTCGTCTCCGGTTCAAGGATACCATCAAGAGAAACCTGAAGCTGAGAGACATTAAGGCCGAATCATGGACATCACTCTCACAGCAGAGAGCTAAATGGAGAGCGGCAGTCAAGTAATGAAAGCAGTCTTTGTTGCATCGCGACCAACAGCATGATGATGATGATGATGAGGATAGAGGCATTGTGTAATAATTGACACACAATACAATACAACAGTAAATGTAAAGGGTACATATACAACTTGCCTGGTGTTCTTCTAGATCCTTGCCTGAGCCCTTCCCGTCCTTGGCTGCAAATGACAATTGCATAGATTTAATTATGAAGCCGAGCCATACTATATGAGCTTCTATTCATGAAAGAAAATATCAGAAGAGAGCCAATCACAAGGGCTAAATGCAGGATAGCAAGGACCGCAGCGGTCGAGACTGAAGGACTAAATTTGGGGTGTGTAGGGATGTGTGTGTGGTGTGTGATGAGGTGGATGGTGGGGCGGGTCAGTCCGTCGGTCGGTCGGTCGGTCGGTCGGTCGGTCGGCAGGCAGGCACGCAGAGGCACACAGAGGCACGCAGAGGCATGCAGAGGCACGTAGACACACCCTCTGCGCTGGCAGCGCCATGCACGCATGCGGCTGTGAATCAATCACCTGGCTGCAAACCATTTACATCGGAGGACGGGGCCGTGAAACAGAACATAGCACCTTCACCTACACACTCCATTAACAATAATATATGTATAATGCATTATACTATATATATATTTGATAATTATGCAATTTATTAGGTAGGAACTATTATCTAGGTACTGCGCACTCATGACAATTTTAAGGTGATTCCACACTGAGATACCATGGCAGTGGCATGTGGATCAAATATCGCAATCAGTAATATCCTGATACTGCGCAAACCACTCCGGTACCCACCCTGGTGATGCTAAGTGCAAGAGTAGCTAGCCCAAAGTACTCATTTTCTGAATCCTTTGTTAAAGTCAGTTAGATTCGCTTCTCACTATGTAGAGCTTTAACAGGGTGGGTGTTCGTAATTGACAAGGACACTGTACATACCTTTTCATGCCGTGATTGGATCTTAGGCTCCCTCACAATGGTTGGCTTTTGACATTTTAAGTCCTGGCAACATTTGAGGTAATATCTGTGATCTAGACTGAGCGTTGTCCCACTATGTGAGGGGGCACCCATATGTGACATCATAAAGGTATTGTGAGGGGAGGAGGGGAGGAGGGGAGGAGGGGAAGAGGGCAGGAGGGGAGGAGGGGAGGAGGGGAGGAGGAGTCAGGTCCCTAGAATAAGTTATCAAGCACTCACCGTATCCAGTACTTCCTGTGTTCTACTACCATTACATGGTGTCAGATTGAGAAGAATTCCCCATGGCGCTCACAGGTTTAAAGCCCCTGGGGCCTCCCAATCTAGAGGACAACTTGTCTTTAAATTGGCAATGAATACTACGCCTCAGCAGGCGGAGCCCACAATAAAACTGTACATGTACAGTGTGCAATATTCTTACACGCGGCCAGCCCGGAGGCACAGAAGGTATATAGAACACTCAAAGTCGACAGTGATGTAAAGGACAAAATTCAACCGCTAATTGAAGCTTTGACAGTATTGTGAAGGCAAGACTAATATAACCGTCATTAGATACAAATTCAACTCGCTGCAACAAACAAATGAGTCCCATGGAGAGCTCAACGACTATGTTATGCGACAGAATTGTCTATGGTGTAAAGGACACCAAGCTACGAGACCGCCTATTATAAAGAGCAAATTTGACTCTAGAACAGTATATTATTGAGAATTGCCATCCCAGTAAGCACCGTCCGCTCAGCTCTGTCGGAAACAGCAGCCACTGTAGAAGTAGAACAGGGCCGCATTCAGGGTCCGTCTCAGAGGTGCCGCGGAGATGTCTCCCCGATGCTTTTTGGCCTAATACTGTTCAGAGTGCGTCTCGGCGACGTCTCGGAGACGCCTCTGTTTTCAGACATGAGGTGAAAAGCGCCTCGAAAATGGCCGCCGCATTCAGTGCTTTCAGCCAATCACAGCACAGCTTTACCATTGCAAATGGCCGCCTAGTTCAGACTAGCGTGACGTCAGTGCCATCTCCGAGGCGCCTCCGAGACGGACCCTGAACGCGGCCTAGGTGTACACTGTCAACATGCGCCCATTCAGACCATCCCCTTCCACGCCATGTGCAGCCTCACCTCCCGCACTGCATGTGTGTTACTGGTCGTGTAATAAATGATGATGAATATCAAAGTGCTCTAGAGGCGTCATTAAATAAAAGAACCTTTCATTTTTGATCAATCCAAGGTCCTTTGACGTTCTGGGCAAGGATGACAACAACACAAAGTTACAAAAGTTGCATGCAATAGCTTTCTTGTCTATCGCCTTAACCACTCGGCCACAACTGCCTTCGAGAAAGCCTTCATGCTCATTTGAGATCATTCTAAATATTATTTGATTGTGTGAAGTGTGGTCGAGTATTTTCTACTTCAAGCAGGCTATTCCCGAGTTGAAATATCACTACCTGTGAAAGTACAATGTCTGAACACTTTGACTTCTGGATACTGAATGGTTTATTCACGGCCCAGGGCTCGCTGAACCCGCCGGATTTATTAGTTCAACTGAATAAAGATGTCCAGGGTCCACCCCCTGGTTCAGTGGTGCTAGCATATGTGCGAATGCGAATGCAAATGCAAATGCAAATGCAAATGCAAATGTTAATGCGAATGTGAATGCGAATGCGAATGCGAATGTGAATGCGAATGTGAATGCGAATGCAAATGTGAATGCGAATGCGAATGTGAATGCGGCTTGATTTCCCATACAGTAACCTAAAACTTTGACTTTCCTTAACAAATTTGGAGTAAAGCTAAGATTCTATATATGTGGTATGCGATATGCGAATGCGAATGTGGCAAACAATCAAAAAGCATGTAAAGGCATAGTAGTGCTTCCATACGTCCGAATGTGATTGCGAACAGGAATGCGAATGCAAATCCAGCAGATGGACTGACCCACGGATGGATCGGTGCAAATGCGAATACTGCTGCGTTTGCCATAGAAAACAATAGTAACTTTGACCTTCCTTCACAAATTTGGAGCAAAAAAACCACAAAATGTCATGGGTGCCTTTTTTCGTTTGTTTATTTGCTTAACAACCCCCAAGCACAAAAGGTACACATTGGATTTTTGGTATTTGCATATATATATATGCCGCATATACCGCATTCGCATGCCGCATGCCGCATATATGGAATCTTAGCTTAAGAACGAACGAAAATAGCATGGATATCTACACCGCATTTGCATTCGCATACCGCATACCACATTCTGCGTAAATAGAATCTAAGCTTTCGTCGAGTCAAACCAATGATGTAAAAATCTATACTTATCACTACCTACCCTGATGTTCAGGTATGATAGGGCAAGGAGAGTGAAATGACAAAAAACTAATTTGCTTGATAGAAATGTTTAATCAAGGAATGTACCAGTATAAAGGAGGAGATGTCTAAAAATAGTCAGTACCTACACATGCAAGTGTCCTCTTTTAGACCGTGGAATTGATTCATTACTTTCCGAGAAGTTTTCCTGGAAGCACGTAGATAGCATGCATCAGAAGTGAACTGTCTGATTGCTAGTCGAAAATGGAAATGTTTGTCTTCTGAGAGCGGGCTTGGAGTCAGCCACATCTCTCTGGTTGAAGGAGGAGGGCATCACGTACAATTCTATGTAATGTATTAGAGCAGAAGGAGAAGCAGACTTCCTCTGCCTCTATACGTCACTGTGTGTCTTACTCCTAGCTAGAATAATATAGGACGTGGATAGCAGCATATGTTATGGATAAGAAATCTGGAAAAGTGTTCTGTGTATCTTATTTCATGTTGGGTTTAAACCACTGTATGACACCCAAAAGCCGATATCTACTGTTTGTGTTGGGTGGTCCTTAAAGAAACCAAAGAAAGAATGTAATGTGATACTTAAATTACTATGCATTTTGCAATATGACAGCCATCATATAGAGAATTAATACAATGAGTTCCTGGCTATAAATAGCCAGCATCCATGGGTATAACATTCGGTTCTTGGTCAATATCGGACTTTAACATACACTGAGTGTGGCTTGAATGCATATTGATCGAGGCCAATCAGGTCTAGGTGTGTTCCTGAGGTCGAACTGGGTTGAGTCCATTTAATTAGGGAAATAGGTCTACCACATTTTTAGTGGGCGTAGCTTGAAAAAGTTTATCATTTTGACCTGATGTAGTTGACTTATACCATTATTATAATCTAACCACTAATTTCAAAGCTTTAACAGATACCGATGGGATGTACATCTAATTGTCTAAGGAGCTCATCAGTCACTGCTATAAATAACGTCATATCGATGCGTTACTAAAGGCTCTATCACACTACGACGTACAGCGTCAGGGCGTGCTCAAAGTTAGAAAATGTCCCAGTACGTTGGCATTCATTGAGCTTTACATTGGCAGGAGATGAAAATGGGCGTATACATAACGTACACACAACATATGTAATGTATGCAGAACATATCTCTGACCTATTGCTAGCATATGAGAGTGTTCATGTGCATCGCAAAACATTTGCAAAATGCTTGCATATGTTAACTGAATGCTGATCAATGTTACATATGTAACTCCTTCGCTAGCAGTATGGTGAATATCTTAAATACGCTGCAGATATGGCAGGCATACATTCAAAGTATGCTAGGAGTATGTAATGCATCTGTTGGCAGTACGCAGACTGAATGGGGACCTCACATTCCCACCGGCTGAACATATGGCTAACGTGTAGCAATGTATACCAATGTATCCCTAACATATTCCCAATGTACGCCCATGTATCCCAAACGTACACACAGCATACTTTCAATGAATGAGCCATACGTTGATACACATACCCGGAATATACCCGACATATGTCCAACATATACATAACGCATGACGACGTACACTGACATGTTCTTCGAAAATCACATATGTCGGAATTGGCTAAGGCTCTATGTCGCAGTGCGACATCCCCTTAAGCCTTAAATCTTCAATGACTGGCAATTTTCAGTTCTTTACATATGTAGGGCCTAACGGTAAAGTTGCATAACCCAGTGGTTTTGAGTTTTTGCTTTCTCTTTTAGATGAATATATAATATTGATTGTCATCATATCTCTTCCTTTAGGTTCACGTCATTTATATTTATTTATATTTGCTATTTTTGGAGCTTGTTGAAATCCAAATATGCACATTTAATGTTGGTGTGCACTTCAAGAATCTAACCTCATGGTCTTCAAGAGTAAGATGGTCTATACCTTTGACGTAGATTATCTTTTATGGAGAAAGAAAACCCCATTAAAGCTGGGTCATTATCTAACTTATAAGCATATCATCAATTTAAATAACTGTTTTGTTTTCTACAGATTGATGCTGACTATGCACCTTTGAACAATGTTAGAATAAGAGGTATTGTATAGAAGTATTCACGAAGATGAGGACATGTTACTTTCCAAGTAATTTGAAGCTGCACAGATTGTATCTACTCGGTATATAATGTATTATTTTGTACAAACCATTGCATCGTGATATTCTTTTTTAATTTTAAGAGACAGTTGCAGGTGAATGACATTGTATCTTCTTTGAGGTTAAATACAACAATTTAAATAAAACAATTTTTTATTGAGGCTGTATTTATACTGTCCAAAGCATAGAAGCCTGGGTACTCAGGCTTCTAGTGTTGGTTTTATCTTACCACAGATTAGCTGCTGATAAGTAATTTGATTGCCTGCATTTCAGTAGCAGATATATAGTTGGTTGGTATGGTTAGTAGCCTATGTTAGTTTTTTTGGAATTTTCTTGGCATATATGTATTTTGTTTTGTTCTACTCTTATTACTAGACTAGCCTACTCATATTTACATATCATAGGCTTGTATGTAGCTGTGTGGTGTGTTATCTGGCTACTTTTGGCATGGTTACCTTCCATTGGGTGTCCGGTTGATGGGCCGTGACATATCACATGCCCCTTTTGCGGTGCAGCTTAGTGTGGGTTTCCTAGCCTTATTTTGCACAGATATTTTTTGTAAGTTTTTAGGTTAGGAATTTGTTGTTCCTTTACCCTTTGGGCATTCCACACCTTGGCAGCCATTTCCAGCCTGCTTCTCTCATGAGCTTTTATTTTACTTCTGGTCTGCTTTAGTTGTGGTGCATTATTTGCTCTAGTAGCCCTTTGTGGTTTTGACTTTTGACCAGCTATATGCTAATGTTTTCAAATGAATTATTCTCCTATTTTCTAGTAATTTCACTTTGGTTCTTTTGTGTATGTCATAGGTGGGGTGCAGCTTAAGTACTCTTAGACAGATTTGTAGGGCTCTGTTCTGCAGTATTTGCAATTTTTTAGTAGTTCTTTTTTCGCACCCATGTAGTTTACATCTCCATAGACAAAATAGGGGAGCACCATGCCCTTGAAGATTTCGATTGACATTTCTTGTGTCATGTAGTCTCTAAGCTTTGCAAATAACCACAGTTTGTGGTTTACTTTCTGGATCATTTTATTTATACATGGGTTGTAGTTTAGTTGGCTGTCCAACTCAAGGCCTAGGTATTTGTAATGGTCTACATTTTCTAATGTTTGGTTTCCTAACTTTCAGTGTAGTTTTCTTTCTGGCATTTGTTTAGGCAAGAAGAGTACTTGTGTTGATGGTTATTTTGTTGGACTCACACCACTCGTCTAGTTTTAGTAGGAGTATATTTAGTTTAGTTAATACCCCCCTTCTGTGGTGCTATTTGCTATTTGCGTATATGACTGTGTCATCTGCATATAGTTGGATGCATTCAGTTTGCAACCATTTTTCTAGATCATTTATATAGATTATATAGATTATAAAGAGTAGTGGTCCTAACACTGGTGCTTGGGGTACACCACACGTAACAGGTTGGTTGTCTGATAGTGTACTGTTTATTTTTTGTTTTCTGTTGCCTGTTGCTCAGGTAGCATTTTATCCAATCCATAGTACTGGATTTTATGCCCATGCTTTTGAGTTTTTACAGTAGTATTTTATGGGATACTGTGTCAAATGCTTTGCAGAAGTCAATGAAGGCTGCTCCAACTAATTCTTTTTAGTTCATTGATGCCAGTATGTCATTTGTTAGGTTATCTATTGTGTTTGATGTGGAGTGCAGTTTCCTGAAGCCCCCTTGTCTTTCCTTTAGTATATTGGTTTTTCCAGGTGTTCATTTATGTGTCTATGTAACACTTTTTCAATGAGCTTGCCTGGGGTTTAAAGAACTGATATTGACCTGTAGTTTCCCATATTTTGTTTGTCTCCACTTTTGTGAATGGGGGTGATGGTTGGCATTTTCCAGGGTGAGATAAAACGCCCCTGCTCAAAGGAGATGTTGAATAGGTCTACTATAGTGGGCGGGATGGTTTGGATTGCGTTCAAGACGGGCATTGGAGTGTTCCTGTAGTTCAACAAACTCATGGCTCTTAAACTGTGGACCATTGTCTGAAATCACCTGATTCGGAATACTGATCACCTGATTCGCCTCAATGACTCTGGCAGATGATGTATCCCTCAACAAGGTCACCTTTGGATACTTCATGTAGTAATCTACCGTGATCAGGTAATTATTATGATTTAACTCAAACAATTCCGCCCCTACCTATACATAAGGCTGACAGGCGATTGGGTGATTTATTAATGGTTCATTATGCAAACTCTTCCGGTTGTTCTGACAAGTGTCACACTGATTGACCCTATCCTCAAATTGTTTGTTTATGTTTGGCCAGAATATACACTCTCGTGCCAACTGCTTGGACTTAGTTATGCCTAAATGAGTTTCATGTAACGCCTCAATCATCTCACTACGTAGAGCCAGAGGAACCATCACCCGATTGCCTTTCATGACTAGATTGTTTTCAACTGTCAACTCGTCTTTGTGTGGGATGTACTGGCTCCGACACGGCAGTGCCTGTATGCATGTCATGTCCCACCCATTTTCAATGTGCGTTATTAACATGGACATGGACATAAATCTCTGTCATATTCCTTGACAATTTTACTCAACAAACTCGACAACTGCAATTCCACTGCAGCAATGCAGAATGTGTCATCGAACAGGCTATCGTGACCTACTTTCACGCTATGCGCTCTGGACAACGTGTCTGCAAGAAACATCAAAGAACCCTTCACATGACACAGTTGAATATTGTAATTTTGCAACCGCATCCGCATTCTCTGCATCTTGGCCGAAAGCTTGTGAACCGGTTTCTGCATTATCGCCACCAACGGTTTGTGGTCTGTTTGAATCTGAACTTCCTTACCAAAGATATAATCATGAAACCTCTGAACACCGAAACATATGGCGAGCATTTCTTTTTCTATAGTGGCATAGCCACACTGGGCAGAGTTAAGCGCACAAGATGCGAATGCGATTGGTTTATTGTCTTGCATCAAAACAGCTCCTAGCCCTAACTGACAGGCATCTACCTGCAAGCCAATGGGTTTGTTTACATTATAGTATGACAACACAGGAGCAGTTCTCAACTTCTCCTTCAACTTGTCAAAAGCACCCAGCTGCTCGACCTGCCAGTACCACGCTACATCCTTCGCCAGGAGCGTGGGCAGTGGTTTGGCAATCTCGGACATGTTAGCAATGAACTTGTGCACATACCCAACCATGCCCAGGAAGCTTTGGATGCCTTGTTTATCTCGTGGCTCTGGCATGTCTATGGTTGCTTGTATTCTGTCTGGATCAGGCTTCACACCCTGCTGGATATGTTGATGACCAACATCCTTTACTGTAGTTTTGTATAGCAACGATTTTGGCTCATTTAATTTAAGATTTACCGACCTAGCTTGGTCCAACACAGCCTTGAGCCTCTCGTTGTGTTCCTCAACCATTGAACCATATACCAAAATGTCATCTGCGACTATCCCGATACCGGGTAGATCGCCCATGATGCGGTGCATTTCCTGAATAAAAATGTCACCGGCTGTTTTGATGCCAAAAGGCAGGGGAGGTACCTGTACCGGCCCCACAGAGTGTTGAACGTGCACAGACGCAAACTTTTGTCATCTAACTCTATTTGCTAATACCCTGTCATTGCATCCAGAACTGAAAAATATTTGGCATCTGCCGTCTTGGCAAGAATTTTGTCAAATGTTTTGGTTGGGAAAGGCCCTCTCTTTATCGCTTTGTTCAACTTCGTCGGATCCAGACAAATCCTTATGTTATTAGGTTTTTTCACGATAGTTATAGAATTATCCAACTCAGTAGGCTCATCCTGCTCAACTATCACGCCCAATTCTACCATACGATTGAGCTCAGCACAGACTTTACCCTGAATTGCAAATGGAATTCGTCTAGGCAGATCTATTACAGGTTGTACAGATTTATCAACATGAATGACAGCATTTGCCTTGATCAAACCCAAACCCTGAAACACGTTTTTCTATTCGCTTACCAGCTGTTCAGCTTGGGCGCTGGGACTGTTCATCGGCTTGGAAATGTTTGTGAGCACAGCACAGTGCACCTCATCAACCCGTGCCAGCAGGTTCAATGTCATGCAAGCCTGCTTGCCCAAAATAGGCTGACAGTTCCGCACCACTTGGAACTTGAAGTTTCTGCCATGCACGTCAACCGACGCCTCACCGTCGAGAGTGATCCAATATCCCGAGAACGTCACCTGGTGTTCGTCAGCTCCCCCGGAGTGACTCTGTCGAAGATGTTCCTCGGCAACACGTTCGCCTCCGATGGTGTTAAGCTTGAACTTGACAGGGCGACCATTCACTCGGATGGTCGCATACCACAGCTCAGCATCTTGCTCGGCACCGCAGTCCATGGCACTGACTAACAGATCCGTTGTCAGCACATTGAGCTCCGCCGGATCCGGGTCTTGCTCATCATTGTAGGGGTTGGGCTCTTCAATGGTAAGCTCATTGACTCTGCCAAGTCTGCTCCTGCAGACCTTACCAAAGTGCCCGATCTTCTTGCAGGCTATGCAAGCTTTGCCTTTCGCTGGGCAGACTCCCTGGCAGCGTTTGTATCCACAGTTCTCACAGCGGATCTTGAACTCTCCTGCACTGGCACCGCTAGAATTCCAAGATGGCGAGTTCCTTACTTTCAACATCTGATTTGGCATCCTCCAACAGATCCAAACTGAACTTACTCATCTCACACATACTCACACACTTCTTCAGAGTTAACTCAGCAGTTTCCAGCAGTTTGTTACGCAAATTTTCATGCCAGCCACCAACCGATCCCGCAACAGCGACTCCTCCACTGACCCGTATTCACAATCTTTCACTTTGTCCCTTAACGCCGTGATGTATGTGGCCATTGTTTCTGTAGCTTGATTATGCAAATTAAACTTGTACCTTGTTATTATCAAACTGCACTTGCCTGCTTCTGTGAGAGGTCCTATCTTGTCTTGGTCAGCGAGCGGGATGGACATATTGGGGAAAACTTTTTGCGCTTCTTCACCAGCGACGTGAAGAAAGATGCATCATTGCACTCGCTCTGTCTTCAATATGACACCTGCAGCAGTGGCGTATATGTCATATGCTCTGATCCACGTTTTCCAGTTCGATCTTGCGTTGTTGCTGAGGACAAGCTGACCTGGCGGCCTAAGGCATTAGCAGACAGCATTGTTCCTCATCTGACACCATGTGAAAGTACAACATCTGAACACTTTGACTTCTGGATACTGAATGACTTTATTCCCCTCCAGGGCTCAAACCATAGCTGGCCAAACTTTTCCATGACGTCATCTCATTTGCATATATAACAGACGTGTAGATGTCTAGACATCTAGACGTCTAGACGTCTATTACGCATATATCACACCTCCTATGATATTTCAAAATTGATGCAATAGCTCTGATTAAATTAAATATGTTTAATCTATTTATTGTTCTTGTTACTAAATATAGTTTATTCATTGAATAATGTATGTTGACAGCCTCAGAGGACTAGTCTTCACGCCATACAGTAAACGTCCTTGATAATAATATAAATAAACTATGAATGCAGGGACCGGATCCAATGGTATTGCTATTCCAGTCAGTGACATTTTCCTTATATTGACCACATTGCGTAATGGTTCCATCACGTCTGAGCATAAGTATACAGAACAGAACAGTGCAGGACAGGTGTAAGAGGGCCTCAAAACCATCCGTCAGCTCTGGAACATGAATTAACAGGAGAGAGAGCAAGGAATGAATAAACAGGGTAAAGAGGATGTGTTGTAAGCCGGGATGTAGAGGGCCTGCTACCTCCCCCCCCCCCCACCACCACAACCGCCACCCCCTCCCTCGCGGCCCTCTCCCCCGGAACCGTCCTCGTTGCCCTAGCCCTCCTGCCAGATATGACTCAACACAGCCAGAGTGGTTCAGTAGCGAGGGTTTACAGAACCAAGAGCAGTTTGTGGGCGGGCTTATGTGTCCGTGTGTGTCTGTGTCTGTGTGTCTGTGTGTGATGGATACTGTGCAAAAGAGCCAAGAGGTGGTGGCTGGCGGGATGGGATGGGAGTGGGGAGTAGGTGTTAGGTCAGAGGTTGTGTTTCTGTCGGGTGACCCACCCGCTACACCCACCTTCTCCCTCCCCCGACACAATTACCGCTGTATTATCCGTCGCCCGCTATCGTTACATCTGCGGCCGCTCGCCCTATTATCGCCCTTTTGTCAGAGATCAGCGAGGCGAAATAAGATTCTTCCCGGGCCTAATGGGTTACCGCTTTTACTCACCGGCCCGCCGGGACTCGGCCGGGACATGGCTGGGGCACGCCGGGGATCCGCGGCCGCTTCTTGGCCGGTGCGGATGGCCGGTGTCGCGGTTTCAGTTCTCCGCCAGTTTCAGTTCTCCGCATCGCTTCTACGCATGCGTCAAAATCGAACAAGCCATTGTCAATGGTCGTGAGCAATCTTCATACAGAAAAAGTGAAATATCTCTAAAACCACACCACCAAGAAACAAATCGCTTGGTACACATATAGAAAACATGTTTACCAAAAAGATGATATTAAATTGAAATTGTAAGGGTTCTGGATTTCTATTAATTTTGAATAATGTTTTGCACTGCACGTACCGGCAAACTCAAGGCATTGTCAATGATCGTGAGCAATCTTCATGCAGAAAAAGTGAAATATCTCTGAAGCCACACCACCTAGAAACAAATCGCTTGGTACACATATAGAAAACATGTTTACCAAAAATATTATATTAAATTTATAAGGTTAGTGACATTGACACTATAGTGACAGTATGAGTGCCCCGATTTGCGGCGATCGGCAACGGTTTTAATCTGGCTCGAGGTTGACATATGCGCCGACGATGCTGTTCGATTTTGACACATGTGCACAAGCCATGCGGATAATTGAAACTGGCGGAGAACTGAAACCGCGACACCTTCACTGGGGGGTGTGCAGGGTACATTGAGAGGGGGCGACGCCCCTTTACTGGGGTTCATGCTTTAATCCCCCGGGCAGCGGCCCGCGGTGGGCGCCACATCAAAAGCGGCACTCAACACACAATTCACACCCACCTATCTCATCACTCACCCTTTTACATCCACTCCCACACCCACTCCCACACCCACACCTACACCCACATCTCCACCCGCGCCCATCCCCACTCCCATATCCACACTACACCCCCACCCACTCCCATTCACCCACACCTGCACCCTCACTACACCCACAACTTCACCCAGAACCTCACCCACACCCACAACCGCATCCGAGTCCACACCTAAGCCCACACCCACACCCACACCCACACCCAACCCACCACACCCCACACCCCACACCCACATCCACACCCACACCCACACCTCTACCCGCGTACACCCCCTCCCCCATACACCACCACCCACACCTGCACCCACACCCTCACTACACCCACAACTTCACCCAGAACGTCACCCACACCCACACCCGCATCCGAGTCCACACCTATAGCTACACCCATATCTCCACCCGCGCCCACCCCCACCCCCATATCCACATTACGCCCTCACGCCCTCCGCTACACCCACAGCCACACCTGCACCCACACCATCCGCTACACCCACAACTTCAACCAGAACCTCACCCACACCCACACCCGCATCCGAGTCCACACCTATACCTACACCATATCTGCACCCGCGCCCAACCTCACCCCCGTAGGCACACTACACACCCACACCCACCCCTACACACACACCCACACCTGCACCAACACCCTCCCCTACACCCACACCTTCACCCATAACCTCCCCCACACCCGCACCCGCACTTGCACACATACCCACACCTACAGCCACAAACACACTATCCACACGACCCACCTTCACCCAGACCCACCCACCGTCCTAATATGACCCTCCAGGGTGTTTGGTGGTGTGGGTGCCTGTCGGAGTGGCGTGGGAGGAAGTGGACGGTGGTGGTTGCTTGCGGTGGAGTGGGGATGTGTGCTGTGTTGGGAATGAGGAGCTGATGGTGCTTGGGAATGGGGACATAAGCTGTGGTTGGGGTTCGGGGAGGGAGGCTAGGTGGGGTTTTGACATGGGTGTGGGAACCTGCAGGGATGAGTTTTGGACGGCGAGGAGGAGGGGGGGGGGGAGGGTGCCCGGTTGGTTGCGTGTGAACAACAAAGAGACCCTTCTGAATGGACAGTGAGAGGCAAACCCCCAGATCGCAATTACAAGGTCGAAGTGATTAATCCCAGCGTTAATTCGGCTGTGGAACTGCTGAACACTGTTTCATCAACGTGCAGTGATGCAATAGCGGAGACTATCGATTTAATTCCCTACCCCGCCCTCTGCCTCCACACCCACACACACATGTATAAACACACAAACACCCACACACATATAAACACCGACACACATACACCCACACACCTAAATAGACCCTACTGTCGGCCTATGCCTCATTCAGGCTGAAACCGCCCTACCCCACGCAGACACCCATCACCCCCCCCCCCCACACACACACACCTACACCGCCCCACTCCGCGTAATTAAAGCTGCATATTCCAATGGAAGCGCTTACCTAGGTGTGTTCCCATATATTCAATGTATATATTACTACTACTAATACTGGTAGTACACTTCTTAAGCATTTGCTGCTCTATAGAAGTGACGAATATGTCAATGTAATATAACATGTTACCGGTGAAGTCCAGGATATCAACATGTTTATGTATTTAACAATTTAATTGTTCTATCTTTTTTATTTCAATTATCTCCGGGGGTAGCCATTTAAAATAAAACCTACTCAAGCTATGGTAACGTAAACGGTATTGACCAATCTGTTATTTGTTACTAAAAATAGTGTCAGAAAATCAAAGGTATCGGACGATGGAACTGTAATATAGAAATGGCAGACAATTATAAAAAATGGGACAATGCAATTTTAAATACCGGGTGTGTTTAGTGGGAAGCTTAGTGAGCATGGGAGAGTGGGTGGGTGGTGGTATTACTGAAATACAACGCAGAGGAGGTGGGCTGACTACAATATAATTAAAGCGCATTCACTGTGACGTCATGGGCCTGAACGGAATACAAATAGTTGGTCCGCATGTCCGTGTCCACTGCTGCCCTCTGGCGTACAGATATATTACTAACGGCAAAGCCAGGCTTGTCACACATGGCGCTATATTGTGGACCCCCTCTGAACTGGCATTAGCAAGGTTGATGTCTTCTGGTTTGATATTTCCTGCATTTCCAATCTGGTAAGCTATCATTTGTGGACCATAGAGTGACCTTTGATGCTTTATCATTTCGTAGCATTGCTTTCGATGGATGACATTATATTTCAATGGTCTACCGCCTTTCTCTGTGTTATTGCTTATATGGCAAATATATCAGCTTGTCAATGGTAAGCTACATGGGCCTAGTTTGGGATATTCAGGTTGCATGGAGAGATGTTCGCCGAGGGAAGAAACATGCTATAGTAGATAGACCATATACACATTTACATCATATATTGTAATTTACAAATATATGTGTAATATCGGGTTGTACGCAGCTGCGTGTCTTAGATACATGGCGTACTCTACTTTCTTTCAGGGATAAGTAAATAAAAAATGCCCAATGGTGAATATAATCAAGCATTTTATTATTTTTCCAAGCATTCTTTACGGAAACATAGCATGTAAAATCACTCGGGTAATGTACCCAAATAGAGTGGTTCCAGATTCTGCCGACATATGTCACTAGCTTAACTGGTGGGGTATATTGTTTAGGTATGTTCACCTTCTTAAGTAGGGGTAATCGCACTGAATTGCTGAATAATCATTGTTGGAATTTTACGTCCTGGCAACGTCTAAGGTCATATCAGGACGGGTCCCGACTTGTGCCACTGAGCACTCATGGCAAATTGATAGTGTTGCCCACTGGGAAATCAGGCAACCAGCACCATGGCCCAATACCCACTCAGTCAGATTATCCTGACACTGAGCTAACCAGTCCTTGCCCTATCCTATTAATGCAGCGTGCCTGGCTAGGAAGCGACAAGCATCAATTTGATATTTCATTGCTTTGACTCGACCAATAATCTAACCCCAAAATGTCCCGCACGAGAGGCCCGCGCTCGTTCAATGTGCCTGGTGAAATGCTGAATGACTACACTAGGATAAAGGTATATCCTAGGACTGAATCAACGTGATTTATTCTCAACTATTGTGATCAAATAGCCCAAATAATTATTTGTTCAGGTTGAAACAACCATAGTATAATTGTCCCTGTAAAGCTTCTTTTATTTAACAATGCTTCCAGAGCAATTGGTTTTCATATCATCAGCTATTGGACGTCAAACATATGGTCATTCTGACATATTTCTTTGGAGGAAACTCGCCACTGCCACAAAGGCTACTCTTTCCAATAAGCAGCAACGGGTCTTCTATAGATGCACTTTCCCAGAGACATGACAGCACATACCACATCCTTTTCTGAACCAGTTTTGGACCACTGGTTGGAACATAAAATAGGTGAACCTGCAAATGGGTCCACTGAGCAAGATCGATCGGAATCACCTTAACATGAAAAACCTAGTGAGTTCTTAAAATACGCCCGCGGCCGCTCGCCCCACTCCCCGGCGTGTCTATATAATCTGCTATAACAGATTATCCTGTTATAGCAGATTATACCGCATGTGTTTGCTTTCCCGATTTAAATTATGTATTCCAGTTGGGAAAAAAACCCATAAAAAAACAATTAAGTATCCCTAGGGCAAGGTTAGCTGGAAGTAAATATACTCGGTTCATATTTCGATCGAGGCACCGTGGAATTGGCAGTTTTAATATTCCGTCACTTCTCACTAAACGGAACTGATCTGCTTGTTTTGTAATACAGCATCTCCCTTGGTGACCCGAGTGACCCGCGTATGGAGTGCTGGTATGCAATATCATGGGTATGTGCATAGGGGTGGGGGCGCAGACAAACTCTCATAAGACAAATACTCGTAAGACAAAAGGTCGCACGACAAAAGCTTATACCCTTAATGAAAAAGGAGTCAAAAGATCATAGCAATTAATTTGTTGTTTATTATAAACATAGGCATACAAATGTCACAGGTATAATTTGATAACGCAACAAGGAACTCATAGTATGGACTTTATTAACAATAAATTGGTATCAAATGAACATGGGTGAAGTAAATACAGTTACAGAGGTCAAACAATTATCTGAAGGTGAAGGAAGAGAATGAGGTCAAAGTTCACATCGAGGTCAATATAGAGGGGAGGGAGGTCAAGTGGTTGAGATAGTAGGAGTGAAG
The DNA here is from genome assembly GCA_030323885.1 of Branchipolynoe longqiensis. Taxonomy (NCBI): domain Eukaryota; kingdom Metazoa; phylum Annelida; class Polychaeta; order Phyllodocida; family Polynoidae; genus Branchipolynoe; species Branchipolynoe longqiensis. The sequence goes on along the minus strand of CM059191.1, from coordinate 87,008,767 downwards.
AGAGGAAGGGTAATGAGGCCAATAGGGGGGGGGGGGGGGGGGGGGGGGGTCTCATTCCTCCCCAGCGCCGCCCGCCACTGGCGCTGTCTCCGTGTGTGGCTGCTGCAGCGTTCGGTGGTTTTGAGGGTTTTGTGGCGGCCACCCGAACCAGCACCCACCCGAACCACCGCCGGTTGGGTGCTGGTTCCATAAGCATATTCAGCGCTCTCCGGAGCGACCCAACCAGCCACGGTTGCAACCCAACCAGCCACAGTTGAACTCGTTTGAGCCCGTTTGAACTTGCCGGAAATAGACTCTCCTCTTCTCGTGTTCGCACAGTTCAAAACTTAGATTTTATTAGAAACAGATCGCTTGGTACACATATAGAAAACATATTTCCCCAAAAGATTATATTAAATTGATATGGTTAGGGTTCTGGATTTCTATTAATTTTGAACAAAACTAATGTTTTGTACTGAGCGTACCGGCAAACTCATTGTCAACGGTCGTGAGCAATCTTCATACAGAAAAAATTTAATATCTCTACAACCACACCATCTAGAAACAAATCCCTTGGTACACATATAGAAAACATGTTTAGCAAAAATATTATATTAAATTGATAAGGTTAGGGGTCTGGATTTGTCTCTTTGTCAGATGTTTTGCACACCAAACCACAACACCAGTAGACACCATGATCTAGCAAGTTCAAGGTCGAACCATCATATATATAGGTCAAAATTAATATTCATGAGTCTATTTACTTCAGCCGCACTGGACCCAAGCATTATTTTGTGTATGGCTGAACCAACATTTCTTATGATTCGAAACAAAATTATTAAAGAGTTTTGCACAGATGTTTGAAGTATATTTGAAATGTATCTACATCAATTTCTGTTTAAATCACACAATATCAGTAATTACAGAATGGGAAACTCATCCTGCAAGGGTATGCTCGATATGACCCAGTGGTCACCCGTTTTTCCTCCTTTCCTCGCCGTGAACCCTTCTGGCTGGTTCGGGTGGCCGCCAGCTGGGCGCGCCACCTGGCTTCCAGTGTTGACGTATGCATGGATGGGGCATGGCACCCCGCCCCTAGTTGTTTGCACCGTTATAGAGTGCCCTGCAATTGCACTGTTGCTCTTAGTGGTCAAATCATATTTGCGTGACCTTAACGCAGTGGGTACATACATGTACAAGGTCGTCTGGGCCATCATGATGGTGCTGGGTGAGGTTGCATCGGCGAGCCGCGTTGAATGCTGGGCAGGGGCGCTTGTGCGCCTCCGCCTGTATGCGCTTGCGTGCGACTAGCATCAACATCTTGGGGCGTAATCGATTAATCGACTCTGGTCACCCGAACCACTTTTTGGCGCATGCGCACATCCTGCAGACTCGGGTCGAATAATCGAATAAGCTTATCCATGCTCGGGTGACAAAAATGGTGGCCCTTTTATTTGTTTTTTTAGTAGCCGATATAATTACAGCAAAATATGATTGAACTATTTTTATGATGGCATAGTTTAGTGATATTTCCATTTCATTAATCTATGTTATCACAACAACAAAAAATGTATGACTGGTACTGGTGGCTGTTATCCTGCAGGACGGTACCAGTGCAAATGTGACGTCAACGCTCCTTGCAAACCCCAGCCAAGAGGTGGGTTACTGGGGTCGGGTTGTTTTGCACACGGCACGTGTATTTGTCGACTCCACTCGCGGTGTTCTATTTGAAATTCTGACAACTCGGGTGACCCGAGTCACCCGGGTCGTGTTAATCGATTACGGCCTTGGAGATTTCCAGCGTTCATTTGCAACCAACCAATGTTTAAAATTCAAATATTAGATTGTAACTCTCCATGTGACACTTCTGGCCAGTTTTCAGAAGAGTGACCCATATGCATATTGTCTTTATTACAATATGTGATCTTTTTTAGCGGTTTTTATTCAATTGTGTTTTATTCCAGTTGAATTGTATTCCAGTTGTGTGGAGGCTACCACCTGGACATCCAAGACTAGGCCCTTGACGTAGGCCCTACTTTGTATTCCCTTCCATGAAGGTATATATGGCAACAAATGCTTAATTTTCGAACCACTATCAAATCTTGATCAGTGTTTTGGTTTTAGAAAGTTGATGCTTTCATCAGACAATGTAGCTTTAAATAATAGGGTACAACTAATGACAAGTTGTACAATTACACACGTCGGCCAAACAAAAATGGGTCTTGCCGGAAATGGGTCATGACCTAGATCTTCAAGGCTGCGGCCGAGTGCACGGCGACTGTGTGGTCACCAGCCGAGCAATAGTTTCACAGCTGACTGAGCGGCCGTGATCGTATAGTGGTTAGTACTTCTCGTTGTGGCCGAGACAACCCAGGTTCGAATCCTGGTCACGGCAGACGCTGTGTGGGTGTCTATCACGGCAAGTCGGCGTTTTGTTGTTTTCTATTTACTGTAATTTTCGTATTGATTTAGTAACATGTACCTTTCTAACAGGAGGATCTCAACCTGTATGTACGCAAAATTCATGATTAGACGGGCCCAGATGATACTCAAATTCACACGGCTGTCATTTCATTGACTTCCAACAGTGTATTTTTAATTATGACTTTTGAAACATTTAAACAATAAATCGGTTGATCACTTGATGTCTGAGTTTAAACTATTATATGTTTCTACTATTCATTTCTATTGTTCTAATTATGCACATATAAACGTCAGGAACAATATTTATAATATTTTGACCTTAACAGTGAGTCATAGATCATGAGCTTGTTGTGATTGCAGCTAGGCCTCAATAGGGCCTACAGTCCACCAATAAAACACGATAGACCAAACAAGTTTGACGTGGCGATATCAACAATGTAAGTTTGTTTGTTGTTTTCAGTATTTCACACGACTATCTGTCTCCTGTGTTGGTATACTGTGTGATCGTGGATTCGAACCCTGGTCGAGTCAAAGCAATGACTTAAGATTTGATAATTGTTGCATCCTAGCCAGGTGGTCAGCATTATTATGGTATGGCAAGGACTGGTTGGCTCAGTGTCAGGATAATGTGACTGAGTGGGAAATCAGGTCATGGTGCTGGTGGCCTGATTTCCCAGTGGGGCAGCACTATCAAATTGGCATGAATGTGTGATGTCACAAGTCGGTACCCGTCCTGATATGACCTTAGACGTAGCTAGGATGTAAAACAACATCAAACAAACAAACACAAACAAACTTCCGGTCGAATCAAACCGCTGACTTATAAATGAAGACATGGAGCTACCTAGCCTCGTTCGCATCCTCCTGCTATGACCTTAGATGTTGCTAGGATGTAAGACAACAACAAACAAACAAACCTAGCCTCGTACCTAGCATGTCGAGGATAGGGCATGGTTTGGTTATCAGGTTATCTCAGCTTAGTCTTGGGACAATGTTTCGGTTGTTTGTTGTCGTTTTATGTCCTAGCATGCAGGTATTGCATGCTGGTATTGCATGTATAGCAATACCTCAGGGAGTTTGACGATCCTGCCCTGCAGAGTACAGGTTCTTGACAGAACCGAAGGCTAAGGGAGCAAACCCAAAACAGAAAACCATGTCACTGTGGCAGCATTAAGGGCGGTTGATGTATGGAACTCCCAACATATCCTGACCAGCCACTGCAGGGACAAATAGTTTTGCGCCTGTCTTGACATGTTCTTGCCGGTGTGAAACCTCTATTTGCTCCCTTAGAGAGTGCCGCTGGTAAGTTGCAAAAGCCAGCAGCACTTCAAAACTTTTGCAGGCAGCTTTCATTAAATGTACAACCACACAAAACACCATACCGGCTCAGTCGTCGCCTGGGTTACCAAGGACCGTGCTGCTCGAGCTCATCTTCCGTCGACAGTGGAAAATCAGCTAGGAGGAACACAAGGCAGCACAACACAACTACTGTCGACCGACTCATGGACGCAAATGTCACATCAGAGAGCTAAATGGAGAGCGGCATTTCAACCGACATCATGATGATGATGACGTCCTAGCAACAAGTAAAGTCATATCAGGATGGGTACCAACTTGTGACAGTGTACACTCATGGTGACTTTATAATGCTGTCCCACTGGGAAATCAGGTCCCACCCATTCACTTTATCCTAACACTGAGCTAACCAGTCCTTGACTTATCCTAATAATGCCGAGTGCCAGTCTAGGAAGCGACAAGTAGCAATTTTAATGTCATTGGTTTGAATCCACCGGGAACCAAGCTCCCGACCTTCCGCACGTGAGGCCCGCGCTCTGCCGATTACGCCACTGCATCCGGTTCTTTGGATAATGTGACTGAGTGAGTAACGAAATCATGTTGTGGGGACCTGGTGCGTTAGTGGGTCAACTCTATGAATTTGTCAGGAGTGCACGCTGTCACAAGTCAATGGCCATCGTGAAATGACCTTAAACGCTAGTCACAGTACAGCTTGCAAACCACTTTGCGACCACTTTACACCAAAGAATCCACAGTCACCTGTGATGCCCAGACGTTGGCAATGGCTGTTTTGGTCACTTGGACGTCACTGGTGATTGTGGGTTCTTTGGTCTAAGGTGGTCGCAAAGTGGTCGCAAGCTGTACTGTGACTGGGGTATAAGATATCGCGAGGTTGTAAATTCCCAACAAGCGTACATAGATCCTAACAAAGTACTATATACTTGCTATGTGCGAATATCACCGAACGCCGCCAAGCGGTTCGGCAACGATGCTAAAGCTAGCCCCTTTCAGCTGCGCGCAGCTGCTTTGCGGTAGGCATTACCTTTCAGTTTGCCAAAAGGGTGATTTTCTAGCTATAATTTAGCTCTTGACTTCATGACATAGAGCACAGCTTTCTCGAAATCCTTTTACAAAGTTGATGGTTCAATTTGAAGTTCTAATTTTCTCCACAACATCTTCATGAAATCACGCAAAGGGGATTACATTATCTCATAAAACTAAGAAATTGTTGTTCCTTCATTAGTTGTTTACATATTTGATCCGCATCACTTTAACCTTTGTTGACACTCTCACATGTTCCTTGTGCGACTTGGTATTCGTGCCTCGATTTTGGCTCACAACCTTTGGCATGTTTACTATCGAACAAAGGGCCCATAATTAGGCATATTATTCAAGTTCAAATCGATGTAACTTTCTTGATATTTACATTCAAGCTCTTCTGTCCAAGCTCTTCCCAATTGCTATATGTTCCGTTGAGATACAATGCATTCTACAAAATTCTGTCATAGACCTCTAAATGGTTGATCGGCGTTAACTCCCTCCCATCTTACACTTCCCATTGACACAGATATATATTCTTCATACATCAGCACCATACCCCATGGGTCTTTGTTAGATAAAACTCATGTATCAGGTCAGGAAATGACAACCAGATTCTGAAGTCCCCCCCACCCACGCCCCACTCTGCTAATCCATAGATCTTCACCACAACAATGTTTGACCTTAGATGTTCCCAGGAGGTAAAACTCCAACAACCAACCAACCATATACAGGGAAACCATACTTCCGGTACCCGAATGCTGGCGCATGCGTGTTCAGTATGCAACGCCAACGGCTGTAGTGTATTTGTCCATAGCGCTGTGATGAGCAGATCCCTTAAAGCTGCATAGTCCGATGAAAACATCAAACTTTCAAAAGCAAATCAATGATCTATATTGGATTCTACATATCTAACTTATATACTGGTGAATTGATTACACATTTGTCGCCACAGAGAATGGAAAAACTGAGGCAATTGAATAGAATCGGTTACTGCAGAAGCATTTGGCATGCCTGGCAACATTAATTTTGATGGATGCACTTCAAATATTTAAAAAGTTAACCACTATATATTAAAAGTTACCTTTAATTAGAGTAAGGTCGATTAAGAGAATCAACCTAATATATTTATCACACAAAATGACAGAAACTCAAATCCATCGGCGTACGCAAGTTTAACTCGATCGATCTACTCGAGCGGGAAATGCACAATGACCGCACTGACAAGCAACGACCAATATGGCGAGCGATAAAAGGGGCACAGCCCATCTGTGCAGGCTGGTTCAGGGCCCGGAACTGTCGGCGCTGCCATCTATTGACCTGACCGTCACACCGACAGTGCCGGCAGAGCGGCGGGCCGGACAGCAGCGCGGGCAGCCGGCCGGGCAGCGGGGCGGCCGGTGGGCCAGGCAGCCAGTCGGGCGGGAGGATGTGCTGTCGGGCGGTAATTGATCGAGCGACTCGACTGGCAACGACTGCCGAACCTAACGACCGTGTCTTCAATTACACACGCCCAGCACGGCGCTTGGCGGGCCGGTGTCGGGGCAAGGGCGGGCAGGGGACGGTGAGGGGGATGCCCGGGTTGGCGCGCCGTTCGCCACTACATAATACTTAATGACGTGGTGAATGATCGGCGCATCCGCGGCAGATTAGCGGCGGACAACAGCTGACTTTGGGGGGACACGTTGGGGTGGGGGCCCGTATCCTTGTTAAGCGCCCGGACGTGCTGGCAATGGACAAGGCGGGCTGTGTGGGGGTGTGAGGGGGGCGGGGGGGAGGGAAGACGCGGTCGGGGTAGTGCAGAGGGAAGAGAGGGAGGGAGGGCGGTCGGGCTCGGGGTAGTGCAGGCAGGAGAGAGGGATGTTGGGCGGGAAGAGAGGGAGGGCGGCCGGGCTCGGTTAGTGCATGGAGGAGAGAGGGATGGTGGGTGGGCAGGGAGGGAGGGCGGCCGGGCTCGGGTAGTGCATGGCGGAGAGAGCGATGGAGGGCGAGCAGGGAGAGGGGACAGCTAGCCAGGATGGTGGGGACAGGGGCAGCACCCAAGAGGGTGGAGAGGGGGTTAGGTGGCCACCGGGTGGGAGGGAAGATGCGGCGGAATCGGGCGGGCGATAGAACCGCTGCCCGGCCCCCCGTTGGGCAGGAATGGGGGCGGCATTGGGCGGTTGGGGAGGCAAGCAACCCCCGGAGGATAATAGGGGCGAGCCACATACTGGTGGGGAAAGAGCTGCCCCCATCCGGGCGATCGGGTAGAGGAGCAGTCTCGGGTAGGAACGAGGATTGACAGAAGAGCGGCCCAAGGAGTCCGGGTAGAGAGGCGGCCGCTGGGTGGGCGGGGAGTGGAGGGATCTCGGTGGGCGGCCCAGGCGGGCGGGCGGGCAGGCTGGCAGGCTGACGGAGAGAAGGGTGGGTGGCCGCAGGGTTTGTTTGTTTGTTGTTGTTTTACGTCCTAGCAACATCCAAGATCATATCAGGACGGATGCCGACTTGTGACAGTGCTCACTAATGGCGACATTATAGTCCTGCCCCACTGGAAGACCAGGCCGCCAGCACCATGACCTGATATCCCACTAAGTCACATTATCCTGACACTGAGCCAACCACACTGAGCGGCGGGGAGAGACGGGGATGGAGACGGGGGTGGGGGTGGTGGTGGTGGGTCGGTGCGCCTTGGGGAAAGCAGGGGACACGGGGAGGAGGACAGGCGGGAGGAAGGGCGATGATCTACAGATGATAAGGATGGAAGGGGTGGGGGCGGGGTGAGGTCCGGTAGCCGGGGGTGATACGCGGGGTGGGCCGTTTGATGGGGACGGAAGTGGGGCTTCCGGGAAGGGTAGGCGCCCGCCTAAGGGCCCTGTTTACTCGGCCTGACAGCGGCTACACCTCCATCACCTCCCGGCCACTGCGCGCGGACATCTCCAATAATACCCCCTCTACCCCACCCATCCAGCCTCCGAATCATCCCAATCAGCCTACCTACCATACACACTCTTAACCAAGTAACCCTACTCACCCACACATCCTGCCTTCCCCACCTCAATGCCGGTCTTCCTGTCTTTGCAGACGTCTCGTGTCCAGATCAACAAACAAACCATGTACTGTTTGCGATAATACTTCTGCTCAGAGCCCAGCTGACCCTTTGAATGTGAGGAATCTTCATATATATATATCTATATATATATATATATATATATATATGAGTCAGGATCACGAAAAGAGGCCAATTTGGGAAAGTTGTCGGCATCGAGCATGGATGTCGGCGTCGATCGGTATAATTATAATTTAGCATTGACAGAGGTGTTGGAAAGTCTTTAAATCTATCCTGAATGTAAAGGTTGAGAAAGTACAACAACCTTATTTGTTTCTAGGATAATTTAATATGAAACAAATAAATGCACTACCCTCTTAAGAATTGTGATGCCAACATCTTCAATAGACCACCAATTGGCCCATTTTCGTGAGGCTGACTCATTTATATATATATATATATATATCGGTTATTCTACAAAACTGGTAAGCACATATTTGGTCTCCATGTTACGATGCTCATCTCGGAACAAAAATCCCATCTGTGTCTATAAAACCCATGAGCATGTAAGTGGCCTGCCACTTTCATCGCCAGCTTGGTCGATCAAACCAGTTTCACCTGCATCCAGGCATGTGTGAACAGTGGGGCCAGTGTAAACAGTCCCATCCCCTGTATCTACGTTAAATTAGGTTCTTGCCGCAATCATCACATGATCTATGAAATTACTATGAAATTACTTCAATAGAAGAATTCGGTTGTTGGAGTTTTAGGTTCTGGCGAGCGCCTGCCTAGTAAGTGGGAAGTATCAATTTTAGTTCATTGGTTTGGCTTGACCAGGGTTTGAAACCATGTGTTCGGTTCCAACGCTCTACCCAAAATGGGAGATGGACGCTCAACTCATTCAGCCATCTCGTCTTCTTTCAAGAGTAGATAATTATGAAATATTACATTGCCCTATGCTAAAATTGGAAGGTCAGATGGTCATCGCATATTTACTGTATGACTCTTACATTGTATTATAGTGGCTTCAAATTCATTGTTTGGAATGAGCAGGAACGCTCATATACTGTCCGTGCTGGGGTGAAGGGAGCTGCTAACTAAAAACACCCCCTCTCTCTCACCGCCCTAGGAGGGCGACTGGTGCTGTCACTCACCACCACATCACTCCTCACTCAGCTACATTCAATGCTCAAATCCCCTCAGCCTATCACATCGTTCCCCACTTTAGAATCTCCATTAAGACTTGGGGCTTCCATTGGTCAATCGTCACCCCGCTTTAAGTCTGACCAGTACTCTTTTCTACCCACCCACTCACTCCATCGATTTAGCCTTGAACTGTTTCTAATAGATTTCAAACAGAAAAAAAAACAGTTTCAATGGATACAAACCATGAAGAATGATTACTCTGAATAATCAAAATTATGTTGGTAATGTTGGCGATACATTTAAGCATGTCTGTTGTCGCTGATGACAGTTAGGAATTGCTGCATCTCAACATCCCCAAATCTGGTTTATGGTGCTGTCAAATTACGACGCTTCTCGCCAACGCACGTCAACGGTTCTCATTTTTTGGCACAACATCCGGAAACGTCCGGAAACGGTATGCGCGCATTAGGCGCTTGTTGCTATTTGTTGATCTATGGCGACGGTCGGCTTGTGCTTGCAAAAACTTTCGACGTGCGACGACTCGCAGGTGCCACCGTTATGGCGAAGTTAGGGGGTCGTCGAAATAAAAGGAGAAAACTTAGGAAGAGGCAGCTGTGTTTACTTCTTAGAGACACATCCATGTCACTATGTTGTTGGGTAAGCCGATACGGAGCGGATCTCTTCCGCCTACTTGCCTGTAAGCTTTTACGGGCCCCAGAGGAGGGAGGTCCGGTTCTCCCCTTACTCCGACCACGTCCACGCTAATAAAGCCAACATGCCACACAACCGCGCGCTATCAGCAGTGAAAGACTATCCGGCGACAGAATTGGATTTAAAGTTGCATAGTCCGATGGTGTTAAGTTTCTATCAATTTCTGAGATAAATATATTAAATTGATTGTTATAATCTACCTTAGTTTAAAGAAACTTATATTTTTAATGCCAACGTTTAAAGATATTTGAATTATAAACATGCAACATTAATTTAGGCAAGCTTTGTTTATTTGTTGCTGTTTTACATCCTAGCAGCATCTAAAGTCATATCAGGACGGGTACCAACTTGTGAAAGTGCAAACTCATAGCAAGTTTATAGTGCTGCTCCACTGGGAGACCAGACTACCAGCACCATGACCTGATATCTCACTCAGTCCCATTATCCTGACACTGAGCTAACCAGTTTTTGCACTATCCTAATAATGCTGAGTGCCTGGCTAGGAAGCGACAAGTATACATTTTTAAGTCATCGGTTTGACTCGGCCAGGGTTCGAACCCATTAACGCATGGTTTCAAATCCCCCGATCTCCCAAAGCAGGAGACGGACACTCAAATCATTTGACCACCCAGTCTGGTTATTAGGCAAGCAAGCGACAACTCTGACACCATAGGATTCTGCACTGACATTTTCTTTTTATTAAATTGCTCCAGTATTCCCTTCTATGTGTTAAGTATGTTTAATAAGTGTACCTGTATCTATATTAGATATGTAAATTCAAATCTAGATAACTGTTTTCATTGGATTATGCACCTCTAAGTGAGGCCACACTCCCTTCCGTGGTTCCCGTCTAAGTCTGGACTTGGCAACTGACTTCGACAAGAGTAATTTGGTTACTTAAAATGGCTCAGACATCAAGGCTGAACAACAAAAACAACATGTTTGTGTTGGAATATTCCTTGTTGGCGGGGTGTGTCCATTAAAGGTAGGATTCCTTAAACGCGGTATGCGGCATGCATTCGCATTCACCTTTGCATTCGCATGCCCGGTGTAAGGAATGTAGCCCATTGACTTCTAGGCGTTTCAATTTTATACCGCATTCGCATTCGCATGCCACATGCTGCGTGTAAGGAATGTAGCCTAAAGCTAGGATTCCTTACACACGGTATGCGGCATGCGGCATGCGGCATGCGGCGTGATTATGGGATGGGTCCTTTCACCCACACCCACACACACACACACAGTGTCAGGTTTCCTCACCACTGTTCTCTATGGCAAACGCAGCAGCATTCGCATGCCGCACCGATCGGTACATGGACCGATTCAGTATTCGCATGCCGCATGCCGCATGCCGCATACCGCGTGTAAGGAATCACCCGCATTGACTTAGATGCTTTTCGATTCTTTGCCGCATTCGCATTCGCATTCGCATACCGCGTGTAAGGAATCCTAGCTTAAGTGACAGCGTGGATAGAAATTGCGACCCGACGCGGTGGCCGAATCGATAGAGCGCAGCCTTCCCATGCGGAAGGTAGGTTGGTTAAAAACCAGCCGAGAAAAACGAATGACTTATACAATTGATACTAGTCGCTATCCAGCCTGGCGCTCGGTATTAATAGGATATAACAAGGACTGCTAAACATGGTATCAGGATAATCTGACTGAGTGGGTTTCGGGTCATGTTGCCAGTGGCCTGATTTTGCAGTGGGGCAACACTGTAAAGTCGCCACGAGTGCACAGTGTCACAAATCGGTACCCATACTGACGCTGTTCAGTCAGTGGTAGTGCGGCCCGAAGTTGACAACCACCTCGTCGCTCTCGCCTGATTGGCTGGCCACATGTGGCTTGAGAGTGGTGGCATTGTTAGCAGAGACGACACAGCGCACCCATGTCTATCGGCAGTGGACCCAGGGGAGACCCCTTCCAGCCTATATAATATGCGCATAGCGTGTTATACCATGCACTATGACCGTATATGTTTCTCATATGGTTGACCCTGATACTTGTCATTACACGCATTGGGTAAGGAACCGTGTAATTCACAACCCGCACAAGGAGCTCATTGAAATGGATTTTATTCAATAACATATACAGATGTAGTGTTCATTACAGAAATAAGGTGGTCAGTTGAGTGTTCATCCGTTAGTTGTTTTATAGACTCAGGCCCTCAACCTCGCTTTAGATTGTTCGTCTGTTTTGAAGGGATGGGTGGGCGGCTGAGTGAGTCTAGGGTGTTGCTTGTTCGGCTGCTGGGGTCGTAGTGAAGTTTGATGGACCTCTGGGGCCGACGATGGGGGGGTGGATGGTGACGTCAGAGGTCTCGCGACCAACATGAACAAGGCAGTCTCATGAGTGTAAATATCATTTTCTATCTCAGGAAAATGACCGGAAATCAAAATCATCAGACTATCCAACTTTGATGCATCGATCCCATTGCAACCCTTGTTATATTATACGTTTACCACATTCATTTGTATACCTAGTAGTAACGACCATTTTATTGTGTACTTGTTGAGCGAAGTATATGCTTTACCAGAGCCGTACAGTAGGTGTGTGGCACAAGGGGACTCTGAAATAATTTACTCACTTAGTGATGGATTGCACTGGGGGAATATGTGACTGAGGTGTAGTGTAATATATGTGTAGTGGTCTGCACTGACCTCTCAGGCAAGTAACCACATAGACAGGTAGGCGTGGGTAGTGTGTTGATATCAGGGAGCCTAGGTGGTGTAATGGTTATCACACTGGCCCGGAATGCAAAGAGATGTGGGTTCGAGTCCCGCTCTAGGCGCAATATTTCCCATTTTCATCGCCCCCACGACATATGTATAAAAGACATCCAGGCACATGCGGAGAAAAAGGAATATGTAAATGAGATGACGTCAGAGTTGAAAGGGTGCCGGCGGTTTAGGGCCCTGGACATAAATAAAGCATTCAGTACCCAGAAGTCAAAGTGTTCAGACGTTGTACTTTCACATGTAATAGCGATCACTACAGGTGAATCAACGCAGGATCAGAGTCAACAGAACTGTGGCTGATGCTGTCAGCTCTGATTAGTCTTGTAAGCAATGGTCCATGGAATTTAAGACACTGGTGTAAATTACTAAATTGTGATCTGTTAGAGATGCAGAAGTCTATGATTCATGCCTTATTTTCGGATAAGGTTATTCGGTTTGATGATTACCTTTATTCAAACATAAGGCAGAAATGATGGGTTTCTGCACCGATTAGAATTTGGTATCTTACACCGGTGTCTTAACTTCCATGGGCCAATGATAAATTTCGCATTAAATGTCTTAATCTTAATTTACCCTGAAAGGAACTTATATTGTAAATGACAAATTTTGGAGATATTACAATTTTATAAATGGCCGATTAAATTTGCCATGGACGTGAAAATAATGGATGTGTCGTGGGGGTGATGAAATACCACCACACTACCCACCCCTACCTGTGCATGACCTTTTTACTAAGGTAAAACAGGAAAACATTTTAGCCTTTTTGAGGGCAGCTGGACTGTACCACCTTATATAGTTTACTAAATGGATTCTATTAATTATTAATGAAACTTTTCTTTTTCTATGGGAATTTGTTTCCCTTGACCACAGATATATGAGTGTGAGCTTTCTAATTTAATTAGTGTCTATTGGCACATAATTGATTGTCTGCTTTTACATGTAAAAGCGATGGTTTGAACAAAAAACAAACATTTCTCACCGTGAATATGGCCTATGCTGCCGACACAGCGTAAAGCAACCACCAATCAATCAATCAATCAAACCTGTCTATATGGTTACCTGCCTGAGAGGTCAGTGCAGACCACTAGACTATTCCCCCTGAAATTGTAAGTATTTTAATGCTTACAATTACATACATACATGCACTGCACTAACACATACATACACAGGGTAGATTCAACAACCACACATCGTGCAGCGTGTATAGGATAATGGTCACGGCACCATTGTCATGGGGGTGATGAAAATGGGAAATATTGCACCTAGAGTGGGACTCGAACCCACATCTCTTTGCATTCTGGGCCAGTGTCCTAACTATTACACCACCTAGGCTCCCTGATACCACCACACTACCCACACCTACCTGTCTATGTGGTTACCTGCCCGAGAGGTCAGTGCAGACCACTACATATGTTATGACCTTCAGAAGTAAGAACTTCTATTAAATCTGTTTAATAAATGTTCACTTCTGTGCGGCAATTAATACTTTACGGGTGTGCCAGTATCCACGGCGACCAAATCTATGTGGGTGTTCTGGATTTCAAAAGTTAACTATGTAGCTTTAATGTTAATGTTGACGCTGACAAATATCATGTTCAAATGAATGAACACTTTACCCAAAAAAAGGAGAAAAAAAAGACCAAAAAGTCAGTGTGGTTGGTGGTCCCTACCACTTGTTGATCGCACGTGCAACAAGGCATCGCAGCAGAGGGATAGAGACTGCACTGATTTAACCGTAGAACAGGATAGTATCTCAATGGTACATTTTACAGGTCGCATCTAATTATATATATATAGTCTTAATTCACAGATGGGTATTTAAATCAGAAACCTCATTCAATACAATATCGGCAGAAGGTGAATCGGACGTTGCAGATTTGGTCAACTGATGTGAAGGTGCATTTTCTTAGTGCATGAATATTTGCTAGATATTCACAATATATTCAATAACTATGATTTGCATCGGTAATAGGATCAGGTCCACAGATAGGCCTTGTACTACGTCTACAAATATAAATGTCAAGTGACACATATATTAGCCACACTCGGCAGGTTCCTGCAAGCAGAGTTACGAGCAGACTGCAATGACATTGCAGGGACATTAATACATTTCAAACCATTTCTGTCAAATTAGCTTTATTTACAGGTTGATCTATTCATCGACTTTATCAATATGTCGTTCTGGCCTGAATCAGCTGTGTCTTATGCGATGTAGTCTGACATGCACAGAACAGAACAATCGCATGCAGGAGTCAAATCAGACCATTAGCTGTTTTATATATATATATATATATATATATATATAAATATATATATATATGTATGTATGTATGTATATATATATATATATATACAGTCAAACCTGCCTAACCTCCCACCTCCACAGATTGACCACCCCCATATATACATCACTTTATCTGGGTCCCAACAATACCATTGTAACCATATGCTAACTCCCAAAATTGACCACTTAAAGTCGGTCCCAAGGTTGGCCGATTTAGAGAGGGTTTACTGTATATATAGCTATTATATATATATATATATATATATATATATATAATGGCATTCAGTGGGTGTGTGCTAAGCCAACAATGCGCTTGCCCATGATGTCCCATGGGATTGTGATTTCTTTCCCAAGCGTGTGATTCATAGTATGTGCATATTCATAGGCAGGAATTGGCCATACAAACAACATGTTTTAGTGTTAAATACACATGTCCCCTTTCATTCAAAGCAGTTAAATGCTTTTGTGCGGCTAGAACATATTGGCATTGGAATATAGAGTATATATATATATATATTATAAATATATATGTATACACGCATATATATATATATATATATATAAAGTAAAACCTCTCTAAATCGACCAACCTTGGGACCGACCATAAGTAAGTGGTCCATTTAGGGAGGTCGTCGGTTTAGGGAGTTAGAATATGGTTACAATGGTATTGTAGTAGTCTGAACATGAGCTCTACTATCACGCGGTAGCAGCGGAGACTACGATGCCACCAGCGTAGTACCATTACACTGTGCCAGGTGGCGGCATGGGTAGCCACCGGTCAGACCCCAACTGGGCTGACCTCTACTGCGTGAGGCTGACTCACCCCCCCCACACACACCTATATAGTCGATGTGGGATCTGGTGAGTCAGGGGGCGGGTCAGACAACTACTGACGCCGCGGAGAGCAGATGGTCCAATAAACCAAGGGTGAAGCGTACACTGTATTGAATCTTGGTGTTCTTCCGTGTATCTGCGTGTGAGAGAGAGTCGGAGGGCCGTGGGCCATTACAGTATCGTTGGGACCCAAATAAAGTGATATATATAGAGAAATGGTCGATCGGATGTTTTACTGTATATGCTGTACGTCACTCTATGGGAATATAAACTATATATAATGAAATCCCGTTATATAGCTATCAGTTGTCATTCTTTAAACACTCGCCATGTAGCTTATCAATTCAATGTTTCCTGTTGATTGCTCTTTGATATTATAACTTTTTTAGATATATATATATATATATATATATATATAGGGAAGACACACAACTTTTGGTTGGCATGGCTGTGACACTCAGGTGTCGGTGTTAGTACAGGAAAGAGGCGCCAGGCGGCGACAGGAGTAATGTTCGTCGGGACGGGCGGGTATGCGAAATAGGAAATAACGATTACCTTTCTTACTTATATATCGCATATATAAGTCATATGCTATTCAGCATATCGTATATTGGGGGGAGAGTGACTGAGTGTGGCCAGACAAGGTATCGTATTTGCAGAGAGCGGGTGACACAATCGGCCTGGTTAATTAATCGATGAACAATTAATAATTGATCAGTACAGTGGATGACCTCGAATATAACAGGGAGCGAAGGTTTCTGAGTAATTATACTTGTATAATGCTTATGTATCACATACACCTATATACATATAAGTTATAAGAACAATCTGCGCAATAATAGTGACCATTAACACTACTAGAAATTCGGTAGTAGGTAGATTAACAAAATCAGGTGCGAAAGGGGAACCGCAAACATTTGCAATTGCAATTGCATGGACTCATTCGAATATAGCCTATCGAGACATTATGGGATTTCAGCAGACTTGCCTGTATTATGGGGCTGTCACACTACGACGCTTCTCGCCGGCGACCTGGCGACGTGTGGTGTTTTGGGGCGAAAATGGGTGAAATATCGAGACACGCTGGGGGCGCGTTATGCGCGTGTCGGTACACCATCTTTGACATTATCTTTGACGTTGACGATCGGCGCAAAACGCCGGCGCTCGTTCCCTGTCGCCCACGGTTTTAAGCATGTCAAAAAAACAACAACGACCACCAGCACGCGCAAATATATGGGTAAGGACGTTAGACTGATGACGAGTTCCATTGGACGCGCCAGAATAACATTATGGGAACACTAGGCAGACGGCACATGCGCGGGAGGGTCGTTGCTCACACGTTGATGTGTGTGTCTCTGTGTGTGTGTCTCTGTGTGTGTCTCTGTGTATCTATGTGTGTCTCTGTGTATATGTGTGTGTCTCTGTGTCTGTGTCTCTGTCTGTGTATATGTGTCTCTGTGTATGTGTCTCTGTATGTGTCTCTGTCTGTGTCTCTGTCTGTGTCTCTGTCTGTGTCTCTGTGTCTGTCTCTGTATGTGTATATGTATCTGTATCTATATGTGTCTCTGTATGTGTCTCTGTATGTGTTTCTGTGTGTGTCTCTGTGTCTGTGTCTCTGTCTGTGTCTATGTGTCTGTTTCTGTATGTGTATGTATGTGTATCTGTGTATGTGTCTCTGTATGTTGTCTCTGTATGTGTCTCTGTATGTGTCTCTGTCTGTGTCTCTGTGTGTGTATATGTGTATGTGTCTATGTATGTGTCTCTGTGTATGTATCTGTATGTGTATGTATGTGTCTCTGTGTCAGTGTCTCTGTATGTGTCTATGTATGTGTCTCTGTATGTGTCTCGGTATGTGTCTCTGTCTGTGTATATGTGTCTGTGTCCATGTCTGTGTCTCTGTGTCTGTCTCTGTATGTGTATGTCTGGGTCTATGTGCATGTGTCTCTGTATGTGTCTCTGTCTGTGTCTCTGTATGTGTTTATGTATGTGTCTCTGTATGTCTAACTGTGTCTGTTTCTATATGTGTATGTGTCTATGTCTGTGTCTCTGTATGTGTCTCTCTATGTGTCGATGTATGTGTCTCTGTCTGTGTCTCTCTCTGTGTCTCTGTATGTGTATGTGTCTCTGTCTGTGTCTCTGGTTGTCTCTCTGTATGTGTCTCTGTCTGTGTCTCTGTCTGTGTCTCTGTCTTTGTCTCTATGTCAGTCTCTGTCTGTGTCTGTGTGTATGTGTCTGTGTCTCTGTGTATGTGTCTCTGTCTGTGTCTCTGTGTGTGTCTCTGTGTATGTCTATGTATGTGTCTCTGTATGTGTCTCTGTATGTGTATATGTGTGTGTGTCTGTCTCTGTATGTGTATATGTATGTGTATCGGTGTTTGTTTATGTGTATGTGTGTGTGTCTATCTGTGTCTCTGTCTGTGTATATGTGTAGGTGTGGATTTGGATCTCTGTGTGTGTCTCTGCGTATCTGTGTGTGTGTATATGTGTCTCTGTGTGTGTCTGTCTGTGTGTGTCTCTACGTCTCAGAGATAGAGACAGAGGCACAGACACAGACACAGACACACACAGTCAGAGACACAAACAGAGACACATACAGAGACACAGACAGAGACACAGAGAGAGACACAGACTCATACAGAGACACATAGAGAGACACAGACAGAGACAGAGACACATACAGAGACACAGACAGAGACACAGGCAGAGACACACACACATACAAAGACACATTCAGAGACACAGATAGAGACACATACAGAGACACATACATAGACACATACATATAAACATATAGAGACACAGACAGAGACACAGACAGAGACACATACAGAGACACAGACAGAGACACATACACATACATAGACACAGAGAGAGACACATACAGAGACACAGAAAGAGACACAGATATACAGATACACAGAGAGAGACACATACAGAGACACATACAGAGACAGATACAGATACACAGACAGAGACACATACACATACATAGACACATTCAGAGACACAGACAGAGACACAGACAGAGACGCATACAGAGACACAGACAGAGACACAGAGAGAGACACAGACAGAGACACAGACAGAGGCACATACACATACAGAGACACAGAGAGAATGCGCCGATATACAATACCACCACGTTGGCCGGGCGATGCGCTAACGCTGCGCTAACATCCAATTTCACCATATTTCCACTATCTTTAACGTTTCTCGACGCACAAGATTTTATTTTCAACGCTGACGGGTCGCCGGGAGAAGCGTCATAGTGTGACAGCCCCATTAGCCATTAACATAGCCTGTAATGATTCTGCGTTTGATTTGCCGGACACTAGCCGGTAGAAAGCATTGCGCCCCATTTGTTCGAGGATCCGACACCCTACATGGGCAGTGCCGCCATGGGTACAAGTGTAACACATGCGAAAATGAGATACTTAGTATTGCATAACAGGTACCTAATCATAATTTGGGGATTATTTACCAGCCTTTTGGCTAAGATCAATGCTATTTGGTGCCATTTGTGGGATAATTCCGGGTTCCAGACGTATCCCGTGACCGGGCTCAAAACACCCAGAGGCGGCCCCATGCCACTGTGGCCCAATGATGATTTTCTGAGGGCATGGAGTGCTCATTAAAAAATAAGAATCATAATTCAGGACAGAAGACAGGACTACTTAGTATGCGATTTGATTAATCTAAGGTAGGAGGAAACCAGGGGCGTAGCTAGGCGTACGTGTGTATGCCAAAACGTCCACATACAATTACAAAATAATAAAGAGAGAGAGAGAGAGAGGAGGCATGTAGTAGTCCGGAGTGTCGAAAACTCAAGTCTAAAATGTGTAAAATCCACCAGCTTAAGCTAAAGCGGCCCGCTAAACCCCCTGCCAAAATTAGGAGCACACATCGTTAAAGGTCTAGCTACGCCTCGGAAACACAGGTCAAGGTAATGTGGCACAATGGCGAAGGTCAAATGAGGTAGCAAGTTTGAGTCTCTGCGGGATCCGGGCACTCAACCCCATCGAGTCAATGTCTTAAAGTAGGGTCAGGTGGGGCGGTGAGAGAAAGACGGGTGGTTTTGTTGGACTGGCATCTGGTGGTACAGTGCCATTGGTGGAGGCGGCAGGCCGGCAGTGACGTCATAGTGGGGGAGCCCGGTTACAAGCGGTGGCTACCAGTGCGGGGGCGCAGGGGCGTGGGGGCATGGGGGCGTGGGGCATGGGGGCGCCACCTGGAGTCACTTTCTGGCCGCCTATATTTAAAAAGAGGAATTAAAGTATAGCTCAGAGTGGATAGTGGTGGGATCACTGGCATCCCGTCTCGGTCCCGAATTACCCATGTTGCCTATGGAAGATGCCCCATGTGTGTGCTTTGGCACAAGGTGGTACCCATCCATCTATGCACTTTGAGCTTTTATATAGTGGAAGTCTTCTATACTGGATCTTAAATGATAAATTATCCTCCTGTATCAATACCTTATTCTAGTAAATTATACCTTGTTGTTACTTAGGTTTCAGCGTCCTCAACATGGCTTGCCTTTGAATGTACTGAAACCCATACTGTAATTTGTGTTCACAGATTAATTCATCTACAAACACACTATTGTATCTGGTGAGTTCTCTATTTTCCCGACGTAAGGCAGCAAACATCGTATTACATATATATAGGGCATTATCTATAAAAATGGTCAATTATTCACCAATATTTATAACCATATGTCTCTTGAATCTAACCAGTTGCAGAATGTTCAGCATTTAAAACAAGTTCTATCATGATGTTATGGACAGGGTAAATAAACTATCATTAAAACGAAAGAGCTAATTATATTGTTACGAAGATTGCCTGTTAATTATGACATAATATAGAATGTACTTAAATTGAAATGCATAGGGAAATGTACAAACATGGTGACAATACCAAACTACAAGACACTTCTGCATATCCACCATACATGGGAAGACATCACATATATTTTACTTTTAGCATCTACGCGTCGCTTTGGTGCTTATGGGGCTGTCACTTTACAATGGTTAGGCGCGCGTCGGTATTCATTCATCTATGGCGACGGTCGACGAGGGCCGGCGGGGTGCGTCATCGAATAGGCGAAGTTTTGCGCTTGCACAAAACTTTCAATGACCGACAATGCGTGACAACGTGCATGGCCAACATTATGGTGATGTCAGAAGCACATCGACATTGCTTGAATAACGTTATGCGAACGCTAGGCAGATGCCATGCGCATGTGAGGGTCGTTCCCACACATTGCACCAAACGGTTGCTTTTTGTTGTTTTATGTCCTACCAAAATCTAAGGTCAAATCAGGACGGTGCGCCAAACTTTTACCACAATGTCGGCCGCACGCTACCAATACGTTGCGTTGATGCCGAAAAGTTTGACGTGACTCGACGATTAAAAGTGATTTTGCGCTTTGGTGGCGCGCCGGCGAGAAGCGTCGTAATGTGACAGGGGTATAAGATGCACCTCTAAATTCTAGCTCTTGTCCAAGCCAACCTTGTCCAAAGTTCACAAACTAGGAGGTTATGATGGCAAGGTTTTGATGCTCATGAAATCCCGAGAGTGTCTTCCTTCAGCTATGTTGATGCTGTGCGACTGTAAAATGAGTTCTGTGAATGGGCTGGGACAGCCAGCAACTGTAGTGTTTAAGAAACTCACAAGGGGACGTGCTGTGTGGTCAATGACCGCTATCTAATATAGTCCGGAATGGCATTTGTGAAGTATACCTACTGTCGTCATTCACTGCCAAACAATTGAAGCGTTATGACTGATTATTCATGAAGTTTTGACAATGCAATTTGATATCTGGCTGCAAATTGCAGTTAAGATTTCTTGTGTATTGGTGCGTTACGTCTGAGCAACAGTTACTGTCATACCGACATAAATACGCAGGTGTGACAGTGCGCATTCATATGGTATGCATAGTGCTGCCAGACTAGGGTATCAGTCTGCTGGCGTGAAGGACGAAATATCATGTTCAATCATATTATCCTGATCAGGATAGCTATTGCTTACCGGGCCCTATTATTGGTGAGCGGCAGATCAGTTGGTAAAGTTTTCAATATTGGAAGCGCTTGTTTGAGTCAGTCAGCGTGAGAACCAACGATATCTTCTTACGTAGGAAAATCGTCGTTTACTAATTCAGTCATGAAATTCGACGGTTTATTAGAAATTGATTCAAAACTATAAGTATTATCTAGTAATAGAAAGTCAAACCATGTGATGGGATAGCTTTATCGTTATATTGGGTTTACACGTGGGACGTTGGAATACATGATAGAGGTACTATTTGGTCTATTGATATTAAAATGGTAAAAGGACAGAATGGTATTCCAAGACATGCACGTGTAGTTACATCACATTCTGTTTTTACTCTAAGAAACAAATGGTTGTGTGTTGGATAATAAATTATATATATATATATGATGGATACCGTATTATGCGACTATAAATGCATGGATGGAATATAGTATGTATGCATTGTACATATTATTCTATATATTATATATATAGCTACGGTACCTTAATTGGGGGAACAATAAAGTAGTGGCTTGAAATCCTCTGGTCTGACTGACACTGGTCAACATGCGGTGGAGGAGAGTTGGGCCGTAGGTTGTGCCAGTGGTACAGTGGTATGTATTACGGAGTATAGCAATAGTAATAGTAATATTCCCTTATGTATCTTCATACTCGCACTACCTAGCATTTACCTTAAAGAAAACTACCATCTGATGATTATATTTGGGGTGTTCCTGTTAGGGAATCCAACCGACCATCATTGCAATCATTGAGTTTATTTCGAAATGCTCAGACGGACCCATGTACTTGCTCGCAGCTGGTCCTACCTATTTCTGCTCACTCGAAATTGCTCGTACCTGCTCGGAACAGCTCATAGCTGCTCGAATTTGCTCGGGGCGCATCTGAGCTTCCGCGGTCACCTAGGTGCACCTCGGAGAAGCGGCCGGTGACCCGGAGCCATTTGTCCCGCTGGCGACGAGGGCCCAGGGACGATCGGCCATGTATTAGTGACCGGCGTCCCGCAGTCCAAATTGGGGGCTCCTTGCCCGGGATGGACCCGTCCATCACCGAGGGCGCCCGGCCCGGCCCGGCCATAGAGCAAGGCCCGATAAATATTTAACATCCAATTTCGGCACCGGGTAATATTGATACAGTGTTTCATTCCGACCAACCGCGGCCACATGTGACTTATCAGTCTGCGTCTACACAGACCGGTACCCTTCCGACACAATCCAAAGTTGAGGTGGGATTTCGGACTTCTGGGGGTCGGAGATGGAGACTGGATGTTTGGTCGATACATCTATAAATTGGAGGCTTTAAAAGTGGATTGATTAACGAGGCAATGTGGCTGGGAGGTCCACATATTGGTTCTCTGTGACAATGGTCTTGATGTTAATCTTAACTGACGGCTGTCTACTGCCCTCCCCTCCGCCCCGATCCAAGCAGACGGCTAGACTGACGTTAGGAGGCCATGTGCACAGTTAATGGTCATTTATCATTTCAGTTGGTTGGGGTGGGCTGAGTTTCCCCTATATGCCAATAAGATGCTTTCTTGGTAGCCGACATTTTGATGTTGTTTGTTCAAGCTTGAATGTTCAGTGCAAATCGTCTTGTAAGAAAACCAAGCAACTGAACTGTGTGATAGTACCGGATCAATTTTGATAGGCTTTTGGAATGAATCTTCAGGGAAACCTATTCTTAAGGAAAAAAAGCAAACAATTAAATTGTGTTACCTTGGCTACCAACTTGTGATAGACTTTGCTCATGAAACGTTCGACAAAAGATATCTTTCAAAAAGACTATACAGTTAAACTCTCTGATATTTGGTGCTAAATATTGATAGACTTTAATAATGAATCGTCAGCATAAGT
Source organism: Branchipolynoe longqiensis (assembly GCA_030323885.1). Taxonomy (NCBI): domain Eukaryota; kingdom Metazoa; phylum Annelida; class Polychaeta; order Phyllodocida; family Polynoidae; genus Branchipolynoe; species Branchipolynoe longqiensis. Next base: position 86,985,392 of record CM059191.1, on the reverse strand, counting down.
TATCACTTCAGGAAAACCAGCAAGAAAACTGTATGCCTTTGTCAACGAAATTTTGATGTGAATGACCGCATGTTCTCCGTCGAGACAAAAAAGCAGTTAACCTTGTGAGCTTTGCCACCATACCTTGATAGACTTTGATAGTGTAATGGTCCACGGCCCTCTGACTCTCACCCTGCCACGCACAAACGGAAGAACGCCGATATCCAATATAAGTATGCTTCAACTTGCTTTATTGAACCAATCTGCTCTCTGCAGGGTCCACATTCATATGACCCACCCCCTGACTCGCCAGATCCCACATCAACACTATATGTGGGTTGGGTGGGTGAGCTAGCCACACGCAGTAGAGGGCAGCCCAGTTGGGGTCTGCCCAGTGGCTAGCCTGCCACCACCTAGCGCAGTCCAGTGTAACTGTGTAGGAGTGTGGTGTAGTCTCCGCCGCTACCGCCTGGTAGTAGGGCTCATGTACAGACTACTACAATAGTGAATCTTCAGCAGTAGCCATCCTTCAGAAAACCCAACCAATTAAATTGTGTTCATTTTATTGCCAATGAATGAGAATATTGTAAATATAATACTATTGCATTGAGGTACTCCCAGTGACCCAAGAGAAATAGGATACACACATAGGTAGGCATGGGTAGGGGAATTGCATCAAGGAGCATCGATAATCGTTGATTAAGGACACCAAATATGGAATGGCAGCAGTTTGGGATCGCCGACCCTTCTGGGCGTGAGGTTTCCCCTCCAATACACCATCCCCTTTGGATGACACCGTATTAATTTGAGTTAAGATTAGTTTTATTTTATTTTATTTATTTTATCATTTTATATTGAGGCTGTATTTATACTGTCCATAGCATATAAGTCTGGGTATTCTGGCTTGTTTTCAATGCTGGCCAGCTGTAGTGTCGGTGTTATCTTATCACATGGTAGCTGCTGATAAGGTATTTGATTGCCTGCATTTCAGTAGCAGATGGATAGTTGGTTGGTCTGGTTAGTAGTCTATGTTAATTTTGTTGGATTTGCTTGGCATATATGTGTTTTATTTGTTAGCCTCTTAATACTAGACTAGAATACTCCTATTTACATATCATAGGCTTGTACGTAGCTGTGTGGTGTGCTATCTAGATCATAGGTTTGTATGTAGCTGCGTGGTGTGCTACAAGCATGCAGTAAGGTCAGTGTATGGCTTCCCCAATGGGTGATCTTCCAGCCAACTAACCGATGCTAGATTAAAGTAATGTCCAAACAAATCCAAAATACATTATTACAACAAGTCGGCAATTGAAACCTTTGTATAGAATTTCTATGACGATCCTGATTATGGAATTTATACTTCCGACACGCCTCCTGAATCCCCGCCAGGTGGCTTCATTTGTCTGTCCCACATCCCACGCTCTCACCCTTCCCACCCTTGTGGTGTTCGCTGTGGCGGAGTGGTTAGAGTGTCTGAAATTTTTCTAGGTCGGACTCCTAATCTGAAGGTTGGTGGATGATCCTCATGCCGCCATCACCTCTGCCAATTTGGATTTCTACCGCTGTGTATTACTTACAGTGTCATCAAAGAGCAGTTGCTCTCATACACTGTCTACGTGGTGTAGGAGGTGAAAATCCCTTGGGTTGGTAAGATTGTATGCTCAGCCGTTGTGAGGACCCGTTGTGACGACCAGTTGATGGTTCATGGCGTTCTCTGTGGCGGAGTGGTTAGAGTGCCTGACTTTTTTCTAGGTCAGACTCCTAATCTGAGGGTTGGCAGTTCGGTTCCCCGTGCCCCCCCAGCTCTGCCAATTTGGATTTCCACCGCTGTGTATAACTTATAGCGTCATCAAAGGCCGGTTGCTCTCATACGATGTCTATGTGGTGTGGGAGGTTCAAAATCCCTTGGGTCGGTAAAAGTGTAGGCTCGGGCTTTCTATCGACCAGCAGTGGAATGAGGAAGACCAGTTGTCTATGACTGAAATTTCCCCTGCTCAACCAACTAATGGACCAACCAAAATAAAGCTTGAGATGGAAAGTCTAATGGTGAACACAGAACTATTCAGACTTATCAATGATAGCCAATATGGATCTTCAAGAAAAGAAACAAATAACCTCATTCAGTTCTTCTGAAACCACCATGACACAGTATGGAGGCAAGTTTCCGATTGATAAATGACCCTCCATCCCACCGCCTGAATTGGCAGTTGTCCTAGTAAGGAGCCCTTATCTGTGCGTCCATTACACGAGTTATGGATGGGGCAACACTGCCCTGACACTTCCAATAGCCCCATCCACCCATCGCAAGTCTACCGGCCTCAGACTGCCGCCTGCCGACTGCGCATACGTAAACATCTAGAAACCTCCCCCTAACAAAATTAAATCAAATAACAAAGGGAGTAGCATGCCCCACAAATAAATAGCGAGTATACTCCTTTCCTCAGCCATCATTCCCCACTCGGCCCTCCCAAAAACTGTTGGAATAAATAATAAAGAGATTAGGGCCTACCATACCCCAAACATAAATAGGGTATACTATCATATAGGGCCTACTGGTTACCTGCGCCAAGACCCTCCTTCCCACCCCCACCCCCCAAAAAACAAGAAATTAAATAAAATAACAAAGGAAGTAGCAGGTCCCAAAATACATAGCGAGTATACTGTTTAACTCCGACATACACCCCCCGCCAAAAAAAGAAAATAAATTGAAACATAACAACAAAGGGAATACCATACCCCAACAATATATAGTTAGTATAATGTTTACATACAATATCAGCAGGCATCGCCTAGTCACTTCTCAGTCCTATTTTGAATTCATTGAAATGAACGGGAAAGAGGGGGGGGGGGGGTAAGTGGTTCCATATTACACTTATATTTAGGCCAACTATGTATTAACCGAAATACTAGCTTTGTCCAAAAGAGCGGCATTTCCTTAATGTGTTTAAATTGCCGTAAGGGATTAAGACAAATAGATACAATTAAAGATCAAAATGTAATGTGGTATGTAATCAGGCGTACACCCATCGGAACTGTATTAAATGAGTTCCACTTAAATCTACTTGTACCAACACAACCCTTAGTTGTCAGTAACCTGAGTTCCGCTGTTGGTAGGCGGGCAGTGCCAAATCACAGTCAGCAGTGATGCCAGCACCACGGTTAGATATAGTAGCACTCCTGTCGCAGGGACCAAACGGGATGGCCGACTGAGATGAGCGTCCGTCTTCTATTTTGGGTGATCGTGGGATTCAAACCGATGGGTTCCAAACCTGGTCGAGTCAACCCAATGACTTAAAAATGTATCTTTGTCACTTCCTAGCCTGGCACTCAGCGTTATTAAGATAAGGCAAGGACTGATTGGCTCAGTGTCAGCATAATTTGGATGAGTCGGATATCATGTCATGGTGCTGGTGGTTTGGTCTTCAAGTGGGACAGCACTATAAAGTTGGCATGAGTGTGCACTGTCACAAGTCAGTATACATCGTGATATAACCTTAGATGTTGCCAGGACGTATAACTCCAACAATCAACCAATCATAATTCAGGACTAAGGCCATAAACATCAACATATCCTACACAGGTGATCATCTCAACCACATGTACCAGTAGGGCGCTGTCCCGTACCACCAACTTTCCGAAACCAAAACATAAATCTGGATTTCATCATACGTCTTGAACTTAGATATTGGTGATTTTAAAAATCATTTCCCGCCGATTTGAATGGAATAGTACGTCAATTTAATAAGCTATTCCTTCTGAAGCCTATTGTGTCTAACGTTTTAATGTGGATGCCAACATTAATTTGGCATGTTTCCACTTCACCCTTCTTTAAATTAGCCACTCAGAATCCTATTCGCTTTAATAAAAGGGCAATGTATATGATAAATGCTAGTATATTGCGGGGCCGCCGAAAAAAGTATGGAGTAACCGATCGGTTTGTTTAACCGAGCTTGGTTTAATGGGGTTATACTGTATATACATAAACAACAATAATCAAACTGGGCACATACATTGTATATTACATGAACAATACACTGTTACTCAAAGTCAAAGTTGAATCCAAAACTCAGTTAAACCAATGATTGGTTAATCCAAACAAATGTCTAGGGTCCCTTCATGTTTGGTTTACCGAGGTTGTACTGTATGCAAACACTTAAAACATAGGACACTTTGATCTTCACAAAATCACACTATCACCACCGATGGTTCCTACAGTACCACCTTTCTGGAATAATTGCATCACGTCACTGACTGCATTGTATGTTGGTTGGGGAAGACCATCTCTACCAGGACGTTTGTGTCAAAGTTCACTTACCTTATGCTGCTGTCAAAGTTTCGCGCCAATGCGCGTCAATGTGTGTCAGTTTTGGGCGAAACATCGGGAGACATCTGGAAGCGTTACGCACACATTAGGCACACATTGGATTTTGTTGCTGGACGGCGACGGTCGGCAAGGCGCATCAGGGTATCCGCGCAGTTTTGTGCTTGCACAAAACTTTGGATGTGCGACAACGTGTGACAACGTGTGGGTGCCCATATTATGGCGACGTTAGGGGCGCGACGAGATACGTTAAACGCGCTGGAATAGCGTTATGCGAACGATATGCACAAGCCGCGCATGCGTGAGGCTCATTACCACACGTTGCGCCAAGCGGTTGCTTTTTGTTGTTTTATGTCTTACCAACATCTAAGGTCATATGAGGATGGCACACCAAACCTTTACCATAATGTCGGTCGCAGGCTACCAATATGTTGTGCTGATGCCGAAAAGTTTGACATCTCTCGATGATTAAAAGTGATTTTGCGCATTGGCGGCACACTGGCGAGATATGTTTTACTGTGACAGGGCTATTAGTCAGCAGTTCTACACAAGCGACAAATCCAATCAGCAACTGACCCAGACAAAGCTGTGTGGTTCGCACCTTATTACTTGCTAGTTAGATTTGGTAGCTGGGGTATTGGAGTGTTCCGCTCTGGCAATATCAAAGGTCATATCAGGACGGGTACTAGCTTGTGACAGTGAGCTCTCGTGATAACCATTTAGTGCTGCCCCACTGGGAAATCAGGCCACTAACACCATGAGCCAATATCCCACTCAGTTACATTATCCTTGAACTGAGCAAACCAGTCCTTGCCCTATCATATTAATGATGAGCGCCAAACTCTAAATCGACCATTATTAACTTACCGCTTAACTTACAGATCGTCTTCTGGCTCATCTAGGTCCTATGATAGCTCCTTATTTTAAAGAGGCGTCTAGGCGTCTAATGATAGCTCATTATTTTACACATAACCACACATAAGCACTATTTCGTGGGATTTGAACTTCTGGATTCAAACCCTGGCTTATTCAACCCAACTAACTTCTAGCACTCAGCTTTACGTCAGCGGCTGACTCGTGTGTGAAGTATAAATCATGGTTGTGCTTATATGATATTGGAAATGTCATACTCAGGTGGTTTTTACCTGCCTATGATGTGTTTATGCATTATTGGTCAGGTGGCTTGAGTGACCTGTAGGTCAAATATCCATAGACTCTTCCCTTGTGGCATGTTCCCTAGTTATGTGTTCGCTTGTGACCTTGTGATGCACCACACAGATAATGAACACGGTCATTCTCTATCTTCGCGGCACAAGGCCATACGGCTGCTGGGTTCATCTTATGGGAAAGGCCACTAAGCAAAACACAGGTTCATTGTCTGTGTGGCGCGTCACAAGGTCAAAAGCAAATCTGGAACAAGGGAATATGACACAAGGGAACAGTCTATGGATACACAACCATACAGAATAGGCCTGCAGTGAGAGGTGGGTAGGTTGTTTCCGTTCCGCAGTACGCCTCCTTCTTCCTATTGAGAGGTCAGTTGGACCCAGCATTTGTATTCAAGCTGCAAAGTACGATGAAGCACCAACTTATCAAGTATCTTAGATTTGATTCTACATATCTAGCTTAGACACTGATGCACTTATTAAGCATCTATTGCAACCTAGTAGGGAAGACTGAAACAGTTTAATGGGCGCTGTAATTGCTAAAGCCTATGGTGTCAGAGTTTTAGCATGCTTTCCAAAATTAATTTGGCATGTTTGCACCTCAAACATATCAAAACTTAGGAATTTAAAATGAAGGTGACTTCAAATTAAAGTGAGATCTATTATAACTATCTACCTAATATATATATCTCAGAAAGTCACAACAACTCAAAATCACGGACTATTCAACTTTAATAAAGAATGGTCAGTCTTTTTATGCCAGCCAGAAATTATTGATCAGTCCAATTGTATTAATTGTGTCCTGTTGTGCTGGTTGTGTACTAGACAATATTAAGTTGGAGAGCCAATTCAGAAAGAAATGATTAATTCTAGGATACAGAGATCAAAGAGGGAAGGTCACAGATCAACAGCAATTGGCTTTTAATTAATTTATTCATCATATCTTCATACACCATTTAACTTTGGGTATGTTGTAATCCATAATTAGGTGGACACAATATTTACCAAGGACCGAGTAAACAATTGTCCATGAGATTTATTCTAGAAAAAGACATTTCTCTTTCTTTAGCGCCTCTGCAGGTGTGGAAGGTGAATGGTTGCAGATGAAAGATTGACAATATAATAAAGGCAAAGCTATGGCGTGGTTTGGAATCTCAACTGCAAATCAATGAGCGTTATTTTCAAATTGATATTCGTGTTACCCTTAACAATGTAACCTACCTCAAATAAAAAGAAAATAGAGCCACACCAAATATAAGCATACCACGGACTTGGGATTAATATGCAGAAGTACTGCAAGCATTCCCAGGAACAATCACTTTCCAATCCCAATTGCCAAAATCCTTTTACATATTCATACATAATTATAATAATCATGGAAACAGAAAGGCGTTTGCGTGAAAACATCTTACAATGAGTGTAAATTGTGGGTATGGTGACATGTGGATCAATAAACACAACAGAGGCTTATGCCCGGCACACACCTCCCGTATACGATTCACGTGCTAAAACTGACTGTGTTTCACAACCCGACCCATCCTGCTTCGCGACGTAAAACTGGCCGATTCATTTTTCGAATGTCTTGCGATTCACGTTTTAAGCACTAAAACTGAGTTTTAAGTTGTGAATCGCAATGCTCTGGTGTGCTACGGAGGCGCACACCTAACGACTAAAACTAAAACTTAATCGCGAAACGGGCAGTTTTAGGTCGTATACGGGAGGTGTGTGCCGGGCATTAATTGTGGTGTAATGCAAGCAATGGATTTGGTAGGACATAAGGCCAAATGCGGGTACAATATCGTCCCGATATCCCGCTGGGGTGGTGAGTGCCTAGATACAAAGCAGGAAAATGGAGACACTACCTACACAGGCTTTGTTCAAATTATGTACACTAGGAGCGCTAACTTTGTATAAAGGGACTCGCATCAAGTCGATTACAATCTACATACTACAGAATTAGGAGGGGAGGGGAGCCAAAATAGGCATGCACTCTTTTTTTTGGTTTTATTTATATTCATTTCATGCTGTATTATTTAAACACGCACAAGTGTCAACCCTGCGCTATTCACACTGGAATCAGTAGGTTATAGAATGTATATATATATATATATGTATTGGAAAAATAACATTGTAATTATAGTCACTAATATTCTGTACAATCGCAATAAGCATACGCGCATTATGGCGTATGTTACAACAATATCAACATGGACCAACCCTTGGAGTAGAAACAATTCAATCAATATTCCCTCCTCTTACAGTGGTACATACACCATGAGCATCATTGACCCAGTGTTGTTCTATGGTACATTTCATTTCGCTCCAGCGACTGCTCATATTGAGAATAGTAGTAATTAGAATAATGTAATATCTAGAATAATCTGTCATCATCGCCACCATCATCATCATCATTATCATCATCATCGTTATCATCATTTTCATCAGAATCGTCATCACAGAGTGTATATGAAGGCCAAAACCACACAAAATAATGGCCGGGTAATTTCTTTGGCCGTGTGTAAAATCAGAGCTAGGATGTGTGAGCATGTGTAACTACGGGCCATTCTCTCTTCTCGCCATCTAGGCACTGTTCCCGAGATCCCTCGTGATCAGGCCCCAATTTGAGTATAACCCTTGTGTGTCAGTCCATGTGCCGATATCTATTTGAAAGGTATGGCCCGCACAGGAGTCAAAGAGGTGAATGCTGGTACCTTTGTTTGTTTAACGACCTCCCAGCACAAAAAGTAGACATCGACTATTGGACCTCTGGTACCAACTCCCACCCCAGGTAGTCGGGGTGGGGGTGGGGGGTGTGCAACCCAGTCCAGATCTTATTACATGCGATAACGGGTTCATCACTATCCATATATATATATATATATATATATATAGATATATGTGTCACATATGTCGTCATGTGTAACTGAATGACAGAATCACATAATATATGGAGTGATGTTTTTCATATGCACACAATTCGCTTCTCCCCTAAATGCGTGGCTCCAATGAGGTCAGAACACGAAGAAGTTTATTTAAGTAAATGTGACTTGACATGCATTATATACGTATATATCTGGGCCGCGTTCAGGGTCCGTCTCTGAGGCACCTCGGCGACGACTCGCCAGTGCGTTTTGGCTTGAATCTGTTCAGGGTGTGTCTCGGCGACGTCTCAGAGACACCTCCCTTTTCATACTGGAGATGAAAAGCACGTTGAAAATGGCCACCACTTTCAGTGGTTTCAGCCAATCACAGTGCAGCTTTTCCATTGCTAATTCATCTTTGAGACAACAAGCTGCTTTTGCAGTTCAGACTAGCGTGACGTCACGGCCATATCCGAGGCGCCTCCGAGACGGACACTTAACGCGGCCCTGGATAGTGATAAACCCTTTATCGCATGTAATATTATTACTAATAAGCTCTGTAGTGGTTCCTCCCCACTCCTGCTGGGTTGACAAGCATGCACCTCGCCCCCCCCCCCCTCTATATATAGTAGATATAATACATAGAGCCATGTATTGCGCTATATATATGCACATACAAATGCATCCATATATATGCATAAGCATGTATTTGCATATATATACATATATATATATATATATATATATATATATATGAAACCATACAATGCCGTTTGAGGTTCTCCTTACAAAGCTATATTCTTTATATATAAGACACTTTTCAATATTCAAAAAAATTGTGAGATCCATGTGCCCATGCATAATAGTATTTCGAATTTCAGCAGATTACTCTGAAAATAATGACATGAATATATGCATATATGCATATAAATATATATGTATATATATGTATTTATATATATATATTTATATATATATATATATATGCAACATCATTGCACTAATTATTTTCTTCCGGCATATCGCTAGATTAAGATGGACATGTAGGGAGTCAGTAGTATAGCGCACATAATACCAGTGTTTGTCACATGCATATACATAGGTATAACAATAATGCAAATACATGATGTTTATATTATAGATACTTGTGACATACATCTTCCAATATGCATTATTTATATATATATATAGCATCAATATAGCTACATGTATATGACGAGAATATACACCCTACACCATATATACTTGCTGCATATGTTTACATATACTGGATATGTAACCATTTATATACGATACTTATGTTTTCACACAGATATGATTCAAAACATAAGCATGTATATGTTCTACATATCAATAAATACATGGTGTATATCGGCACATGAAACCCTTCTCATGATGACACACAAAAGCAACCATAACCTCGACTTGAAGCCAAGAAGAAGATACCTGTTCACTGACTGATCACCCATCCAGGTGCCTAAACATCTTGCTGGCCAGGCACTGGCCATTTCCTCTGGAGGAACTCAGCCATGGACTCAGACCCACCTGGGATGCTGAGCGAGATATGTAACCAGCATCGCCGCCGCCGCTGCTCCGATCAGTGCGCTATGTAGCCAATCATCCACTGGCTTCGTCTGCTGCCCCTCCGATCAGTGAGATAGGTACCCAATCAGCATCTGGCTTCGTCCGCTGCCCCTCCGATCAGTGAGCTAGCTACCCAATCGGCATCTAGCTTCGTCCGCTGCTCCTCCGATCAGTGAGCTAGGTACCCAATCAGCATCTGGCTTTGTCCGCTGCCCCTCCGATCAGTGAGCTTGCTACCCAATCGGCATCTAGCTTCGTCCGCTGCTCCTCCGATCAATGAGCTAGGTACCCACCCAGCATCTGGCTTCGTCCGCTGCTTCTCCGATCAGTGAGCTATGTACCCAACCGGCATCTGGCTTCGTCCGCTGCTTGTCCGATCAGTGAGCCAGGTACCTAACCAGTATTTGGCTTCCGCATACTGCTCCTCCGATCAACAGATACTTCCCGGACACTACGCCTCCTCCAGGCTGATAGCAACACACTTTGAATGTTCTTCATCGCCTTTATCAAACATTCTACATCCCCGCGTCCCATCCCACCCACCTTCACGCCACCCACACCCCACACCACCAGTAGGAGAAGGGAATATAGGTTCCCTCCAAATTCACGCAGAACCGCCCAGAGTGGGGGTAATGTTCAGTAATGACCTCCAGGGTATGACACTGAGGAATGCGTGGGATGGAGGTGGGTGGCGGAAGCGGGGGGGGGGGGGTGCACTGCAGGTAAACTTAGGCAATATATCTCTGCAGGTCCCACCACTCAACAATTGGTGTCAATGGAGGTAGGTGGGTGTGAGTTCAGTTGATGGGTGGGTGGGGGAAATATGGGTGTGAGATGTGACGCGAGATACATCCATGTTTCAGATTAAGAGTAGTTAGTCAACAACTGCCACGCCATCTATCGGGGAGTGTTCAAACTGACAATACTGAATCGCTATGTGTAGATATAATGTAAAATTTACCAGCTTCCGTGTTCATCTGGTAGAGATAAGGTGGCTTTGAACAGTTAAGTATCTGTTACACGAGCGCATCGCTCTGCAATCTGAGTGAGATCGATAGTCCCATATATATATATATATATATATATATAAGGATATTTCTAGATGTATATATATATATATGTATATATTCTCAGTACATTGTCATTGTCTTACGCCAGTTCCTTGGCAGCAGACCGTATGTAATAGTGTCCATCTAGAGGCATTATCGTCAGGGTCGCGCGTTCAATCCAGGGCTATGAACATTCAGCATTCAGCCACCGCGTGTGTTTAACAGTCGTTACAAAACCAGTAAAGCCCTCGTAGCTGGAAGACACTCGCTCTGTAATTATGCTTCACAGTGTATTCTGGACAAATGAAGCGGTTCTTAGAAGTATATTTGTACAGTGCAATTATTTGATTAACCGGGTTGGTTCCATGTCCGAGAGTGCGTGTAGAGCTGGGTATGTTCTGTATGTGCTTCCTGGTTCCATGCTCCAGTCTCCTTCCACCAACAACCCACTTGGCACCATCCCCTCTCCCGGTGTAATGATTTCAATTTCCCCCCTTTTCAAGTTCCCCCTGGGGAATCTGAAAACTTTTTCAATTTCCCTCTGGTAGAGACAAGGGAAATTCAAAACGTTTTCAGATTCCTCCCCCTATTTTCAAACGTTTTAAAATTCAGACCTATAATATTTGTTCCTTACCATCTTGGAGACTTTTTGTGTCATTTGGGGTGAAATATGTTGTGTTGTACTAGTAATAATTTCCATTATGCTATTCTCTGTCTATTATTATATTTGTCATGAAAAATATAAAAAAATAACAAAGAAATAACAAAATTAAAGAAAATTCCCCCAAAATGGGGGGAGAGAAAGTTAAAATGAGGGAGCAAACTTGAAAACATTTTCAAATTCGCCTGGGATGAATTTGAAAACGTTTTCAAGTTCCCCGGGGGAAACTTGAATCAGGGGGGAATTTGAAATCTTTACACCGGGTCGTCGGGCCAGCTGGGTTTGTAAGTATGCGGGTCCGCCGTGTTTACAATCAAGAAGCCACTTTGAGGAGTATACCGTTGTATTAGAAGCACCAGCAAATGAGCGATTTAAGGGGTGAGGATGGACAATTCAATTGGAGAGACCCCAGCCACTCACCATATCCCCTTGTGGTGAGGTGAGGACAGTATACCATATAGTGATTTACCGTACTCCTACAACCGCCTCATATAGGAAGGATTACAGGTTGAAGCCTTCCCTTCATTCCGCGTGCATGCACGTGACCAGAAATATTCCACACACACACACCCACATCCCTCATGCACACGGAAGACGCCCTGTGCTTCCCGCGTCAGTGTGAATCACATAGCTCCAGTCACTTCACCAGTCCTTCCTTGATTCTATGCGCATGCACATCCTTATACATATTCCAAGCGTGGGACCAAGTCCCTCATTCCTATCTAAGACACACTCCGCAGCACGCATCAGTCCCAATGCCCTAGCTCCAGCAAATTCTGTGGATTCAATGCACATGTGCCTATACATTCGCGGGTGCGCAAGATATACAGCGCAGCACGGTTCCATCAGAATCAACCAAATCAAACAGATCCACTGGCCTTCCCTTCAAGATCATTCCAGGTGTGTGTGTGTGCAGGCCTATTCCCCAAACATGCCTGCACCATTAATGGTGTATGCATGACACACACTGCAAAGTAGGCGTCAATCCGGATCACCTAGCTCCATCACATTCAAATTCAGCAGCTCCGCTTCCCTCTTATTTTCTTTTCTCTCCTCCTTTTTTTCAATCCTTATCTTTCCATCCACTCTCACTGCAGTGATGCTGTAAACCCCGACTGACAAAATACCCAGCCCCACCCCCCAACAACACCCAAAAAACATTGCGCCAATGAACACCACAGGTAAAAGGGAACACCGTCGAGTCCTCTTGCACTAGCATCATCTGGCATCGATGAGGCGCACTACAAACTGTCCCAGAAGGAGGCTGAGGGCTGTCAGCACTGCGCATGAGCAGGTGATGCTTGTGCCTCCACTCTTCCGCTCCCGGGGCTTGATGAACTCCTGCTCCTCGGCCTCGTAGCCGTTGAGGTCCTTGGTAGTCTTGTACTGCACGGCGGCTCGGCGTGGCGTCGTGGCGCCGCTCGTCGTCGAAGACTCCAGGGAGTAGTCTAGTACTCCAGCGTCGTTACTCTTCCGGCAGGACTGGCGCATCCCAGCTGTGATAGCGGAAGTACGAGGAGGGGTGGGGGGTATGAGAAAAAGAAATTAGTTAATATTTCGAAAGAAATAAAAATAGGAAATACAAAAGCGGAAATGAAAAAAGGAAATCGAATAGTGGAAATTAAAAATAGGGCATAAAAGAGGGGAAATACCAAAATGGAAATAAAAAACGGAATATAAAAGAGAAACTAAAAAGTGGAAAAAAGCGGAAATAATAGAGAGTAATTACATTTTTAAAAGAGGAACTAAAAAAACAGGAAATACAAACAGAAGAGTTCAGATGCAAAACCCCGTACACGCCAATCCAAAAATTGAATTCAAATAGAAGATTTGTACTGGTACTATAATTTTAATTCTAACTAATTCCACTTTGCGTCTTACTCATGAATTACTCCAACATGATAAATTAGTAAAAACGTCAATCCAAATCATCAATTTTTATTTGAAAACAACCACCTGAGACGACTTCACAGTGCATATAATATTCTACTCACATTATTTCAGACTGTTCATATTGCTTAAATATTCTTGCGCCCAGAAAGAGCCCGGGCTCGCAATCAAAGCGTCACAGTCACAGTACAGGACACACATAAGTCTTGGGCATCATTTCTCCTTATCTAGGCTCTGTAGTTTCCACAATCTTCTCACAGCCAATTTTGGTCATCCTTCCTACATAGCTATCATACTCATTGTTTCCCCCCATTTTACCAGTTGAGCAGGAAAGTACCCAACTAAAGTGACTCAAGATTCTGCCGACAGATGTCACTAGCTTAACTATCGGGGTTGGGTCTATTTTAACCGATGTGAGACTTATAGATAGTGAAGCTAATTTGCACAATGGAAATCTGAAATGAATTCCCATAATGGTCTCTACCTAATTTCTCAACTCACCTGTGTATGACCTGACCTCTATGGAGGGCGTGACCTCTGCCTGGTACAGAAGGTCATTCTGTGTGCGGCAGTGCGCGTCGGTCCACAACAGCGCCCTCTGCCAGGGTTTGTACTGCCGATGTGATGGGTATTTCACAATGCTCTGCAACACACATACACACTGGGTCATTGTCTGAAATTGGGTTAATAGAGTGTGATGTGGAATCGAGAACTGAAAACATGTCAACATTGAATAACAGCTATTTCAGGTTTCGATTTTGACCTTCTACACATTTCGAAATACGTTAATATCCCTCGTGTAACACAGAACACAAAGATATGTCCAAAACATCATTTTAGCATAAACAACCGTTATAAGGTATTATTGATTATAGTTAAGGAAACACATTTCTAATAGTGAAAAGGTGAATACAAATTGAAATAAGTTTCTGGTAAATGTATGGTCAATTTTCATATTTTCAGTTTAGGCGAAAGATATACGAGTATAGTCCTGATGTCTATTGTGGGATGGATTATATATAGGTAGTATGGCTAAAATACTTAACACAGCTAGGCAAAATAATTATATTACTTGCTAGTAATAGAATAAAGAATTAATTATCACCATTGTAATGTGGAAACCAAATATTTGGTGCCCAGTTTTAGAGAGTGTATACTCCTACCCTGACTGCTCCAGTTAGATACAACAAGTAGTAATCCTAGTAAATTAATGATCATTTAGATACCGTTATATTAGGAACGCCTCAGATCATGGCCATAACTACATGAGTCTACTTCACCCTAAGAAATCACTCTCAAAGGTAGGACCCGTCTACTAACCACATCAGGTGGAAATAGTACCAATATATACACCAGATATACGATAATTACTTATGTATTTAACCTGCAACAAGCATGAATAATTCCATCATGATAGTCATAGAATAATACAATACAGCAAAGACCAATATACCTGTCAATATAACAAACGCTGAAACTCCTTATACCACAAACAGTGTGCCCATAATATAATGTAAGCACCCTGGTAATTAGACACTGATTCCAATACTGTATCATCATTCCTTATATTATCATGTACACCACATCAACCCCATAATGCCAAACACCCTGAGAACAACTCCACACTGCTTCTATGACGCCATCATTGCCATTACTCCAAACACCACTTCCTACTGCAGCACACCTCCCATTCACCCTTCTTCCCACTCCCCCTCACTCCCACCCTCCCACCTACCCTCCCTCCCACCCTCCCACCCACCCTCCCTCCCACCCTCCCTCCCACTCCCCCTCCCTCCCACCCTCCCACCCACCCTCCACCCCCCTCCCCCACCCTCCCTACTCCCTCCTACCCTCCCACCACCTCTCCCACCTCCAACCCCTCCCACCCACCTCCCTCCAACCCTCTCACCCCTCCCACCTCCCCCACCCTCCCACGCCCCTCCCTCCCACCCTCCCTCCCCCCACCCTCCACCACCCTCCATCTCCCACCCACCATCCCATCCTCCCATCCACCCTCCCACTCACGCCATCCCTTACATTACAAACAACACCAGGGATGCCAACACTGGAAAATGAAAAAAAACGGAAATCTTAAGGGATGTTATATAGGGGCCTCTGGAACCACCCACCCCCCACGGAACAAAATTAAAATCTTAGATACTGATCTACATATTTACAATGTAATATAAACGACCGGAAGTACAGTGCCCCGGCGCTGACAAAAATGCATATTCTGATGAATAAACTATTTTACCAAAAAAGAAAGAGAAAAAGGTCCATGGTTCATTTTGGACACAATAATAATAATAATCCATACGATTTTATATAATATTACTAAATGAAAAATCGGAAGATCGGCATAAGATAATAATGGGGACATAAACTATTGTACACCTTATGGCAAAAACCATGAGGGTTGGCAACCATGCCCCACCCATCACCCCAGCACGCACGTAGCCCACCCACTGAGGTGTTTGCGGTTAATTGCAGTTTGATTCCGTCTGTGACAGACGAGCAAGCCGACGCAATCAGCGCATCCTACAACTTAATCAGGCACCCCGGCCTGGCCCACATATTTGTCTTCATTTTCCCCAACGAGGCAAAGTGAGCAAGAATCGATCGCTCAGAAAATCGATTGTCTGTATCGCTCCTGCAGAAGAAAACTGCACCCCCCCCCCCCTTCCATCCACCCCACTCCTACTGCACATGTTGTTCTGCTACCAAGAGCTACCCTTAAGCATATTCACCAGATACCCTTACCGCCTGTAAATTCCATTTCATATCACCCTCACCCTATCTACATATGCTTACTGAAACACCCAAAATTCACTGTTCATTCACACCTCACACTACCTCACCATACATCCACCTCCCACTCCTACTAAACCTACCAAACACCAGCCATCTCTTTCAGTCCAGTCCACGCATCCCCCTCCTCTACACCCCCACCCCACCACTTACACCTTACCAACACCCCAGCCCTTACACCCCACTACTCCCACCCCTTACACCCCAACGCACACCCCTCATATACACCCCACCCCATTACTTAAACCTCACCAACACCCCAGCTCTTACACCCCACTAGCCCCCATCCCTTACACCCCAACCCACACCCTCCTCTACACCGCACCCCAGCCCTTACACCTCACCCACACCATATAGTATACACCGCACACCTCACACCTAGACATCCTTCCCCATCACCTACATCTTAACACCGGTCTGCTCTCGTAGACGAAACCTCCACTCCATCCCTTACACCCCACAACATATTTTACCCTCCACACCTAGCCCATCCCACCTCCGTATCCCCTCCATCTTTTATTTTATTATATTTTTGTATTGCTACATTAGGTGTTTAAGCAGGGGAAATTTCAATCATGGACGATTGGTCTTCCTCATTCCACTGCTCCTTCCCCTATCCTAATACTGCCGACTGCCTGGCCATGAAGCGACAAGTGCCAATTGTTAAGTCATTTGTTTGACTCGACCAGGGTTCGAACCCACGATCTACCAACACGAGAGACGGACGCTCTAACTCATTTGGTCATTCCGTGTGGACTTTAAGCCTAACCCTCTCCCGTACTCCAAACCCCCACCCCACACACACCCTTAAAATCGCTCCCCTAGACCAAACACAAATCCTATTTATTTCACCTAACTCCACCCCATCAACTACACCCGACCATACATCCTCCTAAATCCCTTTCCACCCCAAACCCACCCCACCCCAAGTCCTCACCTCTACCCCACAGACATCCTATTAACCGCTCCCCTACACTAAGCGCAAACCCCATTTCTTTCACCCAAGTCCACCCCATCACCTACACCCCGACCCTGCCTCCCCGCCCAAACTCTCGCCTCACCCACACCCCAAACCCCCAACCACCTCCCACCCCACATACACCCTTATAACCGATTCCCCTACACGAAACCCAAACCCCATTCCTTTCAGCTAACTCCAGCCCATCAGCACTATCTTCCCCTAAAACGGGCGCGGTCGCTGAATCGGTGGAGCGGGGGCTTCTCATGCGCGAGAACGGGAATTCGGTTCCCAGGCGATTCAAACCAATGACATATAAAATCGATACTTGTCGCTTCCTAGCCTGGCACTCGCAATAGGATATAACAAGGACTGGTTAGCTCAGGGTGAGGATGATGTGACTGAGGGGGATAAGAGGGTCATGGTGCGGCGGCTTGATTTCTCAGTGGGGCAGCACTATCAATTCACCATGAGCACGCACTGTCACAAGTCGGTACCCATCCAGATGTTGGTAGGACGTAAAAACAACAACAATCAAACCTTCCCCATAACACCCCCCCCCCCCCCCCCCCCCCCCCCCCCACACACAACACACACACACACACACACACACACACCCACCACCGACAACCTTGACTGATGCCCCACTT
The DNA here is from genome assembly GCA_030323885.1 of Branchipolynoe longqiensis. Classification (NCBI taxonomy): domain Eukaryota; kingdom Metazoa; phylum Annelida; class Polychaeta; order Phyllodocida; family Polynoidae; genus Branchipolynoe; species Branchipolynoe longqiensis. Next base: position 86,967,465 of record CM059191.1, on the reverse strand, counting down.
GCGTTAAATGGCTGCGTTCTACGATACTCACCCAGCAGGAAAAGAAGCGCCTCTCGTCCTGCGTGATTAAAAGGCTGAACTCGTCGTTAACAGCCATCGAGGCGATGCACAGGAACTCTGCAATAAGTGGAAGCAGACAGGATGAGACAACATTCAGTCAGCGTGGCGCTTGGATGTCAATCATTGTTCCGCGGCTACACACATCCCTACACCCGGCCATGATGTTACAAGATAAATATTAGCTGAGATGGGATCCGGTCACGTGAGAAATCCGCAATGAACGCCTGATGAGATGCAGTCACGCTGCTGATTGCTTATCCCTGGTTAATCTGTTCGTTTCTTTGATGGAGTGCAATGGGTTTGCTGATGTTTAAAGGAGGTAATATAGGTGTTCTATATGAAGGGTTCAGACGCAAAAAGACACAAATTCAATTTGGGGCTGAAATGAAACCATGATATTACTACCAGGTTTGAGCTGATGGTGTTATCATTTCGAGAATCAACTCCATTTTTTCCAGCTGTACTCAATAAGAAATTTATTGGATATTACTGGAAAGCACAACAATATATTATATTTGACAGAACACATCTCAAATTGATCTGCCGGTTTTTCTGCGCCTGAGATGTATGTTTTGGGGTGATTTTGTGTGTGGTAATTTTGTTGGTGTGATTGTTTTATAGTGGATTTTTTCATTTGTTGGGAGCATGGGCGAGTAATACTGTGATGGGGCCCCGTTGATGGCCACCTGGAACTCAACCCGCATGCTGTAGACCCCCCAAGCAAGCAGCAGAATGAGTATGCTTGCTTCTTAGTCGTCTTTTATTCTCCCCTCACTGTGGCATCCACGATTAAGTGACCCGCCTCTGCCCTGTCGCGTCCCATGTCAACTTCCTCGGACGGGAGGTTACGCTAGCCACCTGCAGTAGGTGGCAGCCCTGTTGCGGCGCTTCCCGGAGGCTACTGTACTGCCACTTGTCCCAGTAAACTGTGACGGTGATGGAGCAGCCATTGCTGCCACAATAGGGTACTGGAGCTCATGGCTGGACAATATCTTATTTCATAACTGTGTGGTAAGTATGACATAACAAAAGACATCTCAGCAAACAGTCAACAACCTAGCATAGCTCCCATAGGTTCTCCTTGAAATCTGACTGTACTGCTTGAACCTTAACGCTGCCAATATTAGCAAAAGATCATTAAATAATTAGTATTATATAATACAGGTATAAATCTTCGGCGGGAGATATTATTTATTTAACCTAGTATTCTACTGATTTATTGCATTTAATTATGAACCCATGCACTATCCGCTAGCCTTCCTATTCATAAGCTGTGGGAATACAGGTCTACGGTGGCGCCACCACCGGTGTTTTATTTGCCCTTGATTTGTACTTACCATCCTTGTAATATATTCTGCAGTGGTCCGAGGATAGCATGAGCTTGGACCTGGCGATGCATGATCGGGAGTTCCAGTCAGTCAGAGTCCCGTCACACCCCTTGGGTGTGCCCACTGTGAAGTTCACCCTCATCTCCCCCGAAAGTCCACACGCTCCCCACTGTATCTGCGGCGTTGCTATGAAAGAACAAAGTAGAGGTTGTAAGGGAAAATTAAAATCTTTGTGCAATGAAATTGTTTTCTGATGAATTAGTTTACAACAAACAAGTATGCCCCCCCTAATGTCTACCAAGCCAACACCAATTCCGAAACTGGCAAAGGAATATGGGGGAAGAATGGACATCAGGCAATGGACAGGACTGCAGTTTGGCAAGTCCAAGATGACAGTGCAGAACATGGAATACTGAAGAAAACTGGTTGCAAAGTCATCCTTGTTGTCCCAATGACCTTCGCGGTTAAGGGATTGATGATGATGTTGATGATATCAATACCTGGTCTTATATCAAGAGCTGTTATGGGTCACCTGTAGAAGTCATCCAGGAGAAGGTGTGATAGTGCTACCCAGGTTCCTGTTTAGATAGGGCTGTTTGGCATTTATGTACATATTTATTGAGAGTATTGGCATATCAATATAATTCAGTATTGGTAGGCATGCCAGGACATGATGCATAATTCGGTAATGCATAGAGCAGTCAGGCTTCAGATCAATGAAATATCAGGGCAATGCAGATATCAGAACCAAACGCACCTAAAACAAATCAGTAAGCTAATTTCAAAGGTGGTGTCATATTAAGTGAATATAGTAAGCGAGAGCCCTGACTAGCTCATACAGAGCCAAACATGCATATGGATGTTGCATATGAGTTACCTTGTACATGTACACCCAAAGGTACTTTCAACTCGATTGAAATAAATAAGTTTGATTGATTGATTGATTGATCCCCGTCCTGATATGACCTTAGATGTTGCTAGGACGTAAAACAACAACAAACAAACGATTGGTTGATTGATTGGTGGTTGCTTTACGCTGTGTCGGCAGCATAGGCCATATTCACCATCGCTTTTACATGTAAAAGCAGACAATCAATTATGTGCCAATAGACACTTATTAAATTAGAAAGCTCACAATCATATATTTGTGGTCAAGGGAAACAAATTCCCATAGAAAAAGAAAAGTTTTATTAATAATTGATAGAATCTATTTAGTAAACTATATGAGGTGGTACAGTCCAGCTGCCCTCAAAAAGGCTAAAATGTTTTCCTGTTTTACCTTATTAAAAAGGTCATGCAGACTGTCTGCAATGTAGAACTGTTGGCGGAGGGCCAACAAATCAACACAACTTAGTAAAATGTGTTTGAGTGTCAGTGGGGACTGAAACCCAATACATTGAGGGTGAGGTTCCCCCTTGAGCAGAAAAGCATGTGTAAGCCACGAGTGGCCAATACGGCAGCGGCTAAGGACCACTTGGTCCGGCCGACCTCCCGCATGAGTCTGTGGTGGCTTTCCCACAGATGGTTCAATTTCTTTAAGTTTATTAATGTTTTCATCCCACTCATGTTGCCATTTGGATTGTATGTGGGTGGCTAGTAGTGGTTTCAGATAATAAATAAGTAAGTACATGTGTATAATATATTTAATTTAAAAAATCCCCAAAAATCTAAGCAATCCGATCACGCAGATGTGCCTGTATCATCGTTATCTCTGTGTGTATTAGACAAATAACACCCTGCATACAATGACTTACACATTTAAAAACGATTCTCGCTTCTTAGCCAGGCGCTCGGTATTATTAGGATAGGGCAAGGACTGATTGGCTCAGTGTCAGGATAATATGACTGAGTAGAATATCAAGTCATGGTGCTGCCGGCCTGGTATCCCAGTGGGGCAGCACTATAAAGTCGCCATCAGTGAATTTTAGAAGTGTTGGTAATATGAGAACAAAGTATTAAATGTTATTGAGTAGAAATGAGCACAGCACTGGGGCTTGTCAGTTTAGAAAATTCCATAAGGAAGTGATTGAAGCCGTAGTAAGAAGGAGATTTGAGAACCATGGAAACTATGGGTAGATCATTGTAACACACCACTGTTGGCCTATCAGTAAGGTAGAGTTCTCAATTTTAGCCGAATTGTTGTTGTTTTTGTGTTGTACATACTTATTAATCTGGATATTTTGACTTGCGTGACATTCAATGAAAGGACTCGTGATGCTTAACGTGGGATTCGAACCCAAATGTAGTGCCATTCCAGGGACAAACTATTAACTAGTAACCTCCGTGATGGCATCACCATATCTCAGCCTACTCGTTGCCTGATATGTTAGCAGTGGAGAATATGGCAATGGAATTATTATCAGCGCTTGCCTGCTGGGTTTCCAATACCAGCTGATATCCTTCATCTATATTTGTTTACACATCTATTTTCTAATGCGTGTGATATTAAATAGGTCAGCAGACAAAGCCAATAATCCAATCCTATCCGCTACAGAAATATGAATTCTACTTACACTCAATATACTTACTGTACACATTTTATGTCATTAGAGGCGCATTTGTATCAGGTTCTCAACAAGCCCTGCGGCCATGAGGCCAAGCTGATGCTGATTGCAATTCTTCGGTAAATAACATAAAGCGCCTATGCAATGATGATTCCTGAGTGAAACTAAACACCCGTTTGCATTTTAGTGTTGATGACATACAGACAAAGTGAGTTACTTGGGCTTTCGCTTCTGCATCTTGAAAATACTTTTTGCTGAGGAAAATAGCCGGCCTCATATGGTGGAGAAATGTTAATTATGAGGGAGACCAATGCTTGATCAACTGAGGGATATGTGTTACATTATCCATTTGCATATGTATACATATATACATATATACATATATATATATATATATATTCTCCAGCGCAAATGACACAGTCTAGCGTCCCATTTCAGGATCGTGCTGGTGGGCGTCCCATTTCAGGATCGTGCTGGTGGCGGCGCCACTGGTCACCTGAGGGGATGGGGCCATACATCAAGTAAGGCAGCCAATCAATAAGGAATGAGCAAATAAACATATACTTCCCGTACGTGCCTTTATACTTACATAATGCTTATATATCACATATATATAGGGGAGGATAACTAACAATATGTTTAATGCTGCATTGCCCCTATATGAAATGACACTTTTGAAAGTGAGAAAATCAATGAGGTTTTTAGGTTGTATACTCCGATGGTTTTCAGTTTCTGTCATTTTCTGAGATAAAGACATTAGGGCAGTCATTATAATTTATAATCTATAATACTTTCGTTTGAAGTGACTTTAATTTTTAAATGGTTATAACCGTTTGAGATATTTGAAGTGCAAACATACTAAGTTAATTTAGGTAACAATGCCTAAACTCTGACACCATAGGATGCACTGACATGTTTTATTACATTACATTACCTCAGTATCCCTTTCTATGTGGCAACGAATGTTTGTCAAGTCCAAGTGGATTTGCTTCATTGTAATGCCCCGCTGAGGAGAAATCAGTTCCTAGGTTGGGACAACATGACTCTGATTGGAGGATGTCTCCATTTAAGATCGGTAACGACAATGACAAGCGTTGGGCACAGGGCTTAGAATCTAGTGGGGAAACAAGGATGCCTACAGAATATTACACATGGCATTTGATATACAAATTACCTTACACATTTTAGTTTTTGAAATCCGAGCAACATCTAAAGTCAAATCTGGACGGGTACTGACTTGTGACCGAGGGCAGCCATGGTGACGTTATAGTGCTGCCTCGCTGGAAGACCAGGCTGCCATCACTATGACCTGATATCCCACTCATTCACATTATCCTGACACTGATCCAACCAATCCTTGCCCTAATCTAATGATGCAGAGTGCCAGGCTAGGAAGCGATAAGTATAGATTAATGAGTCATTGGTTTGACTCGACCGTGTTTCGAAACCGTGGGTTCGAATTCCACAACCTACCAAAAGGTTAGACGGACGCTAAACTCATTCGGCCATCTCGTCTGGTTCCCTTAAACAAATAAACTAAACAAAAAACAACAAAACAATAAAACAACAACAAAACACTACAAAAACAAACGCAAAAAAACAAGAAAACAACCCAACAGAATGCCCTTATAAGGTCGCCTGGGCTAATCTAATCATTGCGTGTATGCCTACTGCAGCCCTGCATACAACCGTAAGCAGCCGCTAGGTGGCGTGTACAACAGTTGCGCTATAAACGCTGTGTAATCGGTGCATAAATGCACACACTCAAGCACCGGCTTTCAGGGCCAATTGGGCCAGAGGCACACCGACTGTAAACGCCTGCATTTATCGCCCAACCAAACCCACTAATACAGACCTGTTCCATTAGTGGCTCAAAGTCGTCGCTATAACCGCGCGACCGGGCCATAATGGCCTCTGTCACTGACAAAGTCAGGTTGGAACGTTGCAGCATCAAATGTGGAAACTGGGGTGCCATAAAATAGTCTCACACCAACCTATGCTTTTTTGTTCAGGTGTGCTGTAAAACGAAAATTTCCTCTATTTATTCTAAGCGTCGGTTGATTTGATTAGCTTTGTTATTTAAATAATATTAATTAACTTAATGTAATTTAATACATCTAATCAATTAGTTTATTTAATTTATTTAAATTATTTGTTCGATTTAATGCAAGTCATGGGTGTAAGCTATCCTATTTGTAGTATCAATTGTATGCATTCTATTCGTGCTATTCATTTCATGTACAATCCCATCAATTAAGTGATCCTTTTTTTATTTATTTATTGATTTATTTTATTTTATTCATTTAATTCAATGTATGCATGCTATTTTAATTTATTCAGCTATGTATTTTATATCTTCTGTTCATTATATTCGCTTTCTTAATTTCCGATGTTCTATATAGCTTATGTTATTTATTTAGATTTAAAAAAATGTATTTATTTTATTTCATTTGTTTAAACTTTATTTCGTTTATTCGATATAATAGTTTTTTTTTCATTTGATTAAATTAATATGTTCGATCCATTTGATCTATTCTTTGTAATATTGATGCTTTGTTCGATGTCCTTAGTTTCATTATCGTTACGTCCTGTGTTTTTTTTTCTATGTAGGCCTACTGCTATTTATTTTATTTCCTATATTTCTCATGTTTTATTAATTGTCCACGTTATTGGATTGCCACTGTTATTATTTATTATTTCGCTTTTATCTTTATTTATCTCATTTGTAATTACTTCTTTAATTGCAGGCTATTCATTCATTTGTAGTTTTTTGTTGTATCATATTCACTTAGATTAATTAGCTTAATCCATTACATTTTTGGATTACCTTCTAATATTATAACTTAAAATGGTCGGTGTGCTTAGTTTGCCTTCCATGCCACATGACTCCTTTCACAAGCATAGCCCCAACACACACACAACAAACTAATACATATAAAACACAAAAACAAACTGCTGGTAGTGGTAGTGTAGATGCGATATCAGCTTCGATTAGTCCATTTTAAAAGCGATCTATCAAGCAGTAAACTGTGGGATTATCTCAGATCTCGGAGTGAAATGAGAAAATCGCATGGAGGAGTAACAACACTCTACTGTGGCAGAATATCACATTGTATGCATCACGTCCATCAACCCCATATAAGAGTCGGCATGCACATCCACGCATGCCCGTTGTGTACGTTATGTGGTAAACAAAACTGTATTGACCTATTTCATATGACGTCAGGATGGGTATTTAGGTCAGTGTGCGCACAGCTTGGCTGCAGGACAACATCCGGTCACACTGCAAACTTAATGGCAGTCAGCAATCTTCATACAGAAAAAGTGAAATATCTCTAAAACAACACCATCTAGAAACACACCACCTGGTACACATATAGAAAACACATTCAGTGAATAGATTATATTAAATTTATATGGTTAGGGTTGTGCATTTCTATTAATTTTGAATCAAATGGACGTTGTTCACTGCACATACCGGCACACTCAATGCATTGTCAATGGTCGTGAGCAATCTTCATACAGAAAAAGTGAAATATCTCTAAAACCACACCATCTAGAAACAAACCGCCTGGTACACATATAGAAAACATATTCAATGAATAGATTATATCAAATGTATACGGTTAGGGTTATGCATTTCTATTAATTCTGAATAAAATAAACTGTTTGCACTGCGCATACCGGCAAACTCAATGCATTGTCAATGGCCGTGAGCAATCTTCATACAGAAAAAGTTAAATATCTCTAAAACTACACCACCTATAGACAAACCGCCTGGTACACATATAGAAACCATATCCAATGAATAGATTATATTGAATTTATATGGTTAGGGATATGCATTTCTATTAATTTTGAATAAAATAAACGTTTTGCACTGCGCGTACCGGCAAACTCAATGGCAGTATGCCTTCCTTCTGCAGCCAAGCTGCACGCGCATACACAATGTTTATCAACATTGAAATAGGTCTATACAAGTCGCGCTTAGTCTGAAAGCGGTTCACTTCTACAATTTAATCGCAGGGCATTTCCCCTTTGGAATCCCCGGGCTTGGAGTGTGGACGTATCCTGCATGCATATTATTACATTGACAGGCATATATTTCGGCCAGTGTCATTCTGCCCCAACCTTTGACCCATGAACCCAGATTAGGCAGTAAATTACTCACACCTATACTGTCCACATCACCGAGTTCAAATCCCAGTAGAGTTAACAAGTCGGCCTAACCAGTGTATATTATATTCCGAGGCGCCAAACCTACCATTGTGGTGGGAGATCTCCCTATGATACAGCAACATAGCTGTAATCTGATTTCCTTCTTTTAATTAGTGTATCCTCCTGGCAAAAAGGCATGTTTGCCTCCTTTAAACAAAGTGTATGCAGCCATTTCATCAGAATGTGCCATATTGTGTCACTTTCTCTCTCCCACCCACTTCTCCACCCTTTTTTGGCCACTCTATTTCACCCTATGTACAATTGTCTATCAGGGATATATGTCCATACTCACACTCCTGACTACTTGGCGCTTCTTTATATATCATATGCTGACATGATTTGAAAACCAACCGGGGAAATGGGTAGGGATAGTTGTCTACACGGATATATACTTAAGGAAACTCAGCTGACAGTACATTTACCTTCCTGATTAAGCAATAAAATGCGGCCGCAAAACATCAGCGTGGCGATTAACATTGGTCAGTTCTGGTGTAATGACGCGACGCCATGTTGGTCAGCTGGTGAGGCTGTACCAAAACAACAATGATATTAGGGGCCTTCCATTGGCTTCGAATGATGTGAAATGAGTCAGCATCCAGTAGCCATTGATGTGTGTAACGGATGCGTGTTAAGGCACTAAACCAGGCATTCCCAGCACTCTCCTCTTGTTGTAGTTCTGGTACGGTAATGCCGAACACAGCAGGATTTAGTGTGTGTGTGTGGAGGGGGGGAAGTAAAGCTTGTTTTATTTAACAACGCCTCTAGAGCACATTGAATTGTATCATGGGCTATTGGACATCAAACCTATTTTACGCTATGGTCATTCTGACATATTTCTTTGGAGGAAACTAGCTGACGCCACATCAGCTACTATTTCTGATAAACAGCAAAGGGTCTTTTATATACACTTTGCCATAGACAGGACAGCACTTCCAACAGCGTTTGATGAACCGGTTGGTGATCATTGGTTCAAACGGAAAATAGCCCAAGCTGCAAATGGGTCAACTGAGCAGGGTCAAAAGGTTGATCGACACCTTCACGGCTGGACACTATACCACCTAAAGGGGCTGCCACACTACAACGTATGGCCTTAGCATATGGCGACGTATGCGATTTACGACCAACATGTCTGCATATGGCATCATACGTTATGTCTGCATATGGCATCATACGAGTATGCTCGCGATATGGCGTCATAGGTCATCACAGGTCGGCGTAGGTCAAGCGGCTAAAAAATGTTTGTGCGTGTTCAAAATTGTCAACGTATGTCGCCGTATGGCTCATACGTTTCTCATATGCTCGGTGTACGCTCGACATACGTCAGCATACATTATGCAGATGTTAGGGGTAGGTCGGGTTAGCACATGTTGGGGCTAGGAACAATGTCTACATCTGTGAGTTAATGTCCTCTCTCCACGCTCCGGTGGTTCCCAGTCTCTGGAAGATCCATCTCCTGGGTCTGCAGCCCTGGGTAGTGCATCCTCATCAGCTTGTGCAGAACCATGCATTCGGTGACGATGACCTTCACGGTGGAGGGCTGGCACTGCATAATCATCAGCAGCACCTGGAAGTCGTTGGCTAAGATGCCAAAGGCATTCTCCACCACCTAGTTGAAGAGTTGCTCCTCATTTGTCAACCCCCTCCTGCTGTATGGCTTCATCATCGTCGGCTGCAAGACGAAGGCATCATCACTGATGAGGAAATACAGCACATCCTTCTGGCTTTCATGATCGATTTGGGGTCCCGCATTCAGCTCCGAGTTGTTGTAGATCTGAGCATCAGATGTGGAGCCCATACCCCCACGATCTGCCAAGATGAACTTGTAGTCCATGTCTACAAGCGCCGACAGGACCACAGAGTAAAACCTCTTGTAATTGTAATAGAGTGACCCACTCTTTGGAGGTCACCAGTAGGCGATGCGCTTCCCATCCAGAGCACCTCAGGTATGGGGGAAGTTCCACTTCTCCAGGAATTGGTCGGCGATGGCACACCATCCTTGTGGAGTCATGTGGCACGTCATGACCTTGTCCAGGTACTCATCGATGATGGCCTGATACACTTCATGCAAGATGAGTGACTGTCTGTTGTGGGGGACCCTGCACCCAAACTTCATCAACAAGTATTTGTTTCCAGATGCCAGTTGCCGCAGAGTAAGTGCAATCTTCAGCCCAGACTCGAGCGGCATCCTCTACATTGTGTACTTTTTGGCGATCCTGGATCCTACTCTCGCCACAATCTCATCAAACATCTGGGGAGGTATCCACATAATGTTGATGAACAACGCAGGGTCCTGGTTGCAGAGCTCAACCATAAGCTTGTCATACAACCCAAACTGTGGCAGCCTCCTGATCCAGGGTCTGACCCATATTCTCAACTGCTGCCTCCTCCTTCTCCTATCGACACGGGCCACCAGAAGAGCCATGAGGTAGAGATCTAGCTCATGATGGTAAATGTCAACTTGGTAGTGATGCTGGAACTGTAGATGGAGTGTAGCGACATCCATCCTCTCTGAAGAGTTGAGCTGGTCTGCTGGAATACACCTACTGCCAACATGCTGGCAGTACGCTCACGATACGCTTGTGGTATGCTAGGAGCATGCTTGTATATGCTAGGGGTACACTCACATACATTAACGGAAAGTTGCTATTATGTGATATACATCAGCAATATGTGCAGGGCGTCGGTTGTACATATGGCTAATGTGTACCAACTTACCCCGATGTATCCCTAACATACTCCTAACATACGCCAATGTACCCCTACCATACACGTCGACTCACGTTCGAAATTTTGAGTGTGCACACCATTTTTTCGGAGCCTCGAAGCATGTGACCTAAGATGACGTATAATGATGTATCCGGAATGTACCCAACGGATGCCCAACGTATATGTAACGTATGACGACATACTACGATGTGTTGGTCGAAAATCACATACGTCGGCACACGCTAAGGCTACATGTTGTAGAGTGACAACCCTTTAGGAGTGTATCAACGACCACCACTGTATGAGGTGATATCAGGATGGCGACCAGGTTTTGTTTGATAAATTCACACACATGTGATGACTCGATAGTGATGGACATATGGTATGCCAAACGGTCAGTCCTAATAAAAGGCAGTGCCATTAAATGGAACCCTTAAATGCTTGTGCTATTCTAGTGTTGTAGTTGGATGTTTGGAAGGTGGAGAGTAGTGCTTTGCAAATGAAGGCAAATATCAGACCTAGAGTAGAGTGATCTAGATACTGTAGATTAAGGACGATCGCATAAGACAACTAATAGCTCATTAAATAAATGAAAACTTGTCTTTCCCTAGAGCAAACTGTTTTATGCTCTTTCTCTCCGAATCCATTGCTGATACGAAGGGTTTACTTGTTGTTTTACGTCCTAGCAACATCCAAGGTCATATCAGGACGAGTACCGACTTGTGACAGTGCACACTTATGCCACCTTTATAGTGCTGCCCCACTGGGAGACCACACGGCCAGCACCATGAGTTGATATCCCACTCAGTCACATTATCCTGAGCTAACCACGACTTGCCCTATGCTAGCAATGCAGAGTGCCTGGCTAGGAAGCGAACAGTATACATTTTTAAGTCATCGGTTTGACTGGACCAGGGTTCGAATTGATGAACCCATGGGTTCGGATCCACCGATCTCCAAAAATAGGAGACGGATGCCCAACTCATTCGGCCATCTTGTCTGGTGATTTAAATGGCATAACAAGTCAATTTAATAGAACAGGTTAGCGTTACAATATATTGTGGCCAGAATTAAGACGTGAATTTAAACACCACTTCCGTAGATGCTGACCTCGAATAGTTCCAAAGAGCATTCATAGGGACTACTAATAAAAAATACTCGAACAAGAAAGTCAGATAGGCTATTATTATCAGCATGATATATTTATTAAATAGAAGCCCCAAAACTTAAACTCATCAGACTATTATGAAACTTGAACTAAGTGATTGGTCGGGCTATCATTGGCCTACCCCGAGAAGGTTTGGATATGTGTGATATAATCTAGGATATAAATATAAATTGGTGGGTGAAGGTATTTTATAATAATGCTTATTTATTATTCTACTATTTTGTATGACTGTTCTTGTGCATGCTATATATTTGCTGCGGGCCTGTATGCTGCTTTGCTGCGGTGCCTCCCCCCGCCTACTATTGACCACACTTGAGCTGCCTACCTCACCCTCTACACACCTATTTTTACTTTGAAGCTTTGTATAGGTAGGTTGTTTATTGCTCGGCCAAGAGCCTTATCGAATAAATTAGGCTGTTCACCAACCTACCGTCTCGCCTCTTCTGTTCACTTAGCCTGACTTTATATAGACATAATTGTGGATATTGTTGTTATCCTAAAATGCAGAACATCAAGTGCTGTAGGACATTTATATGATGTACAATTCTCATAATGCCTATTCGATCCCCCAGTACAGCCAAACTGAGAGCCAAGTGATGAATTATATGACTGCACTCTCACCTTCTCGTCTCTCTGTTTAGTGCTCAGTTTGTGGATATGTCCAAAGGGTCACATCATCTTCCACTTGAGAACGATTCAATGTGCAAGTCTTTCTAACGAGTGGGTGGGTGGGGGGCGCCATGATGTGTCTGGCTAATGGCATTGCATTTGAATAGCAGACACAATTTCTATATGATTTCCCTTTTGTGGGAACAAAAGAGCATCACAAAAGGAATTGAATGGTTTTGTGCTGGAGGCTTTGTCTCAAGACTACGGAATAATATACGGCTGTCTGGATGGAGGCACTCATGAAGACATAATGGTAGAGTACACATTCACGCACCATCTTCACAAAGACTTATAAAGATGCGCTATTGAGTGTGGCCTAGATTCAGGACACATCATTGTATTCAGATTACCGTTAGTATTCCATTTCCTAACCTAGTATCCAATGGCAATGGCTAATTTAGGAATACGTGTTTGCTACATAAATTTGAATTGTGTTGCAAAGTATAGACATATATTCACCAAGTATATTGTGGCTGAGGGTAGTCCATCTCCTATTTTGGTTGAAAATAGTTCACTTGTTATGTTGGCTGAATATAGTAAATGTGCTATTTTGCCTGAATGTACTCAATTTGCTATTTTGGCTGAAGGTAGTTTATTTGCTATTTAGGCTGGACAAAGTCCATTTGCTCTTTTCGCTAAGGGTTCTTGAATTGCTCTATCTTGTTCTCTATATGCTGTATGGTATTCTGGAACATGCTCTTTGAGACGTACATTTACATATTTCTTAATTGGGTCACTAGTTGTTGTCAGATCCCTTGTAGTAAGGTGTAGCGGATCTGCTGGAATCGTGGGAGCTATGCACAAACTTGTTGTATAATTCATGAAGGTAAAGTCCTGTACTTTAACGTTGAATAGTCTGATCTTTTTGCATTTCAGTATTTTATTTGAGATAATGACCTATATATACCAGGGGCGTAGATAGGCGTATGCCCGTATGCCAAAACGTCCACATCGTTTTGTCAAAAAGAATTAAATTAAACAATAATAAAGAGAGAGATAGAGGAGGCATGTAGTAGTCCGGAGTGTCAAAAACTCAAGTCTAAAATGTGTAAAATCCGCCAGCTTAAGCTTAAGTGGCCCTCTAAACCCCCTGCCAAAATTTGGAGTACACATCGTTAAAGGTACATGTGCACCCTCATTATGTGATATATAATTGTTATACAAGTGTAACTAATCGGAAGCATTCACTCGTTATTATAGTCTAAGCCATCTAGTACAGATTTGTTTATTAATTATGCATGGAATATGCACCCGAGCCGATTGTGTCGCCCCCTGACGGGAAACGTGGTAACTTGTCTGGTCACGCTCTTTCACTCTGCCTGCGATATAGCCATGTATATATGCATGCATATATGCAGGTGTAAGGAAAGCGCACTGTCGTGCCCCCAGGTTTTTGCGGGGAAACTCACGTATTTACGCACACGTATATGTGGGTGTAATGAAAGCGCACTGTGCTGGCCCCCGTTGTTTTGCGGGGGAACTCACCACTGATTTGCGTGACTGCCACCGGGTGGCGCTCGGTGTTGTGCACAACCTATGAGCATTTCCCGCCCACTGTAATTGGCTCGCAACACTGCTACACTATAGACCTACTAAGATTTTTAATTTTTACTCATTTTCTCTCTTTTCATTTTCGGTAGGGCACTTGGCCCAGCCAGATGCATTGTACGACTTGGTTTTGTAATAAATGATGTATCGACCATATGAGTGTTATGTTGTGCACCCATTACATATATATACATAGGGAAGTATATATCGTACACAAGTATTCAGATCGATCATTTATTTCTCATCCACAACTTACACATTCCACCCCAAACAGCATCTACAACAAATGTATCTAGCACGGGCCTTATTCCAAAATATCTGCGCCCCCCCGCCCCAGCCCCTCCCACGTATTCTCCCCTCCCCCGCCCACAAACCCCCAGCTGCCCCCCCCCCCCCGCATCCCATGCAGCCCCTCCTGTCACCACCCATCCCCAATCAGCCCGTCCCCGCCCGGCAGGCGCCCGGCCGGTGAGGGCCAGCACTGCGGGGTAGATCCAATAATTTGCAATCAGTGCCGCATCGGGAAGTGGTCTACTGGAGGGACTGGGGAGGGGTAGGGCGGGGGTAGGCGCTAGGCCGGGCGGTAGTGATGGGAATGGCTACAGGAAAGGGGGGGGGGGAGATGGAGGGTTTCGTTTCCGTCCAATGGCATTATGGGTGCGTCTATAGCGACTAGCCGAGTCATCGGCGTCGATATAATGCGTTTAGTTGTTATATTATTTACCATGTACCCCATCTTAGTCCAACCCCGCAAGAACTTGCACATTCTCACCCACACCCGCCCCGCACCCAACCCTTCCTCAAGCCTCTCTTACCGACCCCCAGCTACCCCTTTCCAAGCCCCAACCCTCTCCTTTAACCCACGCCCACCCCTCTCCACCCCTACATCACCCACACACCCAGCCTACCCGTCTCCCACACCCACCCCTCACACACACTCCCGCCCACCGGTGAGGTACTTCTGCAGAGGTGACAGCAGCTCCCTTAAGGCCCTGTCACATTACGATGTGGCCAATGCGTAAAATCACTTTCTTACGTCGAGAAGCATCAAACTTGTTGGTGCAGGGGGCAAAGTTGGACGTATACATACAGTATACATAGCGTATGGCCAACTTATGACTAACGCTTGAATTAGGATCATGGTCTGTTCACAGAATGCCGGTGAACGTTATATATGTTATTCGATTGGCAGAACTGCGCCTCATATGTTACATACATCAAGACAAGTGGAGAAATGCTAAACGTATGTTAGACGTATGTTAGACTTACGTTATCCATACGTTGTCATTACGTGGATTGTACATTCCCACTGCCTTTAATGTAGGTCAACATAGTGCAACCTAGTGAACAACATTTGTCTCACTTACGTATGCCTAACATATACATAACCTATGGACGGCGTAAAATACACACATTGTCGAACGTTGTCGAACGTTGTCATACGTCAAAAGTTTTGTGCTTGCACAAAACCTTGCCGACCCCGTGACGTGCTACTCTGTATCTCTATGAATGTCGATGTACATTGAGCGCATAATGCATGTGTAATGCATAATGACGTATCCCAACGTAACTGGCAAAAATTACATCCGTCGGCTATGTTGGCACGATGCCTCATAATGTGAGAGCCCCTTTAGTTTAGTGCAGGCTCTCTGCCCAGGCATGGGGAACCCGGGGTCACCTGACATTGGAATCAATCGCACGTGCCTGGCTTTAAAGCTGCTACGCTGGCGAGTTAAATGTTGCATGTCAGCCTTTTATATTGCGTCTATACCAATCTACATACACCTGCTATTGGGCCCTATGCGCCGCAGTTTGGAAGGGAGATTGAGGCAGGTGTTTTTTGTTGTTGTTTGTTTTCTTTAGTGGAGTTTCTGACAACATGGTCCAGCTTGTTGGAATTGCAGATGCCCCCTATCGCCGTCTGTGATGAAGAGAGGGTCTGGATTATAAGGTTCGTTCCTGGTTTTTGTTGGTGGTAACTGGTTGTTGCTTTTTCCAAACGTCACAAGTGTCAGAACGAGGCACTGGTTTCCCCCCACCATATCACTGTGTATCAATTAGCCATCTACTTAAATTTACACAATCCGATCAAAAACAAAACAATTACTTCAATATGATTCTAAATATCTAATTTGGATACCTGTCTCAAGAGTTTTGGAATGCTTGCCATCATTAATTTGGCAAGATTCTACTTCAAATACCGCAAAATGTAGTCGTTTAAAATGAAAGTTACTTCAGGCTAAAGTACGATAGATTATAATGATCAAGCTAATATATTTACCTCAGAAAATGGTAGAATTTCAACACCATCAAGCTATGTATTTTATTTTTTATTTTTGTTGGTGAATATGTTTATTCTGCTGAATAAGTCTTTTGTCAGTGCCGGAGAACTGGTCTTCCAGGCATTTTTCAATTCAGGGTTATTTACACAAAAGGTATATATAATAAGGTGTACAATACCTGTTGAATACGCAATGTTATTTCTCTGATTGAGATGAGGATATGATGAGTGATCAAAGGAGGGGTACGTTGGTAAATTTTGATTGATGGTGGTGTTTAGAGATGTCAACCAGCTGACCTGTTGAGTTGAGTTTGATTTAACTAGAAACATGTAGAAAGGTCACTGCATGGCTTTTACTCGGGATGGTCTTGCAGAAGAGAAACCAATATTAAATGAAATGAAACCAAAGTTCATACTTATGCAAAACCCAGTGCTATAACGAATCGCATTTGAAAGTTTTACATATCATCAGATATGTCTCTGTATGTGGGTTATATATTTTATGTGTATTTTATATTGACATTTAATTTCATTGGTTGGCTTCTGCTGGTTTGTCACATTGCTGTGGAACTTGTGGATTACAGCATTTCATTGTGCTATTTGCTGCGCATAGTGCATTCAACAGTGTATACATTACTCTATATTCAATTTTTGTATAAATAATCCTGAATAGAAAAATAGCGGGAAGTCAAGGGCTTTGGCGCTGAGAAAAGACTTATTACGTAGAAATAACATATTTACCAAACAAAAAATATGTGGCAAATGCAGACATTTTCACGTAGGTTTGTTAGCCGTGAGATTTTAAGATCACTTAGTAGATAGGCAGTGGGTACACAGGGGAAGCAACAAAATGTGTGCTATCCTCACCACGCAATGCTCCCTCAGGGGGGTCTTGTAGAAAGAACCACAATTCAGCCCAAGTATCGCGTCTGCGACGGCTGACGTTAAAACGAGACTAATTCCGGAAGTAGATGGATCAGCGCCAGATGCGCGCGTTGTCTCGTGCATTATTGCACGTGCGGCAGTGTGGTGATTGATAGGGTCCAGGTAGGTGATGGAACGAAGCTATTACAACCCAGTGACATATCGAACATGCAGCCGGACAGCACATGCGCTGTCAACATGTCTTGAAATGGGCAATCAAAATGGCATGGATGTATTGGTGTTTGTTTGTGGGTTTACGTCCTAGCAACATCTATGGTCATATCAGGACAGGTGCTGACTTTTGACAGTGCATACTCATGATGGCTTTATAGTCCTGCCCTGCTGGGAGGCCAGGGTACCAGCACCATGACACAGTATCCCACACATTCACATTATTGTGATACTGTGCTAACCAGTCCTTGTCCTGTCCTATTAACGCCAAGAGTCAGGTTCGGTAGCATTACTTCTCACTTTTATCAGTGAACGCTTTGACATGGCTGCAAGTCAAATGTCTCACCTTCCGCATGGGAAGCCTGCGCTCTACTGGTTCGATATATGTTACATGTGCGGTAGGTAGGCACTACACGGTTAACTACCCATGTTAATAACGCTACACGTACACCTTGGGAGTTACTGCGATCAAGATTATATAACTATTTTGATAGAGATTATATAACTATTGCAAATACTCTCTATCGCATAATCCCTTACTGCAATAGAGATTATTTGGAATTTGTTATACTCTTATCCATAACTTCATATATCTATGGAGAGATGGACAACTATTATGGTAAAGCATTGGATTTATCATCTGATAGAACGTTGGATTTGAACACATGGGTTCAAACAATGGGCGAATCAAATCGCTGACTTACAGATTGATACTTGTCACTTCCTAGCCATGCACTCATCATTATTAGGATAGGGCAAGGACTGATTGGCTCAGTGTCAGGATAATGTAATATCAGGTCATGGCGCTAGTTGCCTCGTTGTCCAGTGGGGCAGCACTATAAAGTTGCCATGAATATGCCCTGTCACAAATCTGTGGCCGTTCTTATATGACCTTAGATGTTATTTTTCAAGAATTAAGAAACCAATTAGTAAAGGAGACGATGCAAAAGAAAGCATTCGCGCAATAATGTAGCTAATGGCAAAAGAGGATAGCACATTGTATCCTTCTGAATGTGCATCACGTGTCACGAGTAATAAGGAAACACTCAGTAACAAAAAACAACATGTTAATCTATTGTTAAAAGTGGTTGAACACAATGTTGGCCGCATGTGCCAAATCCATTACAAAACATATTGTGGTTTTTTTGGGTCAGTGCTTGGTAGCTGCATTTATGGTGAAATCAATCTGAAAAGGTAAGATATTTCTATCTTGATTAACAAATTATCAGCTGCATCTATGGTGAAAACAAGCTGAAATGGTCAGATATTCCTATCTTGATTAACAAATTATCATGGTACAATCTTATTCGTTGTCCATTTTGTTCAACAATGATATATGCTCATCATTTGTTGAGAACTCATTGATGACTACTGAAACTAAATTTGCTTGGAATGTGATGTGGCATATTGGACGTGCATGTAGCTTCTGTCCGAACGTCTGGGAGATGTCAGAGATAATCTTCGCTCTGCTGTTTTTGTGTAGCTTGAGATATGAAATCAGTTTCAACCCGTCATGTGCCATTGTGAATAGAAGCACACCACACGCTCCTGTATTTGCCCACTGATCTCCAGCTGTCAGCGTTTTAGCGAAATATTTAGGTCACAAATATATAGGACATTTCCAAATAAAACTCCTAGGAAAATCCTTCTATGTTGCCTCTCATTTTCTCTAAAACAGAAAGCTAACGTGGCTTTAATCTATTATTAACTGTATCATAACAGTTTTAAAACATTGGTTCTGTTTGTAAATATAAGTACTTCAGGTTAGAAAGAGACAACGCCAGTGTTTCCAACATTGGAAATTGAAAAACCAGAAGATTTTAAGGGATCTTAAAGTTGGAGGGTCAGCGGGTGATCTCCCACATTTTTGTACATTTTTGTACACATCTATTATAGATTTCTAATTCTTGTGTATGTTCTCCGCAATAAACCGTAAGATTGATATAATATTACTATATTAATTGTATTGTGCAGCGTAAGGTGATGATGGACATAACATATTGTACACCTTACGATGAAACTGTAATGCCTGGCATCCCTGCAATGCAAGTAGTTTCTGCATGGCGTTCCTCTCTTCCTATTATATTATACCTATATAAAGCTGACATATGCAGTTTTTATTGAGAACGATCCGCTGAGTGCATTGGGTGTCAGTTTCCGCTTAGACTGAGACACATGCTTGAATGCGTAGATTGCATGGTCTTGAATAAACAGGGTTTTAATGTAAATACCATTTTTGTTGTTGTTGTAAATATGTTTATTCTGCTGAATAATTCTTTTGTCAGTGCCGAAGCACTGGTCTTCCAGCCATCTTTCAATTCAGGGTTGTTTACACAAAAGGTATATAGAATAAGGTGTACAATACCTGTTGAATAGACAATTTGCACCATGTAACACAATGAAATTCTGAAACCCAAACGTTCCATAATAATATGGTACAGTAGTGTCATATAACCAGATCAATATTAGTCAGATCAATGTGAGTATTTACATAGTATTTAGAATGTAAGCAGAAGTTATCTTCTGTATTCAGTTGGTAAACTTGTAGTAAGTTTTAATGTTCAGTTGCAGTTAGGCAAGCGGTATATAAATGTTGGTTTGTTAGGAAAATTCTAGTGTAACTCTAATGTAGCTAGTTATGTGAGTTTATGAATTATGTTTTTGGGGTGGGTTGTTAATAATACACTGGACCATCTGTGACCAGTGAAGCAGTGGGACCAATCCCAGTGCATTTAGGTCTTAAATTTTACATTTTTACCTGGACTGTCTCTGTCATCGTATATGGTTGACTGGAGATAACAGAGGAACAGCAACAAATTAAAAAGTGGGGGGTGGGGAGAAACCGAGGCTGAGGGTTGGTGGTCTGCCACTTACGGTATGGTGACGCCATGGAACATACTTTACTGCAACTGCATAAGGGCTGCCCATCCGATGTACTCTTAGTGAGTTTTTAAATTCTAGGTAAGAGGATGCTGCCCTGGTTCTGGTTGGTAGGTTGTTCCACATCATGCTGCCTTTGTAAATTGGTGCTTTAATTAGTTTGTTTGTGGAAGGCTTGGGGACTTTGAGTAGAGTGCAATACTATTTTACCAATGTAAACCACAGACCTAACTTATAATTCCTAAACACAAATGGACTATATCACTTGTAATATTGACTATTTTTGTGAGGTCGATTTTTATGCCAGTTAATACAAGCCTAACCACTTGTCCAGCATTTAAATACCGCTTCATAGTATATATGTGATAACAAATAGATCCTTGGTAGAAAATTGCCAGTTAAAGGCAGTTAACATCAGCGAACCATTTCTGCTGTCGTTGAGGTGGTACAAGTGCGAATTTGTGTTTGTTTGTTGTTGTTTTACGTTCTAAGGTCATATCAGGATGTGTACCGACTTGTGACACAGTGCGCACTCATGGCGACTTTATAGTGCTGCCCCACTGGAATACCACGCCACCAGCACCATGACCTGATATCCCACTCAGTCACATTATCCTGACACTGAGCCAACCACTCCTTGCCCTATCCTAATAATGCCGAGGTTCGAGCCCACAACCCCATTGTGTCCTTAGAGCAAGATTCAAACCTACATGTCTATTGATCCAGCATCCAAACAATTAGTCTAACTTGGTTCCCTGATGTAATTACCCCATCCACATCTACCTCTCTAAGTGGCTCCTTGTTTGACCGGTCAGTTCAGACTAGGACATCCATTTCCCTGCCATCATAGGTCTTTTAAATGATGTCTGTAGATCAGTTGTTTCCTACATATAGTTACAGACATACAGGATTTCTAGTTGCCTATACATACACTACAGATGGTAGGTTCACGAACCGTAGAGTGCATTTTTTGTAGAGAATCTTGGTCATTGCAATCGCACAGTAGTGTTGATGGTAAATGACAAATATTGCGCCTAGACCAGAATTGAAAGCCACCATTCTTATACTAGATTCCCTGATGCAACTACCCGATTCAAAAGCAACCTGTGTATGTCGCTCCTTACCTTAGAGCGAGGTCAGCGTACATATACTACAACAATCCTGAAAAAAAACCACTGTGCATGTTTGAGTAACGACCTGCTCTGTTGGCGTCAACGTCGAGCTAGATTTGATAGTGGTAATACTTACGCAACAAAAGTTTGAGCTCGCTGCTTCTGAATTTATCGCCCAGTGGAGAAGGGTCGTCGTTGAATTTGCACATGTGAAAGGTCTCATCCGTCAACCGACTGCGTGCTGAAACAACATATATCCCTTAAGTACACACCCCTCTGGAAGGTGCACCATGCAGTATCCTACCCACAGAAACAGCTACATGCAATACTATAACAGCCTTCAGAGCTTTACAATTGTCACTTCTGAGTCCAGTCAGCTTTGTTCAGGTTGATGGTTGCGGTAGAGTGGAGGATCAGCACACTGCAGCACATCAGCTCTGCATACTGGTTGAGTCATATATATATATATATATATATATATAATGTATATTAAATATACTATATATATTATATATATAATGTATATTAAATATATTATATATATTATATATAGCATATGTATGATATATATAGTATGTATATACTATATATCTACTATATATAATATATATATAGTATATATATATATATATATCGTAAGTATTATATATATAATATATATTACATACATTATATGTATTACATATATTATATCTAGTATATATATTATATATATTAAATATATTTAATATATTATATATATTATATATATATGATATACATGTTATATATACTATATATAGTATGTATATTATATATGTTATATATTATATATTATGTATATATTGTATATACTATATATAGTATATATATTATATGTTATACATATTATATATGGAATATATATTATATACTATATATATTATGGATATCATATATTTGTTATTAAATATAGTATAGACACTATTATATATATATATATAATATACAGTAACACCTCTCTAAATGGGCTGACTATAAGTGTTCCCCGTGCAGGTCTACTCGTATAATGTATTATACCTCATATATATATATATTTAATACATGGTATAATTCATACCATTTTTCATATATGCCTACATACCAACAGCAGGCTGACTGAGCAAACTGGGCACCAGCTTATTTACCATTGAAAACTAGTCTGTAGCGAACAACTGATCGCCTTCCTCTATTTGTTCCTTCACTCACCCTGAATTTTCACTTCAATAAACTGAGATAGCCTATCCAGGAGATACCACTCAGAGTTAGCTCATTCTACTGATTAAGTAGGTCGCCTTCTTGAAGCATATATCTATCACGGATACAGAATACATTCAAGAAATATCTTACACTGCCTAATGTACCTGGCAGATAAGACAATTGGCTGACATAGGGACGAGGGTGGAGTGTTTGATGATACGCAACTGCTAGAAAACAAACTGTGGTTTTCCATAGAGGGACAATGCATATATACTTTTCCATGGTGTATTGCATGCAGACAGAAGGAGCAAAGGTTGCCCTTTGACTAGGATGATTCACCATCTATGCTATGTCTACTCACATTCACAGTTGCATCAGAGTAGAGCAACTCGGGCAAAAATAACGGATAATGTTTCCCCAGATCCTTAGCAGTGTACGCAAACTAGGTCATCACAATTTCACAATCCCTGAGTGTCTGCGAATGAGGACATACGTTTTGTATCACAGAGTTGACTGATTCCTAAGTAATTGGCGACTTACTTATTTGGAACTTTAGGACGTACTGGCCCTCTTCCGAGAAGTGAATGCATGTATACCGTGGGCGGCTGTTGGAAAAAGCGAAAGAACATACCAAGTTATTAGTAAGAATCGGCGCTACCGTGATGAGATGAGATATAAGGTGAAGATATTGATTACTTTGGATTACATTACATGCCAAATATCATGAGGGAAAGCATCCCTTCTCATCTGGTCCCTGAAGGTAGGCAAGAGTGAGTCTTATCAGTCGGTGGATGAATGAGCACCTGCAAATAACATGTGCTATAGACATTCAGAGACAGATATAACCGTGCAAGATTATTGTCACTTATGACAATTGAAATAATGCAATTTGTTGAATAGACTACATCACGGTTCCAGCGGCGCAGTGCATTGTGGGATGCGTCAGAGCAAAACAACCCCCCCAGAAGCACATGGCACATGCTAATACACTGGCTGTAGCTATGAAATGTGCTAGTTTCAGCTCATCTCAGCTCTTGTTTGAAACAGAGAATACCAACTAAAAATATATATATATAATACATTAAGATATTAATCTTGTATCCAGCATTGCATTTACATCAATATAATCAGCACATCTTATGCCATGTGCATTTAGATTTAGAAAAATCTAGGTGCTCAGACCAGTGTTAGAGCCATAGCCAGAGTCAGCTTTACATATTTTATTCATGTTTTTATTTATATCCACAGCACCTAGGCACAAACTGCTTGGAACACATATAGAAAACATGTTTAACAAAAAGATTATATTAAAATAATAAGGTTAGGGTTTTGGATTTCTATTAATTTTGAATAAAACTAACGTTTTTCACTGTGCGTATTAGCAAACTCAATGCCGTATGTATGCCTTTGCTTTGCTCTCAACGCCGTTAACGCCGTTTTCAGCGCATGCGCAGTCGGAACCGTGATGTAGTCAATTAGGTGACCCTCTGGAGATTAAATTGGATATATATGTAGCCAGTGCATACAAAGTCGTATACACCGGTGTAAGGGAAGGAGCGGCCGGAGTTTGAACATACACCTGACTCAGTCCTCAGGGTTTGGGTTCGATCCACCAGGTGGCGCTTAACTCGGGTCCTCACTTCAGAGGGCGTGGAGAGATTGCATGCCATCTTCTTCACCATTGATTGACATTTTCTCAATGATGATTATTTGGCATAACGCCGATGGTTAACGGATTATGCTATTATTATTATTAATTATTATTGTGATGATGAACACAATCAATCAAACTCACTTGTTCACCTACTGTCTGTTCGCCTTAGTGAACTTACACACATATATATATATATTATATACAGGATTTATCGCCACTCTGCCTTTTTTCATTTCACCTATTGCCCTTTCGCCTAATTGCCATCACTTTTTTTCACACCGCTTGTCCCAGAGTTCACATTTGCCCAGATCACATGAATCCACAAGTGCCGAGCCAAACAGAAAGCTGCCAATGGTGAAATATATGTAGGTGAAATGATTTCTGGACAAAATCACAAATAAGCGAATTGGCTGTTTGCGAATTGCCGCCATTTGTATATCCTCGGTGCGAATGGACATTATTATGACAGCATCCTTTAGGGACCAGAGAGGGCACTGGTGGCGCCACCGGTCAGAATCATGGTGGTCAAGATGCACAGAGTAGGAAATGGGTAGATATAATAATAATAATACCAAAAAAAATGAAATTCACTTCCCCACTTTTATACTCGAATACTCCTTACCCATCACATATATAGTAGCTACCAATATACGAATGTTATATTACTAACTTATATCAATATGATTGTGTGTTTGTTTGTTGTTGTTTTAAGTCCTAGCAACATCTATGGTCATATCAGGATGGGTACCGACTTGTGACAGTTCGCACTCATGGCAACTTTATAGTGCTGCCCCACTGGGAAACCAGGCTATCCCACTCAGTCACATTATCCTAACACTGAGCCAACCAGTCCTTGCCCTATCCTAATAATGCAGAGGGCCTGGCTAGGAAGTGACAAGTATACATTTTTAAGTCATCGGTTTGATTCGACCAGGGTTCGAACCCATGATCCTGCCGCTCTACCAACACGGGAGACAGACACTCTACCTCATTCACCCATCCTGTCTGGTCGGTCTGATTGGCAAGGTAATCTTACCTGAAGGCCATTGCTTGAATAAGTAGATAGTTATTCATTAATTATCTCGCTCCGTGGGATCTAACTTTTGGGATTAAAGTTGGTTTGACTCGACCAGGGTTCGAACCCATGTGTTCGGATTCCCCGATCTCGCGAAACAGGAGCCGGACGCGAAACTGATTCGGCCATCTCCCCTGTTCTATATACCGATATGATTTAAGCTCAGGATGAGGTCTACACAAAGATATCAGTCAGAATTAAAAGGCCATAATAAACTGGACCCAGACGACAGGTGTCAAAACCAGGAAGCAGATGTTGGGAAAGGGAGTTGGCCAGGCTTGGAGATGCTGATGTGTAATGTAAGCTTCTTATTCTCTGAGTTAAATTAATGCTGTTGGAAATAGCTGCTAGAAATGCCCAAAGGGACAATGGTGACAGGCTTAGCTGAGAGTTACATAGAGGAAGGATCATGGTGTTCTACCAGCAGTGACAGACTAGAGCTCTGGGAGGATATAAGGGAAGGATAAAATCATATTAAAGGCATATTGAGTCTACATCTCCGTCGTTAACTTACTGTTCTTTACTGACTTCTACACAGCGAGCATTGCGTTTTTCATTAGGTTATATCAGGATGGGACAATTCAAGTATAGTCTATTGTTGTGACCAACTGTCAAAGTTTACTCTGGTAACATGTTAACTTTACTCATATATAATACCCGCATATATATGTATTTACATATATATATGCTGTATACGAATTATACAAGTATAATAACCCGGAATGTCATAGTGGAGCATCAGCAGATGGGTTGCGCCCCCAACGGATCTGAGGATGAGTAAGTTGGAACAGTAGATGACTAGAAAAAGGCTCCTCCAGTCGATGATTGAGGGAGCAGTTAGGGCTGAGGAGCACATGGAAGCTTCCAGCCTTATTCTACTGGTATAATGGCTTATACAGCATATATCAAGACCGGCTATAGTTCAAGATAGACAAACAATACAAGTGGGTTCAGGTGGTATATTCTCTAGCTCAGGGAATATGATGGCCTAGGTTAGAACAAATAAAAATTGATGACATGATTGCACTGTGTTATGGAACTCAGGGGAGCATCTTTATGCTCACCTTTAGACACCTGATCAGCAGGCAAACCAATGCACATCTCTACTGTGAAAAGTTGCTTGCTGAGTTTGACTGAATCCCAATTCCGCATCACCGCTGGCTGCTGCCATCTTTCAGGGCCTAGCCTTCATACGCCTTGCTCGAACTACTTTGCCAAATGACCATCATCACCGCAAACACACTCAGCCTTGGATGCCCCAACTGACCCCGACCCACCACTCAGGGTGGCCGTCCGACCCTGTTTGGTGCTAGCAGCACGTATCCTACAGGCACCCACGCCAGTTCAGCATCCAGCTTCCAGCCACCAGCCCCCCCCCCCCCCCCAGGCTCCAGCCTCCAACCCCCAGCCTCCACCCTGCAGCCTCCATCATCCACTCTACACCCTATACCATCTACCCTAACTCCTCAAGTCTCCAGCCTCCAATCTACAGCCTCCACCCTCCACCCTCCAGCATCTATGCTACAGCCTCCAGCCTCCACTCTACACCCTTCACCATCTACCATACATCTCCCTGCCTCCACTCTCCACCCTCCACTCTCCACCCTTCACTCTCCCCCATCATTAACTCACCACCCTCGACCCTCAATATCCACCCAACCTTCACCTTCACGCTCCACTCTCCACCCTCCGCCCTCCACTCTCCCCCATCATTAACTCACCACCCTCGACCATCAATATCCACCCAACCTTCACCTTCACCGTCCACCGTCCACCCTCCTCCCTTCCCTCCTCCTCACTGCGCACTGTACTCACATCCCTTCACACTCCACGCTCCAGCCGTCATTCTCCACCCTTCCACCGTCATTCTTTCACCACCCTCCACTCTCCAATCTCCACCCTACATCCTCCACTCTCTACCTTCCAGCCTCCACTCTCTACCTTCTACCCTCCACTCTCCCCCTCCTTCTCCCCACCAACCCCGAAGTCACTCCGCTCAGTGCTCCTGAGGAGGGACGCGGGTCGCGCCGTGACCTCATGAGGTCAGAGGTCAAGCTGTGTCAGGGTGGGTCGTGGCGTGACATTTCGTGATTACTACGCGGTGGGCGGAGAGGTGTCTCCTTAGCAGGCGGGCCGAAGCGCAGCACGTGTGGGGAGGCGCTTGACCAATCGGCGCCCACCTTCCCAACCCCCTCCCACCCATCTACCCTCCCACCCTCCCAATGCTCTCCTACCCTCCCCACCCTTCCCAGCTCCCATCCCATCCTGTCCAGCAACCGGCGCAATTCCCACGCACCGGACAGCAATAAGCCTACGTGATGTCATTGAACAGAAACAATCTCCGTCAGCAGTTGTTGTGCGCGCGCATAGTTTAATCACACCGGATGTGTCCAATAATTACACACTGACTCATTCACAGTGCAACTACTGTTTAAGCACACATTCCTATATGCATAGAAGTATAAATGTACTGTGGTGGGAGTGAAGGACAATTGTTCCTGCGTTCGTGGGGTTTGGGGCATCCGGTAGGGACAGCAAGCGTCGGTGGAGGCGCCATCAGTCAGGGGAGCACAAGTATATTGTTATCCTCAGTATATCGTTATCCTCAGGGTGTCTGGCATCTGGTACAAGCAAGCTTGTCAGTAATGCTTACAGAGGGTGGGGGGGCAGGTGGAAGGGTGAGATGGTGGTGGTGGGGGGGGGGAGTCAGTATCCCAAGGATCGAACGTGGAAATAACATGCTACATATGAAAAGTTCAAGCGCAAATCCCAATAAACGCCAATCCAAAAATAGTCTTAAACATTGCAGTCAAACATTCAACATTTACATTCTTTACTTTCCTATTTTCGTTACCATTGCTCCATAACCAGTTCTTCACAACCCATGTGGAATTATATGGAATTGAAATTACGTTCATGTACACTAAACAACATTTCAGTCAATTTTTGGATTGGCGTTTACGAAGATTTGCGCCTGAACTCTTCATATATGAGTGGACACCGAACCATTGCTGACAGCAACTTTGGACCCACTCACTCTTGACACGCGGTGAGTATTTCTATGCCGGCTTCCGGGACTACAGTGTGTCTGCGCGCCGAGCTACGTTCCCTTTGTTGTGCGCCTGCGCGAATGGACACGTAATCCGTTCATCCTATCCGCCCATTGGCCGGATCTGTGTTATACAGACGCAGCTAGTGATCAATTAGCGGGGCCTCGTTGTGACCCCAGCGGCTCGACATCGGCTTTTGTGTCGGTCACCGGACCTCTGGACCGCCCCCCCCCCACGTATGCCCCTCCACCTAGTGGATCCAGTGAAGACTCAAGATCTATCAGCACTCAGAAGGATCAAAGGATGCATGTAGCTGAGGTATGTGTGGACCTTGTGATATATGCGTAATAGACGTCTAGACCTGTGGGTAATATATGTTAACGATATGCAGAGTTGGGGACAAAGAGATATGCAAATGAGATGACGTCATGGAAAGTTTAGCCGGCGGGTCAACCGTGCCCTACGCCATGATTAAACCATTCAGTATCCAGAACTCGAAGTGTTCAGACGTTGTACTTTCACAGACCTTGTGTCTGAAACATAGGTGTATGTGTATACACACAGGCTTATCTGTAAGGTATAGTGAGAGAACAAGAACTCCTCCTCCACACAGAAGGGGCAAATCTTGTTGATTGTTGGTGTGTCACGTCCTGACCACATCGACGGTCCTACCAGGACCGGAGGCAAAGGTTAGGTATGTGTGGACATTGTCTCTGAAGCATATGTGGTAAGGAACACGCAAGACAATAAGCCACCAACAATCCACAGAGGCTGCTGGTAAGGGTCATGTAAGACAATAACCTACATATAGGCCACAAGTAGGAACATGCCAGCCCCCCCCCCCCCCCCCCCCCCCCCCACCACCAAAACCCACATGGTTGTGTGGTACGTCACATATTTGTGAACACAACTTACCACCCACCTCTCAGAAAAAAAAACAAGGTACCTCTGGAGTAATTTAACATGCCGATAGTCATTTGTCTTGTTGTAACTGTGCAATTGGCCGCTTATCCAACTATTATAAACAAGCTGGAAATATATGATATCATGATTTTTCTGTATCCTCTTGTCCACCAATTATAAACAAGCTAAACATATATCACATGGTGGTTTTAAGCAGCACCATCGAAGAGTCATCTAATATATTTGCATAATTAGTACTAGTGCATGTAGTGTACTCTGAGTCCATATCTGGGAAACCAGATGAGCTGCTCATAGCTAGCTATTACCGTCCACTCGATTGTCAGATTTAATAACAACAGGGGTAGGCAGAGGAAGGATCCCAGACACAGCTCTGCTGGACAGACACTTAAACAGGCAGAGGCAGGCACCTGGCTACATGTCATTGTGCCGTCTACGTCTGTCAACATCAACTTCGCGAGATCCTCCTCAACTTCCCGACATCCTCCACAGCAGGACTATACATCATTGGAAATGATATAGACATATAAACTTATAGCAAATTATTATATTCACTCTATATATACATATATAGTATATATGTATGACATTAATCGTTGGGGTCATGATTCGCATGCCAGCGCTGGGATGGAAAATAATATGGTTTTGAATCCTGATCTAGGCACAATATTTGACAATTTTATCCCCGCAACAACATTGGTTCTTGTGACCTGGATCATGTACAAACAACATGAACGAGGGTTGTTTAATCTATCCTGTGCGTTTGAATAAGTGCATTGTGTGTATCTACGTAACTGTAAGCATTACGCAACTTATGGACATAAAGTATTACAATTCCAGGGGGACGAGTGCAGGGACCTCTCAGGCAAGCAGCCACATAGCCAGCTAGGCATGCCTAGCCTAATTTGCATATGGGATCACAGCTAGGGTAATCCTTAGCACGCTAGCCCCGGCATGGCAAAGGCAGTGGCTTTCATTACTATCCTAGGAAGACTCTTATCCATTGTCATAACCCCCCCCCCCCCCACACACACACACACACGCGCGCACCCACGCACACACGCACACACGCACACACACCTTTATGACACAGACACAAGCATCACTCACCATCCATTAGTAAAGACGGAGAGCAGCTTGTAGCGGTTCATTGACCAGTGCTTGGACTTGCAGATGAAGTGGCCCAGGTGGGAGAAGGTGATCTCTCCGGCACCGATCGTCACCGAGTCCTTCCGATCTGTCTCGAACAGCATCCACTCGCCACGGTACTCGGCCGGGAAGCGGCACTCGGTCCGCGGGGACGGCACGAAGTCTGCGAGAAGGGACGGAGACAGGGTGGTGGTGTACACAGGGAGGTGGATATAATTATTTATTTTTGGGTAGGTGTCTGGTCACTTGCGTGGAGAGGTGGGTAGAAGCGGGAGCAATATAGATGGGGCAGGGACAGCGTGTTGGACACATGCTTATTGATACATGCATACATGGGTAGGTGTCTGGTCACAGGTGTGGAGAGATGGGTAGAAGCAGGAGCAATATAGATGGGGCAGGGACAGCGTGTTGGACGCAGGCGCGTTGATACATGCATACATGGGTAGTTGTCTGGTCACAGGTGTGGAGAGATGGGTAGAAGCGGGTGCAATATAGATCGGGCAGGGACAGCGTGTTGGACACATGTGCGTTGATGCATGCATACATGGGTAGTTGTCTGTTCACATGTGTGGAGAGATGGGTAGACGCGGGAGCAATATAGATGAGGCGCGGACAGTGTGTTGGACACAGAATCATCGATACATGTATACATGGGTAGGCGTCTGGGCACAGGCGTGGGCAGACGGGTTTAGGGGCCAGCGATATATCCACAGAGGGGAACATGATAACAGATACATGTAGATTAATAACGTGTGATGAGGAAACAGCAAGATTAACATACACAAAATGTGTATGAGAATGGACACAGGGAGTCTCAAACAGGCAGAGGTAGGCATACATTATACATATGTACATTTTCAGGGGGTCACATACAGGCACACCGATACACAACGCACTGAGAATTAGGCACACATAATCATGTTTGTTCACAAGAAGATCCATAGACACATTCAGATATAGGCACACATATAGGATTAAACAGTCATTATGACGCAGGCAAAACAATGTATACAGACTCACTGAGGGGCATGCTCCCAGAGACATGTACGTACACAGAGAGATACAGCAACATACACAGATAGATATACAGACAGAAGTGTACAAATATACTCAAATACATTCCTAGCATATATAGTTACGCATATATAGATAGACACATACACACATATAAATAGGTATATACGGACACCGAGGTATACATAGACCATGTCAAAGGGTCAAGTAGACAGTCACTGAGGTACATGTATGCCCACATATATCCATTTATTCTCAGACGAAATTAAACGCTGACATACCGACATGTGTCGTCGCATTTGCACATGTACACCACACATCCAATTATCGAAAACAAATGATAGAACTAAAAATATATTTACAAACAACAAAGACATATACTGAATTTGTTTTAATATGGCGACACCATCCACCGGTGAGAAGTGATGAATGTATATTTATGATGACAGTCTCGCTTAGTGTGAGGCTGGCTTAGAGAGTGCGACCAGTTAGTGAATACTTACTACAAAGGCCGCAGCTCTTCTTGCAGTAGTTTGAATACTCGTGCAGGGCGCTGTTGGTGCACTTTCCCTCCTGCGCAAACTCGAGGCACCTTTCACTCTCATCGAAGCACACTCCCGGATCTGGCAACAGGGCATGGTGGGAAGACATTAGCATGGGCATGACTCAGAGACTCATACACTGACAAAGCTGAAACCGGCTTGGATTGGCAGGAGTATTTGCCTCAGTTTCAATATTACTACTGATGCATTCCCTTGTTTGTTTGTTTCTGTTATTGTTTTAAGTCCTAGCAACATCTTAGGTCATATCAGGATGGGTACCGACTTGTGACAGTGTGCACTCATGGCAACTTTAGAGCCCCACTGGGACAACATGCCGCAAGCACCATAACCTAATATCCCACTCTGTCACATTATCCTGACACTGAGCCAACCAGTCCTTGCCCTATCCTAATAATGCCAAACGTCTGGCTAGGAAGCGACAATTATCAATTTTTAAGTCATTGGTTTGACTCATCCAGGGTTCGAAACCATGATCCCATGTTCTATCAACACGGGAGACGGACGCTCTAACTCATTTGGCCATCCCGTCTGGTCGTCATTCCCTGGTCAGATTCATCCATGGATCGTCATATCAGAGCTCCATAGAAAAATACAAACGATGGAAATCTGATGATATTGCAAGAGACTATACATCTCATACAAAGACCATATTACCAACAAGGAAATATCTGCCACGATCCAACAGGTAAATGAACAACACAAAGTGCTCTTGATAATTGTAAAGAGATACTAATTGCATTGGTGTGGTCATATCTGCTCTTCATCAGATCTGGCCACAGTTATCTTGCACAGCACCAGGAATGGACCAAGGAGAAATGGTAGACAACATCAGGGAATCGACAGAGCTGGAGTTTGGCAAGTCCCCGATGGCAATTGAGAACAGTGAACAATTAGAGAAGACTCATTACAAAGCCATCTAGGCTGGTCCAAATACTCCAAATGTACACAACAAATACATGTTTATATATACATGTACGTATATTTGTATTATATAATTATGTATATTTAGTTATATACATATATAGTGCACATAACTAAAGATGGATATACTTAGGGAACATATACAGTAATAATTCAATATTTACTTATAAACATGTCAGTCCCCGCTGACACTCAAACACATTTGACTAAGTTGCGTTGATTTGTTGGCCCTGCGCCAACAGTTCTACGATGCAGACAGTATGCATGACCTTTTTACTCAGGTAAAACAGGAAAACATTTTAGCCTTTTTGAGGGCAGTTGGACTGTACCATCTCATATAGTTTCCTAAATAGATTCTATCAATTATTAATAAAACATTTCTTTTTCTATGGGAATTTGTTTCCCTTGACCACAAATATATGATTGTGAGCTTTTTAATTTAATGAGTGTCTATTGGCACATAATTGATTATCTGCTTTTACATGTAAAAGCAATGGTTTGAACAAGAAACAAACATTTCTCGCCGTGAATATGGCATATGCTGCCGACACGGCGTAAAACAACCACCAATCAATCAATCAATATAAACATGTTGTTCCATATTGTCAGCAGCTAACTCTTTATAGCAAATCAAACAAATCTTCAGTCTGATGGTTGTCCATTGTGAAAGCAATACTGAAATAGTTTTGCCAATATAACATCGGACAAAAGACCTGTGGAGAAAAGGCTGAACCAGATAAAGCTTCTTACACATGTGGACTGCACGAAAAGGAGGGTGTGTGGGTGGGTGAGTGCGTGAGTCAATGGCGACTGGAGAAGTCCGGTACAACATGGAAGACGAGTTGAGGGGCATCTTGGCCATGTGGGTGATATGAGTGTGGTGATGCTGATTGGACAAGATTGGTGATGGGCGTGTCACAACCTTTGACGTAAGTGCCTACATGTAGCGGAATGTGATGAGTCAGCAAAAATTGCATCGCATGCAAGTGGGTTCCTGTTGTGCCAAACGCAGTGTGTACCATGAGGTAATTGTTGTTCCTAACATGGACTGTGTTACCATGATGACTTTATGTATCAACTGACTTGGTATAGCAACCCATGTAATACTAATTAAACATCTACACTAAAACAGCAAAATGCAACTAACAAACTCACATAACTAAGCCATGATGGGGTAAAGTAGAATATTCCTATTGAACTGCCAGTGATATTTGTTTTCCCCATATTCTGAATGCCACAGAAATCGACATCGATCCATATAATATTTGTGTAGTCATTTGAGACTAGTGCTGCTATATCGATATGGCATTTGTATGTACCTATCAGGAATTCATTGTCCTGTACGCTTCAAATTGTGTATTTAACCGCTATTGCTATGTTAGCTCATATTACTCAATTTTCTGCCAATAAACCTGCATTGGAAATATGAGTAGGCGTTCAGTGTTTCGACGTTGAAAAAAAAAGTAATCAGCAAGATAAACTCATTTAGCAAAAATTACAAAACAATAAAATTCCGAACATTCTGGCCTGCTATTTGCCTATGCAGAAAGCCCAGAAATAAATCTAGGATTCCAGATATGCGGTATGCGAATATGAATGCCGATGAGATTTGTGATAACTTGTCGCTGTTTGTATTGGAAATGGCACACTTGGTTTGCATTCACAGCAATCACTACATTGAGCGATCCAGTTGCAAATACAAACCCAGTGTGCCACTTCCATCACCAACAGCGAAAAGTCATCACATACTTCAGACACCTTTGTATTTACACGTGCACACTGCTTACCAGAAATATATGGATTCCTAGCTTAACGCGGCTGCAATACACACTATTCATGCGCGACCTAATTCGTCATCAGAACGAGGCTGATTATGTGTCGGGTATAGGAAACTGCCATAAGACACTGCTGTGTACCGATGTGTATGAACTACTACAGAAATTAAAGGAGTAACATTTGAAGATATTAACTTTGGAAACTATCATAATCATTTTTGCTTACATTTTCTCTATTTATTGGTCAATTTTCATGAAGATTGAGTGATGATCAGATGCATTTCAGTAGGAAATGTCAACAAAGTCACTCACCTTGGCTGCCAATTTATATTTAAATATATTTAAAACCCTTTAAAGCCTTTATTAATGTGTAATTACTAAGACTAGTTATTTAACTGTGTTACACATATAACTATGCTGAGAAGTGCTGCATGGTACATGATATCACCATAACTAGGCAGACTTGAATTTGACAGTGACATTGCAGTTAAAGAATGGGAAAATTACCATTCAAGGGTCACCCAATCTTCGTCAAAATTGGCCAATAGATAGAAAGCAGGTCTGCAAAGATAAATATGGTAGTTTAAAAAATGAATACCCTCAAATTTGAGTTATTTCGACAGGTATTGGTTGACAAAAAAGTATTTGCATGACTTTTCAAACAGTGGCGAATCGCAGACACATACATGGCCTCAGTATGGTTTCGAGATGGCCGCGGCATGAATAGTGTGAATAACCGCGACTAACAGCACTACCAATAGCTCATGGCCACAGTGCACACCTGTCAGATGGTTGGCGGGAAACTATGTGGATTGATTCCTGAAATGAGCGATTAACGTGTTGAGGGTTTTGTGCACTGCCCAGTCGGTGCCATGACTGATTGCAGCCAGTTAAACTCCTAACACATACCTCAGACATATTTGCATTTGCATAGCGCATACCACATGTACTGTTTATGTCCCAATAGAAGCATGCTACCCAACAGAAGCATACACCCCATTTCAAGATTGAAAGCACACACCAATTTTCATATTCAGACTGAATGCACATCAAATAAGACAATCCCACTTTATTTCAGAGGCAGTACAAAAACAAATCCATGAAATTCTTTAACTTTGAATAGATGCATCCATGTGTCTGCACTCGCACAGTGCGGATCTAATGGGGACATATACGTATATGGAATCATAGCTTAACGCGGCTGCAATAACCACGACTAACAGCACTACCAATAGCTCAAGGTCAAAGTGTACACCTGTCAGACGGTTGGCAGGAAACTGGCAGGATCGATTCCTGAAATGAGCGATGAACCTGTTGAAGGTTTCGCACGCTGCACAGTCAGTGCCATGACTGATTGCAGCCAGTTAGACCCCAAACGCCTGGTGCCTCAACAAGTAACCGCATCACTAATGGAATCGGCGACGTGGGGAAATGGTTGAAATAACTTGAGGGATTGCCTCACTCTCCCAGCGCAGATCGGATGTGAGGATTGGTAGTTTGTTGTTGTTGGTGTGGATGTGTGGTTGTTTGTTTTTATATTCATCACTCAATTTCTTTGCCTGGAGAGCGATAGGATTTGTGTGTGTGTACGATATTGGGAATGTGTGGGTTGGGGGGGGGCGTATGGGAGGGTGTGGGGGATGTGGTGGGTGTGGAGTGTCCGGGATGTGAGGATGTGGAGGATTTGGGCGACATGGATGATGTGGATGTGATCAAGGGGTGTGTGCGGGATGTCATCATGCAATGATGTGGGGTGTGTGGGTTATGAGGTTTGGCAGCGTTGTGGGGGATGTGGAGGATTTGAGGAACGTGGAAGACATGGGTATTATTGGGGATATAGGGCCTTGGGAAAGTAATGAGGTGGAGGAGCTGAGAAGGTAGGGGATGATGTGGAGGATTTGAATAGTTCTGAGGAATGGAAGAAGGTGGGGGATGTGCGTCATATGGGGCCGGTCATTCTGGTGACGTCTGCCGGGCTTGCCCTGCCAGACTTACTGTTAGACCCTTACTGGTAACTGAGCCTGTATTATCGCCTCCTGGTGTCCCCCTGACCGGACCCACCCTGCCTCTCTGACCGTGAGACTCCGCACTGGTTACTGACCCCCAGGCCTGCCTTACCATGCTTACGGTAAGGCTATTGGCCTGTTACTATCCCTCAAGCCCGCCCTGCCGTGCTTACTGAGTCTGTATTATCGCCTCAGGGTGTCCCCCTAACCGGGCTCCCCACTGGTTACTCCCCGCGGGCCCGCCCTGCCATGCTTACCGTGATACTCCCCGCTGGTCACTCCCCCAGGGCCTGCCTTGCTCTGCTTACCGTGAGGCTCCCCGCTGGTTACTCCCCCCGGGCCCGCCCTGCCGTGCTTACCGTTACGCTCCCCGCTGGTTAGTCCCCTCGGGCCCGCCCTGCTGTGCTTACCGTGAGGCTCTCCGCTGCGCTTCACGTGCAGCTCCATGTGCTTGATCTTGCCCGGCGGCTCTCCCTGCCCGGAGATGGGCGTGACGGGACTGAAGTACAGAAAGGCCGTGAACTCGGCGAGCAGCTCCACCTCCTTTGGGAAGCGCTAGGAAAAGAAGAGAAAGAGTGGGTGATTAGTAAATAGTGAGCAATAAGCAAGCAATTTGAGGACCTCAAAAATGAATGATTTATTTGAATGACATAGTTATTGGCTAGCAATATCAATGCCCAGATGCCTGGTACAGGCCGACGCTTCAATTATTTGTGCTCAGATATAACTGATGAGGGTTACAATCCTGAGATACACTGTTGGATAGTAGAGGCAATGGAAGCATTCACAAGGCTAAAAGTAAAATCGGTTTAGTTTTGCAAGATAGTCGCAGCAACATACCACTCATATACCCCCATGTCACATCCATCTTTCTGTATTCTTTTATAGCAAATGGTAGACAGGAAGTGTGAACACTTATTTGTCTCTCATTTTTGCTTGAGTGCAAGTAAATATGCAACACAAGGAATAATTAGTAGCACGTGGTGAATACGGGGTCAAATTTCCCTGGATCATCAGCCCATGCTTTTCCTAATCTGCTCTTGAATGAATTTATTGACTCGGCATCAATAACATTTTGTGGGAGACTGTTCCATATATCTATGATCCTGTTTGAGAAATTGTGTTGCCTTAACTTTGAAATGGCTCTGGGTTTTACTTGTTTGAGAGTATGGCCCCGACTGCCTTCTCTTTTATTCAAGGTGAAAAATTGGTTCATATCTATTTTATCAAAACCTTTCATAATGTTAAATATTTCAATTATGTCACTTCTTTTCCTTCTGTAGGAAAGGGTAGGACATTCCAATTCTCTAAGCCATTGTTCATAGGACTTTATAACTGAAACTAATTTCGTTGCACGTCTCTGAACCTTTTCGATCTCCAGAATATCTTTCCGAAAAATTGGGCTCCAAATTTGTGGACAGTATTCCACGATCATGGACTCTCAGCTTTTTTATTGTAATCTATCATCTGAATCCCAGAGTCCTAATTCGTAGTGAGGGGTGGGCGGGGGGGGGGGGGCTCGGCGGTATTGCCTCTTGTCCACCTGGCTCCACATTCCAATATAGTGAAGAACCAATGCGCCTAGAGATCTAAAGGTACAATATTGAATTTAGCGAGAAATCAGAAAATGTTTAATGGAGAGTGTGTTATCTTTTTTTTTTCATTGTGATGAATTTACTTAGCCCGCTCATAACGGTGTGTTAATACTTGTTTTTACCGCTGAGCAGCACTAGTCCAATTTGATTAAAATCTATGGAATTTAATTATGGGTTTTCTTATCTGTGACATCCAAGCTATTGAATCATTGGACATATGCTTAAGTGCCTGGTTTATATATTATGTATAGTTTAGTCAGTTGATCTCTTATTTAATATGTCTTTTTGAGAAATATGGATTGAACAGTATGCACAATATCCCCATTGTTGGTATAGCCTGTAGTTGTGACATTGATATTGTGGTATATAAAGACATTATATGAATATTATTTAATGGAGGGCCTATAGCTTTCGTCCCGAAATGCTCAATTGCACCGCCCGCTGGCAAATGCAGCGACCTGGGCGACTCGGGTTTGCACTCACTTGGGCATGAGCACTACCTTCACCCTCACTCTCGTCGGACATGTTCAGTATAGATAATATATGTTTGTACATGGATTGGGAATACAATGAGTTAGTAACATGCAAGTGTACATGCATCTGTCACAATTTTCGCTTTGCATTTGATTCACTGGGAAGAACCGGTTCCCTGCCTGACCACCTGTGCTTAGGATAATCCGCCCAATTGGCCAGTGAGCTTCTCACCTTCTCACCTATAGCTCACCTCTTCCTGTTCACTTTTCGGTGACGAACAGATGCACACATTTTTCTCACCCACCCGCCCTGCTATTGTGCCTTATTTTATCTTGTGTTCTTTACATTGAGCCAGGGAATACTATTTCTTTCTGTACCTGAATATTAGCTCGATGACATTCTTTTACAGAACGACATCTTTTGGCAAAGCAACTGAATGCACTTCCCCGTATCGTGCTTAGTCAGATAGCAAGGATTCTCTTTTTTTTTTTTTTTCCCTTGACGATTTATACTGCCCATCATGGATAAGTCTGAATAGTCTTGTTTTCACCATTAGACAGTTTGTCAATAGAAAGCCCGAGCCTACACTTTTACCGACCCAACTGTGAATAGAATGAGGATGTTCTCAAATCAGAAAGTGCGGTAGGGGAGAGTGATGCGTGCAACCAGAATTCCCGGTGTCATAATGGGGAAATTGCCCTGAATGTAGTGAATCATTGTTCAGAGTTGAGTTTAGCTTAACTTAACCACAAACATTTAGTAAGGTATATGGCTTCCCAATTGGGTGATCTACCAACCAAGCAACCAAATTTACATTAAATTAAAGTTCATACATATACAAAGTGCGTTATAACAACAAATATGGAATTGATATATTTACCTAGAATCAGATATGCCCCAGGAACATATCTGATTCTAGCTAAAGATAGATATATTCCAACATGTGTACATATAATATGTATACATATTTTCATATATGCACGCAAAATCCAGCGGTACAGTGAGTGTATCTAAGGGGGGGGGGAGCGGTGCGCGCGCAGACGTGGCGCCCCCCAACGGACATGAGTGAGAGCAGGATGGTAGTATGTAGGTTAAGAAGGCCCAACCAGCAGATGACTGGGGGGTAGTAGATAGGCTAGGGAGAGGATGGAAGCTTCCAGCCTTATTATACTCGTATAATGGCTTATACAGCATATATATGTATTTGAACATGTATACATACATGTAAATATATCACATGCATGTATACATAAGGCCACATGAAAAGTGATGTCAAAGTGATTAATATAACAGTGACTCCATGCATAACCTTTGCCTAATTACTTCCACTTCTAGAAGGCAGTCATCGATGTGATTTTCACACTTCTGCAAGATACATTGTTAACACAAATCAGCCAACTTGTCAGCTCCTTCCATTGCACTAGTGCAATGCTGACAAAAACAGCGCACAAGCAATCGAACATGTAGTTTGTTCATATCCTCCAGGGTTTGTGTTAAATGTGTGCGAATGCCTACAGAGTGGGTGGGTGGGTGGGTGGGAGAGGGGGTGGGAGAGGTGCTCACTGGGTACTCCTGGCGAATAAACCACCATTTACAAGTATGCACCAGTTACCACTGGATCGACATCAAATTAATTACAACCAGGAGAACTTCATCGATTATGACTGCATTGAAAGCTTATATTATAGTCTGTTCCTTTCAGAAAATGTGCCTTTATTAGAAAAATGCCAGTCCTTCATTAAACAGGAACTGAGGACACCTGAATCTCTCTGAAACAAGCAGTACGTAGTAGTCATTGTCACTGTATTGTTTCTGTTTAGAAAGTGCTACCCTTTTTTGCATATATGGGTCAATGAAATATAATTAAAATAGTTTTTAAAAAACATGGAGGTATTGCAGACACGAATGAGGAACAATCTGGGATATAACAGTCACTACAGACATGTGGAAAGTAGGTTGTACGTGAGCATGTGGGAGTGTGTGGACGGGAGTGGTTGTGTGGGTGGGTGGGGGTGGGGCGGGGGAAGGAGAAGCCATTGTCTCGTTGAATTGCCTCGCGCACGCAACATCCTCCTACACAAGACGCCGGGAGGGTGCCTCACATCCTCAACACCCCCGGGTTCGCACGCCGCCTGTGATGTTGGGGTTTGTGTAAAGTGGCATCGTGACTTTTTCCCCGCATAGCCCAAAGACACTGACACTGGTGGTTGGCTGGCGCTAGGCGACTAACCGTTAACCGACCGTTGTTGTGTGTGTTAAATCGTCGGTTCATCGCGATTGGCAGGATTTCATGAATTTGTTATATGTCATATTAAGTGAATATCCCTAGAAATGTAAACTTATATGTTCTTATTCACCTATGTTCAGTTATCCTTTCCTCCATATATCTGATCTATGATATATTATGGGAATACAACCAAGGACACTACCACTTATCCGTTCTTTTATTAGGTATTACCTCCTATACTACTGTCATAGGAGTTAGTTCCTGCTTCTGCCACTATGGCGCCACATGTGAGTGGCTGCAGGCCACCCTGATACCAGCTACGTCTGGTGACTCCCGCCTCCAGACCTGCTCGGATGATCAGATTTATGCACACGTATATGTATATATACCACATTTATATGCTGCATAAGCCATTATACGAGTATAATAAGGCAGATGATCCAGCTACTCCCCAGTCAATAAGTCATTGGCTGGTCACCTCTACTCATTAGGTAATCTAGTGTCATGGCATGACCTCCCAGTATGGGGCCACATACTCGCCCACACTTCAGGAGCTGCTACACTCACTCACTGTAATGCTGACAATGTCCATGGATGCCAT
Source organism: Branchipolynoe longqiensis (assembly GCA_030323885.1). Classification (NCBI taxonomy): domain Eukaryota; kingdom Metazoa; phylum Annelida; class Polychaeta; order Phyllodocida; family Polynoidae; genus Branchipolynoe; species Branchipolynoe longqiensis. The sequence continues at coordinate 86,925,674 of CM059191.1, read as the reverse complement.
TGGGCCCGCTCCGACTAGGTTAAAATATGTGTTGATATGGTAATTTGCATATATAGTAGATGTGTACCTATATATATCTAATGTATCATGAATATGTCTTATTATTAATATATATATATATACCATTGTAAAATAGTCCAATACATATCGGATAATATATTTAACGCTATGTTAATTAAGTGATCCGAATCGATCTCCGATGTGTGGAAAGTGGAGATAGGTACTGATGCTCTTTCTATTCGATGCTACGCTGGGAAAGTGAATAGAATAATGAAGCCGTGAATTTCCGCGCTAATCAGGTAATGCTAATTGGGCTATGCCTGTATTATATATATATATATATATATATATATATATATAATACAGGCATAGCAAAATATATACATACATATATGTGACAGTGTATTTACTCTGGCTAGAGGAACACACGCTCTTATGGGGCTGTCACACTACGACGTAACGACGTCAACGTAGGGAGAACGTGAAGAACGTTGAACTTCTCGGCGTAGTATGCAAATTTGGGCACAAGTTGAACGTGGATGCAGCGTAGTGGACGAGAGAGCAACGTCGGTAAAGCGTAGTGATACCGTCGTTCGACGAGAGAGGTCAACGTAATGACGCTGACGGAACGTTATGAACGTTATTCAATCGTCAGAAGAACGTTACGTGACGTTCGCTACGTCATGATACGTTGAACGTACGTTGAATGCACGTTCTCCTGACGTTCTCCTGACGTTCTCCTGACGTTGTCCTGACGTTCCCATTACGCCCCGTGGGCATTTGCACTTGGTTTAATGGGGGTCAACGTAGTGGAACGTAGTTGAACGTAGTGAGGAGCGTTGGAATAACGTCCGTTTAACGTCATTGATGTTCGCTGAACGTGAACAGAACGTACGGCGAACGTAAACCCTTACGTTCGAGCTACGTCGAAACTTTTGAACATGTCCAAAACTTCGATGTAACTCGACGTAACACGACGTAATGTGACGTAGATCGACGTCAGTCTAACGTCATTATGACGTCATCATAACGTAATCCAACGTACATCAACGTAATGACGAAATATCACCACGTTAGGCTCACGTTGGCTCATTACGTTGTAGTGTGACAGGGGTATTAGACTAAAACATGTTCAGTGGTACAGTGAGTGACCGTTACAGTGTGCAGGGGTGGTGGCGCCACCATCGGAGCTGGGGTTGGGGAGGGTGGAGCAATAGATGACTAGGACTATATCGAAAAGTCACAGGGGGGGGGGGGAGGAGACGGAGGAAGTAAAATGTTGGGTATTTTGTCCCCACAATGAGCAAAGTGGAGAGAGAGCCAGCATTGGAAGTGGATGTGAGGGGAGACAGTTGAATTGAAGCAAGTTCTTGGTCTGGGGTAATCATTGTGGTTGCTGTGTGGCCGGAGGCGTGGTAGTGGGGAGGGGAGAGGAAGGAGAGTGAGGGGTGGGTGGTTGTGGTTGTGGTTGTCGGGAGAATAATAAATACATGGTGAAGAATTGATCCAATCGTGTGTTTGTTGCCCTTCATAGTTTCGGAGGGAGGGAGGAAGGTTGGTGAGGTGGAAAGGGTCATGGGGGGGGGGGCAAGCCTGGTGCTGGTGACTGTTGGCGGTGACAAGAGGGTGGTGCACGGGGTGTACGGGGTGGGTGGTGCGTGGTGAGTGGTGCTGAGTGGGATGGTACAGGGTGATGGGAGCCCTGGCTGGGCGTTTTCTGAGGTGGTGGTACAGGGTGGGTGGGGCTGGTGGGCGGTAATGGGATGAGTGGCAGTGAGGTGGGTGGTGTGGAAGATGGGGTGGTGCAGATGGGTGTTGCGGGGGTGGTGTGGGGGTGTGGTGGTGCGGGGGTGGTACATGGGTGGATGGTGCTGGGTGGTGAGGAGCTGAGGTGGGAGTGTGGGGTGGGGGTGACGGGGTGGTGTGCGGGTGGTTTTGTGGGGGTGGGCGGTGATGAGGTGGGGGTAGTGTTGTGGTGGGTCATGCCTGGGGTGGGGTGGTGCGGGGTGGGTGGTACATTGGATGGGGGGTGCTGGGCCAGGTGTTGCGGTGTGGGTAGGTTGGGTAGGCTTGGTTATGTGGGTGGTTGATGTTGGGGTGGATGGTGTGGGGGTGGGTGAGGAACTGGGGTGGTAGTGCTGGGGTGGTGGTACATGGATGGTGGGTGTGTGTGGGGTGGGTGGTGCTGAGTTGGGTAATGTGGATCTCGTGGTACTGGGGTGGGTGGTAGTGGTGGTGCTGAGGTGGTAGTGTGGTGGTGGTGCCGAGGTGGTAATGCGGGGTGGTGGTACATGAGGTGGGTGGTGGCTGAGTGGGTAGTGTGGAGGTGGGTTGTACTGGGATGGTACGGGGTGGGTTGTCATGAATGGTGGTGCTGTGATACGGTGATGAGGTGGGTAGTGTGGGGTGGGATGTGCTGAGGAGGGTAGTGTGGCGTGGATGGTGCTGGGGGGGGTAGGGTGGGAGTGTGGTTCAGGTGGGTGGTGCGAAGGGGTGTACATGTGTGGGTGGTGTGGATATGGGTGGTGCGGGTTGGCGGTGCAGGTTGGGTGGAGTTAAGGTGGGTAGTGGTGATGTGGGGGTGGTGCTGTGTAGGTGGTGCGAGTGTGGGCGGTGTGGGTGGGTTGCGTTGAAGTTGGAAGTGTGGGACGGGTGGTGCTGTGTGGGTAGTGCGGGGTGGGTGGTGTTGTGTGGGTAGTGTGGGGTGGGTGGTGCGGGTGGGCGGTGTGTGGTGGGTGTTACATGGGTGGGTGTGGATGTGTGGGTGGTGCAGGGTTGGTGGTGTGGGGTGGGTGGTTTGGGGTGGGTGGTGCGGGGTGGCTCTTGCGGATGTGGGTGGTGCGGGGTGGGTGGTGCCGGGTGGGTGATGTGGAGGTGGGTGCGTGCTAGGGTGGGTGGTGTCGATGTGGGTGGTTGCTAGGTTGAGTTGGGTGAGGAAAGGCGATTGAGGTGGGTCAGGCGGGATAAAGGCACTATGTGGATATACTATACGCATAGTGATCTCTACAGGAGAGTGCAGGGAGGCACGGACAAACCTGGTTTGTGTAGGGGGCGGGGCAGGGGGGGGGGAAGGAAATGATGCTCAAGGAATGAGAATTGGGAACTGTTGTCATCATAGAAAGGATGTTTCTCATGAACAGTGAGTGAGCTGCAACGGTCATACCGTTTATTGTTATAAGTAACTTGGCTAGGATAGTTGAACAAGCAGTGGTTCATATTGTTATAATCACGATCACGTGGTAACTCCCCCATCGTTACCCGTGACTCACCATTAGACAGTTTGTCAATATAAAGCCCAAGCCTACACTTTTACCAACCCAAGGGATTTTTAACCTCCCACACCACATAGACATGGTATGAGAGCAACTGTCCTTTGCTGACGCTGTAAGTTATACACAGCGGTGGAAATTCAAATTGGCAGAGGTTGGGGGGGGGCACAGGGAATCGAACCACCAACCTTCAGATTAGGAGTCTGACCTAGAAAAAAGTCAGACACTCTAACCACTCCCCCACATAGAACACCTGGTCGAGGTGGACGAGATGGGCATGAGAGGCAGGGATGAAGTTAACCATAATAAGGAAGTCACATCAAACACTGTATTATACTATAATTTTAATCAAATCTACACTAATAGTTTGGCTTGAATCTGCATTACAATAGACTGAGAGAATAAGTTCATATTCATGAGGTTCATTGGCACAAATTTACCCTAACCTTGATATTGGAAATGTACATTGCTTTTGCGTAACAGTACTATTCTTTTCGTTTCTTTGGGGAAAAGTTATATTCCTTTTAGATTATATGAATGTAAAATAATATGGCTGGAAGACCAGTGCCTGGGTACTGAAAGAAGACTGTCATTTGCAGTCTAAAATGAACATTCACCAACAAATAACAACATAAAAGGCAGTGGGTGGATGGGGTTGCATGGGTGATCAGTGATAGTTAACTGGATTTGCGGAATGTCCGTCTGTTGTGAGGTAAGCCAGATAACCTATCCAACAACAATATAAATCAAATCAAATCAAATTCAAACAAACATAACTCAACCACCTATTACATACAGGCCTATGGACATGTAAATGAAATAGGCTAGTATAGAATTAAGTAGAAAAAAACCCCAAAACTCTAACATAGAACCTTAAGAAAACAACTAACATAGTAATAAGAATAGAACAAAAATACAATGCCAAGAGGGCCCAACAAAACTAACATAGGCTACTAAACTATCTATCTGCTACTGAAATGCAGACAATCAAATAACTTATCAGCAGCTACTGCTTAGTAAGACAACACCAACACTACAGCTGGCCAGCATTGAAAACAAGCCTGGGTACCCGGGCTTACATGCTATGGACAGTATAAATAGAGCTTCAATAACAAAAAAATAACAAAAAGTTAGAAGTCATGTTGGTTGGTTGGATGGTTGTTGGAGGTTTACGACATGGCAACATCTAATGTCGTATCAAGGCGGGGCAAGAAGGAGCCATGTGGGAGGGAACTTAATAATGCCATGTAGTAAGGAGCTTGAGAATTGTAGAGCCTGGTGAAGATGAGTACGGTCGGACAAAAAGAGGGCGGGTGGGAGTGAGAGGAGAGGGGTAATGGAAGTGGGTAGACGGCAGGGGTGAGGGTGTGTGTGTGTGTGGGGGGGGGCGGGGTACCTGGCTTCGATCGGAGCCAAACACCAACAGAGCAATCTGTCACAAGCTATTACCTCGACTCAGTGATTCCCCATAAAAGATTCACGGTCCGCGCGTATAATTAGCCAGATTCGGGGGTGGGGGTGGGGATGCAAGTTTGGGGAGATAGGGGGTAGGAGGGAGACGTATGGGAGAGTTAGGATGGAGAGTGGAGAGTGGTGAGCGAGATAGAGATGGGAGGTGTGGTGGCTGCGGGGCGCGGACGGGGGAGGGGAGAGTCGCGAGCGCTTGTGTGTGAAAAATTAATCTCACCACCATGTCAGAAAGGGCATGCTTATCGAGCTAATAACGCGGCAGGGACAAGCACCGCTGCCGCACCCTTCCACTCTCCCACCCTCCCTCCCTCGCACCCTCCCCCACCCACCGGCCCTCATGCCCTCCCACTCGCCCTGCCACCTTCCCACCCTTCCACCCATACGCCACGGCCAGAGGCCACCTAGCGGCGAGTGGAGGAGTTAATGCGGACAGGTCGGTCGGGCGCTTCCTGATAGACGGCGCTGCAAACACTCAGGTGCGGTGGCCAGCCACTTATTATCCCCAGCTCTAATTACCGTCTGCTCCAGAAGGGTAGCAGGCTAGCAGCAGTAGAAACCCTACTCTCTCCGCGCTGAGGGCAGTACGGCAGTACGGCAGTAGGCGAATGGGCAGTAGGGTGTAGGACAGTAAAGCCGATGTCAATTGCAAGTAAGTAGTAATTCCCTCAGCCAAAATAACACAAAATGACAATAAATAATAATGGGGGGGGAAAAACAACTAAAACTGCTCAGCACTGTGGATTGTGAGGACGCAATTTTGCCAATCGGCTAGGTGAAATTAGGAGTAGATCTGTCCAGAATGTTTTGATTTTCTTTTTTTCTATTTGGTGTGCTGCTTAATAAAGGCGCATCCGGGGAATGTGGCTTCTCAAAATAAAGGTAGTGGTCGCCATCACAACCTTACTTACCCGCTCGTTGCTGGTGATTACTCTGGCCATTTATTCAAATTGGTAATGTTCTCGGAATGGCCCTGAGGACAGGATTTCGCAGATACAGGTTGAACATCACTTCTCCGGCGATCAGTTATCCTGAGTATATCCGGTTTGATCAGGAATATATTGTCCACTAGAGTAATTTCCAATTCACTGCTTCATTTAGATAAATTAACAAGAAATAATGATGCTGCAGGAAAAACTAATAAAAGAAAGGCCAATATATTTTGAAACAACTCAGCTTATGTTTAAATAATAAACTCTGGAACATCTGCAACAAAGGAGTTCAAACTTCAGTGCCTTCAACATTTACTCTTTCAAATAAGCTGCCAATATCATCATCAGTTCCTCAGATTTTATTGTTTTATTGTTTCCTTATTAACGAACATGTACTGATGTATAGGGTATTTTAAAGAGAGGATCAAGTGGTTAGCAGTTGGGATAAGTGCATTATAATGTAATGATCAGTTATCTGGACAAAACACTTATCCAGGGGCGTAGCTAGACCTTTAACGATGTGTATTCCTAATTTTGGAAGGGGGTTTAGGGGGCCGCTGAAGCTTAAGCTGGCAGATTTTACACATTTTAGACTTGAGTTTTCGACACTCCGGACTACTACATGCCTCCTCTCTCCCTCTCTCTCTCTTTATTATTTTTGTATTTATTTATTTTTTGACAAAATGATGTGGACGTTTTGGCGTACGCACATATGCCTAGCTACGCCCCTGCACCATATAGGTCCAAATGGTGCCGGATGTGTGATGGTCACCCTGTGTTACAGAGCAGTATGTTACTAATCGTTGTCTTACAAATAGGGTGCATATACACCAATACAAGTCAGATGTCTATTATTTAAGACCATTTCTTTCGTGACGTGACAATCAATGCACAGAGACAAGGACTGAACAGTGATACCAAATTATATATGTTCAAATTTGATCCTGATGACAACCTAGGGAAGATAATGAAACATAGCTACATTATAATATTATATTTTCCTTTAATTTGAATCAACTTGCATCATTTAAAATCGTTAGCTTCGTAGACAGTTGAATTGAAAAAAATCCAATTTAATGTTGGCATGTTCATTGAAATACTGGCCATCAGTTGTTTGTAAGAAGTTTCTTTGTATTTAACAAATTAAAATTAATGCTATATCCCCTTCTATGCCGTGACATAGGTCTGCCAGGTGTACCTGTATCTAAGTTGGGAATGTAGAATCAATGAAGGTGAGTGTTTTTAAACATGTGTTAATAGAAATGGCTGCTTTCATCGGACCACGTGATCTCCGTGCACCCCGTGCCAAATAGAACTGTCTGCCGGGTGTGCTGCTATGCTGCAGGTGTACACGTCTGCCACAAGTAGTTATAGAGTATATAGGGCATTTTTTACATTCAGGGGCGTAGCGAGACCTTTAACGATGTGTACGCCTAATTTTGGTAGGAGGTTTAGGGGGATGTTTAAGCTTAAGCTGGTGGATTTTACACATTTTAGACTTGAGTTTTCAACACTCGGGACTACTACATGCCTCCTCTCTCTCTCTTTATTATTTTTTCATTTTAATTTGTTTTGCCAAAACAATGTGGACGTTTTGGCATACGTGTGTATGCCTAGCTACGCCCCTGACATGCATAAGGGAACATGAGTGTCAGATATATATCTCTAGACCTGATGACCAAGCACCAAGGATAGTATCAACCTATAGGTGGAATGGTGATGAAACCGAGGGAAGGGTATTTTAATGCCACTCTATCGCTAACATCAATGAAGCAAATTAACTGAGGACTTGTTTATGACTTTTTCAATCGTAGTTAAGTATTTCCTGAATGAATCTGAAAATGAATTCATCGGGATGTTCTCAGGGAGTAGGCATCTTTGATTGCTGCATAGAAATGTATATATGGTGTGCGCCGATGTGGAGAGTTGTGCCACAAACAGCTATACACACATAATGGTATATTTGGATGTGAACATGTGTGTCAGATTTATAACTACACCAAGTAAATGAGCTTCAGATATATTATTAATATAGTGTATGTTATCTATATAGGGTATACCCCACCAATTGGTGGCAAGATGAACAGCCCTACATCAGGGTATTTTACTGAGCTGTATGCCAATTCCTTATCTCTATTGCATAGATTCTCGGTGTTCTCTGTGGCAGAGTGATTAGAGTGTCTGACTTTTTTCTTGGTCAGCCTCCTAATCTGAAGGTCGGTGGTTCGATTCCCCACCTCTGCCAATTTGGATTTCCACCGATGTGTATAATTTACAGTGTCATCAAAGGCTGGTTGCTCTCATACCATGTCTATGTTGTGTGGGAGGTTAAAAATCCATTGGGTTGGTAAAAGGGTAGGCTGGGGATTTCTATTGACAAACTGTTTAATGGTGAAAAAAAGTCTATTCACACTCATCCATGATAGGCACTATACATCATCAAGAAAAAAAAAGAAGAACAACATATATCAATGAAGAAAGTTACTTGAGGACTTTTTTGTTATCTTGAATCCCAGTTATGCAGTGCACAGTGAGCCAAGCAGTTCCAGAATGAATCGGGGATGCTGGGGTGCACTGATCGGACTTTGAAGATTTAAGCACCATATGCCACATGAAACTCCAGCCCATGCCTGCTGCTATGCTGAAACTGTGCACTTCTTCTACAAACAGGCAGTTATAATATAGGCCATATGGTACTGGTATATGGGAACCTGAGTGTCAGATCTATATCTACACCAGATGAACAAGCAAACAAGATATTATCTAGATAGCGGAGACCCAAGTGGTGAGGTGATCGACCCTAATGCCCTTAGTGGACGTAGTTGAACGTAATGGAGGATAACCTAGTTGAACGTAGTTGAGCATAGTTGAACTTAGCTGAGGGGAGGTGAACGTACTTGAACGTAGTTGATCATAGTTGAACGTAGTTGAACGCAGTTGAACGTAGTTGAACGTAGTTGAACGTAGTTGAACGTAGTTGAACGCAGTTCAACGTAGTTGAACGTAGTTCAACATAGTTTAATGTAGTTGAACATACCGGCATCCATACTTGTCTGTGATGTTAACTTGGTAATAACATGGGTCAGCCGTGAATGTCCGATTTAATGTTTGGACATGTTCAAAAGAGCGCTACATTAGAGGCTGAATTTGCATCGTGATGCTAACATAGTCTAGCGTACTCTAGCATACTCTAGCATACTCTATTGTACTCTAGTGCACTCTAGCATACTCTAGTGTGCTCTAGCATACTCTAGCCTATGTGGTTGAAGCCCTGGTCACCTACCCGTTAGTGAACATAGTGGAGACTAACGTAGTTGAATGTAGTTGAACGTAGTTGAATGTAGTTGAATATATCAGTATTCATACCATACATATTTATCTGTACCATAATATATTCATGTGTACCAAAACCTGTCCTACCTTGACATATTTCAACATAGTTTAACATACTTACACCATGTTTGACCCACGTTAGCCTCCACTACGTTCACCTATGTCCACTAACACGTATGTGACTGGGGCATGGCACACTATATTTTAATTACCTCTATGCTACTTACTTATCTCTATATTTTACACCAATGATGACAATTGCTTACTATGGGTAAATACTTGGTAGGTTCCCCTTCCTTTCCAAGGTGACTGGCCACTTACTCATCTTTGTCAGAGTGTGCCCTGATGAGCCACATCATCTTGCTGTTACACCTTCAAAGCTATTGATCTTCTAACTCATCTGCTGCCCCAGTCTTCATGCACTTGAAGGGGGGACATCCCCTGACCACACCAACAAAGTTGATGTGCACCGCACTTAGTTTAGGCTGACAATTGAGTCGGAATGGCCGCTGGTGTGCACTACCAACTTCTGGTGTTCCCATAAATGGGACTAGCCGCATGGCAGCGGGGGTTTTAAATCAGAGTTTACCTTCTCCTAGATGAGCAGTCAGCCAAGATTGACGAGCCCCACCTGCCCGAAGCATCTGGTTTTGAGGCGCCAGAGATCCGCCTTTGCCCCTTCTCCCGTCAGTAGAAACAGTTTCGCCTCGTGAAGGCCGGGAGTTGGACTTGGTTATCAGAGGCTGTTTGATACGCATGCCATGAGAAAGTACTTTATAGGTAGTGAGAGCTTATCCTCACTATCACTTCCGGCAATAATAACCTTGTGAGAATGATTTGTGAACGTTATTGTGAAGTGAACCAGGATGTTTATGCCTGCTTTATTGACTATGAGAAGGCCTTCGACCGAGTCAATCATGAACTGTTAATCAAATGTTTACAAGATATTGGTGTCAATGGCAAAGACATTAAACTAATTGTGAACTTATACTGGACACAACGTGCATTTATAAAAATGGAGCAGGGCCTATCGGATGAAGTTATGATTAAACGAGGAGTTCGACAGGGGTGTGTATTGTCACCATGTCTATTTAACCTGTACACAGAGATGATTTTCAGACACATTGAAGATTGCAAGGGAGTGACAATAGGTGGCATGAACGTCAACAATCTTAGATATGCCGATGACAGTGTAATACTAGCAGACAGTGAGAAAAACCTACAAGATATAGTGAATAGAATCAATAAAGCTGGAATTCTATTCAACATGAAGATGAATGCCAGGAAGACCAAAACAATGGTTATAAGTAAAAAGACAGATAAACCAAATGTCAATATAACCATAGATGGCACAAACATAGAACAAGTATCCGAATTCATATATCTCGGACAAAAGATTACAAATGATGGGAGATGTGAGGAAGAAATTAAAAGAAGGATAACAATAGCCCGAACAACATTCTCCAAAATGTATAGAGTGTTAACATCAAGTAAGATATTAATACAAACAAGGAAGCGTATTCTTCAGTGTTATGTGTGGTCTACTCTAATGTATGGGGCAGAGACATGGACAATCTCTAAGAAAATGTACAAACGTTTAGCAGCATTTGAGATGTGGACTTATCGAAGGATGATGAAAATATCATGGACAAAGAAGATCACCAACAAAGAAGTTCTCAGAAAAATTAAAAATAAGAAAAGCTTGTTTGCCACTATACAGACAAAGAAACTTATTTATTTTGGCCACATCATTCGTCAGAGTTCAATATACCGTACATTGTTGGAAGGGAAGGTGAATGGCAGCAGAGGGAGAGGGAGACCAAGAACATCATGGTTTACAAATATTTCACAGTGGACAGGCTTGAATTATTCACAGTCTATCAGAACAGCACAACATCGGGACAAGTGGAGAACCATTGCATCCAACCCTCGACTAGAGGATGGAACTATTGATTGATTGATTGATTGATGACAATTAAATAAGAACTGTTATCTGTGTGTTAAGCCCAGTTAATAAGGCTGTAATAACTAATTAAAGAATGAATCTGGTATGTGTTTGCCAGGATGAAATGATCAGTTAGGCAGCTTGACAGAGCTGTTAAATGGAAGGGTACATCTGTGTGCTGTCAGGATGTATGCATGCAGTTCAGCCACAGGCAGTTATGTACGCATTATCGAACATGAAGATGTGAACATGTGTGTCAGATGTATATCTACTCCTGATGAACTAGCGCCCAATATATTAATATAGATAGGGGAAACCCAAGGAATAGGCGGTGAGGAGATCAACCCTGGAATGGGGTATTTTAATTACATCGATGCTCCTCACTTATCTCTATATCTGAAGATGATTAATTGAGGAATCCTTTTCCTTTTTCAAAAGAATCTAGTTATGTAATGCGCAGAGCTGCTGCACCGATTACTTCAAAGATGAATCGAGGAATGGATTTGCTCAATATGGGTAGCCAGGTGGTGCCAGTAGGAAAGCGGATCAGGAAGTGGCGGCCTCTGGCGTGAGAAGCTGAGAGTGCAATATGCGGGAATGAGGCGGGGGGGGGGCGGGGGGGCGGGTATGTGGATGGGGGAGGCTTGAGATGACGTAAGAAGCATGCCTGTCAGTTTAAGGATACATCTTAAAGTGGGCATAGTCCAATGGGTTTGAGTTTCTGTCATTTTCTGAGATAAATAGGTTATGGCCCTGTCACACTACGACATAAGCACCAGCGTGGGGACAACATGAAAATAAATTCTACACCTCAAACTTCTCGGTGTAATATGCAAATTTGGGACGTCAATGCCACGTAGTTGATGTGAGCGTAACGTCGGTAAAGTGGAGTGATAACATGGTTCAACGAGAGAGAACAATGTAATTATGCTCACAACACATTATATATGTTATTTCATCACCAGAACTATGTGCCTACACATTAGATACACCATTACACAGTGGCAAAATACTAAACATACGTTGGACATATGTTGGCACAAGTTATCCATACGCCCTCACTACACAGACTCCTACGTTCCCACTGCCTTTGTATACTCAAAGGCAAAACGTTCACACCACGTTCACAAAACGTTAGAAAATGCTTGCAATACAACAGTGATGTTACGGCTACGCTAGACGACCGTCAGCGATGTCGATGACATCAGGACACATTTGCGGAATGTTAGAGCAACGTTAGGCACACGTCACATACACGTATGACCAACGGTGTGTTACGTTAACCCAACATTGTCTTAGCGCTGCCCGCACGTTTCTCCTCCCTGTGCATCACTCTGACATAATGCAACGTTATTCTAACATAGCCGACACAGCAATTCTGCATGCCTAAGGTCAGTATAATGTGAGCATAACATCACATAAATGTCAGAGCATCATGTTGAGCTATGTCAAAAGTGTTCAACATGTCCAAAACCTCAATGTAACTCGAGGTAACTCAACGTAACTCAACATAACTCAAAGTCAGTCTAATGTCAGCACAACGTAACTCAACGTTCCTCAACGTAAAGATGAAATGTCACTGATGGCGCCTTACATTGTAGGGTGACACCCACATGTTGAGCAGTATAATCTACTTTACTTTCGTTTGAAGTAACTTATGTTTTAAATACATAACTAAAGTGAAAACAAGCAAATTAATTTTCGCAAGCGTGCCAAAATATTGACCCCATAGGCTTCTGCAGTAACCAGGTAACAGCTTATATTATTTGATTCAGTATCCCCTTCTATGTGGTGACACATGTTTAATCACTCCACCAGTATATACTACCCCTGTCACACTACGACGTAACGAGCCAACGTGAGCCTAACGTGATGATTTTTCGTCATTACGTTGCCGTACGTTGGGTCACGTTATGATGACGTCATAATGACGTTAGAGTGACGTCGAGCTACGTCATGTTACGTCGTGTTACGTCGGCGCGCGTCGAGGTTTTGAACCTGTTCAAAACTTTCGACGTATCTCAACGTGAAGCCGTTACGTTGGGATGACGTGACAATGACGTTAGGTTGACGTTCCGCGATCGTTATAGCAACGTAAATGACGTTAGAGTCACGTTATGTCACGTCAGACCGACGGCCCGGGTGGGAGCAACGTGTGGGCAGCGTTTTGCACGTTACGGTCACGTTACGGTCACGTTACGGTCACGTTACGGTCACGTTACGGTCACGTTACGGTCACGTTACGGTCACGGTTACGGTCACGTTACGGTCACGTTACGGTCACGTTACGGTCACGTTACGGTGGCGTTACGGTCACGTTACGTCCACGTCGCACCCGTTACGGCGACGTTACGCTCACGTTACACTAACGCCCGGTCACGTCGCCAATTACCCCTCCCCCCTAACGTTGTCACGTTACAGCTAAGGTCACGACCTACACCGACGTTACTTTCACGTTACGCTCACGTCCACAATTTGCATATTACGCCCATAACGTCAACGTAATATCATTATTTTCACGTTGTGCCTACGCTGACGTAGTCACGTCGTAGTGTGACAGGGCCATAAGCTAGATATGTTTCAATCAAATCTATATAATTGATTAGGTAATGAACATTTGATGTTTTCATCGGACTATGCAGCTTTAATATCAGCTGATGGTTGTGGGTTTTTTCCCCGCAAATAAATGCATATGCCAATGGAAGTATTACTCTTTCAAACCCAAGATGCTTACCCAGATTTGATGATTTAAGAAAAACAACAAACTATTGTGGTATATGAAATCAGTACAGGCAAGAGAAAGGTAGAGTAGAAAGTGCACGGAAGATAGGTTACACTGTCAGGTTTATTATATAGTCTCATGAATCCTATATGGCTGTCACACCTGATCAGCTCCTCTAATCAGCACTATGCATTCTGCAACCAACCAATGAACATCCAATCTGCCTGTATCCAAGCCTTGTATGTTGATGGCTATAGTACCCTGTTGTGTCTGGGTGTGCAGTGATCCGTAAATAACAATTGGGGGGGAGGGGGTATGTGAGCTGAGCTGATAAGGCCCTGTCACACTAACAGTAGTGCCCCTATCACACTATCTATAACTACACAATGTCTATCTAACTCAGCAAAGGATCACCAGCACCACATAATACGTTAATGCCTCTGACTTTATATACCATTTACCTTTTAATACAACAATTGCAATTACTATAGACTAGTTCACACCATCCTCAAAAGTCTAAATATCGGGAAATTTTACACATTGATTAAGTTTGTTAGTAGAGTAGTTGACTAACTTTCTAATTGTATTCATTGATTAAGCAGAGACCATAATATTGTGAATTGTTATATAACGTTGATATGTATGCACTAATTAAGCATTCATTGCGAATATAATGACTACTAATTTAATTGAATAGAACAATTAGTTGTGGGCACTGCTTTCCGGCAAGGAGCCACATGAAAGCTAAACCTGTATAGGGTAATTGCATCAAACACCCTAGATAATGTAATGGTTAATATACTGCCCCCCCGACTGGCAAGAAGTGCAGGTTCAAAACATGCTTTAGGGGAAATATTTCGCATTTTCACTACCCTCTGAAAATGCATTTGATACATAATTCTGTAGCTGGCTAGGAAACCCTCAATGCACTTGGTGTGCTCAATCAGTTAGCAATAGTTTAGCCTAGTAGTGGGATCAACCACAGTCGGATGTTGTCATATATTCGATACTGATTATCATATACCAGAAGGGGTTAATATGTGTGTACAACTACCGGCGTGCAATGTTTAAGGAAAACATGCGCAGGTCCTGTTACACTAAGCATCGTACCAAGAGCAGCATTGTAAATGTGTGTAACCCTAACTCCCCCATTATCGATATTTCATCTAACACAGTTTGGTTATAACATCATTGAGAAAGATAAAAACTTGCCAGCGAATGAGGGGATATTTTGACATTTAAGGCCTATTTGTAATACCTTTCACTTGACATTGTTCCAGTTACCATGATTTTCAGGAACCTAATAAAAGTGTTAATGGGCGAGTTTGTGTTTAGCTTCGTGCATTTTAAACGCACATTAAGTGCATGTCGGGCCTGTTGTACTACATATTACACCAAAGCAATGAGTAGCATATATATGGATCTACATCAACTTGGATACCATATTTAATTACCTCTGTTTGGGGCCTCTTGTACCACAATAATACCAGCCGGTAAATGTGTTTGCATCTACCTCCACGAAGGTACTGTAGTGGTCTGCACTGAACTCTCAGGCAACTACCCACATAGACAGGTAAGTGTGGGTATTGTGGTGATAGCAGGGCGCCTAGGTGGTGTAATGGTTAGCACACTGGCCCGGAATGCCAAGAGATGTGGGTTCGTGTCGCGCTCTACGCACAATATTTCCCATTTTCAACACCCCCACGACAGTACTATTGAAGTGTGTTAGGGTCCCGTGCTACCAAAGATCGCACACAGTCCATTAGTGTCATAGTGGTATATAGTAAACTATATACAATAGTTGGTTGTTAGAGCTTTAGATCCTGGCAGCATCTAACATCATGTCAGGAATGGTTGCGACATGCCACAGTGCACACACCGCTAAGGTCATCTCAAGACGGATACTGTCTTGTGACAGTGCACGCTCATGGTGACTTTATAGTGTTGTCCCTCTGCGAGACCAGGCCTTCAGCACCATGACCTGATATCCCATCAGTTACAATATCGTGATACTGAGCCAACCAGTCATTGCCCTATCGCAATAATACCAAGCACCTGCATAGAAAGTGACAAGTATCAATTCATAAGTCATTGGTTTGACTCGACGAGGGTTCTACCACAATGATACACGGACGTTGAAATCATTTGGCCATACCGTCTTGTCCTATATACACGATCTAATCACCTGTCTTTGTTGCTATCTATACTACAAGAAATACGCCATCCACCTGTACTGACATATATCCACATGCAATGATTAATGAAATGACATTGGGCTTGGTACCGTAAAATAATAGACCAAAGGCATAACCAGACAGGGATGGCTGAATGAATTGACCCGTCCCCCATTTTGGTATATCATGGGATTGGAACCAACTAGTTCAAACCCTGGTCAAGTCAAACCAATGACTGAAATATTTATACTTGTCGCTTCCTAGCCACATACTCGACATGATTAGGATAGGGCAAGGAGTGGTTGGTTCAGTGTCAGAATAGTGTGACTGAGTGGAAATATCAGGTCATGGTTCTGGCAGCCTGGCCTCCCAGGGAGGTACCACTATAAAGTCGCCATGAGTGCTCACTGTCACAAGACAGTATCCGTCTTGAGATGACCTTAGCTGTTGCCAGAACGTAAAACTCCCACCAACCCACCAAAGCCATGATGGACATAATTTGCCTAACACCGTACGCGAAGGCACAACAATTCTTTTTTAAACCCAATAAACCGACAAACTTGTATAAAACAAGGTCAGAGCCGCATTCTGGGTTAAATCCACTGCGTGTATACGCGCTGCTTGCTGGCCAACTGCCTTTCAGATACACTTTGCCCGCCATTGTTACACTTGGTCTGTATGGTAGCTACACCGCCGACAGATTTCTACACTCACGCAATGTAATGAAACTAAGCCTGAACCAGCCTAGTTTTTGTTTTCACTTTTATTTTTACGAGGTTCATGTCTGAGGCCCGTTTTGTAAAGGTACCCTTTCGTCAAGTTCACTCAATGCGTATGTTTGCACGAAACCGGCAGTTTTAAGGGCGCTCTGTTCACATGGACATACTATTTTAGCTGATTGATTGAGAGATGTTGTACTAAAGAAATGTCGATATTTGAAAGTGGCTATGCAGATAATCGATATGAGTCCGAGATCCCTGGTTGAAAATTTGATATAACACCTACCATTTACTACTGAGGGCAATAAATAACCACTATCGCTTGACCTAATGGTTACCGTATACATTTTAAATGATGTCCTGTATAAGCAAATATACCAGTATAATTATCCGGAAACCGAAAATCTATGGAATTTCATATCAACTGACTCTCTACCAACTCATGACACTCCTCTACTCATCGAATGGTCAGGCCTTCTGCCTCGCCTGGTGCTGCTCCTCACCTGGCTCCCGCCTCATAACTGTGCCAGTCGCTCCAGAAGCTGAAGACATTGACATTTAATATCGATTTGGGAACTCTTGAGAAACTGAAGGAACTTATTGAACAAGTAATTTATGGTAATAAATTAAGAAGAAAAAAAAGAAGCTTAAATGAGTAATGCGCTCAGAGATACAATACGTTGAGAAAATACTTATTTACATTTAGACAAGACTCTTTAAAGAAGGGGAGTTGTCACACTCACTGACAACCAACACATACTAGAGCATGCCCTGCTTACCAACACATATACTGAATCATGACCTGCTTACCAAGACGAACTTACCAATACATACATACTTGTGAACTCCTTACAAACATATATTCCATCGTGACCTACTTCTCAATACATATTGAACAAAGACATATTCAATCATCCCCTACTTACAGAAATATACTGAGCATGCCCTACTTACCAACACATACTGAATCATGAGCTACTTACCAATACATACTAAATCATGGCCTACTTACCGACACATCCCGATTCATGACATAGTTACATACATGACCTGCTTAGCAACACATATTAGCTCATGACATACTTACCATGACATACTTACCAACACATACATATTCGTGGCCTACTAATCAACACATATTGAATCATGCCCTACTTACCAATGCATATTGAATAATGACCTACTTACCGACACATATTGAATAATGCCCTAATTACTAACACATATTGAATCATGCACTACTTACCAAACCATACTGAAACATGACCTACGTACCAACATACTTTGACAGGTGACCTAGTGAACAACACATTTTGAATCAAACTTACTTACCAATACATACTGGGCCTGCTGCTGGGGTTTACTGAGCATCACAAACTTGTACTGGTCGTCGTCCCATGTTCCCCAGCACATCAGGTTTACCTCTGTGTGTGGGAAGCAATGCAATACAGTTAACTACATGCCCACGCATCTCAGATTCTCCACCGCCCTTTTTCTTATTCACGACAGGCGTCTACTGTCGTGTCATGACCAAGTCTGGCGATCAGAAGACAAGGTGGTTAAACTATTGTAGAAAGAAGTATCACATAGGGACTATTTAGTTTGTCTATGGAGCTTTGCAGGCGGTCACGTAATGGCAACATCTGAGGATCACTCAGGTAGGGAAGAATACGAAGAACGCGAACAGCTGGAAGAAAAACAGGTAGACGCCAGAAGAAAATGAGATAAAATAAAGTAAAATAATCCAGTCCGCTGGAGCTTTCAGACTAACAGAGAACTGGCCACCAAAGAAAACTATGGATGGAGTTGTTTAAAACAACCTCACTTGGACGCCACTGAACATTTCACGTTAGAGGGAACTGAAAGGAATTGCCAGGGGTTGGCTATACGGCCGAATTATATTGTATTGTTGAAGACATATTAGGTATGTATTGCAAGCCACATTGAATACAGACATTGAATAGCCAAATATATACACCATTTGACCATAGATGTTGCGCGGACATAAAACCCCAATATACAAACACACAATTCTTGTCTGTAGATAGTGTATTGCTAAGAGGTTCATTATGAGATAACATCAAAATATTTGCTGAAACAAACCATCTGGCTAGGTTTTGTTCCATAAACCCATCTCCTATACTATTGAGCCCATTCCCAACTTCGTTGGATTTCCCCCTTTTACAACAAATTGAAAGTGGCTAACATCGGCATGGCCTAGTTTCCAAATCAATGACATGACATGTGGTTAGTACACACGGGTTACTTTGCATGTTTGCAGTTCATAGTTAGGAATGTATCATGAATATTTCGCGGAAATGTCCGTCCTGATATGACCTTAGATGTTGCCAGGACGTAACACTCCGACAAGCAACCCAGCAACTCGGAACGGAAGTAAAGCAACGTAATATTCTGAAGTGGATGTGCATAGTTACACAATCGCAAACAAATTAAAGCAACCAGATGGAGCCACTTTAATTGTGTGCGACCAGTTTCAATGTATTCGTAACACAACCTCATAACTAGAACGCATACAACACCATCGGCCTGATGTGTATGGGAATTTGCAGTGCATTTAGAAGGAGCTGGAATTAATAGATAGTTAAGGGTGGATTTACAGTAGATTTGATTGCAACTAAATTGGACTACACCACGAATGGCATCAGATATACGCCTAAAGGTAGATAATAGCAAACAGTCAGGGACAGATAACAAAAGAATGGGTTAGATTGGAACCACGCCAACGTTGCTCAGAACGAGGCTGTTATAACATAGTTATGGACGCATTACTACCTGCTTCGATTATCGGCCAGATAGTGCAATATATCCGCTTACTCTACACTAAGAGTTAGTGCAGAACATGTTCTGATGATAACCCAGAAAGTGTAACTCCCTCACTTTACTGCTAGGCGTACATTATTCGATATTTAAGTAATAACAAATACCATGTTAAGTTGATATAAATCAGACAAACATAATTGTTTGCACACATGAAATACTTGCGGACGCTGCAGTATATACTCGCAAACATGCGATTATCTACTCATCAAATCAGTGAACGCCCATATTTGTCAAGGTATATTTCGTGAGAGAAAAGAGGTATTTCTGGCAGTAACTATATCATATGTGGTAGTCACAGTCATTGATTTTTGGGGGAAAATATCGATGGTGGAAATTTGCTGAATTCATTCGGCCAGCCGCATCTGGTCAGCTTCACCAGAGGGGATGGTCAAATGAGGTGTTGGTTGGTTGCTTGTTAGGGTTTTATGTCTTGGCATCATCTAAGGTCATATCAGGAGGTCACCTGAGTTGAAAGCATGCTTCTTGTTTGGCAGGTCGTCGGATTTGAACCTTGCATTTGAACTAGAGGTGAGTCAAACCGATAACTTCAAAATTTTATCAATAAAAGGGTCATGAATATAATAATAAGTTTTTAATTATTTTGATTAAATATCATTTATTCATTGAATAATATTTATTGCCAGTGGCTGAAAAGTTGTCTAGCAGATAGTAAAATTGCTGGGTACCTAAATGGAACTATGAATTGGAATAGTAAACCCCATACAAATGCACTTTAGTATAATATGCTTAGTTATTTTCAGTACACTCATTGCAGCAAATTAATAATGTAGAATAAGACTTTCGGATTAGCATGTTTAATTAATTACCTTCGTCCTGAGGACTAAATGGGCTGCAGTCCTTTTCCGGGAAGTACATGTATAGTCCCTCTCCGTATATACATTCACTCTCCAACCTGGATGGTCTCCACACGCTGGCGCATTGCTGTGTGAGAGAACAAAAGAAACTGAAACTCTTTAGAAGTTCAGATCAAGGCTCATACCACCAATGCCAAGTGCCAAAGGTCTTGTCTGAAGTCAGTTTTGGCAGCTTCTCAATGGACAGACATGTTGAACAGATGCCAGAATATTATGATTAGAACCCATGTCATTACCTTCACTAGATAACTGTTGTGTTGTCATTAGCGGGGGCTTTCCAGGGAGAAAGCTATGACATAACGTTGTATAGTCTGATGGATTTGAGGTTCTGTCATTTGTTGAGATAAATGGATTAGGTTCATCATGTTTCGGGTTGCTTCATGATAATCACTACTGCTAGTCAAGGCAGGTCGCTATCGCTGTTGAAACCAATTAGTTTTGACATTCACTCCTGTTGTTTCAATCTACTAATGCCTGGTACACACCTACCGTTTGTGCGCACCCACCTACCGTATACGATCTAAAACTGCCCGTTTCGCACACAAAAATCGCTAGGTGTGCGCTCCCTGCGCACACCTAGCGATTGCGATTCGTGCATAAAACCTGAGTTTTAGGGCTAAAACCGGCCGATTACGATTGCGATTCGCGATTCGAAAAACGAATCGGCCCGTTTTCATTTTTAAGCGGGTCGGGTCGAGTCGCACAGTTTTAGTGCGCGAATCCTATACGGTAGGTGTGTACTAGACATTACTCCTCCTCGTTCAGTCTGCTTCCCATTGTTGTATCAGGCCCTTTTACCCTGCTGCATCAGGCTGCGTGTGCTGTTCTTTTTAGGATGCTTACCCCTACATCTTGCACATGATGACTAGTAACGGAAAGTGCTGCTATTTTCCAGTTTTAGGAAGTTGTGTAATTGCCGTTCAGTGTTAAGGCCCGGTCGCATACACCTTAGTGGACATAGTTGAACATGGTGGATGTTAACATAGTTGAACGTAGTTGGACATAGTTGAATGTAGTTGAACGTAGTTGAATGTAGTTCCAAGCATCCATACTTCTCCATCATGCTAACTTGGTAATAATGTGGGTGGGGCCGTGAGTTCTGATTTAATCTTTGGACATGTTCAAAAGAGTGCTCGCTACATTAGAGGCTAACCTACTGTGGTGAAGTCTCCATACTCCTAATGTACCCTAGCATACTCTAGCATAATCTACCATACTGTATCATACTTTAGCATACTTTAGCATACTTGAACCTAGTTGACCATATTGGAGGCCAACATACATTGAAGTAGTTGAACATAGTTGAATGTAGTTGAATGTAGTTGAACATAGTTGAACATAGTTGAACCTACCGGCATCCATGCCATAACATATTTATCCATCCCCAAACCTGCCATAGCTTAACGCGTTTTACCATAGCTTAGCATACTTACACCACGTGTGATCCACGTTAATCTATACTACATTCAACTACGTTCACTAACGTGTATGTGACCAGGACTTTAATGTATAGCGCTCAACAATTTTCATCCTCTCCAGTAATGGATCCCAGTCCCATATATCGAATGCGCACTCAGCTGAATGCTCCCACTTGAATGACTACAGTCCCACCCTACAGCGCCCTACCGATCCAACCAGACGGTACCTTTTTATCTTGTGCATTTTGCCCTGAGCTGAACATCTGCAATATTTAATCTTCTTTCTACCTCAGTTTACTCTAGACCCACCCTGTCACTTCAAAATAAGTTATATGAATATCTATCATCGGGTATACTAATGTACTATAGTACCACAAGGAGCCACATAGACTGGTTGGCGTGGGTAGGATAGTCACAGGATATTTCCCACTCTATAATCGGACATCTCACACTCCGAAATACTGACATCGATACCTCACACTACTCTTCAGGGAGACTAACATATAACACTCCCCTACACTAATACCGATATCTCACACTCTATTCTGTGCTGCCACCTGGCACTCCTCTATTCTGATATGACAGCTCACACACCTCTATGCCTCTACTCCCCCTCACCCTCCTCTAGCTGGACCATGACGCCTCACACTGCTGACAACTCCACCTTCCATTCCTTCATTCTTATCATTCTGCTTCCTCCTCACACTCCTTCATCCTGGTACTGACACTTCACACTCCTCTATCCTAATCCTATCAGGCCACCTATCTCTATCCTGACATTGACAGATAACGCTTTTAAATCATGGAAGTTGGACCGCACACTCATCTATACTACTATTGATACATTATCCTGCTCTATCATGTTACTGACACTCATTTATACGGATACTGAAAGCTTGCACTCCGCTATTCTAAGACTTACATCTCACCCTCCTGTATCCTGATACTGACATTTCGCCCTCTTTTATACTGATATTGAAATTTAAAGTTGGATCCTCCGATGGTTTTGAGTTTCCCTATTCTTTTGTGACATAAATATATTAAATGTATTGCTATAACCTACCGGACTTTAGCTTGAAGAACCTTTATTTCAAATGGCCAAGTATTGCGATATTGTAAGTGCAAACATGTTAAATTAGTTTGGCAAGCTTGCCGAACCTGCAGCTTTAAGATCAAATTACTAGAGGTACCAATACTTTATCCACCATGCTACAAGCTCCGGTGTGTCACTCTTCACAATGTCATCCTACCCACACCTCCATCTCAGGTTCCTTCATCCTAGCAACCCCTTCCTCACCCACCTCCCCATCTCCAGTCATCTCACCTGTATGTACACATATATATACACATATAGAGACACACCTAGTGCCTCTCCATCTCTCCACCCACAAACACCTTCAAATGTTTGAGTATCATTTTATATATCCCTTATCTACTTGTGCTATCCTGGTAGGTTCAGTGTGTGAACCATCGAAAAGAAGACCATATTGTGTAAAATATTCTGTTATTCGGCAAAGGGGGAATGCAAATGTTTGAGTGCGGATCGGTGTATGTGACCAGTTGCATATATATATGGATATATATATATGGGTTGGTGGTGCCTGAGTGGGATTTAAATAGGCATTGTTGTGCTGGCAGGTCTGGGTGTGATTGCACTCAGGGCCTAGCCCTTCTGCTGGGGTAGGGGTCACCCCACTCAAAAGGTCAATGTTGGTGGTGGTCATGGGGGCCATACAGCTAATGGTGGTGGGCAGACCAATGGTATCCATGAAGACCAGGAATGCTGGATCCCTATTTGTAGAGCCAGGAATGCTCGATTCCCATTGGGGGAAGGAGATGGTGTGATACTCTACAATGAACCCATGTAACTGTATAAGCAATAAACCAGAGGACTGGACTCTCTCTTCTTCTATTATTCTTTACTCTCTTCCTTTCTCTTTGTCTGTATTGTTTTCCTCATAGCCTATGTATACAGCCACAGATCCGAGCATTATATTCTAAAATTGTACTCACATGGTTTCTTTAATCTCAACATAGTTGCTACAGGCACATGTACATAGTCTGGACTGGCTGGTGGTAGTGGTGAAAGAGAAAGAGCATGTGACTTGCACCCTTATTTATAGGTTTAAATCCGGGTATCAGTCAGATGGCCTTAGCTTGTAGCCGGCATCCCATTGGCTGCAGAGTACCAATGCAGCTGGGTACCAGTCAGGTGACCTAGTTAGCTGGTACCCGGCAGCCTGTTGACTGCATAGCACTAAACAAAAGTCACCCAGAAATTCCCAAATAGTTTGCAACCTGATTGACAGCTAACAACCATCACTCAGCACCTTTCATTTACATAACACTCTCACTACATTCAATCACTTCCGGTACACTTCTACTTCCGGTACAGTAGTACTCCCAATAGACATCTACTTCCGGTAAAATTCCATCTACTTCCATCGACTCACAGTATCTACCGATCATTTCATTCATCCTATGTTTGCCCCCTCCCCCCATGCCCATTCACGCATCACCCTCATTGCCTTCATGTTAAGCAACTCACACCTCCCTGCTCCACATTACCCTCCTTTTCCAGGGCTGTCTACATACTTCCACCACATACACTGCCACTATCTTCGTCTAATTCACGCAACTGTATGAAACTCCGTATACTCTACAGCATCTTCATCCATCCAGGCCTATTATGGTCACCCCCCCCACACCCACACTCACCCTCACCCCATATACCTACATTCCTTCTCCACACCCTGGTCGCGGTGGCCGAATCAATGAATTATACAATTTATACTTGTCATTTCCTATCCTGGGGTTAGGCATTAATAGGATAGGGCACGGACTGGTTAGGTCAATGTCAGCATAATGTGATAGGATATTGGGTCATGCTCCTGGCGGCCCGATTTTCTGGTGGGGCAGCACTATAAAGTAATCAATAGTGCATGTTTTCACAAGTCTGTACCGTCCTGGTATCACCT
Source organism: Branchipolynoe longqiensis (assembly GCA_030323885.1). NCBI lineage: Eukaryota > Metazoa > Annelida > Polychaeta > Phyllodocida > Polynoidae > Branchipolynoe > Branchipolynoe longqiensis. The sequence goes on along the minus strand of CM059191.1, from coordinate 86,901,001 downwards.
TAGATGTTGCCAGGACCTAAAAACCCCACAACCAACCAACCTTCCCCACACATTGCCTTACCTATACCCACCCCTCCCTTCCACCGCCACAGCTCCCTGCCCCCTATCACACCAGGTGACCACCATTTGCAAGATTGATCGATACCAATAGAAGCTGCACCCGAGCAAACCTCAACAACTGCCGCCGGGGCCCGAACTACTAAAAACTCATCAGTATGCTAGGCTAATACATCTGATGTGAATCAATAGTAAAACTGTAATGTTTGAATCACGATAATCAATGCTTGAATCCAGGAATCCAGGAATGGGGCATACAGGAGGGTACCTGTTTAATGAATGTGTTTTCTGGATCACTGACTACCAAGCAATGTCAAATGTATATAATAAATGTGTATAATAAATTTCACTCTCAAATCATTGCCTGATGATTTGTTGCAGCAGTTGTTTAATGAATGCGCTTTCTGGATCACTAAATACCAGGCGATATAAAATGGCAATAATACATTTCACACTCAAATCATCCCCTGGTGATGTGTTGAGACGCTGTGCCCCTCTGCCTTTGCGATTGGAAACGATTCCTGAGAGACGTATGAATTGGGGATGTGGCCGAGGGAATGTGGTGGTGCGAGGTGGTTGGTGGGGGTATTGGGCGGGTGGGATTATGGGATGCAGGGGTAGCATCCCCTCGCCTCACCATGCCCCCGCCCACTGTCTGCCCACCTACTCTCGTTAGTGGGTCCGCAGGGCCGCACCTGTCGGGGGCACGTCCCCTGTCCCCAGCCGATTCCCCGGGCGGCCGTAACTGGCCACGGGGAAATTCAATTGGTACAATCAAGGCGCCCGGAGGTAGATAGCGTTTCGCCAGGGAAACTACTTTTCGATTGGCTTCGGAAGCCAGCACTCTACGTGAATGGTGGGGTTATCTATCTACGTGGGCAAATGGCAGACTGTGAGTGCCCAGCGTTTTGTCAAGGCCTGGATTGTGCACACATGAACAGAGTGTGGCCTTTAATTTATCTACAATAGAAATTGATGAGATAAACAATAAAGGAGTAGTCCCTGATTAAGCTATGTCATATGGCAGTATAACATGTGTTGCTCAGACGTAACTCATGCTTAGGACACCACACAGTATGCTTAATACAAATCTAAGCAGAATTAAATAATTTCATATTTAGAAGCATATATATATGACATATATGACATAATATACAGAAATATGTAGTGCATATAATGATACGAAAAAGTAATTCCCAGCCATGCTTTTTTCACTGAATAATTAGTGTAAAATATTTGTGTGGCATTCAGACACCACCGGTTACATCTGTGACAGAAATTTGTAATGTGATTTCTGAAGACATCAAATCATTTTCTTTTAAATTTAAGCTTGCATACATGTTACTAAATACTTCCTTTTGATTTGGGAACTGTTTCCTTTGATATATCAACGCATTACAAGATGGTAGTAAGGATACAACCATGTCCCATATGTTGCAAATGGCTGACTGTAAAATGTTGTTTTTTTGTACAAAAACACTTCATAACTAAACGGACAAAAGTGGCACACAGTATTTTATTTCCCTTATTTCTTACATTGAATCTGAACCTGAATATGAAAAGTCTAAGGACAAAAATAGGTAGGAAGTCGTTTTATTGATGTTTTAAAATCCCATCCCATGTTGACCAGTTTTCAGGAGAGTGACCCAGCTAAAAGACAGGTTTTGGTCTATGCACAGATTGTCCGACTCCTTGGATTGGACAAGAGAGGATTCAACATAATCTAAAAATGAATGCTGACATAGTTAGAACATCAGTTCTAGGTGCTTAGAACGTCAGCTGCATTTATGGTGGGCGAGATGGATTTGAGTGTTCACTAGATGCCTGCAATGCTGCTTTGAGTGACAGACAGAGAGCGAGTAGGTCCGTGTGCATCTGATTGAAGCGCCTATGGGATCAATATATACAGAAGGACTGGCACCGGTGTCCATATAGCTAGACAACTGCTTGAGCTGTGACGGTGAACTCCCTATACGATTTGGGCTCCATTTTAATATGGTGGAAGACAGGGTTTGGGCTATGCACAAATTGTCTGACTCCTTGGATTGGACAAATGAGGATTCACATTATAAATATGTAATCACGATGCAAATACTAATAGTGGTTAAGGCAGTTTCTATGTACGGGTTCAAATCACTCCTTGCATTACCGGCCCGAATTTACTCTGCCAGTTATCACCAGATAGGGTGCTCGAATGAATGGCCCATGTTGGTAGGTTATGTGATTCGAATCCTTACCATTTGAACACTGGCTGAGTACTTGGAATTTCCCCTGCTTAATCAACTAATGTGCCAACAAATTACCAATAATGATTACCCAAAACATAAGGTTTGGTTGCCAAAATTAATCTTGCAGGTTTTCCATTAAAATATCACAAAAGGTACCCCATTTAATACACAAGTTATTCCAACCGAAATTAAGGGAGATTAGAATGATCAACCGAATATATTGATAGCAAAAAATGAGAGAAACTCACCATCATCGGACTATGCAACTTTAAGATAAACAATTATTATAATTACACTCAGCTAATAATTTCTTGTTGTTGTGTATCTAGATTATATAGGTACTTTATTCATTTGCATATAAGTTCTGTTTTAATTAGGTTTCTACGCGTGGCTATGTCAGTAGAGTATGGGATTAGCTATTATCCAGTATGTGGGTGAATTGTTACTAACGCATGTATTATTGATGGGAAAGGTCAACTCACCTGTGTACTGTCGGGGTTAAATAACCGGAAGTCAAAGCCTCCCACTATAGGGCACGGGCTCCAGTCGACCTGCACTGGGGCTGTTCAACAAGAGAAAACAAGCAGACATTATTATTTCTCATCATTTATCAAATAGTTCATGAGTAGTTAACTGAAGACTGCCAGTCAGCCATACATAATCTACATCACATGAATTATGTGAATTGTGTTATATTCTTATTATACAGGCAATATGATTCTGATATATATATATATGGAAGAGCTAGTCTCTGGCTGGCTTTTACCCCTACAGGCCGCTCCGTTTAATCCAGCATGCAACATAGACCTAGGAATGTAAATCAACATTTTGATTGATGCGGATATGGTTAGCAAGCGTGCTACCACAGACAGCAAATGTGCTACCACATACAGCAAGCATGCTAACCCATACAGCAAGCATGCTACCACATACATCAAGTGGGCTACCACAGGCAGCAAGTGTGCTGCCACATACAGCAAGTGTGCTACCACAGGGAGCAAGCATGCAACCACAGACAGCAAACATGCTACCACATACGGCAAACATGATAACACATACAGCAAGAATGCTACCACAAACAACAATCATGCTACCACAGGCATCAATCATGCAACCACAGACATCAAGCATGCTACCACATACAGCAAGCATGCTACCACATACATCGAGCGTGCTACCACATACAGCAAGCATGCCACCACACACAGCAATCATGCTACCACATACAACAAGCATGCTACCACAGCCAACACATGTGCTACCACATACAGCAAAATGCTACCACCGACAGCAAGAGTGCTGCCACAGACAACACGCATTCTACCACATGCATCAAACATGCTACCACAGACAGCACGCATGCTACCACATACAACAAGTGTGCTACCCCATACATCAATAATGTTACCACATACAACAAGCATGCTTCCACACACATCAATCATGCTACCACATATATCAAACATGATACCACAGACAACAAGTGTGCTACCACAGACAACAAGTGTCCTATCACAGACAGCAACCATGCTACCACATCCATGAAGCATGCTACCACAGACATAATGCGTGCAACCACATACAGGAAGCGTGCTACCACATACAGCAAGCATGCTACCACAGCCAGCAACTGTGCTACCACATACAACAATTATGCTACCACATACAGCAAGTGTGCTGCTACAGACAGCAAGGGTGCTACCACAGACAGCAATTGTGTTACCACAGAGAGCAAGCATGCTACCACAGACAGCAAGTATGCTACTACAGACAACAAGCATGCTACCACAGCAGCAAGCGAGCCACTACAGACATCAAGGCATGGAGGTGCAATCGGCTGATTTGAGGCAGACGCTGGGCAACCAAGTTGCTCAGGAGGAGACAGTAAGGATAGTGGCATATGGCATAGTCCCTACCAACCCGCTATGGTAGGCACCTATATGGAACTATATGTCTAAACCATAAGTTCTTCTAATTCGGTATGCAATACACAACTTGTGATTTGTTCTGTAATAATTAATTTAAGGATTTACAAAATCCATAAGAACCTCGGTCATTCTTATTACCCATAGACATTCTCAATTTCAGGATTTAAACAAAAGGATGAACAACCTAATTCAATTTTTCCAAATGGCAATACAATATTTGAACCGAATTTTTGGTTATTTTACTCTTTGAATCTAGAACGGATTCATGTTAAACTAAATTTATACAGCACAAGTCACATGACTTTCTGTTACTCTGGAAAATATCAAAATATGGGCTGCTCTCAACTATGAAAGGCTTGTTGTTTTCTTGCTGAACCTCCTATTACGTGAACACGCATATAACGAGGCTTTGAGTTTAAAGCTGCATAGTGCGACGAAAACATCCAATTTTCAAAATCGAATCCATTATCTAAATTTGATTCTACATAACTAACTTAGATACTGGTTCACTTAGTAAACATGTGTTGCCTCACATAAGGTATTACTGAGGGAACGTAATATAACCTGCTACCTCACAGCGCTATGGTGTTGGCAAACTTGGCCAAATTAATTGTGGATGTTTGAATTTCAAATATCTCAAAAGTTAGCCACTTAAAGTAAGCGTCACCTGACGCTAAAGTAAGGGACATCATAATGATCAAACTATGTATTTATCTCAGAAAATATTAGAAATTCAAAGCCATCGGACTGAAATTTTAAATATAATTGTATTGTATTGGAACTTGATGAAAAGGAGGAAATTCATATCGGTGTATGTGTGAACAGAGAGCTAATATACAAAGCCACCAGAAGGATTATTCCTCAGGTGTGAATATCACACAACAAGATAGGATAAGGCAACGTGTAAATTAAATGGTTATGGATATGCCAACCTTATTAAATGTATTAGAAATATGAGTTTGTCCATGATTATTTTGTGTACACGTTCAGACTATTGCGATTAATTTCATTGAAGGCTATCAATCGAAGGAATACCTGTGTTAGGGGGGAAGTCTGGCAATATAGAAACACAACCATTGCTTGCATTTGATTTGGCAGGAATAACCCTCCACAGAACCATCGGTTGCCTTTGATTTGGCATGAATAACCCGTCACCCTCCAGTCCAGCCACTGTATTTTGGACAGCAAATTCAGTGGACAACCAAGTCTATAGTCCACTCTCAGAGTTAATTATTTTGGGGTTGAACTCAACCTATTCAAATGTATTACAGATAAGATTATTGGTCGAAGCAATGAATACTGGGGTGCGCAGGGAGTCTGGCAATGTCGGATAACAACCATTAGTTGCATTTGATTTGGCAGGAATAACACATCCATTCCACCACAACATGAGACATGTTGGACATTTAAGTACTTGATTTTACTGTACAAGCTCAACCTATTCGGATGGATTAGGCCTACTTCGAAGGCTACGGAGTCCCTGGGTGAGGGGGAAGTCTGGCAATAGTAGACCATAAACATTGCTTGCATTAGTTTTGGCAGGAATAACACATCATAGTCCACTACCAGTTGGGGGTAATGGATATTTGAGTTGGCTATACTTATGATAGTGCATAACCTCAGCATTACTTTCAATGCTATCAACAGAAGGAATCCTTGTGTGACCAGGAAGTCTGGCAATATGGGACCACAAGCATTGCGTGAATTTCATTTGGCGGGAATGACACATCACTTGTCCCCTTCATACGCTACATTTTGGATCCCAATTCGAGTAGAAGGACTAGTCCGCAATCCACCACCCGATTGGCCAGCGGGCTTTCACACATCTGCTGCCACTCTTGCTGGCTTGCCAGTGTTGTCTCACCTTTCGGCCAGCCATTGATCCAATGCCCTTTTTCCACAAACATTACTGCTATCTGTTATGTATCTGTTAAGGCTTGACCTGAGGGCTACTGTAGGTTCTCAAAAAGACTCCCCTTACCTGCACTAACTCTACCTGTTGTTCCTTCCAGAACCATGGGAGTAAGATACTTGTATTCTATTGTAAATGTGCTAAATATAATATTTGAAGAAAAAGATGAACAAATAATTAAATGTTTCCAAACTTCCATAGAATATATATATACCGAATATATGGCCACATTAGAATCTCGAAGAGCTTATACCAAATGTATTCAGAGTGATTCACATATATTATGGGGAGCAGAGGCCTGCCATTGACAATGCTGCATCTGATAAGGTGTGGATGCACTTTCTTCTTAATCGTAAAAATATGGGCTGCTCTTAAAGATGCATATCCTGTTAAAGCAAGCAAGCAACGTTGGAGAGATAAATATCTCCCAGCAAAGTGATTACAATTATATGTATATCCCGTTGTGCAAACCAATTTGTGCCAGTAGGATCTTTGTTTTTTATTTCCCTTTACTTATTACGATTAGTAATTTTGTTATCGAGAGACCGAGTATGGGAATGAGTTGTTTCAATGGCTTAAAAAAACAGTGATGCTGATGCTGAGATTGTTCAGGTGCTTGTCTGCACGTGTGGTGATAATGGGGGTGAACAAGGGGGACTTCCGCTTCACAAATGTGTCATGTTCTATTTGAAGATACAACCATGAGCACCTGTGAAATGCATTAACCATTGAAAATGTGTTGTTGGTTTGGGTCCTTTCTTTCTTCATAAAATATGAGCTAATTAATATCCGGGTGATTGGCAACTTTCTGATACTGTCCAGTTCTCATTACTTCGTAGTACTAGCCAATGCAGATACCATTCCGTCAACACCCTGCTGTAAAGGTCTCACTCCATCCACGCTTAAAATTGTCATATTCTAAGGCATAGTATAAGGAAGGGTTATGGGAACCAGAGGAACACAGCAGGTATATTGTTCTGGGAACTACAGGGACACTGCAGGCAGAGGCGTAACACAGGCACATAAGGAACTCCCCATGAAGCACACCGACCATTGCGCGTATTTCGGTGCGGAGCAGGGAGCTGTCTCTCCCACCTAATGGTTGTGCTATCTCACCCACCACTGTGTGTGTGCTGTCAATCACCAATGTATTTAGCTCTACAACCAGTAGGAGGACAGCCAACCAGGACAAGCTCTACTGTACTATCCAAACAGATATTATTGTACCAGTATATATGACTAAACTAGTGATTATTACCAGGATGATGTGTTGTCAGGCATGTGTGTTATGTTCTCCCGAACTGCCACAATAATTCAAAAGGGGGGTGGGGGGTCATAATGATACACCTTCTAAATTACTCCGACTAACCATAATTAAAGCTAAGATTCCATATATATATGTAAGGGGGATGCCATTCACATTTGCATTTCCACTTGCACCGATTGGTCCATTGAGCGATCCACTTTGCCATCCATGCATTCACTTTCACATTCATTTGTATTCGCATTCGCATTTGCATTTGCATTTGCATTCGCATTAGCATTAGCATTTGCATTTGCATTCGCATTCACAATCACAATCGCATTCACAGCTGGATATATGAAAGCCCTACCATGCGTTTACATATTTTCAATTTGTTGTTGCAATTTCATTCCCATTCGCATACCACACACCACATATATGTAATCTTAATGTAACTTGTCAATGTGACCAAGCACAAGTATCTACATCATTCTGATGGGGTTGACTAAAACCAAATGAAAGGCAGTAAGTAATATTACCAAGCTTCATAGTTTGATTTGACTGGTAACACTGTAATGTCTACTTACCCAACCATGGCCATTCCTCCTTGTGGAAGGACTCATCGTAGCAAAGCCTGTCCTCATTCACCTCCCTCGGAGTGGCTGCAATGAAGAGCCACAGGATAAGGATTTAAAGATAAGAAACCCCCCTGCCCGAAAAGAAAATACTAAATACAAATAAAACAGGCAAATAATTAAAAATAATGCACAAGCACCATGCTTCATACTTTGCCCCACCATGGTGATTACCACAAATGTACTTGGGATATTCTTAGTAGTAGTGCATTATTTCTATTATTTACAAAAATAATTGTACATATATTTCCATATTATTATCATTATTCTTATTATTTGCGGGAGGAAGAGTACGTAATTGTCAAGTATAATGACTCACCATCGTATGCTTCATGTTACACAGATTCGTTCAATTGCTCTTTTTTTAAACGGAAACTAATTTATACTTAGTTGCCTTAAAATTAAATATACATGGACGCTTTAAAAACACATTTATCTGAGCTGGTTCTTTTCCGATCACAGAACCCCATCCTGCAGCTTGAAAGCGGGCGCGAGGAGCGAATGAGTACCTCGTAATTGATTTGTCAAAATTCTTGACGGACGGATCCTGGCCGCCAATTGTAATCGACAATTGGATTGTCCGCCATTTGTAGCGCCTATTCCGATTTCAATTTGACATGGCCTCGCCGATGCGTATTGAGTTCCGACGAGAGGCCCGAAGAAAAGTGGCCCCGGCATTGAATTTCACTGAACACAAATCCAAGAGCGATGTGCCTTCGTTACCCCCTTGACGCCAAGAACCGGTGGCGCCCCCAGGCGAGTGTTTCGCGTTGTTTCGCGTTGTTTTGAACTGAGCTACGGCAGCCCCTATCTTCTCCTCCTCTTCTCTGTTGTTCTCTCTTCTCATGCTCTCTCCTCCCCTCCCCTCGTCTCTCCTCTCTTTTCTGTATTTTGAACTAAGCTGCAGCAGTCTCTATCCTCTCCCTTTCTCTGTTCTCTCATGTCCTCCCCTCCCCCGTCTCTTATCTCCTCTTATATCCTCTCCGTTCCACTACCCCCCTCTCCCATCCGCTTGTATCGCCTTCCTTCCTCTCCCCTCTTCTCGACTGCTCTGCTCTGGGCTCCTCTCCCCATCTCTCATCTACTCTACTGTCCCATATTTCACTCTCCTCACATCTCAAGTCCTCGTCCAACCTATCCTCAACTCTCATCTCCTTTCCGCCCCTCTCCTCTATCCTGTGGTCCGCTCTGCCCTAATGTGCTCTACTGTGCTCTACCGTGCTTTACTGTGTTCTCCTCTACTAGTATCTGCTCTCATCTGTACTCTGCACCGCACTGGTCTACTCTGCTCTCCTCCCTTCCCTCCGCGACTCACCCCCCCCCCCCCCCCCCCAACGCTCTCCTCTTCTATCATGTTCTATTCGTCTGTCTTTCTCTCAGCTCTGACGGATTAAGACGGATGGCCGACCAACCGCTACAGCAACAAACTTCATTGGTTGAAAATATATTAAAATAACCAAAGCAATGATACGTGAAACAATGTAATGCTGATACCTAGGCAACGGTCCCTCACAAAGTTAGTACCGCCAACATTTGTAAAATCGCGGTAGTTCGTAACCGAATCACCAATTACATTTCTTTTGACTCAACAAGCTCATATAATCCCCAACAAAATATCCCTTGCAAAAACGATGTAATAATGGTTGTATTCGGTAACTGATATTAACCGGAAATTAGTGTATACACATTTCCGGAACACACTTGAGTGTGGATGTTGTGACAGCTGCAGTTCCCGCTGAGAAAGGTAGAGGGCAGCATTTGGCATCGAGCATGCACTGGAGGTATTGGATCTCTTCTGAATTGTTTGGTTAAGGGAGAGATACCAGTTTAGATATGTTTGGATCTATGTGTCCCATAGATGTTTCCTGATTACAGTTTTACATTTTCAACTGCAGCCATTTATATGTATTCCTAGAGATATCATTATCATTAACGTTACATCGTCCGATGGTTTTGAGATTCAACCATTTTCTGAGATAAATATGGTAGGTTGATCATGAAGCTTGAAGTAACTTTTATTTTAAATTGCTAACTTTTGAGATATTTGAAGTGCAATTATGCAAAATTAATTTTGGCAAACATGCCAAAACTCTCACACCATAGCATTCCGCAGTAAGAGGGTCTGTTAAATTGCCTCAGTATTCCCTTTTGTGTGGCGATACATGTTTAATAAGTGCACCTGCATCAGTTAGATGTGCACCTGCATCAGGTAGATATGCATAATCAGATTTAGTTAGATATATATAATGAAATCTAGATAATTGTTTTGGTTTTGAAAATGTTATGTTTTCATCGAACTAGGCAGGTTTAATAACACTGACAGAATACAATCAAATAACTGTTTGTCATGAATATGGACGTTGTTGCCAGGAAGGATTCACTCAATCGACCAGCCAATCAAGACATACTGTAGCCATCCATTTTGTTTCTAAAAGTGAACATCAAGATGACTCATTGCAACTATTGATATTGCATAATGCTGAAGTGCTTAGACATGTTTACAATTGTAAACCAGACGGGATGGCCGAATGAGTTAGAACGTCCGTCCCTCGTATTGGTAGATCATGGGATCGTGGGTACCAATCCTGGTCGCATCAACCCAAGGACTTAAAATGGTATACTTGTCGCAACCTAGCCAGATGCTTGGCATTTCTAGGATAGCGCAAGGAGCAGTGGAATGAGAAAGATCAGTTGTATGCGCCTGAAATTTCCCCTGCTTAAACAGCTAATGTTTTGGAAGTTAGCAGGCTCTATTGTCCGGAACGCTCATGATTTCAATCCTGGTTGTTTGGGTTTTACGTTCTGGAATTTTTTTTGTTGGGGTACATTAGTTGTTTAAGCATGGGAAGGCGATTGGTCTTCCTCATTCCACTGCTCCTTGCCCTATCCTAGTAATGCCGAGGCCTGGCTAGGAAGCGACAAGTATACATTTTTAAGTCATTGGTTTGACTCGACCAGGATTCAAACCCACGACCCCATGATCTACCACACGGGAGACGGACACTTTAACTCATTTGGCCATCCGGTCTGGTCATTGCCATATCCTAGTAATGATGTACCCCACACCAGATAGCGACACATATACATTTCCATTGGTTTGACTCAGCCTAGATTCAAACTCTCAATCTTGTACACCACAAGCCTGCTCTCTTACCGATTCGCCCACCCCGCCGGATTAAATGAATATAGGATGATTGCATATGGGAGCCTAGGGAGACAAATGGTTTAGGACACTAACCCCAGAATAGCAAGAAGTGTGGGTATGAATTGATTTCTTTGTTGGTTTTTCCCCCCAAATTATATTTCAATGAAGTTATGTACCTTTGAAAGAACTGGCTGCTGTCATGAAATCGATAACACCACACTACTCTGATTTGAACTGCGTTATAGAACGTGTTCTTAAATAAATAAGTGCAAGCAAACCCTCGACCCTTTCCGTTTTAAGCATCCCTTCATAAATAGCACACATGCAATTCAAGGCAGGGAGCATTGCCAATGAATTGCAGCTTAATATTTAAGTGTAATTCCTGTGGTTCGCATTTGGTTCATGGTCCTTTGACATGACAAGTCAAAAAGAAATTCACTCCCGATTGGTTATACAAATCTCAAGTTACAATTGGCAATTGCAATCAAATTGGTCCATGCATTAACCATTACTGATGTACACGTTTGCCATTCAGGAGTTTGACTTTCCCATGATGTAGTGTTTCTTCTGCAGTTGCTGACTTTATTCAAGTGCATTGCTTTGGGATTGAATTTAAGCTCATGTTTCAATAAAAGGCGTCATTCCCCATTGAACACAAAGATCGAGCGTGTTGTGATCAGCTGAAAATCGCAGAGTCACTGGAGGCGGGAGTGTTTGATTGGTTGGATGGTTGTTGGAGTTGTTATGCGCTGGCAACATCTAAAGTCATATCAGGAGAGGGTACCAACTTGTGACAGTACATATTCATGGTGAGTTTCTAGTGTTTCCCCACTGGGAGACTAGGCCGCCAACATCATGACCTGATATCCCACTCTGTTATATTATCCTGATACTGAGCCAACTATTCCTTGCATTGTCTTAATAATACCGAGCACCTGGCTAGGAAGCAACAAGTAACAATTTGTAAGTCGATCTAGCAAAACAGGAGACATAGTCTCACTAATTCGGCCATCCCGTCTGATTTGCACTGTTTGTTGAAAACATCACATTGGCTAACCTAACACCTTTAGATATGGACTGCAGCACTTGATCTATAGGGGTTTGGAATATCATTGTGGAGATAAGGAGTATTTGTCATTAAGAAACTAGTCCCCATTCCCAGCCCTAGAAAGAAAATTAAGATGCATTGCTGGCTCACCCAGAAGGGAGAAGACACTGGTAATACAGGGGTGGTAGGTGTAGAACTCGTCAATACAGTAAGCAGAGAGTGGTCTCGCCCATCCACACAAAGCAGAGTCAAAAGGAACATCAAGTGAGGGTGGAGGTAGGCGGAGGAGGTTCGCCTCTTTCCCTCTGAATCAAGCTCAATGGCAAGATTCCCACTGATTCCATTTAATGTATTCCCACATTTAACCTTTAATATAAGATTATTAATGTAACATTATACAGATCTAAACCCATCGGAATAGGGCAATTTGATATGGGTAGTGTCTGAAAGCAAGGTGGTTCCCATCAAGATGCATGTGTGCAAGTGAGTGGGTAGGGTTGTCTTAAGAATCACAGGGTATTTACAATTGAAAGTCACACAGTATACCGAACGAATGGGGCTGCCCTCTATGGAAGATCTTCTGATCAATAAGAATCTCCGGTGGACTGGACACCTCATGAGGATGTCATCAGACAGGCTACCAAAGCAGATCCTCTATTCTCAACTGTCTTCTGGCTACAGAAAGAGAGGGTGCCCTCGTCTCCGGTTCAAGCATACCATCAAGAGAAACCTGAAGCTGAGAGACATTAAGACCGACTCTTGGACGCAACTCTCACATCAGAGAGCTAAATGGAGAGTGGCAGTCAAGTAATGAAAGCAGTCTTTGTCGCATCGCGACCCACAGCACGATGATGATAGTCCACAGCGGTGACAAAAAATATGAATATAATAATATAAGGATGACATCACAGGTGGAATTCCCTAGTACATGACCTAATGCACACAACGGGAAACTACCTTGGTCTGTAACCATCCCATTGTTGTAGAGTGCAATACAACACATACAAAGAAATCCCATTCCTACATAAAAGAGGCATACACCACTCCGCGCTCTCCCCTCGCATGTTCGGCTGCATGAACTGAACAAGTAAGCCAAGCGATGCTTGGAGAATATATATAAGAGTACAGCTTCACCGATATTAGATCCCTTTAAACAGCGGTGACAGGGCCGATATTCACCGACATATCCTCATGCCAGAGCTATGCTGGGCTGTTGAACTTCTCTATCAGCAACACGCTGCTCCCGCAGAGAGAAAACATCTCAGGTCATATAGCCCCCACATACATAGCATGCCTCAGCTCACATAACCCCCACACATATCCACATCTCCCCTCAACTCATACATCCTCCCCACACACACCTACATCATACCTCACCTTATATATTCCCGCACACACCCATATCCACCCGCACCTAAGAGAAGACCCCCCCCCCCCCCATCCTTCCCACAGTCCAACAATCTGGACCCCCTCATTCAGCACCCTATCCCCCACCACTACCTGCTTCACCTCACACAGCCACACCCTTTGCTCACGTAAACCACTCCTTTATCCAACACAAAAAAAATGCCTCAACTTACCTCAAGCACACCTTCTCCCACCCATCCCCCAATCGGCTCCCTTTCTACATTCACACCTTTCTACATTCACACCACCATACCCTAGACATATAACCCGCCCCACGGCAAACATTCCTTCCTCCGCCACCCACCCACACACACACACTCACCCACACACCCACCCCTGACATTACGTCATGTACACCTTCCCTCACGCACACCTTCACCCATGGACACCTTCCACTAATAATACATCCAATCCACCAAACTCACATATACAACCCGCCTCAACTCAGCCAGCCCTTCTCCCGCCACAAGCCCACACACCCACATCGATACACCCACACACCCACACCTCACCTTACCTCAACCACACCTTCCCCCACCCATACACACATGCTACCCTACTACATTCACTCCACCATACCCCAAAACAACCCCCCCCCCCACACACACACACACAACTCGTCAGGGATGGGCGGGCAATTTTCCCAGTATCTTTCAGTGCTCTGACAACAGCGCATTTGTTCCGTATGCCCGCGCAACGCACGTGTTTACGCGTCGTTAATCCTCCCTCGCCCCTCCTCCATCCCGACGCCCTCACCTCCACCACCCTCCGGAGTCTCACCTCAGCGGTCCCTGCCACAGCCCCAATGAATTGCTGTCGGCCGACGGACGGCTGACTAACGGACGGGGCCCGATGTCGGTCGGCCCGGCGAGCAGCATCGTTCAGCAGGGGTGGGCTCACACGTGGGCTGGGTCCCGGGCACCGTCGTAGCCCCGCCCACCTCCACACCCTCACATTCATTTCCCCCGTACCGCGCGCCCCGTCCCTCCACGACCATACTCCGCGCCCCTGTGCCCAAGTCCCTGAGCTGCACTCCCCGGGCCCGCATTCCCCCGTCCCCCCCTCCCCACGTCCCGCCATCTCCCGCCTCCCCTTCCGCACTCCTCGTCGCCGTCCCCCAGTACCACCGCTGCCAGTTCCCCCTGCCTAGAGCTCCTTCTCCGCGTCACCCCTTCCACCCATTCCCCGCCCTCCACACCGCCCCCCCCCCCCGCCACCCGTACCCATCCTCCCACCCACCCATGTCGCACCCTCCTCCCACGTCGCCGGCTGCTTGCGCCCGAAGGCCGGTTATCCGTGAGACTGATTGAGCGGCTCCCGCTCGTCATGTCCGTGCCCATTGCCAAATTGTTCGATGGATGGCGAACCGAAGCCGTGGCTGGGCAAATAGGGGACGCTGGTGTTAAACTGTTAGAAGTGCACCTGGGCTAAACGGGACCGACTGGTGATGACTAGCGAGGGAACAATCAGGCTACAAAGGAATGCGGACAGAGGCTGGTTTCAGAGGTTCCAGAGGTTCCAGAGGTTCCAGAGGTTTTTACAGTTTGTTCATGTGTTTTTGTTTGGTTTCTTTTTGTTTGTGTGCGGTGTGTGTGTCTGTGTTTGTTGGGGGGTAGGGCATCGCAGGGGGGATGCAGGCGAGAGTATGGAGGAGGGGGGGTGCAGGGTGTAATGAGGGGAGAATGGGACCTTGGAGAAGGGTAGATCATGTGTAAGTGATTGAAGTGAAATGGGGTTGGGTGGGGGGGGGGGGCGGAGAACGTGGAACCGTAGGGAGTTGAGAAGTAGGGGAAAGGAAACAAGCAAGAGGGAGATGGGGATGGAGAGGGGAGAGAAGGAACAAGAACCGTAGGGGGAGTGGAAAATTAGAGGGGCAATGGAAAAAAACAAGAGGGAAATGTTCATGGAGGGAGGAGAGAAGGAGCAATAACCATAGCGGGAGGGGCTAATTAGGGGAGAAGGGAAGAACCAGGCAATTTGGGACGGAGGGGGATATAAGGGACAAGAACCGTAGGGAAAATTGAGAATTAGGGGAGAAAATGAACATACAAGAGGGAACTGGAGAGGGAGGGGGAGAGAAGGAACAAGAACCGTAGGGGGAGAGGAACATTGGGGGGAAAATGGAGAGGGAGGAGGGGAGAGAAAGGAACACGAAGCATAGGGGGTGGAGAATTAGGGGAAAAGGGAACACACAAGAGGGAAATGGGCATGGAGGCGAGAGAAGGAACATGGACCGTTGTGGGAGTGGAGCATTAGGGGGGCAAGGGAACAAACAAGACGGACATGGGGATGGAGGGGGGAGAGAAGGGAACACACAAGACGGACATGGGGATGGAGGGGGGAGAGAAGGAACAAGAACCGTAGGGGGAGTGGCTAATTGGGGGGAAAGGGAACACACAAGAGGGATATGTGGATGGAGGGGAGAGAAGGAACAAGAACCATAGGGGAGAGGAGAATTATGGGGAAAAGGGAACATGCAACAGGGAAATGGGGAGGGAGAGGGCAGAGAAGGAACAAGAAGCATATGGGGAGTGGAGAATTAGGGGGAAAAGGGAACACCCAAGAGGGACATGGGGATGGAGGGGGAGAGAAGGAACATGGACCGTTGGGGGAGTGGGGAATTAGGGGGAAAATTGAACGAACAATGTTGAGGCATGGAGAAGAGTAAGAGCGTAATAAGGTAATAGAGTGGGTAAGAGAGTGGAGGTGATAGGTGATGAGGAGAAAGAAAGGAGGAGGTAGGAAATGTCGGAATTAGCAAAGCTAGCGTGGATTTGGAAAGGGGGATGTGGAGCTAGCGGGGAAATTGGCGTAGAAGGTAAGTGTCGCAAGATACAGGATGCTCAATCTGTAAGGGAGTGTTGGGGGGTATCTACTAAGGGGCGGGTGTACATGGCAGTGTGGACAGGGGAACAGTGGGTGGGTGGGTGAATTGGAAATGGGAGCTTAGGCCAGGGGAGGAGATGAGGTCAACAGAGAAGCAGAGGTGGGAAGGTAAATTGGTTTGTTGTTGGAGATTCACGTCCTGACAACATCTAAATCATGTCAGGTCATATCAGCGTATCAACTTGTGACGGTGTGCACTCACATGTCGACTTCATAGCGCTGCCCAATTGGGATAGCAGACCAGGCCACCAGGACCATGATCCGATATCACACTCAGTCATAATATCCTGATATTGAACCAACCGGTCATTGCGATATCCTTATAATGCAACGTGGATGAATAAGAAGTGACTCTACCAGGGTTCGAACACGTGAGTTCGAACCCCATGATCTACCAAAACGGGAGACTGACGCTAGACTCATTCGGCCATCCTGCAGGTAGGGTAAGTGCAATTAGAAAGTTTACAAAAAGGGGCGGTGCAGATAAAGGAAAGGAGAAGGAGGAGGTGGAGTGAGAATGAGGTGCCATTATTAAGGCAAGTGCTTTAGCTGTTAAAGAGAAGCCTGCAGTTGAGTACTATGTCGAAGGGAAGGACTTAATTATAAGGTATTACGGCAAAGTCCGCATTACTGTGACAATGTGGTGGAGAAGGTAATGATTGTGAAGCTGAAGGAAGCTTTTAAGAGAAGGGATGCAAGTTGGAGTAGGTTATGTAAGAGGAAAGGCAAGTGGGAGCGTCATCGAAAGAAGCGTTGTGTGAGTGTGTTGTAGCGGTTCGAAGTCTGTTGTGAATTTCTGTCTATTTTTTTAAATTAATTTTAGTTGTACAGTCATCATCATCATGCTGTCGGTTGCGGTGCGACAAAGACTGCTTTCATTACTTGACTGTCGCTCTCCATTTAGCTCTCTGCTGTGTTGTACAGTATAACCCTGTTAAACCAAACTTGAAGGGACCCTATCAATTTGTTTGGATTAACCGATCATTGGTTTAACCAAGCTTTGGCTTTGACTTTGACTTTGAGTAATGATGTATTGCACATGTGTTATACAATGGATGTGGACACTTTGATTATTGTTTTTTATGCATATACAGTATAACCCTGTTACACTAAGCTCGGCTAAACCAGACAATCGGCGGCCCATTAAAATACTACCATTTATCATATAACAAAGTTGGTGGGGTCTCAGATGACCTTATAACCAGACACAAGTTTGGTTTAACCATAACAGAGTGGCCTAGGTTCTGACAATTTTGTTTGGATTAACCGATAATTTGGATTAACCAACTTTGGTTTGACCAACTTTTTTTAAATGATAAATGGTAGTATTTGGCCGGCCTCCGAAAAAAGTTAGGATTATCCGATCGTTTGGTCTAACCAAGCTTGGTTTAACGGGGTTATACTGTGTATCTCTTTTGTCAGTGCCACAGCAGTGGTCTTCTGACTGTAAATTTGTTTGTTTGTTGTTTTACATCCTAGTAATATCTAAGAACTTATCACGACGGATACCGACGTGTGACAGTGCACACTCATGACAACTTTATAGTGCTGCCCCACTGGGAAATCAACCCGCCATGACCTGATATTCCAGTCAGTCACATTATCCTGACACTGAGCCAACCCGTCCTTGCCATATCGTAATAATGCCGAGCGCAAGGCTAGGAAGCGACAAGTATACATTTTTAAGTCATTAGTTTGAATCGACCAGGATTCGAACCCACAAACTCATGGGTTCGGATCTCCCGATCTCCCAAAACTAGAGACCGGCGCTCTACTCATTCGGTCACCCGGTCTGGGCTATGACTGTATCTAGACAGAACTTTGCTTTACATGGTTTATATAGTAAATTGAAGTGTCATGTAAATTCGGAAATTAAAGTGTATGCAATGCAATAAGTAATGAGTATGAGGTACATTAAATCCTTTTACAATCACACGCGAGGTCATAGTTCTTGGAATAGGATTTCCAATTTAATAGATACAAATACCGTTAAATATCAACTTTTCAAAAACTAAAACAATTATCTAGATTCTATTTCACATATCAATTTACATAAATAGTTGTTGCCACACAGAAAGGAATCGCGATGAACTTCAATAGAAACTCCCTCTGGATACTGAGAGTGAACACACGTTGGTGAGATGTCCTAATCTCCAAAGCTACAACTGAACCTACAAATATCTACCGGCAAATCTAGGTACATTTATTTATTTCGCTTTCTCGGGGATAATCATCTCTAAATGCAATATCTCGGTTAACCGAACCTCTCTGGAAGGATCCTGAAATTATTCCTATTTGTTTGTTGTAATACGACCGAAAAAAACCCAATTATTTCATTAACCCCGTTTTTTAAATTGCTGCCGTTGTTGGACGCAATTGAAGACCGGAAATTGTAACAGATATTGAACCCAGAAATAGAAGACTGATTGCTTTCTTTAATTAGGTGTGTGGAGCCATACTGATTTTGGCAAAGAAGGGTTGGGTCCCCTAAGTGTAATTTGTTATTAACTCCATAATTGTGGCTGTCGTGATTTTGGAAGGGAACCTGCTTAAATCCGTCCCATGGTCGGTCGATTTAGAGAGTGTGTACTGTAGTCAAATGGCATAATTAACCACGCGAACAAGGAGCCCATGTTATGGATTTTTAATGAACAATAAGGTATGACAGTAAGTACAGTAAGCAGAGGATATGAAGACGGTTTGAATGTTCGACTCAGGCCCTCCACCCCATGAGTATGACTGTTCGTTTGAAGGGTTGGGTGGGCGGCTGAGTTGAGTCGGTCTGTTGAGCTGCTCGTCTGACTGTTGAGCTGCTCGTCGGGTTGGAAGTGAGAGGTAGGGTTGGTTGCATCCTTATAAAGGGCCTGTGATGTCATAGTCTCGTGAAGCATGATCGTGATGTCAGAGTCTCGGGTGGCTAGTTCTGGGTGAGACCGGTAGGGGGCCAGCAGGGGAACACTCCAAGTGGCGCCACCATAGGGGGGCTCCTCGTTCGCGTGCAAATTATCCATGTTGGTGAACCATCATGAATAATCTGATGAAATAACTATTATTGCAATAACCCTAATATAACTGTCTATGGGACTCGTTCTGGAGCAACCGGGAGAGCTTTTTATGATAGATGAAATGGAGATAACCTTCCAGCATATCACCCTTTTAATATATAACGAAATTGGTCTATCCTTTAACCGTATTAGCCAAATTGAATATCATATGTAATAGGATTGTTATTTTGTGTACAGCGTCATATCAGGCTTCAGGCTGCGAGTGAGGGAGATTTATTAATATTACACATATAGATGTGCTCACGATCAGCTTACTATGGATACAACACTATTATCTTCTATCGGTTAAAGTAGGCTTAGTTTTTGGGTCTAATCCATTTCGTTATAAACAGCTACCTATCCTGAAGATCCTCATTACCAGGGCAGGGCAGGGACGGGATTGCTCACCATGAGGATAATATGACTGACTGGGATATAGGAGCCATGGTGTTAGAGGCTTGGTATGCCAGTCTATAAAATCGCCATCAGTGTGCACTGTCACAAGTTGGTACCTGTCCTGATATAACCGATATGATTTTGCTAGGATGTAAAACCAGAACAACACCAACAAACTAATATTTTACCACCGTCATTCAAGTAGGTAACTGTAACACAAACAACATTGTGCACACGTCCTGTCCCAAGTTAGTGCCCACCTGGTTATGGGTTGGACACTATGTGTGAATCGGTAGAGAGCGGCGGCCTCCCATGCTGGAGATCGGTAGAGTGAGTGAGTCTCAGGAAAATAGGCCAATTAATGCATGGGGAAAGAAAACAATAATTGTCTTCAGGGTATTTATCTTCCATTTTCCTCAAACTCAATGTAGTTGTGCCTGAACACCGACCATTGGCCATTCACAATGCCGTTTTACATTTGTATTAAATTATTTTTGTTTTTCACAAAACATATACAACCTATAGGTACACAGTAAACCCTCTCTAAATCGACCGATCTTGGGATTTACTTTAAGTGGTCTATTTAGGGAGGTGGTCGGTTTAGGGAGGTGGAACATTTTTACCAAATAAAGTGATAGAGGTGGTCGGTTAGAGGTGGTCTGTGGAGGTGGTCGGTTAGAGAGGTATTACTGTAGTAGGTGTGCGACGCCAACAACTTCTGATATGTGACGCCGACAACTTCTGCCCCATGCACCAATTGGCCCATTTTCATGAGAGTGATTCATATATGTGCTGTATAAGCATTATACGAGTATAATTATCCATAAACTGGTTATCCTGCTGCCTCTGGTTGCACCTTATCTGGACACCTCACAACTACTGACACTTAACAACTCATGCAAATGGACATACTCTCTGCCTTGCCTGGTGCTGCCACCTGGCCTATTCAGCTGTCACGACTCAGCTTCTTGCCTAGATTATGCCGCCCTAGGTTAGATACCGGTGCGTGTGACATTGAACTCCTGAAGCCTCTCTTTCAGAAGCCAGCCGCCGCAGGAAGCGGCAATATAGTTGCATTGGCAAATTGAGTGCAAATGTAATTTAGACACGGCAATTCAGCTAATCAAGTTCCTGATTAATAGTATGGAGGTATTAATGACATTGAATTCTGATCTATTTAGGCGTTGTGTCCAATTTAACACACGGTACAGCAGGGTAACCCCCTTAGAGCATAAGGGCCAGGCTGCACATGCTCAAATCCTACCAGAGGCAGATGTTTACTGAAAAAAAGTAATAATTAAAGGGGTGTGGCTAAAGGTAGGTGTAGCATTCACGCGAATCCTTGTGATCTCGGGAATAGATAGGATATGAGTCAGGTGAGAATGTCTATATGAAATGCTGGAGAGAAGCAGCAGCTGGATGCATCCATTGGGAGTTGTGGTGAAATTAGCTTTCCCTCCATTTCGTCATCATTGTGTGGTTGTGCAGTTCATAAAAACTGCTTGCAAAGCGATGAAATGCTGCTGGCTTTTGCAAGTTACTAGCAGCACTCTCTCGGGAGCAAATAGAGGTCTCACACCACCAAGAACACATCAAGACAGGCACAAACTATTTGCCACTGCAGTGGCTCGTCGGGTGATGTTGGGAGTTCCGTTCAGCATCACCCTTCATGCTGCCAAGGTTTTCTGTTGTGTTAGATTTTGCACCCTTAGCCTTTGGGTGTAACTTTTCAAGGCAGAGGCGTCAAACTGCCTGAGGTATTTTAACAAATAGCTATTTAAAGGAGATCTATCGTGACTAATATCACTCATTCACAATTTCACAATTACACAGTTGTTATGATAAAATATAAATCCTCATGATATATATATATATATATATATATGTATATATAAATGTTACAGCAAGTGCTAAAGAGTGAGTCAAATCCAGGTGATGAGCAGGTCGCTCCATCAGGTGAACCGAACAGGCATTGGTTGAATAATAATACCTGAACGAATAGAATAAATAAATAATTCCTTCCTATCGAACATTTATTCACGTGTATTAATATATTCACTATACCAATTGATCAGATTGCTGATCTTTAAGATATAGAGTACGTTGGTTTGAGGTAAATCTTAGTTTACACGGTTATATTTAAATAGGGCATATGCTTAACTTGAAAGCATGTCTGAGTATCGCTTGTATATATGTCGAAGCACTGGTTATGATATATATGCGTTACCACTGACATGTTCTATCAAATTAATTTAAACCTGCATAGTCATAGCAAGCATAACGAAACAACATACCTACCAAGGTTTGATCGAACATATATAATTTAGATGTTGTTCCAGGTAGTAGCCAGTTATTGCCGCGTACAATGCATTCTAAATATATGTAATAGAACATGCCATAGCTGAAGTCCTCTGAGCAATATGATATATAGCATTTGGAAATGTATGCCACCATTTATTTTGTGAGGTATCACTTAGAAAAACTCTAACGTCGACCCTTTTAAAATAGCGGTTACTTCATACAAATGTGATACGCGACAAAGGAGGAAACTAGGAGACGGAGGTGGAGAAAAAGAATGTATTCACAATAAGTGATAGCAGGAATAAATGTCAGTATAATAAGTATAAATGTCAATGTAGATATTAAAAGTTAAATGTTAAGGAGAATATAGAAGGTAATGAATGTCTAGTCTCAGAGTTTATAGGTGTCAGTGATGGAGAAAGCCCCAAAGAGCCCACCACCAAAAGAGAGGATCGAGAGGGCTCGAGGGGCGCCAGCGGGGGCAAGGCGAGGGGTGTAAGCGTAAATTGTGTCAGATGTCCAGGTCCCTTGGGTTTTAATGTCCGAGAGGGGGACGCCAGCGGAGGCTGTGGAGGGTGTAGGAGTTCGGGTAGGAGGGCGCGGAAGGCCGCTCGAAGGATAGTGGTCAGAAGCATCGACCGCGGCGACCTCCCGGGTGGAGAACCCTGGAATTAGAGGCCAGAGTTATAGGGGAAGTCTTCATGGCAGGGGACGACATAGGCAAGGCCGAGGCGCTCCACCTCAGTGCGGGCCACCTTAGCCCAGGGGCCGGCGAGGTGAGCCCGGTGGCTCAATAGCACGAGGCGTGTCTCTGTTCTAGGCGGCGCAAGGGTTCCCCTAAGTGTCCTTACTGTAGGGGATCCATGGCTCACCCTGCAAGGGCGGGGCGGGGTTTTGCACATGCAGACTTGGTGGCCTGCGAGGTGGAGGTCTCAGAGGGGGCATAAGTCGTGGCGAGTGTGAGGGCCTCCATGCAGATCACATTGGTGGCGACAGGGTCATGCCTACCGTCGGGAAGCCTCCCGTCCGTGATCCATGTGAATACCGTCTCCGAGTACCATCGGACGGTAAGCCACGGTTGTCTCGCAGAATGGTTAGGTGGTGATGGATGAGGGCGGGGATGGAGTCGCATGGGAAGGAATGATGGGCCTTGAGCATCCGGAGGGCGAGGCTGTACTCGTCCTTCAATATTTCACCTTTCTTGACGGCATTTCCCTCGAACCCCCTCTCCACCAGATCGTGAGGGAAACCGTAACTAGGGCAATACCTTTGCACTTGGTGGTGTGTCTCGCCTCGGGGGACTCAACGCTTTCACGGACCGCCGAGGCGGCGGAGCCGGGAATGTGGGCAACGGGGTTGTGGGTTGAGCTGTAGGCTGGCGTCACGTAGGGGGTGACTTGCCCCGATGGCTTCGAGTGCTGAGCAAGGCGCTAGTACTGCGGGTGGAGGACAGTGGCACGACGCTGTTGGTATACTTCCGGGAGGTAGCACCGAGGCCACCTATGGCGCCCGGTGGGCGACATATGCGAGGGCCATGGCCTGGACGATCGCAGAGAGGCATTCCATGGTGCGGGCATTCGCGTCCATGGTGGCCTCGGCCGTGGCTATCCAGTGGGCAGCATCCGATGGGGGGTGTGAGATGGAGGTAGTCGTGGAGGTGGAGTCGGGCTTTGGCGATAATGTAGTCCTGGTGGTGCAGCGGCCGGCGGCGTGCCCACCACCTCTGGCTATGGAAGGCATGTTTGAAGAGTGGCTCGCATAGGTGTAGGCTACCGAGGGTCACATAGGCGGTGTGGATGAGGATAGCCACAAAAAGTAGAGTGGTGCAGCAGGAGGAGGCTGGAGGAGGAGTGGCTGGAGGCAATGGAGAGGGCATGTTATAAGCGGGGATGGGAGCCGTTTGGGGTGGTGACAGGTGGCGAGTGAAGGGAGATGAAAGGAGAGGGGAGGCGGATCCTCCTCCACCACAAATCAAATACAATACAGACGATTTCAATGTCCCATATCTGCTGAATGACTACACCAGAATCCCAGTTGGATATGTAGGATCAAATTCGATAATGTTATGCTTTCAATAGATTCTGCATCTTTATGACCTGAAGATTCAGCCCCAAGTGGGTATGGCTTATACCGGTAGGATCAAAGGTTCAACTTACCTGAATAGACCTCCACAATGTTGTTGTTGATTCTCTTAAACCGTAAGCAGGTGAAGGCAGAACCACTGAAAAGGACAAGATAGAACGGTGTCTAAGAACTATGATGAACACTGAAGGTATCAATGAGTATTTAAACGCGTGTTATGTAAAGGAACTTGCGAGGGTATTTTCCGGCCACTGTGGAAGTTAAATTGCGGGACTCCTCTGCGGGACGTCGTGAGTTTGATTCCTGCTCGAGTCAAGTCAATGACTTATAAAATTGACACTTGTGATTCCGAGCTTGGTGCTTGGCATCAATAGGATAGGGCAATGACTGGGGTGCTGAGTGGGATATCGAGTCACATTGCCGGCAGCCTGATTTCCTAGTGGGACAGCACTATAAAGTCGCCCAGAGTGTGCACTGTCTCAAGGCGGAACCCGTCCTGAAATGACCTTAGATATTGCCTGGACGTAAACTTATAACAACCAACCAACCTAGGAGGACAATTCAGGGGCAGGATCCGGAGGTTAATACTAAGTTGGACAACCATTGACATATAATAGAGGTCAGGTTAAGCAATTGTTAGGGTTTTAACTATTTCCCTTGTCCTCGTAGATAAATGTGGTAAGTTCAATCTGAGAAGTGACATTGCATTGTACATGTTAGTCCTAACATGCGTAATTCACAGGCCGCACAGGCCGGAGGCGGGGCCAACACAAACGGCTATGGTGGCGCCATCTACAGGAAACGCTGGAATTAATATCGACTGGCCCGGCTCACCCGCAAAGTTTGGCGGATCCGCCCCTAACTATCGGCGATATCCACCTCGAGGGCTGCAACGGCTCCATCCTTCCGGGAGTCAAATTTCCCACCAAAACAGTCCCACCAGGTTTAAACCACACAACCGCCTAACCACCCGACACAAGAACACCTACCCTTTGTTCCCCCACCCACCCACACCGCTGAGAAGACACTTGATGGGTAGGGTTGAGGGTTCGAGCCCCGCCCACCTGACCTTGACATTTCTGAACCTGGATCTTGACCTTTGATGACCTTGAACTGATTGACTGATGTAACAAAATGCTCATTTGGCCATAAGCCCTTCTGTCTATCATGCACAAAATAAAAAAGAACACTATACCCACACACCCTTTCCGCCTTTGTGAATTAGAATGAAGTATGTTTGATTAAAACATGTTGATATTTGGATATATTTTAATTTATGATACACACAATTAACGGTGCAGAGTATTTCCAAGTTCTCACACCCTAGGCGCGAGTAATAAACTACTCTATTACTGTGACTTAGCAGGGAACTTAGTAGTTACTTATGCAGAAACTAATGGGTAATGAGTGCACTCATCATCATCATCATCATGCTGTCGGTCGCGATGCGACAAAGACTGCTTTCATTACTTGACTGCTGCTCTCCATTTTGTGCGGTTGTACATTTCATCAAAGCTGCCTGCAAAAGTGTTGAAGTGCTGCTGGCTTTTGCAAGTTACCAGCGGCACTCTCTCGGGGAGCAAATAGAGGTTTCACACCAGCAAAAACATGTCAAGACAGGTGCA
Source organism: Branchipolynoe longqiensis (assembly GCA_030323885.1). Lineage (NCBI taxonomy): Eukaryota > Metazoa > Annelida > Polychaeta > Phyllodocida > Polynoidae > Branchipolynoe > Branchipolynoe longqiensis. The sequence goes on along the minus strand of CM059191.1, from coordinate 86,875,064 downwards.
AAACTATTTGTCCCTGCAGTGGCTGGTCTGGAGATTTTGCGAGTTCCATACATCAACCGCCCTTAATGCTGCCAGAGTGACATGGTTTTCTGGTTAGGGTTTGCTCCCTTAGCCTTCGGTTCTGTAAAGAACCTGTACCACAAGGCAATGATTTACAACTCTGCAGGGCAGGGGCGTTAAACTCCCTGAGGTATTGCTATACCTGCAATACCTGCATACCATAGTGCACTAATGCGTTAGATATGTATTATCAACTCTAAGTAAGTATTTTGGTTTGGAAAATGTGATGCTCTCATCGGACTAAATTTGAATGTGTCACAGGTCATTTTATTGTATTCACATACAGGGTGTAATGTAACGACCCAAACTCTAGGTCGTCTCGTACACAAGTGTCGTTTATTCTTAGCTCTCGCAGCCACGCTGCTCGTCGTTCCCCTCACATGATCTCGCGTCACCCGTACATATATATACATATACAACATCTCCTCTTTCAATGCTCATAACCACAAAAAAACAACAACAAACAAACAACAACAAAAAACCCACAAATTTATACTACCATAATTGTACACACAATACAGTTTGGTCCTTTCAAGCGTCCCCTGGCTGTTCTCTATAATTCATCTTATGACTTCGATAAATGCTCAATTTCTCCTTATCTCTACCTATAGGTCAAGCCTGACCGTGGGTTTTAGTTTACGCCCGAATCTGGACGTTTTGACTGCAGTCTCCGGGACCACTTGTTTTGTTGGTGTTGGCATGATGTGAGCCGTTGGTGCTATAAATAGTTGCGATCTGTTTCGGTGTAGTGTGTTGTTTGCATTGTTGCCTATCTGATACTCTCGGCCGGTATGGCCGGTGTTGCCTACCACTATGCCTTGTTGCCAGGTCCCTTTGTGAGTTTGGTATTTAACCCTTTCCCCCACCGGGATCACTCTGTGTGTTTGCCCTGCTGTTTTGTCGTGGTACTGTTTCTGTTTTGGATGTGTGGGCAGCTAGGGAGCATGACCGTCTTGGTTTTTCAAGGCATATTGAAAAACCGAGACAGTTTACATATAGAAACAAATTGGGATGAGTGGTCACAGTCTGCTACTACTTTAATATTGAGGATGGAACCTAACAAAATATAACATTAGAATGGGTGTAAGTAGCTCTTCAAACTTTCTATGAAGAACATGTTCCTGTCGATATAGTATGTTCATAATTTCAATTAAAAGTACATTAAAATAAAGAGACAATCTTATTTTGCCTATAACATTGTGCTGCATGTATTCTGGAATACATGATTTTTACTGGTAAACCACCATGGTCTTTTTAAAAAAGTACTTTTCTTAGAATACAAATCCTGGACATAGTTAATGAGAAATAACCAACGATATGAACAAATCATGATGTGTGGTATCATATAATCCATTACTTTAATGTACATAGGCAGATGGGTTGTTGTTTTAGCAGTGTACACAAGGATGACCACTGGAGGTGAGTGTGGGTGTGGCTGCAGAGTGGGATTTCTCTGTGTGTGGTATATCCACCACACAGTATATGTGTATGTGCATATACACACATACATATATACATATATATGCACACCAATATAGATATGCATATATACACATACTTATATACATATACACACATAGAATGGTGTGTTTCTAAGAATATATATGCATAATTATATACATATACACAAATATATGTGGGTATATGTGCCTATATACGCATATCAGCACACATATAATGTTCAGATATGTTTATATACACATATACACAAGGATGGTCACTGGACGTCGGTGTGGGTGTGGGTGCAGCATGGGAGTTCTCTCTGTATCGTATATCCACCACGCAGTATATCACTATATGTGTATGCGTGGAGATGCACAGACATATATATATATATTTATATATATATATATGTGTATATACATATGCACACACATATACATATGCATAAGTATATACATATATATACATATGTGTGGATATATGTGGATACATATACATACATGTGTATACATATATATATATATATATTCATATATACATACATGTGCATATATATGTGTAGATGTGTGTATATATATGTATGTATGCACATGTATAACCATATATTCACAGATAAGTATATACATACATATATGTATAAATGGATAGATATACATGCATATATGTGCATGTATGTGCCTATATAAGTATATATGCACAGATATAATGTTCAAATAATTATATGTACACATGTATATGCATGTATATGCATATATACGTACATACATATATGTATGTGTATATACATGTATATGTGTTTATGTATGCACATATATCCACATATTTTTGCATATAAGTATACATGCACATACATGTATGCACATATGTGACACAATATTTATGACGAAATCATGATATATATATATTCATATATATATACATACATATATATATATATATATATACATATATATATATACATCTATGTACACATATAACCAGGTTATTATACACCACCTTGCTAGATGTATTGCATATAATTATTAGTCATGCATATATATTTTTATTTGTTATTGATACATTATTTATTCTGCCCATAGCGTGTAAGCTCTGGCCCGGGTGCTTGTTTTCAATGCTGGACAGCTGTGCGGAATGTTATGGTGTATGCCTGGGTTCCGGTTCCCGGTTGGTATCCCAGACATCCACAAGCATTTATTTAAGTAGTTAGTATCTATGTTCATTTCTTTTTGTTTCTTTGGGGGGGGTATAACTTCTTATCATATAACTAAGTATGTACATATAGTGAGATGGGAATAGGCTTCTGGATGAGGATGTGTTCCCAGAATGTGTTTGTTTGTTTTGTTTGCAGCTTTCCTTTCACTTGCCCTGTCCCCAGTTAGTGCTTAGATGTGCCAGAACACGTCTGTACTATTTGGGACTGTGACATATTATATATAAGATGGTAGAATTTACAGTGAAATAGACAATTTAAAAAAACAACAACATAATTGTGTTCATCATTTCTGGTTATTATAGAAGTAGCACAATCCCCCCAGCCAGGTTAATTATTGATATGGTACATGGGTTCATTGTAGAGTATCACCCCACCCTTTTCCCCCAAGCAGAAACAAGCACTCTTAGCTCTACCAATATGTATCCAGCATTCCTGGTCCCCATGGTTACCAGTGGTCTGCCCACCACCATCAAGTGGTCTTCTCTGTGGCGGAGTGGTTAGATTGTCTGACTTTTTTCTAGGTCGGACTCCTAATCTGAAGGTTGGTGGTTCAATTCCCTGTGCACTCACCTCTGCAAATTTGGATTTCCACCGCTGTGTATAACTTAAAGCGTCATCAAAGGCCAGTTGCTCTCATACCATCTCTATGTGGTGTGGGAGGTTAAAAATCCCTTGGGTCGGTAAAAGTGTAGGCTTAGGATTTCTATCAACAAACTGTATAATGGTGAAAACAAGTCTAGTTTGACTTATCCATAATATGCAGTATAAATCTATGCAGTAAAAAGGTATGTGGCTCCCCTGGCCACCACGTGAATTGAGCCTGAGTGTGGTGATCATACCTAGCAGAGGGGGGACGGGGTAGGCTCTGAGTGCCCATTACATACAGCCCTACCAGCACCACTATGTCTATTTACTTCTCACTCAGGCACCACCAACACCTACATATACACATACATGCAGCTGGTCACATATATCCGATCAGTAATAGAAGATTTGCATTCCCCCACCAATGCAGTCAATTGGAATATTTTATAACAGGTCTGCAACTCCCACCCCCACCAGCCCACCTCTAGCTACACTCTGCTGGTCAGTCATGAATCATGGATGAGGTGGTGATATTTATTTAAATGTTATCCTCACTATTGAATTGTGTTTTAATTATTCCTAGCTATATTGATTGTTTGTTATTCACATGCTTTGAGAACCTCCCAACATTCTGGCACCAGTTGGACCATTGTGGGTTGCAGTTCCTCTGTAGCTCAGATGGCAGGATGTTGGTCTCAAGATCAGAGCGAAATCGGTTTAAATCTCAGAACAGGAATACTTTTTTTTTGTTAAAGATTGTCTTACTACATTATGTTAATGCATAATTATATTAATAGTAATACATATGCCTTTACCTAATTCGACATTGCTTGACTTTAGCTGGCTGGGCTTTACCCAGCTGGGTTTACACCGCTTGGCTTTACCAGGGTCGATTTTACCCGGGTCGACTTTACCCGGGTGAACTTTACCTGGTGTGATTTTACCCTGCACAACTTTACCCAGTGCAACTTTAACTGGCTCGACTTCACCCGACAGAACTCTACCCAACCCCACTTCACCCGACCCAACTTCACCCAACCCTATTTCACCCGACCCGACCTGGCTTCAACCCACTCGACTTCACCTGACTCTACTTCACCTGACTCTACTTCACTCGACTCGATGTCATCTGGCTCGACTTCACCCGACCCGACTTTACCCGACCACACTTTACTTGACCCGACTTTCCCGGTTACCCTTTACCTGACCATACTTTACCTGACCCCACATTACCTGACCCAACTTTACCCAACCCCACTTTCCACGACCACACTTTACCCGACCCCACTTTACTTGACCCGACTTTCCCGGACTACCCTTTACCTGACCATACTTTACCTGACCCCACATTACCTGACCCAACTTTACCCAACCCCACTTTCCCCGACCACACTTTACCCGACCCCACTTTACCTGACCCAAATTTACCCGACCCAACTTTACCTGACCCATATTTACTTTACTTGACCCAACCTCTACATGACCCGACCTGACTTGAGTTGGGTAGAGTAAAGTTAGGTAAAGTCAGGTCGGGTAAAGTCAGGTTGCGAAAGTCAGGTTGGGCTAGGTCTTTTTCTCGGCCATGTGCCTTCATTGCAAAAAAATAAAACGGGAAGTTTCCCACCCACCTACTTGCTGCGGCTCTGTTTTCTTTCCATCGTATCCAGTTTTAAGCATATATATGCATGTATATGTCTGTATATGCACATACACATATACTGTATGGTGCATATACCACACAGAGAGAAATCCCACGCTGCACCCACAGCTACAACCACACCCACACCCACACCCACACCCACACCCACACCCACAACCACACCCACACCCACACCCACACCCACACCCACCCCCACACCCACACCCATACCCACCCCCACACCCACACTTACTCCCAGACCCAGACCCAGACCCACACCGACCTCCTGTGGCAATCCTTGTGTAGACTGCTAAAACAACAACCCATCTGCCTGTGTACATTAGAGTAATGGCTTATATGATGCTATGCATCATGATTTGTTCATATTTTTGGTTATTTCTCAATAACTATGTCCAGGATTTTGATTCTAAGAAAAACACTTTTTGTAATAGACCATGATGGTTCACGAGTAAAAACGACTAATTTCAAAATACAAACAGCACAATGTTATAGGCAAAATAAGATGATCTCTTTATTTTTATGTAGTTTTAATTGAATATTATGAAAATACTATACACATGAGCATTTTCTTCATAGGAACTTTGAAGAACTACTTATGCCCATTTTAATGATATATTGTGTTAGGTTCCATCCTCAATATTAAAGTAGTTGCATACTGAGACAGCTCACCCCTGTTTGTTTCTATACGTAAACTGTCTTGGTTTTTCAATACACCTTGCGAACGCAATACATTTTGAATTCCTAGTCGTGGACCCTACCTGGTGGGAGGCGCATGGCTATGCAAAGTTTGGGTGGGGGTAGATGACGATTGCGGGGGGGGGGTGTCATATCATAGATAATAGACAGGCATTTAACTGGTGTATGGGGCGTGTGACAGGAAGCAGATGGAGGGTGAGGGGCATTGCGTAGTACACATGCGCAGACAATCTACAATCAATAGTAGGTGCTATGCGTGGGAGTGTCCGGTATATGTGATGTTTGTGTGTGTGTTGGGTGGAGGTAGAGGGGGTATGTGGAGGTGGAGGTGGGGTGGCGGAGAGTGTTAAGTGCCATTTGAGCTGTGTGATGGGTAGTGACAGGAACGAGGAGATGTGTGTGTGGGGCGGAGGCATTTTGTAGTGCGCGCGAGCAGACAATTCACGGTCGATAATAGGTGGTGTTGGGGGATGCGGGACATGGAGGGATCGTCTTCTTAAAGGGAGATGAGAAGGATGCATCACGCAGACGGCCACATACGTACACGGTCTTACAGAGTCTGGCATGCTACCATTGACACTGCCTGATACAGTGACACATGCTAGCAGAACTAATATCAGAGTGAATTTGGAAGAGGTCAAATTTGTCTCAAATGACAGCAAATGTTAACAGACAAAGCATGGCCAGAAGTACATGGGGCTATATTAACCAGTTATTCTTAGAAAACTGACATCTTCAGGAATTCCAGAATAGATTCTACAGTACAATTATATAACATAGCCCGCACCTACTCCTTATTTTGTCTCTAGGGTAACCTTGTCTCAAATTTCTTTTTCTTTTTTTTAGTAAAACAGTTAATTCATCAGAATATAATGTTTTTCAGTGTTGAGGCACTGGTCTTCCAGCTGTTTACATTACACTGTAAATAGGTAGATAAGCAGCTACTTACGTGGGGCCTATTAGTAGATCATGAAGGGTGTTAGTGTGTTAGCCATAATAAGTTCAGTGTTATGGGCTAAGATGGTGGGTCACTGCAAAAACAGTGTTGCTATTATGGTATAGGTCAGGTAAGTAATTGAGTGAGGGGGGGGGGTGACAAGAAGGAAGGGGGGGGGGAGCAAGGCAGGGCACAGCATCCACACTATGGTGTTTGTTCAAGGGCCTGGCCAGTGAGATGCATTCTGATCAGTGACTTAAAGCTTTGGTACACTTCTAATAGCATATGGTAGTTTGTTCCACATCTTGCTGCCTTAAACTATTGGTTTCTTAGTTAGGTTGTTTGTGCTTTGTCTAGGAACACTGAGGAGGGGTCCATCTCCCATTCTTGTCTGCTTGTTCAGTGGATCTCTTTATTGACAGCACATTTTAACCCACAAAATACCCATGCAAGTACAATGGCCGATATAACACAGTTCTTAGGAACTCTATTACTATCTTCAGGAACTCCAGAATAGATAAGCCATTCTGCAGAACAATTATATAAAATAGCACATCCTATAAGATACCCAGCATCCCCCACCCTCTGTTCATGGTGTATCTAGCATACCCTTACATCTGTCTATTTGATTGTGCAATGTACTTATATAAGATAGCACAACCTATAACATACCCAACTTCCTCCACCCGCTCCTCATGCTGTCTCTAGCTTACCCTCAAATCTCTCTATGTGATTGTGAAATGCACTTATATAAGATAGCACAACCTATATCATACCCAGCTTCCTCCACCTACTTCTCATGCTGTCTCTACCACAGCATTACATCTTTCTACCAGAACCAGAGAGAGAGGAAAAGGCCCCATCCCCCATGTACCGCCAAGGTTTGATCCACGGGGCCGCCCTCCCACAAATAAGTGGTTTGCAGACATGCGTCTTTGGTTTATTTTGGTAGTGTCTGATATACGCTGGCACCAGGGCTTTCCTCTTCCTTCACCTAGCATCAGGCAAGGAAGAAATCTGCCCCAGAGAGAACACCCCATGATGACGATATGGGAAAGAACTACCTCTTCATACAGCCTATGAACAAGGTAATATTCAGAGGTGGAAGACCAGTGCCTCAGTGGTGAACAAATGAATGTTGTGATGAATAAACCGTTTTACAAACCACAATTATATATTTATATAATCAATTCAGCGCCATCAATTTCATTTGCGACATGTGCAACATAATGGTTGCCACTAAAACTGTGCAGGACACGAGTTCGGACATTGAGTAATGCAATGGAGAACTGATTGATGCAGTTGTAAATTAACATATCCAACCAAAGCAAACACGAAACCATTGATAGCTAACAGCTACAGAGAATGTGAGCTTACAAGTTGCATGCCAAATGTTTCTGTTACAATTAAGCGCAATTTGTGCTTGGCTTTTGAATATGAGATATAATATACACATGTTAAGTTTATAAGCATTATAAAAGAATAAAGGCCCAAACAGTCGCTGTACATACTATGCCCTCTGTGAGGGCTCCCCCGCCCAACCATCACATGACCGGTGGGTCGACGAATCATCTCCATGGACACGACACAGTGTCACTCGCAGCTTTTCTATATGTTTGATGTTTGTTTGTTTGTTAATTGTTGTTTTCTATCCTAGTGACATCTACGGTCATATCAGTATGGGTACCAACTTGTGAGAGTGCACACTCATGTGATGTTATAGTGCTGCCCTACTGGCAGACCAAACCACCAACACCATGACCCAATATCACAAACTCACATTATCCTGATACTGTGAAAACCAGTCGTTGTCCTATTATATTAATCCCGAATACTAGTCTAGTTAGTGACAGGTATCAATGCTATAAGTCATTATTTTGACTTGGCTCGGATTCGAACTCCGGACCTTCGGCATGGAAATCCTGTGCTCAACCGATTTGTTATGTTTGAAGGGGACGTCCTTTTTTTGTGTATGAGACTGTTTCAAAAGGTGCTAAGCAATATGGGACAAAACTTTGTCCATTGTAATGATCAACATACTGTCGTGGGGGTGGTGAAAATGGGAAATATTGCACCTAGAGTGGGACTCGAACCCACATCTCTTTGCATTCCGGGCCAGTGTGCTAACCATTACACCACCTTGGCTCCCTGATATCAACATACTACCCACGCCTACCTGTCTATGCAGCTCCTTGCCTGAGAGGTCAGTGCAGACCACTACACTCGTCCCCATGGAATTGTAAGTCTTTTAATGCTTACAATTACATACACACAGGCAATGCAATGCACTTACATACACATGGTAGGTTCAACAACTATACAGCGTGTAGCTTGTACAGGATCATGGTCACGGCAACCAGTGTCGTGGGGGGGGGGGAAATGTGAAATATTGCGCCTAGAGTGGGACTCGAACCCACATCTCTTTGCATTCCGGGCCAGTGTGCTAACCATTACACCACCTAGGCTCCCTGATATCAACACACTAGCCACGCCTACCTGTCTATGCATCTCCTTGCCTGAGAGGTCAGTGCAGACCACTCAATACTATCTGAATATGCATTTGCTCAGGATAAACTGATTTGTTTTTTACATGGTATTTCATAATCCTAATAGAATACATATTGATTTGAAGTTTCTGTGCTGTATTGTGTCAATCGATACAATGAACAAACACCAAAAAGAGTCATTACCTTTTGAGACCGGCTCATATACATAAAGATAGATATGTGCTATATACATACATTATATTAATATTATTAACGGAGTGCCAGTAGCGTCTGGTCTACCAAATGCTAGTATCACCCGAACCGCTGATGGCAGCGGCCTGGGCGATTTGGGTTTGCACGCAGTGAGGCAAACCCACATCAGGCAGCCGCCGAGCTGGCCCCAGCACCACTATCTTTATCACTCTCGTGCTCAGCTCTGCCCTACTGTGCTCTACTGTGCTCTACTGTTTTTCTACTGTGCTCTACTGTGCTCTACTGTGATATGATGTGCTATACTGTGCTGTACTGTGCTCCAATGTGCTCTAATGTGCTCTACTGTGCTTTACTGTGATATACGGTGCTCTACTGTGCTATAATGTGCTATCATGTGTTTTACTGTGTTCTATTGTTCTATACTGTGCTCTAATGTGCTATGCTGCGCTATGATGTGCTATGATGTGTTATAATGTGTTCTAATGTGCTTTACTGTGGTATACTGTGCTCCACTGTGCTATACTGTGTTATACTGTGTTCTACTGTGCTCTACTGTGCTATACTGTGCTATACTGTGCTCTACTGTGTTGTACTGTGGTTTAATGTGCTCTACTGCGCTCTACTGTGCTCTAATGTGCTCTACTGTGTTGTACTGTGCTCTACTGTGCTCTACTGTGCTCTACTCTGCTATACTGTGTTATACTGTGGTTTAATGTGCTCTACTGCGCTCTACTGTGCATTACAGTGCTCCCATCTACTAGTATCTGATCTCGTCTGGTATGCTGTGCTCTCCTCCCCATCCCCTCCCCTCCAGTCTCCACCCTTCCCCCTCTCCTCTTGTCCCTTCTCCTTTCTTCTCCTCTCCTGTCCGCAATTTTGAACATATGAAATAAATGGTAGGCTAGAAATGTTGGCAAGGCAGAGGTAACGTTCTCAACCATATATTTGTGTACGTGGTATGTGTTATGGAGAGTCAAATGAGATAATTATTCATATATACATACATAGATATATTTTAATGTATTCAAGTGGGTCATTCCTTAAAAAGTGGGCACCACATATTTGGTTTCTACATTACTATGCTGATAATTTGTTCTTTCTGTTATTGATTGCAAGTCAACTAATTATTGTATCCTATGTGTATTAAGTATGTTAGCAATATTACATTTATTGAAGGAAAGACGTTACAAGTTTACTTATATGATGTTGTGCTAATGTGAAAAACTAAAAATCTACACATTTAAACTATGTGTCATGGGGGTGAGGAAAATGGGAAATACCGTGCCTAGAGCGGGACTCGAACCCACCTCTCTTTGCATTCCGGGCCAGTGTGCTAACCATTATACCACCTAGGCTCCCTGATATCAACACGCTCCCCATGCCTACCTGTCTATGTGGTTACTTGCCTGAGAGGTCAGTGCAGACCACTACACTATGCATGTCGCCGAATTTTGTTTCAACTTATTTTTCAACTTTTGGAACTCATAACCTGTTCTGCTTGAGAGCAATCAATAACATGTTGTATGTGTTAAAATGAGGTTCCGGATCTGTCTTTGATTTTCATGTTACACAAGTGATATTAATGTATTGCTCAATTTGTATAAGATCTAATTAAAAAGTGAAATTAATTTTGTTCAACTCTGACATATGCACAACATGCAAACCTTCATAGCACATTGGATTATGCTATTATTTGGAAGGTTTGTTGCTATTATTTGGAAAGTTTTCACTATTGGTTTCCATGTCTCACTTTTGTACCTAGTTAAAAAAAATGATGCATGTATGGAAAATGGCTTCCTTTGTCATTTCTTCCCAACCCTTCCCCAGTAAGAGGCTGAACCTCATTGCATATGACTGTCACGCTCCGTGTAGCGCTTAATCAGCAGCAGCCTCGTTCTGACATTCTTCTAGCTGATGTCAAGTGGTAATGGATAGAGTATTTGCCCACTGTGGTGGGAACAATTAGGAGAGTGCTTTGCAAATGTGTGACGAATGTAGGTCATAAAGGGACGCTCATAAAATAGGTCACGCTTATTTTGGTTCATGTTTTAGTAACTCTCTTCTGCCGCACTCTCAAATTGTCTAGAGTTGTGTACTGCTTACATATATACATATATTTATATATATACATATATAAATATAGAGATACATATATATAAGTATATATATAATTATCCATATTTTTATGCAATTCAGATATTTGTGAATATATAGCATTGCGCATTTAGATATTGTATTTTCTTTCTTTGTGGGTCAACAACTGTTTTATTAGTCGATCACAATACATCGTTCTGCCATCTTTCTCTTACAAATAAAACACAAATCTAATTTTTGCGACGTTGGTTGGTTGTTGGAGCTTTACTTTCGGGAAACATTTAAGGTCATATCAGGATGGATACTGACTTGGGACAATGCACACTAATGATGAAACCAGGCCACTAGCAGCAATCCCTGATATCCCACTCAGTCACGTTATACTGAGATGGAACCAACCAATCCTTGTCCTATCCTAATAATGGTGAGTGCCTGGCTAGCAACCGACAAGTATACATTCTTTCATCATCGTTGTGACTCAACCAGGGTTCCAAAGCCATGATCAACCAACGTGGGAGATGGATGCTCAACTCATTTGGTCATCCAGTCAAGTATTGTTGCTGGGTAAAAGTTATGATTTTAGAACTACACTAAGGATACGCAAACAAACCTGCTGAAAGTTCATTACTTGGGTAAAGGAATATATATTTCTCAGCAATGATGTTAATAAATGCATCAATACCAACATTACATATATGCTATCAGATCTAAATAACTATTTCTGGTTTGAAAACCGGGTGCGTTCATCCGATTAGGCAGCTTTCATACAACAACTGCTAGAATTTCTACCATATTTTCAAATGTCTAATGGAATAGGGACATTTTTGGGGGGAAAAACCCTTGTGACATGCGAGAAATCCAAGATCCCAATTCAGCTCCTCTACTTCCCTTTTGCCGTTAATAATTGACTATGAAAAGCGATGTATCAATAATAATGCCTCATAGGCCACATACTAATATGTACCAGTTCTTGCCATGAATACGGCCTCAGCTGTCCAGATTGTGTAAAGGCAGAAACAGTAACATAGCAACGGAAAGGGTGGCCAAATCAAAATGATTGTTCACTGGCTTCCAATGCGGAAATTGAGTGGTTCAGGTCCCGACAGAGTCAAAGGACATACAAAATCGGCACTTGCCACCCAATGCACTTGCAGTTGTACTTTGCATTAGTAAGAACGGGCAAGGACTGCTGAGCTCAGTAACATGATAATGGTACTGAGAGAGATATTGTGTCATGGTGTCACCGGCCTATTTTCCACCTGGGCAGCACTAAAACGTCACATTAAGCGTGATTCCCAAACGTTGGTGCACGTCCTGATTTGATCTTTGATGGTGCTAGGATATAGAACCCCAACCAATAAACAACCCCGAGAAACACACAAAAGTCAATCAATCAATGGACCTTTTGCGTAGTACACTTTATGGATGACCCCTGTACCGCCGTCCCACAAACAACTCAAATGGATGTGTAAGGACTCTAGACAGAAATGGCGGGTGTGAACTAAATGAATTATCTAATGTTGATCCGGAGATTAGTAATCTGACAATGCAACACAATTGGGGCGCATTATGGGATGTATTTTAAGAGAGGCAGATCGATTCATAGCGGTAATTAATTAGGAACTGGCAGGCTCAAATTGGTGGAAATGATTATTGTGATGTATCTGTTGTGTTTGCATACTTCAAGGTGAGTGTCGCGCAACACATAATCGCCATTTTGTCCATAACGGTCGTACTTGTAAAGTTCTCACATTGACAATTCATATAGGTGTTACCAGTTCTTAATGATTTTCAGGAAACACCAAGAAAACTACTCCACGTTTATTAAGCAGTGTTTCTTCTGCCACGCAGATTCTTATTAAAATATCAATTTTAATTTATACTATATATTATTTACCCTTCTGTTCTAATTTTATTCTTTCTAATGTTATTTTGTTCATGGATTTCAATCATTGGCAAAATATTGGGTTTCAGATCAAATTCATGAAACTTAGCCATTACTGTTTTATATATCATCTGCTCTTAGAACCGTATCAATATCCGAGCATAATATCATAAAAGGATGTTTAAATCTTCCTACCCAACAAATCCGAAGCTAATGAATAATCGCTCTGTGCTGCTGTACCCCCCCCCCCCCCCAAATGAACTTAATTATGAATTCAATGTGCATGCCTCTTCTACAAATTGGATGCAATGTTTGCCATTATGCTGACTTCAAAGGTAATGAATGACTCACCCTCCCAGCTCGCCACCTGGCCTATTCGACTCATGGATGGAAGGGTACATTTACCCTCATGGCGAATAAGTTGATGTTTGTCTACCATTTTGGCAGATCGTGATATTCAAACCCTGGCCGAGTCAAACCAATGACCTCAAGATTGATACCTGACACTTCCTAGCCAGGCGCTCAGCAGTAACAGGATAGGGCAAGGACTGGATAGGGCAAGGACAGTGGGGCAGTACTATACATCCCCCACTAGTGTACACTGTCACAAGTTGATAGCCACTGTGATATGACCATATATGATTGATTGATTGATTGGTGGTTGCTTTATGGCATGTCGGCAGCATAGTCCATATTCACGGCGACATAGATGATGCCAGTGTAGTAAGTTCAAAACACTACCCCACAAAAACACTATGCTAGTGTTTTCAACCTAGGTTCAAAACATTACTGTGGCCACTCTCCAAACACTATCCTTAATTTCAAAACACTACTATAATTTAAGTTCAAAACACTACTCTAATATTTTTGTGTTATATATAATTGACTCATAGTCATTGCCATTTGTCATAGGGTGAGGCAGTATGGAGTAGGGTGGGGCAGTGTGCAGCATATATAAATAATATGTGCTTCAAACGACACAGCACTATTAGTGTATACTAATAGATGGTGCAGTTGCCGCAGTACCATCAGCATATACTAATACATGATGCAGATACCGCAGTGATATCAGTGTATACTACTAATACGTGTTAAAATTGCAGCAGCACCTTCAGCATATGTGGTGCAGATGCCGGATACTATCAGCGTATACTACTAGTATGTGTGTTATGATACAACCTTAGATGTTGCCAGGACGTAAAACTCCCAGCAACCAAACCAACTAGTACGTTCTTCAAATGCCAGTACCAGTTGCGGCATTACATCCCCCACTGCCGTGGTATGATAGTGTTTTGAACTTGGGTAGTGTTTTGGACATACGTAAGGTTAATATGTTGAACTTAACAGTAGTGTTTTCAACTTAAGTACAAAACACTACCATCGTGTTTTCAACAGGGTAGTGTTTTTAACGTTTTACACCGGGATGTAAAACTCCAGCAACCAACCACCCAACTCCCCCATCCATCCATGTCGCAACGAGAAGCTTTCAAAACTGGCGCTGCTGTATAATACGCCAGTCAGCTGCTAGTTATCGACACTTGCGTGCAGGCAACATATCCAAGACGCACTAACGTGTTGTTCTCTGTTCCATGTAATTCATCTTCGACTCATTCTTTATCGTTCTTTATCGAAGCAACCAAACACTTCTCAGCAGTGTATGCTATATTAGCAGGTTATTTAGGGCATGGTTTGAAGAAGTTATTGCTTAAGTTACAGTGGTTCTTGTCAAGTGTTGTATATGCATGGGGTGTATGAGTGTTATACCATTGCTGAGTCAGCCTTACGAGGATACCTTTTTCGGAACTGGGAATGACTGCTTATCTACTGATCTTCATCCAACATAATCAATACATTAAATAACAACAACTTTCAAACTCTAGAATAAGAACTAATATCACATCGGTAATGATACTGTGGACAGTTGCGATTTCCTGACACCTCCTCTCTTTCTGGTCCTTTCCTCTACGATTGTTTTTTTTTTATTAGGTAAATATTTGATTCATCTGAATACTTATTTTGTCAGCGCCGGGGCACTGGTCTTCCAGCCGTTAGAGTGATCGCATTTGGTCTGTACATACTGGAAGTGGAATGCATTGCATTGCATGCAGCACATGCAGCGCAACCCATTCTGAACATTCTGAAAGTGTGGGAGCAGCCTATGCTGCATAGTGTACAGCATAGGTAGTCAACATAGTGCAAGGTATATGCATCAAGATAGAGTGTGCAATAATTTACACTAGTGGTTAAATCATATGCTGTGTTTGTATATCAGTTAGATTTGGTTTTAATAACGGTTTGTCTTTTAATAGTGCCATGTTGTGCATGTACAGTGGTTTATATGGTGTGCATTGCTGGTTGAAGATGTAGTTATTCAGTGGTGGCAATGGGTGTCGAGTAGTGGTGGTGGGTTTCGAGTCATTGATTTATATTAGTTGTTTGTCAAATGTGGATGGGGGGCGGGGGGAAGAGGCCTGTGGGCAGGGGGGCGGACATGCAGGGTGAGAGCAGGCACGAGAGAGGGCGAAGTCAATGGGTCGTTCAGCAGGTCGTATTATATATTTGCAGTGCCAGGTTTTGGGCCTGAATAATCAGGTGAGCTCTGTATGCATTTTTAAAGGCAAGGATCGAACCCGCTGATTTTGGTTGGGAGTTCATTCCACATGACACTTCCTTTGTAAATCGGAGCTCTGATTAACTTATTTGTATTAGGGTTGGGCACCCAGAGCAGAGTCAATGTCCCCCTTCTTGTTACCCTGGTTGTGCGATCTATGTATATGTCATCACTTGCACGTTTATACATCAACGTTATTAGGTGTAGGTTCCTAAGTACATCCAGAGTGCCCAGCCCTGCTCTCGCTATGCATTTCAACCACATTTAGTATCTAGTATTGTTAGTTTTTGGAGTCTTTCATCCTGGCAACATATAAGGTCATATCAGGATGGGGTACTGACTTGTGACTGTGCACACTCATGGCAACTTTATAGTGATGCACCGCTGTGTAGAACTTACAGCGTCATCAAAGGCTCTCATACCATGTCTATGTGGTGTGGGAGGTTAAAAATACCTTGGGTCAGTAAAAGTGTAGGCTCAGGCTTTCTGTTGATAAACTGTCTAATGGTGAAAACAAGTCTATTCAGACTTATCCATGATAGGCAGTATAAATCTTCAGGAAAAAAAACAAACCTTTGGAAGACCACACCACCAGTACCATGACCTTATGTCCCAATCAGGAACAGTAAGACAGAGCCAGGCAGACCTTTCCATATCCTAATAATGCCAAGTGTCTGGCTAGAAAGTGACATGCATAAATCGTGTAGTCATTGGTTTGACTCGACCATGTTTCGAACATGTGGGTTCGAATCCTACGTCTCCCTCTACGCCCATCCCTACACCTTTCGACCTCTTCTCTGGATCTGCAGTAGACCCTAACTTCATCACTAATCCACTGTTGACTTCCTTTAAATGTTCCCAACCTAAGAACTGATCATGTTGTATGTTAGTCGTCGTTCCTCCTTATTCGCTTGTCTGGATCAAACACACACCGCCAATTAGCGATACTCACTCATCACTCTGTGACTGCACCCTGAACTTCTGCCCCGGTTCCTCGGCGATGCAGATGATGGTGGAGAGGATATCCATACGGAAGCATGGCACGTCCAGGCCCGCCTGGAACTCGGTGCACGAGGCGTGAACCTTGTGCTTCACCACCAGCTCGGTAGGGCGCGCAACTATCTCCTTCTGCCGGTCCCATGTCTCCGTGTTCTCCACATACTCCGTCTTGGAGATCCACTTCCGGTTCGCGCCGTCCGGCAGCGGCGTCCACAGGTAGTCTGGGAAGTTGCAATAGCCCACTTCCTGTGATTCTGAAACCGAGAGGATGTTGGATTAGAAGTGTGATTTGCACATTATAGTCATTATAGTTGGTTTACTCAGTAACTGTACATTATTAGCAATAGTGGATCAATTACGATCACTAGTTGATCCTCATATTCTAAATTTGAATAACCCAAATTGTTTTGGTGAACGGTCATATCTCATTGTTTGGTAAATGAATATGTTTACATTCCCCGACTCATGGACGCATTTCAATATGTATATATTTCGACCGACTCATGGATGCAACTCTCACAGCAGAGAGCTAAATGGAGAGCGGCAGTCAAGTAATGAAAGCAGTCTTTGTCGCATTGCGACCGACAGCATGATGATGATGATGATATATTTCCCACCATTATGAAAGGTCTGGTGGCTGAATGAGTGGAGTGGCTATCTCTTGCGTGACAGGTCATGGGGTTCGAATCCATGGCATTCGAATCAATGAGGTTGAAAACCAGCCGAGTAAAACCGATGATTTAAAAACTTGATATCGTTCAATACCTAGCCTGGAAGTTGGTATTACTAGGAGTAATGGAATGAAGACGAACAATTGTCAGAGTTTGAAATCTACCTTGTGTAACCGTAGCAGTTGTAATCAAAAGAAAGTTATAAGGAGCGTATATGACAAAATAATGTCAATGCCTCGTCTTGCCAGTATTATGCATTTATCTTTAAAGCAAACAATTGTAAGACGTCAGTAACAATAATGTCAAAATATCCTCAACTGTACAAATAATAACTATTTCATATATGGGTTATTCTCTAAAACTGGGCACAAAAGTGTGATATGGAAACCACAAGGGAAGACCTTCCAAGTAAAAACAAAAAACCCATCCAAATAATAGCTTAACACAATGTCCTATGAAGGTTTGCATGTTGTGCATATGTCAGAGTTGAAAAACAATCATTTCACTTTTTGAATTTGATCTTATACAAATTGAAAAATACATTAATATCACTGTCTAACATGACACATCCAGAAACTCATTTTAACATATACAACATAGTCATGTAATATTTTATTCATTACTGTTAATAAGACAAGGTTATGACTTGCAAGAAAAACGTTGAAAAATAAGTTGAAAAAAGTTTGGCTATATGCATAAATGTGTAAATTTTCACTTGTTAACATTAGAACAAAATGATAAAAGTACACTTTTAATTTCTATCTTGGGGTACCTTCACTAAATGGACTGTTGCTAACATACTTAATACACTTGCAATCAATAAAAGAAAGAACAAATTATCAGCATCGTAATGTAAACCAAATATGTGGTGCCAGTTTTATAGAATAACCCATATCCTCCCCTGGCCCCTCCACAAAGTATATCATAACATGTTGATATGTTGCAATAATTTGACCAACATTTTTGATAGTTATTTGAAGACGAGAGGTGCGGTTTAACCCACTACTCCCAACGAACGTTTGCACTCTTAATGAAAATGTTCCTAGTTATGAAACCTCGAATAGCTAATAGCAATGCAACAATTAATAGCCACATTGCATTGGAAATCGCATAATCAGCTCACAGTGGAAACTCTCCATGTGTAAGGCAATCGGTCATGTGACACATTACACTACTAGGCCATGTACATCAGAGTCCTATCAGGATGCATTATGGATGCATCGCTGACTCAGCCTGGGCCCAGATGGCGCTATGGGTTCATGCAGCTGGATCTGCAGTAGACCCACATCCCCCACCCACCGCCTAGTGCCCTTCGCGCCAGTCCACCCACATCCGGTTATGTATTGTCTCGTGGTCCCTCTCCTACCCTCATTATACATGTTCCACCCGTCTCATTCCCTGGTATCCCAACCCCACCTTCCCTTCCAGCCCATCCACACCCATCCAGTATCATGTTGTCTCGTGGTCCCTCTCTTTCCCTCCTTCCCTCCTTCCCTGTTCCATCCCGTCTCCCTTCTTCTGCCATGTCATCCCCGTCCCCTTGCTCTCTAGGTCCTCGCCCCCCCCCCCCTCCTCCTCCCACCCCCCACCCCTCCACTCCACTTCCTGTAAAACCATGCAACCATACCTTCATGAAAGCCCCCCCCCCCCCGCCCCACATTCTCTCTACAGTAAGGGTGACCCTTAAACAGGGGGGACAAGTATACACCCCAAAATGATCGGTTGGGTCAGTGTCAGGATAATGTGACTCAGTGTGATACCAGGCCATCGTGTTGGCAACCGGGTCTCCCTTTATAGACATACAACTCCAACAACCAACCAACCACCCACACCCACCTACGCGCATATTCAGACACTACAAGACGCCACACCCACAACCACCATCAACCCTTCTCCCACCCACCCACACCCCCTCCCGCACACAACACACCCTCAACCACAACCCCCAACCCAGACTGCTCCACGGTGACACGGTGAGTGAATTGAGCAGCTCGGTGTGCAGTAACACCCTCCCACACGCGTCTTTTAATTTCCCGCCGATCGATGCGCCGCCGATTGCCACTCACTTCTCTCCGGGGGCGGTGTTGACGGCAGCAGGCGAGGCGGGGTGTGTTGACATTGATTATTGTGCCGTATTTCTCCTCCCAAACTGGCACATCCCCATCTGCTCCTGTGTCATCTAACTCCCATTCTCTCCGATCGCCTCACCACCCACAACCCACCACCCACCACCCACCACTCACCACCCACCACCCACCACCCACCACCGACCACCCACCACCCACCACCCACCGCCCACACTCACAGAGCCCAGCGATGCAAACCCTATCCCACACCAACACACACCATACCGACGGTGCTCCCCATACCCCCCCCCACACACACACAAACACAACAGACACCCCCCACCATATCCATACATCAGGCACTGATGATACTCACGATACACACACCATAGTCACACTCCCCACAAACACCGCAACATACACATATTGCAACACCAACCACACCCAAACAGTATCCACACAAGACGCACACTCCATCCCACACCACACACACCGCACGCACCACCCCAACATTCACACCCCTGCAACGTCGCCACATATGTCTTCCGCCACCAGCTTCCTGCCGTCTGTCATCATTGAATGTTCTACTGTTACATGTATCAGCGTGCTCTTTGGACAAAGGACTTATAAAGACATTTAATTCACAACCCACCCCACGCAAATTGCACATATATCATGAACCAGCAGACTATATCCATCAGACCAGAACATAACGCTACACTCCGACACCCCCCCCCCCCCCCCCAGCAAGACACATTGAAACAATAGACACGCCACCCCTCACCACCCTCACCCACTCACACACCTAACATTCTTATACATAACCATATCACGCCACTCCACCCTGTTCCAACACCGCTCACCACACGTCACATATATCACACACCAAACACACTGTACCCCACACACATCACACGTCGGACCTCTACACACTACATGGCATGATTATGAAGCAGAACCCACACATATAGCATACCAGACACCCTGCACACACCACACACACCAGACACCACACGTCACATATGTCACACACCAAACACACTATACCCCACACCCATCACACATCGTACCTCTACATACTGCTTGTCATGATTATCACACATTACACACACTGTTGTTGAAGCAGACCCCAACCACATCGCATACCACACATCCTGCACACACCACACCCACTTCACACCATACATCACACATATCACACACTACCATCCCACACGTATCACATATCACACAACACTTACACCACAAGCCACACCTATCACATGCACCATCCACCACACATATCATGCAACCTATGCACACCACACACACCACACCTCACACACATCACACTCACCACATGTACCACCAATCCATACACGCCATACATCCACCACACACACCACACCTCTCACATACTACCCATTCCACACATATCATGCGCCACACACTACTTACACCACAAACACCACATATCGCACACAGCACACACTCCACACACAATGCACTGACACCACACCCATCAGGCAAACTATGCAACCAAACACACCACACACACCACACATACCACATGTACCACCAATCCACACACACCAAACCCCAACACACATATCACACCACACACAACACTCTTATAATACACACATCACACACATCACACCACATCCACACACCCCATGTCCCCTTACGAAGACACCGTCTCCGCCGACACTCAGCCGGCGGTGTCTGTGACTTTAATGTTTAACTACTTTGCTTCACCAGCTATTCGCCACCTATTATCGCTCACCCGCCCTCACTAAAGGCCCTGTCACACTATGACATATGGCGGCGGCATGTGCATAACATGTCAAAATAATTTGAAAATAAAATAGGTCGAGATACGGCAACCTACGCCGACCTATGCCGAGCATAATCGACCTATTCCCAACCTATATGTAACATATGATGCCGTATGCCGATGTGTTGGTCAAAATTTGCATAGATCGGGATACACTAAGGCCATACATCGTAGTGTGACAGCCCCTATCCCGACAGCCAACATGATGGGCATACACTCGCCATACGCTCACAATACGCTAGCGGTATGCCAGCACATGCTAGAGGCACGTTAGGCATACGCGATATACACTAGAGATACGCAAAGGGCACCTGTTCAAGGTACGGCAAACATGTTACACCCTACCTGTAACGTGTGCATAATGTATGCCGACGTATGCCGAGCATACCTCGAGCGTATGAGAAACGTATGAGGCATACGCCGGCATAGGTTGAACATTTTGAACATACACAACATTTTGTTAGCGGTTTGACATATGGGGACCTATGCTGACCTATGCTGACCTAGACCAACCTATGCCGAGCATACTCGACCTATGCCCAACCTACACATAACCTATGACGCCGTATGCCGACATCTTGGTCAAAATTTGCATAGGTCGGCATACACTAAGGCCATATGTCGTAATGTGACAGCCCCTTAACAAACTCACGGCGGGCTGTCAGTCAACGCTTCCGGCACCACCAAAGCCGACAACAGGCAATTTATTCCCGAATAAGTGTCGGATTTAAGTAACGACAAGTGGGCAGCAATACGCCAGCAGGACCCATGCAAGCCGTACTAATAGTTAATACACTAATTTTGCAGAAACAAAAATCCATAGGGAAGAGTGTGAATATTGCTTAATGTGCCAAGTCCTGCCTTCTTATTTTCATTTATTCTCCACGAAAAGTATATCCACGAAAAGTGTAAACATTAAATAAGGTGCCAACTATTTCATTCTTATATCATTTATTATTTAGTACCCTAAATGCATATCTAAGCTTCATGATTCTGCGTCTAGCATAGTTTGTTTCTTAAGGGGGGGCCCTACGTTGATTGATTTAGCAGAGGATATTTCAATCGCAGAACATCAGTCTTCATCATTCCCGCTTTCCATCCTGCGAATTCTATTGATCCCCAAAGCCGGGATACATGAATATTGTATTGTACATTTCGAAGTAAAAGGTTTTTTTACAGCTGCACTCAGGGATTGGACGAATACAAAAGTACTGTTTTTGAAGGAATTACATTCATGCTTGGAATGATTCGAATCAGATGTGCCAGGCTTGCTCTTATACAGTGTTTTTATTAATTATTATAAGCACCGAATATTTCAGCTGGAGAATAGGCTTCGATAACATGGGCATATGCTTATATATTTATATATATGCATAGTTGTTTAAATATTTGAAATAATACATAGTATAAGTTTGCCTAAAATTCAGAAGAATTGTGTTACAGTGTTATATCTATATACAGAATCATACCTTCACCCACATGTTGTTTTTTTAAATATTGAGGCTGTATTACTACTGTCCATAGCATATAAGACCGGGTACCCAGGCTTGTTTTCAATGCTGGCCAGTTGTAGTGTTGGTGTTATCTTACCACAGAGTAGCTGCTGATAAGTTATTTGATTGCCTGCATTTCAGTTGAATTGTTATCGATGTAATACTAAGTTGGTTTTGTTCCACAAAATATATGTTCAATTCCAAAGATGATCACTCAGACTGTTCTGTTAATGAAATATACTCCATTTTTCAAATGCATAGGAAGAGATAAGTCCACATCTCAAATACTGCTAAACGGTTATCGAAGGATGATGAAAATATCATTGACAAAGAAGATCACCAACAAAGAAGTTCTCAGAAAAATTATGAAATAAGAAATGCTTGTTTGCCACTATACACACAAAGAAACTTATTTATTTTGGCCACACCATTCGTCAGAGTTCAATATACCATACATTGTTGGAAGGGAAGGTGAATGGCAGCAGAGGGAGACCAAGAACATAATGGTTTACAAATATTTCACAGTGGACAGGCTTGAATTATTCCCAGTTTATCAGAACAGCACACCAACCCTCGACTAGAGGACGGAACTATTGATTGATTGATTGATTGATAGGAAGCGAAAGGAAGAACGCAAGTA
Source organism: Branchipolynoe longqiensis (assembly GCA_030323885.1). Taxonomy (NCBI): domain Eukaryota; kingdom Metazoa; phylum Annelida; class Polychaeta; order Phyllodocida; family Polynoidae; genus Branchipolynoe; species Branchipolynoe longqiensis. The sequence continues at coordinate 86,851,496 of CM059191.1, read as the reverse complement.
GCTGGGTGCATGGTGAGTAAAACTGGTGGGTTGGTTGTTGGAGCTTTACGTCCTGGCAACATCTAAGGTTATATCAGGACATATACCGAAGTGTGAGAGTCCACACCCATGGCAACTTTATAGTGCTTCCCAACTTGGAGACCAAGCTGCCAGCAACATGACCTGATATCCCACTCAGTAAAATAACCCAACACTGAACCAATCTGTCCTTGCCCTATCATAATAATGCCGAGTGCATGTATGGGAAGCAAGAACTATAAATTGTTAAGTATTCAGTGGTACTCAATCAGGTATCTACAGGATCTACCAACAGGTGTCACCACTGGTGACAGACTCTCAACTCAGTCGGACACCCCGTGTGGTAGGAATTAAATTATAGGATGAATAATTCTGTACAATGCATATAGCAGAAAAAGCAGTGTTTCACCGCTGAAAACAATCCTGTGGCTCGTTTTACAAATACACATTCACTCCCCACAAAATATTTAAATCAATATTTAATGAACTGAAGGTGAAACCTAGTAAATTCATCGGTGAAAGCGTAGTATCACATCTCCTACCTGCGGCGCGGAATGTTGGTGCAACGGCCTCCAGAGTGTGCCCTCATTCAATAGTGAAGATTTATTCAGATTGCAAATATTTCAATCAGGTTCCATTCACGCCGAAAATCATTGCAACATTCAACCTGGTGTCGGCGGATAATTAAAAATATGATTACATCTGGTCGCAACAAGCCTGGGACCTGGGGCCTGAGGGTTGAGGGCTGAGGGCTGAGGGCTGGGGGCTGATGGATGTAAAGACTAACACCCGTCCTGATGAGAATACACAGGCTTCCGGACACTACCGGCTCCTCTCATAGGTGTAATATATGTTGATATCGACACTGTGAGATCTAGTTTGCAACTGACTTTATTTAGAACGTAGTCATCACGTCGTCCTGTGTTACATTGGGTTTGGTGTGTTGTGATACTAAGATACAGTACATCTTCCCCTTTTAAGTATATATACTGAGGTCAGCATCCGTCTCCTGTTTTGGGAGATCTGGGGATCCGAACCCATGAGTTCGTGGGTTGCAACCTTGGTCCAGTCAATCCGATGACTCACAAATTGATACTTGTCGTTTCCTAACTTGGCGCTTGGAATTAATAGGATAGTGCAAGGACTGATTGGCTTACTGTCAGGACAATGTGACTGAGTGGGATATCAGGTCGCGGTGGTGGCACCCGAGTGCGGCAGCAATATAGATATACCATGATTGCGCACTGTCACAAGTCGGTACCCGTCCTGATATGACCTGATATGTTTCTAGGACGTAAAACAGCAACAAATAACCATATGGGCATACCTGTTTCAATGGGTTACGCTACCTCGACCGTCTGACCCATTGAAGTCAGGATACTATGACTCAGTGATATATCAGATCATGGTACTTGTGGCCTGTTCTCTCACTGGGATACAACGTGGGCACATGGAGATGCAAGGTCTAGCAGCAGAGACGCATTGCTTCCAAGAGCCAACAGGGTGCACTGCACTCACCACCTGGGTTAGACAGGGGCCTGGGGGTGGCGGGTTTGTAGGGTGGTCGTTGTGTCGGCTGGGGGGAGGGAGGCTGGGTTGGGTGTAGGAGTGGTAGTGCAGGGGGTGTGGACGTGGACAAGTCACCATGTGGTGAGGGGGAGTGGAGAGGGGAGAGAGGGGGGAGGAGGGAGGGAGCAGGGGAAGAGGGAGGGGTGGGGGAGGTATGAGAGGGATGGGAGAGGGAAAAGGCGCGGGAGTGGGTAGGCGGGAGGGGGAGGAGTGTAGCAGGAAGTGTTAGGGGGAGCTGGGGGGGTAAGGGGGAAGTGTGAGGGGAATATGGGGGAAGGAGGGTGGCAGAGGATAGTGGGAAGGGCGGAGGTTGGAGGGGGGATGGTAGGGATAACAACATCCCTCAGGGTTGCTTCCAAGTCCCTTGTACCTCATTGCCCAGACAACTGGTGATATGTACTGATAGTGGAGGGTTATCAGGCTCTCCAGGGTTGACTGGGTTCTTTTCTTGGTTATCTCCTCACCCCCTGCTCATCCAGCTCTCCACCCTGGCCCCCTGTTATCTCAGCCCGCCCCTTTGCCAGCCGGTCACACGACGTAACCCTGCGGCGTACTTACTGGTTCGCACGAGGGCAGTGCCGACGGATAGCCTTGTTTTGGCTCCAGCGATGCTCCAGTGGGAGATGAGCAGCGGATCCAACCACCGATCCCCCACCTGCACCTCCAGCCTATGTACACACAGATCAGCCCATGGACAAGACACACACACATAACCAGCGCGATAGCATCACCAGCCCACCAGCCAAAGCATCCAGAATAATAGTTGTGGAAAGGAGGAAGTATGTTGCTAGGACCTAAAACACCAACAAGCACTATCCACCACACATTACACGACACACAACACGCCCAATCGTCACCATTGCCACCACACACCTAACATCAATATCCCCGCACACACACATTACACCATACACCACACACCGCATGCGACCAGACGGGATGGCCGAATGAGTTAGAGAGTCCGTCTCCCGTGTTGGTAGTTTGTGGGGTCGTGGGTTCGAACCCTGGTCGAGTCAAACCAATGACTTCAAAATTGATACTTCTTGTTTCCTAGCCTGCCACTCGGCATTATTAGGATAGGGTGAGGACTGGTTGGCTCAGTGTCCAGATAATGTGACTGAATGGGATATCAGGTCATCGTGCTAGTCACCATGAGTGCACACTGTCACAAGTTGGTACCCGTCCTGATATGACCGTATATGTTGCTAGGATGTAAAACAACAACACAGAAACAACAAACACACCACATGCTACAACTCAGACATCCCACACCAAATGTAAACCACCACACATCACACATCACATACCATACAACACCCATCACACACCACACATCGCACACTACCCTCACACCCACCATACTACACCACATACTGTCCTCCCATCACACTCACCACCCACCACACACCACTCTCTCACCACCCACCACCACCCACCGGGAACGGTGGCCGAATCGGGAGAGCGCGGGCCTCGTGTGCATGAGATCGGGAGTTCAGTTCCCGGTCGAATCAAACCAATGACTTATAAAGTCATAAGTATCGGTCCTAGCCTTGCGCTCAGCACTTATCGCATATGGCAAGGACTGGTGAGCTTAGTGTCAGGATAAAGTGAATGAGTTTGATATTGGGGCATGGTCCCAGAAGACTGATTTTCCAGTGGGGCAGCACTATAAAGTCGTCATGACGGCTCGCTGTCAGAAGTCCGTACCCGTCCTGATATTACCTTAGATGTTGCCAGGACGTAAAACCCCAACAATCAATCCACCACCGACCACATCCCTTCTCTGGGCCTCCTAGTCTCATCATCACACCCAGCGTGCCATGTATGCATGTACTCATCGCTGCGAGCTCTACCCACCAGCCTCACGGGAGGCTAGTTGATTCCATAACGTGAATCTCGTCGAGTACCGCGCGATTCTCGCGAGAGGTTATGGTGAATAAGTGGTGCCGCCATTGGACAAGTCAGACTTCCCCAGAGGAGACAGCGAAGTTATATCTGATGTGGCTATACTTTGTTGCTTATCCACAATGCCCGACCCTTGTAGGATGCATTCTGAAATATCCGCAAGTTTGGAAACTGAGGAATAATCAATGAAAATGACAGGAATTTAGAAGCGATAAATATATAATCAGGAATGCCAAGCGCATTGAAGATTGCAGGAGCCTAACTTCTATTTACGCTTTCTCCCTTAAGCAGCTGCGTAGCACCTCAGATTACACATATTTATTTTTAAATTAAAATATATTATCTTTTATTAACATTTTATTCCTTCGTGTTTTATTCTGATAGCATTTCATTCAATTTCCGAAAATATCCATAAATATCCGCGCACCACAAGCTAGGCCACACTTGATGGATCTGGATTAGATATCGGTGGGACGGGCCTGTTCCTGTGCACACCAGTGACACAAGAGCTGTGGTTGTGGTCTATGAGTTTGTCGCCAAATCCAGCGTAGACTCAGGGAAGAAGGGAAGAGCAGTTAGAACGTAATGGGAAAAGATGAGCCAAGAGTAAGCGGTTATTAACTTAAAGATTAACTTACAGATCCTCTTCTGGCTGATCTAAGCCCTAATGGGCCTCTAATACCAGCTCGCCAAGGCAAACACATAACTTTTGTTTTGCACACATATGTAGGTCGAAGGTGCCCAGAAGTAATATAATTGTGGGTGTCCTCTCCAATGTCTGTCCAGCTTTCTCTCAAAGGTTTGTACCATTGGTGATTCACCTGCTTGGTCTGGTAGACTGTTCCATGGATCTGTCACTTGAAAGAAAAATGAGTGCTTCCTGACCTCAAGTCTGGGCCTCTCCTTGAAGATCTTATACAGCTGGACTCTGGTGCTACTGTTTGTTCTGATTTGTTCTGAGGTTGAACAAACCTGTTGTGACATCACTGTCACACCCTCCAGTAATAATCTTATAAGTCTCTATGATATCTCCCCTGAGACAATGATATGACAATGTTAGTAGCCTAAGTCTCTCATGCAAATGTGTATAACTCCAACAACCAACCAACTTTAATTTCAGATATAACATTTTGGGGGATGAGTCAATTTTACTTCATGGCATCTAACTAACGTCATATCAGGACGGTACTGATTTGTGACAGTGCACATTCGCGGCAACTTTATAGTGCTACCCCCACTGGGAAATAAGGCTCCCATCACCATGGCCTGATATCCGATTCGGTCACATTTTTCTGACACTGAGCTTATCAATCCTTGCATATCCTATCAATGCCAAGCACAAGGCTAGGAAGCTACAAGTATGGATTTTGTAAGTCATTGGTTTGACTCGACCGGGAATCGAACTCCCGATGTCCCGATCTCCCGGAGTTGTCGATATGTAGAAGTGGTCCGTTAGAGAGGTTTTTCTACATATCTCTATCTCGATCTATATATATCTATATATAAATATACAGATGAACCTCAATCTAACAGACTAATAGGGGGCAGCAGTTGTCCGTTAAATCCGTTTGTCCGTTGCAGCGATGTTGTCTGTCTTCAGACTAAAAGGCAGGGAAATCTGAAGCCCTGGTGGTGGCTACTGAAGTATTGCTGGTGGAAGGTTACGGCCACTGAGTTTGCCGATACCCGTAGGGAAAAACTTTGATTTGATTCAAAATTAATAGAAATACATAACAATTTGGCATAAACATGTATGCACACATGCAATATAATGATCTGATGAATATATCTAAGACAAACCCAGATATTCACTCTAGCGGATTGTGTCCGTTGGATCCGGAATCCGTTGCATCGGTGTCCGATGGATCGAGGTTCATCTGTATATATATATGTATGTGAAGTGGGCAAGACTATTTGCCTTGTGACATTTGCGAGCTTGCGCCGATTAACCCACATTTGGAAATGCAGGCTACTCGCCATGGCAGACTCGGGAATGCCAACATTTGCGAGGCCGCGGGTTTCCGGCCATAAAGCGTTGCTAGGAGACGTCAATTGTGACTCTCCTGGCAACGATAGGAGGTCAGGCGCTCCCAGACCGATCAAACGTGTTTAATGACACTCTGATGTTTTAGCCGAGAATTAGGCTTTTATTGTCGAAATTCTAAACTTGTTTTACCTTAATAATATGTGAGGGGATTGCATAATACATCAACAACATGTGCTACAAACGAATGTTAGTTTGGTTAAGAATAAAAAGCTGTGAGCTCTTGGACAGGTAAATTGGAACATTCCTTGCATTCTTTACTATTCTCCAGACTTCTTTAGATTAACCGCTATGGTCAAAACTTAATATTGGACTGCTTTATATATAATTAAGGGCCTTAAGCCTAATAGGCCTTATGCAGATAGTTCACCCATCTGCGAGAAGATTATAACAGACATATTAACAGAATTAACGTAGAGATCTTTTGGCTAAAATATGACAGTAACTTAGCCTGATTATCAGTGACAGTGGCAGTGACACTAGCACATCTGCTTAGTTCTGGATCAATTTAAACATATTAAATACACCGTAAGGCGGGGAGACCAGCAAGTTAGTTGAAATAACTAACTAATTGCTTTAGGCCGATAAATGTGAGAGGGGACAAAACCTATATTTAGACGATACTCTGGCTGGTCGACCTTAGCCCAGGAATGACACCGACGGACACCGACTTCCTGCAGATGGGACGGGAGGCAGTGGCGGCCCGCGGCTGGCCCAGGAAATTCACATGGAAATAATAATATAAATTAACATGAAGGCTCGCCCTAAGCGGGGGTGGATTAGCCCGACGGTTAAATATGTATACATATATATCACCGAAACTCACCTTCATGAAAATGAAAATAAAGAACAAATAATCAGCCAGCATAAAGTATTACATAATTAAGATATTCCTTTGGAGTTAGGGAGGTAGGAAATAACCCGTAGTGACAAGACAGCCTCCACTATTTATAATTCTCATGCAGTATCTAATGGAACGTAAGCTATGTTCCCTATCCAAGCCGCCAATGGACAGTATCCAGGGAGAAGTATTTAATATTTACAGTGCATTCGCCTTCTCTCTGAAGACATGGCCACTTAGCTCAGAGTAATGATGGTGGTAGACTACATAACATACCACCAGCTTTGTAGTTTCACCATATACTACCCACACCACCGCCATTTACCACCACCACAAGCGTAGACCTACCCCCCAGCACCCCCACCACCTATGTTTAGGAGTTAACCACCGCTGAGGCAACGAGATATGTATGTGGAACTTCAAAAACAGCTATCGTAGATACTGTAATTGAAAACAGAACGAGACAGTAGTATAAAGTGGCAATTTTAATTCTTTCTATCTTAGCTTCTTACATTACTCTTTCATGATGAGATGACCCTAGATATTTCAAGGATTACAGGCACTTAACCCTATCGATACATCATATTAGTTGGGTGGGTGGGACGGCAAATCTGGGCGGCAGGCAGAAGTACGTCCTCTCGGTTTGAAAAGTCTGGTCGAAGTGAATATCTCCAGTGCCACGTCATCGGCTTTGACTGGAAATCACTATAGGTGGCGCGTCAATCGGCGGCCATTTTAGTTCTAAAAGTGAATATAGATGTCGCCACCAGTCTGATTTTTAATCTAACTGCGTAGTTCAAGAAGTATCATGTAGATGGCGCGTCGATCAGCGGCCAAAGTTATTAGTTCTAAGAATAGAATATAGTCGGCGCCATGGTGCCCTAATCTACTGAGATTCACAGTCTCGTTCATTCAATTACCCATGTTGCGCACATCATGGACAATTGAAAACAGAACGAGACAGTAGCATAAAGTGGCAATTTTAATTCTTTCTATCTTAGCTTGTTACATTACTCTTTCATGATGAGATGACCTTAGATATTTCAAGGATTACAGGCACTTAACCAAAAAAAATAGAGCAAGTGTCCTGGGAGCCGATGAAACCGACTGCCTTGGTACATAATCATGCACCGCGTCAGTGGTCCAATGACCCAAGTGTTTGATGTTGCTGATTGACGATCGTTGCAGAGCACAGGTTTGTGCACCATCTCGTCTCAGAGTATGCACTGTCATTGCCGCTGGGGCCAGATGACCTGCCACGGACAGGGCCAGTCGTATGGTGTCAAGCAACGGGGCTGCACGTAGAGGTGATCCGTTGGTAGTCAGGAAGGCAGGGCCATCGGGGTTAAGTGGTGTCCTGGACACGTAATCCTTCCACGCTTGACGTGGACAGTAGGGCGATCCAGGTATCACCGGAACGAGAAATGTCTCTTGGAGACGATGACTTGCATTGTTTTTGATTACCGGACTCGGACATTGATGCCCACTGCGGTTAGCCTCACATCCTTGGCCCGAAGATAGTGGCCAGGGTCAGAGCTGCCAAATTTAGGAAACAGGTTACTCTGTCGGAGGAGTGTGCAATGATAGTAGATAGCACCAGTAGTTCAATATGGCACTTGGTAATGTAAGTCGATCTTTGAGGTGTATTAGATACGACATAATGTGATACTGCGATGATCGCAGCGGGTCTGCGTGGTGTTCTTGCATATAAATGTAGTATTCCCTTGCCTGGGCTGCCTTATTCCTCCAGGTCCCAATCGCCAGCCCCGCCTTAATGGCATCAAGAAGCCGCTGATGGTGACGTTGTGAGTAACCTGGGGAGAGAAGGCAACAAATTTAAATATCGATCCCAGGTTACAGGTTAGGGGTCAAAGCATTGTCATGTGTCACAATCACCGATTCCAGGTCGGCCTCAGCAACAAGTCTCTGGGCTAGACTCCTTGCACGCAAGTCGAAACACATACAACTTAGAGCATCAGGAGAATGATGTCCTTTCTTGGTTTGTGTTGGACAAGAATGTCGGTACTCCTTCATGCGGCAACAGCCAGATCTCCCGGGCACAGGCGTAGATGACAGGGTCGCAACCTGCCCCGGAACTGAGCACTTGCTGTGAGGTTGCATTGTCTCTGTTTATTACGATGGTGTATTTGTGCACTTGTTGTGGAGAGAGATGTTTGAGGGCGACAACAAGATTTATCGCCTCGAGCTGTGGGTTTTTGACATGGTCTGCAGACAAATTCAGCTTTCGTGTAGGATGTTGCTATACTCATGACTCTAGAGTGGCTATGTATACTTAAGCATGTGTCACTTGTTCTAGTACATCGACAGCGTACGGGGAGCCGTTCCCATGCAGTGTCATTAGAATTTCTGTGTGATTCTTATCACGCACTGTAGGCCTTTTCATCTCAGATTGTGATTTGATAGCTTCTGACATGGTCTGCAAACAAATTTGTGTAGGAAGTTGCCATACTCGTGACTTCAGTGTGGCTATGTATACTTTATAATGTGGATTGTCAGCATGCCGCGTACTGGTGGATGAAATGTTTGAGGAATGCTTTGCGGTTTCATGTCGTTAATCAAATCCCATGCACTGCCCGACCTCAAGGTCATGGTGATGTCAGCACTCCCTGAGACTTTGCGTCTGCGACAATGTCCAGACGGTCACCATAACAGCCACCAGACAAGATCTGGGTGTAGTTTGCATGCACTCTGCATAATGATAACTTTCGTCTGTCCGAGTGCGAAGTCTGGATCACTGTCTGGTTCATTGCGCTTATGTACAGATCAGTGTAATTCGCAGGCTGGTGGGTGAATAAAGGTCTCTGGCAGATGTATGTTGGAAAAGTTGTTACATTGTTGCATTGTGGAAATCGACAGGGTTGTTACTTTCTGGTTACCTTCGGTTCTTATCACGCGTTTGTATACAACTTTCGTCTTTAGAATGTGATTTGTCAGCTGATCTCATCGCATGCTCGTCCCGCCACATGGAGATTACATTCCTGCATTATCAGCACTGGCGGTTGTCTGGTTAGACAGTTATGCCTATATGGTGCGTGGTCTGAATTCACCCTGCATGACCACGCCCACATATATGTTGGTGAGAGTCAATTGAGATTGTTAATGTTATGACATAAGACTCTTGAGATATTGGCTGAAGATCGTCATCTTGTTATATCGTGTGCCTAGTGAGGTTGCACTTTAATTGTTAGAAGAGAGCCATGGTGATACGGCTTGGTAGCGTTATTAAGCTTATGAGATACAACAAGAAAGCAGAGCACTTTTTGAATTGACATCTTAGAATATGGTCTATAAGCCTTTGACATGGTCTGCAGACAAATTCAGCTCTCGTCCAGGAGGTTGCTATACTCGTGACTTTGGTGTGGCTATGTATACTTAAGCCTGGTCACTTTGTTCTACGAGTACATCAACATAGCATGGGGACCGGTTGCTTCTATGCAGTGTCAGTTTTGTGTTCTCGATGTGGGTCACCATTCCTGTACTGTCAACGCTGTCGGTTGCATGTGAGGTTCGCTGATGTCAAGTTAAGAATTAGAATGTGGAGTGTCAGCTTTTGTTACTTGACTTTTTGTGTTTTTGGTTCTTGATGTTGGACACCGTTTTTGTAATGTCAGCACTGGCGGTTGTATATGCAGTTTGCTGATGTCAGCATTCGAGATGAGGTTTTAGACGGAGGGAGCTTTCCCTGCGGCCATGTCATTCATATCTCGTATGGTCGGTCAGTGACTATATAGTATCACCACCAACACCATCTATGCATTGGCATTTAACAAATGAAGGGTCTGGGTATATGAACGAACTGTCAGAATTGTTACTTTCTGTTTTTCCTCCCTTATAACACCGGGTGTTCAGATCCAGTTCCAAGGAGGAAAGCTGACTCGTTTACCTTCATCCATGAGGTCCATAGCATCGACGTTGTATCGGTGCATTGACCATGTTTAGTGTCTCCGGGGGTCGCTCCGATCGATCGTGTCCTTGAAATACCAAGCATGCCTCCGCCTCCACGTGGCATGACGTCACAAACCTTCTTTCACTACGTGCTTCATGCGGTTCATCGATACATGCACCAATGTCAGTTTTGAGATCGTCAATTTGGTTTTGTACTGTAGCCAGCGCCACGATTAATCCTACGTCCACAGGGTTGCTTGTCGCATCCATTTGGCATGTCGATTCAAACGATCGCCTCCTTAACGATCCGTCGAGCATGCTGTCATGGCCACCTCCTTGCAGCATGACGTCAGCATGCCGCCGGCTCGGAGAAAAACTGCGTCGCAGATAACACGTCCTCCTCTCCACCGGCACGCCTCCGATGCCCCCAGCGATCGAGTGAACAAGATTCAAACCCACGGTTGTGACAATCCCATCGCTCAAGCCATCAGCCAGCATCAGAAGAAATTTCAGCCAATTGTACCGTGGAGGAGCGATGTCTTGTCGGTTTAACCGATCGCCTACATTGTGATTGTCGAGCGTGCTGTCCTGGCCGCCTCCACGTATCTTGACCTCAGCACTCCGCCGGCGAAGCCCACCGTACCTGCATTTCCGTCGCTCGGCATACTTTGTCGCTTCCACTTGCTGGTGATAGTAGGTTTCAGCTGATTGTACCGCAGAGGAGCAATGGTTTGTCGGTTTAAGCGATCGCCTCCATATCGATCCGTCAAGCATGCTGTCATGGCCGCCTGCAGGCTTTCTTGTCACGTCCATTTTGTTTTTGTCACTTTCATCTCACCGTGCCTCGCGCCGATCCATTTTTTGAATTGATCAAGGCTATCTTTACGGCGTAGATTCATGGGGTGATGCCACTGACTTCAACCTAATGTTCTTGGATTTTTTCAGCCGTCATGCTCGCTCCAGTTACAATCCAAATCTGGGCGGCAGAAGTATGTCCTCTCGGTTTGAAAAGTCTGGTCGAAGTGAATATCTCCAGTGCCACGTCATCGGCTTTGACTGGAAATCACTATAGGTGGCGCGTCAATCGGCGGCCATTTTAGTTCTAAAAGCGAATATAGATGTCGCCACCTGTCTGATTTTAATCTAACTGCGCAGTTCAAGAAGTATCATGTAGATGGTGCGTCGATCAGCGGCCAAAGTTATTAGTTCTAAGAATAGAATATAGTCGGCGCCATGGTGCCCTAATCTACTGAGATTCACAGTCTCGTTCATTCAATTACCCATGTTGCGCACATCATGGACAATGCCCCGGTCACATATATGTTAGTGGACGTAGTTGAACGTAGGTGAACCTGGTGGAGGCTAATGTGGGTGTAACTTGGTGTAGGTATGTTAAAGTACGTTGAAATATGTTGAGGTCCGGCAGGTTTTGATACAGATTACGGTATGGATGAATACATTATGGTATGGATAAAGATGTTGCAGTACAGATGCCAACACGTTCAACTATGTTCAACTACTTTCAACTACGTTCAACTATATTCAATTATGTTAGCCTCCACTATCTTCACCTATGTCCACTAATGGCTATGTGACCATGGCTTCATCCCAAGTATGGTAGAGTATGGTAGAGTATGGTAGAGTATGTTAGAGTATGCTAGAGTATGCTAGATTATGCTATACTATGCTAGAGTATGCTAGAGTATGCTAGACTACGCTAGCATATGCTAGAGTATGCAAATATATGCTAGAATATGTTAGCATCATGGAGGCAAATTCAGCCTCTAACATAGCGCTCTTTTGAACATGTCCAAAGATTAAATCGGAATTCACTGCCCGCCCACGGTATTACCAAGTTAGCATGATAGAGAAGTATGGATGCCGGTACATTCAACTACTTTCAACTATGTTCAACTACCTTCATATACGTTCAACGATGTTAGCCTTCACAATGTCCAACTACATCCACTAATGTGTATGTGACCAGGGCTTTAGGTAGAGCCACAATTTCTCGACCAGCTATCTTAATATTGGTGTGTTCGTTGTAACTGATATTTTCGGGAACACTTACTTACACTGATGCATGGCCTTATTGAGACTGGTTACTGCTATGTGTTGTTGTGTGGCCAATGTACTGTATATAATATAAGTATGTAGGTACCTTTAACCAATAAACGACTCATCAATGTAAACCATTTAAAAGACTTACAATTCCTGGAGGATAGGTGCAGGAGAATGCACTGAACTTTCAGGCAAGATTTGATTGAATGATTGGTGGTTTCTTTATGCCATGTCGGTATCACAGCCCATATTCAGGCAAGGAGCCACAGAGACAGATGGGTGTGGACTGGGTGATGACAGCAGGCAGCCTAGGTGGTGAAATGGTTAGCACAATCCCCCAGGATGCAAACAGTGAATGTTCGAATCCTCATCTCATCATCATCATCATGCTGTCAGTCCTGATGCAACAAAGACTGCTTTCATTACTTGACTGCCACTCTCCATTTAGCTCTCTGCTGTGAGAGTTTCATCCATGAGTCGGTCTTAAAGTCTCTCTGCTTCAGGTTTCTCTTGATGGTATCCTTGAAGCGGAGACGAGGGCGCCCTCTCTTTCTGTAGCCAGAATAGAGGATCTGCTTTGGTAGCCTGTCTGATGACATCCTAATGAGGTGTCCAGTCTACCAGAGATTCTTTTTGATCAGATGATCTTCCATAGAGGGCAGTCCCATCCATTCGAGTATTTCCTTATTTGTCACTTCATTTCATGAAAGCTGCCTGCAAAAGTGTTGAAGTGCTGCTGGCTTTTGCAAGTTACCAGCGGCACTCTCCCGGGGAGCAAATAGAGGTTTCTAAGGACAATATTTCCCATTTCCCATTTTCATCACCGCCACGACATACCCATTGAATCTTGCATTCCTCCAAGTGATTGGGGGCTATGCCCTGTGCAGGAGGCGGCGTGGTGCATGATGGGGGGTACCACCGGCCAAGCTGGACAGCGGGGGATGCAAGCCACTACAGGCATTATTACACGCGATACAGGGTTTATCAATATCCATATATATATATATATATATATATATTTATATATAGACATGTATGATATATTTGTTGCAAGTGCATTATTGAATACATCACTGAGACACAGGTTCAATGTAGTTGCGAACTCACCACCTGCTCCTCACTATGCCATGTGACTTGTCCACCTGTCATCAGTCAGAGACACTTGAGACGGCTTGCTAAGATCACCAGCCAGCTTTTAAGTACCTCCACTTCAAAGTAGTATGTATATATATATATATATATATATATAGAAATACACTTAGATAAGAGAGTAGATGTCCCTCTCAGCTCCTATTGTAGTATTTTAAAGTTGCATATTCTGATGATTTTGTGTTTCTGTCATTGTCTGAAATAAAGACATTAGGATGATCGTCAAAATGTAGCCCACGTTATATTGAAGTAATTTTGATTTAAAATGGCCAAGGTTTGAGATATTTGCAAAGGAAATAAGCTAAATTAGCTTTGGCAAGCATGCCAACACCATAGACTTCGACAGTAACAGGTTATATTAAAGTTGCTCCATATCCCTTTCAATGTGGTGGCAAAGGCTTAATAAGTGCACCAATAGATATGTATAATCGACTGTTTTGGTTTACATCGGTATATGCAACTGTAATATTTTGCATCAACCAATGTGGGGGAGCATTGAGTCAGGTTGAATATATTCTTCAGAGCGTCAGCGGTCAGGCATATTTTGCGAAAGCATAGAAGCAGTTTGTGTGTTGGTGTTTTACATCCTTGCAACATATCAGGATGGGTGCAGACTTCTGACATTGCAGAATCATGGTAATTTCATAGTCATTGGCTTTTTTTTTTTACTAAATGTATTTTATTCAGCGAATATTGTCTTCTGTCAGCGCCAGAGCACTGGTCTTCCGGCCGTTCATTACAATATGTTTTTACATAAATGACAATATCAGTTGCAATAATGGGGTTTTACCTCCTGGCAAAATAGCAGGGCATGTTCCAAGTTGTGACAATGCACTCTCATCGTTACTTCATAGTCCTGTCCCATTTGGATACCAGGCCGATAATACAATGACCTGACATCCTACTAAATCACATAATCCTCACACTGCCCCAACCTATGCTTGCGCTATCCTCGTAATATAGAGCGCCATGCTAGGTAGCTACACATGTTAAGTTTGTAACTTATGTGTTTGACTCTACCTGGTCATTTCCAATAAGGACAACACGGATAATATCCCACCCTCTCCAGATTCAGGAGTCACAGAATTCATCAGTGACGTTGATATAACAGACGGTAAAGTAGAAAAATTAATTGAAAAACTAAATGTCTCCAAGGTACCTGCACCAGATGGGATCCATGCAAAAATCATCAAAGAGTGTTCTGAGCATATTGGACCTATTTTGACATCTCTATTCCGTGAAAGCCTATTTGAAAGGAAAATACCCAAACAATGCAAAGATGCTGATGTCAAACCGATGCATAAAACGGGACCAAATCGTCTGGCATCAAATTATAGACCCTCCCTCTGCTGTAAAATGCTAGAAAGAATAATCCGAGATTGTGTCCTAGAACACTTGGAAAAACTAGCATTGATATCTCCAGACCAACATGGATCCAAATCTTGCCTGGCACAACTAATACAAGTGATGGACATTTGGACTGTCTGGCTTGATCATGGCCTGGCATGGGACACCATCTATCTGGACTTCTCCAAAGCCTTTGATAGTGTGCCCCACTTCCGGTCTGAGAGAAAGCAAAGGGTAGTCATAGGTAATAAAAATCTTCCTTTAAGAATGTCACCTCAGGAATACCTCAGGGAAGTGTGCTCGGACCAATCTTATTTATAATATTTATAAATGACCTGCCAGGCAGTATCTCTTCAAGCCTACAAATATTTGCGGATGACACAAAAGTCTTTCGAGCCATAAAAGATGTAAGAGATAAAAATCTTTTGCAAGAGGATATTCTGAAACTCGCACAATGGTCCGAGAAATGGCAATTGCCCTTCAATGGGAAAAGCAGTGCAAAATTATTCATTACCGGAAAAATAATCCTCATTATGCCTATAAGATGAAGAACACTGTCCTGCAACGAGACGGCTATGAAAAGGACTTGGGCATAACCTTCGACTCCCAACACTCCTTTCAGAAACACATGAGGACTATCATCTCAAATGCTTGAGTCGAAAAAATTAAAAGAACTTTCCATCGCCTCAACAAGAACAATTTTCTCATTCTATTTAAGTCTCTTGTTTTGCCAATTTTGGAATACTGTCCACAAATTTGGAGCCCAATTTTTCAGAAAGATATTCTGGAGATCGAAAAGGTTCAGAGATGTGCAACAAAATTAGTTGCAGTTATAAAGGCCTTACCCTATGAACAAAGGCTTAGGGAAATGAAACTTCCTACCCTTTCCTACAGAAGGAAAAGAAGTGACATAATTGAAGTATTTAAAATTATGAAAGGTTTTGATGAAATAGATATGAACCAATTTTTCCCCTTGAATAAAAGAGAAGGCAGTCGAGGCCATACTGTTAAACTAGTAAAACCCAGAGCCATTTCAAAATTAAGGCAACACAGTTTCTCAAACAGGATCATAAATATATGGAACAGTCTCCCACAAAATGTTATTGATGCCGAGTCAATAAATTCATTCAAGAACAGATTAGAAAAGGCATGCGCTGAGGATCCAGGGAAATTTGACCCCTTATTCACCACATGCTACTAATTATTCCCTGTATTGTTTATTTACTTGCACTCAAGCAAAAATGAGAGACAAATAAGTGTTCACACTTCCTGTCTACCATTCACTATTTCGCTATTTTTACCTGGGATCGAACTACCAACATTCTGCATGTAAAGCCTCTGGCTCCGCTTGTGCCTTAACTGATTACATGCTTGTCACTAGGGGGGATCACAGAATGAACTCGACATTGTTCCATTCTAATATCGCACACCCTCTCTCTCTATCTCTCTATCTCTCTAACTCTCTCACCCTCGCTATATAATATATGTATATGGATAGTGATAAGAATGTTATCATGCATAACAATCTCTGTAGTGTCCTGCTCCTCCCCCCCCCCTTCCTTGGTGGGTACAGGTATCCTTCACTCCCCCGCCCATCCGGGGCTTTTGCACGACATTCGCCCCCGTCCTGATATGACCTTAGATGTTGCTAGGACGTAAAACAACAAACAAACAAAACAAAACTTGTGTCTATCATACATAAGAATTATTATATATGGATAGTGAGTGAGAAACCCTTTATCGTGTGTAATAAGCTATGTAGTGGTCCTCTCCCCCCCCCCCCCCCCCCCCCATTGGGGGTGGAGGGCGGGTACCAGCATGCCCCGCCCCCTCCGTCCCCGGGTGGGACTCTCCATTTGCTCGGGAGCATATTTTTTAATAAACGAGTTGGGGTCTTGTTTACTCCCAACTCATACTGGCACTACTTGTTCATTATCATAACACTACTTGTAATAATTATTATATATATATATATATATATAACTTAACATAGCAAACCTTCCCTCGCTAACCTCTAACCCAGTACTGCCTGTTTGTCGGGCCAAGTGCAACACCCAGCCACCTCCCCTCCACCCCTCCATCACCCACACAGAATCCCGGTCGTGGTTCATTCGGCATTCATTCTCCCACCAGGTGGCATTGCGGCGCGGCCTCAGTTTCCCAGCACTGACATGCACGTCACGTGAGCGCGAGCCCGCTGTTTCCTGAGCGTTTATTGGTCAGTTTCCGCCGGCTGAGTGGAAGATAAAAGTGGAGGGCTCATTGGCAAGCTAATAGCGCAGAAGGTCTTCCTGTTCGGGGCCAGCCACACAGGGCTAGAGCTCTTTTGTCGCGATTGGTTACGTCAAATGGTGTCATTTGTCACCGCAAGGCCAGTTGAATCAGCATGCAGAGGCGGGTCTGTGTGAAGGGAGGGCAGGGTGGGGGTGGAGGTGGGGGTGGGGGTGTCTAGTGCCAGGGGATGGGTGGTTGTTGGAGTTTACATCCTGGGAACATCTAAGGTCATATCAGGACGGGCACCGAGTTGTGACAGTGCACACTCATGGCAACTGTATAGTGCTGCAATCAGGCCTCCAGCATCATGCCCTGATATCCCAGTCAGTCACATTATCCTGACACTGAGCCAACCAACCAGTTCATTGTCCTATCCTAATAATGCTGAGCACCTGGCTACTGTCTACCGACTTGTGACAGTGCACACTAGTGGTGACTTTATTGTACCGCCCACTGGGGCCATCTGCACCCTGATCTGACATTCCACTCAGTCACATTATCCTGACACTGAGCCAACCAACCAGTTCATTGTCCGATCCTAATAATGCCAAGCGCCTGGCTAGGAAGCGACAAGTAATTTCTTTGACTTGATGAGGCTTTGAACCTGTGTGTTCGAATTCCACAATATACCAAAATAAGAAAATAAGAGACGGATGCTCAACTCATTAAGCCATCCCTTCTAATCCTAGTGTCAGGATTATCTGACAGGGTGTTGGGGGAGGGGGTGATGCGATGGAGTATGGAGGAGAGGTGACCGCACACAGCATGGAGCGGAGGGGCGCTATTATTTCCCCTATTGCATATGCACATTGACAAATGCCTGTGGCAAATGGCTCATTGGCATATCTATCTTAAAGACAATATGTTATGCATAACCTATTCAGAAATACTGGCGATGGATGACTGGACATTGTTCCCTTTGGCATATGACATATTAAGAAGAGGGACAAAAAGAGGATAAGTTGACAACAGCCTTGATGCCTGACCCAACTGTACTGTAACAGCCACCACAATCTAGAAAACCTATAACCAGTAAGCTAATCCACCAATCAGGGCAGAATCTACTATCACATAGGTACTCCAAAGTGCACGGATATGCTGTCCGCATCGTGAAATCTGACATAATTTAACCATTCTTAAACCACTTGAATCTCCACTAATTCTGCTTTGTTTCGAACAAAATTATATCAGGTGAATGCCTGTTCTTTTGTCCTTTAGGGACTTCAATTATTTAATTAACATGATGAATTAAATTAGAGTCAATGAACACTTGTTTGGGTGCACTATCAGCAGCTCTGTGCATGTTGGCCATTCTGTTTGCATCCAGTCTTAGCCACTCACTTCAATAAAATTGCTACCTTGCTGAGTATTGTCACCTGAGCTAAAAATAACTACCAGTGAAAGATGGAGAAGACACCGGGCATCATTAGCATATCAAGCATGGCTGTCTTTGAGTGGGAAATTTGATTGAATAGAAGGAGTTAAAATATTGAGACTCTCATTCTCCTTGAAAATTAATCAGGAGTGCCCTGACAATTATATCCTCAGAAAGCTCAAGTTTTCCTTTACCTAATCAGAACACTATTTGGTTGAGATTTATATCATACTCGGCAAGATTGGTCTGAGAGATGACCATGTGTTCATGTCTCCAGCACTGGAGCGACGAATATGGTGTTGATTAAAGCTTCTGTTTCAGGAGAAAAAGCTTGATGTGGCATCCATTAATGATGACCTTAGAGTATGGAAGGTGCCAGACATTGAAAACATTTCTGAAGCCTATTGTCACCTGAGGGAATCTGTTTAATCACCTTAATACATTTAATATATTTGCGACCTAGACTTGTAGTCAGCTAGCAATGCCTATCAAAGTGAACTTCAGTTGTTGCCTCATATTAATTAAAACCATGTAAGATCATATACAGCTTTTGATTCTGATTATTTTGGAATAGAAAATAGAATGATAGTGAAAGTAGAACAGTAGCTCTGATGTTCTAAAGAATTTATCATTAACCCTGATGATATTCAGTAGATATTAAGGAATTTAGCAAGTTTAGCATGACATCTGTGACAGAATAACAAAGCTCATGGTCTGGACAAAAATGGAACCTGTTAATTTTGCTGTAGAGAGTAAGATTCTTTAATATTGGAAAAATTATAAGCAACATAGCTTTTGTGTTGGGGGCCTTAAAAACCTAGATTTCCCTAATTTGGAAATGTGCACAAAAAGGGGCAAAAAAATGAATCTTTAAAACCTCATAATTTCGGAACTTTTCAAGAGATCTATATATATTTGATATCACTGGAATTGGATTTAAAATATCTATATTGACCTATATCATTTTAAACACTGAAACATTAAAATAAAAAATCAATTTGGAGTAACTACTATCAGGTAATAGGCATTAGTGGCATGCATTATCTGTCATAGGATTGGTTCTGATGACTTCAAATGATGGGCTGCTGAATGTACAGTGCAGGAAATGCGAGTTTATCGGACAAGCTAACCCCCTATGTTTTTCCCCCGTTTTGTTGTTGTTGTTTTCTTGAAGATTTATACTGCCTATAATGGATCAGTCTGAAAAGACTTGTTTTCAACATTATACAGTTTGTCGATAGAAAGCCCAAGCCTACACCTTTACCGACCCAAGGGATTTTTAACCTCCCACACCACACAGATATGGTATGAGAGCAACCAGCCTTTAATGATGTTGTAAGTTATAGGTATTGCAGGTATCGCACTGACAGGTATTGCAGGTATTGCAATACCTAGGGAGTTTGATGCCCCTGCCCTGCAGAGTTGTAAACCACTGCGTTGTGGTACAGGTTCTTTACAGAACCGAAGGCTAAGGGAGCAAACCCTAAACAGAAAACCATGTCACTGTGGCAGCATAAAGGGTGGTTGATGTATGGAACTCCCAGCCACTGCAGGGATAAATAGTTTTGCGCCTGTCTGGACATGTTCTTGCCGGTGTGAAACCTCTATTTACTCCCTGAGAGAGTGCCACTGGTAACTTGCAAAAGCCAGCAGCACTTCAACCCTTTTGCATGCAGCTTTCCTGAAATGAACAAACAACCAAGAATCACTCTCACAGCAGAGAGCTAAATGGAGAGCGGCACTCAAGTAATGAAAGCAGTCTTTGTTGCATCGCAACCAACAGCATGATGATGATGATAAAGTTATATGCAGCAATGGAAATCGAAATTGGCAGAGGTGCGGGGCACAGGGATTCGAACCACCAACCTTCACATTAGGAGTACGACCTAGGAAAACGTCATACACTCTAACTACTCTACCATTTTTCCTCAGAGAACACCACAATGTATATTTATATATGAATCGTCGTAGTCTAATATATATTATCCTAATTTCACTCGGCTCTCAAGAAAGACTGTAGCTGAAACTGCGACCCAGTATGCTTAGTCACAGCTATAGCTGACAAACCTGAAGGTGGGGGAAGTGGTTTATATACATGCACCATGCTCCAGGCAGTGGTCTTTTATTTCATGTAAATTCTGACATTGCAGTTTGATTGCTATATTCGTAATCAACCGAGGCATAACAATAAATATATCAAACCTGGTCAGCAGAAGCCATGTATGGCTAAATAATAGGGTCCAAAGTGCAGGATAGACTCGGAAGCAGGGCTGGGAGTAGGACCATCCCCATATTATAATGTGCGCTGGAGCTCTACTAGAGCATGATGGGAAACAGCTACATATCGCAACCTTACTATAAAAAGGTTCTATCTGAGAAAATGGTGCTTTCGAGAGAATGAGGACTGAAGATGTGTAGACAAATATTATTGTTAAAGGCCCTGTCACATTACGGCGTATGGCGGGAGCGTATTGAAAACCTATGTAGGTCCTGCGCGTGCCGGCCTATGATGACATTTGGTGACCTTTCGGGTGGTTTTGAGCATATGTGGAACCTACGAGGAGCGTACGAGGAGCGTATGAGGAGCGTATGGGAGCGTGCTGTGACATTTTTTGACAGTATGAGCCATACGCCCTCGTAGGTCAGCTTTTTTTGAGCATGCACAAACAAAATTGGACGGACGGATTTATGAAAGCGTATGGCGGCGTATGCCTCATACGCTTCACATACGCCGGCATCTGGCGGCATCTGGCGGCGTATGAGTAGCGTATGAGTAGCGTATGCGTAGCGTATGAGTAGCGTATATGGCGTATGCCGACGTATATGACGTAATGCGCTTACGCCGCCATACGCTCCCGCAAAAAACCCTAATGTGACAGCCCCTTAACAGATCTCAGTGAAAAATACCAGTTGAGAAACAATTGTGTAAGATGTATGTTACTGAGGGAACAGTGAAACTTGGAACCTGTAAGTGCAATACCTATATATGGATATCCAACGAGGATGTATCGTACCATTTATTTCCTTTATACCGGATCGGCATTCAATGCCTACATAACACCCTTTTGGATCGGCCATTTATCTCAATGCCTATGTTATACAGCGGAAAAGATAACGATAACTGAATGGAAAGCAGTGTCTGTGCAAATAGACAACAATGTATGCTGGGTGCTTGCGGGCCAAATCTACATAATGCTAAGTACAACAGTGCTTAGATAACAGACAACACATTTGTATGGATAGGCAATCCATCACACTGGCCATGTTATACAGCGGAATATATAACGATAACCAATATCTGAATCGAAATCATTCTCTGTGCGAATAGACAACAAGGTACAACTCAACCTGTGCAATATATGCCGGGTACCATCACCAGCCATTGTCCGAATTAGCATGCACACAGCGGTGCATGTTTATCACTTGCGTGCAACCATCAATATGCCTCACTGAGCAGAAAGAGGACATGGCGGAGGGGGAGGCGGATGAGGAGAGGGAGAGGGATGGGAGGGGAAGGGGAGGGGGGAGGTATAGGGGGGCGGGAGGGGGAGGCGGAGGAGGAGGGGAGGGTTGGGTGGTGGGAATAGAGGGAGGTGGAGGATGGGGGAGGTGGAGGGGAGGGGGTTGAGGGGAGGAGGAGGCAAAAGCGGAGGAGGAGGTGGAGGAGGATGGGGAGGAGGAAGCGGGAGAGGCAGAGGGAGGTGGAGGGGAGGGAGGGGGGGGAGAGGGAGGGGGAGGGGGGAGGTGGTGGATGGGAGGGGGAGGGGGAAGCGGGGGGGTGCAGTGGAACAGCTCGGTGATGCATGCACCCGGTGCATTACCCGCCATGCACCACGGGGGCCACCTTGAGCTGCTCACCTAACTCAAGTCCTCACCCGGAACCGGGTGAGCCAGAAACAAACAAAGAACGACGCGGGCGGAAAGAAAGGGCCGCCGTTAATAATGCAGGTGATGGACGACTTTCCGTGGGATACTATTCGGGAATGTATGTGGCCCTGTCTGCAGGACTCTTAAACTGACTGACTGAGCGATAATACAAGGAAAGGGCATGCCACAATAACAATCAGTGGGGAGTGTGGGAAGGTGTAAACAACAAATACGTAATGGTGGCGTTATTTGTCTTTTATTTTTACAACAAATAACGAATTGTGCCCCTTATGATTATATATTATGTAGCTTCAATAAGGATTAGCCATTTTGCTACAATAAATCAATAAATAATGGTACCGTCATATATTTATCATAAATAAGAATTTTCCTTGTTTTATTCATTAGGAAATGTCAATGTATTGATTAAATGATAGGTGTTGTCATAACTGGAGCTCTGAGTGTACACATTATTTGTAATTGTTGTTCCAGGTTACATTTCTTGTGTGCGAGGGTATTAATCACTCAATTCTTTGATGATGACAATGAATGCTACTAATGATGTGTGATAATGGGGATATTGGTACATTTGCTATATTTGCTAATATTTGTTATTAATA
The DNA here is from genome assembly GCA_030323885.1 of Branchipolynoe longqiensis. Classification (NCBI taxonomy): domain Eukaryota; kingdom Metazoa; phylum Annelida; class Polychaeta; order Phyllodocida; family Polynoidae; genus Branchipolynoe; species Branchipolynoe longqiensis. The sequence goes on along the minus strand of CM059191.1, from coordinate 86,828,520 downwards.
ATATACATTGATCCTGTTTATATCGGATAATTGTAGAAGCCAAGTGATTCATCGGGGGAGGGAGGGAGGGAGGAAGAGAGGGATGAAGAAGGAGTGGGAGGGAGAGAGCGGGAGGGAGGGAAGGAAGGGGGATGTTTAGTTGTTTAGTTGTTGGTTGCTAGTTGGGGATAACTAATAACCAGTCTTCAAGTTTTCCGTGGATACCATCATGTATTATTTAATGATTATAATATATATTAGACAATTGATTGTGCATTGGTAATAGGGATTCTCCGCGAATAGGTGGATATGCCAGTGTTGATCCAAAATACTTTTTTTAAACCAGATGGGATGGCCAAATGAGTTACAGTGTCCGTGGGGTCGTGGGTTCGAATCCTGGTCGAGTCAAACCAATGACTTAACAATTTATACTTGTCATTTCCTAGCCAGGCGCTCAGCATTATTAGGATAGGGCAAGTAGCAGTGGAATGCAGAAGACCAATCACCTGCGACTGAAATTTCCCCTGCTTAAACAACTAATGTACCAAAAAAAACCACCAAAAAACATTAATAATTCAAAGGACTGATTCTAGGAAAGGACTGCTTTGTTAAGTGGATATCCGGCAGGATTTGTGCAAATGAACCCAAACATTATAAGTCCATCAGCAGTATTGATTGGTCATAATGTACTTAAACGGTCAAACACATTATAAATCTATCAGTGATCTGCATTGATGGTAATGTCCCTTAACGGACAGAAACACTATAAAGGTATCAGCAACCTGCATTGCTGTTAATGCAATTCAATTGACAAAAAACACTATAAACCCATCAAGGATGTGCATCGGCGGTAATCTACCTCAACTGCCAAAACCACTATAAAGCCATCAGCAACATACATTGCTGGTAATGTAATGCAATGGAGACAAACACTATAAAGCCATCAAAACTGAGCACACCTCTCAGAAGGCGGTGACTGTCCCAATATGACCTCGGCGACGCTTACACAACTGCAGTGGCAGCTGCTTTCTTCCTGTGTTCAGCACGGTGTGTAGCTGTGTTCTCCCAGTGCCTGTCTCTAAGCAGATACATCACCAACCTAACCTTCTCACAAGGACGATTAGTCGGCTAACCTTCTCTCGGTTATAATTATCCGACCCGCTGGCACCACTTTCATTAGTCTGGGCCGGCATATTTGTGTGCTCATTAGGAATTCAATTAGGTGCTCAAAATGAGAAAGTGTCCCCTGCGCTAGTGTTTCCTCGCTCTTCGCCCCACCCCACCCCATCTGCTGGGTCTACATGTGTACACAACACCCCGCTCCCCACAAGCCCATCCACACAAGCCCCACTTCTATATACGTGTACACAACAACCCTCCCCCAACTCAGTCCGCTCAAGCCCCCCCTCCCGTTTCTACGCGGCTACCCCCCCCCCTCACCCCCTCCTCCCCCCCCCCCCCACACACGCACCTAAAATATAATAGGTTCCCACGTTGCGATGATTGTCTAAAGCCCCAGTCACACATCGCCGTTCTGACTACCGGACACTACTGGACAAAGACTTTTCTAATCCGGTGGTGTCCGGTGTCAAACTGTTGCAACGGCCGCCGGACGAAACGGACGCTAATCAGACTTAAACGGATGTTAAACGGACGTTAAACGGACGTTAAACGGACGTTAAACGGACGTTAACCAGACGTTAACCGGATGTAAAACGGACATCAACGGACGTCAAACGGACACCAACCGGACACCAACCAGACACTGACCGGACACTACCGGACGCGCCAAAAACGAAGGACCAAATTCCCGCAGTACCGTCAACGGACTCTTCAGGATACAAAATGGACACCTAACGGATGCTTAATGGGCATGAACCAGACGAAACGGATGAAACAGACTTTAAACAGACTTTAAACGGACACCGACCATACACTTCAGTCCGGTGGTATCCGGTTAAAAGTTAGTGCATGTTCAAAACTTGTACCGGACACCGCCGGACACCACCGGACACGGCTGGACACCGCCGGACACCGCCGGACACTGCCGGATGGGTACGCGACATGTACCGGACATGTACCGGGCATTGCCGTATTTCACCGGACAGTGTCCAGTTCATGTCCGGTTCCCCAGTCCGGTAAGTGTGACTGGGCCTAAAAGCATAGTGCACACACAGCAGGGAACGCTGCAGTAGACCACACCAGGGGATACAACAGAAGCGCACACCAAACGACAGAATAGATTACACACCAAACCACCCTATAACCCCACTCTTATCACATATCAGAAAATAATCGCCCAGGCTAGAACACATCACACCTATTGTGTAAGTGTATATAATATATATTACAGAAGCCCACACCAAAACTACGGAATAATGCAGAAGCCATAGTACACACCAAAACACCATATAACCCCAATCTGCTCACATAATAACATACACTGGCCCACGCCAAATCACACCGTATGTATTCTTTGTTGGCGTATACATGATCCCGAATTGAAAAATGGCTGGATTTATTTGTGTGTTGTTGTTTTACGTCCTAGCACCATATAAGGTAATAACATGACCTGTACTGACTTCTGACAGTGCACACGCATGATGACTATATAGTATTGCCCAACTGGTAGACCAGGCCACCAGCACCATGACCTGATATCCTACTCAGTCACATTAAACTGACACTGAGCCAACCAGTCCTTGCCCTATCCTAATAATCCAGAGCGCCTGGCTAGGAAGTGACAAGTATCAATTTTGTAAGTCAATGGTTTGGCTCGACCAGGGTTTGAACCCACACACCCATGGGTTCGGATCCCCCTATCTCCCAACAGTGGAGACGGACGCTTACCTCATTCGGCCATCCCGTCTGGTAAGAATAAATGGCTTGAAGATGGGTGCTTTTGAGCTAATAACAGAACTTATCCAGCATAATAAAGATATTGACTAATACAAAACAAATGGCACCGCAGTGCACATCATCCCACTAGACAAGCAACACTAGACAATCGACCCTAGACAATCGACACTAGACAAGTGACCACTAGACAACCCACACTATACAACCCACACTAGACAACCCACACTAGACAACCCACACTAGACAACCCACACTAGACAATACACACTAGACAATCCACACCAGACAATCCACACTAGACAATCCACACTAGACAACCCACACTAGACAACCCGCACTAGACAAACCACACTAGACAACCCACAGAGGCAATAAATAAGCAACGAACAGGAATACTCCACACACAACCCAAGTGTGGTACATACATAAGCAATAAGCCTCAGAGAGTCGACTCGCTGCCACTGAATTATGCCTCCATCTAAATTCCGCTTTAATTCGTCATTTAATCTCACTGATTCTGTGAAAGGGAACCCGGCAGACAGTGCTGCATAATGGTTTCTAAGGAGACTCATACAGAAATGCCAGCACTTAATGTCCATATGCTCTGAGGCTGTAACTTAAATAACTTAAATAGTCCTGCTGGCAAAAAAAAAGTGGCAGTAACTGATTTATTCGTTTGGTGTGTAAGATTATATCCTTACTCTGCTGAATCTGCACACATGTCAGATATAGTATATTATATACTTATATATAAGTATTTAATGCCTGCTTACACATAACTCACTACCGGGTGAGAGTGGTGGCTGACTTTCCAAATGGGATAGCCAAAATACTCACACCAATGACTAGCAACTTTGACATTTATAGCTAGCTAGCCTCACACTGCACCCAAAGAGAACAGAGGAAATACTTTCGTCTCAGAATAAAGAGAACATCTTGAGCTCATATGAATTATGGTTGACTGATTTCAAAAAGGATATACTCCATAGATCTACAAAATAATTGTCTGTTGGTTAACTGTGTATTCTTTTAAATGGTTCCCATCGATACGTTATTGTAATGCTTACAAATACATACATCCTGAGATAGACATGCATATGAGAGGTCCCGCAACCATAGCCTAGCTTCTACATTATCCAAGGGCGGATAACCAGTTGTTCAAATGTGCGACTCTTTGGTTAAATTCTAAAAGTATCATGTAGAATTAATAGTTGTAATGATATGTGTAAAAATGATTAAATATGTAGGAATGATTCAAATATAACATAGGCCAGGAGGACCTATAGTAAAGGGAAATGTGCATGGCGTTTATGGTGGAGTATAGATTGGGTTTAATTAAGGGATTGGCAGTACGCTGTTTTGTGAAGAAGCCCAGAATAAGTTGGTAATGCAACTATGTGCAGCCAGGAAGGAGTAAGTAACACCAGGAGTGCGGGGGGGGGGGGGGAGCTGGATGTTTGTATTAACCAGCACTGGGGGGAGATGCATGTGTGTTTGTGACCAGTACTGGGGGTGTGGGGGTAGCTGTGTTTGTTGGGGGTAGCTGTGCTCGTTGGGGGTAGCTGTATTTGTTGGGGGTAGCTGTGCTTGTTGGGGGTAGCTGTGTTTGTTGGGTGTAGCTGTGTGTGTTGGAGGTAGCTGTGTTTCTTGGGGGTACATGTGTGTGTTGGGGACAACAACATTAGATGTACCCACTGTAGCACCGTCCCCCATCCGGCCGAAGCAGAGGCCTTAGTGCCACAGTTAGGGGGAGAATGAGATGTATTTCCTACCGAATGAAGCTCAAAACACTCATTGGGAATACAAATAGGATTACGTATATGTAGTATGTATTATGCAAATATGAATGCATACGAGATATGCCCATATGTGCAGTGTGCATTATGCAACTATGAATGCAGACGAGGTATATCTATATGTGCAGTGTGCATTATGCAAATATGAATGCAGACGTGGTATGTCCATATGTGCAGTGTGAATTATGCAAATATGAATGCAGACAAGGTATATCAATATGTGCAGTGTGCATTATGCAAATATGAATGCAGACGAGGTATGTCCATATGTGCACTGTGCATTATGCACATGTAGTAGTCTGAACATGAGCTCTACTATCACGCGGTAGCAGCGGAGACTACGACGCCATCAGCACAGTTCCACTACACTGCGCTAGGTGGCGGCACGGGTCACCACCTGTCAGACCCCAACTGGGCTGACCTCTACTGCGTGTGGTTGACCCACCCCCCCAAACACACCTATAGAGTCGATGTGGGATCTGGCGAGTCAGGGGGCGGGTCAGACAACTACTGACACCGCGGAGAGCAGAGGGTTCAATAAACCAGGTGAAGCGTACACTGAATTGAATCTTGGTGTTCTTTCGTGTGAGAAAGGGTGAGTCGGAGGGCCGTGGGCCATTACACACATATGAATAGATACGAGGTATGTCCATATGTGCAGTGTGCATTATGCAAATCTGAATGCATACAAGGTATGTCCATATGTGCAGTGTGCATTATGCAAATATGAATGCATACTAGGTATGTATATATGTGCAATGTGCATTATGCAAATATGAATGCATACAAGGTATGGCTCTATATATATGTGCAATGTGCATTATGCAAATGTGAATGCAGATGAGGGATGTCTATATTTGCAATACCCATTATACAAATATGAATGCAGACAAGGTATGTATATATATATATATATATATATATATATGCAGTATGCATTACGTAAATATGAATGCATACGAGGTATGTCTATATGTGTAATGTGTATTATGCAAAATGAATGCAGACAAGTTATGTAGCACATTTTCACTGTTTGGATAGGAAACCGGATGCTCAGTTCCCATTTGCACCAATAGCTATATGGAGTAATCCAGTGCAAATTAGGATCGGGTGTGCTATTTCGAATCCAAACAGTTCCCATATACCCCATATGCATTTACATTCGCAGACGGCCTAGTGGATACCACACACATGAAGCCTGTCAATATGCACCATAATCCTGCCATAATGTGTTCAAATTCTAATAGTATCACACACTTCATGAACCATACGACTCAGGAAGCATTCCTTAGCCCATCTTCATTTGAGATGCCACATATTCGACCTGGTCTCATATTATTGTTCTGTGACACTCCTCATAAAATGCACTTCCCAACTGACATAAAACTGTCTTCTGCTGTTTTAATGCCCCTGATTATTAACTGTTGCTGGGGTGATGGTATATGGAGTCTGTGTCCGTGTGTTTGTAGGGATAGGAGGGCTGCTAATGTAAGCAAGTCAGTATCACCTAGTTAGCCCCCAGCTAACACATGACGTTAAGTAACGTCATGTTAATATTATTTGCTTATGGTACATTATACCATCACAATAACGTTTTACTGATGTTATACCATGCATTGTAATGTTATAACATCATAGTAACGTTATACTGAGGCCATAACAGGTATTGTAATTTTTTTTTTTTTTTTTAAATTTGTATTCCGGTTGAATAACATCTTTTTTCAGCACCGAGGTGGTGGTCTTCCGGCCTTGACAATTATAGTGCGTATGAACTATTTATGGATGAGATGATGCGATGGTATGAACAATATAGACAGTAGTAGGTTAAAATGAGGCATTACAAATATAGTGGGGATCTTATTTTGCACATGTAAACTGGAGTATAGCCATTTACCTTTAGACTCTATCAGTGATTTGATGATCATACCTGTGAGGAGACATTGATATAATGGGCATGACTTGCTGATACAGGTAGTTGTGGATTGTGGATTATGCAAATAATGGTTGCACAACTCCTTTAAATTGCCTTGGGCCAACTATAACTTTGTCAGTAGTATATGTTTTATTGGTTAGTCAGGTGTTATAGGCTGGTGGGTATACTTTGGTAGTTGTTATTTCTTTTACTCTTTTTGCCAGGGGGGATTTCAGAAAGGGAGAGGGAAGCGAGTGGTTTGGGACTATGTATTTATTTCAGTTCTCAACGTTTGTGGTCTAAGTGCGACAGAGACAGAGGGTGGCCATCTTGAAAGAAACTGTAAAGACAACTTATACCCAAACCTAATCCAACTTAATCTAGTTGATGTTGGTGTGATCTTCACTACAAATTTGGCAACGAGGACAGGATGATCTGGACCAACCATCTTATGACCATTGAATGGGAAACTAACCTCCATTAAATTAAGTGACTTTCAAGAAAACTAAGTTCATGAGCTTACACATATGGAAGGGCCACTGCGGCACAACCAAAATCAAGGACCACATCAAGTACCCATTCAAAACATTGTTTAACATTGTATAACTGGTACTCAGGACAACGTAACTATGCATCTTCCATTATCCTTATATAGTTTACTAAATGGATTCTATTAATTATTAATGAAACTTTTCTTTTTCTATGGGAATTTGTTTCCCTTGACCACAGATATATGATTGTGAGCTTTCTAATTTAATTAGTGTCTATTGGCACATAATTGATTGTCTGCTTTTACATGTAAAAGCGATGGTTTGAACAAAAAACAAACATTTCTCGCCGTGAATATGGCCTATGCTGCCGACACGGCGTAAAGCAACCACCAATCAATCAATCCATTATCCTTTAACATGCAAGTTATATGAAAATGCCACAATGATGTTGAAAAAGGTCTTTCGAACGTTATAAAATAATGTTATACAACGTTGTTATTACATACAACTTAACGTTTATATGACGTTTTTATAATGTTATTGTACCATTTTATAACGTCATACTGACGTCATACTGACGTGTTTTGTTAGCTGGGATATATATAGATGTCAGTCAGGAAGTGAATTTTGCTTAATGGATTGACAAAGCAATAGGAGACCATGTCCAGTCAGGTTTATGTCAAAGGAAGAGGATGTAATGAGTGCTTCATGAGGCATGGTTCACAACATTTGTGTCATGTGACACTATCCTTACTTAAACATAATATTATGGCAGGATTATGCTGAATAAAACTGAGCTATGGGGAATGCGGTAAGCAATATGCAGATTCAAATGCTGACGAGGTATGTGGTAACTATTCACTGTTTGTATTGGAAATGCGACCATTGGTTCATCTTTGCACTGGATTTCTCCATGTAGCGATTGGTGCGAATGTGAGCCGAGTCTGCCATTTCCAATGAAAGCAGCGAAAAGTCACCACCTACCTCATATGCGTTTATATTAACACCTCTCCCCCCACGAAAGACACCGCCTCCATACACATTAACTCGCCCATGCAACCAACAGTTAATAGCCAGTGTGAGTAAAACAGGAGAGGACAGATTTATAGACGCCATCTAAAAAAAATCCTACATCATGTCGGCTCCTTTCAAGTTCATCCGTAAACTTGTCCTATTCCCAGCGGGCGCTTTCATATTTGATTAAATCCTTCCGCCGAATACACCATGACAGCTCCACTGGTGCCGGCTTAATAATTCAGCTCGTCCGACACCAGTGTTTGTCTCAGCGTCCTGTGTTCCCTGGGACTTCCATGGGACGGTCCGCTGGTGGCACCGAGGGTTCCCGGAGGAGGAGAGTAAGGCCACCCCCGCCTTCACTCACGCAGGCCCCGACTAGCGCACTGATGGAGTCGGTCCATTGTGGCCGCGGAGGTTGACCACTGGTATTAAACCGACCCGAGGGACCGATCCCCGGGCAGTCACCGGACCGCTGGTAGGCGTCACTTCCGGTGTGAATGCAGCGCTCCGGAAATTGACTCCGATGCGAGCGGTGGCGGTGCAGCGGTGGAATTTGGAAGCTCAATGATGATGATGAACTCCATGATCAGTGCATGCACCGTTTACAGCTGGAAAGGCACAATGGCCATCCATTTGTGAGCATGGATGGGTTGTTGTTGTTGTTGTTGAAGATCTATACTGCCTATCATGGATAAGCCTGAATAGGCTAGTTTTCACCATTAGACAGTTTGTCGATAGAAAGCCTGAGCCTACACTTTTACTGACCCAAGGACCGTGACACATTATCCCATACAATCACATTATCCTGACAATGCCAGTTACAATGATTTTATTGTTTATTCTGTCGAACCCTCACAGGGTATGAGCACAACAATATCACAATATGGCCGCCTAGTCACAATTCGGTACCCGTCCTGATATGACCTTAAATGTTGCATGTAGGAAAGAACATCAACAAATGAGACCAACTGGCCTTTGACGATGCTGTAAGTTATACACAGCACTGGAAATACAAATTGGCAGAGGTGGGGGTACAGGGACTCGAACCAATGACCTTCATATTAGGAGTCCGACCTAGAAAAACGTCAGACACTCTAACCACTCCTCCACAGAGAACACCTTATTGTTTGTTTTGTTTCTTGATGTTTTTTCTTGAAGATTTATACTGCCTATCATGGATAAGTCTGAATAGACTTGTTTTCACCATTAGACAGTTTGTTAATAGAAAGCACAAGCCTACACTTTTACTGAACCAAGGGATTTTTAACATCCCACACCACATAGACATGGTATGAGAGCAACAGCCCTTTGATGACGCTGTAAGTTATACACATCGGAGGAAATCCAAATTGGCAGATGTGGAGGGATGGGGAAATCGAACCACTGACCTTCAGATTAGGAGTCCGACCTAGAAAAAAGTCAGACACTCTAACCACTCCACCACAGAGAACAAACACAAACATATTAGTCCCCTTAGGTAATAAAAGCCTCCACAGAGAACAAACACAAAGATATTAGTCCCCTTAGGTAATAAAAGCCTCCGCGGTGCCAGCAACTGAATTATGAGCAGTATTGTGACTCCATTAATTGTTGGTGGGAGGAGGAGTGAATAAGCGACTAACAAATGTTAAGCCACAAGTGACAATCCCACATATTCAGTAGAGCGTTGAAATTGGCCGAGAGATGGCGCCAATATGAGAATAGCATGGAGTACTTTTATAAATATATAAATTACGAGCACTTACCACAGTATGTCAGAAATGAAGGGAAACTGTATTAATGAATCACGTGGTCACCTCAGAATCTCCACCGATGAGGCTTTAAACCAGATATTGTCAACATGATCATAGCCAAATGGCCAACGAGCTATTAACTACACATTATCCTCCATCCCTTTAAGTAAGATAAAGCCGAGTCTGCATGAATGGAAGCCACAAAAAGACTGAGTCCTGAAGAAGAAGACTTTAAAGAACTACAACAAAACACTACTGTTTGCATATTAAAACCGAACAGAAAACACTCAGTCTTCATCCAAGGAAAGCAATCACTCGCAACACTTTTGATGCACCTGGGGCAGATTTCTTTGTATTTGTCATTTAAACTGCACTAGTGAGGGCTTTACCCGTTTGGTTGTCTTTGTTTTTGTTCTCCTTGCTAGCTTTATTGTTCTCAGCCAGGGATGACATAGTGGCCAGTTAGTAGTAGGGCATTTGCCAATTTGAGGCAGCTAGAGACCCTAGAGAACAAACTAGGTCGTGTCAGCCCCCCACTTTAAAACCCTATCACCTCCACTCATATGCGGCCATACTGGCGACCATATCTGTAGTCAATAGGGGCGTGGTTATCTCTCTGTCTGAAGTGGTCTCACAGGTTGCGGTGGCCGAATTGGTGGTGTTCTCTATGGCGGAGTGGTTAGAGTGTCTGACTTTTTTCTAGGTCGGACTCCTAATCTGAAGGTTGGTGGTTCGATTTCCCGTGCCCCCATTTCTGCCAATTTGGATTTCCACCGCTGTATATAACTTACAGCGTCATCAAAGGCCAGTTGCTCCCATACCATGTCTATGTGGTGTGGGAAGTTAAAAATCCCTTGGATCGGTAAAAGTGTAGGCTTGGGCTTTCTATCGAAAAACTGTCTAATGGTGAAAACAAGCCTATTCAGGCTTATCCATGATAGGCAGTATAAATCTTCAACAACAACAACAACAACAACAACAAAAGAGCACAGGCTTTGCGTGTGGGATATCGGGCGTTTGGTTCCCAGTCTAGTCAAACCAGTGACTTCCAAAAATTATACTTGTTGCTTCCTACCATGGTGCTTGGTATTAATAGGATAGGGTAAGGACTGGTTTGCTCAGTGTCAAGAAAATATGACTGAGTGGGCTATCGGGTCATGGTGTTGGCTGCCTGTTTTCCCAAAGGGCAGCACTATAAAGTTGCCATGAGTGCACACTGTCACAAGTCGGTACCTGTGATGATATTACCTTAGATGTTGCCAGGATGTAAAACCCCAACAACCAACACATCTGAAGTGCTCACAGAGTGGGGATCACAAACCGCAGCACAAAGTCCACCGACCAGTGCCATTATACTGTATTTGGTTGGTTGTTGGAGTTTTACATCCTGACATCATCTACGGTCATATCAGGATGGGTACCGATATGTGACAGAGCACAATCATGGCGAATTTATAATGCTGCCACATTGGGAGACCAGGCCACCTTCACCATGACCTGATATCCCATACAGTCAAATTATCCGGACACTGAAACAACCAGTCCCTGCCCAAATCATAATAATGTTGAGTGCCTAGATAGGAAGTGACAAGTATCAATTTTGAAGTCATTGGTTTCACTCGACCAGGATTTGGAACTGTGGGTACGAATCCCAGGTTCTACCTAAATGGGAGACAGATGCTCAACTCATTCGGCCATCCCTTCTGGTCCCTGCCATCACACTGGAGAGCCAGTATATATGTTCAGTTAGGCCACACCTCCCTGAAGGCCGATATTCATCAATGTGGCTGTAAAGAGTGGTGATGATGATGATGGCTGTAAAGAGTACAGCGTTCGGCAAGCCAGCTGACCAGCCCGGAACAAAGTGGATAGAGGTCAGTAGGGAAGTGATTGACCTTGTTTGTTTATTTACTCTGGGTAGGCGTAGTTTGCACTTTTCCTTTTTTTTCATTTATTGGTGACGAATGAGAATTCGCTGAATAGGACTGTTTGCCCATTGCCTAAGAAAGGGGCATCGCTAGTTAGTGGGCAGTATGCAGGGCCATATCTAGCAGGGCCATATCTAGCAGCACCATATCTAGAAGTGCCATATCTAGCAGGGCCATATCTAATAGCGTCATATCTAGCAGCGCCATATCGAGGATGGCCATATCTAGCAATGCTTTATCTAGCAGCGCCATATCTAACATGGTCATATCTAGCAGGATCATATCTACCAGCGCCATATCTAGCAGTGCCATTTCTAGCAGGATCATATCTAGCAACACCATATCAAACATGACCATATCTAGCAGGATCATATCTACCAGTGCCATATCTAGCAACGCCCTATCTACCATCACCATATCTAGCAGCATCATATCTAGCATCGCTATATCTGTCAGCGCCATATCTAGCAGCGGTATATCTAGTTGTGCCATATGTATCAGCGCCATATCTAGCAGCACCATATCTGGCAGAGCCATATCAAACAGAGTCATATATACCAACGCTATATCTAGCAGGATCGTCTCTAGTAGCGCCATATCTAACAGCGGTATATCTAGTAGCACCACATCTAACAACATTATAACCAGCAGGGTCATATCTAGCACGACCATATCTAGCAGAGATATATCTAGCAGGGTCATATCTAGCAGGGTCATATCTAGCAGGGTCATATCTAGCAGGGTCATATCTAGCAGCACCATATCTAGTAGCACCGTATCTAGCAGTACCATATCTAGCAGCACTATATCTAGCAGCACCATATCTAGAACCACTATATCTAGTAGTGCTATATCTAGCACTAGCAGGACCATATATAGCAGGGTCATATCTAGCATGATGGTAAGCGAGGGACACCCCCTACCCCCATCCCCCCACACGCGCACAACCACTCAAAAACAGTCTAGTATATAACTGAAATGGCTGGAAGCAGCATTCCAGAGTGACTAAATTAAAAATTGTCCTGCGACGAAGACCCCCAAGCGCAGCATGCGTCTTATGCCGTTGGCACACTGTCTGTTCTACAAATTGTTCAACCACCCCAAACACAAATTCCTAGCTCCGACCATTGTTAGGGTACGTGCATTTAGTAGCTAGTCTAATCAGTGTTAGAATCTAAGCATTATTACGTATGTAGTAGTCTGCACTGACCTCTCAGGCCGCATAGACAGGTTGGTGTTGGTAGTGTGGTGATATTAGGGAGCCGGTTATCACACTGGCCTGCAATGCAAAGCGTGGTGGGTTCGAGTCCCACTCTATACGTAATATTTCCCATATCCCCCGCAACACATAATATACCACAATAGAACTCTATTTATTCAGGTAACATTTATATTAATTTGAATACAATATTTCTTCAGCACGAAGACACTTGTCTTCCAGCCATGCTTATCTTCGGATATATACACTACTTACTTACAAACATAATTTAACGATAATAAACTAAGGTTATTACATTCAGTTACTTAAGTGTTGATGGCGTATTCAGTTTATCCGCATTATATAGGTGGTGAGATGGGGACTTTGCTAGCCAGGTTCTGTCCTTTAAGTCAGATATTTAGCCGATGAGATCTAGTGTGTAGCCTTTATCCTTTATTATACTATCTAATGAAGGTGGCTGGTAAGAGTTACGATGGAAGTCACCAGTGGCAGTCACTTTAATATGCGGCCGACAGTTGTAGAAAAAACTGCTATTTAACTACACGCAGGTGGCAGCAGTTGAGACGAGAGAGGAAACTGCCATCGTATAATATAACATCAGGAGCTGTTGTACCACAGTGATAGGAGGCGCAGTAACTTGGATGTCACATGGCCTGTTGTAAAATAGTCCGATTTACAGCATTGGGGGTAATGCAAATGTTCTATTACTGATCGGTATACGTGACCAGCTGCATGTATGTATATATATGTATGTATATATATGACGCTGTAAGTTAACCACATCGGTGGAAATCCAAATTGGCAGAGGTGGGGGGCAATGGGAATATGGATATAATTGACAAGAGATGCCAGTCGCTTAGTGGTGTGAATGTGACCCTTACATCCGACGCAACGTTAAATCATCAACAGATCATCAACATATATATATATATATATATATATATGTCATATATACATAATTATATGAGTATAAAATGGGCGGAGTAGGCTTGTGCTATTTATTATATATTTATTATATTATTTATTCATTATGCTTTTATTTTACATTCCCAAATTTAGTATCCGGTGCGAGTCAGGAACACGGGTCCGCTAGGGGCAGGAACAACCGGTGGTGCCGCCACAGGTCGCAGGGCCGTACAGGAATATATACATATATGTTGCTTATATATAAGCAACAATATACACATATACATGATAAATGAAAAACCCCAACAACAATTTTACCGTGGTTAGACTTGGGTGTACTTACAAGGAAATTTCCCGCACACAAAATATCCAAATTCACAGAAGGCAATACAGCCCAGCTGAATTTAGGAACGATACTATTCTCTCTACTGGTAGTGAGAACGAGATACACTATATATATATATATACGGAGCATTATATAGTATAGGTGTATAAATGGGTGGAATCAATATATATGTAATATATATATATATATATATATATATATATATAAATTATATATTCGTACACATTGCACAACAGAAGAGATAGGTAACTGGATTGAGTAGTTACCCTGACTTGTCCAAAATAGATACCGTGTTTAATGCCACACAAACAATAAACAAACAAGTAGAAGTCGGAATCAGATACGCCTACTGGAAGGAAAATACATTGTATGCTGGCAACAGCGCACCAAACTCCTACATTTGAGCAGGCCGGCCATATACAGGGCTGCTGCAACTGCCGCGCCCACCATCAGCACGTCCTTATGAGGGTCACGGATTCGAACCCTAACAAAGTCAGGCAAACTAGTAAAATGGTTCCAATCTAATAATACTGGGCCCGTATGCATGGGGCGGTATTAGCGAGCCAAAACTGGGTTTCTAGTTTAGCAACGAAAAGTCGCAATGTATGGAGCAGTGTTACGGAAACACCGCAAGCTTAAGGTCGGCTACGCTAACCCCAACCCATATCAAGTTTCCCGTTGGTGTTAGGGACCGAATAGGCCCAAATCTATCCAATGCTAACATATTTAACATAGTTATATCCCCAAAAAGCGAAATTTCATTAAATTAACCTTAAAATCGAACCGATATGAATGCTGCCGCTACATCGGTGGCAATATTAATATTGTCGAATCGATGAATGTAAACTAAACAAATCGCCACTGCCGCCACCCGTCGCCACCCGCTGCCACCCACCGCCACCCACCGCCACCCGCCGCCGCCTGCGGCCGCATTGGCGGCGATATATTAGAGCCAAATCTATTCAATGCTATCATATTGAACAGAATTACATACGCAATAAGTGAAATTTCATCAAATTAACCCTAAAATTGAAGCGATATTAATGCCGCCGCCAAATTTTGTTCAACTTAAACCAATACTCAAACTGAAATTAACGCAACCGCCGTGGCCGAATCGGCAGCGATATTGTGAAATAGCGGTGCTCACCGGCAACAGGCTCAGCAATAGCAAGGCTCGCCGGTGTGCGGCAGTGTTAGGGACCGATTAGGCCCAAATCTATTCAATGCAATCATATTTAACAGAATTACGTACTCAAATCATGAAATTTCATTAAATGAACCCTAAAATCAAACCGATATTCACGCCGCCACCAAATTTTGGTCAAAGTAAACAAATAATCGAAGCGATATTAACCCTGCCGCTGCTGCCGTATTGGCGGCCATATTGTCAAATAGCAGTGCTTGCCGGGAACAGGCTCAGAGGGATTTCGCAAATCTAGAAATAACTTATATGTTAGCTAACGCCAGCGCACTTTGGCACCATACATGCCCCATGACCCATTTCCCAACACTGGCTTTAGCTAACCCGAATGCCGCCCTTAACTCCGGAGCCGATAAATAATTCTGCATGCATACGGCCCCTGGGATGAAACCTTCATACCACAGATATGTAGGTATATCAGTGTGGTTATCGCATAACTTGGTTTCATTTTCAACTGGCTGAAATTTTGAGTGTCCAGTCTGGAAAATAATCGCATTGGAACTTAAGTGGACGGGATCGACAGAGACGCCGCAGTCTTGTTGTAGAGTGTCGGAACCTGACACAGCAATGGTGCCAGCTAAGCAACTGTCTAATTGCATCAGCGCTCGGCTCAAGTTTCCCACCGAGATGGTAGCCTCTTATACCAGGACATAACTCACTCACTGACTTTCTTCGCCACGTTACTCGTCTAGTGGGATCTCTACTAAAATGCACCTATGACCATATTAACTTGCAGATTGGTTAGATCTGAAGGCGAGACGGGAATTTTCTGGGTATATTTACTCAAAGTAAAAAGCTGATACTTGAACAAAAATTGAAAGGGTGCATTTTCGTTGTTCTGTTGGGGGTTTTTATTAGTAGAACTGACCAGCATCATGACCCCATTAAACCTGATTAGGGATAGGACAGTTCCTGCTAATGAGGATTGTTTGTGAAGCGGGACACTCGGACAACATAGAAGAGTTTGTGTAGAAAAAAGAAGTTAAGAGGAACAACGGGGTAAACAGACAGAGAAAATTGACTATTTTACTGCGTATTGATACTGTTGTACTTTAATAACATATTCATATAATAGTTCAAAAGTAAAATGAAAAGGTTTGGAAATATACCGTTAGAATTGGTGTCCCGAGTGTCCTATAAGTGAAAGAGTACAGTGGACACAGTCTTCTGGACAGCGAAACGGGGCATATTCAGATGGTTTTGAGTTTTAGTCATTTTTTTCTTAGAAAAAACATACTAAAGAGATTGTTATAATCTCCCTCGCATTAGGTTGAAGTAACCTTTATTCAAAAATGCTGAATTTAGAATTATTTGACATGCAATCATGCTAAATAAATTTCGACAAGCGCGCCAAAATCTGACACCATAGGCTTCTGTAATAACAGATTCGATTACATTATTTCCGTATGCCTTTCTATATATCCCAAATGCTTCATAAGTTCACCAGTATATTTGGCCATTTTGTGATATTATCCTGGAAAGCGAGAGGTAGAACATATAGTTTGTAGGGGATATATATAATTTATAGGGGATATATAGCATTCAATTTCAGTGTTAGGCAAAGTAGGCATTGGAACATTGCAATCACTGCTGGACAATAATTTAGCATGCTTCAGTCCGATTATAGTGCAACCCTGGTAAACCAAGCTCGGTTAAACCAAACGATCGGTTAATACACACTTTTGTTGGCGGCCCGGCAAAATACTTCCATTTATCATATAAACAACTTGGTTAAACCAAAGTCGGTTAATCGAAATTATTGGTCAATCTAAACACAATTGTTGGAGCCCAGGCCACTCCGGTATGGCTAAACCAAACTTTCATGTGGTTATAATGTCATCTGAGACTTTGTTATATGATAAATCTTTTGGTTTAACTGACCTTGGTTTAACAGGGTTAAACTGTATATACATAAAAAACAATATTCAGTGTCCACATACATTGTATATTACATGCGCAATACACACTTACTCAACATCAAAGTTAACGCCATAGCTAAGATAAACCAATGCTTGGTTAATCCAAACAAATTTCTAAGGGTCCTTAAAGATTGGTTTAACGGGGTTATACTGTATATGGATACCGCCTATGTATCTGGCCATACATTCCCTCTGCTGATTGACACTGATGACAACTCAACATTTCCGATTAGAGTGAGGATGATGGTAGTGCTCCACCCTGCCTACCTGAGTGCACACCTGAGCAACCATTGCCCCTTTTCACAAAAGTGGAGACAAACAAAACATGGGAAACTACAGGCCAATATCGATTCTTCAAACCCCAGGCAAGGTAATTGAAAACGTGTTACATAGACGCATACATGAACACCTGGAAAAAAACTATATACTAAGCAAAAGACAAGGGGCTTTCAGGAAACTGCACTGCACTTCAGCAAAGCATTTGATACAGTAGACCATAACATACTACTGGAAAAACTAGAATCGATGGGCATAAAATCCAACACTATGGACTGGACAAAATGATACCTGAACAACAGGCAACATAAAACAAAAATAAACAATACACTATCAGACAACCAACCTGTCACATGTGGTGTACCCCAAGGGTCAGTGTTAGGGCCACTCTTCTTTATAATCTACATAAACGATCTTGACAAATGGTTGCAAACTGAATACCTCCAACTATATGCAGATGACACAGTCATATATGCAAATGGCACCACAGAAGGGGCATGTGATATGTCGCGGCCCACCGGCGGGACTCCCAATGGAAGGTAACCATGCCAAAAGTAGCCAGATAGCACACCACACAGCTACGTACAAGCCTATGATATGTAAATAGGACTAGGCTCGTCTAGTAGTAAGAATAGAAAAAATAAAAGACATATATGGCAAGACAATCCAAAAAAATTAACATAAATTACTAACCAGACCAAGCAACTATCTATCTGCTAATGACATGTAGGCAATCAAAGACCTTATCAGCAGCTACTGTGTGATAGGATAACACCAACACTACAGCTGGCCAGCATTGAAAACAAGCCTGAGTAGGGCTATATGCTATGGAGAGTATAAATACAGCCTCAATTAAAAAAAACCCGGGCTGCCACATTTGTCAGCAGACGGGTCAATTGAGCATTTCCGGACGAAAGTTATAGGCCCGCTGTTACAAAATATGTAAATGAGTCAGCCTCACAAAAATTGGCCAATTGGTGGTTTATTTAAGATGTCGGCATCGCAATTCTTAAAGTGTAGTGCATTTCTTTGTTTTATATCAAATTATCCTAGAAACAAATAAGGTTGTTGTATTTTCTCTACCTTTACATTCAGGATAAATTTAAGCACTTTGCAACACCTCTGTCAATGCTAAACTATAAGTATGCCAATCAACGCCGACATCCAATGCTCAATGCTGACAACTTTAACACATGTCCGCATTGCAATTCTTAAAGTGTAGTGCATTTCTTTGTTTTATATTAAATTATCCTAGAAACAAATCAGGTTGTTGTGTTTTCTCTACTTTTACATTCAAGCTAAATTTAAACACTTTCCAATACCTCTGTCAATGCTAAACTATATTTCTACTGTTTGACGGCGACATCCAATGATCAACGTTGACAACTTCCCCCAATTGGCTTCTTTTCATGATCATGACTCGTATAATGTCTTTATATACCACGATAGAACTGACTATTGAATGTGCCATAATAACTCGCAATCTATACCTTGTTACCAGATGCATAAACCATGAACAGCCATATTCAATCATAATAATTGTAACAAACTAAAATTCTGTTCTTTGCGTCATCTGTTCTTTAACGCTGCACTTTCCACATGGCTTGAAGAGACATTGGAAAGCTGAACATTCACAGCATCCGCTTGGAGCTGTGCTAGTAAAGCACTAAAAGTGTATTTCAAAGCTATGTCGATGGGTAAACTTCAATTCCCCAAGTATATGTTTTCTGCATAAATACAGCTATTCCTTCACGGAGAACAACACCTTATTGCTTTACGTCCTTGCAACATCTAAGGTCATATCATGATAGGGCCCAACTTGTTGCAATGTGCACTTATGGTGCCTTTATAATGCTGCCTCACTGCGAGACCAGGCTGGTGACACCATGATTGAACACCCCACGCAGTCACATTATCCTGACATGCACTAACCCGTCCTTGCCCTATCCTATTAATGCGAAGCGCCATGCTAGGTAGGTAGCATCACGTGTCAAACTTATAAGTCATCGATATGACTCGGCTGGGGTTCTAACTCGCGACCTTCTGCAAGGGAAGCCAGCACTCTACTGATTCATCGGTTCCTGGAGAGCATCAGCGGGGAGAGTAATTACATCTCCAGCCGGCCTGCTAACTTGTTTTCCAAGATGGGATAGCACTTTCTAATATTAACAGCTTTTATATCCAAGTAATGATCCGATCACCCCCGATAAACCTTATGCCTTAATAGCTGCCCAGGTGCAATGTGCACATTTTAAAGGCGATTTGATGGTGGAATACAGGTCTGGTCTAATTGCCGCTGAATCTGTTGCAGCCACATCTATATGAGCCACCCACATAGGTTTTGTTTGTTTGTGTTTTACGTCCTGGCAACATCTAAGGTCATATCTGGACGGGCACCGAATGTGGCAGTGCACACTCATGGCGAATTTATAGTGTTGCCTCACCCGGCATACCAGGTCAGTGGCACCATGCCCTGATATCCCACTCAGTCACATTATCCTGACACTGAGCTAATCAATCCTTTCCCCATCCTAGTATTAATGCCTGAGCGCCAGGGTATAAAGCAACAAGTATCAATTTTTAAAGTTGTTGGTTTCACTAGTATGGGAATCGAAATCCCGACCTCCCGCAGTGAAGGCCCGCGCTCTACCGATTAGCTCACTGCACCCAGTCCCGCGTATATTGTTTCTGTTTTAATGTATCAAGAAATCCTAACATCATCTGGTACTGATTAATCACAATATGCACACCCTCCTCACTCCAACAAGAATTCAGCTTAGAAACCTATATTAAGATTAGCATATTCTTAAAATAAGATTAGCATATTCTAAGCCATTGCTATTTAACCAAGAGCGATGGATATTCCAACAAACTGATTGTTAACTGCCCAATGATATAGTATTGTAGTAGTCTGTACATGAGCTCCAATACCATGTGGTGGCAGGCAGACACTACGCCGCACACCTACGCAGTTACATTGAAATGCGCTAGGTGGTGTCATGCTAGCCACTGGACAGGGCCCCAACTGGGCTGCCCTCTACTGCGTGTGGGTAGGACAGCCCCCACTCACCAATAGAGGTGACATGGGATCTAGCAAGTGAGGGGGTGGGTCAGTTGACTGTGGATTGTGCGGAGAGCGGATAGGTTTTGTAATAAACCAGTTGAAGCGTACTGTTACTCAATCTTGGTGTTCTTCCGTGAGTTTGTGGCAGTGTGAAAGACCATGCACAATAATAATGCATTATGTAATTATGTGTTCATTTGCTTTCTATATAAATGATAATATCAACATATTGGACTATGGAACTTTACCTAACATAGTGTCCCATGATTAATTACATGCAATAAAATGGGTGTAATTATAACCGAGATTACTACTTATTCTTGGCAATAGTGATCCTTAATTTTCCCAATGCCTTCTTAAGTTAAGAGACCAGCTATTCCAAGAAACTAATTAGCTCGTGTCCACAAACAGCATGGCCTTAGAGATGATTCGCCTTATAGATGTACAGTCAACAATCGAGAATAACCATGTGTTCACAATATAAACATTTGTAGTCAGTTGATGATGGAAATAATACTGCCCAATATTCAAATGAGGAGTTCATGAACAAAACCATGTAAACGACAATCCAGAGATTGAGAAACCATTGGTGTCAAACCTTCAGAAAGTTCATTTTTGTTGCATTCCCATTTTTTTATTCAGTGCTCCATAATTATTGCATCGTAAGAAAAGCGGAATCAATGAAAATTGCAAAATTAACTTCGAGTACAAACCTGTTACTTCAATTACATATTTGGACTGGCATTTACAGGGTTTTGCACTGCTACTGGTACTCTTCATATTTACATACATACACTGTACATCGCCAATCCTGCTAGACTGGAATTACTTCATGACCTAAATCTGTGGAATATTAGTACTACGAGGCTGTCCTATATCATCTATATTACTACATTATCATTGAGAAGGGTGAAGAGTGATACTATATCATTTATATTACTACATCATCATTGAGAATGGTGAATTATTATATCACTATTTTATTACACTATAATTCAGAATGCTGAAGAGTACTACTATATCATTATTTTACTACAGCATCATTGAGAAGGGTGAAGAGTGCTACTATATCATCTATATTACTACCATATCATTCAGAAGGCTGAATTAGTATATCACTATATTACTTCAGGATAATTGAGAATGCTGCAGAGTTCTACTACATCACTATATTAAAGTTGCATAGTCCGATGGTTTTGTGGTTTGGTCATTTTTCTGAGATAAATATATTAAATTGATCGTTATAATCTACCTTATTTCAGGTTAAAGTTTTGAAATATTTGAAATTCAAACATGCAAACATACCTGTGTGTGTGCTTAGCCATTGTGGCGGGTCATTACACAAAGGGGCCCATCACACTTATATATATAATACATTATATAATTTATAATACTACAGCATCATTGCGATGGTTGAAGTATGTTACTATATCACTATATTACGACAGCATCCTTGAGAAGGCTGAAATCAGTTTGGACTGACAAGAGTATTTCTCTCAGTCCCACCATATGACTGATGCGCTTCCCTGTCACATCCCTCATCCTGTATTCTTGTGAATCAGGGACCCTCAGACCAGTGCTCCAATGAAGAATACAAACCATGGAAATGAGATGCTACCACAATATAGTACACATATTATACAAAGACAATGTTACCAATGAGGAACTATGTGCCAAGTCCCAGCCAGAAATTGGATTTGCAAGGATATCTGCTGATGTTCATGAAGCGATTTAACCTGCAGTTGAAGGATCATATTTCCGATTTATCATATCTGGGTGAAACTATCTTCCCAGGCACAATTACTGGGGCAATGAGGGCAATTTAAGAGTTCTGAAGATAACTTGGTGGATCGAAGTGCTCTGTAGATTCCCAGGTCACATAGAACAGTTTTTCTTTTTTTGGTAAAGTATTTATTCATCTGAATATGACATTTATCAGCGCCGGAGCACTGGTCATCCGGCCGTCTTACTATTGGAATTGATAGTCTAAATAATCTAAGATTGATCATTACTGTATTAGTTACAGCACCGTTCCTATATAATTAAGTGAGTGGCTCCTGCTGTATAATCTACAGCACCAGTCCGTGTAGTTCATGCAGTGATGAACAGAGAACAGGGGGAAACCAGCTTGTTCAAACATCCTTCATCCTTAAAATCATTAAGTGACTGATGGTGATGATGCTATAGAGTATAAACTCCCCAGTAGGAAGCATGCTTTCCAAATAAGAGGTACTCTTCTGAAATTTGCAACTCTACCGATTCGGCCACCGCGTCCGGTAAAGATAACTAAGGTAACCCCCTTTGTTGACATGTTCTACTGTATGGATGTGACATGTATTTCTACCTGCACATCGGTGTGTCTACGTAAACACTGTAGCTGTAGATCCAATATATGTATTAATACAAATGGTCCAACTGATAATTAAAACGATGGAAGTTTTAAAGTGGTCATGGATGAATCAAATTACATGATTAAAATCCATGTTCTTTTAATAAACATATAATCTTAGCTATTTTAATATACATCCAAAGTTGTATAGGATGATGGTCTTAAGTCATTGCAATATAATTTAAATACTGGTAATCGGTGAATTAGTATACGCTAATTTATTTCTTCTTGAAATAACTTTTATTTTAGTTGAATAATTTGATTATATTTGAAATGAAGATATTGTATATTAATGTTGGCAGGGATATTGAAATGTTGCACATCATTGGCTTTAGCAGTGACCCGTTATTTTAACTTGACTTACTATTCCTACTATTCAGCGATCAATTCTTACTGAGTGGCCCTGTACTTGAGTTGGATATATAGGATCAAATCCAGTTACTTATTTGTCTTGCAAAAACAGATGCCTTCATAAGAATATGCCCCTTTAAATGTACATGACTGACACTACATAAGCATTCACCATCTACTTAAACCGGTCTACTTGTTTCCAATATTCTTCCCAATATTTCACCGCCGGGATTTGATAACCTCCAACTTACGGTTCGCAGAGTTGTAGGTGCCAGCAGCTGGAGCGGTCAGACATATTCCCACAGAATTGAGGGCTGGAAACTGAGCCACAATCTCCACCGCCTTCCACATCCACACAGCCATATGACCCGCTAAAGGGGCTGTCGCATTAGGTTTTTTTGCGGGAGCGTATGGCGGCGTAAGCGCGTTACGTCATATACGTCGGCATACGCCGTATACGCTACTCATACGCTACGCATACGCTACTCATACACTACTCATATGCCGCCAGATGCCGCCAGATGCCGGCGTATGTGAAGCGTATGAGGCATACGCCGCCATACGCTTTCATAAATCCGTCCGTCCAAATTTGTTTGTGCATGCTAAAATAAACCCGACCTATGAGGGCGTATGGCCCATACTGTCAAAAAATGTCACAGCACGCTCCCATACGCTCCCATATGCTCCTCATACGCTCCTCGTATGCTCCTCGTAGGTTCCACATACGCTCAAAACCACCCGCAAGGTCACCAAATGTCATCATAGGCCGGCACGCGCAGGACCTACGTAGGTTTTCAATACGCTCCCGCCATACGCCGTAATGTGACAGGGCCTTAAGGTCTACCAAAGTCTTATATCTGCGAAGCATTGCCAACTTGGGTTCAGATCAAACATAAACATTGCCCTGAACTCTAGACTATCACATCCCTCTATTTTGGGGGGAATAATTGATTAAATCATGTCGATTATAGATGTTTACATTTCTAATCCAATGCTTTCCTTGGTCGCCATCTTTGCCAGTCTTTTGTGCCTTCACTACCAATTTCTCGACTTCATGCCAATACAGATAAACTACTTCCACCCGAATGGCAACCTCCACAGTTAATTCCGACTGAAGCAGTTTTTGCTCGGAGTTAGGAAGTGTTGGAATTCACCCCTACTCTTGGTTGCGGAGAATGGCAATCCTAAACTAAACAAATTGCTGGTTCCACATGGACCGCACCTTTTCATCCTATTCCGCCCACCTAGGTAGACTATGAGGAACCCCATCAGTGACCAGATGGGGTGGCCGAATGAGTTGAGCGTCCGTCCCCCTTGTGGTATCGTATGTGCCATGAGTTTGCAATGTCACAAGTTGGTGCCCATCCTTGTCTGGCCTTAGATGTTGCCAGGACATATACCTGCAAGAAACGACCAAACCAACCCCATCATCACAATTCATGCATGCAAATGCCGAACCCTGATACTGTTGTTATACAATCGCCTTGATTAGCAGTGATCAGTAAAGTGACTGATATCAGCCAAATGGCACTTGCTGCGGGGTGATCCTATTTGACCCATCACCGACAAAACCTGGTCGGTTGGCTGTTGGAGCTTTACATCCTGGCAACATATAAGGTCATATCAGGACGGGTATCAACTTGTGAAAGCGCGCACTCATGGTTGTTGTTGTTGATGGGGCAGTCACACTACGACGTGCTGGACCAACGTTGGACAACGCGTGCCAATGTGTTTTTTGGGCGAAACGTCAGTACACGTCCGGCCCGTTATCGGGCGTTATCGGCGTGTTACCAGCGGTTCGGTACACGTACACTGATAGCAATGTGTGGGCCAACACGTCGGCGCCCGCTGGCTCGCGCCCATCATTTTGTGCTTGCGCAAAACTTTTGACGCGCCCCGGCGCGCACCGACAGGTTGGAGGGGATGTTGCGGACGCGTCAAAACCGGTTGCGGGCGCGCCAGCGGAATGCTGGCAGACCACTCAGCAACGTCGCTTAACGTTGGCATTTTTTTCACCAAAATGCGATCGTTCCGTCGGCGCGTCTGCAGCGTCCCATGCATGGGTAGTGGGCGTGCCATTGGCATTGCTCCAGCGTTTCTCGGCGCGTTGGACGTGTTGCCGGCGTGCCTGGACACATTGGCCGCGTGGTGTGGACGCGCTGCCGGCATGTCCTGATGTGTTGCTGGCGGGTATGTACGCGCTGACAAGGTACTAGCATGACGCCAGCATGCTAGCGGCATGCCATCGGCACGCTACAGGCACACCGGTGGCATGCTGCTGACACGCTGGTGGCGCGCTGGTGGCGCGCTGGTGGCGCACTGGTGGCGAGCTGCTAGCGCAGAGGTAGCGCCACCAACCCGCCACTAACACGCTGCGCCCCTTCAACCTTTGTCCCAAAACAGCGAAGAGTTGGACGTGTCTTGCGTGCTAGCAAATATTTCGCACGTTGGGGGCGCGCCGGGGGAAACGTTGTAGTGTGACTGCACAATGAAGATTTATACTGCCTATCATGGATATGAGAGCAACTGGCCTTTGATGACGATGTAAGTTATACACAGCGGTGGAAATCCAAATTGGCAGAGGTGGGGGCACAGGGAATCGAACCACTGACCTTCAGATTAGGAGTCCGACCTAGAAAAAAGTCAGACACTCTAACCACTTCACCACAGAGAACACCACTGGTAACTATATAATGTTGCCCCACTGGGATACCAGGTCACCAGCACCAAGGCCTGATATCCCACTCAGTCTCATTATCCTGACACTGAGCTAACCAGTCCTTAACCTACCCTAATAATGCCGAGCATCTGGCTAGGGAGTGACAGATATCAATCGATATAGAGAGATACAGGAGTTTCTGGATTTCAACTTAGGAACTTTTGGTATCAGAGCATGATGATGGTGGTGGCACGGGTCCCAAATAGTGTGGTGGAGGCAGAACAAGAATAATTGGTACAAGAATAAAGTATCTAACAATAATACTACCCTTCCGTGCCTTTATACTCGCATAATGCGTTAGACATCACGTATATATATATATATATATATATATATATATATACATACAGTAAAACCTCTCTATACCGACCCCTCCACAGATCGACCACCCGGCTATATCGATCGCTTTAATTGGGTCCCAACAATACCATTGTAGGGATATTCTAACTCTCTAAACCGACCACCTCCCTAAATAAACCACTTAAAGTTGGTCCAATGGTCAGTCGATTTAGAGAGGTGCTACTGTATATATATATATCATATATATCCATCAACCACCAAAGCCCGTCGTGTCGCCGCCCACACATACACACATGCACACACAGTCGCTATGCGCATGCACGAATCAAGTCACTTCCGGTGGGCATTAGTCACGCGGCTGTTGCCAATGTTCACACGCCGCGCTCCATTGTTGCCGGGTGTATGGACGGACACACTCCGGGCGAGATCGGGCTATTCCTGCCGATGTGTGTGTGTGCTTACCCATTGTGTCGGGCCATTTGTAGGCTGAGCACACGGTCACGTGGTCTTTGAGGCCCCTGGAGAAGTATCGAGGCCTGCCTATGTGTGGCGTACTGCTGGAGGCGTTATTCATTGCTCAGGCCGCATATTAATGAGCAGACGAGCATGCGCACTGCTTGTCTATTATGGCGTCGGCTGATGGGTGCCAGTTTGAAACCCCGGCGGGTGTGGTTAGTGTGATGATGTATTCGTGTGGGGATGAGTTCAGCAAATTGACGCCGCGTCTATGTAAAAGGCTGTAATTGCCGGTATGGACTACAATGGGTGTTAACTACTGTGGGCACGACTGTGAGATAGTTACGGCGAAACCACCGCCGGCAATTGACTATATATAAGTATGTATATATGTGTATATGTGTATAGATATGTATGTATTCAGATATCTGGCTTCCTAGCCGGGCGTTAAGCATTATTAGGATAAGGCAAGGAGGACCAATCATCCACGATTGAAATGTCCCCTGTTTTAACACCTAATGTACCAAACAAGCATATATATATATATATATATACATATATATATATATATATTAAACAATCCGACCGATGGTGGCGGTTGAATGTGGATGTTGGCCATTCCATGTTTTGGCCATGTGAGGAAAATACTATTTAAGCCCTAGCAATGCAATGAGTAATATAAATGCATATATATTGACACATGAGGTGTATACACACATATACGCATATTCTTCTCTGTATTCTTTATTATGCATGCCTACATTTATGCTTGTAGATATGCATGCATTTATACAAACATACTTGTACATGGATATACGGGTACAGACATAATTGGGTGCACGTACACATGAAGAATTCAGCTGCAAAACCCCATAAACGTTAATCCAAAAATTGATAATAAACATTTGAATTTATCCTTCAAATATTTAAGTTGTTACATTCCTAGTTTCTGTTCATTGCTTCATAATCAATACGTCGCAAGAAATTAGTGAGAATTACAATTTGCTCCAGGTACAATTCTGTTACTATACTTTAAATTTTGGATAGGCGTTTGAAGGGGTTTGTCCACATGTATGCATATACAAATACCCGTATAGACCCATACTTGCATGCATGTAGACGTGTATACAAACATACACGCATCCATGTATACATTTGTCCAGATATCCCCTCCTGCACTGGCTCTCTTTACTCGCTCGAACAACAGTAGCAACTGCTGAATAAGACCCTGCGACATTCGAGGCTACACAATTCCAAGTGACCTTTCGATCCCGTGACCCAGGGTCAGCGTCTGATTAGACTCCCGCCACAACAACCCAAAAGTCGTCTGCTCCAGCCGTGTTTCTTCCCGCGCTTTTAATTACCCCTCGCTAATTAGCATAATACACTGACATACCGGATAATAAGGCCACTACGGCCACCTCCTGATTAGCTGAGCCCAGTGCCGCGAAGTCACGTGTGAGGGCACGCGTGAGGTCACGTGCCCAAAGTGACCTAGATAGCGGCATGTCAGTGGAAGGGGAACGGGAGGTGCAGAATAACGGGGGGTGGGGGGGGGGGTGGTAACCAAGCAACTACTTGTTTTCTCCCCTATTAAAGTCGCATAGTCGGATGGTTTTGAGTTTTTGTCATTTTCTGAAATAAATATATTATGTTGATTGTTATAACCTACATTACTTTATCTTCATGGGTACCGTCTTGTGGCAGTGCATATTCATGGAAACTGTATTGTGTTGCCCCGCCATGAAGACCAGGCCGGCAGTTGCATGACCTGATATTGCACTGAGTCACATTATCCAGACACTGACCCAACCAGTCCTTCTTGTATACTAATCATCCCGAGCGCATGGCTAGGGAGCAAACCTACATTTTTACTGACCCAAGGGATTTGTAATATCCCACACCACATATATGTGGTATGAGAGCAACTGGTATTTAATGATGTTCTCTGTGGCGGAGTGGTTAGAGTGTCTGACTTTTTTCTAGGTCAGACTCCTAATCTGAAGGTTGGTGGTTCGATTCCCTGTGCTCCCACCTCTGCCAATTTGGATTTACACCGCTGTGGATAACAGCATCATCAAAGGCCAGTTGTTCTCATACCATGTCTATGTGGTGTGGGAGGCTAAAAATCCCTTGGGTCGGTAAAAGTGTAGGCTCGGGCTTTCTATCGACAAACTGTCCAATGGTGAAAACAAGTCTACTCAGGCTTATCCATAATAGGCAGTATAAATATTCAAGAAAAAACAAAAACAAAAAATAAACGTAACTTTTATTTTAAATAGTAAATTTGATGTGGACATTTTGTAAATTATTGTTGGCAAGCACATAGATAATATGAGACCATAGTATTCTGCAGTAACAGCTTCTACTAAATTGCCTATATTACCCGTCTATGTGCCGACAATTGTTTGAAAACTTCGCCGATATCTAAGACTGTTATGTAAATCAAATCTAGCTACATGTTCAGATCTTCAAAATGTGATGATTTTATCGGACTATACAATTTTAATCTTACTACCATGAACATAAACTCTTGACTTATTTGTTATCCTCAATCTATCCTTTGTTTATCCGGCCCTCTAGTGGCTGTTTGTTTGTTGTTGTTTTACGTCCTAGCAACATCTAAGGTCATATCAGGACGGGTACCAGGACTTGTGACAGTGCGCACTCATGGTGACTTTATAGTGCTGTCCCACTAGGAAACCAGGCCGCCATCACCATGACCTGGTATCCCACCCAGTCACATTATCCTGACACTGAGCACACCACTCCTTGCCCTATCCTAATAATGCGAGCGCCTGGCTAGGAAGTGACAAGTATCAATTTTAAAGTCATTGGTTTGACTCGACTGGGACTCGAACCCACGACCCCACGATCTACCAGCATGGGAGACGGACGCTCTACCTCATTCAGCCATCCCGCCTGGTCCCCTCTAGTGGCAGCGGGCGATGAGTCAGATCAAAGTGAGCATTAAAATATCATTTTACTCATCGGGCAGACATAGCAATTCCATTGTTCACTTGCACAGTCAGGCGCCTGTCACATCGATGGGACGCCGGGCGTAGCCGGGGTGGAACGCTGGCTGATTGGCTGCTAGAAGAGCCTGGGAGACCTGAGAGCAACATACGGTTACCATGGAGAAGGCGAGACGAGACCAAACGAGACGGGATATGGGATGTTCAGCCGCAGAGGACTGACTGCCCATGCGCGAAATTTTACCGGAAGTGGGGGGACCCATTGCTGTTGCTGTCCTTTGTAATGTACAGAGTTGTCTGTTATTGTTGAAATGCACATGGGATTTATTCCCACTGTATCCCATGTATGTTAACAGAAGAAATGATATTCCAAAACGCAGTGAGGTTCGATCAAAAAATGAGCTTGCAATGGCAATGCCAAGCTCGCAGCTCATGCTGTGGCAAAAATATCTTCATATATATGTTAGCTATTAATTGTAGCACAATCAAAAGTACATTATCAAGAAGCGGTACATGATCTCTGTGCGACATGCACCAAATTAGGATTTTATATCTATGAAAAGAACACAGATGATATGACAGTCGCTCTAACAAACCAGAAATTAGATAAATTTATTGATACGGCTAACCATTTATTAAAAATAACTAGTTATTTAAGGAAGTGGGGACTTCATTGCTTGCTTATGAAAGTTAACCCTTAAGGCCTACAATAACTCAAGTAGTAAGATGTTTATGAATGCTAGAGGATGAAGACACACATGCACACAATGTTGGTGCAATTAATGCAGCCAGATGTGCATTGTCTATTATCATACCAAGAGTAGATTGACAATCAAGTGATACACACCAGGTGATTCACTGGTTCTTAGATCGGTTTACGAAAGAAATCCACCTAGGCCAAAATATAATAGATTTTGGGATGTATCGATAGTCTTTAAGATGTTGAAGTCTTGGTAGAGTGATTGTCATTTAGATATTATGAGATGGGATTTAAGTTAGCAGTTTTATTACCGCTAGTCACAGGACATAGGGGACAAACACTTTTGGTGTTATCCCTACACGGACTGGAGATTGATCGAAAGGAGGCAACGTTTGATTTAGATCAGTTATTAAAATCAAACCGCACGGGGGACCGACTGTCCACAGTACATGTGAATAGCTTCCCGGAGGATCGATGTATTTGTGTAGTTTCAGCCATATGGGCTTATATATCCAAGACAAAAGAATTACAAAATTCTAGACAGCTTTTGGTGAGCTTTATTACACCACACAAGGCGATCTCGAGAGACACACTCGCTAGATGGACCGTTAAAGTGATTAAGGAGGCATTTTTTTGATCGGCGCTTATTACATTTTGGAAAAGAGCTCTTCGCTTCTTCCTCCACAATAATCCCCTGTTTGTTATTAAAGCCGAGGTGACACCTACCCGGATCAGCGGCCGGCGAGCCCTGAAGGTGATCCGGCGCGGTCCATGGCGATCCGGCGTGATCAGTGGCTCATATGGGGCTGGTCCTCGGCAATTATTGGTGATCCTTGGCTAATCCGGCCTCATCCGCGGTCCGCCACGGATGTTTTAAAATGGCCCGTATGCAGGAGTCAGTGTTAGCGGTGTTTGGTGTTACAGCCTATTACCGATTAGCTATCGCCGATGTCAGGAACTGTGTCAAGTGGGATGCAGGAGCGCGTAACACTAACATTTTAGCTAAACGTGAAATTATTTATAGATTTGGGAAATCCCTCTGCGTTTGTAGCCAGATATTAGGCTCAAATCTACTGAATGCGATCATATTTAACAGAATTACATACGCAATAAGTGAAATTTGATCAATTTAACCCTAAATCCGAAGCATTATTAAGGTTACCGCCGTATTGGCGGCGATATTAATAGTTATATTTTCGAATCGACGAGCGTAAAGTAAACAAATCGCCGCCGCCGCCAGTATGGAACGCAGCGGCGGCGGCGATTTGTTTACATTACGTTCGTCGATTCGAAAATATAACTAGTAATATCGCCGCCAATGCGGCGGTAGCCTTAAGGAAGGTTCGAATTTAGGGTTAATTTGAATAAATTTCACTTATTGCGTATCTAATTCTGTTAAATATGGTCGCATTGAATAGATTTGGGCCTAATAAATTCGCTAAACCTGATATTTTTTAGGGTTAAGGTAACACCGGTTATGCCTTTGGTGTTAGGCCTAACACTGACTCGTGCATACCATTTTTTCGCCGCTAACCCGAAATTCCCGACAAACACCGTTTTGCCTCGCTAACACTGACTCCTGCATACGGCCCCAGGGGTGTTCAGGGAAATATTGCAATCCGGGTGTAAAGTGCGACGGCCGGCAGCTGTGGTCGTGTAGGCAGGTTAAATAGGAAATCACTACAGGCAAGTATAGAGAAGGAAGGCAAGAGATAGAGTGTGCAGAAGGAACCAGAAGCAGCTTACTTGGTATATTATATATATAGCTTCTAGAATCAAGATGGTGGTGGTCACATGATTTGATCCACCAATCAAAGTACAGTATCCAAGGCCTGGTCATGTGGCTACAATGCCTTGGGGTGGCCAATGATCCATAAATAGCACCATGGGGGGAGCGAGTATGTGAGGTGACTCTTCCAAAGAGTGTTCCTAGCAAATCCTGGAAGTGACACTCCTCCCAAAGACTATTCTACTATAGCATGTCTATACCTAATGCGTAATAGTTTACCAACTTCACACATCCCTTGGTTTTAATATATTACCTTTTAATCATTATATAGACAGTTTGTAATTTATTATAGTAATTTCACATAGGTCCTCATGCATTATATCGGGAAATTGTACAAGGGGTTAGCCGGCATCATCCGTGTGTGATCCGTGACTCATCCGGGTAGTCCGTGTGTTGTCCGAGGCAGTCCAGGACATTTTATACTCTGGACTATCTGGGAGTAGTCCGGGGGTTGTCCGGGGGTCGTCCGGGGGTTGTCTTGGGGTTGTCCGGGGCTTATCCGGGACTAATCCGTGGCTACATTGGGTAGTCCGGGGGGTTCTCCGTGCTGTGGTCCATGGGTAGATCGTGGCTTGTCCGGGTAGGTGTGAGAGCAAGGCAAAACTGACCAACAATTGTGATTTTATGCAGGGCTGTCTGGGACAGTCCGGGGGACTTGTCCGGGGGACTTGTCCGGGGGACTTGTCCGGGGGTGGTCTGGCTAAAAATCCGGGACTCGTCCGGGTATGTGTGGCTGGGACTTAAGGTGTCACATTTGATGTGAAGTGACGATAAAGATGCCGTTAGTGTTGAGTCCTGGTAGGAGGGAAGTAGAGAGTGCCTGGACACAGGGAGGTTAACAGAGAATGAGGTGAGGGTTGGGAAGGAGAGGTGTCTGGAGACAGCCACCCCCACAAACATAAGTAACTTTTCTTTATTTATATAGACAAAATACAAGTTATAGCATATATATATCCCTTTATCCGTGCACAGTTGGCTCCTTGCCTGAGAGGTCAGTGCAGACTACTACACTCGTCCCCCTGGAATTGTAAGTTGTATAATGCTTACAATTACATACATATAGACAAGGCACTTACATATACATACATAGGGTAGGTTCAACAACCATACAGCATGTAGCTTGTACAGGATCATGGTCACGGCAACCAGTGTCATGGGGGGTGATGAAAATGGGACATATTGTGCCTAAAGCGGGACTCAAACCCACATCTCTTTGCATCCGGGGCCAGTGTGCTAACCATTACACCACCTAGGCCCTCTGATATCACCATACTACCCATGCCTACCTGTATATGCGGCCCCTTGCCTGAGAGGTCAGTGCAGACTACTACAATACTAAAGTGAGCAGAGGACTGAGCAACCTTCACATTATAAGTCTGACCAAGAAACAAGTCAGACACTCTAACCACTCTGCCACAGAGGACACTGTGATGTTAAAATTGCTCCCTAGCCATGCACTCGGCATTATTGGGATACAAAAAGGACTGGTTGGACCAGTGTCTGGATAATGTGACTGAGTGCAATATCAGGTCATGTAACTGCCGGCCTGGTCTTCGTGGTGGGGCAACACTATAAAGTCGCCATGAATATGCACTGTCACAACCGTAAGTATCTAAGTTGTGACAGCAGATGACCTCAAACAACAAACAAGTATGCACTTAACCGTTTTGTGAGCATAATAAACAAACAATCCCACAAAAAACAACAAACAAACACATTCAAAACCATCGGTTTGACTTGGATATGATAATATTTAAATCCCTGGGTGCAGGAAGCCCGACTGTAAGTTGTGCCGCAATCACGTTAGTCTGAGCAGGTACTTGTCTAAATGGTATGTATGGTGATGAGCACCTTACCGCTGGGACTGATTTCGGTTGCATGAGTGCCTCCCTTGCCGACTACCACGCTCCCCCGTCTCCACCCCCGCTCCCGGCTCCTGTCCCACCTCAATCGGCCAGTGGGGAATTTCATCACAGTTTTCCCCGCAGAGTCTTACCGCGTCGTCTAACCAGGCCAATATACATCCCACTTCCTATTCTTGTATGTTGTTGTCATTTTGGGGTCAGACGAGATGGCCAAGTAACTTGAGCGTCTGCCTCCCGTTTTGATAAATCGTGGGATTCGAACCCAGGATTTGCTACCTGGTCGAGTCAAACCGATAACTTTTATTGAAGATTTATACTGCCTATCGTGGATAAGTCTGAATAGTCTTGTTTTCACCATTAGACAGTTTGTGGATAGAAAGCCCAAACCTACATTTTTACTGACCCAAGGGATTTGTAATATCCTACACCACATATATGTGGTATGAGAGCAACTGGTATTTAATGAAACTATAAGTTATACACGGTGTTGGAAATCTAAATTTTGCAGTGGTGATGGCATGGGGAATCAAACCGCCAACCTTCACATTAGAAGTCTGACCAAGAAACAAGTCAGACACTCTAACCACTCTGCCACAGAGTACACTGTGATGTTAAAATTGCTCCCTAGCCATGCGCTCGGCATTATTGGGATACAAAAAGGACTGGTTGGACCAGTGTCTGGATAATGTGACTGAGTGCAATATCAGGTCATGTAACTGCCGGCCTGGTCTTCGTGGTGGGGCAACACTATAAAGTTGCCATGAATATGCACTGTCACAAGACGGTACCCGTCCTGATATGAACACAGCTGTTGCCAGGATTTAAAACTCCAAGAACCGACCATCATTTCGGGGGTCCACTTCCTGGCTTCATCTAAGGTCATGCATGTCAGGACTGGATCCCGAGTTGTGACAGTGCGCACTCATGGCGAATCTTTGGAGAGTGGGTACAAGGCAGTGAAGTACGAGGTGAATGATATGGTGAGCATGTAAGAAAATGGAAGTTGAGGGTTTGGGAAGAGCCAGTTTCAGCATTACTGATGCCGGAGAGGATGGAGTGTGTAATTAATGCAGACACTATTCTATTATTCTTATACAGTTATGGGATGCTCTCTTTCCTGTAAATGTCAGTTGTTCTAAAATATATCCTGTATAGGCAATTATACGAGTATAATTATCCGGAAACCAATTATCTATTAACGTGCCACTACACACACTAACTGATACTCCTCCAGTCATCGACCGAAAAGGGGACCGACTTTAGGTGGTCCATATAGGGAGGGGGTCGGTTTAGAGAGGCAGAATATGCTTATAATGGTATTGTTGGGACCCAAATAAAACGATCGATATATGGGAGTGGTCGGTATGTGGAGGGGTCAGTATAGATATGTTTGACTGTATGTCCATTTGCCTTTGGCTGCGCTTAAACGCACAACGCTCAGCATTAGCAAAGTCATATGCTTACATGGGGCAGCATATTTCTCATTCTACGGTCGCTGGAATATAATAACCGTCTTATGGATGGAATTCATGAAATATTCAAACTGAAGACCTCTCTCTTACTGGGTTCCCTGCCAGCACGCATGTGACGAAATGGGTGTCAGCAAATGGGTGTATGTATAGGAGAGCACGTGTGTGTAAGCAAGTATGTGTGTAACCCTGGTGTGCAATCCAGTATGGGTGAAGTAAGCAGGTGAGTGTAAGTAAGCATTGCGTACTCATGTGGTTACGGGCAGGCTCGAGTAAGTAAGCAACTGCCATTGTAAGTAAAACAGATGGGTGCATGTAAGCATATTGTAATTAAATGGGTGTCTAATCCGATATGTGTATGCAAATGCAACTGTAAGTAAGCTAGTTGGTGTAAACCTGGGTGTGTGAGCAAGTGCGAGTGTCTATACTTATGCTTCTGCTATCAGCTCCCTCTGTGTAAGCATGGGTGTATATGGAAGTGTAATTGTAAGTAAGCTAGCGGGTGTACATATGCATGTGTGTAATTATGTCTTTGAGTCTAATCCTGGGTGTGTAAACATGTATGAGTGTAAATAAACAAACTGGGGTAATTACACATGTGTGTAAGAATGTGGAAACATGTAAGTAAGGCTGGGGGGTGTTCACAAAGGTAGGTGCAAGTAAGCAAATGGGTACCGATAAGCATGTGTTTCTAATCAGATGGGTGTGTGCAAGCATGTAAGCACATTTGTGTGGGCAATTCTGGTAGTGTAAGCAAATACAGGTGTGTGTCAGCAAATGAGTTGTCAGTAAGTACATGTGGGTAAGGCGGTGTGTGTGTCAGGGGTGGAGGCACATTAAGTAACCATCAGCTATTGCGGTGAATGTTGCAGTGGGTGTAATTAGGCACTAACTGCTGTATCTGATGGGTGTGCATGTGACGAATTGGCGCCATCGCCAGGATCACGTGCATATTGCACACTTGGCCAGTCTTCTCGGGCCAACATGTTGGCGCCTTTACGAGGCTCCCTTCTCGTGACTCACATCCACAACGCGCCTGGATGGGAGGATGTAGCCCCAGCCATTACCGCCTCGCCACCCTGTGGGCATGTGGGCCTGTGGGCATATAGTTGTGGTAGAAGTACTAGCTGAGCGGTTGTGCTAAACGTAGTAGAGGGTGGATGGGTGGTGAGATCATATGTGGCCCACACTGCTGCCATACAAGGAGTGTTGCCCACACTGCTGCCAGGCAAGGATAGGTGGCGCCGCGGACGAGCACACTGATTGGTAATGGTAGGTGAAAAGTTGCGAGCTGATTGGCTGGAGGGACGCTTTTGGAAAACGCTGTCTCTCACATGACTCAGACATGACAAGACATGACATGACAATTCTGACGTATTATGCCCGATTTTTCCGTTATTTTGACAAAACCCATCTTTAATGAAACGAGCTGTTATAATCTAATAGTTCGCTGTCCGCCGGTGACAAAAGGCAATATTCTATTAAGAAAATTGCATTTACTAAACATAGCTAATAATTTTAAAATGCCTCCACCATATCAAAATTATGTTATGATGATCATGTCGCGAGGAATTGCCTTAGGCTTTCTAAAATCGCATAGCTTTCTACGTTCGGGTAATTGTGTTGTAGCTATTAGCTGGCCACATCACAACACCCTCTCGCCTATTATATCTAAGACAATCTGTAGATTTAAACAGGGTAATATACTTTCCTTCAATTTCCTGTCGGTTTAATTATGTATTGCATATGGGAGTTAGAGCTCGAGTTACAGATACATGCTTATAACATCTCAATGCACATGACCTAACTGTTGGCTAGTTGTTGGAGTTTTACGTCCTTGTTACATTTAAAGTTATTTCAGGTGAATATAAAGTGCTGCCCCACTGGGAAATCAGGCCACAGGAACCATGATCCAAGTCTTTGCCCTATCCTATCAATGCCGATATAAGTAAAAAGACAGATAAACCAAATGTCAATATAACCATAGATGGCACACACATAGAACAAGTATCCGAATTCATATATCTCGGACAAAAGATTACAAATGATGGGAGATGTGAGGGAGAAATTAAAAGAAGGATAACAATAGCCCAAACAACATTCCCCAAAATGCATAGAGTGTTAACATCAAGTAAGATATTAATACAAACAAGGAAGCGTATTCTTCAGTGTTATGTGTGGTCTACTCTAATGTATGGGGCAGAGACATGGACAATCTCTAAGAAAATGTACAAACGTTTAGCAGCATTTGAGATGTGGACTTATCGAAGGATGATGAAAATATCATGGACAAAGAAGATCACCAACAAAGAAGTTCTCAGAAAAATTAAAAATAAGAAAAGCTTGTTTGCCACTATACAGACAAAGAAACTTATTTATTTTGGCCACATCATTCGTCAGAGTTCAATATACCATACATTGTTGGAAGGGAAGGTGAATGGCAGCAGAGGGAGAGTGAGACCAAGAACATCACGGTTTACTAATATTTCACAGTGGACAGGCTTGAATTATTCACAGTCTATCAGAACAGCACAACATCGGGACAAGTGGAGAACCATTGGATCCAACCCTCGACTAGAGGATGGAACTATTGATTGATTGATCAATGCCGAGCGTCAGGCTCGGACCCAACAGGCATCAATTTTATAAAAAAACGGTTTGACTAGTCTGAAAACAAACCTCATGATCTCCCGCACGTGAGGCCCGCGCTCTACCGATTCGGCCACCGCGCCCGGTGCGCATATCCTGGCTCTCTATTACATTAACATGTATTTAATATCATAAGTAATGTTTAAATGTTAATTGTTTGGAATGAGCGGCTCATTCAGTGTGATTGCTGGTCTGCAGTGGCAGTGAAGGCCCACCCCCCGCTGCCCACCCTCTCACCTCCTCCACTGTGGGCGACTGGCCAGTAGGTGATGATGATGGGGCAGTGGTGGGCGGAGGGGCAGCTGGAGCTGTCACTCACTATGAAGGTCTGTAGTCTTTTCGTGGACGAATTTGGCCACTGGTGGCTTACACATGCTTTTCTGCTCAAGGGGGAACCTCCCCTTGAATGTATTGGGTGTCAGTCCCCGCTGAGACTCAAACACATTTGACTAAGTTGCTTTGATTTGCTGGCCCTGCACCAACAGTTCTTTCTACACTGCAGACAGTATGCATTAACTTTTTACTAAGGTAAAACAGGAAAACATTTTAGCCTTTTTGAGGGCAGCTGGACTGTACCACCTCTTATAGTTTACTAAATAGATTCTATCAATTATTAATAACACTTTTCTTTTTCTATGGGAATTTGTTTCCCTTGACCATAAATATATGATTGTGAGCTTTCTAATTTAATGAGTGTCTATTGGCACATACTTGATTTTCTGCTTTTACATGTAAAAGCGGTGGTTTGAACAAAAAACTAACATTTCTCACCGTGAATATGGCCTATGCTGCCAACATGGTGTAAAGCAACCACCAATCAATCAATCAATCACTAGGAAGGTAGGCCTCACTCAGCTACCTTAAATACTCAACTAACCTCAGCCATTCACAGCGATCTCCGCTCTAGGCTCTCCGTAAAACAACTGGAGCTGTCCTCACTTGTCACTTTTTACCACACGCTCAGCCTGAGCAGTACATTAGTTTACCCACCCACCCACACCTACGTTTGATGGACCTCATTATGAATTGCAATCAAAGCAAACTATAGCAATGTACAGATATCAATTATTATCATAATTAAGTTATAGCATTTGTCAATTACCACCAGATCACATTAATGTTTGATATTTGCATCCTATGCTTATTGAATGTTTACCAGGTCACATGTGACATCGTCTTTCACCTATTGTTCTATCATGGTTTGCTCATCTATAATTGGCATGTCTTTCTATTGGTTGCTTCTCGGGTTAGAGAGTTGTATAAGCCACTGCATTGCATGGAGCGGCTAGAGTCTTAAAGGCATCTCTCTCCCACTTTGGCTTCCACGTTCTGTTTATCCGTCACCGATGAATACAAATGATAATATTATTTAGCATATGTAATATGTCATTATAATTATATACATATATTTATAATAAAAAAGTATCAGTCATAATGGATAATGTATCATTCGCATTAGCTATTATTTACAGTTTATGAAATGTCATCATAATTAATTAATTAAAACCATTTAAGTGTGTGACGCTATGAGTCAGTTCCGTCGACCGCCGGCGACGGTGGCGGCGCCACTAGTGCTAGTGTGACCTCATTCACAACAAATAATTAATATATATGAATACATAAATAAAATAATAATACAGGGGGTGCGCAAAGCGACCGATCGATATTTATCCAGTCCTGGTTGCACCCCAGCTGTTACTAGGACAGTAGACCACCAGTGGAATAAATAAAAAAGAAATAATAGCATTACGAGGGTGTGCAAAGCGATATATAATACAGAGGAATACATAAATACATAAATAAATAAAATAATAATATATGGGGTTGCGCAATGCGACACCTTGGTATCTATCCAGTCATGTTAGTACCGCAGCTGTTACTAGGGCAGAAGACCACCAGTGGAATAAATCAATAACATAATAACATACGGTGGTGTCCAAAGTGATAAATAATATAGAGGAATAAATAAATAAATAAAATAATAATATAGGGGTGTGCGCAATGCGTCACATCCGTTTTTATACAGTCCTTGTACCATTGCCTCAGATGTTACTAGGGCAGAAGACAACCGGCCACTCAATCCTTAGCTAGCTATTCATCTGATTTCCATTGGCAGTCCGCTACATTCACCAGCACCAGTCCAATAACCTGTATAACTGCCCTTGTATTGTACCGCCACCATGCGCTAAACCTCCACTTCCTCCTCACACCAGGGGGCGCATCAATCGCTTTGAGAGGGACGGCCTGTGAGATCCAATACTAAGTGGGTGTGTATGGGGTGGGTGGGTGGGTGCAGGAGGGGGGGAGGCTGACTTCC
Organism: Branchipolynoe longqiensis; assembly: GCA_030323885.1. NCBI lineage: Eukaryota > Metazoa > Annelida > Polychaeta > Phyllodocida > Polynoidae > Branchipolynoe > Branchipolynoe longqiensis. The sequence continues at coordinate 86,787,895 of CM059191.1, read as the reverse complement.
GGTCGGGTCAACCCATTTAGGGACATCTGGCGGGGAGTTGTGTATGGGCCACACGTGGCTAACAGCATGGGTACTGTGTTCATCCTTCTGTGTATTCCACTCTTGCCTGCACACCGCGCACTGAGCAGCGTCGCCCGGAACTCTGACTTCCGGTATGCTGTATGTGGGTTTAATACCGGATATAGTGTGGAATGGATGTACCATTTGAATCGCGTTCTTGTTTGGCATATATGTGATGTATAACGAATTATGCGAGTATAACGGCATAAAGGGGAATGTATTGTCTATATTATTGTACGCATTCTGAACATTGCCTCTCCCTTTTCCCGATGGTGGCGCCACTACCGGCCCCAACCGTCACTCGTTCTGGAGCATTTTTATCTTTTTTGTTCAGACAGCGGCCTCTTATCCCCTAGCCAGAGGAGCTAAGGCATAACTCACCCACTACTGATTGTCTTCGGTCTTTTGTACTGCAGCAGCCCTTTATATATTATATAATTTATGATATTTATATAAAGAGGCAGAGCTTTATCTACTCATTATTATTGCATTGGGTATGCAGGTATTGTAGGTATAGCAATACCTCAGGGAGTTTGACGCCCATGCCCTGCAGTGTAGTAAACCACTACCTTGTGGTACAGGTTCTTGACAGAACTGAAGGCTAAGGGAGCAAACCCTAAACAGAAAACCATGTCACTGTGGCTGGTAACTTGCAAAAGCCAGCAGCACTTCAACACTTTTGCAGGCAGCTTTCATGAAATGTACAACCGTGCAGATAAATGGAGAGCGGCAGTCAAGTAATGAAAGCAGTCGTTGTCGCTTCGCGACTGACAGCATGATGATGATGATGATTATTGCATCAAAGTGATGATCACTCTCACAATCATCGTAAATCTAATGTCTTGATTAGCAGCTCTGTCACAGGCAGAGTGCTGCAAGAGTAAGTATTTGTCCACTCGCATCTGCACAACACTGACACTTTGTCTTTCCCACGCAAGTAGCACTTTTTGTTGCCGAAACGATGAGTCTTCTTTGACAGTGCCAGGCAGAGATATAGTCATCCAAAATGTACCTCCTTACCTTGGCATTGATGGGAGAAGTACATTTTAGGGGAGAAAACCTCATCATATTGCAATTATGTATACAATCCAGGCTAGATGAACAACGGTTTGCCATAGGGCAGAACCACCAGCCCTTTAAGAACCAATGACATTTAAATGGGAACTTATCACTCTGTATCCTGGGACTAAGCATTATTCTGATTACCGAAGCATCATTAGAATAAGTGGTTTTGGGGTAAAACATTTTATTCTTCCGAATATACATACTTTAAGCCTCGAGGCACTGGTCTTCCGGCATTTACATTACACTGTAAAGCCCCACTCACACATAGCCGGACGAGCCCCGGATTTTGAGCCGGACCACCCCCGGATCAACAGCCCGGACTGTCCTGGACCGCCATGGATAAAATCACTGTTTTCGTCGATTTTTGCCTCGCAGTCACACTTTCCCAGACAAACCCCGGATGAGCCCCGGACCGCCCTGTACCACCCCCGGAATGCCCCCGGACTGGGCCGGACCAGCCCAAGATGAGGCCGGACCACCGGACTGGCCCGGACCACCACCGGACTATCCCAGATCACCCCCAGACTTTCCCGGATCACCCCCAGTCTTATGGGGGCAGTCCGGGAGTGGTCCGTGGCTAGGCCGGGAGTAGTTCTGGATAGTCCGGGGATCGTCCAGGTCAAACCATGGCTCAAAATGACCCTGGACAACCCTCGGACAGGCCCGGTCCCCCAAAATACCCGGACCACCCCCAGATCACCCCCGGATCTGGCCGGATCAGGCCGGATTGAGCCCGGATCAAAAAATCCCCAGACCACCACGGATGTTTTAAACATTTTAAAACATCCGGGGCTGAGCCCGGACAGCGCCGGACGAGCCACGGATCAGGCTGGATGAGGGGGTGTCGGCACGGATGAGCCACATATGAGTCACGGATCTCCCCCGATCGCCCCGGCCACCCCGGATCGTGGTCCGGGGCTCATCCGGCTCCTCATCCGGGTAGTGTGACTGGGGCTTAGATAGGTAGATAAGCAGATATTTAGATAAGGCATATTAGTAGATTGTGAAGGGGCCGAGTGTGTTAGTGGCTTAGCCATAATAAGTTGAGTGGTCTGGACTAAGATGGTGGGTCGCTGCAAAATCTATGCTGCTATTACTGTGTAGCTGAGGTAAGTAATTGAGTGATAATAATGAGTATCATTTTCTTGTAATTAAAATGTCCCTTGTTTATTCAAGGAATGAAGCGTGGTAGAATTATAAAAAGTATAATACCTTATTTTTCATGTTGCAGGTTCTTCTGTGGAAATTCGATTAGGATATATTGTTGATAAGACATCATATGCATCATTTAAATGTAGTTTATATTTACTCAAGAGTCTATTACCTCCATTATTAAAACAGTGCCCCCTCCTCCCCCTCCCCCACAAAAAAGGGGGAAATAAGAGAAGACAAAGGAAGAAAATGGTAAAACAGACAGACACAAACAATCATTGCAGACCTTACATTTAAATGAACTGTACAAGGAAATGCTCAAATAAAACACAGTGGAAAGGCATATCTTCTATAATATATCAGCTACTCCGAATATGGTATTTTCCCATCACTCTCACACGCCGCAGTCAATGTTGACAATCTCAGTCACTACAGTCGGCTGTAACCTCCTCCTCCCTCCCCCCTCCTCCTCCGCCTCCCGTGTCCTACCCCTCTACACCCTCCTCGTCCCCCTGCAACTGGTCATCCCATCACTCCTCCCGTTCCTTCTCCGCCTCCCCTCCACTCGCTCCCCGTCCGTTTCACCCCGTGCCCCCACCCCCCCCCCCCCCCCCCCCACACATCTCCCCTTCCGCTTCCCCCTCTATCCCGGCCACTTCCCCCGGCCACTTCCTCCTCCCCATCCCCCTCCCCCTCCACATCCCCCTCCTGCCCGGCATCACCCCTTCATGTAACCCAGCCTCTCCCCATCCCCATCCCCCTCGCCCTCTTTGCCCTCCTCCCTCTCCGCATCCCCCTCCTCTCCCCCCCTCTCACCCGGCTACTTGGCGTCGCTCTGTAACCCCCCCCCCCCCCCCACCTCCCATCCCCCTCCTCCTCCCCCTCCTCCTTTATCCCTCCTCACCGTACTCCTCCCCGTCACCCTGTGACTCCCCCTCCCCCTGCACATGCCCTCCACCTCTTACCCCTCCTCACCCGGTATTCCTCCCCCCGTCACCCTAACCCCCCTCCCCCTGCACCTCCCCTCCACCTCTTATCCCTCCTCACCCGGCACTCCTCCCCACCCTGTAACTGCCCACCTCCCCCTCCCCTCACCTCTTATCCTCTCCTCACCCTCTCCTCAATGACCCATGAATGCCCGTCCCCCTGGACCTCCCCTGCACCTCTTATCCCTCCTCACCCGGTAATCCTCACCAATCACCATGTAACTGCCCCTCCCCCTGCACCTCCGATCCACCTCTTATCCCTCCTCACCCGGTAATCATCCCCAATCACCCTGTAACTGCCCCTCCCCCTGCACCTCCCCTCCACATATTATCCCTCACCCCCCGGTACTCCTCCCCGGTCACCCTGTAACTCCCCCTCCCCCTGCACCTACCCTCCACCTCTTATCCCTCCTCACCCGGTACTCCTCCCCATTCACCCTGTAACTGCCCCTCCCCATGCACCTCCCATCCACCTATTATCCCTCCTCACCCGGTACTCCTCCCCCGGCACCCTGTGACTCCCCCTCCCTCTCCACCTCCCCTCCACCCTCGTATCCCTCCTCACCCGGTACTCCTCCCCAATCACCATGTCACTCCCCTTCCCCCTCCACTTCCACATCTCCCTCCTCCCCCTCCTCCCCCTTCACCGCCCCCCCCCCCCCCCCCCACACACACACTCCACCATACCACAATTATTTCCCTCCACTGTCAGCTACTGACTGCCTCAGAGACATGTCACCATTGGACGCACACCGTCCCTCATATGCCTCACTTCAAGGCTGTTGTCTATTAAAGAAAGCTACCCTGATGACTCTGGCTTCAGGCTGTCCTGATGAGAACCGGAAACTGTTGCTAGGTGTCAACGGTGTCCTTACTATAAGTACTGCTCTAATCCGTCACAATATAAATATATATATATATATATATATGATAGCAACTATATATACATATATACAGTTTTGTGCTCGTATTTAATGCGAATCCCAATATAAGACAATGATTCATTGGACCCAGAATACTTTAATTCAAATGTAATTCTGTAAACTGAAGCCGATTTAGCGTGACCTGTCTGATTATGCGATAGGAATGTATGGACCTCCAATGATCGCATGGTAATGTTATTTCACTTTACCCCCTGTATATATATGTATATTATCACTGCGTATATACATCATTGCATTTGTAGTAGTCTGCACTGACCTCTCAGGCAAGGAGCCACATAGCCAAGTAGGCATGGGTAGTATGGTGATATAAGGGAGCCTAGGTGATGTAATGGTTAGCACACTGGCCCGGAATGCAAAGAGAAGTGGGTTTGAGTCCCACTCTAGGCACAATATTTCCCTTTTTCATCACCCCCCTTGACACTGGTTGATGTGACCATGATCATGTAGAAGCTATGCACTGTATTGTTGTTGAACCTACCCTGTGTATGCATATGTAAGTGCATTGTCTGTATGTATGTAATTGTTAGCATATCAGACTTATAATTCCAGGGGGATGAGTGTAGTAATCTGAACTGACCTCTCAGGCAAGGAGCCACATATACAGGTAGGCATGGGTAGTATGGTGATATCAGGGTGCCTAGGTGGTGTAATGCTTAGCACACTGGCCCGAAATGTAAAGAGATGTTGGTTCATGTCCCACTCTCGGCGCAATATTTCCCATTTTCATCACCCCATGCCACATTTATATATATAAATGTATGGTATTGAATTGATTATCAGTATATAAGAAATATTAACACTGTAATGTTGCTATTTTCTAGCATGTACCTACAACTAAATAATTGCCGAATCAATTCAGCTCACTCAGTTGGTCTGCACTGAGGGATAGGATATTCCCCATATATCCAAATGGCGCTCGCTGACCAGCAAATCGGTAAATAATACAATATCAAAATATGCTAAGCATGGCATTGTGGAATGCCTTAGAATGTCTCCTACTTCCGAGGGGATAAACCTCCCCCTAATCCTAATCCTAACCCAAACCCTAACACTAATCCAAACCCTAACACTAATCCAAATCCTAATCCTAATGGTAACCCTAAACCTAACACTAACTCTAACCTTAATCCTACTCTAACCCAAATCCTAACATTAACCCCAATCCTAACCCAAGCCCTAACCCTATGTCTACCACTAACCCTATACCTCATTAAGATATGCTTTAGAATTGCTCCTACTTCTGAGGGATAACACTAACCCTACCTCTGATCCTAAACAAACCCTAACCCTAATCCAAACCATAATCATAACACAAACCCTAACCCTAACCATAGCCCTAACCCTAACCCTAATCCTAACGCTAACCCTAAGCATAAGACTAACTCTAACCCTAACTTTACACAAAATCTAATCCTAACACTAACCATAATCCTAACCCAAACCCTAACCCTACCCCTACCGCTAACCCTAACCCTTAAGAAATGCTTTAGAATTGCCCCTACTTCTGAAGGGATAACCCTGACCCTGATGCTATCCCTAACCCTAACCCTAACCCTAACCCTAACCCTAACCCTAACCCTAACCCTAACTAGCAGTCTTAACAAGTGTAACACTATTACGGTTTTGTATTGCCTCGTCACAGACCGACCGCCATCGCATCTAATTAGCCCCCTTTATCATGTCTGTGTGTGTGGCAGGGGAGGGATCTCACTCCCATCCGCCTTTTTGCCAATTCAATTTGATTCCCTTGTCTCCGACCGATATGGCTACACATGACTTCAGTGCAGATTACCTAGGATTAGAAAGTTTGAATTAAAACTTCCATACAGGAGTATGTCATCCACGATTAGCACCTTCCCTCCGTTACTGTCGGAGTATATATCCCTTCTCTCACGAGACCAAGACAGGTGATCCTGCTTTGGAAAAAGGGATACATTATTGATTGTGGTTGCTGTCAAGGTGTGGGAGAGGGGAGGAACAGCCAGAGAGGTTTTTTAGGGAAGTTGATTTATTCATTGGTTCATTGAAGGTTTATGTAGTAATAACATACAACTAATAACGCTAACCATACTAACCTAAAATTGCTACCTCAACATTTGTTTCTATTTTCTCATAGCTTATTGCTGTGCCATTGTATATTTATAGGAGTATGCAGGTATTGCAATACCTCAGGGAGTTTGACGCCCCTGCCCTGCAGAGTTGAAAACCACTGCCTTCTGGTACAGGTTCTTGACAGAACCGAAGGCTAAGGGAGCAAACCCTAAACAGAAAATCATGTCACTGTGGCAGCATTAAGGGTGGTTGATGTATGGAACTCCCAACATCTCCCAACCAGCCACTGCAGGGACAAATAGTTTTGCGCCTGTCTGGACATGTTCTTGCCGGTCTGAAACCTCTATTTGCTCCCCCAGAGAGTGCCGCTGGTAACTTGCAAAAGCCAGCAGCACTTCAACACTTTTGCAGGCAGCTTTCATGAAATGACTATATCAAGTGGTGGTGAAATCAATACAGACAAAGAGAAAGGAAGAGTATAAAGTGTAAAGAAGAAGAGAGATTTAAGCCCTCTGGTTTATTATTTATATGGTTACATGGGTTCATTGTAGAGCATCAGCCCTTTTCCCCAATGGGAAACAAGCATTCTTGGCCCTACCAATAGGGGTCCAGCATTCCTGGTCCCCATGAATACCAGTGGTCTTCCCACCACCACCAAGCTGTATGGCCCACTGGCCACCACCAACCTTGACCTTTGAGTGTGGTGATCCCTATCCCACCAGAGCGGGTAGGCCCTGAATACACTAACACCCAGACATGTCAGCACCACTATGTCTATTTAGATCCCACTCAGCACCACCAGCCCATACATATATATATATATATATATATATACATACTTGCACCTGGTAATGTACACCAATCAGTAATATAACATTTGCATTCCCCCTATGTCATATATCAACATATTTTACACATGGACGCCTAGCCTGTTAGGTAAGCCTACATAGGAAATAGCACAGTGCAATGCAGTGTGGACCAAAACCATCTCCTCATCTCAAAGTCAACATCACCTCTTCCATAGGCAGAGTCACCACCATTTGCAGTGCGCATGACAATATTCCAATACCCGGTGCAACAGAATAATAGCGTCCACCAGAATCGTACATCCGGTGACGGAAGTGCTCGTAGGGAGGCGGGCACTGCTGAAATGGTGGCGGAACCCTGGGTATGATATCTGGCAAATGTGGGGCAGACCCACAACTGGCACCAGTTCCGGTCAGCGAGTACTCAAGGAACTAACCAGGCAATAGGGATGCAATTGTAATAATGTTGAATTACTAATAATATATACAACACAATGGAATAATAGTGCACCCTGTAATAATTGTACTGGATGCGGTAGCCGAATCGCTAGAGAGCAGTCCTCCTGTTTGGAAGGTCGGGAGTTTGATTCTCGGTCCGGTCAAACCGATGACTTACGAAATGTTTTACGTTTTAGCCGTGCGCTTGGCATTATTACTAGGATATGGCAATTACTGCTTAGCTAAGTGTCAGGATATTGTGACAGGTGGATTACCAGGGAATTTTGCTCACGGGCCTGATTTCCCAGCGGGGCAGCATTGTAAAGTTGGCATGAGTGCGCACTGTCAGTCACTTACTGTGTCTGAGATGATTATCATTTGTGCTGTGTGTATTGTTGGAAATTCATCAAGGAGATGCCACACCATGTTTACAATGAGGACGATGGCATTTCCTTTTACAATCGTAATATTCGCACTGCATCTATTCGGTTAGGTTGCTCTGTTTTCCGTGAGTAATTGTATTCTCCAAGATAATATATAAGCTATGTGGCCAGTTATTATTCCAGTCATATAAACTTCTATCTAAGTACACAACTCATGTGGATAATATATAAACTAATTCACGGGAATGTTATACCTCAATGACTATGCACATTGATAATGATTGAATGATATTGTTTGTGTGGAAATGAAAAAGGGAAAAGAAAAGTATACGATATTAGTATTGCTAAGGTTGAGACCAGACGTTATGCATACACCCAGATGTGACCCAGATAAATACGCAAACAGAATTTACTATAGAAGAGTAATTCTGGAAGGAAGCGGTTTAATACTGGAATAATACTGTCCAATGGGCTAACTCTATTCCCGAATATTCTTGCTGGTTCACAGCTTCATTTGGCTATGTCATGGCTCCTGGCCGGCAATCACAGTGGACAGTTGCGTGTGGCTACACCGGATGTAGAAATGGGATAATTATCCATTGGAGACGACAAGAATGCAGAGGTCCAAGGGGCGGCCACACTGCTCAAAGGTTGCTGCAGCAGGCCAATAGGTCGGGATGGTGGGATAGTGGGAGGGTGGGTGGATGGGAGGGTGGGGGGTAGGTGGATGGGTGGGTGGGAAGGTGGGTGGGTTTGTGCATGGTGGAAGACTGGCTTATTTATTGTGCGGGTGGTTGAGCTTCGGGTAATCTGAAGGGTGGGTGGTAGGTCGGTTGGTAGGTTGGTGGGTAGGGGTTGGCTAGATGGGTGACTCGTGTAGATGGCTATCTAAAATTCTCTGATTAAGTATGTATTGAGTATCGAGATGGCTAAATGGGAAACATTACTCCCTTTATAATGCTCACACCGGGGGAGGGAAGAAGTGCCCCTTTAAGCAGAATCCCTCCCCCTTATCTCACCCAGCCACATGGTCACCGTCTTCTTATGTGGTAATCCCACGATGGCTAGGTGGTGGCCAGAGATGGATGGGAGGGGGGTGAATCCTGAAGGCAGCCAATGGGGAACTATGTTAGGGAGAGATCATGCGGGAGAGGAATGACTGGTGTGCATGAGTGTAATAGCCAATAAGGAGCTCTATAACATCCACTGTTGTATGTAGCTGAAAATATTATATAAGTGAATACAATTAAGCATTCAGTATCTATTCTGCTGGTGCTGAACTCAGATCCTGTGTTGTGTCACATGTTGTATCCACTATGGGATAAGCTCTAAGATATAATTCATCTAATACAGAGAGAGAATGGGGGGGGGGGGGGGCTATGGCCATGAAGTACACCGCATATCAGGGCAGTATAGCCTTGTTGAGCAGTACAGCTAATGATATGAGAGAACATAATGGCAGTAACCATTACCTCTGCGTACCACATAACAGGATCGGCCATTAATAACATTCAACACCCGGCATAAATGCGGGGGCCCATAACCATAGGAGTTCATAGAAGGATTTCATTTGTGGTGGCGGCATTTCATAGCTAGCTGAGTGACTGGGGTATGGTTGGGAGGTGTACAGGTGAGTGGTTGGTGGATGGATGGCTATGTATTTGAGTGACCGTTGGTTGACGTGGATGGTGCGTGGGTATGGCGGGTTAGTAGGGAGTCGGAATAGATAGTTAGGTAACTGATTTGAGATGATTGCTTGCGGGAGATGTGAGTGGGCTTTGGCTGAAGGAGTGGCTGGCTTGTGTGGCCAGGTGGATGAGTGAAGATGGATGTTACGTGGGTGATTGTGACATTGGATTGATGGGTGTCTGACATGGGTGTCTAGGTGAGTAAATGGGACTGATTATTAGATCGGTGGGCGGGTGTGTATGACTGAACAAGTCCATGCTCTGCACATGCGAATGCCCGTGCCAATGCATATGTCCATTCCCATGTTCATGTTCCAAAACTCAAGTCACAATTCATGGCTACGTCCAAACCGATGCCAATCCCACAACCAAGCCGATGCCCATTCCCATGCCCATGGCCATGGCTATATTCACCTCCAAGTCAAACCCATGCATGTCCATCCCAATGCCCATGCATAAGCCAACGTGCATGCCCATGCCTTTGCGCACAACCTCAGCTCTGCGGTCACGTTATCCTCCTTCTATCCCACAAGCGCATCCGCACCCCCAGCCTGCTGTTCACCAGTATATGGCTGTACTGCTACTGCTGTCGATCCGACCGACTGTAAAGGCACACACACGGGGGATACCCGAGAGGCGACCTCACGCAACTGACGGTGTTGGGTGCCCGGTAGGGAGGAAGCGAGGTAGGTCGCCCGGTGGGTGGGTGTGGGGGTAGTATGGCAGGTGGCGTGTTGGTAACGCGCACCCCGGAGCGCCACCGCAACCCGCCTCACATTGCCATGCGCCATAGCGTCCCGTACGCGCATGCGCCTGCGGGCAGAGAGAGAGCGGCAGACCCGTGCCTGAATAGCAGATCACTGGCACAACACTGAACAGTGTTTGCTAACCTTGCCTGACCACTTTTGTTTGCTCCGAGAAAGGCTCCTCAATAGACTATTAGTGCCTCTAAGTGAGCGCTATTGTCAGGGGGCTGGTGGAGATTGTGTAGGGGTGAGTGGGGAGGAGGGGGAGAGGTATGTGGGGACTGGGGGAGAGGGTGTGAGAGGGGGCGAGGGAAATGTGGGATGGAAGAGCTAAGGGAGGGTGTGAGAGAAGGGAAGAATGGGTCATTAGGGAAGGGGTCGGGGGATGGGGGCGGGAGAATGGAGGAATGGGGGATGCAACTGCTAAGGGAGGGCGCTCTAGTAGGGAAGAATGGGTCATGGGGGAAGGGGTTGGAGGAGGGGGATTGGGGTATGGGGGATGCAGCGGCTAAGGGGGGGGGGGTGCTCGAGGAGGGAAGAATGGGTCATGGGGGAAGGGCTTGGAGTTGACAATAGGACTATAGCAGCAGGGAGACATGGCCGGTAGGGGAAAGGCAGATTTCTGGGAAGAGGAAGAGTAGGGTTGGGGAGGAAGGCAACACATGGAAGGGATGTTGGCGAGCGGAGACAGGGGATATAGGCCAAGATGTGGATGAGGAAGAGGATGCACAGGAGATGACATCAGTTTTATATTGGTGGTGGAGATAATGGGGGAGTGGAGCTGGATAGTGGGTACCTGCAGGAAGGCACTGCCACCTGGGATGTGAATCGGGGGAACTGACAGAGCTGGTAGGAGATGGGAGCTTGCGTGAGAGCGTTTGAGTGGCGCGTAATGAGGCCACAGAGCATGTGCGACAGATTGCCATCCGCTTGATAACTGAGTGCGTCAGAAGCCCGATGGCTACACATTTCTTTTTTTGTATTTTCTTGCCTTTCTTTCTATTTTTCTTGTTTTTTCATCTTTTTCTTTTTTGGGGGGCAGATGAATGAGCTATTGTGACTGCACACCCCGGGGCAAAGTATGGTGGGAGGGGGGGGGGGGGCGAAGATGGAGGCAGGAAAGCTGGTTGCACAAAAGAGAAGAGGGGCATACTGGTGTTGATTGTGATGTTGGGAAGTAGGCGTGTCTCATGCATTGTAAACTGGAGGCAGGATAATTGACATCAAACCGCATTGGCTCTGTCAGACAATCTTGGGGAAATTCCAACAACATTGTATTCAGGCATGACGGGTAATTGGACGCGCAAATGCAGCCAAGCGCTAGTAACTAAGGCTGCTTGATACGTCAGCGGCTGGTGGCTCCTTGCTGAACTAACCTAACTATACCATTAACACCGACTAGCAGGTTTTCGGCACTTCCGCCATATATCGCCCAGTAAACAAAGTGACTGTGGCTCCACTGGTATCATATTTCTGAACTAAAATACCCGTCTTCGGCTATAAAAGTGACTGCTAGCTGCACATATTTCACTTTCGACACGGGAGCCATGCAGACAACAACTGCTTTAAATTGCCATCCCACCCACCCCACAATGAGAAGGGGATATAGGGTTATAAGTGTGCCTAAGCCTCATTGACATCACATAACTACCTAAGAGGATGTACTGATGACAAGAGCTAAACTTGTAATAAAAAGGCATAACTATATTTGCTGTGTTTGTGTTGTTAATTATGTATTCCTGACCCACATATATGCATATCAGATAGGACCATTGGTGATGGGATAATGCTCAAAACCCAATTTGAACACAGACCAACAAATAAACGAATGTGCCCAATACATGTGCGTCGACATAGTGACAGAGAATGTGGAGTTGAGATAATGGGAGGTATTTCTAAAGCAAAACTACCTGAAAACAACAACGAAAATGCAGTACCTGAAATCCGTAAAATTAACCACAAACATAACTTTCAAAGGTATGACAACAACAAACACTAATCACATGGGTACAATGCATACCACATCTTAACTTTGTACAACATATAGACAAAGACCAAACAACAAATAATTAAAAATTGGGAATTTTACACCACAAACAAGTTAACAGAAATTATTGCTGAATGCAATCAATCTGTATGGATTATGACTCATATTGTTCAGCAGCGAAAACTAGTGCATGCACTTTACCGTTATAATCAGAATAAAAAAGACGATGACTAAAACATGAAAATAAAATAACTTCCTAATCCGTGACTAATGGCTTGCAATGAACACTACTGATTTCTGCGTGACAGGTTTTCTTTTTCTCTTTAGTAGGGAAGACAAGGAAGTGTCTGAGACGCGCATCTAGTTATACGTAGCCTCCATTGGTAGCTGTCACTTCGCTCTTATCGTATGACCCAGATATTAGCAGATACATCAGCGCACTGTCAGCTGGAAATGACCAGTAATTGGGCCGTCTTATCACTGCTGAGATAGTGGCGACGACATTGGCAGTGATAGTAAATGCAAGGAACATGTCAATAATCGGTAATGGGGTGACACATGCATAATACATGTCTGATAACCACAGAGGGCAATACGTGGTACAGGAAAGGATACCGTAAATTTAAAAACAAATTTTGTGATGAATTGATTTACCCCACTCATGACGGATAAGTGTCTGAACACTTGTTTTCACCGCTGCGCGGTACTATTCCAATTCGATTCAAGTCTTTTGAATTTTGTTTTAGTAATAATTTCGGTTTTCTTGCACCTTGTTTATGGCTTGTAACTGTTTGTGGAAAGCATTTGTTTTTCTAGGTTAAATTTTTGTTTAGTTTCTGATAGCTTTTCTGCATTATAATGGATTCGTTCAATGATGTGATAAGATAACACCAACACCACAGCTGGCCAGAATGTAAAACAAGCCTGAATACCCAGGTTTACATGCTATGGACAGTAAAAATACAGCCTCAATACAAAAATATAAAAAATATATGTTTGTTGGTTTGTATGTTATTATCAGCTCTCAAGCAAGTTTTGTCCTGTTGTTGATTCGATAGTACTTGATACCTGTATCAACCTTTCAATAATGCGTTTATTGGGGTTTTATGACCGAGCAACATATCAGGTCATATCAGATTGGATACCTATTTGCGGCAGTGCGCAATCCTGGCAATCGATATAGTGTTGCTCCACTGTGAGACCAGACAGCTGACACCATGACCCAATGCCTCACTTACTCACAATATGCTGGGTCTCTGTGGCAGCATAGTACCTGTTTTGAGACAAACTTGTAATGCATCTAAAATTGGCATATATCATGATATGCTGCATAAAATAATACCCTCTGGAGATATTATTGTGAATATGATGCTGCCTCTGCCTCTGTTTCCAGTCAGTGAAAGTGGAACAGCCTGGAGCTCCATTGATCTGTGCCCTAACAGGGATACCCCTTAGTCCTCCAGAACCCACCCTGCTCTCCCGTATTCAGCCCATTCCCACACACAATCATACATTTACCGTAAATCATTCACACTATTCACGCCGCGGCCATGTTGAAACCATACCGAGGCCACCTATGCGTCTGCGCGGAGCCCCTGTATAAAGAGTCAAGGAAATACTTTTTTGTCGCCGAATACCTGTCGAAATCAGTCAAATTTAAGGCTATTCATTTTTTAAGCTACTGTCGTGGGGGTGATGAAATCGGGAAATACTTTGCCTAGAGCGGGACTCGAACCCACATTTCTTTGCATTCCAGGCCAGTGTACTAACCATTACACCACCTAGGCTCCCTGATATAACCACACTACCCACACCTACCTGTCTATGTGGATACTTGCCTGACAGGTCAGTGCAGACCACTACACTTGTTCCCCTGGAATTGTAAGTCTTGTAATGCTTACAATTATATACATACAGGCAATGCACTAACACATACATACACAGGGTAGGTTCAACAAACATACAGCGCATACCTTGTACAGGATCATGGTCACGGGAACCAGTGTCATGGGGGTGATGAAAACGGGAAATATTGTGCCTAGAGCGGGACTCAAACCCACATCTCTTTGCATTCCAAGCCAGTGTGCTAACCATTACACCACCTGGGCTCCATGATATAAGCACACTACCCATGCCTACCTGTCTATGTGCATACTTGCCTAAGAGGTCAGTGCAGACCACTGCACTACCATATTCATCTTTGCATACCTGTTTTCTATCTATTGGCCACTTTTCATGAAGATTGGGTGATCCTTGCATGGTGATTTTCCCATTCTTTAACTACAATGTGACTGTCATTTAAAGACTTTCTAACACCTCTGTCAATGCTAAATTATAATAGAAACAAATAAGGTTGTTGTATTTCCTTGACCTTTACATTCAATATATATTTAAGGAATTTCCTACATCTCTGTCAATGCTAAATTATACGCCGACATCCATGCTCGACGCTGACAACTTCCACCAATTGGCCTCTTTTCGTGATCCTGACCCATATATAGATATATATATATATATATATATATATAATATATATGGAAAAAAGCTGTTCAGTTGGCTTTAGGGGTCCTTCACAAACCTTTTAAAAAGGGCACAACACAAACGTGTTCATGACCCTCTCATCTCTCTCACAACGGACAATGACCATGGTGCTATTGAAGTGGGTTGGACTGGTCTGGATATTTGTTTGAGCGACCTGGCCACCCATATTGAACTCCATCAACTAATGTTCTAGATCTGCGTACACGCAGGCGGGTACCCATTGTATTAAAAGAATGGAGGCATGTGTTTTTAGGGGGGGGCAAGGGGTTTCTTGCAGATTTATACTGCCTATCATGGATAAGTCTGAATAGACTTGTTTTCACCATTAGACAGTTTGTTGATAGAAAGACTGAGCCTACACTTTTACCGACTAAAGGGATTTTTAACCTCCCACACCACATAGACATGGTATGAGAGCAACTGGCCTTTGATGACACTGAATGTTCTACACAGCAGTGGAAATCCAAATTGGCAGAGCTGGGGGGGAGGGGGGGCATGGGGAATCAAACCACCAACCTTCAGATTAAGAGTCCGACCTAGAAAAAAGTCAGACACTCTAACCACTCTGCCACAGATAACACCATGTTTATGTCACACAGAGCTATTGACACATCCCATATCATGTATAATTATATTATTCATAGTTTCTTTGATGTCAATTAAAAAAGTCATCCAGTGTGTCAGATGCGTCAGATCCCACCCAAATTCATAACCCTGACAGCTGGGGTCACTTGACAACATCGTCTTTCGAGGAATAGTAATAATGCAGTGCATGTTCCGCTACAATTTAAACTTGTATAATGCGTTATAGATAGCATATAGATGTGTCGTATGAGATTCAATTCAAGCGAGTAATATTATATATATGTATAAATATTAGCAAATTCCTCCTGTGTGATTTTGGGTTGGCGTGTTCAGTAGGGAGGGCAAAGGCCGGTGGAGGCGCCACTGGTAACATATGCACACCAGAGGCAGCACATATAATATTGGGTAATAACATATATACTGTGTAAGCCATTATACGAGTATAATACGCCAGAAGATGCCATCTACTCCACAGCCCCTCAGCCATTGGGTGGTTAACTCTAACCATTAGCACATCTAATGATACAACCTCAGCTCCACACATGGCGCCACTTACTCGCTCACTGTACGGCTGGATAATTCGCTTCCGTGTCTTTATACTTGCATACTACATTATACATCACATATCTATACGATTATCTTGCTGTTAAATGCCAGCATCTTAACTGCCATTGCTACTGTTTGGGCCGCAACTGCCTGTTTGTTGTTTGTTCTGTCGTTGTTTTACGTCCTCGCAACATTTAAGGTCATATCAGGACGAGTACCGATTTGTGACAGTGCGCACTCATCACTACTTTATAGTGCTGCCCCAATGGGAGACATAGGCCACCAGCTGCATGACCTGATATCCCACTCAGTCAGATTATCCTGACACTGAGCTGACCAGTCCTTCCCCTATCCTAATAATGCCGAGCGCATGGATAGGAAGCGACAACTATACAATTTTAATTAATTGGTTTGACTCGCTTGTTGTTGTTCAGCTATGTCCGGCGGAAATGAGTGCGGTGTATACGTGAGGCAATGACGTGGTTGGATCCATTAGACTGAGATCTGATAAAGGTTGGAGTGTGGTTTTAGTCCCTGGTTTGGAAGCCACACTCCCCTATGTAGCCCTACCAAAGACTGGCAATGCTTTGTCTGCTTCTTCAATCAAAAGCACCGGTCGATGTGTCCAGTGAACAATAGCCCTGCACAAATCAGCTCTAATACCTGGAGAAGCAAAGCATGGAACATGTCAGCTTGGATGCATTCCTGCCAGAAAAAAAACCCACCATAGCTTAATGACTCCACACGTAAGGCCTTTATTTGCATGCACAGTTCTGCTTGACCTCAGCATCTTAAGAATGGTTTATATTTTCTGGTTACTTTAGGACCATATTAATGTATTCATTCGCTCACAATTTATTGCACACTGCGATGGGTAGTACATTTATTAATCAAGCAGGCTAAATTTATATCAGGGACAATTACTATCCAATTAAGCAGGGTAAATTTCTGTGATGGACAATCAGTCTGCTTCATTTAATGTATCCTTGCCCTATCGTAGTAATGCTGAGTGCCATACATGTTACTGACAGCTATACATTGATTTTACTTTGCTAGGTTTCAAACTCTGGATTCAAATCCACATAACATGACCGGGATGTGAATATAGTCAAGGCTCTCCCTCCTTATTGCCATTTCCACCTCAACTGAGTTTTCACGAACCATCCTGTGCCATCTCTACTCACCCCAACTGTTCACCGCTTTGGAGTTTCCGCATCCGGTGAGCCTTTTCCAACTGCTTGTCCCAGCAACCTGCTAGACAATTGTCATAATTAATGTAGATGTGCACGTGTTGCAACATTTACTATGACAAAGTGACCTGCCATTCTTTCGCCAAAGCGTTAAACATGAACTATTGTTCGTTTTTGTCCCACTGCCTGCACACATAGCTGTACTAGTGCGTGCATGACCTTATTTGAATCCACCATGTTATGTATAGGATGTCGTGCACAGCATGGCGTGCAGAGCTAAAAATAGACTTTAGATGTGTATGAACGGCAAAGTAGCTGCATATTGATGTCAGGCATGAAGTCATGCATGACAAGCCTAGTATATGATTTCAATAAGCAAACGTTCCTTTGATCCAAGATTAATATTTAGGACCTGCAATACTTGTGGTGTGTATTATCTATAAATATTTCATATATTTGACACCCATGATTGGGGATTTAGGTCTTAGCAACATCTAAGGTTGAATCAGGGCCGGTTCCGCTAACTTGTTAACAACACACACCCGTGATTCCCACACACAGATGGCAACATTTTAGTGCTTCCCACTTGTAGACCAGGCCACTATCACCATGACCCAGTACCACATCATCATCATGCTGTCGGTCGCGATGCGACAAAGACCACTTTCATTACTTGACTGCCACTCTCCATTTAGCTCTCTGCTGTGGGAGTTGCGTCCATGAGTCGGTCTTAATGTCTCTCAGCTTCAGGTTTCTCTTGATGGTATCTTTGAACCGGAGACGGGGGCGCCCTCTCTTTCTGTAGCCAGAAGACAGTTGAGAATAGAGGATCTGCTTTGGTAGCCTGTCTGATGACATCCTCATGAGGTGTCCAGTCCACAGGAGATTCTTTTTGATCAGAAGATCTTCCATAGAGGGCAGCCCCATCCGTTCGAGTATTTCCTTATTCGTCACTTTGTCCTCATGATTGAACGCAGATGTCGCATCATGAAGGCATGCAGCTTTTTCACATTTCATGAAAGCTGCCTGCAAAAGTGTTGAAGTGCTGCTGGCTTTTGCAAGTTACCAGCGGCACTCTCTCGGGGAGCAAATAGAGGTTTCACACCAGCAAGAACATGTCAAGACAGGCGCAAAACTATTTGTCCCTGCAGTGGCTGGTCGGGAGATGTTGGGAGTTCCATACATCAACCGCCCTTAATGCTGCCACAGTGACATGGTTTTCTGTTTAGGGTTTGCTCCCTTAGCCTTCGGTTCTGTCAAGGACCTGTACCACAAGGCCGTGGTTTAGAACTCTGCAAGGCAGGGGCGTCAAACTCCCTGAGGCATTGTAATACCTGCATACCCAGTACCACACTCAGGCACATTCTCATGGAATTGTACTAGAATGTCATTTGCAAAAAGCTCAACCTTGTACTTGTAATGCCCACATAAACATTTCTCCATCTAAAAGATTCTCCGTCTAAAACTAAAAGGTGCAGGTATATTTACAAAGATTTGAATCTTGTTCTGGCGATGCTCACATAAACACTGCCCGGAGTACAAGAAGCGGCAGTGCCCGATGAAAGCGCATGCATCTACATGGCACATCAGCCCTGCTTCTCTCACTAGTTCAATAATGCAATTGCAATGTCTTGCTTAGGCCAACTTCGTTCCTTTTTCAATTGGACAGTCAAGACACGGAAACGAGTAATCTGCAGTCGATAGATTTGAGGCGTAAAATGTGTACTTTAGCAAAGTGTATTGGTGTGGATGGCTTTTGGATCTGCTATACAACGAAGTGTACTCTATTCTGGTTCCCCAGGGTTTTAATGTATGCGCTGACATCTGACCAATCAGGGGACCACTGAGTGTGATCGTGTCTGTGTTCCCTGTGTTCCCTTGTATATGTATATATTTATATATATATATATATATATATGTATATATGTGATATATATAAGGGTCGGTCTCTGAAACTGGGTACCACTTTTATGAAATGGAAGCTGAGTATGAAGGTGTCGATATTCACCCTGTGTCTCGTTTCTATATCTATATATACATATACATATACATATACATAATGAGACTGTCTGAAAAGGTGGTAAGTAAAATGAGACAAACCTTTGTCCATTGTAACGATCAACATATGCATTTATTCAGGATAAACTGTTTTATTTTGTACATGGTGTTTCATAATCCCAATAGAAGACATATTCATTTGAACCAAATGTCCTTGTCTTTTCAGTCTAACCATTTCTGTGCTGTTTTATGTCAATCGTTAAGCGGACAAACAAAATATTAGTTATCACCTTTTGAGACAGGCTCATATATATATATATATATATATATATATATATATATATATAATAATTGTATATATATATATAGGTACTTCTTTGACTGGGTACCAGATTGTTGATATGGAAGCCACATTGAAAACCTTCCAAATAATAACAAAAAACATTCCAAATAATGATAGGACCCATATTCATATGAAGGTGTATATGGTGTGCATATGGCAGAGTTGACAACAAACAACTATTTCACTTTATGATTTTGATATTATGCAAAATATGTGACACACTAAAATATTCCATGTATAATGGAAATTAAGCACACGGCTAGGGTATCTTCCTATCATAACCAACATATTGAATGATTTCATTGATTAATGGTAGACCATGAAGAATGATGACTTGCAAGAAAGAAATTGAAACAAATTTGAAAAGAAAGTGTGTGTAAATTTTGATTTTAAAATGTAAATGCGTAAATTTTCACATTTTTCCCTTGCCACAAAATTAGATAAAAATGACCCATTAACAGCTAGTGGTACTTTAAAGAAACGGTGTCTTTCTTATCCACACTAAATTCTTCGTCCCTGAGGGGGCACTTAATCTCCATTCCACATTCACCCTCAGGTTAATCGGACATTTAAGCTCGACAGAAACAATAACAGAGACGATGAATTAAGGGAAATATGGAATTGTCAAATTAGAAGAATTAATTTTGTCCCGGGCAAAATTGTTTAATTTACTTCTCCTCCTATATTACACTGATTTATTCTGATAAAAAAAGTTCAAAGTTAAAATTAAATTAGAATATTTCATAATGATCAACCTAATAGAGGTACCTACACAATATAAAAGAAACTCAATTGATCGGAATATGCAAATACAAATCCCCGATGATTCCATTAATCAAGTGAAGTACATTAATTAAATGCGGCTAACATGATGTGCTCAGTAAGCACATTCATTACTTTCTGATGAATCAGCATGATTTACTGGCATTCTATCATACTGGTTCTCCTCTTGCATAAGGAATCCTCATTACAAAATTATTGGGATATCAATACGGAATGGTATACCTCTTCATGAACATGCATCCACGAAGATGGATCCAGGCATAATCCTAGCACAATCACACCTGCATAATTCCTAATCATATATCTATCTCCTCATCAATTCTAAACGCATTCGAATGGGTCGGGGGTAACTTAGAATCTTTCTAGGATGCCAGTTATTGTGAGTTCCATTTGTAGATTACGAATTGGGTAGTTGAATCGCTGACAATTCTCATTCCACTGTTGATTGTAATATCATAGTAAAGCTAGAATCTAGGTTAGGTAAGCCAAAGTATTGTAAGTACATATGTTCAGGCACTGCACTCACATACACATGCACAAGGTAAGTTCCACAACCATACCTTAAGTAGCTTGTACATGGCTCTGGGCACGGCACCAGGGTCATGCAGTGTGAGCAAAGTGGGAAATATTGTCACTGGATCAGGATTCAATCCGACATGTGTGTCCACTCCAAGGCTAGTATGCTAACCATTACATTAACTAGTCTCCCTAATGCAATCACCCTATCCACACCTACCTCCGTTATCTGAGAAGTCATTGGAGACTACTACTAGATTATCTAACACAGATAAAGCAGTAACATCCCTTTTGCCATTATAGGGCTAGTGTGGTAACTATTCCACTACGTAGACTCCCTGAGTCAATGTCTCTATCCACACCTACCACACTAGTATAAGAAGGTATTGCAGAAGACTCCATTATCGAGCATCGACCGAGCAGCCCTGTTCAGGTTCAGATGCCATACAATAACCATACTATATAGTGATTTCAACCACATTTATAGACTCAACGATCTGCACCCATATCCTGGAATGTCGGCATACACTATACCTAGCAAGGAAATGCACCGGTACATTGAATTCATTTAATGTGCTGGCATCCACTTCAGGGTACTAAAGATCCAGGTGCACTGAATAATTAAATGTCTATTTAATTCGCTCCCCAATTAATGTAATCATTTCACACTGTTATCAGCAGAATATCTCCCGTGGCAACTTACTATCGGTTCAGGCAAGCTAGATGGAAATATCGCAATAGTCATAAATACAGTACATATGTATAGCCAGTCTCCCTACAGGGCTAGGCCGTTAAAATAGGATATATCGGTTATTTCTGATATTGGTCATCTTCTGTTGGCTAGATTTTGCAAAATGATTGGAACTATTATGATGAAAAGCCTAAAGTTGGAAATTGTGCATTGGAAGTCTGAATAAAGTAAAGCTTGTTTTATTTAACGAACCCTCTAGAGCACATTGGTCTTTATCATGGGCTATTGGATGTGAAACATATGTTCATTCTGACATATTTCCTTGGAGTATATCTGGTGCCGCAACGCATTGGAAGTCTGATCCATGTTAGTTGTGGAAAAACGATTGAAAATTGTGCATCGGAAGATGTTGCAAATTGTTCGGAAATTTTGCATCGGTAGTTTGATGTCGGTTGGATTTTGCAAAATGATCCGGAATGTTATAAGCGAAGCAGCATGATGTCAGTTATAGGGTGGTACATAGCCATCTAGTTGTATCCATCCTGGCGCATGCGGGTGTCAATACAACGTACATCACATACTATCTAATTAATATTTATGAGAGGATGCATTAATATAAGCGGATAACATCTTTTATAAGCCTCTCCGAAAATTCCTTGACAATTTGGATCAGAGTCATCTCCTCGATCTTCTAGTATTGTTAGTATCGAGTGTATCATATGAGGGTCTCAAGTACTCATTATCATCATGCCATCTTTATGTAATAATACTGGAATTGACGGATGACTCTGGAGTGATATACTTAGTGTATTATGGGTATTGGCGGTATAATAAGATAGGCTTCATGATGGTGTTTTCTTTGTGAAATTATCGAAGCTAGTCTTTTAAAGCTTTCAATTGTATAAGTCTCCGAAGATATTTAAATCAAGGTAGAGTTCGTCTCCGCTGGTTTATTCATATTCAGTCCTCAAGAATGTAATATGAACTGGACTCAATTCGCCGCAAATGATGTTTCTCTTTAGCAGACATCTTCAAGGAGTCAAAGAGATATTTGCAAACCCCCTTGTGTATGTATGTGTACAAAATAAAAAGATCTCAACGACAGATGCCGTCCAAATACACATGTCAACTTTAAGACCAAACTGCTCTAGGATTGGTCCCACTGCTTCACATATCACAGCTGGTCCAGTGTATTACAAACAACCCCACCTCAATACCATAATTCATAAAGCCACATAACTAACTACACTAGAGTAACACTAGAATATTTCTAACAATCTCGCATGTATATGGTTCATTCTCTAAAACTGGGCACACAAGTCTGATATGGAAAGCAAAAGGGAAAACCTTCCAAACAATAGCAAACATCCTTCCAAATATTAGCCTAATCCAATGTCCTATGAAGGTGTATATGTTGTGCATATGACACTTTTTGAATTAGATCGTATACACATTGAGGAATACATTAATATCACTTGTGTAACATGAACATCAAAGACACATCCATAACCTCATTTTAACATAATCCTCAAGATTTTATTGAATACTGTTAAGCAGACAAGGTTATGACTTACAAGAAACAAGTTGAAAAATAAGTTGAAAACAAGTTTGGCTACATGTATGGTGTCAATGTGTAAATTTTCGGATTTTCCCTCTAGCACAAAATCCTACAATTATAATGTTGATATCTTTAGTGGGATAAATTCAATATATGTAGAACTGCTAACATACCTAATAGACAGAGGCTACACTAATTATTTGACTTGCTATCAATAAAACAAATACTTAATTATCAGCATCATAACGACGAGACCAAATATGGAGAATGACCCATATACTGCTCGCCTACCTCCAACTGAACAGACCCTACATTAAAACTTACTACAACTTCTGCTTACATTCTAAATTCCATGTAAATAGTCACATTGAGCTGACCAATATTGATCTAGTTATATGACACTCCTGTTCCCATATTGCTATGGAAATTGAGGTTACCAAATTTCATTGGGTGACATGCTGTAAATTGTGTATTAAACGGTTATTGTATGCCTTATTCTATATACATATTGTGTAAATAACACGGAATTGAAAAATGGCTGGAAGACCAGTGCTTTAGCACTGACAACATACTTAATAAGTATTTACCCCCAACAATTAAAAGAATTCAGAGACAAACGAAAAGATTTGAAGAAGGAAGCCAACGTGAGCAGATTGTGGAGTGAGGAATATAACCTCTTCTAGAAATTCGTACGTGGCTTACTCTGGATAGGGTAGCCTTGCAAAGCAGCAGATTCACATAGATTGAAAAGGGTAGCTCCCTGCTGAGGTCATAAAACGCACATAAACCTTGAAAGTGCTCAACACTCCAACAAGGGGCTATATATATACACATATATATATGCACTGCTTCTCCAATGCGCATTCGCTATGCGCACATAAAACTAACTACCAGCTGTGCCACAGGGGCGCACTGTGCCAACGCAATTTATTACAGTGAAAGGCGCAGGAAAAAGGAGTAGTCCATGTACAGAAGCCCTTTCTTCCAGTTTGAACATTTGGCAGTCCGTTACACATATGCAGAAGCAACTTCATTCCGACCAATTCCTTGGCAGTGGATAGCACATACTCAGAAGCCACTTCCGACGTAGTCATTTAGTAATGCATAGCAAATACACCGAAACCACTTGCTTTCGCAATGTGTCTGTTGGAAAGTGGGCAACACATGCACAGGAACCAATTCAATAAAGAGACTTATTTGGCAGTGGGTAGCACATACGCTGAATCAATTACTTCCGACGGTGTCCTTTGGAAAGTGGATAGCACATGCAAAAATCCACTTCATTTAAAAAACGTATTTAGGAGTAGATAGCAGCTACACTGAAGCCAATTCCTTCCCACGTATCCCTTTGGAATGTAGGTAAGACATGCACAGAAGCCATTCCATGTATCACATGCATACAAAGAACCCACTTCCTTCCCACCGAGTCTTTTCACAGGGAGTAACACATGCACAAAGGCCACTTCCTTCTGATCTACTATGTTGCTCGCCAGTAGCATTTGACCGAACCCACTTCCTTCCTACCTAGCCCTTTGGAAAGTGGGTAACACATGCACGGAAGTCATCTCATTAAGCAGAGTTATTTCACCCTGTGTAGCATCTACACAGAAGCCACTTGCTCCCCATAGACTCATTTCACCATGGGTAACACATGCTACGAAAACACTACCTTGTGGTGTACAACATTGGCCACCAGTATCATATGAACCGAAGCCACTTCCTTCTGATCTACTCTGCTGGACGCCAGCAGAGTATACCACTTCCTTCCCAGCTAGCCCTTTTGAAAGTGGGTAGCAACTGAAACCATTGCCTTCCTAGTTATTTATGTGGCAGTGGCTAGCGTATGCAGGTATTGCAGGTATAGCAATACCTCAGGGAATTTGACGCCCCTGCCTTGCAGAGTTGTAAACCACTGCCTTGTGGTACAGTTTCTTGACAGAACCGAAGGCTAATGGAGCAAACCCTAAACAGAAAACCATGTCACTGTGGCAGCATTAAGGGTGGTTGATGTATGGAACCCCCAGCCACTGCAGGGACAAATAGTTTTGCGCCTGTCTTGACATGTTCTTGCTGGTGTGAAACCTCTATTTGCTCCCCGAGAGAGTGCCGCTGGTAACTTGCAAAAGCCAGCAGCACTTCAACACTTTTGCAGGCAGCTTTCATGAAATGTACAACCGCACAAAACACCATACCGGCTCGGTCATCGCCCAGGTTACCAAGGGGCGCGCTGCTCGAGCTCATCTTCCGTCGACAGCGGAAAATCAGCTAGGACACAGCAGAGAGCTAAATGGAGAGCGGCAGTCAAGTAATGAAAGCAGTCTTTGTTGCATCGCGACCGACAGCATGATGATGATGATGATGATGATGGCTAGAAACAACCCACTTACCATGCAGTCCTTTGGGTATGTGTTGCAGATTTGGCACATTCGCCTCCATATCGCCTCCATATCAAGTAGTCCAGGCACAGTGCGGAACACAAATCAGGAAGCCACTTGCTTCCTAAGGAGTCCTTTGACAGTGTGTAGCATATATGCAAAAGCTACATGCCATGCTCTTATATGTAAATATCCATGACAGATTCCAGAAGTATGCAGCTTGTATTGTGTAAAGGATGCTGGACCTCGAATTGATATGCTAAGAAGACTGATTGTCAACAATTCAAATTGCCCATATTTAATCAAGGTATTTAATGTATTTAAAATTAACACTATTAGGCCACAAAGGAACCCAGTACAGAGTAATTGGGGTTTTGAGAAAAAGGATCATTTTGTTGACTGAGCAATCATGACTAGCATCTCCTAAAATAGGAACACATTATAAGAAGTCTGATTTATATAATCAGTTGTGTATGTCAGTTTCCCATCATTTATCATGTAGCCATAGGTAGATATATAGACGAAATGGTATATATATATACTTACATAGCAATATTTGATTCTCTGCAACACATCAATTGTTGATTTGTTGAAACAATGCATTCTGTATGAACGTTAATTCATCGCAACATTACTAGTTGGGTAACCCATACAGTTGTATTATACTACATGAGTATAGCTAATTACAACTCAACTCAAACTTGATATTTGCATTGTATTAAGCAATTTTTAAATTTACAAAAGAAGTACTATGCTCACTGTTGCACGTGACACGCGTATGATTGATACCTGGGTGGAACAATACATCTACCTGTTTTAGAAAAAAGATCCAATCATCTCTACACAGAATAACAGTTGGACGAATACAACTAACAATTCTGCACTCTATTTATGCCTTTCATCAATGTGAACACCCATTGGGGAGAACAGCCCTAGATTCCCTCGAGAAATCAGGGGTGGACTATGCAGTCAGTGGCAAGAGTCTGTACAGTGCCTGTGTCAGAAGGGCATAACCCCCGGGTACAGTACCCCAGTCATGCCTCATCTCTCATTAAGTATGCTGTTTCGCAAAGCAGCTACTGGGCCATAAAGTGCAGGATGGGGCGAAGGTCTGAATTGCTGCTGCTTTGATGCGCTTCAATGTAACCAGGAATATATTCTGTCTTTTCCTTGAAAATGTTCCAGCCGTGGAACATAGCAGGTTCCTCGAACTGGTTCCGCGGTGTATATGTATTTGTATTGTATATCGGAAGAACATTTGTTGCGTGTTTGTTGTTTTACACCCTACCAACATCTAAATTCATAGCAGGATGGATACTAACTTCTGACAGGGTGCATTTGCTTATGTGCATGTGTTACACACTCCAAAAGGACTGCTTGGGAAGGACGTGGCTTCTGTGTACGTGTTGCATACTGCCATGTGACTTAATAGTGCTGCCCCACTGGGAGATCAATCTGAATGTGCCTTGACCCAATATCCTACACTGTTACATTATCATGATACTAAACTAACCAGTCCTTGTCCTATCATATTAATACCGAGTGCCAGGTTAGGTAGCGACAAGTATCAATTGTGTAAGTCATTGGTTCCACTGGGCTGGGATTCAAACTCCCTGCGCTCTATCGACTCGCTCACTGCATCTGGTATAAGATTGTGGTATGTTGGTTGCATGATATCTGGTCAAATGCATAGCTAGTGGTGGCGATGAAGCAGTCAGATATGATTAATATATTGCGGTTGGTGTGATGCATTATTGTGTCTACGTAGGATTCGAACCCACACCTATTACTCTTATCGACCTACCATTACATTATCGAGCATGCCCAATACAGTCAACTCTATCCCATCTACTTGATTATGGTGGTTCTTGCCTGAGAGGCAAACTACTAAATTTGTCATCATGCAATCGTTAGTCTGTTAAATTGCCTACATCTGTATGTTCCCCACAATATCTTTAAAGCTAACGATTATGGACATTGCGTGTACTTACTCACGGTAGCTTCCACAACCACATAGTGTGTGTCTACATACGCATGGTAGCTTCCACAACTGTATAGTGTGTAGTGCTCCAGGATGATAGGAATGGAACTAAGTTCAGCTATGAAGCAAACAACACTGATTGCCAACAATTGAACGTTCCCATGGTTAATCAAAGTAGCCACGGCATTGACAATAACTTATTATTAATGTTAAGCCGAGAACAGCATTGGTCATTCAATGTTGTGCAACAAATATTGCCGGTGTGTTGTGATTACAGAGTCCTGTGCTCATATTGTCATACAATTAGGACTGAAACCTTACAGCATACATCAGTTCCAGCAGTGAAGTGACCGGGTCCCTGTTAGCCATTAGCAGAAGGTTAGTGGCAAACCCAGATATCCCTGGTAGAAAACATATTGGCTACAATATGCCCGTGCCCTAAATTGACTTCCGGGCAATGATTGCTGACCTATCTTGTTGTCTTATTCCTTCACCCCCTCCATTTTCCGGCTCCAATTACGCTCTCACTCACCTACCCCGCCCCCCTCCACTCTCCGCCATCTCCTTTCTGCCATTCCCACCCCCAACTCCTCCCCCATAATCCAAATCCATCCATTTACTGCCCAGATGACATCCTCCCATCCACTCCCCTCCCTTCCACCAATATCGCTCCCCCCCCCTCTGTACCACTATTCCCACACACACACACACACCACCCCACCCACCCATCCACCTCTCACAAAAGCATTATCCAATGCATATGCCTCAGACCACAGCGGTCAAAACCCATGTGATCCTCAGTACCCGACATGCATTGCTATTGTGCCGCCCTCTGATGGCAATGGATGGACGTAAGCTTATTAATAAATATAGTATGCCACTGGTGGCATGCAGGTAGTGCAAAGCCCTCTATATTGTGTTCCGCAGAGACAAAAGTAAATGTTTGCGACACGGGCATGCACCATAGGCATATCAGTTGGTCTCGGTTCATGCGCGGCCAAGCAAAACCGTGACGCCGAGCACTGTACTGGAGATTGTGCACTGTGCACCCTGTGCTTTCCCTCTCCAATCTATAGTATGCGCCGTACATTGTGTTACTGTATATTGCAATGTTCATCCTGTAGTGTAACTCTATAATGCTATGGATTGTGCTACTGTATGCTGCATTCTGCATCATGTACTCTACATTCTTCTACTGTTCCGTTCTATATGGAAACACATGCTTAATATGTACATCAGCATTTAAATTAAATATGTAGAATCAAATCTAGCTGATTGTTTTGGTTTTCAAGAGTTGATATATCCATCGGAGTATGCATCTTTTAGGATGTGAAAATATGCATGGCCCACTTCGTGATTGGTCACAATTGACCTAACACATATCACGTGACATATAGCATATGCCAGATTGCCTCTATCGGAGACCAGATTCCAGATGGCAGCCACCAGATACCACCACGCAGGCACCACTAAGATGATGCTCCTCTGAGTTCAGTGGGCGCTAATTAATTCAAACTGCAAGCGTCGACGCTCGTGATTGGTCGACTCGGCTGGGACCCATGGGACCTCTTAAATTACGGAATCTCTGTCAGTGCGAAGCATTCCACGATGCATGAATAATCAAGCAGTAGCGGCGCCTGAAGCTTCAGAGATTTGTTGTTGTCGTTGTATTACTTTTGTTGTGTTTTTGTTGCTTCGCTTTGTTTCTGTGTGGCTTATTTTGTCTGTAGACCCTTGGAGACTGACACATCAAAGATGTTGTTAAAGCAGTTGTGGCTTTTACGTCCCCACAACGGACATGCCTAGACAAGGAGATGGTTGGTTGTTGGAGTTCCACGTCCTGGCAACATCTACGATCATATCAGGCACGGTAGACAAGGAGATCAACGATGTATCCACACAACTCTAAGTGCAGGGTCCTGCAATGTCCTTAGCGGACAACACATCCTAAACCCTCCATCACTCAACTCCTGAGCGGAAGGTACTTGGGATCAATCAATCCCCGGCTGGTTCCAACCAAATATTTCCTAAGTTGATACTAGGCCTAAGCTTCACTTGAGCACGCAAATAGTACCATGATTGACCAATGACTATGTAATTCAGTCTTAGAATGATACGCTCTGGATTTGTCTGTCAGTAATTTCGTATCCAACTGACCCAGCACTACATAGCCATAGTAACTGGGTCCTTGTATCGGACAGAGGTGAAGAGTCGTTATGTGTATGGACTTTTGCACAACTCTAACTGGCTTTAAATGTCTCAACATATAAATCTGTAATAAATAAACAGTTATTTCTATGTAAATATAATGTGTCATTGTGGAAAGAAGCCGATTTAATGGAGCGGATGGCACCTTTGTGGGGGAGACAGTTACGATGTTATCGCGTCACTGTCAACTTGTGGAGATTGTCAGTTAGAACAGACACAGGCTATCAGCATCAAGTGCCGGCATTAGGGAGAGATTAGGGAGATATTCATATTCAGGCAGGAGGAGGCGCGGGGTTGGTAGGAGGAGGAGAGGAAGAGGATGTGGGTGGGGGTTGTTGTTTATAGGTATTGCATAGGAAAGACAAGACAGGCTAAGATTAGGGGAGTTTTGAGCTCGGGCAACAGGGTGATGCGTGAGCAGTGGAGGTGTGGGTGAATGTGTGTTGAAAGTGGGAATATGCTGAAGGCAAAAGATTAAGGAAGTAATGTGTGTGTTGTTGGGGGGGGGGGGGGACTGGACGGGGAGGAGGGCTGGGGTGAGCCGAAAGCGGAAGCTAGGTGAATGCATCGAGGGTTCGGTGGGGGGTGATGGCGGAGAAGGAGAAGGGGGTGGGACGGGGTTGCCCCTGGGAAGGCGGACTGGGAATTGTGCATGCAATATATTCATGCGCTGGGTGGTGTCAGGTTGCATGCTTTAATGTCGCAGTACTTCGCGGAAACTGGCTCCCTATGGGGAGGAATGTGGCGGAAAACAATAGAAGGGAAGGGGGGGAGGAAGAGCTGGAGGGTTGCAGAGGAGGGGTCGGGAGGAAGGAGAGGGTGGAGAAGAAGGGTGCAAAGGCATGGGGATGGTGAGGTTGGAGGAATAGAAGGAGGGTTTACCGTAATTGGGGTGGAGAGGCTTGATATCGAGTCGGAGATTGGGGAGGGAGGAGGGAGAGTGATGGGGTAGAAGAGGAAGGAGTGATGAAGAGGATTGAAGAGGAGAGGATGGAAAGGATGGAGGGGAGAGGAAATATAGTTGAAGAGGAGAGGCGGGGGAGAAGGACATGAAAAGGGAGGATGGAGGGTGGAGGGTCAAGGGGTGGGTAAGGAGGATGGAGGGTGATGGAGTTTGGGTGGCGATTTGGGTATTGAGGGTGTTCAAGAGGAGGGGTGAGGTAGAGGACGTGTGATCGGGAGAGGGATTGAAGAGGAGAGGATGGGGTCGATGGAGGGGAGGGGCTAAGAGCTGAAGAGGAGGGTTCAAAGGCAGGGGTTGGCAAGGGAGGCGGGAGAGTGAAAAGGACGGTGTTCAAGAGGTGGGATTTTTGGGTGAATGAGAAAAGGGGGAGGCTGGAAGGGGAGAGGGTGGTGGAGACGAGTGAGAGTGGGTGGGAGCACTGGCATGGCAGGGGAGGAGTGAGAGGGAAGAGGATGACGTTTGAATGGGATGAGATAGAACGAACGAGAAGGGATGGGGGACGGTTGGAGATGAGAGAGGGGATGGGAGAACGGGAGGGAGTGGAGGAGGGTTGATAGGAAGGGAGATGGGGAAGAATGGAGGGGCCATAGGAAAGTGATGCAGGAGGGAATGATTGGGGAAGAGGGAGTTGGGATGGGGGAGGGTGGAGGGAGGGGAGACGGTGAAAAGGGTTAGGGGGTGATGCAAAGCGGATTGCTGCTGTCCTGGCTCATGATGACAAGGTCCACATTATTGAATGCGTCCAGTGTCAGTCCTTGTCATCCTGTGCAAGGATGGACAGTGGACTGGGCCGCCGTAACCCTGTTACGTACCGTGAATTATGCAGCCCGCCCTGTTCTTTGTGTGTATGGGGGATGTGAGGGTGTGGGTGTTGGTGTGGGTTGGAAGGGAGTTAGAGGGAGCGTATGGCGCAGTACGACGGCACGGGATGGGGTGTGTAAGGGGAGGGTGGGGAACTGCAGCAATGGTTGTGTGTTGTTAGATATGTGGCTGGGTTGAAGGTTGGGTGAGGGAGGGTAGGGGATGTAAGGTAGGAGTGGACTGGCAAGCCGTCCTGGCTCTGTTTGGGGTTTTGGGGGCTAAAGGCTGGATCGAAGGAGGAAGCTGGACTGGAGGAGGACTGGGGGAGGGAAGGTGTATGGATGTGCAGAGAGGGCCTGGCGAGGGAGGAGGAGAATGATTAGGCAAGGAGTAACATTGAGCTGGTTGCTACGTTGTTGGAATTTTACATTCTGGCAACATCTATGGTAATATGAGGACGGGTACCGACATGTGATAGTGAAAACTGATGGCGAATCTTTAGTGCTACCCCACTGGGAGAACAGGCCGCCAGCACCATGAACTTATTTTTTGTTACTAAATGTATTGTATTCAGCAAATAATATCTTTTTTCAGCGCCAGAGCACTTGTCTTCCGGCCATTCAGTGCAATTGTTGGTACATAAATGACAATATCAGTTGCAATAATAACCACATGAAAATCCTGTTCGATAATAGAAGCATAATATAAATGAACTATTAGTTGTAATAGTAACTGCAGACAATTCCAGTTCAACATATGTATTATGCACTTGGTGAGTATGATTCTAGAATTGTCTTTAAACACTTTTTCTTCCTTTGTCTTTCTCTCTTCTTTTTTCAATATTTTAAACATGGAAATCAGTGGATCCAGTCACCAATCGTAGATGCGAAAAACCTGCCCGTTGTTGGATCCCATCATAAGTGTTTTGTAATGGACCTGATATCCCACTCAGTCAGATTATCATGACAGTGAACCAACCGGTCTTTGCCCTATTCCAATAATGTCAAGCGCCGGACTAGGAAGCGACAATTATCAAAGTTTATGTCATTGGTTTGACTCGACCAGGGTTCTGTCCCGGGGTTTCGATTCCCACCATCTACCAAAACGGGAGACGGACGCTGAACCCATGCCGTCTAGTCCAGTAATGCTGGTCAACAGGGGCCTTTTGTGGGGCAGGTCCCACTGTGTGAAATATGTTGCCACTAGAGGAAAATGTTATCCCTCAAATAGTTTGAAGGTGTTTGTAACACTTAGCTGTTTAATTTGTCAGGGTGATGTCACGGTAAGCAGTGCATCTGTTAACCAGGTTATAAATATCTCATGATGTAATTTTATTAGATTAATATCGTTCTTGCTAGCAATGACAATAACACAAATAATAATGCAAACCTATTGGAGTGTCCTCACAATCAGGAGCCATTCTTTTGTGGTGGACAATTAATCCATCATATTGCACATTTAGTACTAGCCTTCTATTAAGTGTTACAGTATTAGTATAATTACCGTAGGAAAGATGAGCTAAATAGGTCAATGCAATGTGGCTTCTGGCAAAGAGGCTACACTCTGCCGCTAAGAATCTGCATGCAAAATAAGCATAATTATGCATATTGAAAGCAAAAAGCGGATCTAAACCCACCGATGCTTGGACCACCTATTTAAATAATTGGTCCAGTTGGGCTAGACATGACTAGTTTAGTAGCATTGTTAGTGTTGCCTTTATTCAACGGGAAGGACATACCTATTTTCTCCACCTCCTCCTTGTGAGCCTCATCTTTAGACGGATGGATGAGCCCAAGAGCAACCTGTAACGTATGTGTACAAGGCGTGACGTCAGGGCACCTGACCCGTGGTGCAGGCTGAGAGGTGTGACGTACAAGGCGTGACGTCAGGGCACCTGACCCGTGGTGCAGGCTGAGAGGGCCAGAAATAAACACTTGGATACTGGACGTCGTGGTGTTCGCTTGTCTTATATGATACTACATAGGCCAACACCACAGCGTCCAGTATCCAAGTGTTTATTTCTGGCCCTCTCAGCCCGCACCACAGGTCATGGCCCTGTCACACTACGACGTAACGACGTCAATGTAGGGAGAACGTGAAGAACGTTGAACTTCTGGGCGTAGTATGCAAATTTGGGCATAAGTTGAACGTGGATGCAGCGTAGTGGACGAGAGCATAACGTGGGTAAAGCATAGTGATACCGTCATTCAACGAGAGAGGTCAACTTCATTACGTTCACGGAACGTTATGAACGTTATTCCATCGCCAGAGCTACGTTAGCTGATGGCAAAACATTGAACTACGTTGAACGTACGTTCTCCTGACGTTGTCCTGACGTTATTCTGACGTTATCCTGACATTATCCTGACGTTATCCTGACGTTCCCTTTACGCCGCGTGGACATTTCCACTGGGTTTAATGTGGGTCAACGTAGTGCAACGTAGTTCAACGTAGTTGAACGCAGTGACTAACGTTTTAATAACGTTTTAATAACGTCGGTTTAACGTCATTGACGTTCACCGAACGTGTACAGAACGTACCGCGAACGTAAACCCTTACGTTCGAAGTATGTCAACAGTTTTGAACATGTCCAAAACTTCGACGTAACACGACGTAATGTGATGTAGCTCGACGTCAGTCTAAAGTCATTATGACGTCATAATAACGTAACCAACGTACATCAACGTAATGACGAAAGATCACCACGTTAGGCTCACGTTCGATCATTACGTTGTAGTGTGACAGGGGTATAACATGCCCTGATGTCACAATGCCTCGGCTATACGCCTTGTACACATACGTTGCATAACCCACATGATTAACTAATGAGGGTTTACACCTTGTCCCTGCTGTACTAAGCCTGCAGCTGTTGCCTGATTATTGGGCACGCTGGCACTGTGCACACTTCTACCACTGCACTACCACACATTTTCCACCCACCAACCCTACTACATTCATAGTTTGTCTAGGGATGTGCTCAGATATTTATATCCACCTGAAATACACACTTGTCTATCAACACTGTGTTGTCATGTCATCCCTTTCCGAATCAGTCATCCTCTTCAAACAAAACAACAGCACACACCATCGACAAGGCTGTAACACTGACCTCGGCGCCGAGATCTGCAATCTGTCATATACGATCTGCGATCTGCGATCCGGGATCCCCTAGTATCTTGATAACTGTCCTGGCTGTATGTTACTCTCTCTTCCCCACCCCTCCTCTTCTACTCTCTTTCCTCTCCCATCCATCCTCGCTGTCCTCTCCTCTTCAAGCCGCCTCGATTGCCCCAATCCCCGATCCCCGATCGATAGCGGGATGTACTGCCGACATCAGATCGGCTAATGTGGCTGCATCCCCACGGAATGCCACCAGTCACCGTACATCAATGAACCGGCCCCGTACTGAATCACTTGGACAGGTGTCCCTTTTTCATTAAGCCATAAACAGTTCTCGTAAACTATTCTATCGCCTTGGCAATACGGCGCCGCGATCGCCAGCCCCGCTCTTATGGGGTTGTGACGTGTTATTTTGTGACAGCTTGCATTGTTTATTCCAACACTCCAAAGCGATTATGCTGCATTTAATAGCCGGTATGTGGAATTAATCGGCATTTAAAAAGAGCGGTTTAAATAGTCAGCCTCCGTTTTCCACTGAGACGGCTTCGTCTAGGAGAAAGCATTTTCATTGACTACTAAAACAGGATCTGATGTTTATGACCGTTTTATTTGATGCACTTCCGGTCTTTGGTAAAACTGCCCCTGGAGAAGACGTCAAAAGGGAGTGAATTGATGTGCGGATAGAGGGCGTGGGGGGGGGGGTCTCTTTCTGTGACGCTGAAAGGTCCAGATTCCATTTGAATTGTCTCCGAAGTGTGAGTTTGTGAATACATGCTTGAAGGCCCTGTCAGACCTCACTGCATTGGCGGAAACGGACAGAAACCGAACAAAGTGTGTTGATGTCCGGTGTGTGTACGTACAACTTGGAATGGATCGTCCGGCGTCCTTTGACCCGATCTCGGAACATTTTGAAACATTTTAATACATTTTGATACTTATCACACCCAAACCCCACCAGATTAGACAATTCTGCCAGTTGCTCAATCCGGTGAGGTGTGACAGACGCTTTGCAGTGTCCAATTAGTGCAAGAATGCCAGTAAGTGGTTATTGTGGTATTGCTTAGCGGTGGCGCCACCTGTCGAATCTGACGAGAGTAATGGGGGCAAGGCAGTCTAAGACTGAGTTAGTTTTCTACAGAACTTCTGGTATGTATACTAGTATAATCTTACATATCACATACACATATATATTTATAGACAAATCGCATGTGCAAATATAAATAATGTATTTGATAAATATATATGCTGTTTAAGAATTATACAAGTATACTAATCCGGAATATCCCTCCTTTCACTCATCACTCACTCAACTCCATGAACTGACAGAGTCTGTTCTAGGCATCTACTGCTTTAGCCTCCCCAACTCCAGCTCCGATGGTGGCGCCACTGCCCCTGCACTAGGCAGAGTAAACGCACGCTCACCAACTACCATGTCTTCCTATTTTCATTATATATGCACACTATTAGATATGTTTACCCATTACACATAGCTGAATGTTCAATCCTGCAATCCTTCATTTCCTTCAGTTTAATGTAACAATTGAAAATGAATGGAATAATGCATATTGAGACATGCCCAGGTCTGCATATGTTGGTGATGATAAGACCCTCTTATATGTCACTAGGGCTGCCACATCCACAGGTCCCTATCTAAGGATGGAAGCTACGATTCTATATACGTAGTATGGAGTATGTAGTATGCGAAAGTGAAAGCGAATGCGACAAAAAATGGCAAAGCATGTAAATGAATGGTGGTGCTTCCATACTGTCCACATATGCTCCTTCTCCATCCATTCTGGGCTGATAAAAGCTCAGCTCTCCGCATGACGCCAATCCTCAGTGACAGTTATGCTCACGCACTGACAATGTATTTACCGAAAATATATACAGTCTGTCCAGCAGTCCAGTTACTCAGCGCTGAAATAGAATGTATTTGAATAAATATCTACACTGCAAAAGAATAACACTTTTGTTCTGATTCCCCTCAACAAAAACCTAAATCTTACCTTCCAGGAAGAAGGTCCACAGTAGGACAATGATGAGCTCGACGTCTAGCTTCATGCTGATTCTCTGGCTAATTAGCTAATCCACGGTGACCGGAAGTGCCAGACCGGAAGTGGGAGCAGTCCGTGGGTAGACTGCCGCATGCGCAGAACCGGCTGCCCGTTAGCTCCATCTGGGGGTAAAAGTAGAAAAGAAGCACCATGTTAGACTGCAGACCTTACGGGTACGTGTGGACGGTTATACTTATTCAGGACAGTAAATATAAGGTTGTGAGGAATATGACTTGTACTGTCATAAGTCATTACCTACCCTGAGATGACCTGATATGTTCCTAGGACGGAAAGGCCCAACAGAGAAACAACAAATAGCCAAACTGTGGGTAGGTTGATAGCTTCGGAGAGCTTAGATAAATTAACCCCGGTATTGCAGCAATCAGTGTGGCATGGAATCCCCCTTAGGATGAAATATTCATCTCCGTTTGATGCAGAAATGGCTGCGGGATACAGAGATATTCACATTCCCATGAAGTCTTAGAATGTGCATATTAACATTGCATAGTCCAATAACCGCATCAAAACTTCAAAATCGAAACAATTATCTAGATGTTATCCTACATGTCTAATTTAGATAGTGATTCACTTATTAAGCAGATGTTACCACACATAAGGACAATGTAATCGACTATTTTTCCCGCTGAAGCCTATGGTATGAGTTTTGGCATGCTTGCCACAAATTTACTTTGCAAATTCCCACTTCAAATTATAATAAACTAACCATTTAAGATAAGTTGGCTTCAAGCTAATACAAGGTAGATTATAACCATTAACCTAATATATTTTTCTCAGAAAATGAGAAAATCTCAAATTTAAACAGCATACTATGTAACTTTAAGCTCTCGGTTCACGATTACACCTCCCTACCCATCTCCTACTCCTCTGTTGCCAGGCGTTGCACCATTTAAGACGACGTCCATACTAGACTAGTGTCAATGCTTTAACATCTCGGTTAATAACCCAACTACCCCATTTTTAAATCCCGTATGGCGTCTAACAAGGTAGGATGCAGCAGGAATCCCAGGAATGTCATCTCATTCGGATACAAGCATCATGGACTGCCTGCAGTTTTCCGATGTTATAAGGGGTTATGGGGGGGGGGGGGGGACTCGCGGCGGGGCGGGACACCAAGGGGAGGGAAGGGGAGGGCCTGGGTGGGTTTGGAGGGTCCCTTTGAAATTAACTTCCTAGAAGATAATTATTATCGGGGCTTTAGAGCGACATGTGAACCCCAGGTTAATTTGGAGTTGCCTGCTAGAGTTACCACTCGGGCTGGTGTGTTGGAAGGGGTGTGAGCGTGTGACTGGCGTGAATGTGTGTGTGTGTCGGTGGGTGGGTTGATGGTGGGGCGGGGAAGGAGGACCCGTATCTGACACCTAGTGCGGGTGACACTCTGAGGGGCCCGTCATGTTAAAAGGACTTCACGACAATTATCCGGACAGGAGGGTTCCGCTTGCCAACAATGCATCGACCGGAACATGCAAATATACACAAGAACCTGCCATGATATATGAATCGAATCGTCTCATATTCGGAGCATTGAGGTGATGGATTTGAATTTTAGTCTCGGGTATCCTCATGTGTCTAGTTTTGAATGTTGTGTCCTGAGATTGCTACTCCCTTCGTTGTCATTGAATGGACAGCAGGCTTTGGTTTATGAATAAGCTGTATGTTATATTTATGAAGAGTTACCCAGGGAGAGTTGCGGCTCTAATGGAGAGGGTGCATTAACACTGCTCCCAGAAGCCTGAGCGCGGCTCCAACATTTCCCCCTGGCGAAGGGCGTGAGGGAGGAGGGGAGGGGTAGGTTGGAGGGAGGGGAGAGGAGAGAGAGTGCCCTTCCCAACACCGCCCCTTCTACAAGGGTTTATCCGCTCAATCTCGTGCAATCCAGTAGAGGACCAGCCCTAAAGTCGGGAACTCATAAGGGATCCAACTACCTGTTCCACACACACATACATACATCCACACACATAGACCTACCTGGGCTGACATCATCATCAGAACCAGAGGGAGGATTACATTAAGAGCATGTTCATGTCACTTGTGGCATTTCCCACTGAGGGCGCTGATAGTGTCCTTAGATTCTGGTGGACTTCGACTTAAAGGTGTGAGGTGAGGTAGAATTTGTCTTATAATTATTGTTATCGGGAATATTGTTGAATGCGTTATTGATTAATGTATTGATTAATACCAAGTTATACTTTACTCCATCAAAATTGCTAAAATGGACTCCATTGCTTTTTGTTGGGTACAGTAGTTGATTCAGCAGGGGAATGGCAATTAGGGACAATTGGAGTTGCTGCTTTGACTGTTCCTTCCCCTATACTGGTAATGCTGAGTGCCCGGCTAGGTAGCAATAATTATGCATCGTTATGTCATTGGTTTGACTAGACCAGGTTTTGAATACAGGGGTTCGAAACCTATGAACTACCAAATCGAGAAGTGGACTCTAAGCTGTATAACACTTTATGCAAGAATAAAGATGCGTAAGGGAATTATTATTAGTATTGTTGTTATAATCTCTAATACCCAATAGCCTACCGGTGGCGCCACCTGTGGCCCTCCTCGCCCCCATCGGATGTAGTCCAGTGTCAGTAGCACCAGAGGATTATATATGTAAGGATAAGCAATAATGCTAGACTGGCCGATACGATCATTTATTACATCAACAACTATGATCCACCTTGTATTATATATTTATATTTAAATACAGCGTATATACAAGTATATACGCTGTATTTTTATATGTATGTATATCCACTCACACTTCAGAAAAGGCAATGAGAGAACAGCAGAGGGATTTCATGGTCTTCTACGAGAAGTAAACACCTTCACACTCTCCCACACCACCCTCACTTTCCCGCTCAACCTGACATACAACATGCAGCTTGGACTCGTAAGCTGCCCTAGGTTACCGTGACGCACTCCTGTACGGACACACCTGCAGAAGCTGTAGGTGTGTACCCATTTATCGCCCACCCGAACCACACTGCCACACACACCCAGAAAGCCACACCCCACACACATCGGAACCCACACACAGACACACCCACCCAAAAACCCACACTCACACACAGATGCACCCACACACCCACACACAGACACAACAACACACATATACCCACACACCCACAAACAGACAGACCCACACAAACACAAATTCACACCCCCACAAACTCAGGTACGCACACCCAAACGCAGAAACACCCACACACCCACACGCCCACCCCCACACACATACCCAAACCCATGCAAACCCACACACCCCCTCCTACAAACACCCCCTCGCTGGACGAGTACTACACCTACGCATGTACCCCTTTATCGCCCACTCATACATCTACATCCCCCTCCCCCCCCATATCACCCACACGGGCCCACAAACGCTGGTGGAGTAATACATCTACGATCCTGTTGAACGGGCCAATCTGAGAAGCCATATATCAGGAATGGCCTCAATATTGCATGGCTTCGCTCGGCGCAAGTCTCCCGCGCTATGAATTAATTGACTCCTCAGCCAGATCACTATGAGACCCTTGTGCCCGGATGGGGCGAGATCTTCGATGGTGGGTGTGTGGCGCGTGTGTGGTGTACATGAGGTATGCAGCGTGTGTGGCGTGTGTATGGCGTGCATGACACTTATCGCGCGTGTTGCGCATGTGGCTTCCGTTAAGCGCGGTGTGCGGGTTAAGCGTGTCGTCCGTAAAGCCCCAGTGGCACCATACCGGACTGACTACCGGACACCACCGGACAAAGAATTGTCTAGTCCGGTGGTATCCTGTGTCAAACTGTTGCAACCGCCGCCCGATGAAACGGACACTAAACGGACACTAAACGGACGCTAAACGGACGTCAAACGGACGTCAAACGGACGTAAACGGACGTCAAAGTTACGGACCGGACAGCAAACGGACACCTACCGGACACAAACCGGACACCAACCGGACACCAACCGGAAACCAACCGGACACATACCGGACACATACCTGACTGTTCATGGACGCGCCAAAAACTGACAGGCCGAATTCCCGCAGCACCGTCAACGGACTCTTCAGGATACAAAACGGACACCTAACGGAGGAGTAACTGACATGAAACGGAGAAAAAGGGACGAACGGGACTTAAAAGGGACAACAACCATACACTTCAGTCCGGTGGTGTCCGGTTCAAGGTTAGTGCATCTTCAAAACTTCTACCGGACACCGCCGGATGGGTACCGGACATGTACCGGGCATTGCCGTATTTCACCGGACAGTGTCCGGTTCATGACCAATATCCCAGTCCAATAAGGTGTGACTGGGCCTTTAAGCGTGGTGTGCATAATGTGTGTGGCGTGTAAGTTCTGTGACTTGTGTAGATGGCGTCCGTTAAGCATATTGCGTATATTGTGCATGGTGTGTAAGTTTGACACATTGCAAGTGTGGTGTCTGTTTAGCGTGTTGCACATGTTCCTTTAGTGGGTAAGTTGCAGAAGTTGCTAGTCTGGCGTCCGTTAAGCGTATTGCATATATTGTGCACCGTGTGTAATTTCGACAAATTATGTTGCGAGTGTGGCATATGTTAGACTTATTGCATATATGGTGCATGATGTGTAAGTTTGACATGTTGCCAGGGTGGTGTCCTTTAGCATGTTGTGCATAGTGTGCACGGTGTGTAAGTTTGACATGTTGCGAGTGTGGTGTCCGTTTAGCCTATTGCCTATAGTGTGCACACTATGTACGTTTGACATGTTGCGAGTGTGGTGTCCTTTACCGGGTTGCATATATTGTGCGCGGTGTGTAAGTTTGACATGTTGTGAGTGTGATGTCCTTTAGCATGTTGCGTATATTGTGCATGGTGTATAAGTTTGACATGTTGCGAGTGTGGTGTCCTTTAGTGTGTTGCGTATATTGTGCATGGTGTGTAAGTTTGACATGTTGCAAGTGTGGTGTCCGTTTAGCATGTTGCCTATGTTGTGCACACTATGTAAGTTTGACATGTTGTGAGTGTGGTGTCATTTAGCGTGTTGCGTATATTGTACACGGTGTGTAAGTTTGACATGTTGCGAGTGTGGTGTCCTTTAGCATCTTGCATATATTGTACATGGTGTGTAAGTTTGACATGCTGCGAGTGTGGTGTCCGTTTAGCATGTTGCGTATATTGTACATGGTGTGTAAGTTTTGCGAGTGTGGTGTCCTTTAGCGCGTTGCGTATATTGTGCATGATGTGTTGTGTATGCTGCATATGATGTTAACGTTGTGCATGTCACACATATAGGCTGCGTGTTGTCTTTAGCAGCCTGTGGCAGCCGGAATGCATGTTGCACCTGCTCTGCGCGTGGTGCATGTGTATTTGGTGGTGCCTGTGATGTGCATCTTGTGATGTGTGTCCGACACGTGTGCTGGTGTCGCCGAGCACGGGTTTTTCATCTAGCACAAATTGCACTTGAGTTGCGTGTGGCATATGTATGTGTGATATGTGACATGTGTAGTGCGTGGATTTCAATATAAGTCACATGATGAAGATATATAATAGGCATGTTAGTGTCTGAATCCTGATGTGTAATGTGGCAACAGGCATGTGACATGCAGCACTTTGTGTGACGTGACAGGAGGGTGTGTTAAATGAAGCATATCACATTATGTTGCATGTAT
The DNA here is from genome assembly GCA_030323885.1 of Branchipolynoe longqiensis. Lineage (NCBI taxonomy): Eukaryota > Metazoa > Annelida > Polychaeta > Phyllodocida > Polynoidae > Branchipolynoe > Branchipolynoe longqiensis. The sequence goes on along the minus strand of CM059191.1, from coordinate 86,745,695 downwards.
GATAGTGGGTGTTGGTAGTTTACGTCCTGGCAATATCTAAGGCCATATCAGGACAGGTAATGATCTGTGACAGTATACACTCATGCTGACTTTATAGTGCCGCCAGCACCTTTATCTTATATCCTTACTCAATCAGATTATCCTGACACTGAGATAACAAGTCCTTTCCCATTCCTGTCAATGCTGAGTGTCAAGCTAAGAAGTGACAACTGCCATTGACTCAACCGGGAATCGAACCTTCGATGTCCCGCACAAGCGGCCTGTGCTCTACAGATTCGGGCTCTGCGTCCGGTGCGCGTCATATGAGCTGAGGTGCATAAAGTCTATGAGAGTTATAACCTACCTTTAGGACCCCCGTCTCCTCCAGCTTATAAACCCCTAACACATTTTACCAAGCCCACCCACCCTCTTTCTGAATCTCTACACCATAGGGCTTGGTTCGGTTTTCTTCCTCGATATACTCTTCATCCCCTCTTGATATTAACCAACATGATTAAGACCCTGGACCAGTTGTAAACGTGCCGGCTGGTGGCGTGGGTGGTGTAAATAGGTCAAATGAAAGCACTACAGGTAATGAAGGAAAACAGGGTAAGAGTGAAAAGTAAGAGAGTGAGACTCTTCAATTTATTGACTTATATATGTTTTCCAGAATTCAAGATGGCCGTGGTGACATGATTCAATTCATTAATCACAGTACAATGCAGTGGCCACATGACTTAATCCTCCAATTAGAATACAAATGCAGTGGTCAATGATCATAACACTACCATGTGGGGGGGGGGCATGTGAGGTGACCCTTCCAAAGACTGTTCTTAGCCAAGCTCGGAAGTGACACTCCCTCCAAAGACTATTCAATTATACAAGTTCTATACCTAATGAATAATAGTTTACCAATTTCACTTTGGGGTTTTTATATATTAACATTTATCATTATATAGACAGTTTGCAATTTATTATAGTAACTTCATCTCGGGTCACATGTATTAAATCGGACAATTTTACACAGTGTCCAACTGTTGTCTCCAATGTGATAAGGCACCTTTACACAAGAGTATAGACGGCGCCTTGTTCAGCGCGACGTTGTGCTGTGTGCCCTTCTTTTCAGGGGTGCCATTTTTAACGGCAATTCCCAGCGGCAGTAGCGGCAAGACATCAAGAGGCAGTGTGAGTGTGACGCCCGGTGTAGCCAACCGACTGTGGTGTGTGATGTGTGTGTTAAGTGTGTGTGTGGGGGGGGGGAGGTGGATGTGTGGGAGCCATGGAGGCTTGTGATGTGGGGATTAACATGATGGAGAGTGATTAGCATATCAGCCTTATGCTGTGTTGGTGTGAGATCCTAGTGTGTGCCGTAACCACAGTGCTGCGACCTGGTGAGGAAATTACCAGGCACTGCATCACACACAGCCACTGTGGTTCCACGCCCACTAATCATAATAGGTCATCAGCGGCAGGGAAGTGATGCGGCTGCTTGGAAACACCCTGAGCGTTGATGCAGGAGAATGCTACTGACCCCATGACCCCCCGCACTCCCCCACACCCACCCACATACACACACCGCCACCCGCCGTCCATCTAATATGCGGGTAAGGACATGTGGAAACTGGAAGAGACAGGGTCGACAAAAAGTGTCTTCTCTTCTTGTTCAGTATCACGTGGCCATTCTGAGAACAAGTGACACATGCAAAGTCTCCTGGTTAAATGTCGGGGCACACCGGGCGATATTTTGTCTGGAAATGCAAATGTTGATGATTTGGAATCTTAACTGATGTCAGTTTTTGTTCCAAACTCATATGTTTTGCTATGCTGGCTGGAATGAGTAAACAGTGGGAGGTTCTGGTATTTCATTCGCACCCACAAATCTTATTGGCAATCATTAGTATATATGGCAAACTCAATGAACTTTGTACTTGCAGAATTTGCAATCAAACCCTAATGGATTCCATGTATCTGTTTAGGGGGGGACGAACATGGGAGATATTGAACCTATAGCTGGATTCACACGCATACTTCTTGTCATCCTCGGGCTTAGCGGGCTAACCATTACACTACCTATGCTCCCTGGGGCGATCACCCTATCCACGCCTAGCTGCATATTATGGCTGGTCGCCTAAGAGGTCAGTGCAGACTGGTGCACACATATTTACATATTAGGAGTTCATGGACATAAAGACAATCTTTTCTTAAATATCTGAAATCCATCGGTTTGATGGCATATTTATGATGCATACCCAATAATAGAAATTAGACGTATAATTAATTTGAAGCCTCATACATCCACATCGTGTCGCTGTCCTAACAAACAACACTAATGTTCCAACACAAACAAAACCGACTAAAAACAAAAGCTATCCCTTTATATATATATATATATATATATAAATATGCCTCCGAAATCATGCCCGACAGTTCCTAAGCAGGCATGCACTAGTCAGTTCTCATCTTATTCTACCCCGTCTAAGTTCACAGAATTAGCAATTTCTCATAAGGAAATATACCGTTCACATAAACACACAGGTTATTTCTTCTCTGGGGCAAATTAGATTAGATACATCGACGTGATGAATGGGTTGGAAGTGTAGTAGTATGCACCGGCCTCTCAGGCAAGTAACCGCATAGACAGGTAGGCGTGGGTAGTGTGGTGATATCAGGGAGCCTAGGATGTGTAATGGTTAGCACACTGGCCTGGAATGCAAAGAAATTTGGGTTCGAGTCCTGCTCTACGCGCATTATTTCCCATTTCCATCACCCCCATGATACTGGTCCTGTGAGCAGGATCCTATACAAACTATGCGTTGTATGGTTGGTGAACCTTCCCTGTGTATGTATGTGTTAGTGCATTACCTGTATGTATGTAATTGTATGTATGTAATTGTAAGCATTAACTGACCATTTAAAAGACTTCCGCTTCCAGGGGGACGAGTTTAATAGTCTGCACTAATCTCTCAGGCAAGTAACCACATATACAGGTAGGCGTGGGTAGTGTGACAATATCAGGGATCCTAGGTGGTGAAATGGTGAGTACACTGGCCCGGAATGCAAATCGAGGTGGGTTCGAATCCCTCTCTAGGTGCAATATTTCGCATTTCTATCACCCACACAACAGAATGTTACGAGCGGGACACCGCTGCTTGAACCTGTCCTGGTGTCCCAGGCAGTGACAATGCATGACACATTCTAAATGTACCCTACATCCACCCACCTATCACACTTCCAGCTTTCCTACACACACAGTTTTCTGTGTCTCTACTACTGCGGCATTTACTGACGGTGATTATAGTGATACCAGTAGGTACTCCAAAGTGATTTCTATTTTCAACATGTCAGTATTACATCTTATATATCTGTACAGATCTTCTAAATTGGATCTCAATGAAATAAAAATCATTTAGATCGATTGAATAGCAGCAAAGTTATGAGTGTTTAAAGATTGATTTTTTGCCCCGATTTATGCATATTTCCAAATCAGCCAAATCTTGGATTTTAGGGTCCCACCTGGAAGCTATTTTGCATATGATCTGTCCAATATTAAAGAATCTCATTCTCTATAGTACAACTAAGACAATTTTTTACAGACCATCACTCATAGTATTCTTTCTGAAATTTCATGTCAAACTTCCTAAATTCCTTAATTTCCAGCAACCACCAATAATAAATTCAGTAAAATATAGAAAAATACCATAACTCCCATTCTAATTGTCCTATCACAGCAATCTTTATACCAAAATAACCAGAATCAAAAGCTCTACATGATGACATCATTTTCTAACTGATCAGAGAAAGAAAGACAACATTCACTTTTAAGCATCGACAGCTGACAATAGCCAAATTCTTGCAGCAGTCATTTCTCAGACCAAGCTTGATGCGCATGATATAAATCTCCACCAAATATTGATCAATTTTCAAGGAGGATTAATGTCTTAATGTTTTCACACCTTCAGTTCAATCAAATTTCCCACTCAGAAACACTCATGCTTGATACGCTAATGAAGCCTAGATTCTTCTCTATCTTTTATTGGTGGTTATTTTTAGCTCAGATCAATGTACTCACCAAGCCATCAAGCTTAGGGAAGGGAGTAGCTCAGACTGGATGAAAACAAAATCAGCGAGCGTGCTCAGAGCTGCCAATGGTACCCGCCAACAAGTGTCCATTGACTGTGATTTCTTTCATAATGATGATTAAAAATCAGACACCCTAAAAGGCAAAAGAACAAGCTTTAATTTGATATAATTTCTATTTCAAACCAAGCAGAATTAGTGGAGATTCAAGCCTTTTTAAAACGGTTAAAATAGGTCACATTTCGCGCTGCGGACACCATATAAGCCGACTTTGGAGTACCTAATAACAGAGACTGAATGTTGGATCACCAGCTGCTGTGCTTACATACACACTTAAGGGTGTTAATCAGGTACCATCATTGCCCTAATCTTCCAGGACATCATCATCATACCCAGCACATAATACCAACACTACAGCATAACCAACTAACAACTGTGCTTGAATATATGTTATCTAAGCCATGAGTTATTATGTGTATGTTGATGTAATGTCTGGAGGGTGCTGGAGGGAACCAAATGTAAGTCTTGAAATTATTAATATTTGTATTTCAGCTGATGGCAACATCACACTACATTTACATATATATTAAATTGTCACAGCTTTGGAAGACCATGGCCACGGCGCTAACAACATATTTTGTTCGACGAATAAACTATAATATATTATGAGGTTAGGTGCAAAACCCTTTAGATGCCATTCCAAAAATTAATTAAAATATGATTTCCAAGGAGGTAATTTTAATTATCACTAATTCCACTTTTCCTGTGAGGTAAGGTTATGCAGCAATGAACCAACAAATTGGAATAAACAACATAAATTGGTCAAGGTTTGATTCCAAATTTGATCTAAATTGTTGAGTGTTTTGCGTCTGAACTCAAATTTGTATTAACACAAACTAAAAACATTACCGCGCCACAAGAGCGGGGTTAATTGTAGAGTGTGATCATTGAATCACTAGTGAGACGGGCCCCAGGCGCCACCTGGCGGCTCGTACAGCACATACACAAAGCGCGCGGCCGTGGCGCAGGCATCTGTCCTCGCCTCACACACTGCTGCGCACGCTGGCAATCGGCGCGCATCCAGCCGGCGTGTCCTCGCACCGGGCCCCTGTCACATAAATAAGGAGCTGGTGCCGCCCGGGGCAGAACACTAAACAAACACCAGCCTCCTCACCGCTAGGCAGACGCAAAGTAATGCAGTAATGCAGTAATACTGTAATACAGTAGTGAAGTAGTGATGTAAAGTAGTGACACAGTAACAAAGTTGCACAGTAACACACTAATGGAGTAACGCACTAATAGAGTAAAGCGCTAATGTAGTAATGCACTAATGCACACTAGTGTAGTAACGCACTAATGCAGTATCACAATAATGCAGCAACGTATTAATGCAGTAATACAATAATGCAGTAACATAATACTGCAGCAGCATACTAATGAAGTAACACACTAATGTAGTAAGGCAATAATGCAGTAACACTAATGTAGTAACACAATAATGCAGCAACACACTAATTTGGCAATAGACTAATACAATAATGCAGTAGCATACTGATGCATTACCACAACAAGGCAGTAAGGCACCAATGTAGAAACGTACTATTGGAGTGATATACCTATGCAGTACCATACAGTAACACAATAAAGCGGTAACCCATTTATACAGTAATGCACTAATATAGTATCACACTAATGCAGTAACGCACACATGGAGTAAGACAAGAATGCAGTAACCCACTGATGAAGTACCACAATGATGCAGTAATGTAATACTGCAGTAACACGATAATGCAATAACACACTGATGTAGTAACGCAATGATACAGCAAAACACTAATGTAGCAATATATTAATATGCTAATGCAATAATGCAGTAGCATACTGATATCAGTAACACACGAAGGCAGTAATGCACTAATGTAGAAACGTACTAATGCAGTGATATACGTATGCAGTACCATACAATAACACAATACAGCAGTACCCCATTTATGCATTAACACACTAATCTACTAACACACTAATGCAGTAACGCATGATTGGAGTAACACAATACTGCAGTAACTCACTGATGAAGTACCGCAATAATGCAGTAATACAATACTGCAGTAACACAATACTGGCGTAATACAATAATGCAGTAACACAACAGTGTGGTGAATCACTCATGCAGTAACACACTAATGCAGTAACTTAATAATGCAGTATCATAATAATGCAGTAACACACTAATGGGGTATCCCAACAATGCAGTAACTGACTGATGCAGAACTGCAGTAATGCGGGAACACAATACTGCAGTAACACACACTAATACAGTACTCCAGTAATGCAGTAATGCACTAATCTAGTTACACACTAATTCAGTAACCCATTAATGGAGCAACACAAGAATGCAGTGACTCAATAATGCAGTAAAGCAATAATTGAACGACATAAGACCAGTACAGTATAAGGTGGCATTTATTCTTCCTTTTTGTATGTGTATTATAATTTATTATAATAATATAAATAACGAAGCATATACCAAGGTTGAATTATTGTTTATTATTACGGTTTGTACTGTATTGTATGTATTAGGAGTCGCGCACCTACCCCAGCCGGGGCGGGCGAATGGGGCGCCATTGTACAATGCCTGAATTGGTCTCACTCCTGTTACAATTTTCTTCTGTGCAGACGTGTGGTACACAGAGATACGGGACATGCCGTATTGCGACTTGTGTGGTACGTCTCACAAGGCATACAAATGTAAGAAGAAAGGGAGGAAAGGCAAGAAGGTGCTTTCGACTAGAGTAACAAGGCGATAGGCTTAAAGCAGAGCAGAAGGAATTTCAGCTGAAATGCTACGTGCCAAGCTCCTTGTCAACAAGGGCAGTTCAGGTTAAAAAGCATTTGGCCTTTATAAAGGAATTTTCAGAAACTCACGCTCCAATACTGTACAATTCGATGCAGGTAGCATTGCATGCTACTTGGTTAGCAAGGACGTTAAAATATTCCTCGATTATTAACTATATAAGTGGCCTAAATTATTTTCTTAAAGAGCAGCATTCTGTCCAGATAGATTATTCAGACTTTATAATCTCTTCGACCCTAAGAGGTATTCGCAGAGAATTAGGTGACATGCCTAAGCAGGCCATGCCGTTACTCCCAAATGTGTTACGGTGCATCTTCTCCCATCTAACAGAACAATTCTGGTCATATTGCATGGATGGGCACCCGTTCAATGTAGTTTCAGAGGTTTACTGAGGAAATCAAATGTGACCTTTTCAGAGGCAGTGCTACTCCGTAGAGACATATACCAAGGTTGAATTATTGTTTATTATTACTGTGTGTACTGTAGGTGGACATATTTATACTCCCCGACAGAGAACTAATAAAATAAGAACTCAGCCCAACTCTGATGTCAATAGTTTTGTGCCTGTCTGGACATGTTCTTGCCAGTGTGAAACCTCTATTTGCACCCTGAGAGAGCGCCGCTGGCAACTTGCAAAAGCCAGCAGCACTTCAACACTTTTGCAGGCAGCTTTCTTGAAATGTACAACTGCACAAAACATCACTCTGACAGCAGAGAGCTAAATGGAGAGCGCCAGCCTTTGTATCATCGTGACAGACTGCATGATGATGATGATGTCAGATATAATGGTGATCTGAGTTGTATAGTCCGGTAGCTTTGAGCATAGGTCATTTTCTGAGATAAGTATATTTGAGTGACCATTGGTCGTAATGCGAAGCATTACGTTTGATGCGAGGGAAGGAAGAGACCCTCCCCCGCCGTTGTGGCGCTGCCTACTCACCTCGGCCGAGCCCCGGCTCGCCCCCCCCCCTCCTTCCTCCCACCTTCTTGTTCTGGCGCTCACGCCTCACCCGACGCCTGCTGCTCGCCACATCTCACCCTCCCCCGGGCCGCCAGCATTCGCACCTCCCCCCCCTTCCTCCCTTATAAGGCCGCCCGCCGGCTCTCCTCAGGCACTCACCTTCCTTCCGGCCCTCTACGTCGCCCGGGAGGGTCGAGTCACCAAGACCGGTCGCGGTCTCCCCCCGGCGCCCTCGGACCTTTCCTCGGGCGCCGAGACCTCCTCAGTGCTGGAGGCTATCCAGCGCATGCAGCTGGAGCACCGGCAGGCCAACGAGGAGCACCGGCAGGCCAACACCGAGCACCGGCAGGCCACTGCTGACCTCCACGCCCGGATCGACCACATCAGCGCCAACGGGACCCGGCCCGCGCCAGAGGCGCCCCCGCCGGCCGCACCAACGCCTCGGGCACCTGCCACCGCCGCGGCCCGACCGCCGCCGCCCCCCCCAGGCGGCCCTCCCCGGAACGACACACGCGGAGTACGGGAGGTACCGCCACATCCTGCCCCAACTGCAGCCCTGCACATCGCCGGCCTACCAGGGGGAGGAGACCCGCCACAACCCCGCCTCCACGGCCGACGCCGTCAGGGAAATCCTGGCATCCGCCGAGGCGCGGCATTCAACCAGACGCCAAGGCATCCCATCCAACTACATCTTCCCCTCCGATCTGGTGAGGCGAGGTCCCGAGAAGAAGCCAGTGAAGAGGGGGGAGGCGACCAAGGACGAATACGCCCTCGCCCTCCTCACCCTCATCGACCACCCGGATTTCCCCGCCCACTCCGCCCCGGGACTCCACCATCATATCCTATCTATCTGTCGGGATAACCTCCTCTACCCCTGGACGACCGTCCGCCACTATTCTGAGGCGGTCTTTACCGCGATCGCGGACGGTACCTGGGCGATCGCGGACGGTACCCTCCCCCATGGCTGGCACCACCCAGTAGCCATAAACCTCCTCAGACTGGAGTCCCTCGCCATGCCTCCCCACCCCACCACCACCCAACTCCCCTCCCTCGACCCTGCAATGCCCCGCCCCCAGTTCCGCGGCCACACCGACACACGCGTGGCCTACAGCAAGGAGACCCCCGGCCCACTCTGTTATGCCTGGAACCGGGACCCCAACTCCTGCACCCACGCAGCCCCGGGGGAGGTCCACGGCCAGGGGGTGGCCAAACAGCTCCACGCATGCGCATACTGCGCCAATGTCCGGAGGATACTAACCAGGCACAGCGAGGACGCCTGTCTGGCCAAGCGCGCCCGGGCAGCGGCTCCCGCCTCGCCGGATTTTTGAGGAGCCGGCACCTCCAGCCCGGCACGGAGGCCCCAGACCGGCCCACCAACCCTATCAAAGCCGCCCACCACACTGCTACCAGCCCTCCGGACACCACCGCCCACCCGCCCGAGGCGCGGCCTGCCCGCCGCCTCGGCGCCGCCGTGCCCTCCGGCAACCACCCCCGCCTCGGGCCCCAGCGCCCCCTCAGTAAAGCTCCCATCGCCGCCCGGCGCCAGTCGCCCGTCACCCTCGACCCAGACGTCCACCTCGACCCAGGCGACACCGCCTTCCTCTGCCAACCTGACCCCACCGACCCCCCCACCGACCCGCCCCACGACCCCCCCCCCACCGCCCGCGACTTCGCCGCCCCCCTAGCCCGCCCCCGCCGCACCTCCTCCCCCGACCCCCGCCCTGGCCACCACCTCGGCACTACCGACCTCATCGGCAACCACCGCCCAGTCGGGCCCCAGCGGCCCCTCAGTAAGGCTCTCATCGCCGCCCAGCGCCACCCGCCCAACACGGAACACAGCACAGCCCAGCCCAGCTTGCCCGAGGCGCGGCCCGACCGCCGCCTCGGCACTGCCGACCTCATCGGCAACCACCTCCAAGTCGGGCCCCAGCGCCCCCTCAGTAAGGCTTTCATCGCCGCCCAGCGCCATTCGCCCATCACGGAACACAACCCAGCCCAGCCCAGCTTGCCCGAGGCGCGGCCTGACCGCCGCCTCGGCACCGCCAACCTCATCGGCAACCACCTCCCTGTCGGGCCCCAGCGCCCCCTCAGCAAGGCTCTCATCGCCGCCCAGCGCCAGTCGCCCACCACGGACCACAGCCCAGCCCAGTTTCACGAGGAACCCTCAGACCACTGCCCAGCCCAGCCTCAAGAGGAACCCTCAGACCACAGCCCAGCCCAGCCTCACAGAGAACCCTCCTCCGAGGGCACAGCCGCCGACCACGACACCACCGTCATCAACCCGCCCGACCCGACCCCGACCCCCGTCCCACCCAGCCCTGAGGAGTTCGCCGGCCGACCTCCTCACCCGATCCCTCCAAGGAGCGGGCCTCCCTTATTTTTGGCCGCCCGCCCCTTGTCGACCTACCCCGCACCGCGCACCTCAGACCACACAGCCCAGCCTCACGAGGGACCCTCTCCAGACAGTCCAGCCGCCGACCTCACGGCTCTGCCCTCACGACCCTCCTCTCACCCAGATCCCCGGCCCCCACCTCGGGCGCTCCGTGCCCCCGCCTCGGGCGCGCCTCGAGCCCTCTCCTACTATTTGGTGGAGGGCTCCTCGGCACCCCCTCACTCCACTGACAATTAACCGGACCACCGGACTTATTGACTCTCTCCTGCTCCTTATGAGCCTCTCTGCTCCTTCCTGGGAGCCCCTCATTATTCTTGTTACCATGTCTATTTTTCTATTTACCACTGTGCATATATCTCTTTATTTCTATGTACCTACACTTACCACTGTGCATATATTCATTCTTTGTATGTACTTAACATGTTTCCGCTGAGGCGTGCAATAAACACGCCTTTCTTCCATCCCCGCCTTGCTTTCTTCCTTTTCGCGCATCATAATCCACCTTACTCTAGTTTGAAGTAACTTTTATGTTAAATGACGAACTTTTGAGATATTGGAAGTGCAACCATGCAAGCATTCCAAAACTGTAACCCCAAAGGCTTCTGCGGGAACAGCATATGGATTGCCTCAGTATTCCCTTGTATTTAGAAACAAATGTTTAATAAGTGCATCCGTACATAGGGTAAGCCCCAGTCACACTAAAGCTTGCGACCACTTTGCGACCACTTTAGAGCAAAGAACCCACAGTCCTACGTGACACCCAGACGTTGGCAACCATTGTTTTGCTCGCAACCACATCATTGTTGACTGGGGGGTTCTCTGGTCTGGTCACAAAGTTCTCACAAGCTGTACTGCGACTGTGACTTAAGATATGTCAAATAAAATCTAGATCACTGCTTAGGTTTTCAAAATTAGAGTTGTCATCGGACTATGCCGCTATAACAGTATTCTAATAATGTGAGTGATACACGTGCACTCTCACATACTTTCACTTCCTTCCATTTCCCCACCACCAGCCGTGCCGGACGCCCACCTCCCCGGGCTCCCATCCCCTCCCTCCGCCGGCCTCCCGTCCACCCCCACCCACGCGACGCCGCCCCTCCGCCGTCTTCGCGCGCCCACAGCTCCAGCCCCCCCCCCCCCCCCCTCCGCCGTCCTCGCCCACACACATCCCCAGCCTCCACCCTCCCCCGATGCCCCTCCGGCGTCCTCACCCACCCGCAAGCTGGCGTCATTTGTATAGCGCCCCGAGATACCATGAAGATCGGAGCCCCCCCCGCACCCATCAGCCGGAGCGCCCGCTAAGGCGATTGAAGCCGTGTAAGCAGTCTCGTGGCGCGACCAGATTGGTCTGAGATGGGGCGAGATCTCCCCATTCTTGGCACCTGCGCTGTATCAGGGGCGAGGTGATTATTTCATTATATCTGATTCATATCTCCCTCTGGACAGTATCGCGCCTGGCGGCTATGTTGATATGCACTCTACCTCCCCGCACCCCCCCCCCCCCCACACCGACACCCCATATCTCCTTCCCGGCAATCCAGATATAACACTACCCCATCCACACTTCCTTTCCACCCTCAACCCAATATGCGGCACAGCGCTCCTCCACAAAATTCCCACACCACCCCACACCATGCCTTCCTACCCCTTTTATGATATTATTGTGGGGGTGATGAACATGGGAAATAATGCTCATAGAGAGGGAGTCGGACCCACATCTCTTTGCATTCTGGGCGAATGTGCTAACCATTATACCACCTAGGCTCCCTGATATCACCATACTACCCATGCCTACCTGTATATGTGGTTACTTGCCTTAGAGGTCAGTGCAGACTTCTACACTTGTCCCCCCGGGAATTTTAAGTCTTTTAATGCTTACAATTACATACATACAGGCAATGCACTAACACAAACATACACAGGGTAGGTTCAACAAATATACAGCACATAGCTTGTACAGGATTATGGTCACGGCAACCAGTGGTGTGGGCGCGATGAAAATGGGAAATATTGTGCCTAGAGCGGGATTTGAACCCACATTTCTTTGCATTCCGGGCCAGTGTGCTAACCATTACACCACCTAGGCTCCCTGATATCACCATACTACCTACACCTCCCTGTATATGTGGGTACTTGCCCTAGAGGTCAGTGCAGACTACTAGAGTGTTAATTTATGAGCTTCTAATTTGAAAATAAAGAAAACCAATCAATATATAAAGTCCATGGCTGGAATCTGTGCTTTGGTAGGCAGGCTATGGTGAAATCAATCAAGGGAAAAAGAGAAAGGAAGAGTAGAAAGAGTGAAAGAAGAGAGAGATCCAAGCCCTCATTTTTATTCTGATATGGTACATGGATTCAGTACGGCATATCACCTGACCACATTCTCCAAATGAGAATCAAGCATCTACAGCTCTAGCAATGAGAATCAAGCATTTCCGGTCCCCATGGTTACAGTCATCTGCCCACCACCACCAAGTGGCGTCGCTCCTTTGGTCACCACCTGCCCTGAGCTGAGTGTGTGGTGATCCGTGACTAGCAGAAGGGGGAGGGGGTAGTGGGTAGAGCTCCAAGTGCCCCTTACATGCTATCTTACTAGCACCGCAATGTCTATTTACCAATGAGTTAAGTACCACCAGCAACTACATAAACATATCTATGCACCTGGCCATATATACCTTTTTCATAAATAGAATATTTGCATTCCCCCACCAATGCGTAATTATCGTAATATTTCACAAATATTTCCGTTACAAGTAAGCGATGCCCTCCCGAATGGCATAACATGCCATTCGGGAGGGCATCCAAATGGCGACCAAAACCAATATATATGGCTTTGATGCTAGATAACTAGCAAAACAAAGATTGATGTTGAGACATTTACCTTCAGCATGTTAGTTAAGTCGTTCCTAGCTAACCCATATATAATGTGGTATATCAATTTGAGCACATTACTCCAGCCACCACTCCTATATATGAGGTCATTAGGAGACGCAGCAAGGCGTTTATTTGATTGGCAGTCGCAAACTCATCCCTGTTATATATCTTCATCATGTGACTTATATTGCACTGTCCACTGATCCATTGTGGAACATTCGGGCTCCTATCTACGTTAGATACTGGTGCATTCATGGTGCATTTGTCCCTGCACAGAAAGAAACTTAGCTCGCTTAGATTGGAGAAATCTGTGATACGAATATATATCAGCACACTGTCTTAATTATATCTTAAATATTTACCTCACTATTTTTCTTATGTTTAGTCTTTGTTCATATTTAGATGAGGTAGCTATTCCAATCAATCAGCGGTGCCTATCAATATCAGTAACGCATTGCTGACGTCTATGATGTCCATCATTTTGGTGTGCACACCTAAATTGATGTTTCCTTATTTTCACCTCAAATATCTTCAACCATACCCTGTTAGAATATCAGAAACAGTAATACACTATGGTATGTATCTAAGAAATATGGAAGTCACTTCAAATAGCACCATTATTGTCACTTCAAATAGCTTCAAATAGCTTCAAAATTGCCCATATGAAATACAACGTAAATTATCCTACAACGACAACTAGGAAACTAAGGCATGCACCTAAGACATATGCAGGTATGTTAAAATGTTCTCATTACATAACTTTAAGGCTAGACAGCTCATACGTTCCTTAATGCCCTAGACTAAACATGTCCAAATAACTGCTGGGTATAGCATGTCATATCAAGTGGAAGGAGGCAGTAGAGAACTGCTTTTACGATTAGGAGGGTGATAAGACGACAGTCTAGTATACTCATGATGGTGTCTGCTCTTACATATATATGGGGTCTTTGATTTAGTGTTGTTCAAGTATGTCCATTACTTCTTGCTAACAAAACTCCATGCTGGACAAATCGAATAGTTTCTCTGAGACGATATTTGAAGCAATAATCAGCTAAATAGGTTCATCAAATATCCGGTACAGTATTCTTTGTAGGAAAAGCGGATGGTTCCGAAAGAAGTGAATATTTCAGGTGGAAAACCCCATGAGCGGCAATCCAAAAAATTAATTAATATAAGAAATGCGTCCTTGAGGACAATTTCAATTCCAACTGGTTTACTTTTCCGGCGATGAGATGGTTATGGAGCAATCAAGAAAGTTGAATATGTGTAATAAAATGAAAATTTGGAAGTTTTGAGCCCAACATCTATTTCAACTTTTGGAATCGGGTTGACAGGGTTTTGTGCCTGAACTCCTCAGGTATAACCAATATATATCCCCACGTGGGGAAATAGGCACATGTGTGTAAATAGCTGTATGTGCACGTGGATCAATCAATTCAAATCAATTCTTTTAATGTAACTCTCTGTAAGGTATGTTTACAATAAACTGAGGTGAGACAATAAATGCATACACATTCCTTACAGACAGAAAGGATCCCAGAAAAGCGATGCTTGTCTAGCTGGTCTCCATGATGTGAATGAACAACTGATGACAATAACAGAGGATTAAACTTCTACTAAATTGTATCTAATGATTATGATGAGATACTGATGCATCTCTTCACAGTTAGTAAAAAACAAAGTAATGATAGGAATATTATATGTATATTGTTTCATGGATTCATGTACTTACATGCAGTATCAGTAGTTATTTATAATTTATGTTAATAGGGGTAAATGTTATGTTCTTTGCCATAGCCACTTGATAGTTTAAATTATGTGACTCGTTAATGACAACTATGTCCTACTATATATATTCTTTACTGGTAATTGATTCAGTATGCAAGATAGTGGATATCAGTGTGGTGTTCTCTGTGGCAGAGTGGTTAGAGTGACTGACTTTTTTCTAGGTCAGAATCTTAATCTGAAGGTTGGTGGTTTGATTCCCTGCACCCCCACCTCTGCCAATTTGGATGTGTATAACTTACAATATCATCAAAGGCCAGTTGCTCTCATACCATGTGTATGTGGTGTGGCAGGTTAAACATCCCATGGGTCAGTAACAGTGTAGGCTCAGGCTTTCTATCAACTAACTCTCTGATGGTGAAAACAAGTCTATTCAGATGTATCCATGATAGGCAGTATATATATCATGTCCAATTGCAAAAGGCTCAATTAAAAGCTTTGTAAAATGCTGTTAAGAATTACCTTGCTCAAAATTACGTTAATAAGTTATATATGGTGGCACAGTCGATGGAATAAAATGAAAGCTAATGAATACATTGTCCTACTTCAAGACTACATAGACCTCCCAAGGTGAAATACTACATACTCCGGTAGGTTTGTGTATCTTGATCACAGTGCTGAGTCTAGATGATGTGATGAGTAAGACGACAGTCCATGAATGTGGGTTCGAATCCCGCATTTGGCACGATATTTCCCGAGATTTGATTAAACAAACAAGAATATCTCTATTATCCGATTAAATAGGCCATCCAGTAGCCAATTCAAATTATCCATTAAACTGGTAATTATCCTATTAATCTCTAGTTAGCGACAGCTACCAACTTTGACGTCATTGCTTTGACTCAGTCGGGAATCGAACTCACCACCTAACACTGGAGCAGATGATACTTAGTGCATTTTTGCCTGCCTGCCTGGCAAGATAAGCTACACAAAAACAAAAAAAAATAAGCCGATACCAGCCTTAACACAAATAAAAAATAAAAAATAAATGACTAGAACCCTGACTCGCCTCATTGGGATGCGGGCGGGCAGCGGGCGGGAGCAAATAACTCACAGTTTTAACGTGGCCACTCTGACACGGTGCAAATGGTATCATTTAGAAGCAGCCCCCGATGCAATGACCCGGCGATTAGTCGCCTGCCTGTTTATGACTGTGTATAAGGGTGCCAATGAAACATGGCTGCCGGCGCTTTATGGAAATGCACCAATTAGCGCGCTTGTCCAGGCAGGTACTCGCTAATCCGGATGAGGAGGAGCGGAGCAGAGCCACCCACATGGGGAGCTAGGCGCATGTGTGTATATATATATATATATATATATATATCTGTATGCGGATGGATACATATATATATATATTCATATGCGCATGATGATTGGAGTGTGGGTGACCGAACAGCGGAATACAGGCAGTATCGGTAGGTCGCGTTAAATGTAGTAACTCCCCTCCCCCTCACCATGATGTTCCACCCTACTCCCGTAGAAATATGAACTCCATCCCACCCCCTCGAACTCGTGTAGATATACTGTGTAAATAAGGTTTGGATGGTTCTCTCCTTGCCAGACATCGTCTTTATAGTCAGGGAGAAGTAGAACTTGCAAAAATACCAGACTCTTTTTGCGAAGTCAGAAGAGCAATGGCTCATGCAGAACTGGTAAAGTCAGTGGCTCATGTAGAACTTGTCAAAGCACTTGGTCATGTAGAACTTGTAAAAGCACTGGCTCATGCAGAACTTGTAAGAGCACTGGCTCATGTAGAACATGTGAGAGCACAGGCTCATGTAGAACATGTTAGAGCACCGACTCAGGCTGAACTTGTAAGAGCACTGACTAATGTAGAACGTGTAAGAGCACTGGCTCATGTAGAAATTGTGAGATCACTGGCTCATGCAGAACTTGTAAAAGCACTGGCTCATGCAGAACTTGTAAAAGCACTGGCTCATGTAGAACTTGTAAGAGCACTGGCTCATGTAGAACGTGTAAGAGCACTGGCTCACGGAGGGTGGGGAAGATAACTATATCTGACCCCCATGGACAGTGACAGGTCACTATATTCTGGCCCGTGGTCGAATAAATAAGGAGATACGAAGCTGACTTTGTGTGTCCCCGTTATTCCACAAGGAGAGTAGGATAAAGACCATCATAAGGTCACAATTGACATTCCAATGGGTGCCGTGTGCTCGCCTCAGCAAGGCTAGATACAGAGATGCAACTATCGCTATGTTTGGATAGCAAACACTAGAGAGAGTAGAAAGTCTCTAATGTGGTTTGGGAAGTTAGGTCGCCTAAGAAATTGACAATGTAGATTCTGGAGGCCGTACATTCAGACCCTGGCACGCTGTATGAGGGTGAGTCTGAAACCAACGGCTGAAGGCTTTCAGTTGACAGAAAACTGGTAACTCGACTAGGGAGAGTGACAGGCATCGGCAATGAGTCTGCGTAATATAGATTTGATCCGCAAGGTGGTGTACTGTAAGCGTATGGTCACTTGCAGGAATCAGACCGCATTTTTTAAATGATGCGAAAGAAGCACGTAGAGTTTCGTCCGACCGTGAATATTGAAAGAATGATACAGTTGCGTCCTTCCCCCCTACCTACCACTGCCATACCTCTGCTGGGAACACATACTCCAGAGGTAAATATGGCCTACGTGTCCCATGAAATGATTTTCTTTGAAATATGCCATCCGAACTAAGTTATATTATACACATTCTGTTTATGAATGCACGATGTCTTGGGATAATTGTCGATTATAAGAGCATAGGCAAATATTATTAACACTGGACTTTTTATTTTTTATTTTGTGTGACAAACTTTTTATTCTGCCCATACCTTGTAAGCTCCCGTTTGAGTGCTTGTTTTCAACCCTGGACAGCTGTGATACTGGATTGGTCTGGTCCCGCACTCAGGAGTGTTTACCTGATCCTTCTCGGGCCAACCTTTTGCGGTTTCATCTATTCCACTTGGTTTATTTGTGTCTATGTCATTTATCTGAAGTAGTAATGTTTCTGTAACTGGATGGGAGTGGTGTTGTACAACTGCCAATAATCTTGCCTACTGCGCTAAGGTATGTTATTCGCTTCCCCCTGGCGCATTGGTGAAGTGGAAACGTCTGTTTCATCCATTAGAATTGCCAAGAGTGCAAAGTATGGGGGATTCAGAAAAAAATAACATGAACTGACCCATGAAAATAAAAACATGACCTAGCGCAGGAACCAGTGAACATCTATCATATACGGCGAGGGGTGGCTACTTTGTGAATGCGCCCGTGTGTGGAGTGGGGGAGAGGCAGAGAGGGCAGGATAGGAAGCGGTGGGAGTGGAAGGAGTGCTGGGCGGCGGGAACTACTACCGGTACTTCCGGTGGTTATAGATGGGGGAAGGTTCGTGTGATGGATCTTGTATGTGTACACTACATCAACACGCTCCGGCTAACAGGGTGCAACACGGCGGCAGGCCACAGTGTCAACACTGCCCAGTCGGATGAGGGTCAACATTCTAGGCAGTTTCAGGCCGGGGTACAGCGTATCGCGCAGCCTCGCGCGGCCTTGCGCAGTCTGGTGCAGCGTCCCGCATCCTCGCGCATCCTCGCCCATCCTTGCGCATCCTCGCGCATCCTCACGCATCCTCGCTAGCCTCGCACAACCTCACCCAGCTTCATGCTGTCGCGACCAGCATCTAGCATCCTCGCGTATCCTCGCACATCCTCGCACATATTTGCGCATCCTCGCGCATCCTCGCGCATCCTCGCGTAGCTTAGCATAGATTCGTGATGTATCGACCAGCATCGAGTATCCCCTCGTATCCTCGCACGTCCTCGCGCATCCTCGCGCGTCCTAGCGTGCCCTCGCGCGTCACCGTGCGTTCTCAGCGTCCTCGCGCGTCCTCACGCATTCTCACGCATCACCACGCAGCACCACGTGTCAAATTGCTTACAAGCCAAAGGATATAAATTGCTGATACCTGACCAGCTGGTATTCAATTACAAAAGCAGTGTAGTGTGAGTCGGTCTTTATGGGGACTCAGTGCTGTATGGCATAAAGTGTGAGGAAGGGGGAATAACTACCAAACTACCAAACCTCGCTCTTGCAAAGTGAATCATGTGATGTAGAAAGCCGCATTGGAAATGCAGGTTGCATGTCCGGCTTAAGCTGTCTTTCAACAGTTTGTACATTTTCCAAGCTGTTAAGGCTTCATCACTCAACACTGACATTGAACGTAACGCCATGATAAGGAGGAGGTGGGGGAGTGGGGGTGGGGGGGCACTGGTGATGGGAGTGGAACCATAGTGTATATCCAGTTTCCTGACGAGGTGCACAGCAGTCAAGCCTGTTGTGTTCCATGTAATGGTTCAAAGTGTAACATGTAAATTCGCCGCTGCTCATTTTTAGACAGAACCCAATCGGCAACTTGTAGGGTTAACGGAAGATGGATGTTATGAATGTGTACATTTGGTTGGTTGTTGGAGTTTTACGTCTTGACAATATCTAAGGTCAACATGAACTCATGGCGACTTAATAGTGTGCCCCACTGGGAGACCAGGCCACCAGCAGCATGACCTAATAAACTTAGTTACATTATGCTGACACTGAACCAACCAGTCCTTGTCCCATCCAAAGAATGCTTAGCACTTGGCTAAGTAGGGACACATATCAATGTTTAAGCCATCGGTTAGAATTGACGAGGGTTCGAACCCGTGGGTTCGAATCGCAGAATCTACCAACATGGGAGGTGGACGCTCAACTCATTCGGCCATCCCGTCTGAATGAATGTGTGGATGATATACATGTGGCAACACAGCGAACCCGAATGCCTGGCTATACTCCCATAGTGGAATGTGATTTATGAAGTTGACGTGCATCGTGATATATGCATTCATGAATGTATATATCACGTCCTGAGGATCAAGTTCTTTGGCACCACATGCTGTTACCAGGGGACATCCAACGGGCCCCATCCTGAGTCGACCCTGAAGTTTATAAGTCTCATATGCCTCTTAAAATGAGGAGGGACAATATGGACAGTGTTACGCATAAAGTGATATATGCACGTATATAATAAATATACATGGCTTATTCTCTCAAACTTGGCACCACATATTTGGTTTCCATGTTACAATGCTGGTAATTACTTATTTATTTTCTTGAAAACAAGTCAATCAATTGTTATTGCTTCTGGGAATCAAGTATGCTAGGTGTACTACATATATTTAATCTAGCCCACAGCATCTTTCGTATTCTGACACACGCGCCACGTGTAAAGCTTCGTCAGGTTGGAGAGCTTACCTGGTTTGGGCTACGGGGGTTATTGATTGTCCGATTGAATTACGAAGGTCAACTTTTATTTAATATTAAGGTGCAGTTTGACAGTTTGGCCCCTGACACAATGAGTCTTGGAAAGTTTTCATATTGGAATACATCAATAGAAAGCACAACATTATATCTACTTTCTGAATATTTCCAGGACATTTAGCTGGGACCGGGTTGAGTCAATATTAGGAAATAATTATTTAGTTACAACACATGGCTACAGGCCAGAACTGCCATCATAGTACGGTGTTGGTATAGCAGTAGGGCAAACAATAGGGCACTTCCAATTGCCACTGGGGGAGGAGGCCCTGTGGGGCATGTTGTACATCATTTAGATATATGTGGTGTATACCACAAGACTCAGAATCATAATCGTGAACCTGCACATTAATCCTATATATAATTCGACCTTGGTCTCTTGAAGATGTATACTGCCTATCATGGATAAGCCTGAATAGGCTTGTTTTCACCATTAGACAGTTTGGGAATTGAACAGGGGCTCAAATGAGGTAGTCTAACCACCATAGCCCAAACGAGGTAAGCTCTCCAAGTTGTTCATCGGAACATGGATTCTGCTATTATTAGGAATTGTTTCTTTACTATTTTGTTTCAGCGTTTCACTTTTGGTTTCCATTTCACAATTTAGTGCCCCGTTTCAGAGAATGACCCATATATGTATGCATATATTTATATCTATACACATGAAGGGTCCATGCGCAAAAATGCACAAACACAATTTGTTCAGAAATGAAACCACAACTACAATGTTGGAGATGAAGCTGTCATCATTCCACTAATTGAACCCATGTGTGTGTTTAGAGGAAACTGCTACTTCCCCTATCTAAATACCTACACCCCGATTTGAAATTGAGAGATTTAACTGGAAAGCACAACAAGACATTATATTTTGCCCCAAAACAGAAATCTAAAATCGCTTTTGTAAGTGCAAACACACACAATTTAAAGTCGATTTTGTAGCTTTTTGCGCCTGAATGCTTCACCCATGAGCTACATATTCTACCTTCCCACCTCCGAAAGACCACCCACACCGACGCCCACCCACGTCCACCCACCCCCATGGCCATCGCACCCTCACACACCCACACACCCTAGAGTTTATAACCCAAACATCCGGTGGGGGTGGGGGGGGGTAGGACCTAGAATTCCACCTCCTGATGAACCCAGCCTCCATCCACCTCACGCCCTGGAGGTCCAGTGTCTCCTTTTAATTGAATCCAGTACATCATCGACCCTGGAGCCGTGACTTATGGGGCGTGTGTGGCATGCCGAAGAAGGGAAATTGAAGGGTGTGAGAGACACTGGAGTAGGGATGGGGGGGGGGGGGAGGTTGGAGGGTGTGTGGTGTTCTGAGGTAGGAGGGAAGCGGGTGTGTAGGAGGGGTGGGGGTGGGGTTGACACCGCCACGCCCAGTATTGTATAACAACCCTCCTATTTGCTGATTTGTGATAATCTATTTTTCACGGCTTTTATTTTGGTGTTGACACATATTTCGTTGCCGCAAGTAATTTTGGTGGACTGATTTAATTATCCTAGTAATATTTAAAGTATAATAATCAATGTTGTAGAGTTGTCCTTTGGATTTCCCTCATAAGGACACTACTATTTTTCATGGCGCAATCAAAAATGCTACAATAATTCAATAGAGTGTGAGTGGGATGAAGGAGAGCATGGTGATGGGGCTGATAAGGGGGGAGTGATTGTCGATAAGGGATTCAGGGGATGGGGTTGTAGAAAAAACCAGCAGTCTGCTCCCCTCTACCGAACCTCCCTCAACCCTTCTAACGTCCACCCCTTCACCCTTCCAGGTGTTGTGGGTGAGATGTGCTCTTTTCATCTCAACACATCCACTTCTCCACTATCCTGCCCTCCACTCTCCACCCAACTACCTCATCAGCCCATCACCCCTTCATTCCTTCCCCTCCACCCATCCATACCTCCCCACCCACCACTACACCCAGTCATCCCCACTCCTCCACCCCTCAATCCCTCCACCCCTCCGCCCCTCCGCCCCTCCACCCCTCCACCCAACCACCCCTCCACCTTTCCAACTCTCCAGCCGTCCACCCATCTCCATCTTCACCACCTCTCCACCCCTCCACCCCTCCACCACTCCACCCCTCCACCCATGCACCCCTCCACCCCTCCACCTCTCCAACTCTCCACCTCTGAACCCATCTCCCCCTTCACCACCTATGCACCCCTCCACCCCTCCATCCCTCCATCCCTCCAGCCTTCCACCCTCCACCCCACCACCCCTCCACTCCAGCACCCCTGCACCCCTCCACCCCCTCCCCTCCACGCTACCACCCCTGCACCACCTCTCCACCCTTCCACCCCTCCCCCGCGCCCATCCTCCACTCCATTCGCATACGATGCGAGTTCCTCCAGTCACCTCCCACCTCATTCACCCGGCCACATAAATCGGTTGTGTTCAATTTCAGATATGCAAATCGCGGACAGCGTTACTCGTTACCCCCTTCCCTGAAGATTCTTACGCGGCGACCGGCGATGAAGGAGCGGGGCCGCGGGGGGTTGCGGGGGGCGGGGGGCGGGGGGCGGAGACCCGGGGATGGAGCCGGGAAAGGGTTGCGGCTTACCGGGAGGAGGGAGAGGTTGGCACTGGGAGGTTAAGGGTCGCTCTACTTCATGGACCCCACTTACTGGGAAAGCCCCCAGCAATGTGGTGCGAGTGTCCCTCCCTGGAGCCGGTATGAAGCCGGGCTGACCGCCTGGGGAGGGTGGGCGAGGGGTGTCCGGGCGGGCCCGCCCCGAAGGCGGGATGTGGCCGAGGGAGGCTGGCATTGTCACGGGAAAGGGAGGCCTAGTCTCATCCTGAACATGGTCCCATTTTATTTGATACTCCCAGGTCTATCTGGTTACCGAATGTGGCATGCATCGCCCTGGCTTGGGGTACCGGTAAGCTAGCATGACTGTAGGCGGATGGCCGGGTGTTATTGTTCGGGACTTATCCGGAGTTGAGTTGGGAGTTCAGAGGTAAGAGAGTAGCCATCGTGGAGTCTGCACATTTAGGGCTTGGTGTTCATATGAGGGGGCATGCCTTCCTCGACACTTCTCCTTTCAGCCAGCAATACTCAGACACCTTGCATCTAGCAATAGGAACACCGGACGCGGTAGCCGACTCGGTAGACCGCAGGCCTCCAGTGCAGGAGATCGGGAGTTCAATGCCTGGTCGAATCAAACCAAAGACTTACAATATTGGTACTTGTTGGTTCCTGGATTGGTGTTCAGCATTAATAGGATAGAGCAAGGACTGATTAGTTCAGTGTCAGGGTAATGTGACTGAGTGAGATATCGGATCATGCTGCTGGCGGCCTGATTTCCCAGCGGGGAAGCACTAGAGTTGCCATGACTGTGCACAGTCACAAATATCCTTGAACTTTCTGGTATGACCTTAGATGTTTCCAGGATGTAAAACTCCAAAAAACAACCAACCAATGGGAACCACTAAGGACTGTCCACTTCTGAGTTCGCAGTCCAGATGATATGTGTTGACGCTAGCAATCTGCCCAGCTGTGTAGTATCTACGAGACTAGCTATTTGATGACGAAAATATGCTTTTATAAAAGGGGACCTGCACTGGGCAAGCAAGAGTTTAGCTCATAATCGTCATAACAGGCAACACACCACTGCAATTGAGTGAGACAGCAATTCATGTGTCAGATATTGCTCACTGACTTAGAACAACTCAGCACCAACTTTCTCTTTGTATGGGTATTTTGTTTTAAAGTGTTTGTATTGAGACAGTATTTATTCTGCTCATAGAGTGTAAGATGTGGGGAATGTTTTGGTGTATGCCCCGGTTCCGGTTCCTGGTTGGGATCCGTATATGAGCCTGTCTCAAAAAGTGATAACTTTTGTTGTCCATTGTAACAATCGACACAAAACAGCACACAAACGGTTACCCTGAAAACACAACAAGATTTGCTTCAAATCAATAGGCATTCTATTGGGATTATGAAACACCATGTAAAAAACAAATCAGTTTATCCTGAGTAAATGCATAAGCAGATAATATATTGATCGTTACAATGGACACAGTTTTGTTGCATATTGCTTAGCACCTTTTGAGACAGTCTCATCTATGTAATGTGATTGATACTGAGCAGGATGGGTACCTTTGGCAGAAGCCAATCCCACAGATGGACACCCCAGGGCAGGCATGCTTACCTGCCCTCTGGGGCTGCAAATGAAGCGCTCAGGTGCAAAACCAACAAACACCATCCTGGCCAGCATGAAACCATGACTACCACATTTGTCCTGAACCTGCCATCCTTTTGATAACCAAATAGAATGTTTGTCAATGAACCTGCCACATCACCTATATAATACCATACTCATTTATGAATTTCATAGAATTTAAATGGAAAGGAGAACGATCTATTTTATTCGACAGACACTAACTCAAATGGATCTGTGAGTTTTTGCGCCTGAACTATTCAAGTGTTCTAGACAATATTTACTCAGGGACAGTGAGCTGATCCCATAACACTAGACCTTTCCACTACTGTCAACTATCCTCGTCGTGGAAGCCATTCACAAGCTATATATAAGTGGGTTTTTTTTGTATGGAGCTTGTAAGCTGAACTGTTGAGCCAGTCCTCGGCCGAACCAGTATAAGGTATGTTCATATGTTGATGTTGATAGGGGTAGTCATTTATAAGACTTGTTTCCCAGGTAATGTGAGTTGATACTTCTTCGTTCGTCCATTGCCGTCAGAGGGCGTATTGGTGGTGGGAGGCATCCATTGGTAGTGACGTCCATTTAAAATGCACAGCGCTACAACTATTGAAATCCTTTATGCTGAATTATGGACTGAGCCGACGGCAGAATAGTTATATTGACACATACTACTCCCCTTCAGTCACACCCGGGCCCAGGACACCATTTTGAATGTGTCATCCCCTAGCGAGTACTTTTACCGGAAAAGGACTGAGATTGTCACATTTTAAGATATTTTAGAGGTTGACCTTCCTCCCTTTTGACCATGTTCATTTGGATATTTCTCTTTTCTTCCTCGATTGCGTGGTCTCATTTGGCTCATTCAGGATATAGTGTGTTGTGTGTGTGGAGGGGAGACTGTGGGGATTGAGGTATAGATGGAGTGGGTGTGTTGTGTGTGTGGCTGTAGGGGATGCTGAGGTGAAGGGGGGATATATGGAGTGAGTGTGTTCTGTGTGTGTGGAGAATGAGGCATATATGGAGTGAGTTTGTTGTGCGTGTGTGTGGATGGGAGTCTGTGGAGAAGGAGGGTATAGGGAGTGAGTGTGTTGTGTGTGTGTGGAGGGGAGTGTGTGTAGAAGGAGGGATATAGGGAGTGAGTGTGTTGTGTGTGTGTGGAGGGGAGTGTGTGGAGAAGGATCGATATCGGGAGTGAGTGTGTTGTGTGTGTGTGGAGGGGAGTCTGTGGAGAAGGAGGGGTCTATGGAGCGAGTGTGTTGTGTGTGTGTGTGGAGGGGAGTGTGTGGAGAAGGAGGGGTATATGGAGTGAGTGTGTTGTGTGTGTGTGGAGGGGAGTGTGTGTAGAAGGAGGGATATAGGGAGTGAGTGTGGTGTGTGTGTGTGGATGGGAGAGGTATATAGGGAGTGGGCGTGGAGTGTCAATAGGGGAGTCTGTATGATGAGCTCCACTGCCCCCTGGCGAGCAACTTGCGCCACCGGCGTTCCCTCTCCTTGTCATTAATGATGTCTGCCCACATAAAGGTGGGAGTGAGCCAATACTGTGCACACCAGATGGCGCTGCAGTAGAGTGGGCGAGGGCTTATGGCTTCCGGTACAGGCGTGGGTGGCAGGGATGGTGGGAGGGGGTGCGACGGGGGTGAGATGGTGGGCGTGTAGGAGGTCACGTGGTCTGGGGACTAGGATTCTGGGTTCAAACGCAGAAAGTGGAGATGCAGAGGAGGGTTTTGGGGATAACAGTGAGAGTAGGGGATGGTTAGATTTGGGGGATACCAGTGAGGACAGGGGGTCGTTAGATTCGGGGGATACCAGTGAGGACAGGGGATGGTTAGATCTGGAAATCCTGTGAGGCGAATGTCTGGGGTTGGTGTGGGGTAGAGTGGAGGGAGCGGATGAGGTACTGGGGGTAGTGGGGTGGGGTTAGTGAGGAGGGTAGGATCGGGTAGTAGGTGTGGAGTATGGGGAGAGGGATGTGGGGTAGGGAAGCGGGAGGAGATGGTGTAGTGGGTGTGGGGTACCGGGGGCGTAATAGTGCGTGTGGAGTAGCGGAAGGTGATATGATAGTGGGTCTGGAGAAAGTAAAGGGAGAGGATGGGGTAGGAGTGTCGGGTAGTGGTAGAAGGAGTGCATCGAGTGGTGCTTGGCGGTGTGTGCGATTGTTCAAGGTGATACGGTTAGAGATGAGTCTAGCTGAAGGGGGGTGAGGATATGACCACTCGGAGAGAGGTATCAAACAGTCGAACCTGGTATATCACGTTGATCTGGAGGAACGGTTTGCTTTGCTGGATTGGAAAAAAACAAAGTGGTGGGCGCAGGGCGCAGGGCTGAAGGAGGGGGTGTGAGGGAGTGAGGGAGGAGGGAGGGAGTGGATTATGGCTGGGCATATGGCAGCGTTGAAGCGTGGTAGGGGCTATTTGATTTGTTTGTGAAGGTGGGTGTGAGCTTGGGCAGGGGGTTGGATTATGGATTCGTGGTGGCGAAAGGACAGTAGGTTCGGAAGGAATGATGGGGAGAAGGTATGGAGTGTATAATATCTGAACATACGTCGAATAGTGGGAGGGAGTGTGTAGTGTTGGCTGGTGGTAGATATGCCGTAGATGGTGTGTGGGTGATGGGAGGGGAGAGTCATAGGGTCTTTGTATAAACATATACACTAATATACACTAATAAAGTATGTACTATCCCATCATTACTAACAACCTACTTACTCAAACTACTTCATGTAGTCAACAAAACACATGCGAGGTATTAACCTTTTAAGCATAACCCTACAAGTTAACCACAGTCTATCTAACAGAATAAACAAACTATTCTACTAACACTCCATCTCAAAATGTTAACTCCAACAACATGATAGTTTTGCAATTCACAACATAGTAGGCATAGTAGGCATATAAACCTATGAAGGGAAACTATGCACCTAACCACTCCGTAATGTAAAGGTCTAATCAATACACATGTATGTATCAAGTGTGTATGAATACAAAATATAACTGCTATTTTTATATGTGAATTGTGAATGTATACCATATGTAAGTCTTTGAATGTTTAATATTGTTAATTCAGCTGATTTGAGCTAGCTGCTGATGAAAATATCAGACTACATATACAAATATTGTAAATAACTGTATTGTCACATGGCTGGAAGACCAGTGCCACGGCGCTGACAAAAGACTTGATTCAATGAATAAACTATATTTACAACAACATAAAACTGTAGACTCAATATCTAAGCAGAGTGCTTGGTGATGGATGAGAGAGGCTGTTGGAGCGGGTAAGAGGAACTCCCTGTCAGGAATAGAACCTGATGGTAACTAAGGAAGAGTGTAAGGAGTATTGAGCAGTATCGAGGAGGCAACTATAAGGAACTGTGTGCTAAAGTGTGGGTAGGGCGAGGGCGGGAGGGGTTCGGAGGGGACGGGGGAGACGGGTGAGTTGAAGTGGGGGCGGGATCGGCGTCTGCGCGTTACTGACAGAGGGGAGGTATCGTTGTTAGCGAAAGGTGACAGGCAGGTCAAGGGTCAAGGTCAATGTGTCATGGGTGAACCAGTGACTGCTGAAAGGCAGACGGGCCTGTGGCTTACAGCGCCTCGCTTTGGTCACAGAGTGGCAGGGCAGCTGCCGTGTGAGCACTATTAGAAATGGACCCCCCTCCCCCCTCTCCCCCGGGCGCACCGACCCATACACCACTCCACCTCCTCCAGCCTACCAATAATCCTCTATCCAAATTGCGTCTTCACACACTGACTCTTTCCTCCTGCTCCCCCTCTGTACCATCATTTGCACATCAACCACTTCGTTCAACACCTCTCAGATTTCATCCTAAACTTCAATCTCCCCCCACCTTCACTTCTATCGATTTACTCCAGCCCCTCCTTCCCACAAAGGGTAGACCTCTGACAACACTTCGGCTATCTCCTATAACCTTCCTATTCATTCCTCCCTGGCTCTGTTGTTGATTCCGCCGAACTAACATGGTCGGTGCCCCAGACATTTCCCTTTCTCCCCATATATTCCTTCACATTTTCACCGTTCTGCAACCCAATCTGCCCTCTGACTTCCCTACTCATTTTCAGTAATCATATATACCCCCGCTCCATCTTCCAACTTCTACCCTTCATAATGTCATCACCATCTCTGAACCTTGCTATATTCCACCCCTCCATTAACCCGATCACTTAGCAGAAAACCTGGATCTCCTCCGACCCTTCACTACCTCTTTCCCCAGCAGTCACATTACTCCCGACCTCAATACCTCAGACACCTTGGTATCTCTACCGTTCCCATCCTCCCGACTTTGTCCCTCAGCGTAGCCGCATATATCCTTCATCCAGGTCCATCACTAAAATCCATGGCAATTCCTGGCCATCCTTCCTCACCTTTCCTCCACTTGGTCTTCCTCTACTCGTCTCCTCTGAGAGCTGCTTTCTCTCATTGGTCTTCCTCTACTAATCTCCTCTGAGAGCTGCTTTCTCTCACTGGTCTTCCTCTACTAATCTCCTCTGAGAGCTGCTTTCTCTCACTGGTCTTCCTCTACTAATCTCCTCTGAGAGCTGCTTTCTATCACTGTTCTTCACTCATTCTCCATCAGTCAACAGCCAAAGCACGACCCTCATGGCCCCCTCTTACCCTTCTCCCCCATTCATCTCCTCCACTCTGTCACTTCTCCTCTAACCCTCTCCTCCTCTGCGCCTCCTGCCATTAATTTGTCCTCTCTTCCCCTTTCCTTATCTCCTCTCCCCCCTTTCGTCTCTTCTCTTTTAGTCCCCCCCCAACCTTCCCTCCTTCCTGCTACATCACATCCCGTCTTCCTTCTGGCCTTCCTCCCCTCCTCAATTCCTCTCCTTCCGACTTCCTCCCTCCTCGATCCCCTCTCCCCGTCCTCCTTTCCCCCATCTCTCTTCCTCCCTCCTCCGTCCTCCCTTTCTCCTCACCTAATTCTGCAATATATCCTCTGCTCCTAAACCTCTTTAGTCCACCCCACCCCTTTTCCTTCCCCAGTACCCAGACACCCCACACACTCGCCCACTCAGAGTCGATTCCCTCTCTCTTTCCTTATGTCTTCCATCCCTCCGTCCTATTCTCCATTCTTCCTCACTTCGCGCATCCATTCCTACCCCGTTGCTACCCTCCTCTCCACCTCTCCTCCTAACCCTCTTTACTCCACCACCACTCCCCCTCACTTCCCTCATCCCTTCCTACCCCCTTGCTTCCCCACTCACCGCCTCTCCGCTTCTCAGGCTCGCAGCCTCACCACCTCTCCGCCTCTCTCCACCTCTCCGCCTCTCCACCCCTCCGCCTCTCCGCCTCTCCGCCTCTCCACCTCTCCACCTCTCCACCCCTCCGCCTCTACGCCCCTCCGCCCCTCCGCCCCTCCGCCCCTCCACCCCTCCGCCCCTCCGCCCCTCCGCCCCTCCACCCCTCCGCCCCACCACCCCTCCGCTCCTCCGCCCCTCCGCCCCTCCACCCCTCCGCCCCTCCGCCCCTCCGCCCCTTCCCCCCTCCGCCCCTCCGCCCCTCCGCCCCCTCCGCCCCTCTGTCGCTCCCCCTCCGCCCCTCGCCTCTCCACCGCTCCACCCCCTCCGGCCCTCCGCCTTCGTCCCTCCTCCCTGCGCCCCTCTGGCCCCTCCGCCCCTCCACCCCCCTCCGCCCCTCTGCTCCCGCTCAGCCTCTCCGCCCCTCCGCCGCTCCACCTCTCCATCCTCTCCACCCCTCCGCCCCTCCGCCCCTCCGCCCCTCCGCCCTCTACCCCTCCGCCCCTGCCGCACCTCTACGCCCCTCCGCCCTCCGCCCCTCCGCCCCTCTACCCCCCTCCGCCCCTCCGCCCCTCCGCCCCTCGCCCCTCTACCCCTCCGCCCCTCCGCCCCTCCGCCCCTCCGCCCTCTACCCCTCTGCCCCTCCGCCCCTCCGCCCTCCTACCCTCCGCCCCTCCGCCTCTCCTCCCACCTCTCCACCCCTCCGCCCCTCCGCCCCTGCTCTCCACCTCTCCACCCCTCCCCCCTCCGCCCTCCGCCCCTTCCGCCCTCTACCCCTCCGCCCCTCCGCCCCTCCCCGCCTCTCCACCTCTCCACCCCTCCGCCCCTCCGCCCCTCCGCCCCTCCACCCCTCCGCCCTCCGCCCCTCCCCCCTCCGCCCCTCCGCCCCTCCGCCCCTCGCCCCCCTCGCCCCTCCTCCTAACCCACTATTCTCCTTCACTACTTCCCCTTCACTCAATACCCTGACACCCCACCCACTCACCCACTCCGAGTCGGTCTCGATATGCAGTGGCTGAGCTGACAGTGGCAGCAGTGCCGACAACTCCGTAATGGACTCGGCTACACGCTCAATGATTTGCTGACCCGACAGGATATCAAAAAGGACCACTTACATTATCTCTTAATGAAACCTTCATTGACCTTGCGTCGCCCTGCGAGGACTAGCTGCCAGCTTAGTGACGCCGAGGTGTGTGTGTGTGTCAGCGATAGGTTTGTGGAGTGTGTGTATAGGGACGGTGGGGGGAGTCTCAATGTTGTCTTCTTTTTTTTTCCTTGAAGATTTATACTGCCTATCATGGATAAGTCTGAATAGACTTGTTTTCACCATTAGATGATTTGTCGAGAGAAACTCCGAGCCTACACCTTTACCGACCCAAGGGATTTTTAACCTCCCACACCAAATAGACATGGGATGAGACAAACTGCCCTTTGATGATGTGGTAACTTATATACAGCTTAGGAGTCTGACCTAGGAAACAATCAGACAGTCTAACCACTCTGCCACAGAGAACACCACAAGTGATTCGAATTTAACTGTAACTGCGCACCTAACTGAAATATATATTTGCATGAACACCCAGTTGTACAGCAAGATTGGGTTGCAGATCAAGATTTATTTCCAAAAACAAATCCTTTTACAAATTAGTACCGATCGTATGGTTATGCTGCTCGTCAATAACTCATCAAACGATAATTCAAGTAGATTCAATTAAGACTATTCTGAGCAGAACATTATGAACTTGATGTATTGTTCTAGGATTTTGCTACTGGCAGTTTATTATCAATATTAAGTATATTGCCTTCTTTGTTTTGCTGTAGTACTACGTCCTGGGACAGTAAAGGTCATAAAAAGACGGGCACCATAACATTAAAAAATAATAGTGCGACCCCACTGGAAGCCCAGGACACTGGCAGCATAACATAATATCGCACTGAGTCCCATGATCCTGACACTGAGCTAACCAATCCTTCTCCAATCCTACTAATGCTGAAATCCTGGCTAAGAAGCGACAAGTATCAATGTTCTATGCCATTGGTTGAACTTGATTGGGAATCGAACGCCCTACCTTCTGCATGGGAAGCCTACTCTCGACTGATTAGCCCACAGCGTCTGGTATAACAT
This sequence comes from Branchipolynoe longqiensis, assembly GCA_030323885.1. Classification (NCBI taxonomy): domain Eukaryota; kingdom Metazoa; phylum Annelida; class Polychaeta; order Phyllodocida; family Polynoidae; genus Branchipolynoe; species Branchipolynoe longqiensis. The sequence continues at coordinate 86,713,870 of CM059191.1, read as the reverse complement.
ACATATTCCACGTCCTTGTCTTGAATCAAATTGAACCTAAGTCCTTCCTCTTTTTTCATGGAATTCTTAAATAAATGTATTCTATCAAATATTACATTTAAAAGGGAATATTGTCATGAGGTGACTAGGGACTAGAAAGTTAGTGGGACACAATGCTGTAGTAGGATTTCTCTGAGAGGGCTTGGCATTACCGAAACGGGGCGCTGACCGAATCAATGACAAACCCAGGATTAAAGCAAATTGAATCTCCTTCATCCGATATAGGATTGGGATAATGTTACAATATGTTTATATTGTAATGCACCCCCGTACATGGCATTGTCATGGATACCTGCTCAATCAAAACAGTATTGCTCCAAAGCCATGACGATCAGAGCCCTGGCCTTGATAGTGATCATGAATCAACATATCCAGAGAAGGAATGTGTGTTCATTGTGGATACCAAATCTTCGTTGGCATATCTACCGTCGCAATTGACTGTTCATTTCCTAGGGCGCACCCCACCGTCCACCTTCCAGTTTTCAGAGAAAACTAGCTTAAGTATCACCAGGTTGTATGCCCTGGAAGCAACAATCGCAGCAAATCTGCGTTACCATTACATCAATCATGTTTGACTAAAGGTCATTCAAGGTCACATGGCATTGCCGACTGTATTTTACGCCTGCTTTCCGAGTGAAAAGTTGTCGGAGTAGAATATGTTGGCTTGAAACCGAGTCTAATTCAAGGCAATGCCTGGATACATGATATTTGTCAGTGTCGTGGCAATAGCGGTGATGGAAATGGATCGTGGTCAAGGCACCAGTGTCATTGGGGAGATGGCAAGAGGAATAATTACACCTAGCCCAGAATTCCACCACAACAGGCTTGCCATGCCCGGTACTAGTGTTCTAACCATTACACTACCTAGGCTCCCTGATGCAGGCACTTTATTCACGCATACCTGTATATGTGTATCCTTGCCTGTAATGTCAGTGCAGACAATGTTTCTCACCCAGGAGTATTTTAAATGAATTAAGTCCATTAGTCATTAAATGATTATAATTACACACATCAGGTGATGGTGCTGGTGGTTTGTTGCCAGGACGTAAATCTCCAAGAAGCAAACCAAACACTAGCCTGCTGCATAACATTCATACGGTATGACAACAACGAATGGAATAAACAAGAGTAGGTCTCCACGAGTAAAATGTACCGGTCTTAATGGATGAATGTGGTATTTAAAAAAAAGTAAAAACAAGGTTGACATCTTCTTTTTTACATTTATTTATTAAACCGAGCTTCCGGTGACAGCTCAGTCCACAACACACGTGACACCTGGCCGATACGCTGACCGGAAGTGGTTGAGGTGGGGGGGTCGAATTGTAGGGGGGGCGGGGACACTGTGTGGGGTCAATTCACAGTCAACTCACGCAGCCCAAGTAGCCATATTGGATCGGACAACAGGCTGTGTTGCCGACATATTGAAAGGCACTGGACAGAGATGTAGACGTGTGGGTTTTAGGATGTGCGCGTGTCTGTGCTGGAAGGACGCCTAATATTTGAGGTTATTATTTTATTTTGCTAAGACTTAAATCTGCATATTCTGCATCCTACTTTTCAAAATCAAAACAATTATATACACTTGACTTTACATATCTACCCTAGATATTGATGCACTTATTAAGTATTTCTTGCCACATAGAAAGGACTAGTGAACCAATGTATTAAAACCTGCTCCTGCAGAAGACTGTGGGGTACGAGTTTAATATATGCTAGCCAATGTTAATTTTGCACGTTTGCACCTCAAATATATCCAAAGTTAGTCATTTAAATAAGAGTTACTTCAAACTAAAGTAAGGTAGATGATGACACTCAATTTAATATATTTATCTCAGAACTATTAAAATAACTCAAAGCCATCGTAGTATGCAAGTTTAACTAAGATGGAACACGAAGACACAGGACAAATGTATCCAGATGAAATTACATGGAAACGAACTGGATCACGTCATAGTAAATTAAAATGATACCATTTGATGATTTGGGTATTTCAGGAATTGTATTGGGATGGCATTGACATTACTAGTATACTCTACTTTATTTCGGTGCCAAATTAGGTCCTTCTTAAAGGGGCAACATTCTTTGAAGTGAAACGTTGTAAAGTAATTTTGGTGGACATATCAACATGGTGGATATTATTGGTTTCAGCACTGACAGCTTGTATTGAATTGATTATTTAAATGTAGCCGGTGTGGCAGTAAATCGCAAACCCCTGGAAATTGCACACCCTGGGGTTTGCGATTTACTAGGAAATCACAAACACCCCCTGGAAATTACAAACCCCCCCATGCTTTGTAGCATTTATCACCACAAGCAGGGCAGCTATCGGCCGATGTTTGATTTTGAACTTCTACCAGATCTGGGGGATAAAATGGATTCAAGGAGGATCAAGATGGATTAATTAATTAGTGTTGATGTCATGCTGTCACAGCAATGGCCTTTGTCACTGCTATAAGGGACCATATCAATTGTTGTCAAAGATACTAAACTACAACATTAAGAAAAGCCAGCACAACTTCTTTAAACACTTTGAACTAACAAATATCCCATTCCCTACAAAACTGTCAGTCACTTTGCACATACATAGGCTGCACATACATAGGCTGCCACATTTATTTTCATATAAGGGGGATCCCTCACGAGGTGGATTAATTGATTATTTTTAATTTCATACCTCTCACAGCAAGGGCCAGTATTCACTGCGCACAAGAAGGCTAGGGGACCAGGTCAATTTGTTGTCAAAGATACTAGACTACATCAATAAGAAAAGCCAGAACAAATATCTGTATCATTAACATGGGGGGTTTGCGATCTCCAGGGGGGATATGTGCTTTCCTAGGAAATCGCAACCCCCCCCATGCCCATATATGGCATGGGGGTTTGCAATTTCCTAGGAAATCACAAGTGGTGGTTTGCGATTTACAGGGTTTGCGATTTCCTGCTACACCGGTTATAAGTAGTGCGTATTGCAATACATTAAAACCTCTCTATACCCACTCCTCCACAGATCGACCACTCCCCTATGTCGATAGCTTTATTTGCGTCCCAAGAATACCATTATAAGGACTCTCTAAACCTCCCATCTCCCTAAATGTACCACTTAAATTCGGTCCCAAAGTCGATCGATTTAGAGAAGTTTGACTGTATAGTATGACTTGGCTATGGAAGAATACAGGTCAGTGGTGGGAAGCTTTGAAGAACAAAAAATCATTTCATCGAATTATGCGGCTTCAAGCGATGGACATTGTATATTTTAGATTGGATGTGATTCTCACAATACGTATCATTCAGTGAAGGTGACAAGCCCAGGGGGAAAATCCTGACAGTATGATTCCATAAAGGAATGAGACCAGATGGAATTACAAATAAATCAATGTTGTGTGTGCTTGTGATTGTTTGTTTATTCTGCTCATAATGGATCATGCACACATTTGTTTTTACTGCTGTGCAGTCGTGGTAATAATCCATATGGATTGATTTCATTCATTAATAATTTCCTTAAGCTTGTTTATGGTATAACATTTGGTGAGTTTCCAATTTATTTTAGTTTGTTTAAATTATATTGTTGTGCATTGTTGGTTTACTATTGTGTCTCCTATTCGATTGTTATGCTTTATGGCTTACCTACTGTTTAACCGTGATATATTACTCAGTACATGTGTCTTCATTTATATCTCACTTCCAACCTTTCTTATTTTCCTGAGCAGAATGAGTAATACCTGTGCGCATCTCATTTGGAAGCAGACACCACATGTTTGACACCTATCATAGGCATAACATCATCATCGTTAGCTACATGGACCTAGGTTACATTATACTTAGTGTAAATTATTGATGTAAAATTCTCTCTAATGTGTTACTTCTGAATAAATCTTCTGTTTAAATATCTTAAGTTGGACATGATCAAAAGTCTAGTGACTGAGGGAAAATTGAATATGGATGAATGGTAATGATTGGCAGGATAAATAAAGTCGGAAATTCTAGCCTGCAGAAAACAGTGGTTATCTCGCAAAATATTGCATTGAATGTATTTATTGTTATCTTGGAAGAGTTATACTGCCTATCATGGATAAATCTGAATAGACTTGTTTTCACTATGAGACAGTTTGTCAATAGAAAGCCCAGACCTGCACTTTTACCGACCGAAACAATTTTTAATCTCCCACACCACATAGACATGGTATGAGAGCAACTGGCATTTGATGATGCTGTAGGTTATACACATCAGTGGAAATCCAAATTGGCAGAGGTGGGAGCACAGGCAATTGAACCACCGACCTTCAGACTAGGAGTCATCATCATCATCATACTGTCGGTCGCAATGCGACAAAGACTGCTTTCCTTACTTGACTGCCGCTCTCCTGGTGTTTTGTGCGGTTGTACATTTCATGAAAGCTGCCTGCAAAAGTGTTGAAGTTCTGCTGGCTTTGGCAAGTCACCATCGACACTCTCTCAGGGAGCAAATAGAGGTTTCACACCGGCAAGAACATGCCAAGACAGGCGCAAAACTATTTGTCGCTGCAGTGGCTGGTCGGGAGATGTTGGGAGTTCCATATATCAACCACCCTTAATGCTGCCACAGTGACATGATTTTCTGTTTAGGGTTTGCTCCCTTAGCCTTTGGTTATGTCAAGAACCTGTACCACAAGGCAGTGGTTTACACCTCTGCAAGGCAGGGGCATCAAACTCCCGGAGGTATGGCAATACCTGCAAATCTTGACAGGGTGCAATTACCTAAACTAGTCAATTGTTGACCTTTAATAGCATTAATGTTTTGATGGTCAGGGAAATAAAAACCAATGAACTAGCGGTGGAGAGTCGGGCTGTTTGATTAATCCTATTGTTTTGTACTCCTGCTAGATCAGTCAACACTATGTTAAACCAGTGACCAGATTAGGAGTCCGACCTAGAAAAAAGGCAGGCACTCTATCCACTCCACCACACAACCTGGAATATGAATAGGTGCTTAGAGATCCATCCAAACAGTTAAACTGACACTTACCAATTTCAAATATGGTCCAACTAAGGTTCCAGCAGGAACACACAACGTAGAAACAAATGTATTGATGTTGGGTGTACTGCTTCTCTCACTAGTTTCCGTTGGCACACTCACTGGGACTATTCTTCTGTTACAATGTTTGCTAGCCAGAATGTCAGATTAACTCCAGTACGAGGCTCATCGTCATATCCTTGTTATACCTAGCTGCAAACTAGCTAGCGATTAATTTGGGGAAATTTCAACCGCAAACAATCCATTTTCCTCATTGCACTGCTCCATTTCCAAACCGTAGTTATGCATTGCTGCAAGCTGCAGGCTAGGTAGCACCAAGTATAGATTCTTAAGTCAATGGTCCTGACTCTGCTGGCGTTCAGATCCACAACATGTCACATGGGAAGCTAGTGCTCCACTCATTCGATAACTATGTCGCGAACTGAGACAATGCCTGTGTTTCCTGTAAAAAGAAAGCTGAGTAGCATCTCGAGCGATGGCTTTAAAGGAATTTCCTTGAGATTCCGGCCCGCTATGGCCTAAACACAGGCAGTGGGCGGGTATGGATCACACACTAATTACGCAGTGACTAATTGCATTTATGCTGCGTCATTCTAACCAAGGTTGTGGTCCATATATTGAACTCGATGAGAGGTGGCTTAATTGGCTTTTGCATTCAGGCAACATCTGAGGTTATTTTTTAATGTCTCTGGTAGCACACTCATGGTTGGCAGGTTTATAGGGCTGCAAAAATGAGGCTGGAGTCCTGATGCTATGCTGATTTTGTGCGAGGGGTTTTATTTAGAAAAAAACTGAATGTGTGTATTTAAAGGACAGAACATTGAGAAGATTGAGTGCTTATAATAAGCATGCCTATCTCTCTACCAGTGGGAAGTCTAAATCTAAATTCTCTAGATCTAAATTTAGAAATTGTTAAATGTGTAAAGAGGGTCCTGTCAGGTGTTGATTATATTAGGGCACCGCCTTACTTGGTGCCAGTGATACGTTTGTTATGATTATTCTCATTAATGTAGACTGTGTTGTTCTCTGTGGGGTAGTGGCTAGGGTGTCTGACATTTTTCTGGGTCGGACCCCTAATCTGAGCATGGGTGGTTCGATTCCCCATGCCCACCTTGGATTTCCACCTCTGTGTATAACTTACAGTGTCATCAAGGCCAGTTGCTCTCATACCATTTCTATGTGGTGTGGGAGGTTAAAAATCCCTTGCATCGGTAAAAGTGTAGGCTCGGATTTTCCATCGACAAACTGTCTAATGGTGAAAACAAGTCTATTCAGACATATCCATGCTAGGCAGTATAAATCTTCAAGAAGGTGAATGTTATGATCACCCTGAGAAATGATAGTGACAGTCTAGCAGAACACAACATACATTGCTGACAAGACAGAGTTATTTAATACTCAGTAGCTTAGTACTGATACTACTATATATGCGTGGATAGAACATTAAATATGTCCTTGTTGGCTGTCGTGTTAGTGATTGTAGAGCTCCACACATGGTTGATTGACCATACAAACATGGTGGTGGGAGAGGACCGTTCCCAGCCCAAACCCCCTTGTATACCATCACATGTGTGCTTGCTGAATATATCTGTCTGTGTTAACCCTCTGCCTACTGTGTCCATGTGGCTCCGATAACCCTTTCTCTGCTGTGCTTCTGCACTTCCCATAACCGTTCCTTGTATGTTACTGTAGAATGGGAGCATTCTACACTTGTATGCATGTCTGCTTGGCTAAGTATTTCCTTAGCTATGGAAACCACACGTATAATGCTGGCTTCAGAAACACGATTATATTATGTGTTTCGGATAGATTTAATTTGGCCCTGGAAAGTGTTAATCCTATATGATTCTGCGCCAAAGCATATCACGATGTTTCTCCTTTTCCTGTCCGTGTCCGTCCACATTGTTGCCGCTGCACGAGCAACCTGACGAACACCTTACATGCTAGTAAGCAGGGCAATGCTAACATGAGAAATTGTGTAAAGAGGGCAGTATACCCCGAACAATATTGCAAAATATAACACTGGAATAAAACAATGTTAGTGACTTATAACTGATGCTACTACTCCTGAGCTAAAGTCAACATAGCAAAATCGGTCATCTTAAGAATTATTTCAATCATATATAAAACCAACACTGTAATGTATTATAATGCCTACTGCTATCAACATGTAAATCCGGACAACCTTTATTTAATAAACAATACAGCAAGTACCGCGCCACATTGACAGCAAAGTAATATATATATTTATAATAATTCACCTCTAGTGATTTATCCGGTATATGCGTGATGTTAATACTCCTTCTGGGATAAAAGTAACAAATCCTCCCAAAATATATTTGTCAAATCAAAAGTGTTACCAATACTGGGCTGAATACAAAGAAGACCTATTTACCATCATTTCTAGCGCTATCTTCTTCAATCGATGTGCAGCTGCAACGTGGCTATTCTTAGAATCCTAATAAACCTAGTTAACACTCTTCTAAAAGAAAAATACAGAGGCAAATCAAAGCACAGTGGAGTAAGCCGGCCTTATGAGTCAGGTATGAATGGGACGACACCTAGCGGGAATGCCAGGAACTAAGAACAATCAACATAACTAGCTAGGATAGAGAATGACCTGGCACTTCCGGTGGTTGACCTCAATAATCTGTCCATTTGCCCAGGTTTACTATCTTTCTCTGGTGGCAACTATGTGACTACAATACAACCTCTTTAACTGACTACCTCCAAATATCAACCACTCCCGTATATCAACCACTTTATTTGGGTTCCAAATGATCACCCATACAATACCATTGTAACGATAATAACAACTCCCGAAAGCAACCTCCTCCCTAATTGGACCATTCGGTTGATTTCAAGAGGGGTTAGGTACCTCGATGTTCATAGCCCAGCTCGGGTCCAGACGGAATGGCCGAATGAGTTGAGCATCCGTCACCCATTTTGGTAGATCGTGGCAAGTCAAACAGATTACTAACAAATGTAGACCTATTGCTTCCTAGACAGGCGCATGGCCTTATTCGGATGATCCAAAGGAGTGCTTGGCTAAGTGTCATGATAATGTGACTGAGTGGGATATCAATTCACGCTACTGGTAGCTGAGTCTCCCAGTGGGGCAGCATAATAAAGTTTCCATGAGTGTGCACTGTCACATTTCGGTACCCGTCCTTATATGACATAAGATGTTGCCAGGACGTAAGACTCCAACAAACAAACAAAAGAGAATCCAGGTCGGCCGAGTGGATATTGCTGCTGGTAAAGGTCAGTCAATACCTGGGTATCATGGCTACGCACAAAACAAACAAGAACCTGACGCATGCATGGCTTTTACTGGTCACGTGCGTTCAAATTCATGAACACCTGATAAGCATTGTTACTTGTCGATCAAAAAACAACAACTAGAAAAACCCCGGTGCAAGTATTTTCAAGGAATTCTGATTCTCTAGGCATCTTGTTTATGAGGCTATTGCTACCATTTGGGCGAAATTGTGGTTATATAATCTGATCATAAATAATGTACCGAGGCGAAATTGTGGTAATGAAGTCTGAATAGATTTCCTATAGTGAGCTGACTTTGAGGGGATGTAATCCGAAAAGAATTCCTATACTCAGGCATATTTCAGGTAACACAATTAAAATCGAATTCCTGTACTCACTGCACTTTGAGGTAATGCAATCGGAATATAATGAAATTACCAGCGAGAAATTGAGCTATTGACATTCAATTTGATTTTGATGTAATGTAATGCTAGGTACACACCTACCTTATACAATAGCTTTTCCGCCCCCACCTACCGTATACGATCTAAAACTGTCCAAAAGTCGTGAGGTGTGCACTCCCCTAGCACACCTACCGATTGCGATTCACAATTTTTAGGGCTAAAACGGTAGGTGTGTGCTAGCATTTCGATTGCGATTCGCGATTCGAAAAATGAATCGGCCCATTTTCAGTTTTAAGCGGATCGGGAGTTATAGTGTGCGAATCCTATACGGTATGTGTGTACCTGGCATAACCCAAATAGAATGTATGTACTGATACCATTTGAGGCAATGACATCCAAATAGAATTCCTTAACTGATGCGAATTTGAGGCAAAATATTCCTAATGAAATGAATGTAATGCGGCGAGTTTACGGTGTTGTAATACGAATAGAATTAATGTATTCAGGCGAATTTGATGTAATGTAATCGGAATATACTTAATGTACCTAGGCGAAATTTGTAGATCAGCCTGACTTCGCGGGTTCGTGTCCAGTCGCCGAGTGACAGGGCGCCGCGAGCAGGCCGATGAGCAGTAGGGGGGGTGTAAGGGGAGGTTGCAGCAGGTGGCAGCAGCAGGAGTGGGGGTTTGAGGCATTAACGGATGCTGGATAGGCCCTAGGGAGGAGGAGGTTCGGAGGCGGGCCGGTAGGTGGCGGGAGGGTAAGGAGGGGAGGGGACCCAGCTCCCATCACGTCGAGAATTACCCATGTTAGGCTAACATGTACAATGTAATCGGAATAAAATTCATGCACTGAAGCAGATTTGAGGTGATGGAATCCTAATAGAAGTCAACTACTGAGGCGAATTTGAGGTAATGTAATCGGAATATAATTACTGTACCTAGACCAACTATCAACTTAAGCTAATGAAATCCAAATAACATTCCAGTAGTGACCCCAATTTGAAGTAATGTAATTATAATGTAATCCATAGACTGATGCCAATTTCAAACAAAGAAGGTGTGATATATTTCACCTATTGAGGACTAATACTAATTTTCTTTTATCATAAACAAACACCGTTAAAACATATAGTGGCAATTGCAATGAGAATTGTTTCTAAGTGTACAACAACTCAGAATAGAAAATTACAGATATACATATAAAGTGTATTTACCTCATTGCGGTGAACTGAACTGAGAGTAATAATATTAATATGTAATTGATTCCTTCACAAATAATGTATTTACGACTTAAGACAAAAAGAAAGCTGGTAACCCGTCATGGGTTGCTGTTTTAGGATCATGTAAGCTGCCATAGATCACAGTCCATAGTGAATCATACTGGTCATGTGGAAAACATTGTTAGCAAACCACTAATTATCGCTCACTAAGGCACAGACACCGAGCAACAAAAGAATTATTTCTGTCCAAATAATTTCCACCTGACCTCGTTCTAGGGTGGAGAGCAAAGATTAAGATAAAAAAGGAAACACCAGAGATGTCCTTGAAAATATCCAGGGAGATTCTTGTTCGGTCAGATGAAGCCCCAACTACAGTATTCCAGTGCCGGGAGTGTGTACATGTTAACATACATATTACGATTCACCAACCCCACTCTACAAGAACCTGAGAGGAGGAGATCATGGTTGACGGAAACAAGCTGAACTCTGTTCTGGAATTCACCTACCTCGGAAGCACTATATCAAGTGATGGATGCATTGATGCTGAGATACAGAGGAGGATGGCCAAGGATAGCGCATCTTTCGGCCGACTATGCCAGAGACTCTGGAACAACCACAATGTGTCCATTCAGGCCAAAGGCAAGATCTACCGTGCAATCATGATATCCGCCCTACTATACAGAGCCGAGGCCTGGAAAGTGTACAAACGACAGGTGAACAAGTTGCATGCCTTCATGATGCGACATCTGCATTCAATCATGAGGCTAACCTGGAACGACAAAGTGACAAATAAGGAAATACTTGAATGAACCGGGCTGCCCTCTATGGAAGATCTTCTGATCAAAAAGAATTGCCGGTGGACTGGACACCTCATGAGGACAGGCTACCAAAGCAGATCCTCTAGTCTCAACTGTCTTCTGGTTAGAGAAAGAGAGGGTGCCCTAGTCTCTGGGTCAAGGATACCATCAAGAGAAACCTGAAGCTGAGAGACATTAAGACCGACTCATGGACGCAACTCTCACAGCAGAGAGCTAAATGGAGAGCGGCGGTCAAGTAATGAAAGCAGTCTTTGTTGCATCACGACCAACAGCATGATAATGATGATGATGATGATGATGATTCACAGGGAACCCGTTCGGTTGGCATGGGTAATTGTGTTGTCATATTTACTGAAACAGTCGAAGCGAAGCAGAGTGAGTTAGAATGAGGTGGAGAATGACACAACTTGTAACAACACAAAGAAATAGCTAACTCAACAACTCGCTGCTCATAAGTGATGTCTAAAGCATTATGTGAGTATAAAAGCATGGCAGGGATTTATTTTGTTATATGTTTTATCAGCATCATTGTATCGACCTGTAACATATTTTACTTAGATTTGTTTGTTTGTTTATTGGAGCTTTACAACCTGGCAACATCAAAGGTCATAGGAGGATGGGTACCGACTTGTGACAGTGCATACATGTGGCGACTTGCCCCACCATGACCCGATATCCCACACAGTCACATTATCCTAATACTGTGCTAACCAGTCCTTGTCTTATTCTATTAATGCTGAGCTGAGCGCCAGGCTATGTAGTGGCAAGTATACATTTGATAAGTCTTTATCTTGACTTAACTGGAATTTGAAATCCCGACTTACCACCCGGGAGCCTATGCTCTACCATTTAGCCCACGCGGTTCAGTATAGTTTGCTTAGATAACAATTGATATGGGTCGGCATGGATTTATGGCCCTGTCACATTATGATGCTTCTCGCCGGTGCGCTGCCAACATGCAAAAAAGTCGAGAAACGTCAAACGGTTTGGCGTGGACGGAAAAAGTTTGACGTCAGCGCAACATGTTTGTAGTATGCGGCCGACATTGTGGTAACAAATATCGACGCGTGAGGAAAAAACAAAAAAAAGTTTGGCTCACCATCCTGTTATGACCTTAGATGTCGCTAGGAGATAAAACAACAACAAACAAACAAAGCAACAGTTTGGCACAACGAGCCTTACACACTCGCAGCCTTTGCCTAGCATTCGCATAGTATTATTCCAGCGCGTTTAACGTATCTCGATGCGCCCCTAACGTCGCCATAATGCTAGGACCCATGCATTGTCGTGCATTGAAAGTTTTGTGCAAGTACACAACTTTGCCGATACCCTGTCGTGAGCCGCCGACCCTCGCCGACCATCGCTGTACATCAACGAATACCAACGCGCACCTAACACATGCTTAATGCTTCCTGACATATCCCACCGTTCCACCAAAAATTCACATACGTTGACGCGCGTTGGCGAGAAGCGCTGTAATGTGACAGCACCATTAGTAAACACCTCCTCCAAAGTTCACTATTCTCTCATCAATCACGCAACAATAGTGGATCAGCTGTCATTTTTCTATGGCTCAACCAGCCATTTCTCTTGGGAGAAAAATACCACAAATACACACAAACATGAGAAAGTCTTGGCTGCTTGCAAATAAGAAGTGACATGCTGCCTTTGATGCTTTAGTTTTCCCAAGAGAATACTTGGACAAGCAAGGAAACGCGGAAAAAGTCAGACTGGGCGCCAAATTGCGGATCGATCCTCTTTACTGTAGAACTTCCGGTTCCGGTGTTTCATAGACAATAGACTACATCAGGGTTCCAGCCGTGTGGTGCATTGTGGGATGCATCAGAGCAAAACAAAGCCACGCGAAGCACATGGCACATGCTAATACACTGGGTGCAGCTATGATATGTCCTAGTTTCAGCTCATCTCAGCTCTTGTTTGAAACATAGAATACCAATTAAAAAATATATATATAATAACTTAAGATATTAATCTTTTATCCAGCATTGCATTTACATCAATATAACCAGCACATCTTATGCAATGTGCATTTAGATTTAGACACATCTAGGCACTCAGACTAGTGTTAGAGCCATAGCCAGAGTCAGTTCTATTTATTGTATTCATGTTTTTATTTATATGCTATGGTTAATGACATATGTAGAAATAGAAAATGAGTAGGGTTAATCAGATATTGGTTATATATTTCTTTGAAACAAGATTTTGTTGACACATTTGACATTTTAATATTTAGAACAAGAATTACCTTTGGTTGATCAATGGTGATGTAAACATTAGCCTGGAAAGTGACTGAAATTGTATGTGTCTTAGCTCAAAATGCTTAATTATGCAGAATTGTGTCTTAAACATATTCATTATATTATTATATTGCATCCTTCCATCCATGTTTATGCCAAATTGTTATGTATTTCTAGTTATTTTGAATAAAATGCCAGTTTTGCCCTACGCGTATTGGCAAACTCAATGGGGGTTCGTACGCCTTTGCTTTGCTCCCAACGCCGTTTTCAGCGCATGCGCAGTCGGAAGCGTGATGTAGTCTATTGGTTCATGAAAGATTCAGTGTGACAGTGCTGCCTGAATGGTGCGTCGATGTTTTACAAAGCCCGCTCAGATAGGAAGGCCACAATGAGAAGACACCGGATGTGATGCCTGACTGAGTTGAGCATTTGTCTCCCGTTAAGGTAGATCATGGGATTTGAACCCACGGGTTCGAGCCCTTGTTACTTTCTAGCCAGGCATTATTAGGGTAGGGTTAACTCAGTGTCATGATAATATGACTGAGTGGGATATCAGGTCAAGCTGGTGGTCTTTTCTCCCGATATATAAACATATATGTTATATAAGCTATTAGGCGAGTATAATAAGCCGGAATACCCCATCTACTCCCCAGGCAATAATTCATTGGCAGGTTTCCTCTATTCATTAGGTCATCGACTGATACAGCCTCACCTCCAGGCTTGGCACCACCAAAGCACCCACGTCTCAGTTTCTGTTATGCTCAATCACTGTACTGCTGAAAATTTAGTCAGAAAATATCCTTTTTATCACTTCTTGGTCACTACTAGTAATTGGACACTAATGGTTAATTACACAATTTGTACAAGAGACTAGTTTTCGCTGTTTGTGCACATCACTCTGAATGCATATGCAGCTACCATTTGGGACCCATAGCAAACCAATAGAGGTAAATAACAGCTATATTTTTTTTTTTTGACACAGTGTTTGTAGTTCGATGTTGTACATTTCACATCGATTGTGCCCGATCTTTTAAACTTCCAATTATACTTTGATTACAACCCCATTACACCAATCTAGTTTCAAAACGTCCGGCCACGTTTTAAAATGGGTTGTGGTCGCGGTAGAACGTGGCTGCAAGAACAGTTTGGGTATGCTCAAAGTTCTGGCCCATCCATTCCGTTTGTAAAAAGACCATAAAAAGGTGCTACTACGTCCATTCCATTTGCGCACAGTTTGAGTCCGTTCAGCAACATTTTCAAGAATGTAGTGAAAACTAGTTTGGTGTGATGGCGGTATTAATTAAATTGTGTTCACTTAAAATAGGATCTCATGCAGTTTCCAGAATTGGCTCTGAAAATGACCCCCATACAAGCTTTCATGACCTCAATCCTGGTTAGAAACCCACTTGACAAACATATTACATTCATTAATTCCGATGCAGAGACACACTATGTACCATGCAAAGAAGAATAGTGAAGGTATGCAGTTGTGTATCGTTGAGAGTGGAAATCCAGTGTAATTTAATATTTGCAAAATTGCTATTTGAGGCATGTTGTGAGGAAAGTCTGGTATTATCGATATATATAGCCATATTTCTCCTTCAACGTACTCAATGTGGGACTGATTAATGTAATTGGAGTAAGAAATCGAACACAGTATCAGAGTCGGCAGTACACAATAAATCTGTTTTTTTTTCTTTACGCACGACACAAACAAAAACTCTCTTTGTGTTTGTTGTCGGCTTTAAATAAGAAATGCCCTCTTCTTTCCTGGGAGGAAGAAAGAATTATCCGTGGTGTTGAAAGAAAATGGGATTCTCCACTTTTCTTATTTGAAAACTAAATCAAGATTTTCTGCAGGGAACAATCAATATGACTACATGGGATAATCGAATGCGTTGAGCGTCCACTTCCTGTTTCGGTAGTTCATGGGATTCGAACCTCGGTTTTCGAAACCTGGCTGACTCAAACCAAAGGACTTAATAATTGATTTATATTTGTTGTTATTTAGGCAGCATCAGTATTACCAAGGTCACTAATGCTGCGGTTGCTAGGACGTAAAACAACAACAAACAAACAAAACAACAACAAACCATACGGTGCTGTGGTGTGTCTTGCAGTTAATGCAAATATTACAATATTGCAGTCTCCGGTTTTTCTATTCACAAATCGGATGGTCACTGCAAGGTGCCTTGGAGTTTGTGTTTAACTTTATACACATATTAAATATATAAAAAGTTAACTTTCTTTATATTGATCACACAAAAATGACCATTGTCCCATATTGATAATCATTGATTAAAAATAAGGGGGGCCATACAGTGTTGAGGAATCCTTGTAGCCTGCAGCGTTGCAATTTTCTGAAGTTAAGATAACTTCAACTTAAAATAACAGCAACCCCTTTCGGCGAGCAATAACACAGACTTAATAATTGATTGATATTTGTCATTATTTAGGCAGCATCACTATTACCGAGGTCACACATGCTGCTGTTGCCATACAGTGCTGCGGTGTGTCTTGCAGTTTATGCACATATTACAATATTGCAGTCTGCGGTTTATCTATTCACAAATCAGATGGTCACTGCAAGGTGCCTTGGAGTTTGTGTTTAACTTTATACACATATTTACTATATAAAAACGTAACTTTCTTTATATTGATCACACAATGACCATTGTCCCATATTGATAATCATTGATTTAAAAAAAAGGTGGCCGTACAGTGTTGGGGAATCCTGTTAGCCTGCAGCGTTGCAATTTTCCGAAGTTAAGATAACTTCAACTGAAAATAACAGCAACCCCTTACCGCGAGCAATAAAATATACTTAATAATTGATTGATATAAGATAAGATAACTTCAACCCCTTGTGTGAGCAATCGCAAACCACTGTACGCCGTGGCACATTTGTGACCGAGGCATAAGATATGGCAAGGAGCAGTGGAATGAAAAGGACCAATTGTCCACGATTTACTTTTCCGTTACTTAATCCACTAATGTACACACAAGACTATTCCAAAAAATGCATCCCTCGCATGCTGATTTGGGCAGAAG
This sequence comes from Branchipolynoe longqiensis, assembly GCA_030323885.1. Classification (NCBI taxonomy): domain Eukaryota; kingdom Metazoa; phylum Annelida; class Polychaeta; order Phyllodocida; family Polynoidae; genus Branchipolynoe; species Branchipolynoe longqiensis. The sequence continues at coordinate 86,697,806 of CM059191.1, read as the reverse complement.
GAGCCAGATACAGTAATGGTTTTGTGAAGGTGGTTACATTTACTTAATTTTAACGTATATGAAATTAAGCGGCGATATTAATATTTTCGAATGGACGAATGTAAAGTACACAAATCGCCGCCGCCGCAGCGACGTCGATATCCATACTGTCGACATCAAGTAAAAATGGCCGCCCATCACCGCCGAATCGGCGCGAATTTCTTACGCCCAAATCTATTAAATGCTGTCATATTTAACAGAATTACATACGCAATCTTATCAATTTAACCCTAAATCCGAAGCGAAATTCACGCTGCTGGCGCAAAGCCGGTGATATTAATATTTTTGAATCAACGAATGTAAAGTAAACAAGTCGCCGCCGTCGCCGCCGAATCGGCGTGAATTTCTTACGCCCTAACCTATTAAATGCACTCATATTTCACAGAATTACATACAGAATTTAACCCTAAATCCGAAGTGAAATTAACGCTGATGCCGTAACGGCGGTGATATTAATATTTTCGATTCGACGCGTGTAAACAAAGCGAACGGGTAGCTATCCCGACTGGCTAGAACATTGGTGAATACCGATTGACCTACTTAAGCGCCGCAGTTAAACCGCGGGATAGCTACCCAACGGCTAAGCCTAACCTCCGGCTAACCGTACCCCGCGCTCATGAATACGGGCCCTGGTCTCCCATTTTGGAGGGGGGGGGCAACATTATGAAGGTACCATGAATCGTCATGAATCGGCGTGAATCGGCATGAATCGGCATGAATCGGTACAGTTGCAAATCGGTACCGGTGTAATCTATGGGCTAATACCTTTTAAAAGGTGGTCGCCAGATCTTTATAAATGGAAGGGAGCTATAAGGAAATGCAAGTTAAATATATATTAAATACCTTAAAGTACCAGATAGTGTAGTATAGGAAATGTGTGTTGTAGCTGAGTCCTATAGTTGCCTGTCTATAATAGGGAACTGGCTACAGTGGGTATACCACATAATAGAGAATGGACACAAAAGTACCTCTTGTCACATGAAAGGCCCAGTGGTGACTACCAGCTCTCCCAGGCTTGTAATCTCTCCAACACTCCTACAGGCATGTCATTGAAGGTATATTATATTGAAGGTACATGATATTATTGAAGATACATGATATTATTGAAGGTGCATGATGTCATTGATACTCTTTACGGCAGCCATCTTGAGATTCCAGGACAGTAGAGATGGGTGCAGCTCAGGGGCACCCCTCATTCCCACATCCCAGCTACCATCAGGTCATGGCAACTTGACCAGACACCTCTATCATATCCGATGCACTCCATACAAATTCAATCCGGATGCAATACACATTACGCATTAAATACCAAACATGACTGTATCCCACCCTATCAGTCTGGGTTCAGCAATGGGTTACACATTCTTCTATCTACTAACTAAAACAAATGGGTACTTTAAATGGAATCTATTTTATAATGTAACTATGTGTAGTAAGTCTAAATATTTTACACCGGTCCTGATATGACCCTATATGTACCTAGGACGGTATGCCTGTCTGTCTTGAAAATACCCCTTGCTGCTGACCGGAAAGAGTATCCTATATGGCAGCAGGATAAAAATAAATGTGCTGTAGAGGCGTTGTTACATTTTTAAAAACCCTTATTTTTACTTGTTGTTAGGGGGGAGGGGGGGGGGGTTACTTGTATGGTGCATGGATGGTTGCTAGGTAACACTAATTAGGTCACCGAACCTACAAAATATCCACCAAGCAAACCGGAGCCGTTCTCAAATTTCACCTCTAACATCGACTACTTTGTGCTCGGTTCGTGGGTTCTTCCTATGGCTGTCTACAAAGGGTAATCCTGTATGAGTAGCTAATTACGACCGGATTATCCCCAGGTATGGAGAGCGGGAAGGCAATTGTTCCCCTGGTGCGACCCTGATGAAACAAGGCAATCAAAACGCCATGTAAGGCTCGATACGGTAACAAATGGCACTCCCCCGAATAGTCGGCATACAGGGAATGAGTAATGTGTTTGTGGAAAGATATTGCTAATGGAGGTTAGTGACCACAGTGTTCGGCCTAATTGTAAAATATTTGGGACTTTTGCGGTGATATTTATTTAGTGCTATGCAACCCAGCAGCAGCATTGGTACTCTGCAACCAACAGGCTGCCGGGTACCAGCTACTAGGTCATCTGACTGATACCCGACTGCATTTGTACTCTGCAGCCAACAGGGTACTTGGTACCAGCTAACTAAGTCACTTGGGGCCTTATGCACAAATCGGAGTTAGGGCCTTAACCGCGGTTTGACTATCTCCACAGGGCTAACTGTGGAAAATCTGTATGCATCAATCGGTGCCAGCGCTAACCGCCGACCATAGCCTAGGCTAGGCTAAACCATTTTCAAATCAGGTTTTACTGGTAGCCGGGGTGGTTAGTGTGCGTGTGTGGGTCTCAATCTATTCAATGCGATCATATTTGACAGATGTACATACGCAATAAGTGAAATATAATCAAATTAGCCCTAAATTTGAACCGATATTAACGCCGCCTACACATTGGCGGCGTTATTCATATTGTCGAATCGACAAATTTAAAGTAAACAAATCGCCGCCGCCGTAGTGACGTTGATATGCATACTGTCCAACGTCAAATAAACATGGCCACCGCCGTTGCCGCTGTATCGGCGGGAATAGATTAGGCCCAAATCTATTAAATGCTGTCATATTTAACAGAATTACATACGCAATAAGTGAAATCTTATCAATTTAACCCTAAATTCGAACCAATATTAACGCCGCTGCCGCATTGGCGGCGTTATTCATATCGTCGACTGGAGGGAATTCCCAAATCTATAAATAAACTCACGGTGAGCTACCCGCCCCGGCTAAGACATTGGTGCATACCACTTTACCGTTTTCGCGGAACCCCCAGTACCCGGAGCTAGCTCACCAGAGCTAGAGCCTAACTCCGGTTAAGCCTAGCACAACTTGGTGCATATGGCCCCTGACTGGTACCCGGCTGCATTGGTACTCTGCAGCCAATGGGCTGCCAGGTACCAGCTGGGGTCTACTGACTGATACCCGGATAGAAACATATAAATAAGGGAGCAGCTCACATGCTCTCTCTCTTTGACCATGGCAACCAGGTATTCCTGACTATGTACATGCGCCTGTAGCAACTATGTTGAGATTAAACCAACCATGTGAGTACAACGTTGTCTTCTTCTGGAGGTTTCAGACACTAAGCCCACCAGGATAGCAGAACTAGATAAGGGATATATAAAAAGATACCCACACTTTTAATAATGTTCAGGGACCATCGTTGTACACTATACACTACTACCCATAGATGGATCTCACTGGTTATTAGATAGGACATCTGGTTGTTTCTTTGTTGGAGTTTTCCAACTTGACAAACATATATGGTCATATCAGGACAGGTACCAACTTGTGATATTGCATTCTCATGGTGCATTTATAGTGCTGTCCTACTAGGAGACCAGGCTACTGGCACTATGACCTGCTTTACCCATCGGTCATATCTTCCTAATACTGAGCTAACCAGTCTTTAGACTATCAAAGTAATCTTGAGCATCACAGGATATAACAAGTGAGGAATTCAGACGAAAACCCTGTAAACGCCAATCAAAAAATTGAGTCAAACCTCAAAAAGGCTTAATTTATTAGATTCTTATAACATTCTTCATCGCTCCATAACCATTTCATCATGAAAAAAAGTAGAATTAGTGAGTATTAAAATTACCTTCGCATACAAATCTTGTATTTTAAATACATTTTTAGATTGGCTTTTACAGGGTTTTGCTTCTGAAGGCTTCAATTATAGATGTTGAAAGTCATTGGTTTGACTCGACTGGGAATCCAACTCCCAACCTTTTGCATAAGAAGGCTGCACGCTACCAATTCGACCACCGCGTCCAGTCAGCACATTAAGGTTGGGATTGTGGTGCATTTGTCGGACGATTTAAAGCTGCAGAATCTGATGAAAGCGTGCAATTGTCCATAGCAAATCACTTAACTCCATTTGAATTCCCAAATGTCTTCCAAATGAGATTCTGATGCACTTGTCGGTGATGCTAAGGCATAGCTGGTAATTGGACGCACAAATACAGCCAAGCGCCAGTAACTAAGGCGGCTCCGATATGTCGCCGACTGGCGGCTTCTTGCTGAACCAACCTGAACTATAACATTAACGCTGACTAGCAGGTTTTCGAAACTTCCGCCATATATCGCCCAGTAAACAAGGCGACTGCTGCTCCACCGGTATCATATTTCTGAACTAAATTACTCCGCCTTTCGGCTATAAAAGCGACTACTGGCCGTAGTTATTTCACTTTCGGCACAGGAGCCACGCAGACAACAACTGCCTTAAATTGCCATCCCACACACCCCACAATGAGGAAGGGATATAGGGTTGTCAAGTGCCTAAGCCTCATCGACATCACATAATAACCTAAGAGACTGTATTGATGAAAGAGCTAAACTTGTAATAAAGAGGCATAACTATATTTGCTGTGTTTGTGTTACTAATTATGAATTGGTGCACTCATGAATTGTTAGCTAGAACTGATTTTAAAACTGAAGCCTATGAGCATTTTGAAGTTCATCGCAAAATTAATTATCTAAATATGTTCCAGTTAACCCATTTAAAGTTGTTTTTGTTTGTTGTTGTGTTATGGCCTAGCAACATCTAAGGTCATATAAGGACGGGTACCGACTTGTGACAGTGCGCACTCATGGTGACTTTATAGTGCTGTCCCACTGGGAAACCAGGCCGCCGGCACCATGACCTGGTATCCCACTCAGTCACATTATCGTGATGCTGAGCACACCAGTACTTGCCCTGTCCTAATAATGCTGAGTGCCTGGCTAGGAAGCGACAATTACCAATTGTTAACTCATTGGTTTGACTGGACCACGGTTCGAACCCACGACCCCACGATCTACCAGCACGGGAGACCGATGCTCTACCTCATTCGGCCATCCCGTCTGGTCAACCCATTTAAAAGAAAAGTTACTTCAAACACAAGTAAGGTAGTAACCTAGCAATAAACTGGCTATGCATACGTAAGTAAAGAAATGTACCTTCAATATAATGTACCTTCAATGACATGCCTGTAGGAGTGTTGGAGAGATTAAAAGATTGGGAGAGCTGACATTCACTGCTGGGCCTTTCATGTGACAAGAGGTACTTTTGGGTCCATCCTTTATTCTGTGTTATACCCACTGTAGCCACTTCACTAAAATAGACAGGCAACTAACTATAGGACCATCCATTTCCTATACTACATCCTCTGGTACGTTATTGTATTTCATATATATTTAACTTCCTTTTCATTATAGCTCACGTCCCTTTTAATAGGTAAGCCCACAGATTACAACGTGGCACTTTGGCGTCCCTGGAAGGAAGAACATCCACATCATGTATGTCCGAATTGCATCACTCGGTGTCGGCCCGGTGTCCAATCACCAGCCTTACCCATAATGCACCTCATCCACCGAGCAACACTCCAAAGTTGTTTGCTTGTTGGACTTTACATCCTGACAACATCTAAGGTCATTTCAGGATCGGTACCGACTTGTCACAGTGCGCACTCATAGTGACTTTATAGTGCCATCCCAGTGGGAGACCAGGCAGACAGCACCATGACCTGATATATATCCCACTCATTCACATTATCCTGACACTGAGCCAAGCAGTCATTGCCCCATCCTAATAATGCCTAGCCCCTGGGTAGGAAGCACCAAGTATTTCTTGAAGATTTATAATGCCTATCATGGATAAGTCTGAATAGGCTTGTTTTCACCATTAGACAGTTTGTTGATAGAAAGCCTGAGCCCACACTTTTAACGACCCAAGGGATTTTTAAGCTCACACACCACATAGACATGGTATGAGAGCAACTGGCCTTTGATGCTGCTGTAAGTTATACACAGCGGTGGAAATCCAAATTGGCAGAGGTGGGGGCACAGGGAATCAAACCACTGACCTTCAGATTAGGAGTCCGACCTAGAAAAGAGTCAGACACTCTAACCACTCCGCCACAGAGAACATACATTATTAAGATATTGGTTTGAATTGACAAGCATTCGCACCCATTGTTTCGAATCCCACAATGTACCAAACTGGGACACGGAAGCTCAATTCATTCGGTCATCCCGTCTGGTCCAAACTTCTAAGCAGAAAACCCCTAAACAAAGAACAAATGGTCCAGTGAAACTATAATTTGTTCTGGTGAACACGCGCAGGTTGTCATGGGTACTTAAAACAATGGAAGATGGATTACAGCTGTATGTGGAGGTAGGATGGGGGAGGAGTAGGGTTGTGGGGGGGCTGCTTGGCTGACCTTTGAGGTGGGTTCGATGCTGAGCACACATGGGCGCCACCTGGAGGACAATACTGATTACCCAGTATGGCTGGTCATCAAAGGCCCTGCAGGGGGCACGTTGTGACCCCTGCCCGGCTGTCGAGGGTTGTCTACTCTACTCCTCGGACATGGGCCTCTTCTTCCGACTTTAGTTATCGCAAGGTTTGAAAGTAGCGGCTGAGTGGGTAGAGGATGTGCATCGCAGGTCAAAGGTCGAGCGATCAACCCCAGCAAGGTCTCCCCCCGCCCTTCACACAAATAACGCAACAATGAGAGTCTACATTCATACATTCAGATATTATATAATTACATCTCCGTAAGTCAATGCCTTCAACCATGCAAAAGGCTACCCTGATGTCATTCTAAGCCACTGTTTATCCTGTAACATATAATATGTGTATATATATCCATTTAGATATAGAGTTCTGAAAGTGAGCAGAATGATCGTTGGTTCACGGTGTAGAGGAGGTGGGGAGGAGAGAATGCCTGCTCCGCAGTGAATATCATGGCTGTTAATGTGGTTAGAGATAAACGTTGAGGTGCTACCATTATTTATATATCCACACATAATTAGTTTGAAGTGAGAGCCGAGAGACCTTAGGAGTCGGTTCCCAGGAGGGGGAAGCAGCGAGTGCCCAGTTACAGGGGACCTGCAGAGAATAACGGGTGCTGAGAAGTGAGAGGCGTCTGGACACCAACAAACATTGGTTACTATTATTTAGTGACATAATAATTATATTATAATCAATTATATAGCACATATATATATAACTTGTTTGATGTGTTCATGGTATGAAGACCCCTGTCATGACTCGGGTGGACAGAAAGGAAGCTGCCTGTCTTCCTGTGAATCAATCTCCGTGGCAGGTATGAGTTGTTCCCTGCAAACCAAATGCAACACCAACATTGCAGCCATTTCAAATATCTGAAGGATCACCACCCAATATTGTACAACAATATGTCATACTATTTCTTATACGGGTCACGTAGACAATACGCATTAGGTAACAAACTGTTATCTCTATATAATATTGTCGTGGGGGTGAAATATTATGCCTAGAGCGGGAATATTACGCCTGTTTTTTATTATGCCTAGAGCGGGAATCAAACACACATCTCTTTGCATTCCGGGCCATGACACCACCTAGGCGCCCTGATGTCACTACACTGCAGACGCCGACCTGTCTATGTAGCTCCTTGCCTGAGAGGTCAGTGCAAACTACTACAGTATGTAATGCATTCCTGAGTTGATACGACCACAAAGCATCAAATACTAGTATTTGTATATTCACATAATGCAATACAATGCATGTCTATACATATATGAGTATGCCTCAAAAGGTGAAAGCTCTTTTTGTGTTTGTCCATTGTAACGATTGACACAAAACAGCACAGAAATGGTTACACTGACAACACAAGGACATTTGGTTCAAATCAATATGTATTCTATTGGGATTATGAAACACCATGTAAAAACAAAATCAGTTTATCCTGAACAAATGCATAAGTAGATAGTATGTTGATCGTTACAATGGACAAAGTGTTATCCCATACTGCTTAGCACCTTTTGTGACAGTCTCATATATATATAGTTAGGCATCTCTTATTTTACCCAACACCTCCTTCTATGTGATGCCTCAGCACGCCGCTTCCTGACCTCAGTAGCACCATGTCTGTGAATGAATAGGGAACCCATATGTGGAATCATAGTAGACATTCATAGCTTCATCAGCCCAGGCCACACCGCTTTGCATATAGAAGGATCGTGCCCACAGCATTGTGTTCCAAATTAGGCAGATTGGCGTCTCGGCTCGCCCGGCAATAAAGGCGCCCCCCTCCGGTACCTCGTGGATAACAGCTATCTGAGCATCCAGATTACAATTAGGCCACATGCAACAAACTATACTTGTTTAGCGTCTACCTATTTTAAATTGTCCACATCGGGCGGGAGGTTTTTATTTAATTATTTTATTTTGTATGTAGAATGGCAGTGTACGGGAAGAAGAAAATTAGCCATGGTATTCATGGTCAGAAGGTACAATAGGAAGGTAGAGAAGACCATAGACATGTTCTAGCTTGAAATTTAACAAGACAAAACTAGAAATTGCTATGCAATCTTTATTCAACTGAAAGCTCAACTACATATATTTAATGTGACAATGTATTAGAAATGTGTAAGCAGAATAGAACTTGTTTTGATTATACATTATCCCATTTCAGGTAGAACTGGACTCAGCACTGGCTCTAGTCGTAAAGGATTTAGGACGTGGGTCACTGCCCGATCATTAAAATAGGCGGGAAAGTGTTGTTTTGAGTTCTAATATTGTATTTGAATTATTTCTTTAAACATATAATTGACACATTTCTAGAGGGTAGGGGCATTTCTCAGATCGGGTGCGGACGCTAAACAAATATTTTAGTAGTTTTGCCTTACCTATGCTTTGTGGTGATCATATATCTGGATTGCAAGGAGATCCTGCAGTTGCATGGGCTCTCTCAACTTGAATACGAACTAAGAATTCTACCGCATCTTCCTGCAATGTCTCCCTGTACGTGGTGGCCGAATCGGCAGAGCGCAGGATTCCCATGCGGAAGGTCGGGAGTTTGAATCACAGCCCAGTCAAAGCTAGCACTTACAACATTGATACTTGTTGCTATCTAGATTGGCATTCGGCATTAATACGATAGGATAAGGACTGATATTTGAAGCGGTGTAAAGGCCCTGTCACACTACGACGCATCTCGCCGGCGACCAGGCGACGTGTCGTGTTTTTGGGCGAAAATGGGTGAAATATCGAGAAACACTGTGGGCGCGTTATGGGTGCGTCGGTACACGTCGGTACACGTCGGTACAATATCATTGATGCTGATGGTCGGCGCAAAACGCCGGCGCGCGCTATTGGTCGCCCAAGGTTTTAAGCATGTCCAAAAAAAAACGACGACCGGGTAAGGACGTTAGGCGCGCGTCGCGATGCGTTGGACGCGCCGGAATAACGTTATGGGAATGCTAGGAAGACGGCACGCGCACGGGAGGGTCGTTGCTCACACGTTGCCGCAAAGTAGGGCTTTTTTGTTTTACACCCTAGCAACATTTAAGTCGCGGCAAATTTTATATTTTTTTCCCCCCAATGCTTCGACACACGTTGGCCGCGCGCGCATAATGCGCTGCGCTGACGCCGATCTTTTTCTCCAAATAACCGAAAAGTTGGACGTTTCTCGACGCGCAAGATTTTATTGTCTACGCTGACGGGTCGCCGGGAGAAGCGTCGTAGTGTGACAGCCCCATAAGTGGCAGTACAATGTGCAGGTGTGTGGGTGTGTCGCAATGGGTGTGTGTAGGGGCGGGGGTGTGGTGGTGTGGGTGGCAATATACTGCAGATGTGTGTGGGTGTGTTGCACTGGGTGGGTGTATGGGTGGGCTTGTGGCGGTGTACGTGGGAGTAGACTGTGGAGGTGTGTGGGTGTGTGCAATGTGTGGTCTGTGGTGTGGCAGTGTAGGGGGAAGTACGCTATGGATGTATGTCGTTGTGTTGCAATGGGGGGTGGGGGTGGGAGGGGGTGGGCGTGTTTGTTTGTTTGTTGTTATTTTACGACCTAGCAGCATCTAAGGTCATATCAGGACGGGTACCGAATTGTGACAGTGCGCACTCATAGCGACTTGATAGTGTTGTCCCACTGGGAAACAAGGTCGCCGGCACCATGACTTGGTATCCCACTCAGTCACATTATCCCTGACTCTGAGCACACCAATCCTTGCCCTGTCCTAATAATGATGAGCACCTGGCTAGGAAGCGACAAGTATACATGTTTAAGTCATTGGTTTGACTCGACCAGGGTTCGAACCCACGACCCCACGATCTACCAGCACGGGATACGGACGTAGGTGGGCTTAGACTCTGGAGATGAGTGGGTCTGTTGCAATAGGTGGGTGAGTGGGTGGGGTCGTGGCAGTGTATGTGGCAGTAGACCTGTTGCAGTATTTGTGTGTTTCACTGTGTGTGTGGGGGTGTAGCAATTGCTGGGTGTGGGGTTGGTGTGGGGCTGTGGCGGTGTAGGTGGGAGTAAACTCTGGAGATGTGACGGTGTGTTGCAATGGGTGTGGGTGGGGGTGGGGGTGTAGGATGTACTGGATCCTGTGCTCTCAGTAAGCTGCACCTGCTGGCCTGCGGCAGGGATTACCACCCTATAGGAAGGTGGTTGGAGTCAGACGCCTGACCGAGGGGCGTGTATGCAGCAGCTGTGGCAACAAAACCTCTGCTATACACCGCTTCGGAATCAGGTACTGCTGGTACCCGACTAAGAGTGGAATCTGGCAGAAATAGGTGTACCTTTTTTGTAGCAACGTTGTGCATACAATACACCGCTTTGGAGTCAGGTACTCCTGGTATCCAATCAAGTATGGAAGCTGACAAGCTGCTACGCTAACTTGCCAGAAATATGCATACCTTATCTGTAGCAACAACCTCACTGCAATATAGCACTTTGGAGTCAGGTAATGGTGGTATCCGATCAAGGATGAAAGCTGAAAGCTGACATGCTGCTACACTTACTTGCCAGAAATAGGCATACCTTATCTGTAGCAACAACGTGACTGCAATATGCCACTTCGGAATCAGGTACTGATGGTATCCGCTCAAGGATGAAAGCTGACAAGCGGCTATGCTAACTTGCCAGAAATAGGCATACCTTATATGTAGCAACAACCTCACTCCAATATAGCATTTTGGAGTCAGGTACTGCTGGTATCCGATCAAGGATGAAAGATGACATGCTGCTACACTTACTTGCCAGAAATAGGCATACATTATCTGTAGCAACACCGTGACTGCAATATTCTGCTTCACAATCAGGTACTGCTGGTATTCGATCAAGCGTGGAAGCTGACACGCTGCTATGCTTACTTCCCAGAAATAGGCATACCCTATCTATCGCAACAACGTGACTGAAATATGTCACTTCGGAATCAGGTACTGATGGTATCCGATCAAGGATGAAAGCTGACAAGCCTCTATGCTAACTTGCCAGAAATAGGCATACCTTATCTGTAGCAACAACGTGACTGCAATATGTCACTTTGGAGGCAGGTACTGCTGGTACCCGATCAAGGACGAAAGCTGACAAGCTGCTACACTTACTTGCCAGAAATAGGCATACATTATCTGTAGCAACACCGTGACTGCAATATGCCGCTTCACAATCAGGTACTGCTGGTATCCGATCAAGCTTGAATGCAGACAGGTACACCCCCATGATACATCCAACAAAACACCTTATTTTCACGTATAGGTCGGTCGCATCATCTATTAGATTGGAATGTAAATGTTGGATTTAATTCAAATAGTCCATATTATGTAGAATACATAGTACACAGTGGGTGTAGTCGTTGAATCGCAGCCTAGTATGACCTCGATTGACTGAACACTGATGTTGGCATCTTGGTACTGACATACTAAAACACTACACACTGCGGACACATACGCTGAATGTTGCCGGTTACCAACACCACATTTCGTTTCACTAAGCCGAGATCATATTTTTATTTTATTTTAATAGACACATTCTGAGGGCAGGGAATTGCCGAGTGGCCATGGCGTCTGCACTCTGTGACACTGCAGCATATTCGTTCACGGACAAAAAGGAACAAAACAAGGGACCCTTGATGTTGAATGGGGTGCAATTTCAAAGCACAAGCGGACAGGCGGCTGTAGTTCGGGGGGGGGCGGGGGGACAGTGAGTGTGGAGTGTGTGTGTGGGGCGGGTGGACAAGTAGAGGTGGAGTGCAGGGAGTCTCTCCGACGCGCTGACACCCCCCCCCCCCCTAACACACACACACACTATACAGTCATCTGTGCAAGGGTTGCATTGAAGTGTGTGTGTGCGGATTGAAAGCAAAGGGTGAGGTATGAGGGTGTGAGGATAGAGTGCCATATCGCTCTATTTCCTCATTCTGTCACCAGTACCGGTGTCACGAAATATAATTGCCCCCAGACAATTGTCTCCTGGCCGGTGCCAAAGAAAATCACCCTCGGAGAATTTATTTCGAAACAAAACTCCACCCTCACCTGGCTTCCAATCCTCCTCCATCACTTCGCTGACCTCCCTCCTCCCTACAATTCACACCTGCCCACCTCACCTCCCACGCGCTCATCTCCTCACTTTCGTACCTTCTGCTGAACCTCATCTACCTCTTGCTTTGGGGGGGGGGGGTGGTGGTGGTTTGTAACCTTACGATGGTTACTGGTTGCAGAACTGCAGCATTAATAGAGAGGCTCCGATAAACCGGCCCAATCTTTGGTTGGAAATGTAATTTCAGTAGGGAGTGTTGTAAAAGCTGGGGCATCTTTATAACGTTGTAACGGCGAAGCGTTGAGGCGGCCCCGAATCTCTTCGGTCCACCGGTAGTTGAGCGGTAGTTGGCACTTGTACCCAGTTGACAGTAGCAAGGGTTTCGAGGAAGAGCGGGTAAAGATGGGTGCAGCAGCGGTTTCAGCAACTAGACCAAAGTGAGAGAAAACTTAAAGGTACAGGGCCCCCACCTAAGCACACAAATCCCCTGGTCAGAGGGAGGATTATGCCTGGGAGAAAAAACAAAGGGTAGAGCATAGGAAAGAGAAATTAGGAGAGTTGAGTCAAAGGCCCATGTCTATTTGCTCTATGGCAACCAACCAGTGAGCCATAGACACGGACAGAGTAAGAGTAGAAAGTGAAATGCTGGCAGGCCCCCCCTCCTGGAACCCTTTTCAGACATATCAAGGAGGAGCAAGGCCGGCGGAGAGGAGATAGAGAGAGGTGTGGACAGAGTGCGATACGGATAGCAAGTCCATCTATCCCTGCCCTATAAACCGTCACCCTCCTCCCTCCTCCCCACATCCACCTCAGTCTTCAAGCTTCACTCTCTCATTTCAGTATCTCATTTCTCTCCAATCACCATCCTCCTGACCCTTCCTGTTCCACCATAACCCCCACTCCTCCACTTTCCTCTCTTTTATTTCGAAACACAATCGGTGGTATATGTGTACACATATATGATTAATACATATGTATGTATGTATATTTGTACATATATATATTGTATCTATATACTATTATATTTGTGATTTTATTTAGTGACACGGCACTGTGTCTGTGGACGTCGGGCTGGGTTTGTGGACATATATGAGTGCTTCCAGAGGGGGTGATGAGATTTGGGGCGGGGGAGAATGAGGGGCAAGAAGGATCCCTGTAGCCGCGAACCATGTCACCATGTCACCACAACCGCAACTGTGTGTTTGGAAGTTAGGGTTAATATCTGCACAAGTGGAGATAGAAGTGGCAGAGGGTTGGAGAGAGGGGGACGATGAGAAGCGGAGAGGCGGAGAGGAAGAATGGGTGAGCCGGACAATGAGACGGGGAGAGGGGGAGATGGAGGGTAAGGAGGAGTGACAGGAACCGCTCCATCTGTCCACTTTGTCATATCCATGTGTGGAAGACGGAGTCATTGTGTGGATAGACAGAAAGGGGGAGAGGCTGTGGGGAGTGGACGGGAGTGGAGGGGGGGGGGAGGAGCCTAGGATGTGGGGGTGTGCAGGGAAATGCGTCATCTGCCCACACTGTCACCACCAGGCGTGGACGCAAGGGTCAGCATGTGGATACATGTATCACTGGGGAGACATGTGTGGTGGATGGGTGGGGGGGGGGCTGGATGTGAGGAGGGGTGTGGATAATCGCTCCCACCACCCACACTACCACCACCCACACCATCCACACGACCCACACCATCCATACCACCCACATATCACCCACATTACCTACACCACCCATCCCTCCCACATCACCCATACAACCCACACCGCCCACACCACCCACACACCACCCACATCACCCACCCCCCCACATCACCCATACCACCCACACACCACCCTCACAATCTGTATAAACAATGGTTGAGCTCAGCAGGATTGATGGGCACTACAGTGCGATACTTCACACGGTGACGGAACGCTGCCCAAGAGACACATTGTAAGATATTCCGACTTGTTAGGTCTGGTTCATAAATAAATAATAGTTTTAATAAATTCTAAAATATCTACTTTTCATGAAACTCATATGTGAAGCATTAAGAAAACAGTTTTAATCATATTTAAGTCATCCAGTTATTCCTATAAAGTCATTATAATAATATTCGAAGTATATAAGTAGCCCTATGAAACCTCTCTAATAATACCTAATGCATTATATTATGTTGATAACTACATAAGCATAATATTCAAACCAAGTTAGGAAACCATGGTAGATTATGTATATTAAGTGAAGTGTTAATTAAATCTAAATTGTTCTAAGGTTCTACATCAAATATAACCACTGGAGATAAGAACTCTGGAAAATTATTACTGTATTGGTATATTTACATGTATTACTGAATTGAAGTCTGTTGGTATTGTATATTGTATAAAGGGAGGTAAATGCTGAAACTAAGGACATCTTATACAGTTGCTGCAGATTGTAGTTTCTTCACCCACACAAATAGTCAGTGAAGAATGCCACAGAATGGGTACAATAATTAAGTTAAGGAACTGAGTTGTCTGTGCCTGTTATGGTATCATTTACAAATGCCAGTATCTGAGGAGTGTTAGCACACAGGTGATAATGCATGGGGGTGTGTGTGAGTGTTTTCAGTACATGCCAACTCCAGGTGTTAGACTGGAGGTGAGATGTGGAGCTGTGTGTGCATGGCGAGCCATCTCTGCCCCACCTGGTGGCAGTTTGCTGAACTGAAGATGATACATGTAATTCTCAAAGTAAGGCATATAAAAACTCTGACTATTTTGGAGTTGTCCCAATCTAGGGGACCGGTGACCACTGGTGTTATGTATAGATAAATAGGGTTGATACTCCCATGTAAGTCTGATTGGTGAACTTGATGGAAAAATATGTATCTGACTTGTGGTGGGTGGGTTGACCCCCACCCCCTTACCCAGCAGGGGCTGGTGGGAGTGGTGGGGGTCCACCCACCCCCACCCTGCCTCCCCGCCCAACCACTGACTGGAGGAGTTCAGCCAATGAAATGCCATTTTACTATCTCTGACTGAGGAGACTCCCAGCAACTGTGTACCTCTATTTTGAATGTGTTCCATCTGAATAAAAGATATGGGGAAGGAGTGTGGCAGGCAGATGACCTGGAGATAGCACAGCAGGAGGAGTCAGGCACCCCTCCCTACTAGACTTTACCACAATTGAATTCTTGATATATAGTAAGCAGATATAGTAAGCAGATCTAGTAAATGGATGATGGCTTCTGTAATATCATACATTAGTGCTTTCCGACCTCCAGACACACAAGTTAGGGTTCTATTTCCTCTAAAGATTCTAGCGTGTAAAATACTGCTAGTTAACAACATGTTATATGGGACTGCGGTATATTTAAAACCGCTCTGAGAGCTTGGGCCTCGCAGCAAAAATGTCACCCAGTGCAATACTACAAAGATTCATGGGTCTGGTGAACCACCTCTTCAATTGCCAACCCCCTCCACCCACCTGCAGTTCTACCTGGTGTTTGATATCGAATGGAGTATTACCATAATTGCCGTATTCCATCGAATAATCGCCGTTGACAACAATTGTTTTCCCTTCTTTAAAAAAAAAAGATTGTATTCATCTGAATAAATATTTGTTTAGTGCCAAGGCACTGGTCTTTCAGTCGTTGAAGTGATAACATTTGGTTTGCCCATGGTGATGGTCCTTCTCCTTTGCACAGTGACGGCACGTAGTGTGCCGAATGGGTAGAGTGTACGCTTCCCGTGCGGGAGGTCTGGACTTCGATTCCCGGTCGAGTTGGACCAATGACTTACAAAATTGGTACCTCTTGCTTCCTGGATTGACACTCGGCATTAATAGGATATGGTAATGGTTGTTTCGCTAAGTGTCAGGACACTGTGATCGATTGGGACATCGGGTCGTTGTGCTGGCAGTATCATTTCGCAGTGCAACAGCACTATAAAATCGCCATGAGTGTGCACTCTCACATGTTGGTACCCATCCTGATATGATCTTACATGTTGACAGGACACGAAATTCCAACAGCCACCCAACCAACTCCATTTGTCTCCAATCAGCAAAGTATACAATGGCGGCAATTACAGGTACCACTCAGAATTATACTCAACTGTCTTCACTGCCGCCGTGATTATGCCGATTCGGCATAAAGAAACCCCAAATCAATCAATCAATCTTCACTGCCTTATGTTGTCTCTGGGGCGCGTACTACCGAATGTGTTAAATATCTATAAAGCAACCCAGATAATTGAAAAGAATGACCTCTACCTATTGAAGTAGTGATATGTGTTGCCCATAGTTATTATTGAATGTTAAAGGGAGCATGGTCTATGACATAGGTGAACCTGTGTGTGTGGATTGGAGGGGTAGGGGGGCTGAAGGTCGATTGATGTATTTAAATTGGACAGAATGCCCGGTATTAATCGAGATATATGATATCTTCTAAAAGCCCCAAGTTGTGCTGGCCTTTAATTAAGCTACCCAAACTATAGTTGCATGATGGATACTTAAGTGATACTTGCGAATGTATTAACCTATTGTACAAGATTCTGATAAAACAAATTGGTGAGGATTGTGAACTGGTCTATAAGGGAGTACAAATGGTCTATAAAGGTAAATAATGTATAGGGTCAAGGGCATTAATGTATTATGTGGTGCTGGTGATCCTTTACTTATATTAAATAGTCATTGTGTATTCTATAGATAGAGTGAGTGGGGCACTACTGTTAGTGTGGAAGGAGCTCAAGAGCTCTACTCACAACCCCCTCCCTGCTAACTGTTAGTCACGGATCACCAAGCACACATACACCAGGGCAGGTGAGGCCAAAGCAGCCAAGGCATGGTGGTGGTGGGTAGATCACAGCTGTCATGGTGATACTACAATGCTTACTGTTGATTGGTGGACCTAGAAATGCTTACTGTTCATTGGAGAGCATGGTCAGGTGACATGCCATATCAAGTCCAGAAACCACTATATAATAATAAACCTGAGGGTGAAAGCTCCCTGTCTTCCTACACACTTTATACTCTGCCTTTCTTATACTTGCCTGTTGTGATTTCCTATTAGCCTGCCTACACAATTCCAGCTGCCAGACGACGACTTTACACTATGGTGACATTTAACCGTAATCACCATTTTAATATGTTGAGTGGCGGGCGATAATATCACTTCCATATCAGTCGCCAATGGGTATAATGTGCATTCACAAGTGGTTTTTAAATTGTTATGCCATCATCGGACTATACAGCTTTCATATTAGAGTAAACAACGGACAATATTCTATCGTCAACTTGTATGTTCTTAAATGCTGACTGGCTCTATCGAAAGAGAGTCTTAGGATATCAGTCAAGAGGATGTTGCTACGTCTAAATTGCCTGTTCCGCATTGGGTTAATGTTTCAAGACAGGAGCTATAGAACTTCTATGGATGTACTGATCATTAGTCACGCCATTTCAATTGATACCTCAGTAGGCCTTGTGTTATTGGCTTTCCCGAACTTGTGTGTACATACAAAGACCCTATAATACTAAGACGGCTCACTCAGCCTGTACTGTGTAATCAAAATTATCAAACCCACCACTTGGTGCGCTGGCTGTTCTCTTGGTTAAACAGTTGCTATATTATATGTATAAATGTATATATGAATGTGAAAGATGGGTGATGATGGCGATGATGATGATGATGATGCTCATGATGTTGTGTATTTGTTCATAGCAATTTCATATTGATGTGTATTCATACTTACCTATCTCATGTGTATTATAATTGTATGTGTTTACATGTGAAATACCAAATATCAGCCAGGCTAATCAAACCCACCACAAGGAGGCACTGTGAAATGTACATTACCATGGGAGAGATATGGATTAGTAGTATAGGGTCTTTGGTACATATCAGAGGATATCGATAGAGATTAGCAGTAAATGTCAATGCTGGGTGCCTTTTGTTATGCTAAATGTGTTTTATTCATTTTATCGATTCTTCGTTCAGACATGAAAATGCCGACTGACGGACTGGGTGACTTTCCAACGTAGAGTGTTTGACACTTCGATAATTTCAACTATGCAACATTTTATCTGTATTGCTATACCCAGTCTGATACTCAGCATTTCTATGATATCACAATTAATATTTATCCCAGTATCAGGGTAATCTGTCTGACTGGGATATCAGGTCATGCTGCCAATAACCAGGACTGGGGCCACAAGTAGGCCAATTATGCAGCCGCCTATAGGGCATATACTTCAGAGGTTCCAGTACTGACCTTTGAGGGGTCACAATTTTATACCATATTTGTTTGAATGGAGGGCAACTACTTGACGTTTCCTAGGACATGGAATAGTGAGCCACTGACAGTGGCAATAGCATAGAGGACTAGGGGGCCAGCACTATCAAGTTTCCATGAGTTAATACTCGCGCAAGTCGCTACCCGTGCTAATGTTACCTTTGATGTTGCTAGGCTGTTCAACGCAAATAACCGTGAAACCACAACATATAGTCGTCAACCCTGACATGTCAGTCGCACTGCATCGTATCCAGGACCGTATCCAATTGTTATTTCCTATCGACAATTCAAATCAGACACAATATGCCCTGAGCGTCGAAGGTAATACCTCATTACAAAGAAATATACCAACCACTCTACACACAAACCACATACGCTGTGCTGAACATGCTCTGCTGAACTAGATATTATATGAGCTCAATATCAGGATAATGTGACTGAGTGGGATATCAGGTCATGGGGCCCAGTCCATGGTTTGGCAGTTGGAAAGCACAACAACCACTCGCCTTGATTGATCACTTTCACAAATCGGTAGTCGTCCTTATATAACAGCAGATGGTACTGGGATATTGATTGAGCTCAGGGTCACGATAATGTGACTGAGTGCGATATCGCTGCATGGTGCCGACAGTCTGGTTTCCCCATGGGGCAACACTATGAAACCATCATGAGTGCACGCTCTGTCGAAAGTTAGTCCGCGTCCTGATATAACCTTAGATGTTGTTTTGATATAAAACAACAACAAACGAACAATTAGACATATTTTAACGAACCCTCCTCTAGGGATGGATACATATGGTCTTTAGGTTTGTTTTCGGTGGCGAGATGAAGCAATGTTTGGATATGGAAGTCAATAGTGTATATTTATCATCGTTTCATCTCTAGTCTCAGCGGATCTCAGTAAAATATGGCGAGCGCCCTGTGTAGAGCTATTCCCTTTTGAACCCTGCACAAACAAGATAAATCTCCTGAACATAGTCTGTGCATCCAAGTATGAAAAAGGGTGATCCCCAATAAATAGCATTCCTAAATGTGTTCCGCTGTTCACGTATTGTACTGGTTAATTTGAGTTTTACTAATTATACAATCATTGCGATATGAGACTCATGAACTTAGATATTGTCATTACAAATCTAGGAATATATTCCTGAAGATTTATACTGCCTATCATGCAAAAGTCAGAATATACTTCTTTTCACCATTAGACAGTTTGTCGATAGAAAGCCTGAGCCTACACTTTTTAACCTCCCACAACACATAAGCCGTGTTCACACTGGGCAGGTAATTCGAATAAAAAAATCGACTTGTATAGTTTGGCTCACATTTGGTGTGTGAACACGCGGCTGAGGCGGTTTAAGCCTGAATCAAATCATATAATTCAGATTTTATAAACCACCTATGAAGGTGGTTTATATGAACCAAATTTTATGATTTGACTTATATCGCCCGTGTGAAAGCAAGTGGATTTTATGAGCCGGTTTAAGGACGTCACACAAATGCGCAGTACAGACCTGAGTTTGTTTATTTTCCAGTCGATCAAAAGCGCATATTATATAATTCTGTGCACAGATATTCTTTTCATCATTTATTTTTAGTGTTTCACTGCCCAGCAGAAGTTGTGACCCTTTCAAACCAATACGATTCAGTCCATACATATCTAGGTCGAACCCACACTCTCTAGTAGCGACGTCGACTAACCGAAACTGGCGCTGGTTAGTATCGACTTGCTCATACGCTGATATCGATTTCCGGCCCAAGTACTGCCCGTGTGAATGCGACACTAATTCGGTTCATATTATCCGCCTTGTATAAATCGACGTAAACGTTTCCCGTGTGAACACGGCTATATATATGGTATGAGAGCAACTGGCCTTTGATTACGTTGTAACTTATACACAGCAGTGGAAATCCAAATTGGCAGAGCTGGGGGCATGGGGAATCGAACCACCAACCTTCAGATTAGGAGTCCCACCTAGAAAAAAGTCAGACACTCTAACCACTCCGCTACAGATAACACCACAATATCCAAGAAATAAATATCTATTTTATTTTGGTTAATTATTCGGTAGTTCATCTTAACATATAAGCTATTATTGGCATGTACTTGCACCAGGGCAGCTAGCAAGTGTACTGGTTAGCATGCTAGCCAGCGGAATGGCGAGAAGTGTGTACTCTACATTGATTATAAAAGTGGGTCTCATATTCCAACAAATGGCGGACAAGGTGGCAGATTGAGATGGGTGCATACGTACAATCTGTGTGGCAAATCTTGGGATTCAATCTAACTGATTTAGAAATGGTTGGTTCTCGCTACCACGGTCTATCCTCAGTATTAGTGAATGGGGAAAGGATCAGTGGAATGAGGAAGACACAATGTCTGCAAATGAACCTCTGTTTAATCGACGGATGTAATACTTACTCACATGATTAGTAGGTTTTATTCATGCGAAACTGAGTCTAACCAAATACTTACACATGTAGCGCATATAGCCCATATTTCTTTCCCTTCTCCTTCCTAGACTCGGGAAATAAATAATCGAAAGGGAAGATCAACTGTCCAGAAGTATCAATTGAGATGCCTAGGGAACGAATCTTAAACCAGTTAATTCAATAGATTATCTTTATATGAATGAAACAATATATGGAACGTGATCAAAGTGGACGCAAAAAGCAACGCTGTTTCCATGTTGAGTGTCTTATGTCCTAGCAACGCACTAGGTCACATCAGTGCATCTATATGTTACAGCGTGCATTGATGACGACTTTATAGTTTTGCCTCATTGGGAGACTGGACCGTAGGCACCATGCCCAACTATATCAATCAGGTACACTATTCTGATATTCTATATATATATATATATATATATATATTTGTACATATAGCATGCTAAGTGGGGTACATATTATACTTGTTCTTTTTAAATACCCCTTCCTAAAATTGACCACACATGAAAGAACACACTTTCGGAGGTTTGACCTTACCTGCTGCTAGAACTGTTCACCTTGCGCTTAGCATTGAACATTGCTGAATCGATGCCACTTTCAATGGCTAGCTATTGAAATACGGCCAATTTATGAAAGGTACCCGGAATATATAACAACGAGCATCGTCAATAGAATTCCATAGGGAAGAATTTATTCTTGAAACCATGTAAACAAAACAAAGAATGGAGAAAATAGCTACACCCTATACCCGTAACACTTAAGGTTGGAAGACCAGTGCTACTGCACTGGCAAGATATATATATATATATGAATGCAATTCCTTTCCGAAAAGGGAAATATGTATAGAGTAAGACCTCTCTAAATCGACCGACCTTGGGACCGACTTTAAGTGGTCCATTTAGGGAGGTGGTCCGTGTAGGCAGTTATAATATGGTTACAATGGTATTGTTGGGACCGAAATATAGTGATCGATATAGGGGAGTGGTCGATCCCTGGAGATGGTCGGTTAGAGAGGTTTTAGTAGGTTATAGGTTAGATATATTTTACTGTATATACATGCCGTAAAAGCTCTCTAACCTACCACATCCACGAATATATATATATATGCATCCATATCCGGATGTGTGTAGTTAAACGAAGAAGGAATTGTTGACTGTGATATAATTTCTTTGTCCCTTCGTGGGTGATGTTTGATGCGTCCAGACTGGCAGCTTGACTGAATTAATAAGCATGGTTTGTTTCCGTTCTTCCTTTCATGGCTTTCGTTCTTCTGTTGTTGGGAGTTTCAGCATCAGATGGAAACAAGAACATCTGAGCGAATATCCAGCCTCGAGTGGAGAACATAATACTTCCACTCCACGTCCTATGTAGTTGGTTCCTGTTTCAACGTGTAGGCTCACCATAGTACACGTTATCTAGGCATGCGATTCACTGGACCACTAAAGAGGGTTAGTCGCATAGACACACACACACATATATATATATATATATATATGATTGGGGCACCAAATGTTTGGTGCGGAAATAACTCAAACGACTGTCAATTTGCTCGCATTTTTCTTTTTGGTAGGGCATATTAGTCCCAGCCAGAGAACTAATAAAGAACTCAGCCCAACTCTGCTTTGGCTAACCTTATTGCCTAGTGGTTTATATATATATATATATGTATATATATATATATATATATATGTACTAGCCTGTACATGAGCTCCCCTATCACATGGTCACGGCAGAGACTAGACTGCACACCTATGCAGTTACATTGAACTGCGCTAGGTGACGGCAGGTTAGCCACCCGGCGGCCCTCTACTGCATGTGGCTAGCAACCCCCCCCCTGCCACCCACCTATAGAGGTGATTTGGTACCTAGCGAGTTAAGGGGCTGGTCACTTGAATGTTGATGCCATGGAGAGCGGATAGTTTTACCAATACACCAGGGGCCAAATGTAAGAGTCCGGGTTAGGGCTCGTAACCCACGCGTCGTGCGGATTTCCCGGGTTAGCGGCCAAAGTGTCAATGTATGTGCGCGGTTAGGCTACCGCCTCGAGGGTTAACGTCGCCTTCACTAACTCTCACTTGAGCCAGGGATAACGTGCAGGTTAGGGACCGATTCGGGCCAAATCTATTCAATGCGACCATATGTACAGTAAACAAACCGCCGGCGCCACCAGTATGGAACGCAACGTCGATGCAGCGGTTGCTGCGATTTGTTTACATTACATTCGTCGATTCGAAAATATAACTATTAATATCGCCGCCAATGCAGCGGTAACCTTAATGACCCTCTGCCTTTGTAGCCATATATTAGGCTCAAATATATTAAATGCGACCATATTTAACAGAATTACATACTCAAATCGTGAAATTTCATTAAATTAACCCTAAATTCGAAGCGTTATTAAGGCTACCGCCGCATTGGCGGCGATATTAATAGTTATATTTTCGAATCAACGAATGTAATGTAAACAAATCGCTGCAACCGCCGCATCGACGTCGCGTTCCATACTGGCGGCGCCGGCGGTTTGTTTACTGTACCTTCGTCGATTCGAAAATATAACTATTAATATCGCCGCCAATGTCAGAAAACCATGTAAAATTTGCATATGTCTAGACACAACTAAATTAAATAGAGCTATATTAAGAAGTCCATACCCAACACAGACCATAGAAGAAGTTGTAGCTAAAACACACACAGCAAAATACTTCTCAGTTCTCGATGCCAATAGCGGATACTGGCAAATATAATTAGACAATGAGAGCTCAAAGTTATGTACTTTCAACACACCATGGGGGAGGTACAGATAGATACATGCAACTACCCTTTGGAATAAAGACTGCTGGTGATATTGGTATCAACGAAATGAACAAGATAGTAAATGGGCTACCCAGAGTAAATGTAATTGCAGATGACATATTGATTTACGGAAAGACAGTTAGCCAACATAACAAAAACCTACAATCGGTATCAGAGAAAGGAAGAGAAGTAAACCTAATACTAAACCCTGAAAAGTCAAAAATTTGCGAAACTGAAGTCAACTATGTAGGACATGTTCTAACACAACAATGTCTCAAACCAAATAATCAGTGCATTGAAGGGATAATAAACATTCCAACACAACACCAAAGCCGCTGTACAAACATGTTTGGGAATGATGGGTTATGTTAGCAAATTCATCCCTAATATGTCAGAGACAGCAAAACCATTAAGAATATTGTTAAGCAAGGAAGCAGCATGGCACTGGGATGAAAAACAGGAACATGCGTTCAAGACACTCACAACACATGCCCCAGTGCTTAGGTATTATGATGTAAATAAAACAAAAAATACTTCAGGTAGATGCATCCAAATCTGGGTTAGGTGCGACACTATTCCAGGAAGGGTTACCCATAGCAATCGTGTCAAAGGCGTTAAAACGACACCCAATCATACTATGCTGTTATAGAAAGGAGTTACTGGCAATATGTTTTGGATGTGTTAAATTTCATGAGTATATATTTGGCAAACACATAACTGTAGAAACAGATCACAGACCGTTAGTGTCTATAATGACAAAGCCACTAAACAAACTATCAACATGCATGCAAAGAATGCGAATGCGGTTGCAAAACTACAATATAAACGTTGTGTACCTAAAAGGGACGAACCTGTAGTTTGCAGATACACTCTCAAGAGCATACATAAACGTACCGAGCCTCACAACCTTTTCAACCAGAAAGCTGCCATTTACACGATAGAGGACAACATACAACAAATATAACATCAAACTGAAAAAGATGAAACTCCAAAGGAGATCATGAGACTGACCAAGAATGGTTGACCAAATTACAAGATATCAAACCATACTTTACGTATAGACACAACATATCAACTAACAATAAAGTAGTGCTAAAAGGAAACTGTATCATAATACCAAACTACTTAGCATACGTTATGGACGTTATTAAGTTGTTATGAAAAGGGATGATGTAAAATATACCAATGAGACATTTGAACAAACACCCTTGAGTAGTTAAGATACTATTTAGTATAAGAAAGTATCGACACGCTACGGAAACAATCCTTTCACAAAATAGTATATAATACAATGTAATATATGCCAATGAGACATGTGAACACCCTTGATTAGTTAAGAAACTATTTAGTAAAAGATAGTATCGACAAGCTGTGGCAACAATCATCTCATACAATATTTGAACTATAAACAAGTTAACATATCCATGCCACATCGGAGACAGTCATAAGGCACAATGGCAATGAACAACCTAATCGATAAAGTTAAGCCTAGCATTAGTTATTACAAGGAACAATGTTAAAAAGTAAGTTGTTACAGGAGATATTACTATGTTTGATTATAAACGGGAAGATGTAATATATGCTAATGAGACATGTTGTAAAGTCAACGGCTGGCAGCTGTGGTTGTGTAGGAAGGCTAAATATGAAATCACTACAGGCAAGAGAAAGGTAGAGTAGAAAGTGCACAGAAGAGAGTTTACACCCTCAGGTTTATTACTATATATAACGCATTATACGAGCATAGATCCAAGGGGAACATATACTGTATATATATATATATTGCTCCTTGGCGCATTCCTCGTGCCCCCCACCCCCCAAGCTGTATTGGTAATTGGGGGGGCATGCCCCCCCCCCTCTTGCGCCACACACACCGGATATATACTGGTGTGGCAGTAAATCACAAACGCCTGGAAATTGCACACCCTGGGGTTTGCGATTTACTAGGAAATCACAAACCCCCCTGGAAATCGCAAACCCCCCTGTGTTTTGCAGCATTCATCACCACAAGCATGGCAGCTATATGCCTATGTTTGATTTTGAACTTCTATCAGATCTGGGGGATAAAATGGATTCAAGGAGGATCAATATGGATTATTTTATTAGTTTTGATGTCATGCTGTCACAGCAAAGGCCTTTTCACTGCAATTGATTACTCACAAGAAGGATAGGGGACCAGATCAATTTTTGTCAAAGATACTAAACTACAATATTAAGAAAAGCCAGCACAACTTCTGTAAACACTTTGAACTAACAAATATCCAATTCCTCCAAAACTGTCAGTCACTTTGCACATACAAAGGCTGCTAAATTTCATACTTTTCAAATGAAGAAATTGAGAACAAGTATCCAGCAATGGTTAGCTACCTGCAAATACCGCCGATTCAGCAACGACGATAACGCTAGCTCCATTCCGCTGCGCTGAGCTGCTTTGCAGTATGTGTTACCATTCAGGTCGCCAAAAGGAGGGTTTTCTAGCTACAATTTAACCCTTGGTTTCATAGAGCACATATTTATCTACATCCTCATTTTTTAATTGGTTCAATTGGATTAATTGATTATTTTTAATTCCATGGCTGTCACAGCAAGGGCCATATTCAGTGCACACAAGAAGGACAGGGGAGCATGTCAATTTGTTTTCAAAGATACTAGACTACATCAGTAAGAAAAGCCACAACAACTATCTGTATCATTAAACATCATTAACACGGGGGGTTTGCGATCTCCAGGGGGGATATGTGATTTCCTATGGCATGGGGGTTTGCGATTTCCCAGGAAATCACAAGTGGAGGTTTGCGATTTACACGGTTTGCGATTTCCTGCTACACCAGAATTCCTCATTCCTCACACCAATGCATAAATATATTTATATCCTACTACTTACTACAGAACAAATCAATAATCAAGACATCTTGACTTACTAAAACAAACATACCCCAACTAATATCCAAATCCTACTGCATACAAAGCAACAAAATGGATAAAAGGGTATCTGATCACACTAAACTAGGACTAAGTATAGGTCCTTGTATTAGCTGAATTGGAAATCCTAAACCAACAACTAAAGCCTTTTATGCAAACGTAAAATGAGTTATTGTATGTAACACTCATTACTGCCCGGAGTGTCTACACTTTAATTTCAGAATCTACTTCAGATTTCATGATACCATGTAAAAAAAAGAAATGATTTGTGTAAATACCAAAATACCTGTAACATTTACGAGGGGAAGAGCAGTACTATGGTGCGGACAGAAGAGTTATATGAATAACATTAATTCACCAACATTAAACAAATATATATATATATATGTAATCAAAATTGACCGTGTGGAGGCGATAACGACCAGACACAGCTGGCTTATAGGAGATCAGAGCCCCTGACAGGTGTCACCGCGTGGCCAAACCTGGAACTAATCAATATCATACACCAGCTGTTGTAATGTAGTGTTGAAAAGTCAAGATCTGGTTAACAAGTGTTTATTGATACTTAATGACGTCACGCCCTGACGGTGGTCACATTTCCCGATATTTAGACATTGGAGGATGGTATGAACTAGTCTATAGTAATTACAAATGTATATAAAAAGGTAAATGCCAGAGGCATTAACTATGATTAAGGTATTATGTGGCGCTGGTGATCCTTTGCTGATTTAATATAAATATTATGTAGTTATAGATAGTGTGAGAGGGGCACTACTTTTAGTGTGACAGAGCCTTGGGAGCTCTCCTCACATACCCCCTCCCCCCAATTGTTATTTACGGATGACTGCACACCCAGACACAACAGGGAACTGTAGCCATACACAACCAAGGCTTGGATACAGGCAGGCTGGATGTTCATTGGTTGGTTGCAGAATGCCTAGTGCTGATTGTAGCAGCTGATCAGCTGTGGCAGCCATCTTGGATTCATGAGAGTATATCACATATATATATATCAGAGACGTTTCACGGAGTTATCAGGTTCAATACAGACTGTCATTTCAGGCTTATATTGTATTAATACAAATAAGGAAATCTTGTCTTTTAATGAACTAAAACACAAAAGTAATCTCAGGTGGTAAACAGCTGCGAACCTGGATATAATAAGAACATCATGTTTTTGAATATAAATGGAATCTTAGGTAGTTCACAGCTGCTGACCTGCATCCAAGGACCCTAGGCCCTTGTGCATATTATTATTATTATTATTAATAATATTATGTTCCATAAAAGGAGGACAACAACACATTGTAATAAGTCTCAAATACTGCCTGGCGATCAGCATTAATGCGATAGGGCAACGACCGGCTACCTCAGTGTCAGGATAAAGTCACTCCTGAGTGCGGGACCAGACCAATCCAGTATCACAGCTGTCCAGCGTTGAAAACAAGCACCCTCACGGGAGCTTACACGTTATGGGCAGAATAAAAAACTTGTCAAAAATATATATATTTGTATATAACTGCACATCAACATTGAAACCAAGCGAAGTAATTGCAATTACTTACTAGGAGGATAATTACATAAGTAATAATATGCCTGCATCCTGGTATGGAATATATATATATATATATATATATATCATTGTTATCCTGACACAATAACTATCCTTTGATTGGAGTGATGGTTAATCCCCGATAGGTCGCACATTGAACTTAATCCACATAAACACAAGTTGCACATTGAACAATAATTTTGCACATTTCCAATCTCAAAAGTACATTCTATTGATGCCGAATTCTCCTTTAATACCCCCAATAGGCAACGTTTTTTCTGTATGGGGGTCGGGTAGAGTCAACAGCTACTAGCCTAGACTATACAGTGCCTGTAGTACAAAGAATGATCAGTTGGAGGTAGAAGGAGCACAGCTCGATGTAAGTGTCGGGTACGAGGGGTATGGGTTGAGCTGGGAATTGATTGGCTGGGAGAAGGTTCAAGCTCAATTCCCAGGTGCCCTCTTTAAACTTCCCTTCGCTGGTCCTCGAAAGCCGCATCTGGGATGAGGCGACCCTTTTTTGTTCTTTATTGGATGTTTACGTCCTGACATTATGTACAGTAATATCAGGATGGGAACCGACTTGTGACAGTGCACACTCACTAGTGATGCCCCAGTGGGAAACGAGGCCATCAGCAACATAACCTGACAGCCCACTCAGTCATGTTATCCTGACATTGAGCTAACCAGTAGTTGCCCTATCCTAGTATTTCCAAGCTTCAGGCTAGGTAGCGACATTCACACTCATGCCGCCAGCATCATGACCTGATTTCCCTGTCAGTATTAGTAATCTGGCATTGAGCTAACCAGCCCTTGCCCTATCCTAGTAATGCTCATCTTCAGGTTAGGTAGCAACATGCATCAATTTTGTAAGCCGTTGGTTCATCTCGGCTGGGAATCAAACTACCAACCTTCCGCATGGGAAGCCTGCGCTCTACGGATTTAGCTGCCGGGTCTGGTGGAGGTGAGTGGAGAAGGTGGTAGTTGGATGCAGTTCCCCCAGGTATCTCCACCCAGCGGCTGCTGTCCTGTTTTCACCCTAGTGGTTCCATTTAACAGAGGACACTGATGCCTTCTGCCACGCGGTTCTACGGCGTTATGTGCAAAACTCTCCCTAGATGGCCGATGTAGTTTGGGTGTCTAACGAGTCAGCGGGCGGATTAAAGATGGAATATCCTGATGAAAGCATCACCTTTTCAAACCAAACCAGTCATTTAAATGAGATGCTACCTATGCAACTTAGATGTCCATTGTTTGTTTATTGCTGTTTTACGCACTAGCAACACCTCATATCAGGACGGGTATTGACTTGTGACAGTGCGCACTCATGGCGAATTTATAGTGTTACCCCAATAGCAGACCAGGCTACCATGACCTGATATACCACTCAGTCACATTATCCTGACCATGAGCCAACCAGTCCTTGGGTATAAGGTTGGCAGCTTAGATAATAATTCAGTAACGCGAAAGCAAAGTATGTAAAGTGGTAATTAAGGGTTTTATTGTCTGAATGACTCAAAGTACCTCGTAGGTATATTGTCTTGTTCAGTCTATCATCGTAACATGCCGGCTACCAGGATGCTCAACCCTACCACTGCTCGGTCTTCCAGATCGGTGTTTGGGATGGCTGAGAAAAGGTGAGACAGCTCGATGCACCACACGGGTTCGGATGCTGCGGAGAAGTGAGCAGGTCGGCCTGGGTCCACATGGTGGCGGCTGGACTTTCCGCTAGATGGCATGGGGGTGCTTAGTTCGGACCCTACCTGTAAGGCGGTGCCAGGGGAGAGCATCGGCATGTGTTAGTATATGCTTTCGCACTCCGAATTATCCATGTTGGCTTCAACATGTGGCAATGCACTTATTAAGCATAGGCTACTGTATCGAATAAATTACTGCGTCAAATTAATCAATCCTGTCACAGCTGAAGCTTATGGTATCCATCTTTTGATGTGCATGGCCAAATTAGTTTAGTTTGTTTCTATTTCAAATATATCCAAAATTAGCCATTTAAAATAATGGAAAGTATGCTAGATTATGTCGATACAGATCCTATATTTATCTAAAGTACCTACATAGATCCATTCCTGCCCACAGTAGTGAGTAATGAGATTAAGGTGTAAATCTGAGCACAAACTACTGTGGTAAGAATCACCTGTGACTGAGCGGTACTATCCCTAATTCCAGCATATTATTGTATTAATGTCAAGTTCAGGAATTTGGAGAGAATATAACAACAACATAAGATTGTTGTCCCTAAATGCTC
The DNA here is from genome assembly GCA_030323885.1 of Branchipolynoe longqiensis. Lineage (NCBI taxonomy): Eukaryota > Metazoa > Annelida > Polychaeta > Phyllodocida > Polynoidae > Branchipolynoe > Branchipolynoe longqiensis. Next base: position 86,667,143 of record CM059191.1, on the reverse strand, counting down.
TGATTCCGCTTGTAAAGTCTAGTAATCATACATTTTCACTTAAAAGTAGCGGGTTTTGATAGATGAACATTTGAATGAGAGCTGGAACCCAGAACTCCAATATCACTTGTTTATCTATATTGAAGTAAAGTTTGGAGAGAATGCCCCTAATTGCTCTCGACTTATGAGGTCGATTAATCTACATTATTTCATAAAGTATTTACTCAAAAGATGTTGGTTTCAATATATGAGCATTTGAATGATATGTGTACAGTGAAACCTCTCTAACTGACCACCTCCATAAATTGACCACTCCCCTATATTGATCGCTTTATGTGGGTCCCAACAATACCATTGTAACCATATTTCCAACTCCCTAAACCGACCCCCTCCCTAAATCGACTCCATAAAGTATGTCTCAAGGTCGGTCGATTTAGAGAGGTTTTACTGTAGCGCCTTACATTGCAAAGTCATGTGGTGATTTTCATGAGCCAGTTTTCCAACACTTTTGTAATGAGTTGTTTAGCAGAAACAACAGCAAGAGAAGAGTAATTGCAGCTACAAGGAAACCATGGTTGGACTGTCCCTGGGAAACAGCTAGCTGCTGGAGGCAAAACCAATGGGTCTTTTAATTATCCAGGGCTGTGAGGCAATACACAGAGGAATTCTGATAGGGGATGGGTAGACTTAACTTCTCTTCATTCTCCATTGCTGAGTGAGTTGAAGTGGTAGTCGCTGGGTGTGTGGGGTGTGGAGGGGTGGATGGGGCAGGGGATGATGTCCTGTGCCATGCGGATAAATCACTGTGTGGTTAGGGAGCGAGTGCTCTCTGTGTTCCTCCGACCTGAAACACAAATCATCTCTACACTACAGAGTTTGTGTGTAGAAGGGGACGCGGTTCATCCCTTATAGTAAGTGCATCGCAGCGCACCCAGTTATTTTAGGTCAGATATTGCAGTAAACATGATTGATTAACTTCTAATGCATTTGCAGTGCCATATTCATGGGAACAAAGTACTGCTACATGTTCCATTCCTATTGTTTCACAAATCACATTTGTAATATTACAGTAAGACATCTCAAAATCGACCGACCGTGGGACCGACTTTAAGTGGTCCATTTAGGGAGGTGCTCAGTTTACGGAGGTACAATATGCTTACAATGTTATTGTTGGGACCCAAATACAGCGATCGATATAGGGGAGTGGTCGATCTGTGGAGCTGGTCGGTTAGAGAGGTTTCACTGTAGTGACATAAATATGCGTTTTGAATTTGCTATTTAAGCAGATGTTTCATGAGAGAAATATAGCGGTAACATGTGTAATGGGGCTGTCACACTACGACGCTTCTCGCCGGCGACCTGGCGACGTGTGGTGTTTTTGGGCGAAAATGGGTGAAATATCGAGACACGCTGGGGGCGCGTTATGCGCCCGTCGGTACACGTCGGTACATTGACGATCGGCGCAAAACGCCGGCGCGCGTTCCCTGTCGCCCAAGGTTTTAAGCAGGTCAAAAGAAAAACAACGACCGCCAGCGCACGCAAATATATGGGTAAGGACGTTAGGCGCGCGTCGCGCTGCGTTGGACGCGCCGGAATAACGTTATGGGAACGATAGGCAGACGCCGCGCGCGCGGGAGGGTCGTTCCCAACCGTTGCGGCAAACTGGGGCGTTTTTGTTTTATGCCCTAGCAACATTTAAGGTTATATGAAGACGTCGCGCCAAACTTGTTTTCTTTTTTTTGTTTCCCCCCAAAACGTCGACACACGTTGGCCGCGTGCTACTAACATGCTACTCACACGCTGCGCCAACGTCCAATTTCCCCATATTTCCCCTAATTCTTTAACGTTTCTCGACGCTTACAATTTTATTTTCAAAGCTGACGGGTCGCCGGGAGAAGCGTCGTAGTGTGACAGCCCCATAAGGTACTAGAGACCGCGACCCAGCCAGGAACCATTAGACCAGGGGTGTCCAGCCCACACCACCACTAACGGGATGGGCACCAGAGGGGAACAGGGCGCGGGCAGGCATGCTCGGACAAGGAATAAAGACAATTCCACTGGGACCGGTAGAGAGTCGACATCTTTTTTGTTTCTTGGTGTGTTTGTGTGTTACGCCCTGGCAACATATCTGCTAATATGAGGATGGCCATCGACTTGTGACAGTGCGCAATCAGTGTGCCTTTATAGTGTTGCCCGGCGGGGATATCAAACTGCCAGCAACATGACCCGATGTCCCGGTCGGTCACATTAACCGACTACTGTGCTAAGCAGTCATTGCTTTATGCTAATCATGCTGAATGCCACTTTAGGTAGTGATCAGTATCAATTCGATAAGGCATTTGTTGGACTCGGTCGAGAATCGAACTCCAGACCTTCCACAAAAGAAGGCTGCGCTCTGCCCATTCGGCCGCTGTGTTCGGTCAACATCGTGGCATTCCTATATGGTGTAGGATGTGCCAGAGGCAAACCTACTGCTGGAAGCATAATAATTAAGGGTCTGTCTAGTACTGGGCAAAACAAAAAAGCCCCGGCAACAACAACAGCAAGAGAAGAGTAATTGCAGCTGCAAGGAAAACATGGTTGGTGTGTTGTTGTTTTACGCCCTAGCGCCAATTAAGGTGAACATTTACGGAAAACATCACCATCAAGGACTATACAAAGATTGCCTGAAATGCGCAAGATAAACAGGCATAGAGTATGTAGGATTCGTGTGGTGACGCACCCTGGGGCTTAGTAAGTGGTTGGAGTTGGGTTTCAGAATGCGCCCGAGCGAACAATGACAGCGGTAACGACCGCGATAACAACTGAACAAAACGCGCCCACCGACGACGAGCGGCAGCCAATCAGAAGGTCAGGTCATGACCCGGTGAGGAGGAAGATCAATGGAGAGGAGCCAAGAAGTATGGGTCACCGTTCTCAGCTAACCGCGGTACTGTGCCTGGAAAAACAACCTTGTTGCTGATAGATTGTTGGGAGATATATAAATACGCTCCATAACGAATTATGGGAGTAATAATAATTGAAGCCAACACAGTATATGGATCGAGTAATTCTCAGGCTGGTCAAACCCGACCCGCGGTCTTAAATTTGCATAGTCCGATGGTGTTGAGCTTCTATAATTTGCTGAAATAATCATAATAGGTTGATTAGTGTAATCTATTTTATTATGATTTTGAAGTAATTTTGATTCAAAATGAAAAGCTTCATAGCTATTTGAAGTGTACACACAATAAAGTAATGTTGGCATGCTTGAACAAAACTCTGACGTCATAGGCTTCATTGGTACCATGTTCTATTAAATTGACTTAATATGGATGCTCTTCGATGTAACAGCAAATGCTTAATAGCACTGATATCTAACTAAGTTTGATACGTCGGTTCAAGTGTTTTGTTCTCGAAAATGTGATGCTTCTGTTGGACTATGCAATTGTAATTAAAGGAAAACTCGCTGGAAGCAAAGTGGCTCCGAGCTGTGAAGGGCGTGCTTATAAACCGCCAAGGCCCTCCGACTATACATACCTGCATGCGGAGGCAAAGTATCCTCATGCTGCTCAAGCGACCTTGAAACCGATCAAAAGGCCTAAATGTCTCCTATAACCAATAGCTACCTCCATTTGAATATACATATAGGCCTCCATTTAATGTCACTTATAAACAGGTTATTGACAATAAATAATGGGAATATAGCTATACATTATAATATGTGTTGCATTTAAGTAGGGGATGGCTTAGTTTCAGTTAAACCCTCACTGCTCTATGTACATGCTACGTGGGTGAGGATTCTATTTTCTCTGCTGGCGTCACCTATACATTGCCAACTCCTGTGTATGCCGTGATGGCGAAATGGGTTTTGAACTTGTACTTTCTTGCATATCCATTATATCTCCCGCCTGATGATACACATTGCACCTCAACCATTTCCATTTCCTTGTTATTTCGGTTCGGCTTGATGACTGTTTATATATGTGATGAACGCAGTTATCGTTCGGATTTTTGGATGATACCCGTATCATGAGATGGGATGAATAGAAAGACAATACCACATAGTGATGTGCAGCGAAGGAGGAAGACCAAGGCAGGAGTGGAGAAAAGCACACTTTATTATGTAAAGTGGGGGGGGGGGGGCAATGTACAATGTGGGGGAGTGTATGTACACTGATAAAATAAGAATAAAGTGCAGGATAATGTCAGAGTCTTTTTAGGGGAGCGGCCCCAAAGAGCCCTCCGCCAAAAGAGAGGAGAGGGCTCGAGGGGCAGCTGAGGCGGCGAGGAGAACCCTCGAGTTAGAGGCCAGGGTTGTAGGGGAAGCTGTCATGGTCGGGGTGGACGTAGGTGAGTCCGAGGCGAGCGACCTCGGTCTGGGCGAGCTCGGCGCAGGGGCCGGGGAGATGGGCGCGGCTGAGAGGGTCGGCGAGGATGAGCTCCGCTCCCGGCTTGTGGAGGATGGCGAGGGTAAAGGAGCCCTCGGCGGCCATGAGCCAGAGCTCCTGGGCACAGGTGCCGAGGACCGCGTCGCAGGCCCGCCCAGAGTCGAGGGCGGCCGCGGAGACCTGGTTGTCGGTGTTGATGACAATGGTGGCCCCCGCGATGTCGGAGGGGAGGAGGGCGTGGAGGGCCACGACGAGGTTGATGGCCTCGAGCTGGTGGATGGTGGGATACCGCTCCCGGTAGGCTGCGGAGTATCCTCGGGCGTAGCAGTGAGTGGCGGAGTAGGCCCCCCTGCCAGTGAGGCAGGAGTCGCACTAGATCACCTCAGGGGCCTCAGGGGCGCGGAGGAGGCAGAGGCCGTTGGTGGCCCGGCCGTAGGCCACAAACCACCTGAGGTCCCAGAGGGCGTCGTCCCCGAGGGTGATGGAGGCGGCTCCGTAGCAGGTGCGGAGGGCGGTGAGGAGGCGGGCCATGAACTTCCTCGCGGGGAGGACACAGCTCCCCACATGGTTAAGGCGCCTGAGGACACTCTGGAGATTGCGGCGCCCGAGGGTCGGGTGGGCGACTCGGGCCTCACAGTCCTGGATGAGGTCGTCGACCTTGTCGGGTGCGATGCAGATGGTCATGGCCTCGCTGTCGATGGCGAAGCCTAGCCAGGTGAGGCGGACCGCAGGGGGTTGGCACTTCCCGGGGGCCACCGCCAGGCCGAGGGCCACGGTGAGGGCGATGAAGGCATCGAAGGCCTGGCGGGCCCTCAGGAAGGTGCGCTCACACCCAACAAAGTCGTCCACATAGACGAGGGCATGGAAGCCCTCGCGGTGGAGGACCCAGGCGACTGCAGAGGTGACTCGGACGCAGGCGGCGCCGGAGGAGCGGCATCCAAAGGGAAGGGCGAGGTCGACGTAGGTCGCCCCGTCGAGGGTAATGCCGTAGGGGGGCAGGAGAGGGGGTCAGCCCGGAGTTGACGGTAGGTGCGGGAGATATCCGCCGTCCAGGTGTAAGCTCCGGGGCCCTCTGTGACGAGGCGGCGGTCCACGTCGGCGACACTGGGGAGGCTATAGGCGTGGGGGGTTCCGAGGAACTGGCGCCTTGGGATGCCAGCATTGACGCTGCAGCCTGGGGGGTATGAGAGGTCAACGATGACCCGCCTCTTGCCCGGGTCGGATTTGGGGCGGGTCATCATGGGGGAGACCTGGGCCCAGGGGTGAAGGGGGGGGTGAGGAAGGGGCCCGCGAGGGCGCCGTGGGCGAGCTCAGTGGCTATGAATTCACAGAGGTGGGCATGGTGCTCCGGGGCTTCACGGTGATTGGTGTAGGTAGGGCGGGGGGGGGGGGGGGGGGGGGGGTGCTGGCAGAGTAATTGGCGGGAAAGCCAAACTCGAGGAGGTCGACGAGGTCGCCCTCATGGTACCCGTGGAGGCGGGCGCGCCAGGCAGGGATGAGGAGGCCTGAGGGGAGGGGGATGCGGGCGGCCAACAAATTAGGTAGGCCCGCGATCCGGAGGGCGTCGTAGGCCCGGGAGAAGGTGGGGTAGCGGTCCCATGCAGGGTCAGAAGAAAGGGAGGAGTGCGTCTGGCAGCGGAAGGAGGCTGAGTGGCGAGAGAGGGGAGCGAGGCTGGGTTATAAGGGAGAGAGAGAGAGGGGGGGGGGGGGTTACGCAACGCAACGGTCATGGGCTGGGGGGAGGTAGAGAGAGGGGGGGTGCAAGCATTACGACCAATCAGGCATTATGAATAGTATGTGGATCTTATTGTGTACATGCAGACTGGTGGATATTAAGCAGCTTTTAGACTATATCATTGATCTGCTGCTCATACCTATGAGTAGACAGTAACATAATGGGCTTCACTTGCTGTTAGAATGAGTAGTGGATTTCGGATAATGCACATCATATTTGCTTGATTCATTTAAATTGCCTTGGTCAACTATAACTTATTGGTTAGTACATCTTATGTTAATTCCGTCAGGAGTTAAAGAGTGGAGAGGTTCATACCTTGGTGTTCGTTGTTATTGTACTTTTTTCTCAGGGGTATTTTGAGAGGGGAAAAGTGAGAACGGGAGGCGGGGAGTGTGTTGGGACTATGTTTTCAACTTGTGTGGTCTAACTAGCTATATTTATTAATGTATGTCTATGTGAAGTTCTCAACCCTCAATATAGCGTGGAATTTAAAGTTACCTAACAGCATGCGGCAGGTAAAATTGCAGCCTTCTCAATGAGCACCTGTCCCAGGAAGTGGCAATAGATTACAAAGATACAACAAATGAGCTTAAATGATTAGACCACGACATTTCCGACTCACCCACAGACCCACCCGCCCATCATTCTCCCAGCTGCTGCAAGCTCCTCTCGGCGGTGATCTATGGCATTTATTACAGTCCGTCCAAGGTGTGTGAATGCGTCATCAGGGAGGTAATTGAATGTGTCACGTAGGTAGCAATTGTTACCAGGTGGTCATTACAGCCGTGGCAGGTTTGTTAATTGGCACCGGTCATAAATCTGAGTGCTCTTAGAGCAGCTTACATGGCTGTACTTTCCATGTTGTTAGGTAAGTTCCGCTTCCATAACTTACCAGTGACAGTGTCATAATGAGCTTATGTAGCTGTGATGAGTGAAAGTTGTTAGTTTCACAACAGCGACTTTGTTTATCTCCGATAAGAGGACACCTGATTTGTTGAGTCAGCAGTTGTCCGGTGTAGGCCTTGGAAGACGGCTATTACTTTATCTGTCCTACTGAGATATGCACAATTACCATTAGGGTTTTGAATACAAGTAATACGGTATATATCCTACCGAGAAGTGTACTGTTGCCTTTGGTTTGGTCTAGGCATTTGAATACATGTAACAATATATCTATATATAATTTATTATGTGGATGCCCAGACGGGATGGCCGAATGAGTTAGAGCGTCCGTCTCCCGTGCTGGTAGATCGTGGGGTTGTGGGTTCGAGTCCCAGTCGAGTCAAACCAATGACTTTAAAATTGATACTTGTCGCTTCCTAGCCTGGCGCTCGGCATTATTAGGATAGGGCAAGGACTGGTGTGCTCAGTGTCAGGATAATGTGACTGAGTGGGATACCAGGTCATGGTGCCGGCGGCCTGGTTTCCCAGTGGGACAGCACTATAAAGTCACCATGAGTGCGCACTGTCACAAGTCGGTACCCGTCCTGATATGACCTTAGATGTTGCTAGGATGTAAAACAACAACAAACAAACAAACATATTATGTGGATGTAAATAATGGAAGCCCCTTAATGTTTCATGGTAACCACCTTAGCTTCCACGTCATTCATTGCGGAGCGGGGATTATACCTGCCTCTGTATCCTATATGCCGGTGTTGCAGTTTCCCAGGGACACCAGTTTGTCAGGGACACATTGCTTCTGCGCATGTGTCAACATCGAACAGCATCGTCAGTAACCCTATAAATTTAATATGATGTTTTTGGTAAAGATGTTTTCTATATGTGTACCAAACGATTTGTTTCTAGGTGGTGTCGTTTTAGAGATATTTAACTTTTCCTGTATTTTATGTATGAAGATTGCTCACATCCATTGACAATGCCTTGAGTTTGACGGTATGCACAGTGAAAAACATTAGTTTTATTCAAAATTAATAGAAATCAAGAACCCTACCCTTATTAATTTAATATAATCTTAATGGTAAAGATGTTTTCTATATGTGTACAAAGCGATTTGTTTCTAGGTGGTGTAATTTGAGAGATATTTGACTTCTGTATGAAGGTTTGCTCACGGCCGTTGACAATGCATTTGAATGGAAGTGTGCCTGGCAAACTGGTGTCCCTCGGAATCCGCAACACCGGGATCCAAGTGCCAGTCTGCTCGCTTTCAAAACTATCAGATGTCTAGAGTTACCATTACGGCTTTGCATATAGGTAATATAGTGTATCTCCTGCTGAACTATGTAGTGTTATCATTAGTCTGGAGAAGGCTTTTCAATACAGCTCCCACGATATATCTCCTCTTGATATGTCCAGAGGTAACATTAAGGATTTGCACATAAGTAAATTGGTATATCTCCTACTGAGGTGCGTAATGTTATCATTGGTCTGGTGTAGGCCTTTGAATACAGGTACTACTCTATATCCAATACTAATATATGCACAATTACCATCAAGCCTCTGAATAGTGTACTATATATATATACATTAGAACATATATATATATATATATCTTACTGAGCTATGTATCTACTGATTGTGGACAGGCCTTTGAATATATGTACTACTGGATATCATATTCCTAACGAGATGTGAACAGTGTTCACTGGTCTGGTGTAGGCCTATTAATTCATGTACTACTATAAAACCTCATACTTATATGTATACACTTATCCGCAGTCTGGTTTTAAGCCTTTGAATACATGTACTTATGTGCATTTCCTAGTGAGATATGTATAGTTAGCCTTAGGTTTTTGAATACATGTACTGCTCCGAATAACATACTGAGATGTCGACACTTATTTCGTCGAGGACCTTGAATACGGGTCATACTAGATATCTGTTACTGATATATGTAGTGTATCATGTGTCTGGTGTTGGCCTCTTAATTCATATACTATTCGATATATGTCCTACTGAGATGTGTTCTTTTACAATTGATTTAGTGTAGGCCATTCAAGTCAACTACTACAGCTATTCTACTGAGATAGATAGAGTTGTCATTGGTCGTGTGTACTAGGCCTTCAAATACGGGTATTACTAAATAGCCATGACGACTCGGTGAACAGGTAACATCGGTGTGGTGTACGCCATTGAATACAGGTGCTACTTCATATCCACTACTGAGATGTGTACAGTTACCCTTTCTTCCGCCCTCCCCAGAACAATCTGTATATAGCTTTGAAGAATGCCACCCTAGCCAGTACACCGGTGTCGCAGTATAAATTCTCAGTGGCTTTAGAGTCTATGCACGAGGTTCTGTGCATTCGTCAAAATCGAACGGCGTTTCAGCGTATTCGATTAATCAACATTTTGACGCATAAATGTGAGGTCATCACTCCTAGCCAACCCCAGCCAAGAGATGGGTTACTGGGGTTGGGACTTTTTGCACATGGCACATGGTTTTTTCCACTCCACTTGCGGTGTTCTATTTGAATTTCTAGCAACTCAGGTAAGCCGAGTTGCCCGGGTCGTGTTAATCGAATAACGCAGAACCCAAAGCATAGGCTCTAAACCGACTCAGAATCTAAACAGCGACACCGGCATTGAAGAATTGACCCCATTGTATTCCTGTGACAACAATAACTCGAGGGTAAAACAACAATCGAAACCAAGGTTGAACGGAAAGATGTATTCATACATCTGAAGCATGCATCACAAAGGCTACACCTGTGGCGGTTTAAAGGTGACGGTTTGTAGACGGTGAATTGTAGGGGGTCGATTGTAGCATGCCTTTTGTAGTGGAACGGATGTGTGAGACTGATGCCGGAGGACGGAATGTAAGTGATGGATTGCAGGCGGTGGACTGAAGGTGGTAGAATGTAGGTGGTAGAATGTAGGTGGTGGTATATTGTTGCATAGGATATGTAGGTTTTAGATTGTAAGTAGTTGGAGATGGCACATACTGTGACTGCTGCTATGTGAATGATTATAGGTGACGGTTTGCAGGTGACAGATTGTATGTGATATATTGTCGCTGACAGTTTGTATAGGGCGGGTTGTAGGTGATATATTGTAGGTGACGGTTAGCATGTGACATAGTGTAGGTCAGTTAGTGTAGGTGACAGTTTGTAAAGGACGGATTGTAGGTGATATATTGTATGTGACGGCTTGTATTTGAGAGATCGTTTGTGGTATATTGTAGGTGACATTTTTTCTTTTGACAGATTGTCGGTGATATGTGGTAAGTGATGGCTCGTATTTGACAGATTGTTGGCGGTATATTGCATTTGACAGATTGCAGGTGATATATTTTATGTGGTGGCTTGTATTTGACCGATTGTTGGTGGTATATTACATGTGACGGGTTGCATTTGACAGATTAAAGGTGATACCTTGTATCTAACAGTATGTATTTGACAGATAGACTACATCGCCATTCCAGCTGCGTGGTGCATTGTGGGATGTGTGGAAGAAAACAAAACCTGTGAGAAGCACATGGCACATGCTAATACACTGGGTGCAGCTAGGAAATCTGCTAGTTTCAGCTCACCTCAGCTCTTGTTTGAAACATAGAATACCAACTAAAAAAATATGTATAATCAATTAAGGTATTACACATTTATCCAGCATTGGGTTTAAATCAATATAGTCAACACATCTTATGGCATGTGCATTTAGATTTAGACAAATCTGGGCACTCAGTCGAGTGTCAGAGCCATAGCCAGACTCAGATTCATGTTTCTTTTTATATCCTATGGTTAATGACATATATCCGGAACTCGAAAATGAGTAGGGTTGGTCGTAATGCTTGCATTGCGGTTGATTTGCGGTGGAGGAGGACCCCCCCTTCCACGTCTCTGTCCCTCCCAGTTACATAATCCCCCCTGCTATGCCCTTATAACCATGCCTGCCGCTGCCTCCAGCCACTATTTAGAATAAGAATTACTTATGTCTAAGCAATGGTGATGTAAACATCAGACTGTAAAGTGACTGAAATTCTATGTTTCTTAGCTCAAAATGCTTAAGTGTCCATGTTGCCGGTAACATGCATAATTCAAAACCCTGACTATGGGCTTGATATTATGAATACCATAGATACCGTTCATAGCGCGCGACGCTATGTTCAAAGATAACTTCCGGTAGTAGATTCAAAGGCTAATCCAGTCCTTACCTGGCCACCGTCGACGACAGGTCATTGAGTTTCAATAAGAAATGTGTCCATCCCACCCAACCTTACTCTATAGTAGTGCAGTTGATAGGCCTGAGAGCTTATGGTTCCTATTACCTAGACATGAATGTTGCTGTGTGACATACAAGTGCGATTATGTGAGTGTGCCAGATGTGAGCTGACCTTGTGACCGTGCCTTAGTTGCTGCCTCATGGCTTCAATTGTCAAGCCTCCTCATAGAAATGAATATATGTGTCTTCAGTAAGTTATCATACAATTATTATGATAGTACAATCATAGATATGCCTTGCACATAAGTAATGAAATATAGCAATGATAGATCTCTATAGCTATCTGACCCGCACATATGTAATAATATCAGAAATATGATAGTTTCACAGGTTGTACTACCTGAGATTAAATAGAGTAGTTAAAGCTAATAGTCTCAATTGTACTATTGAGTAAAGCTTATATAAAAGATCTTCACACATGTGTAGGATATAAGGCTTTTGTAAAAATGTAGTAAGCCTGATTAATAAATTTATTAGCCCAAAAAATGAGTATATGTGTCTGGTTTGGAATTATGGAGAGTTGTGTCTTAAACATAATCATTATATTATTATATTGCATCCATCCATTCATGTTTGTGCCAAATTGTTATGTATTTCTATTAATTTTGAATAAAATCAAACTTTTTCCTCATGCGTATTGGCAAACTCAATGGGTGTATGCATTTTCTCTGCTGCCAACGCCGTTTTCAGCGCATGCACAGTCGGAACGGTGATCCCGTCTATTGTTGGTGGTATATGGTAGGTGACATGTTGCAGTTGACAGATTTTAGGTGATACATTGTATGTGATGGCTTGTATTTGACATATTGATGGTGGTATATTGCAGGTGATGGGTTTCATTTGACAGATTGTAGGTGATATATTGTCTGTGTCTGCTTGTATTTGACAGATTGTTGGTGGTACTTTGTAGGTGACAGGTTCAATTTGACAGATTGTAGGTGATATATTGTATGTGACAGTTTGTAGTTGGCATATTGTCGGTGGTATATGGTCTGTGCCAGCTTGTATTTTACATATTGTAGGTTGTATATTATAGGTGATGGGTTGCATTTGACGGATTGTAGGTGACATATTATATGTTTCAGCTTGTATTTGACAGATTGTAGGTGATATATTGTTTGTGTCAGCTTGTATTTGACAGATTGTAGGTGATATATTGTATGTGGTGGCTTGTATTTGACAAATTGTAGGTGACATATTGTTTGTCTCAGCTTGTATTTGACAGAGTGTATCTTGTATATTGTAGGTGATAGTTTGCATTTGACAGATTGTAGGTGGCATATTGTATGTGTCAGCTTGTATTTGACAGATTGTAGGTGATATATGTTATGTGCCGGCTTGTATTTGACAGATTGTAGGTTATATATTGTAGGTGATCTATCGTGTGTGACAGCTGGTAGAGGGTCTACAATGTAGCGGACATAATCTATGTATCAGATCTTAGTTTATAAAGGCTAATCTACAAAAGGCAGAGACAACAATGGGAACTTCCCAAATGTAGCAACAACTGTGTAGAAAGTGTCCATATCTGAGCTTAAAAATTGTTTGCTTATGAATCACAATACTACCTGTGAAAACAACGCTCTTTGGATAAACTTTAGTAGCATATTTGATGACTAAGCAAAGCACACCACACACGATTTCTCATTTGAATAGAATCAAATATAGAGACACAATGCATGGCTTGATATAGTGTGCAAAACCTGGATAGTACATACACACAATCATTGGCCACTGAACCGAATTGTTCAAGCAGCACAAGCGGGTGTGACTGGCAGTAAGATCAATGATAGATAATTGAAATTACCCAATAAACTATTGATTGTTTATTGTGACGGACCATAGCAGAATCCTGAAAGGATTACCAACGGAACACACATAGTAAAGCTTCTCTTGGTATATTCGCACTTCATACCCCTGTCACACTACGACGTAATGAGCCAACGTGAGCCTAACGTGGTGATATTTCATCATTACGTTGATATACGTTGGATTACGTTATGATGACGTCATAATGACGTTAGAGTGACGTCGAGCTACGTCACATTACGTCGTGTTACGTCAAGTTACGTCGAGGTTTTGGACATGTTCAAAAGTTTCGACGTAGGTCGAACGTAAGGGTTTACGTTCGCCGTACGTTCTGTTCACGTTCAGCGAACGTCAATGACGTTAAACGGACGTTATTCCAACGCTCCTCACTACGTTCAACTACGTTCCACTACGTTGACCCCCATTAAACCAAGTGCAAATGCCCACGGGGCGTAATGGGAACGTCAGGACAACGTCAGGAGAACGTCAGGAGAATGTGCATTCAACGTACGTTCAACGTCTCATGACGTAGCTAACGTCACGTAACGTTCTTCTGACGATGGAATAACGTTCATAACGTTCCGTCAGCGTCATTATGTTCACCTCTCTCGTCGAACGACGTATCACTACGCTTTACCGACGTTACTCTCTCGTCCACTACGCTGCATCCACGTTCAACTTGTGCCCAAATTTGCATACTACGCCGAGAAGTTCAACGTTCTTCACGTTCTCCCTACATTGACGTCGTTACGTCGTAGTGTGACAGCCCCATTAGAATAGTTTATGATTTGAAGTTCCCTGTCCACAGCCCAGGCAACTCATACTCAACCTCCCATGCGGAGTGGTCACTAGCACACCTTGCTGCCATAGAAGCTCTCAACAAACGCATTACACCTCTTCCTATTCCTCACAGGGCCCTCAAAAGGCACATCCGATTACTTATAAGATAAAAGTGGCATTACAATGTCACAAGCTTCATACAATTCAGCCCACCCTTGGCAAATTTGCAGGTGCTTGTCATAGAAGTAGACACAAAGATATCGGTGTTGCACGCATGCAAATTGGACATATCTATTTGACTCATAGTTACCTTTTTAAAGCAGAAGACCAGCCAGAATGCATACTATGAGGAGTGCCTCTGACTGTGAAACATATTTTAATTGAATGCATTGACTTTGCAAATGTTCAAGCACAGTATTTGAATGTAGCAAGTATGAAATGTTTATTTGACACGCTTTGTACTGCCTTGGTTTCATAAAGCGCATTGGACTGTTTAACAGGTTTTAGGTGGCATTGTATAGCCCTTAGTGTGATGGTATGCCGTTAAGCATGTATTCAATCATTCCTACCAGCAGAGCCTGGCGCAGTCCACCATGGGGGCTGCCCCTCCTAGCCTGCTGCCACCTGTTGACGTGGGACAGCAAGAATGGAAACATTGGACACTCTAGTCCCTCCCACCAGTGCGTGGTAGTGTGGCCCATATCAGACTATGATGACATATACAAAGTCGTAATCAGGAAAAACATGAACACAGCAAATATAGTTATGGCACTTTTAATTAAGGAAAGTTAAACGTCAGGTTATACAAATGTCAGCTCACAAATGCTTAAGAAACGACACTAGAGATGCCAAGGCCCTACTTTCCACTTTCACATGTAGGGTGGGTGGGAGGCCAATTTAAGGCTGGTTATTGTCTCCTGGCTCCTCCGGTCGTAATGACCAAACCACGTCGCTGCGCTGCCTTATATAGCAAAAGTCTACCCGAAAAGCGGTGCATCGGCAGTACGAGTGTACTGCGTAATACATCATCAAGTCATGTTTACCCGATCGGCGACCAGGTTTAGAAAAAACCCGCTAGTCGGCGTTTTAGTATGTTACATAGTTCTAAAGAATTCCGCTAGTCGGCGACACAATAGACGTCCTTAGTACTGGCACGCCTTGGTCTGTATTCGTGATCCTGATTACCCGCAATGCCAAAGCATTACGCACAATTGAGTTCATGTGAGTCGATGTCTGAAAATTAGGTATCTATGTTCAGTATGTGGGAAACGGATGATATTTGTGAATGCATGTTAGTATTGTAGTAAAATGAAGCTTTGCATTGTAACAATCCAGCATTTCAAAACATGAAATATTCCTTTCAAATAACCTCAAAAAGCCATGCAATACGAACATAACCACTACGCTTGATGGAATACTAACCCTCTCCACCCCCCATATATTGAGTCAAACACTAAATAAACGCCCATCTACTAATTGAGGAAATTCGGTATTTTAGATTTAGATTTTATATTATGTTAGTCTATGGGCTTTTATATTTGTTTCTGGCCAGCTATCCATGTTCAAGTGTTGGCGACTGCTAGGTAAACACATTACCTTCACCCAGCCTCTCCTCCCAACCGGATGCGGGGGTCGAAACAGTAGAGCCCAATCCTCCTGTCTGGGAGATCGGGAGTTCGAGTCCTGGTCGAGTCAAACCAATAATTGACAATATTGATAATTATCACTTTGCACCTTGACACTCGGCATCAATAGGATAAGGCTTGAACTGGTTAGTTCAGAGTCAAGATAATGTGACCAAGTGTGACTTACCGTCATCTTGCTGTCCGTCTGACTTCCCAGTGGAGCAGCCCTATAAAGTCACCATGAGTGTGCATTGTCACAAGTAGGTACCTCTCATGATATTGAACGTAGATGTTGCCAGGACACAAAATCCCAGCAATCAACCAACCAACCCCTCCTCACCCCGTCTCCACCCATACCCCTCTCAGTCAACACCCCGCACTCCCTCTCACACACACACACACATGCACCCGTCCTTATATGACCTTAGGTGTTGCCGGGGCATACAACTCCAACAAACCAACCAACACACACATACGCAGCCGCAGCCAGCTCGGCTCAGTTCCGCCGGCCGCCGCCTGGTGGCGCCCGGGGACATGCGCTCAGTCGCTGCTCAATAAGGTTAGCGCTTGTTTCCCCTTGTGATCGACCGCGTCATTTAGAGTCCCATACGGGATATAGAAAAAACATCTAAACACAACAAAAACTCAACAAAATCACCCTGCAACAACTCGCCGTCACTCCCACCACACAGAACCCGTTGATCGCCACGTGACCTAAAGTTAGCAAACCAGACACGATGCCTGAATGAGGGGATCATCAAATTCCCGTGTGACAGTTCATGGGCTTCGACCCTGTGGGGTTCGAACCCTGGCCGAGTCAAACCGATGGTGTAAAACCGATGGCGTAAAACTTAATTCTTGTCGATATCTACTTTGGATTTAAAAGCTGGTCGAATGAAACTAATAACTTAACAAATACTCTTGTCGCCACCTATTTCAGATAATGGTATAAAAGCTAGTTTGGTAGGTGAAGGTATCAATTTTTCCCAAGCAGAACACATTAATTCCAGTCTCAAAGAAAGTATATCAAGTCTACTCAAAAACTCCTACTAATGGGTCGAGTGATTCGGAAAAGAAATGTGTGTATATGCATGGGGCGCAAAGTGCGGATTCGTGTAAGCATGAAATAGCTATCCAAACGCACCAGCCTGTAAAACAAAAGAAAAACGAATGCAGAGAGAAAAGGAAAACATGGGGAGAAAACAATTGTTGTTGGCAATTTTAAGATGAGGAGAGGCAAGATACATGAATTACCTTCGAGCACGCACTGGCAATGTTGCAATGACTCAACCGGCTCTGCTCTAGTATTGCTGTTGATTTTGTTGCACGGTCAGGCTGTTTCTGAGGTGGTTATCGACTCCTTCCTAATCTCAGATAGGTTATGATTAATTATTAATGAGTACAAAACTGGAATTATGGCGCGTTGGAGTTTATAGTTATTATTATGTAGTACTGATTGTCGGGTGTCATGTGAATGATTAAGGTAATTGCTAGATTTGGCAATAACCTCTGAGAAAGGTGCTCTAAGTGATATACACTGGTTTTATAGCGGGAGACAGATTGGGATCGGGTGGTGGTGGGTGTATTTAAGTGTGGATGTGTAGGTGAGAACGGGTGTCAGTGTGTATGCGTGAGTGTGTGAATATGTTAGTGTGTGAGTGAGTGTGAGCGGTTGTGACGTGTTGTGAGTTCCTGTGGGTTGGTGAGGTGTGTGTGAGTATGTGTGAGTTAATTTGTGCGCATGTGCCTGGTGGTGGGTGTGATTGCGTGTGAGTGTGTGTGAGTTGGGGTCAGTGCCTATGAGCGATACAATTGGGGGTGACTGGGTGAGTGTGTGTGTGTGGGAGAGTGACTGTGAGTGGTTGTAAGTAGACGTGAGTTGGTGTGAGTGGGTGAGTGAATGTGAGTGGGATGGGTGGGTGTGTATGGGAGAGTGGAAGTGAGTGGTTGGAAGTAGGCGTGAGTTGGTGTGAGTGTGTGAGTGGGATGAGTGGGTGTGTGTGGGAGAGTGGATGTCAGTGGTTGTAAGTAGGCGTGAGTTGGTGTGAGTGTGTGAGACGGATGAGTGTGTGTGTGTGGGAGAGTGGATGTGAGTGGTTGTAGGTAGGTGTGAGTTGGTGTGAGTGGATGTTTTTTTTTGTTTTGTTTTTTATTGAGGCTGTATTTATACTGTCCATAGCATGTAAGCCTGGGTATCCAGGCTTGTTTTCAATGCTGGCCAGCTGTAGTGTTGGTGGTGTCTTACCAAGCAGTAGCTGCTGATAAGTTATTTGATTATCTGCATTTCAGTAGCAGATAGATCTGTTGGTGCGTTTAGTAGCCTATGTTAGTTTATTTGGGCCCTCTTGGCATTGAATTTTTGTTCTATTCTTATTACTATGTTAGTTGTTTTCTTAGGGTTCTATGTTAGTGTTTTGGGATTTTCTTGGGAAGAGTTTTCCGCTTGTTTCTACTTAATTCTATACTAGCCTATTTTATTTACATGTCCATAGGCCTGTACGTAGTAGGTGGTTGAGTTATGTTTGTTTGAAATTGATTTGATTTATATTGTTGTTGGATATGTTATCTGGCTTTTATATTTCCGGCTATCCCACCCTTGGCTGTCCAGTTGGTGGGCCGTGACCTATCACCTGCCCCCTTTTGGTGCAGTTCAGTTGGGGTTCCCAGTTTTTATTTTGCACAAATATGTTTGTACATTTTTAGGTCAGGGATTTGTCTTTCTTTCACCGTTTGCGCATTCCATGCCTTGGCGGCCATTTCCAGTGTGTTCCTTTCATGGGCTTTGATCTGGCTTCTGGTCTGCCTTAGTAGTGGTGCCTTGCTTGCTCTGGTGTCCCTTAGTGGTTGGCTTAGACGCTTAATGTCTTGGCTATATCCATATGCTAATGTTTTTAGGTGGATTATCCTTCTGTTTTCTAGTAGCTTTACTTTAGTTCTTTTGTGTAGGTCATAAGTGGGGTGTAGTTTGTCTACTTTCAGGCATATTTTCAGGGCCCTATTTTGTAGTATCTGCAATTTTTTAAGTATCTCTTTTTTAGCACCCATGAAGATTACATCCCCATAGTCAAAGTAGGGGAGTACCATGCCTTTGAAGATTTTTATTGACATATCTTGTGTCATATAGTTTCTTAGTTTAGCAAATAGCCATAGTTTGTGATTTACTTTTTGTATGATTTTTGTTACACACAGATTGTAGTTTAGCTGGCTATCTAGTTCTAGGCCTAGGTATTTGTAGTGATTTACACTTTCCAGTGTTTGGTTTCCTAGTGTGCATTGTAGGTTTCTTCCTGTGATTGCTGAGAAGAGTACAGTTTTAGATTTATTTGCATTGATGGTTATTTTATTGGACTCACACCAGCTGTCCAGCTTTAGCAGGAGGTTGTTCAGTTTGGTTGTACCTCCTCTACTGTGCTTCCTTCTGCATATACGACAGTGTCATCCGCATATAGCTGGAGACATTCTGTCTCCAGCCATTTTTCTAGGTCGTTTATGTATAGTATAAATAGTAGTGGTCCCAGGACTGATCCTTGGGGTACACCACAGGTGACAGTTTGTTGGTCTGAGAGTGTACCATTTACTTTAGTTTTTTGCTGCCTGTTGTTTAGGTAGCATTTTATCCAGTTTATTGATTTGGATTTAATGCCCATGTTGTTTAATTTTCTTATTAATATGCTATGGTCTACAGTGTCAAAGGCTTTGCTGAAGTCGATGAAGGCTGCTCCAACTAATTTCTTTTGGTTCAATGATACCAGCACATCACTTGTTAGGTTTGCTATTGTTTTTGATGTGGAGTGTAGTTTTCTGAAACCTCCTTGCCTCTTGTTTAGTATATTGTTTTTTTCCAGGTGCTCATTTATGTGCCTGTGGAATATTTGTTCAATTAGCTTGCCTGGTGTTTGCAAGATTGATATTGGTCTGTAGTTCCCCATATTTTGTTTGTCACCACTTTTGTGGATGGGGGTGATGGTTGCCATCTTCCATGCTGCGATGAAGTGTCCCTGCTGATGTGAGCGGGATGAGTGGGTGTGACTGGGTGTGGAGGGCTAAGTGAATGTTAGTGTAGAGAATGTGAGTTCCTGGGGGTGAGTAGTGGTCAATGCATGTGACAGATCCTGACAGGATGTGCGTGGCTGTGAGTGTGTTTGAGAATAACTGTATGTGAGTGGTGTTGAGTGGGTGCGACTGGTCTGAGTGGATGTGAGTGATGTGAACGGTGAGTGGTGGCGAGGGGTGATGAGTGGGGTTGAGTGGGTGTCAGTTGGGATGAGTGTGTAGAGGGTAGGTCAGTCGGTGTGAGTGGGGTTAGTAGGTGGAAGTGTATGTGTAGGGGTGAGTGTCTGTTGTCGCTGTGATTGGGGGTGAATGGGGGTGAATCGAGCTGAATGGGGTAAGTGGGGGTGAATGGGGCGGGATGAGTGGGAGTGAGTGGCGGTGAGTGAGTGTCAGTGGGGGAAAGTTGGTCTGCGTGGCTGTCAGTGGATGTGAGTGGGGGTGAGTGGCGGTGAGTAGGGATGCGGGGCTAAGCCAGACCTGGCGCCTCTACTTCTAGTTTTATGGTGATTGGCTAAACCGGAAGTTACTGCCAATTTTCTACGCGCATGAGCAACTTGTGAAGGCAGTGCAATGCAATCAATAGTGCCCCAGCTATACATCTGAGTGATATAGCAAGATGCTTATATGGTATATAATACATTATGCACCTTTTTAAACAATTATGTTTATGTAATACGCATCAGTGCCACGGATTGTATATGTCGATTCTAGTTGTTTTGAATAATTCACCTTGCTGACAAAATGGCGCCACCAGCACGTCATAACGGCAACTGATTAGTGAGCATGCGCAGATTAATCAGCCGACACAATGTGCTAATATCAAGGGATGCGCAGAGGCCCGGGACACCATAACCCATTCACCTGCTCAGTGAGGTAATCAGAGGAATAATACTATTTACCCGACACAGAAAAAGAAAGACACACACATATCGGACATTTCCTGGACATAGTCTACATGAAATAATATAGGAAAAGAACTTAACAGCTGCAAATATACATATTCAGCTAGTAATGATCATTAAATCTGAGCAAACACTGCTCCAATCGGAATTATTTAAGTTGCTGGTAATTGCAGTGTGCTGCGCTTATCTGCACGTTCTTATATTTGAGAAATTAAGGCAGAAATGCTCAACAATATACTCTCGATTAGACCTCCCTGATTTCACGAATTATTCATTTAGAAATAGCGGGCTATGAAAATCAAGCGGTAGGGAATCATATATTTAGCATATTGGATAGAAAAGACATGGGGGTATACCCATAACCCAGTCTTCCGATACTTGTTCTAATGGGTTATTATTCACCAGCCCTTTCACAGAGCCAATGCGGCACGAGTAACTAACTAGCAGTGAACTGCACACAAACAAAACAACAACACAGGGCAACTGAGTCTGCGCCGAGCAGTGGAGTGGTGGTACATCGATATAACTAACTCTGCCTCTAGGAGGGGCAGCAGCTGCCTTACTCAGATGCCTACTGAAATGCGATCGGACGGCCGCAAATGGATTCTTGCTAAAGTAATTAGACCTTCGCGTATGCGCCATGCGCATGCGCTTCAGGGAATGAGACATGTGCATCTATAGCCGCCCCCCCCCCGCATCCCGACACATCCCTCCAGCCCTGGAGCTACATCGAAACCGGCGATATAGCATTAGTAATGTTATATCCACAGCCACAGCATACGCACACCCAACCACCCATATCCAACATATCATAATATCCGGACCACAGACAATAATTACATCCACATCCATACGCACACCCACGGCACAGTAACACACAACCATGCCCAGACCCAGAACAGAGTCACAGCTACACCACGCCCACACCCACACCCACACAAGTACCAGAGCTACACCCACAACACACCCATACCCACATCATTTTCACCATTACACCTGTCCCCCATCCAGCCACTTCACATAACAGAATATCCGCCCACACATAATGTATACACCTACACCACTATCAGAATCACATCCTCACCACACCACACCCAAACCACAATTACACCCACACACCCCCACACCATTGCCCCACCAAACTACCAAATTAACATAATATCTACCCCCAGACCCACACCCACACCCACACACAAACCGACCCCACAGTCTCTCCATATCCACACACACACCATTTCCACCACCCAAATACCCAATATAACATAATATCTACACTACACACTATCAAAACCCACACCCACATCCACAATCACACCCACACCACCCCCCAGCAACACCACAGTTACGCGCACACCACCAGCACACCATTTCCCCATCAGCCTACCCAATTGACATAATATCCGCACCACATACAATATCTACACCCATACCCACACCCACACCCACACCCAGCCCCACCCCCACCCCCAGCGTCACAAGCAAACCAGACGCACACCGAACAACAGAGTTACGCCAACAACACCTCCAGTACTACACCTTGACCACACCCACATCATTATCCCACCTGCCCACCCAACATAACATAATATCCGCACCCCACACAATATCTACACCCACACCCACACGATACCCACACCACCCCCACACCACTTCAACACCACCCCAACTACCCCCCTCCCACACACACACATCCCGCAGGCACCCATCCGTCCAGTTAATACACAACATATTGGGCACGCGACCAAATCGCCATTGCTGCAAACTGCTTACACCGAGGCTTGCACTTCGGGGGTCGTCTTTATGGCTGCATGGGGTCCAAAGTCCGCCTTTATTAGTCGTAATCGGCAGGAGTACTCCTCATTCTCCCATTCTCCTTTTAATATTGCATTGTCAATTTTGACCGGATGGGCACGCCGGGTCCTCGTATCCTCATTTAACTGCACCAGCCATGGCTTTATTTAGTACTTTCATTTCCATTCGCCTTCCATGTGTCGGGGAGGGGGTTGGTGGGTGTAGCGAGGAGTGGTTGGTTGGTTGTTGCAGTTTTACGTCCTGACAACATCTAAGGTCATATCAGGACAGGTACTGACTTGTGACTGTACGCTCATGGTGACTTTATAGTGCTGCCCTAGTGGGAAATCAGCCCGATTACACCATGACCAGATATCCAACTCAGTCACATTATCCTGACACTGAGCTAACCAGTGCTTGCCCTATCCTAATAATGGTGAGTGCCGGGCGAGGAAGTGACAAGTGTCAAGTCATCGCTTTGACTAGACCGGGAGTTTAACTCCTGATCTCTCGCACGGGAAACCAACGCTCTACCGATCTGGCTACCGCATCAAGTAGGGGTAGCGAGGATGCCTGAGGTGTTTCGCGAAGAATATTTTCGCAGCACATTTCTGTTGGAGCGTTGGAGCGGGGTGTGGAGGTGGGGTACTGGGGATAGGGGCGGTGGGTTCGATGGAGGGGGCTGTGGTGGGTTGTTGGTGGTGGGTGGGTGTTCATTATTTCCTGTTGTGTTTCAGTGCTCCACACTTTGCATGTCCCCAGTGCAGCTGCGCTATTATCAGTCCTGCCACTGGTATCTTGTGTACCACATATCTGTGTCATGTATAATAATTAAACAAGGATAAACATTGGAAGTTTGGTAAAGTCCCTCTTCAGTCATAAACTATATCACACTCTGACTGTACTATCTTTGACTGGTGGCATTTATCTATTCCTGGACGAGTTTACCTGAAAACAAATATAGGTATGTAAATATATACATGTAGTGCAAAAGCATTATATAAGTATAATTAATCACAAACTTCCCATTGCAGTAATTTGCTGCTCCACCCTCAGTAATCTACTATTATATTCTTATCATTATTGGTCATCGACTATGCAAACCTCAGACTGAGTGTATCTGTATGTGTACTAACTTGGCAGGCCGGAATCTCTTTTAGGCTTCATAGCAGTTACCTATGCATAATGAGGGTTAACTTGCCAAAGGACACAGGTCATAACATGTAGAGGATCCAGGGCAGGACCCACAGTGGCATCGGGTTGATGCAAATGGGAAACTATAACGCTTCCAGTTGGATTCAAAACCACATTTCTGGCCATTCCAGGGGTAATATCCTCACATTTGCCCGATGTAGTTTTCTTGATGCAATCCTGTATCTATGCATACCTGTCTATGTGGCTCCTTCCCTACCATGTCAATACAGACTACTCCATTATCGTTCGGATATGAATACAGATTATACTGGATGCATAATGACTTAGACTGGTGGTGGGAAACACTTGCCCTGCTCTTGTAAGGGTTCACTTTTTGTCAACAGCAATTCCATATTGATTGTTGTTGTGATTGTATCCGCTGGGAGACAATAACTTCACGAACACAGGCACTTCCTGTCCTGGTTTTCTTCCAGAAGAGATTCAATCATATGGATATTGATTTACTGTTGTATTTGATCCAGGGAGTAGAGTTTTTTTTAATTCAATATTTAATGCACAGGAAAACAGCAAAAATGCAGAATTATGCTAGGTACACACATAGCGTATAGGATTCGCGCACTAAAACTCCCGATCAGCTTAAAACTGAAGTCGGGCCGATTCATTTTTCGAATCGGGAATCGCAATCGTAGTGCTAGCGCACACCTACCGTTTTAGCCCTAAAAATTAGTTTTTAGTCGTGAATCGCAATAGGTAGGTGTGCTAGGGGAGTGCACACCTCACAATTTTTGGGCAGTTTTAGATCGTATACGCTAGGTGGGTGCCGGAAAACGATTGTATACGCTAGGTGTGTACCGGGCAGTATGTCTGGCCATTTTGCGATTCAGCAATATTACTCTAACCATACGACTGAATACCCCTGCACAAGCATAATTCATTATTCCCATAGAAGTCAGCCTTTAAGGCATTTCAGGGGTGACCACCGTCCCCACCCAACACACACTCGCCCCTCGCCCCATCTCCAGCGCACCACCACCACTCACTATCATGGCGCTAGCAGCCTTGACACCCCGATCTTTACTCCGGCCGTACATGTTATGATGCAGGACCTTCCCCCTCGGCCCTGCCCCCCACATCCCCTCCTAGCCGCCAATCTCCTACCCCACGCTGCCAGCTCCATCCCCGGCCCCAGCCCCCAGCCCCACCCTACCACCGCTCACACTTCCCCGGGCAGGGCCCCCGGGCGGCTCGGTGCGGCACGGGCCGAAGAAATGACCACTAACAAGGTCGGCGTGGCCGCCCGCTCGGGTTGCTGCCTTTTTGTTTGCTTTGTTTTATATCCGGCGGCGTCGGTAGTGGTCAGTAAATTGGGCGCACACAGATAAATAGCCATGGACAGTTGAAATGAACGCCGGCTGTTCCCGTGTTTATCTCCGTGTAGCACAAGGCGTGGGGGGGGGCCCCCCCCCCCTCCTGCCCCACCTCCCATCCGCTGGCCCCCCACGGATAGCCGACCGCCCCCCCCCCCCTCCCCCACGCCGGACTCCGGCAACCCTTCTTCACAACCCCCCGGTCTACTTAGCCCTGGTGGATAGAGCGATATTCGTCGGGTTGCGCGGCCGCAAGGGGAAAGAGCTCATGGCCTACTCTCGGCATGGCTATTGCTGGCCGCCCCATCGTCCACCGCCCGCCGCCCGCCGCCCGCCTACTGCCGCCAGCCGCCCGCAGCCCACCACCTGCCGCGCGCCGCCAACCGCCCACCGCCCGCCGCCCGCAGCCCACCGCCTACCGTCCGGCGCCAGCGCCTGCAACACACCTTCCCAATACCTGCCTCTCGCCAGGCTACGCCCCTCCAGCCACACATCACACCCACCACCCACCACACACCGCCACCCACCAACCAACCACAACTGCGCAGTAGCCCATTCCGGCCGCCACCACGACGGCCCGTCTTTACACAGCGTAAGCGGTGGTGAAACAGGCCTGTTTGAGCTGACCACATTCAGCTCAGAGAACCAGCTCTCTATGGTTCCCACCCTCCGCTCTCCACCACACACACTCCCACCTGGTCCAAACCAGCCCCATTCCCCACCAGTCCTCAACCGCATACACCCCAAAAAACCCACACACGAACTGCCATCACCAACTCCCACCCCGACAACAAACAACCGCCTCGACACACAATCTCCCCCACATCTCGTCAGCCTGCCCCGCGCCTCTCAGTCCTCCAACCCATCCGATCAGCTCCCTCCACTGTAACCAGCCTGCCCCCCCGACCGCCAACCTCCCGCACACCTCCAATTTCCCACCCCAACACCCATCGTCCCCCTACCTCCCCTACCTCCCCCAGCCTCCCCCACACCCCTCAGCTTCCCCCACACCCCCAGCGTACCCCACGCCCCCTGCCTCCCTCACCACCCTCAGCCCCCCCCCCCCTCCCTCACCCCAGCCTCCCTCACCTCCCCCTGGCCCCTCCCTATCCCCCCACAATCCCAGCTCTGACTGACATGAGCTTGTTCCGGCCACAGCGCCTACACCAGTCACGACTGCATGGCCCGACGGTAACAAGCAGTTGTGGGCGTTGCTATTATTTGTGTGTGTGTTTAATAGTTGTCATACACCGACAGGTAACGTTCTAAGACAACATACCTAAATATGATCAGTATCGTCGGAATACAAAAACACGGACGCACACCAAAGAGAATAGAATAACACACAAAGAAACAGTTACCACTGCAGTCCCCGCTTCTGAGGTCGACATCGCCATCAAAGTGGGTGTGGTCCTGCGATTATGTTTGGGTGTGGCTTTTGCGCCTGGGCGTGGGCGTGGGGGGTGCGTTTGGGCGTGGGCGTGGGTGTGGGTGTGGGTATGGGTGTGGGCGTGGGTGAACGTGTAGGTGTGGGCATGTAGGTGGGTGTCGGTGTGGGTATGCGTTGTGGGTGTTGGTATGGGTGAGGTTGAGGGTGTGGGCATGTATGTGTGTGTGGATGTGGGTGCGTTCATGTGTGTGGGTGCAGGGGTGGATAAGGGCGTGGGTTCTGGGTAGACATGGCTGCGGGTGTTAACATGTGTGTAGGTATGGGTGTGGGTGTAGAGACGGTTGTGGGTGTCGGTATGGATATTGGTGTGGGTGAGTGTCTCTAAGTGAACGGCGGGGTGGATTAGGTATATGATTTCAATGCTTGTTTATCAATACCCACTATTTTCTTGTGAAGTCTCTATTTACTCATGTAGATTAAAAGACTATTCAAATTGAGAGCTTCTCATAGCCATCATATTGTTTCGGTATACTTGTCGTCCTTTCTCAATTTCTTAAATTTAAAGCAAAACTAGATAAACACTGCGCACTGGAACCATCACCACCACATTTAATCCCAATATAGCAGTGCAGTTTGTAATCTGCTTTAAGCATGCTTGTCATTCACCCCTACTCTGGAAAAACGGTGAACCATTCATCAAGGTCTGGCGGCTGTGCTTCGGTATTTTCTGTTGGTGATTCCGGTGTGTCTGAGCATGCGCAGTCTGGGCTGAGTATTGATGGCGCCGCTGATGGAGGTGCACAGATAAGTGGCGCATGGACAGCTGGACGTTGTGTTTGTGTGACAGAGGCATTCCTAAAGGCCCTGTCACATTACAACGTTTCTGACCAACGCGCGCTGACGTGTTGCCTTTTTGGGCGAAATGTCGGCACGCGTCGGGAAGCGTTATGTGCCCGTTACCAGCGCATCGGTACACGTTGGTACATGTTGAGTGATAGCAATGTGTGAATGGACACGTCGGCGCGCGTCGGGTCGCACCGATCGTTTTGTGCTTGCACAAAACTTTCGGCTTGCCCCGACATGCGCCGATGGGTTGGACATGGCGTTACGGATGTGCCACCAACATGCCACTAGCACGCTGCAACCCCTCAAACTTTCTCCCACAACGCCGAAAAGTTGGACGTGTCTCGAGCCCTAGCAAATATCTTGCGCGTTGGCGGCGCACCGGGGGAAATGTTGTAGTGTGACAGGGCCTTTACAGGGTGACGAGCAGGCAGCCCACAGAACGGGACGCTGAGGCAGTCGGTCAGTGGATACACGGGGGACATATGGGGGTCGGACGATACAGGAAGTATTTCCGGTTAGGGTTGGTGTGGGAAGGTACAGAAACAAGTAAGTGGCTTTGTGCATGCAGCGCTTACATCATTGTGAGTAAAGTACATAGCAATAGGAAAGCCTATGGGCATATATCATCACATATATGGACTTCCAGTTACCCTATATATATATATAATATAAGTATCTATATATCTCTGTCTATTTTCTATGTCTGTATATGTATATACATATAATTATATATACAATTATATATCATATGTAGCAACATCCGTAATGCCATGTCCATTCGGGTCAAAGGTAAGATCTACCGCGCAATCGTGATATCCACCCTACTATACGGAGCCGAGGCCTGGACAGTGTACAGACAGCAGGTAAAACAGCTGCATGCCTTCATGATACGACATCTGTGATAAATCATGAGGCTAACCTGGAAGGACAAAGTGATGAATAAGGAAATACTCGAACGGATGGGGCTGCCCTCTATGGAAGATCTTCTGATCAAAAAGAATCTCCGGTGGACTGGACACCTCATGAGGATGTTATCGGACAGGCTACCAAAGCAGATCCTCTATTCTCAACTGTCTTCTGGCTACAGAAAGAGAGGGCGCCCCCGTCTCCTGTCCAAAGATACCATCAAGAGAAACCTGAAGCTGAGAGACATTAAGACCGACTCATGGATGCAACTCTCACAGCAGAGAGCTAAATGGAGAGCGGTAGTCAAGTAATGAAAGCAGTCTTTGTCGCATCGGGACCGACAGCATGATGATGATGATGATGTAGCAAGATGGAAGGAAGACAAACAAGGTAAATTGGACAGAAAACTGTATTATCTGGCAAGTGGTAAATATTTCTTATCGACAAAAATACACGTTTTCGAGCGAGTGCGACATTCATATAAGGCAGAGCCAGGCCAGGAAGACGCAGCAGATGGTGCCACCAGCCGAAACAGAAGGCCATCCTCCCATACAACAAACTGCCTGTTTTCGAGGGGCCATCAGATGCTTCTGCCGGGCAGAATTAAGTTTCAACATGTTGTAATATCTACTGTGCGCTTCATCCTGTGTAGTGAGCCCGGTCCTCTGTGGTGGTAGAGTAGTTAAACGCAACACAACTGAATTGTGTTTGTGTTTATTCTCTGACAATAACTCGGACAATACAATGCTACTCTCCTAATTTGGCTTGGGATGGTGGTGACACATCTTGCAAGGGTTGGGTGGTAGGGACTACGCCCCACCACCCATATGCAAACACAGGCCACCCAAATGCAAACATCACCCACCACCTTTATGCAACCCCTACTGGCAGCCTGGACCCGCCCCCTTAATAAGCCACAATTACAGCTCCTATTTTTAGGGCTGCATTTACTTAGTCCACGCATTTAATTAATTGCTGCTGCGTTTAACATGGATATCTTTTCCATACTTTTACAAGGTGCTTCTATATCTGTATGTTTCCTTATCGAATCATGTAGTAGAAATATATTACTGTAGTTGAATAGCGTGTTTACCTGTGATTCCCTGTATTTATACTTCTTTATCGAATCATATAGCACACATGTATTAGACTCGCTGTATACATGTATTTAATTATATGATAGAAGTAAGGCTCCATATAACCTAATTACCTGCATCGTAGATACATTCTTTCCTGCAGCTCCTTTGCAAATTCGACAATGTGAACCTCTCGGTAGAATGACATGCATATTCGTGTGAGCAAGTGATGTTAAAATCTGATGACCGGATCATTATTATAGATTTCCACGAAACATCGTTAAAAAACATGGAACTTACTTTACAATAATCATGTTCCCAAAAAAGCAGCACCTGCTTCCTTAGCACGGGAGGGGGGGGGGTGGCAGATCGATATGTGATCAATGCGGTAGAGCGGTAGGGTTAACATTGAGATGGCAGTGGAATGGGCAGGGTTAACAAGGCAGGGTGTGGGCAGAGAATGGGGCAGGAGGCTGCACCAAGTGGAGATAGAGAAATGAAAGAAGCGAGGATTTGAATGGTTGGTTGGTTGTTGGAGTTTTACTTCCTGCCAACATCTAAGGTAATATGAGAACGGGTACCGATTTGTGATAATGCACACTCATGGTGACGTTATAGTGTTGCCCCACTGGGAAATCAGGCCGCTAGCACCGTGAACCAATATACCACTTAGTCACATATTCCTGTGACTGAGCTAACCAGTCCTTTCCCTATCCCATTAATGCTGAGCAGCAGGCTAGAAGATGACAATCAGCAATTTGATAAATCATTGGTTGTACCCAAACTCCCGATGTACCGCGCCTGGGGCCCACGCTCTGCCGATTCGACTACCGAGCAAGACAGGAGGTTGTGAGGGAATGGTGGGGGGAGGGTTCACAGGGTGAAGTCAGAGTAAGGAAATTAGTGATGACTTTAAGGAGAAGGGAACATGGCTAATGTTGTCTGCAATAAGTGGTAGGGTCCGGAGGGAATGTAAGGAGAGAACGTAGAAGAAATAGTAGGATAACGTGAGACGGTGGGCTTGGGAAGCCAAACAGTAAGGAACAGGGTGAAGAATAACTGGTTTCTGGTCGTCTCCAGTTACTCATCTTATACTCACTACTATCAGGAGGATTCTGGTAACTGTCTGCCAGTCACCCCCTACTAAATACCAAAACACAACTCATAAGAAAGAAAGGGCGACAAGTCATGCAAGATTGACAGTGATAAGGTTGAGCTTTATTGCTACAACAATTGTTCAACTACTAGTGACCTGCCACCCTGACTCACTAAAAACCTGCTACAGAGCCCCACATAGCTTCTGCTTGTTCAGTCAAAATCAGTGCCTACAGCCCATTGAACCTAAGTCCTATGGGGGTTACATACAGCTCGGAGGTGAACTGCTTCCTTTGGTATATCTAGAGTGAGTGTTGTCTGTCCACCAAGTGCAAGGAGTTCAAGGGTGACTGGCCTCACATAGCCAGCCAATCAGACACCGCTGCAGCCTGGGAGGGGTGGCGGCCAAGAGGAGGCACCTCTCACTCAACCCCAGGGCATGTAATATCAATAATGTATGCAGAATAGCTGGGTGTGCTTACCCAGTGGTCCTGTGGTAACACGTAGTTGTCATACAGATACATTAAACACTAATAAATTTCCCACTCCATTTGCACTCTTCCTGGTGCATGGAGGGAACATTGCTGTAATTACTATCCGTATCGTTAATATCCAGACATCATACCACAATCCCGGTCACTGTGCGTCATAGCATTTACATATAGTTATGTCCATGTCACACAATGAGTGGGCACACATTGCATCACAATTACAAAACAATGGTCCCCAACTCTGTCACCCGAGATATTGGTATGATTCCAAGCTTGGCTATCACAACCGAAATACCATATATTTTCACAAGGTGTTAATGGCAAGAACAAACAAGGTTGGGCAAGGTTAGAATGGCTTAAATGGATCGTGAAGGAAGGGTGGGAAGTGGAAGAAGAGAGGGGTATTTATCATATCAGCAGGAATTGGAAGTAGAGGGAATGGCGGAACGAGAAACTAAGGGAGATAAAGATGGTAGAACCAGCAAGAGAAGGATTAGAAAGTGGGTAGCGACAGCAGGGGGCATAATGATAGACGCAAACAATGAGATACTGAAATACAGGCAATCAAATACCTTATCAGCAGCTACTGTGTGATAAGACAACACCAACACTACAGCTGGCCAGCATTGAAAACAAGCCTGAATACCCAGACTTATATGCTATGGACAGTATAAATACAGCCTCAATAACAAAAAAGAAAAAAAAAAAAAAGAGAGAAACGCTGTAAGAAAGAGATAGGCAGGAAGGGGCAACGATATAGAGCGAAGCACCGAGGGAATATTGGAAGAAAGGGCCCGGAATAAGGCTAGTAGCACCCAGGTGGGGGCGGATCACTAGACAGAGGCTGGCGGGTGGTGGGTGCGGGGAGTGGCAGCGGAGGTGCCCGGGGGACGGCGCCGGGTGGCCGAGGTGTGGATGACCGATATGCGTCCTAATCCGGGTATTGGAGTCAGGCGCGTGGGTCCATGACGGCAGCCGCATATCCCCGCGCACACCTGGCCACAGCAAAGCCCGCCTCTCCCCCATCGCCCCCCTCCCGCCCCCACATATTTGACCCACCGGTACTAGGCCCGGTCCCACCCAGCCTCCCCCTCCAACATCCGCAACACCCCTCACTCCCCCGCCCTCCCTGACTCCAGCTATTCTACTACATCGGCCACTACCCTACTGCCCTTCTCAGCCAGTAGGCCCTGTATGCCACACACTACCAGGCTCGTGCCAATCCCCGCGTCAATCCTCGCCCACCGCTCCCCCCCGCCCGTTCTCGCCCTGCCCCGCCCTGCCCTTCCCTGCGGCACAAAGCATCGCCCCTCCCCGACCAGTCCTGTCCTACCCTGCCCCACACCGTCGTGTCACGCCCCGCCCCGCCCCGCCCCGCTCCGCCCCGCCCCTTCACGCCACACCCAGCCCCGCCCCGCCCCGCCCCGCCCCGCTCCGTCCAACCCCGCCGCACCCTCTTCTTGCATCATTTTCATCCATCTTATTGAAACCTACTTGGCAGGTGAACAAAGCTACATGACATGTTCTACTAAATAGACTGGTGCAAGACGTGTGTTATTGACATGTGTCATCCTGTACTATTACTCTGCCTTAGAAATGTATTTACAATTGATTTACCCAATTTTCACTAACAACATGAATATATGTCTACTACTATATACACTCCATGAAAGATATCCTAGATGCTCTAGGAGTTTATATTAAACACTTTGATAATTTCAACTATTCAAATAATGTTCTTTATTTGATTAAATGTAGGTTGTTCATTGAATTGTGCGGCTTGTGTGTTGGAGTTGTACGTTCGCGCAACTTCAAAGGGCATATAATGACGAGCCATACCTGGTTCAAAAAGTATCTGTTAATGATTTTCTCTCCTCGCTTTTAATATATATATATATGTATCACTTTGAACACCGCACCGGATGATGTGGTCGAATGGGTAGAGCACACGCTTTGCATGCAGAAGGTAGGAAGTTCGAGTCCCAGCCGAGTCAATGCAATGTCCAATCCACGTCGCTACCTACCCTGGCACTCAGCATTAATAGGACATGACAAGGACTGGTTAGCACAATATTAGGATAATGTGTGGTAAATCAGGTCATGATGTTGGCACTTGGCAGGCAGGTCTCCGAGTGGGCCAGCACTATAAAACGTCCCATGAGTCTACACTTTCATAAGTCAGTATCCATCGGGATATGCCCTTAGATGTTGCTATGATGTAAAATAACACACACAAGCAAACATTGCAAACACATATTTCTCATATATATTTGATGACCCACAAAACACACCATTATTTCTTCTGTAAAACTCATAGTGGTGTTCCCTTGGGGAAGCAGCTCCTGAAGCCTCCTGGAGGGGATTGATTCCTAGAGGAGCCTATGCATGGGTGAATCCCTGGCTGCCCTAGAATTGACCCCTAGGGGTCATTTCCCAGGAAACTAGCACCCGCCGGATGCTGGATGGGTCTAAGTACCCATTCGGGCATTCGGCTGGAAGG
Source organism: Branchipolynoe longqiensis (assembly GCA_030323885.1). Taxonomy (NCBI): domain Eukaryota; kingdom Metazoa; phylum Annelida; class Polychaeta; order Phyllodocida; family Polynoidae; genus Branchipolynoe; species Branchipolynoe longqiensis. The sequence goes on along the minus strand of CM059191.1, from coordinate 86,634,092 downwards.
AGTACATCTTCATTTTCTGTGCACAGACCTTACACAGGCAATTCACAATCAGGCACCCCCGCCCTCCCACACACATCTCAAAACACTCTGCACAGGTCTCAAACCTCCACCCGCCCTCCTACCCTCGCCCTCCTACAGTCGATCAATGACTGAATGCGCCTCGTGTGGCAATGCCCTCTGGTGGGGATACGCTACAGTTGGTGAGAGTGCGGTAGAGGTGCAGGGCGGGTGATTTTGTAAAGGAGGTATATGGTAGGGTGTAAGGGTAGGGAGGGGGAGGGGGAGGGGGAGGGATGAGGAGGAGGGTGGAGCTGTTCAGGGTGCAGGTGTGGAGAGAATAGAGGTGGGCGACCGAGAATCGCTAACTTAAAGGGATATTCTTACCGGAAGAGGTCGTACCGGAAGGGTAGGTGGGGGGTGACCGTCTACCGGGGGGGGGGCGTTCTCGTGGTTTTATGTCCTAGCAGCATTTATAGTCATATCAATATGTACCGTATTGTGACCGGGCAGACTCCTAGCAACTTAATATGGCTGCCTCACTGGGAAATTTGGCCAGTGGCACTATGACCCGATATGCCACTCAGACGCATTATCCTCCAGGCTAGGTGGCTATTTGGGGGGATCGAGGCTTGGGATTGTGCTGGGAGTGAGGATGACGGCTGTCTAATAAGCGCTTGGGTATCCATTGCTGGTATATAAAGTATTGATAGGTGTCAAGTGAATGTATTGACCATAATATGACCGATCTTTATGCATTGGCAATATAAGAGGTATGTTTTACAAACCGGCACACGTCATCTGTGTGGACCATGGGAACTAAAATCCATCATCAGAACAACAGTGTCCTTTAATTCACGACATATCACGGTTGCTATTAACTAAAATTGAAGAAATAAACATGCCCTTTTCCCCCCATTATGGATGCCTATTTGATATATGAAACAACAATGCATCAACCATGGTCTTTTGACTTTTGTGAAAAGCTATGGAACATTGGGGGATAATAGTATCATTGCATGTCTAGTAGTGTACACTGACCTGTCAGACAATGATTCGCATAGACAGGTGGGCGTGGAGAGGGTGATTGCATCGGGGACCGTAGGTATTGTAATGGGGAGCACGCTAGCCCCAGAATATCACAAGTAGTGGATGTTTGAATCCAGGTCTAAGCACAGTATTTCCCATTTTCATCAAATACCCAACTCTGGTGACATTATCAGGATCCCATACAAGCTTTATGATGTAGAGTTGTTGACCATACAATGTGTATATATAGGTAAGTGCAGTGCCTGTATGTATGTAATTGCAAACATTAAGTGAGTTATATATATATAAATCATTATGGGTGGGTTTTGGTGTTTGTGTTTTTTGGGTGGTTGGGTGGGGTGGTGGTGGTTTGTTGGGGTGGGGTGGGGTGGTGAACAAACATCCTGGTCGAGCCGGATGAGTAGAATAGTCTGCCCTGACCTCGCGGGCAAGGAGCCACATATACAGGCGGGTGTGGATACGGTGATGCCATCACGGACCATAGACAGTGTAATGATTAGGATGATCAATCAATCAATCAATAGTTCCATCCTCTAGTCGAGGGTTGGATGCAATGGTTCTCCACTTGTCCCGATGTTGTGCTGTTCTGATAGACTGTGAATAATTCAAGCCTGTCCACTGTGAAATATTTGTAAACCATGATGTTCTTGGTCTCCCTCTCCCTCTGCTGCCATTCACCTTCCCTTCCAACAATGTACGGTATATTGAACTCTGACGAATGATGTGGCCAAAATAAATAAGTTTCTTTGTCTGTATAGTGGCAAACAAGCTTTTCTTATTTTAATTTTTCTGAGAACTTCTTTGTTGGTGATCTTCTTTGTCCATGATATTTTCATCATCCTTCGATAAGTCCACATCTCAAATGCTGCTAAACGTTTGTACATTTTCTTAGAGATTGTCCATGTCTCTGCCCCATACATTAGAGTAGACCACACATAACACTGAAGAATACGCTTCCTTGTTTGTATTAATATCTTACTTGATGTTAACACTCTATTCATTTTGGAGAATGTTGTTCGGGCTATTGTTATCATCCTAATTTCAAAGCCTAAAATTAGGATGATATCCCCCACAATTTGTAGAACTTTGGGATCAATTCGTTATCTAGGGATAAGATTTCCTACTTTCAGCATCTCCAGGATGCATGTGATTCAGTGACAAAGACCCACCCCCTTTCTTCCCGAGCCTACAGTACGTTGAAAGTAGACAGGTAAGTTATCTTTTTCTCTCCACCACATGATCGACCAGCAGATTCTCATGCATGTTCTAAATAAGTCACAGGTTATCACTTTCCCTCCAGACCGTTGATGCATGATATGTTCCTCTTCCAGACGCCCTCCGACCTTATTTGAAATAAAATGGTTTCAGATCATCCCATGCCTCTGTATATAATCTCTTGTTCCCCACATTTCTTTTTCTGAGTCGTTTCTGAGCTAAATAATCTGGCACATAAAGGAAAATAACCTGATTTCTAAAATGGACCTAGATCAAAATTGCAGTTTTTGTTGATTTCTTCAAAGTGCGATATTTAATGTTGCAGAGAAGATAGTAGAACATAGGAAGATATGGAGTGTAGACAACTGTTCATAGCTAAGAATTAACAGTGACCTGGCAGACACAATCTGAGTAACGGACCTTTGTTAAGTGTGCTTCAACGAGAGGCCTGCGCAGTTGCCTCACCATCAATCACTCAAATGATCCCTGATTTGCTGACGACCAATCAGCACAAGCGTCCACAAGTAGTGCTTTCCTGAAGGAGTTATCCTGGAGGTTGTTAAACAAATAAAACATCTGGAGAGAGTAGGTGCGGGAGATAACGAAGGGATCTCACTACATGGAATACGGGATGGTAGGCCCACCATCTCTTACAGCGCAAGTTGACTTATTTCAGTAAAGGCACCATTTATTTGCAGTATAAGGTGCTCAACATACACATACTGGATATAACTACAGTAAAACATCTCTATACCGACCCCTCCACAGATGGACAACTCCCCTATATGGATCGCTTTATTTGGGTCCCAACACTACCGTAAGGATAAAACGACCACCTCCCTAAATGGACCACTTAAAGTCGGTCCTATGGTAGGTCGATTTAGTGAGGTTTTGCTGTATATAAGTGGAAGCAGTTGTTCTGATGCCCGCCATCCCGTGTAGAAAGTCCTGCCATCCATGACCTGAATACTGCGGAGACCAATGTACCGAGGGATGGATACAAGAATGTTCACCTGTTAGTCAAATAATGCAAATATAATCTTATGTTGTAAGTGACTGCCTCAGGGAGTCTAGGTGGTGGAATTATTATCATCTTAGCACCAGAAGGGCAAGAGTCATGAGTTTGAATCCTACTTTAGGTGCAATATGACCCATAGACCGCATGCATCAGCACGATGACACTGGTGTCCGGGCCCTGGATCAGGTATTTGTTGAATGATTGGTGAAGCTACTATGGGTATGTATGTTAAGTATAAAGTACTTATACAAATAGTATTCATGTATGCAATTCCCCTGCTTCTTTATTACTCTATTCTTGGCCTCAGCTATTACTCCTGTAACCTCCTTTGATATGCTCCTTTGTAGTTTGGGTTATTGTATGCTGGCATGCAACCTGGAGAGCAGGAGGTATGTTATCAAGCAGTTCCCCTATTTCCCCTTCTGCCCTCCAGGTGGTGCCTTGCCCCCCCCCCCCCCCCCCCCCATATTATCTGCCATGTCCGTTGCATTTCCTTTGTATGTATGCAAGTGTAAGTGTTACCTGGCTTATCTAGATAAACCATTTAAAATAATTACAATTATAGGGTGACCAGTGTAGTATTGTGTACACACCCCTCAGGGAAGGAACGATATAGACAGGTGGGTAGTTGTAGGATGAGTGTATCAGGTTGCCCCAGACTGGCAAAATGTAGAGGCTTCAAAGCGTAGTAGTGGTGCAATTGTTCACATTTTCCCCACATCAATGATATGTTGGTGACATGGCTCTATGCAAAAAGAACCCCCATGAAAGAGAATTATTTTGGTGGTGGAGAGTAAAGCAGAACAACAATGATTTTGTTCTGATAATGGGAAAGACCCCTGCATACAGATCTCCTCGGATCTTACACCCTATTACCACCCACAGCAAGTCAGGAAGTTTCATGATTTGCTCGACTTGTTCTTCCTGGTTGTCCATCGGTGGTGATGATGACAGAAAATCATCACTTGTTGGGAATTCGTCGATAATCGATGAGTCCAATATGTGCTTGGCATGTGTGGTGGCACATTGGACATGCGTGTGCAGCTGCAGTCAGAGAATCTGGTAGATGAAGGAGACAATATTGTCTCTGCTGCTGCTTGAGATATACCATGAGGTTCAAAGCGTGCTCTGGCCTTTCTAATACATAAAATAATCAAACGGAACAATTTGGCCACTGATATATTATTCCATCAGCACTTCCATGAGATTCACTCTCTTGTTTACATTATCCCAGTAATGAACCAACAGCGCGTGCCATTATCATATTAATATGATGGATAATGCGTAGACCAATGAATACAGGTGAGTCAATATGTGAAAGTCCTTGAATTGATCTGTTCTAAGGATTATTTTCCTTCCTGAATAGTAATGCACCAGTATATATAGCTAAGCCGTTATTCCCCAAACCCGTATCACAAGCTTTCAAGCCACTAAGTCAGATATTACTACCTAACTATATGGCTAGACTTCAGTCATATGCTGGCAATCTGCTATGCGCATATATATCATTACATGTATGTCCTTCTGCGTAGACTCATTTCTTAGAGTAATTGCGCCTTCTCTGTGGCATGTGAGACATTATCGACTAGCCCTTCTGGAGAAGGATTTCAAAGCAGCATTTCGGGACAAGATAACATATTTATTAGGAACAGTCGCCTGTTCATGGTGCAACACATAAATACTATTTCAGGTATGCCTTTTGAAACTGAGATGGATAATATTGTCATTGCAGTTCCGTTATGGTACCTGCCAATGGCAATATCACACTACATACACATACATTGTACACAAATATACTCCTCACTTACCTGGAAGACCAGTGGCCTGGTACTAACAGAATAATATGTCCAATAACTAAAGTGGATTGATATAACAAGCGGACCTTGTATGGCAAGAATCATTTCTGAATCCTTCATCTATTTTAACCAAGTTTAAAATATTTGAATATGATAATTCCATTGTAGAACTCGGTTTAAGTATTCAATTACAATTACATAATGTACCTATTAGCAGTCAGTTGGGTTGCCTCAGTAAGAAATTGTAAATACATTTTGTAGCGCAACTATTAAACTGTTTACCCGCAATGTCCTTTGCGTGGAGACAGTCTATACTGATTCAGCGCCATATATGCAGTGTCATGAATCTAGGCCAGTTCACCAAAGAACAATGTATGAACATCGATATGGACAGTATCATTGTACGACAATTAAACATGTGTTTTAAGACAAAACATTGGACAGCAGACGTCCTTCAACTGAATCTTATGTATTCTCTACGTAAATTATTGAAATTCTGAGTAACTTGTCGCAATACTTATTCAACCTGCATTAGTTGGCTCTCCCCATCCTCACCCCCACCCCCACACCTCCTTTCCCCGTGTGCAATAACAGTTGGCGGCGTGCCGAGTTTCTTTACTTGTAATCGAAAATTGTAAGGTTTTCTAAAACCTATTTTAATTGCATTTCTCCTAATTAAATGGCGCCTAGCAAAATGCGATAATTACCAACATCTCAACGCGGCTCAACCATTACTTGTCTGTTGGAATTAATTTAATGCAATAATGACCATTACATAATTGTTAAGCTCTACATTTCGTGTTTTTTTTATAACTTTCTCCATGATTTTGGGGTCTCTTGTTTCAGTAAATAATGTAGTAGTGTGCACTGACCCCTCGGTCAAGTAACCACATAGACAGGTAGGCATGGGTAGTGTGTTAATATCAAGGAGTCTAGGTAGTGAAATGGTTAGTACACTGGCATGGAATTCAAAGAGATGTGGGTTTGAGTCCCGGTCTCAGTGCAATATTTCCAATTGTCATCACTTCCATGACACTGGTACCATGACCAGCATCCTGTACAAGCTACACTCTGTATGGTTGTTGGACCTACCCTGTGTATGTATGTGTAAGTGCATTGCTTGTATGTATGTAATTGTAAGCATTAAATGACCATTTAAAAGACTTACAATTCCATGGGGACGAGTGTAGTAGTCTGCACTGACCTCTCAGGCAAGCAACTACCCATGCCTACCTGTCTATCTGTTGACATTAGGGAACCTAGGTGGTATAATGGTCAGCACACTGGCCCTGAATGCAATAATATGTGGGTTCGAGTCCCGCTCTAGGCGCAATATTTCCCAATTTCATCACCCCCATGACAATAATATTAAGGTTTGTTAATTGATTCAAGATAATGTCATAGATTTGATGGAAATGGGAATCCTATTAATCAGTACACTACATAGCTTTTCTAACGCAATCACCTTAGACCCACTTACCTACATACGTGATTCCTTGCCTGGGGCATCAGTGCATACTACTACTCCATTAATCAGCAGCATTACATGATATGTTCCTATTTAGTTAATACACATACTTATCCTATATATAACTTATTGAGTTTGCCCTTTACGAGATAATAATACAAGCAAGATTCAGTACTAATTAGTATGGAAAATGAGCATAAATATGCATACATTCCTGTCATTGAGCAATCTAAATCGAGACATAACTCAGTCTATATGGCAATCTCTGGATAATAAATTGCTGGGAAGACAAGTATGCTGGACCCTATCTGTTGCTGTCTCTCCATGCCATTCTTCAACAAAGATAACTGACAAAAACCAACGAGATTGCAGTAATGGAAAGCGTACATCAAACTGTGATGTTGGCATCTTAATCAATGGCAAGATACCAGGTCCCGGTTCAGATAGTGAACCCCTATCCATCGCTCGGTTCATATTACCAAGTGCATTAGATATCATTCTAGATTTGATTAGATGTGAATGCATAGACCTTTACTTGTGTCAAGAATCGCTTGCAAGACTGACACTTTGATTTGTAAGTTGGTACGCTCTGATTCTGAAATCATGCGCACGCTGACTTGGAAAGACAACATTGAGAGGTGATTTCAAATGGTCCATTGTGATTGGTTTCACTGATGTTCTTGTTCTTTGTTATATGTTTGTGCTTTTCTGCTATCGATTATGCCCTGGTCACATACCCGTTAGTGGACGTAGTTGAACGTAGTGGAGGCTAACATAGTTGAACATAGTTGACCATAGTTGAATGTACTGGCACCCATGCTTGTCTGTGATGTTAACTTGGTAATAACATGGGTGAGCATTGATGTCCGATTTAATTTGTGGACAGTTTCAAAAGAGTGCTACATTAGAGGCTGAATTTGCATCCGTGATGGTAACATACTATAGCGGAGTCTAGCATACTCTAGTGTACTCTACTGTACTCTAGCATACTCTAGTGTACTTGGACATAGTTGACCGTAGTGGAGGCTAACATACATTGAACGTAGTTAAACGTAGTTGAAAACAGTTGAATGTACTGGCAGCCGTGCCATAAAGTATTTATCTGTACCAAAATATGCCATACCTTAACGTTTTGCACCATAGTGTAACGTCCTTACACCACGTTTGACCTACGTTAATATATCCTGCGTTCAACTACGTTCACTAACGTGCATGTGACCCGTCCTTTAGAATGAAAGTCAAGATGGCGTTGCTACTAACAAAAGAAACCATGATGAACAGAATATTTCTGTGGAACCTAATATTGCACAGTGGCTTGCCTCATGCTGGATTGTTCTTATATACATATATATATATATATATATATATATATATATATCTATATATATATATATCTATATATATGTACATGTAATATGTAATATGTGTATGTATATATATATATATATATATATATATATATTGCTCTGAATAAATTAGAGAACAGCAACTGAAAACCGACTTAAAGTAGAAATATGCTGAACAATCAGATATCAGCAGAATGGTTCTGGTCATCCTGCATTCCATCGTAGCTATGCGAAGTACCAAAGTTATGAATTTAATGTTAGGGTTAATAGTAAAACGACAATCATAATCTATATACCTACTTGCGTGTGTATAATCATGAGTTGAACAATGGGTTAAATATCAGTGCCTCGATGCTGTCCAAATATCGTTTGTGTTTTACATCCTAGCAACATCTAAGGTCATATCAGGACAGGTTGTCCAAAGAACCTCCTCGGATAAATAAAAACATATTATATACCACATACACAAAGAGCATGAATGTGATGTGGGACATTATGGTTATTTTCTATAATTCCATAATAAATTATGTATATCCTGTATTAAACGCATGTTTCCAGGAAGTTACTAAAGAAATAATGTCCTTCCTAGTTTCTGACAAATATATAAATTATATATATATATAGAGTATATCTGAACATGAAATGCGGAATGTCTGGAAATACGAGAGGAAATTGGCTACGGCCACTAACTGCAGGCTTTCCACTTCCCCAATCAAAAGCCTTGATTGCTTACCGACATGCCACTCAGGCCAATGGGCCCTCGTCACGTATGTTTAAAACAAAGCTCTACTTTGAGCAGTGGAAGTTCAAGTACTGCTTCCTGTCTAAAGCCTGGTGTATATTACGCAACAGTTCAATTGCATTGTCCTTCACCTTAGTTGGACAGTCGATATTGAATGGATTACATAGTGATGAATGTATAGTTGGAAATGGCTTTGCTAAATCTATCTTGGCTGCACAATTGTGGAGGTAGATCACGCCTTGGGTAATAATACAAAAAACATTATCCCAGAAGAGGATGTGTCCAAATGCCATATCTGGAATCTGAGATGTTGGCAGATATTGTAGGAAGATTCTACAATCAGCAAACCTATGTCATTGTATGGTGGTGATGTGCAATTTATGTGACAATCAACAAGTGATCACAGTGTCTCGTCGAATTTCAATTGATGGTACTCAGCCATATATGAGAAGAGCTAAGTAATTATTAAGTGTCAAAGACCCACTCTTCTAGCGAGTCCATCATGAATGTATATATAGGTCAGCTATAAGTCGCGTGGTCACAATGATACATGCCACATGACACGCCCAACAGCCAATGAGGTGTATGCAGTATCACATTTCACAATTGCCTTTCTGCGTCCAGATCTGGGACGATGAATCCAACCTTTACTATGTATCTCACTGGCATTGTTTGATTGATTGATTGGTGGTTGCTTTATGCCGTGTTGGCAGCATAGGCCATATTCACGGCGAGAAATATTTCTTTTTTGTTCAAACCATTGCTTTTACATGTAAAAGCAGACAATCGATTATGTGCCAATAGACACTCATTAAATTAGAAAGCTCACAATCATATATTTGTGGTCAAGGGAAGCAAATTCCCACAGAAAAAGAAAAGTTTGATTAATAATTGATAGAATTTATTTAGTAAACTATATGGGGTGGTACAGTCCATCTGACCCCAAAGCGGCTAACATATTTTCTTGTTTTACACTGGCATTGCACTTTAGTGTACTTACTGCATGAAACTCGGATTCTGAAATCATTTAGATTTAATTGTGTAAACTGTCTTTCTGTAACAATACAGTGTTATATCTTTTGAGCAAGCCCTCCAATCAGCAAAGCTCTGCCATATGGGTACAGGTTTCCACGGTGCAAACTCTCTTTGTTTCATTTGAGTGTTTTGCTGATGACAAGTTAAATATTATCTAGATCTCGAGTCCGAATATAATTGTGCTGCTTGGATGAGTCTCTTTGGAAGCATCAAGAAATGATGATGTAAGCCATTCAAAAGATCATAATTCTAGGGAGCCCTCATAGTATTATATGCACTGATCTCCCAGGAAAGGATCGATACATACAATTCCAGCGGGACGAGTGTGATAGCCTGTACGGTCCTCTCAGGATGGATATGTTGATTGCCTCATGGAGACTAGTTAGTATAATGGTTAGCACACTAGCTCAGCAATGGGAAAACCAGTTTGATTCAAATCACACCGCTGACACATACTTGCAGAATAGACTCAGCCATACTATAGTACTTGCTGCATACTTACGACTAACTCGTGGCTACTACCTGCTGTGACTATGTGAATCAGTCACCTGGTGGCCATCCCCCTGTCCAACATCTGTCCACATGGGCCGCTCAAGTTCTTAACAACAAAATCAGGAGTTAGGTGGAATATTACCCATTTCGATCACCCATATCACAATAGGTAGTAATGTACCCTAACGGCAATGGCAAGAATACCACTGCATTGAGTAGAATAAGATGTCCACAGAGGAAAACATGTAAAAAAAAAAAACAGTAACAATAAATCCATCCAAAATGACAGAGAGTCTACGACAGAAAGTTCCGGAGTCTCACCATTGATTCATATGTATGCGGACCCATTGCCCAGTCCTGCTGTCATGCTGTAGACTTCCCCGCATGCTAAGTACCAGGAGGTCTCAGCGGTACTGCTATAAATGTACATCCACTACTGTCACACTAGTAGCTCCTCCTCTGCGCAGACTCCACGGGCACATCCGTCCACACTTTACAGCCAGAGGACATGCGCCCCCGGAGTGCCACCAGAAACCAAGGCGCCTTGCTACAGTAGCGTCCTTACCACACCAGGGACGGCTGGTGTCAGGGTCTGGAGAAAAGGGTGATCTGTATTGTAAATAATGCTAGATGGCCCAGGTAGCTAGCTACATGTGGTGGGGCGTGTAATAACATGCATACACTAACCGACATTCATGATGTAAGTAATTCTGGGAGAGCCAGGGAAGTAGGAGTGGTGGGATACGGTAATGACAGACGCACTGTAACCGACATTCATGATGGACACATGACTGTCCACACATCTCAATTGTTTTCAAAAGCATACTAGATGATGCACCTCTTTTATCCAGCATTTCCTATGTCGGAATAATTCCAAAGGTTCTGCACAAGCATTGCATTGTTGTTATTTTGGGTTTTGTTATGGGGGGGGGGGGGGGGGGGGCTGGTGGCAGGTCCAGGAGAAAAGGGTGATTTGCATTGTAAATTATACTGGAAGACCCAGGTAGGTGGATGTGGTAGGATATTGTAATGACAGACGTGCATTAGCTGATATTCATGATGTAAATAATAATAGGAGAGCCAACTAGATGGGGGTGGTAGTACTGTCTTATGACAGGCATACATTACCCGAAGTTCATGATGGAATAATTCTTGGAAAACCAGGTAGATGGGTGTGGTTGGGGCGTTTAGTGGCATGCGTCCACTAACCGATAATTCATTATGTAAATAATGCTGGGAGAGCCACGTAGGTGGGTATGGTGGGATTGTCTTATGACAGGGATACATTAACCAACATTCATGATGGGATCAGTCTTGGAAAGCCAGGTAAATGGGTGCGGTTGGACCCTGTAATGGTAGGCGTACACTAACCGATAATTCATGATATAAATAATGCTTGTGGGACTGTGTCACAGGCGTACATTAACCGACATTCATGCTGTAAATAATGCTGGGAGAGCCAGGTATGTTGGTGTGGTGGAACTGTGTAATAAAAGGCGTACACTAATCGATCGACACGGACGACGCACAGAGGAGGGTTCACAAATCTCAATGGTTTTCAAAATCATATTAAAGAATGCACCTCTTCAATTCAGCATTTCCTCTGTCAGAAACCCAAAGGGTCCAGCACACAAACTACAGCTTTTATTTGTGCTTGTTGTTCACGGTTCATATTACATGGATCAATACCCAAAGCTATCTCACGCTGTCACATAATTGTTTCGGTATTCCGACATGTTATGTACTTTGGCGATTGCCAGGTCTCAGGGTTGCCAGGTAAAAGAAGTACAATCTAAATGTCAACAACCGATTTGACTTTCGATCTCCGCAGCCCTCCTCCTTGCTGCGCTCCTCACACAATTCTAACAGGAAAGTGGTGATATATTCCATGTTTTGTATGCTAAAGGGCAATGATATCCTGACTTCTACACTCTACTCATCTTCAAATCATTATTTGATTTGCATAACACATACATTTGAAGCGTCCCTAATTGAAAGCTTCGGCTTAGGCAACTTGATATAAACTGCGTTCGAGCAGTTTTCATACATTTTCAAATAAATCTGTGAAAAGGAATATGTTACTGAATTAAGGTCTGCCCTTCGAATCCTGGCAGAGCCAACCCAATCACTTACAAAAATAATACTTGTCCGTACCTAGCCCAGAAATTCACCAGTAGTAAGCTACGCTAAGCAGGTTTTAGATCAGCATCAGAATATTTCCTGTATGACTGAGTTGAAATACCAGGTTATGGTGCCAGTGGCATGGTCTCCCTATGGGATAACACAATACAATCACATACTTTATGCACTCCCACAACTCCTGGTATGACATCATGTGTTGATAGGATGCACAACTCCCAAAACACAGACAAACAAATGTTGAGCGACTTGTTCCTCATCACTGATCAACGCCATGTTCCACTCCATATCCTGGTTCAGTAAATCGGTCACATTCTATGAAATTCATTATTCAACTAGTTGACTCTTCCAGATTTTTCCTGGAATTTATCCAAGCGAAAATTGGGATGGTCATGGCCTTTGTTCCACACAATTGACTATTTCACACTGTCCCGGCAATTTATCCGGGGAAACATATAGTTGTTTGTGCCGGCATCAAAGATTCCACTTGTTGTACTTAACTGGTTGCTAACCGCAGGCACATTCTTCCATCACCACTTCCGGTTTACGACATGTGTGCGGGACTGTGCATTTGGGGTGGAAAGGGGATGTGGATTTCAAGCGGTATCCGATCCTCCCACCGCAGTTGACTGTTTACAGAGGCATAAATACAAGGTACTTCTTTGGAAGTCAAAACACAACGCACCGCCCACCCACATGTGTACTTTGGGTGTGTGGTAGATTTGATTATTGTTGTTCTTCTTTTTACACCACATCGGCCCCATATGTGTACTTTGGGTTTGTGGCAGATTTTATTATCGTGTTTGTTGCTCTTTTTAAACCGGAGTGTCCCCCCCCATATATATACTGTGGGTTTGTGGTAAATGTTATTATTATGTGTGTTGTTGTTTTTACACAGCCCGCCCCCATATGTATACTGTGGGTTTGTGGTCAATGTTATTATTATGTTTGTGGTTGTTTTTACACAGCCCGCCCCCATATGTATACTGTGGGTTTGTGGTAAATGTTATTATTATATTTGTTGTTGTTTTACACTGCATGCCACCCATATGTATAATGTGGGTTTGTGGTAAATGTTATTATTATGTTTGTTGTTGTTGTTACACAGCCCGTCCCCCATATGTGTAATGTGGGTTTGTGGTAAATAGTATTAGTATGTTTGTTGTTGTTTTTAGACAGCCTGCCCCCCATATGTGTACTGTGGGTTTGTGGTAAATGTTATTATTATGGTTGTTGTTGTTTTTACACCACACGTCCCCCATATGTATACTGTGGGTCTGTGGTAAACATTATTATTATGTTTGTTGTTGTTTTTACACCACACACCACCCATAAGTGTACTGTGGGTTTGTGGTATATGTTATTATTATGTTTGTTGTTGTTTTTACACCACACGCCACCCATGGGTTTGTGGTAAATGTTAGTATTATGTTTGTTGTTGTTTTTACACCGCACACCCCCATGGGTTTGTGGTAAATGTTAGTATTATGTTTGTTGTGATATTTACACTGCACACCCCCATATGTATACTGTGGGTTTGTGGTAAATGGTAGTATTATGTTTGTTGTTGTTTTTACACCGCACACCCCCATATGTATACTGTGGGTGTGTGGTAAATGTAATTATTATGTGTGTTGTTGTTTGTACACCGCACACCACCCATTTGTATACTGTGGGTTTCTGGTAAATGTTATTAGTATGTTTGTTGTTGTTTTTACACAGCCTGCCACCCACATGTGTACTGTGGGTTTAGGGTAAATGCTATTATTATGTTTGTTGTTGTTTTTACACTGCGTGCCACCCATTTGTTTACTGTGGGTTTGTGGATAAATGTTATTCATATGTTTATTGTTGTGTTTACACCACACATGCCCCATAGGTGTACTGTGGGTTTATGGTAAATGTTATTATTATATGTGTTTGTTGTTTTTACATTGCACCCCCCCCCATATGTGTACTTTGGGTTTGTGGTAAATGTTATTATTATGTTTGTTGTTGTTTTTACACCGCACACCCCCCATATGTGTACTGTGGGTTTGTGGTAAATGTAAGTATTACGTGTGTTGCTGTTTTTACACTGCACACCCCCATATGTGTACTGTGGGTTTGTGGTAAATGTTATTATTATGTTTGTTGTTGTTTTTACACTGCACACCCCCCATATGTGTACTGTGGGTTTGTGGTAAATGTTATTATTATGTGTGTTGTTGTTTTTACACTGCACACCCCCCCATATGTGTACTGTGGGTTTGTGATAAATGTTGTTATTATGGTTGTTGTTGTTTTTACACTACAGACCCCCCATATGTGTATTGTGGGTTTGTGGTAGATTTGATTATTGCGTGTGTTGTCCTTTTTAAACCGCACATCCCCCCACATGTGTACTTTGGGTTTGTGGTATATTGTATTGTCGTTGTTGTTCTTTTTACAATGCGCCCCCCACATGTGTTCTTTGGGGTTGTGGTAGATTGTATTATTATGGTCATTGTTGTTTATACAATGCACCGCCCCCCCCCCCCCCAATGAGTGCTTTGGGTTTGTGGTAGATTTTATTATTATGATCATTTTCTTTTTACAATACACCGTCCCCCACATGTGGGGTTTGGGTTTGTGTAGATTGTATTATTATCTTTGTTGTTGATTTTACAATGCACACCCGCATGTGGGTTATGGGTGTGTGGTAGATTGTATTATTATGTTTGTCGTTGGTTTTACAACACACTACCCCCCATGAGTGCTTTGGGTTGGTGGTTGATTTGGTTATTATGGTCGTTGTTGTTTTTATAACGCACCATCCCTCCCCCAAGAGTGCTTTGGGGTGTGGTATCTTTTCTTGTTTTTTAACATTTTTACTTGTTGTTATATTTGTTTTTGCTTTCTGCTTCAGTCCCTTTACAATCTGAGCGATAATTGAACGGCGGCTGCCATAAGGGCCACATCCGGGACTCCACCTACAGACGCTGCTGTCGCGCCCCCTGGTGACACCGGCGGGAAATAAGGCATGATAAATGTTGGCAGGCTTCAGGTCAGACTGAAGCCCAACCCCGGTGTGTGTGGGAGGGGGGATGTAGGTGTCTATGGGTGGGACGGGGTGGAGATGGGTGAGGAAGAAGTGGGAGCGAGTCTTGTGTTTTGGTCAGGTGGTGGTGGGCACTGTTGGATAGAAAATAGGGAACTAGCAGGGTTGTATGATTGGGCTAACACTGTTAGTTTAATTGTATCCTCACTTTGAATTACTGTGAAAAGTTTACATCCTGGCTAGATCAAAAATCATATCAGGGTGGGTACCGACTTGTGACAGTGCACACTCATGCCGACTTTATAGTGCTGTCCCACTGGAAAATCAGGTCGCCGGCAACATGCTACAATATCCTGACACTGAGCTAACCAGCCATGCCATATCCAATGGATGCCTGGCACCAGGTTAGGAAGCGACAGGTATCAGTTTTAGAAGTCATTGGTTTGACTGGATCTAGAACTGAACTCCAGATATCCTGCATGTGAGGCCCACACTCTACCGATTCGGCCTCCATGCCCGATTGCTTTTGAAGAGAACATAGTAAACTGTTCTGAATGGTTTTGAAAACGCATTCAGAAAAGTATTGCAGACACAATATACATTATTACATTGGTCTATCTTTCTGTCTATTTTATGTATATATATATATATATATATATATATATTTATATATGCACGCTTAATCCGCTTTGATTAACCCACCGATTTAACCTGGCTATGTGGCAATTCAGCTGGAGTCTTGAGTGCAAGCCTTTAGAGTACGAATGCTCCGACCTGTGCAAGGCATGGTAATGTTCAGGGTATCACACTCATAGTCATCCTTTCATAACCATTAACTTATTCATTCACCATTACAAATATGCAGTTCAATTAACTACACAACGAGGTGTAGAAATATACGGATTTTTGGTTCGGAATTATATATTGGCAGAGAGCATTATTATCCTCCGGTGATGGAGTGGGGACCAAGGTTATGTAATAGAAAAGCAGCCGGTGCCCCACTAGCTGTGTGACATATTAGGCTATGTGAAATATATGTTGATACATAGTGCCTGAGATTATGAAGAGATATTCCTATATAAGAGACAGTTAATGTTTGGTGAAATGTTCCCTCTATGTTCAAGTAAGGGTGCAAGTGGAGGAGAAGGACATTTGTAATATATATATTTATGGTAACTGTCTGCAACTACCTGTTACCACAGGGCTGATGGACAAGCACAGTAGCCATTCTGCATACATTATGGACACCACCTATAGTTGGGTTGAGTGACAGCCGCCCCTATTGGGGGCGTCGCCGCCCAAGCTGTGGAGTCTGCCTGATTGGCTGGCTGTGGGAGGCCCAGTCACCTGTGCTCCTTTGCCCCACCTGACCACACAAGCCTCATTTTGATATTGATTATTCTAGACACTCTGAGCTATATGCTGCTACAGGCACGACTGGACACTTCTGGACACTTCTTGAGTGAGACACACGCTTCTCTTGAGCAAGAACCCAGGCATTTTGTTTGATGCTCCACCTTTCATATACAAACTGAGCTGTGTGCAACAACCATGGGAATCTGGTTCAAAGGGATGTAGGCACTGAATCTGATATATATTAACTCGAGTAATGAGGCTATGTGTGGACAAGGTAAGGTAAGGGGTTAGGGTGATAGGTCACTAGTAGGTGAACAGGAGTTGATGCCAATAAAGCACAACTTCTTCACTGTCAATCTTGCATGACTTGTCTTCCCTTTCTTCGTTCGGAGAGATACAGTAGATATAATACAGATAACTATATTGGAGAGGGGCATCAGGTGTGATCTGACAGACAGTTGTCAGAACGCACCTTGGAAGAGTTTGTGGTATAACTGGGGCTCTGACGGCTGGGAATCCAGAGATTTTACAGAGGGTTCAACACATAACACACTCAGCGTGTGCACACTGCTGGTTGAGGAACCAATATCAAGGGGATGTGCTGCAAAAGAATAGGAACGCATTGATGAGAGCGGCAATTGAACACATATGTTTGCCATTCCTTGGGAAATATCCTACCGATTGGTGAAGCTAGACTTCCGCTTTCAATCTGTGCTATTTGCAGATTCGGAGGTGGATGAAATACAGTAGCACTACTACGCAACATATTCTGTTTAAGCTTTTGTCGGGCAGCTCCCAGATTGATCTCATCTTAGTTTGGTAGATATTTTGGTCGCTTCATAGTATCTGCAGTTCCCTTTTTAAGGTATTGAAACCACCACTTTGATTCATCAGAGGGATTCCAAACAAAGTACCACAGCGAAAAAACCAGAGTGTAAACAGCAACATTTATATATATTATACTCTTGGATCAGTATGGATATATATATATCAATGTATATATGTGTCTATATATATAAATGTATATGTATATATGTATATATTTATCTATATACACATGCATGGCTATGCTGATTTACAAGCAGATATCAGACTGATACAAACATAATGTATATACGCAGATGAATATATATATTATAAGCTTGGATGAGTATCGATATATATATATATATATATCAATATATATATACATATGTATACATATAAACATATATATGTATATATGTAGAGAGACACATGTATGGAGATGCTGATCTACAAGCTGATATCAGACTGATACCAGGTCAATGCAGCATTGTGTCGGTTTTATGTGTAATTTACCCTTTGCCTGTTAGCTGTGCACATATCTCGAACCCGCATCTCCTATTGCTAATTGACAACAGAGATGTGGTTTGTAATATCTATATCGTAACCATGTATATGTATACAGATAACGGCCGGGCGCAGTACAAAGAAGGAAGACCACAAGAAGTCGGTTGAGATAATGTATTCTCTGGCACATGGAATATTACGCCCTAGCCTAATAACCAACAAAATTGGGTGCAAATGACAGAATGCAGTACGTAGTTAGGATCAGGGTTTTTATCGGCAAGATTGGTCAAATGTAGTTTGGGATGTTCCACACAAAATAGGTGTAGAATAGTAACATAACAACGGAAATAATAATCTCACTTCCACGCCTTTATATTGGCATAATGCTTACACATCAGATAAAGAAACAGGTGCGTGCGTAAGCACACAGTGTCCATACATATGTGTATATGAGTGCATATATGTGTGTCGGTCTCAGGTGTAAGATTAAGCGGTTCTGGAGCCTAGATGGTAGCCGTTGGGAGAGTCGGAGTGAGGCAGTTGGATAGTGCCGGTAGGACGCAAATCAAACGCCATGAGAGAGATCGAATCCAGCTGTCAATATCATTAGCAAATTGGCCTTCATTCCACTCTGCCGCTTTCCTCCCGCTCAATACCCATTCCTGCATGTTTCAGGGCGGCTCC
The DNA here is from genome assembly GCA_030323885.1 of Branchipolynoe longqiensis. Lineage (NCBI taxonomy): Eukaryota > Metazoa > Annelida > Polychaeta > Phyllodocida > Polynoidae > Branchipolynoe > Branchipolynoe longqiensis. Next base: position 86,615,424 of record CM059191.1, on the reverse strand, counting down.
TCCCATTCGCTGCCCGCTGGTGGGTGCGCGGTGGGGGTGGGGGTGGTGGCGGCTCCTCCCATTCGCTGCCCGCTGGTCGGTGGGGGGGGGGGGGGGGGGGGGGCGGCGGTCGGCGGGCGGCGGGACGGGGGAAGGCATGATGCGGGCGGGAGTAGTAGGGCGGCGGATGGCGAGCGGCGGGCGGCCGGAGAAAGAATGGAACGGGGAGGAGAGTGGCGGGGTGTGGCGGGGTGCGCGGGGGCGGGGGGGGGGGGGGTCGACGGTTGGCGGGACGGGGGAAGGCATGATGCGGGCGGGAGTAGTAGGGCGGCTGGCGGCGAGCGGCCGGAGAAATAATGGAACGGGGAGGAGAGTGGCGGGGTGTGGCGGGGTGCGCGGTGGGGGTCAGGGGGGGGGGGGGTCGACGGTTGGCGGGACGGGGGAAGGCATGAGGCGGGTGCGGGTAATAGGGCGGCGGGCAGTGGGAGAAGGCAAAGACCCTATAACACTAAGACGGCTCACTCAGCCTGTACTGCATAATCAAGAGAACAGCCAGTGCACCAGGTGGTGCGTTTGATCATTTTGATAGCATTATATTAGGGTATGTGACAGGTGTGTGTGCTTGAATGTGTGTCCGAGTGTGCATGTGGGCATGCGTGTGTATCAGTGTGCTGGAAGAACGATGATGGGGGAATGAGGGTGGGATGGACAGGTGGAGGCGCATGGTGGGTGTAGTGGTGTAGTGGTAGTGGTGGTAGTTATCTAGGAGTAGCAACACACAACCAGTGGGGACCTCTCCCCCCCCCCCCCTGCTTACATCAGCGAGGGGGTCACAAGGTGCAGTGTGAGAGCACTTACTGAGGTGGCTGAGGAGGGTGAGGTGGAGCGGGAGTGCGGCGGAGGAAGAGGGAGTGCGGGGAGGAGGGGGAGGAGTAGGTGGAGAGTGAGTGTAGGGGAGGAAGAGGGAGTGTCAGGGAGGAAGGGGAGCGGGGCGCGGGAGGGGGAAGGGGGAGGGGGAGGAGGTGTGGTGTGTAGAGCACCAAGTGAGGTGGCTGAGGAGGCGGACTGAGGGAGGGGGAGAGGGAGGTATTGGGGGGAGGGGGAGAGGAAGTGGGGAAGGGGCAGGAAGGGGGAGGGGAGGGAGGCGTGGTGTGAGAGCACTGGGTAAGGTGGATGAGGAGGGAGATAGGGAGAGGGAAGGGTGGGGATTGGAGGGGGAAGGGGAGGGGAAGGGCGGTCAAGCCAGGGGAGGGTGTGATGGAGGGGAATGCAAGGGGAGTGAGGGAAGGGGAGGGCGGGGGAAGGGAGGAGCAGAGGACCGCACGGGGGAAGGGAGGGGGAGGGAGTGGGGGAATGATGGAGGGTGGGGCAGAGGGAGGTGGGGACCAGGCAATATGTGCAACATCGGCCAAATCCAAATGACTGTCAATCTCTCTTTTTTAATGTTATACTCACCCTCTCGACTTGTATGTGTTTACATGTAAATCACCAGCCAGCAGCCGGGCTGACCAAACCCACCACAAGATGGCACTGCAAAATTTACATTACCATGGGAGAGAGAGGGAGTGAGCCATCTTAGTTTTATAGGGTCTTTGGAGAAGGGCAGCAGCATTCAGCCGGCTGGCAGGAGGCTGGAGGCGGGCGCGGCGGGCGGGGTGGGTGGGCGGATGGCCAGTGGTTAGGTGGGTGGTTCGGGAGGGGGGGAGGGGGGAGGGGGCCGGGGGCCGGGGCAAGGGGGCAAGGACCCCGGGCCTCGCGGGCTCGGATCCCCGGCTCTAGGCCTCGGGCGGGCCGCCGAAATGACGCGGTGGTTATTATGCCTAGAAGGCTCATTACACCGTCCATCTTAGCGCCTGAGTTAGGCCGCATTTCCATTGCATTTGCTTTATCAATACGCACCGGGGCCTCGATCAATGGCCACCCGCCGCGCCTCCCCGCGGACCTGTTGATCGACGCGCCCGAAAGGTGGCGCGGCGAGGATTTATGGGATAGAACCGGGCGGGCGCAGCTAAAGGCACGTTCGCACCCAAGCTCCGGCGCGCGTTAGAGCGCGGTGAGCGGCATCAGATTGGCGCGTTCTAGGGCGCACTGCGCATGGCAGAAACAGCGCTTGTATGTATATATATATATATATATATATATATATATAAATATATATATATATACATATATATATACGACCTGTTTGCGGTGGCCAGTAGCAAGGGTAATATATATATATATATATCCTAGAATTCATATAAATATCTTATTACAAATATAATATCTTATAATGAAAAGCACACATTTCACTAAATATAATATCTTATAATACAATTGTTAATGTTTAGTCTGACCGTCCGCACATGTCCGGATACAGTAGTGACCAGAGGGAGCTGGTATCAGGGTGGACATGAACCACTCGCAGGTGGCGCCGGTGTGGTAGAAGCAGGAACTCACTCCTCTAACTAATATAGAGAAGGGAACTGATAAGTGGTAGGGCAATTGTTTATATTCCCATAGTAATTTAGCACATATTGAGCACCTTATTTGGGGGTGCGGGTAGTATGGTATGCGGGTAATGCAGTACCTTGGATACCTTAGGTGCTAAAATACCTCAGGGAGTTTGACGCCCCTGCCTTGCAAAGTTGTAAACCACTGCCTTGTGGTACAAGTTCTGGTTCTTGATAGAATCAAAGGCTAAGGGAGCAAACCCTAACAGAAAACCATGTTATCGTGGCAGCATTAAGGGCAGTGATGAATGAACTCCCAACATCTCCGGACCAGCCACTGCAAGGACAAATAGTTTGCGCCTGTCTTGACATGTTCTTGCTGGTGTGACACCTCTATTTGCTCCCTGAGAGAGTGCCGCTGGTAACTTGCAAAAGCCAGCAGCACTTAACACTTTGCAAGCAGCTTTCATGAAATGTACAACTGCACAAAGCGGCGGTTAAGTAATGAAAGCAGTCTTTGTCGCATTGCGACTGACAGCATGATGATGATGATGGGTAGTACAGTTTTTAAATCAAAACTAAAGTACTAGTCTTCTGGTGACCTACATAACGTGGTAAATACCTAGCTCAGCTGGTCTCTAGGTTAAGGCATATTGGTAGACAACGACTGAGCTTAGTGTGCTAGTCGGTAATACCCCGATCACACCAAAGTAATTCCTACTACGTTCTTAAAAATGTTGCCAAATGGGCTGAAACTGTGTTCAAACGTAGTGAACGTACTATCAACGTGTTATCAACTGTTTATGAACTGCATGGATAGGCAAGGACGGAAGTGTCCTCGAGACATTTGAGCATGTTCATAATGTTCGTTTGGAGAACTAGTTTGGTGTGTTGGGAGTGTTAGCTATAGTAAGTTCAGAATAATGGGAAAAGCTTGCGGGTTGCTGTATATAATGTAGTTATGGTGAGTGCAATGTATGCAATAGGAGTGGGGTTGGAACGAACACGCACACGTTCACGCACCTTGTTTGGTCTGTACGGGTAATCAATATCGTGGAGTTCTCTGTGGCGGAGTGGTTAGAGTGTCTGACTTTTTTCGAGGTCAGACTCCTAATCTGAGGCTCGGTGGTTCGGTTCCCCGTGCCCCCAGCTCTGCCAATTTGGATTTCCACCGCTGTGTATAACTTACAGCATCATCAAAGGCCGGTTGCTCTCATACCATGTCTATGTGGTGTGGGAGGTTAAAAATCCCTTGGGTCGGTAAAAGTGTAGGCTCGGGCTTTCTATCGACCAGCAGTGGAATGAGGAAGACCAGTCGTCTATGACTGAAATTTCCCCTGCTTAAACAACTAATGGACCAAAAAAAAAATATATATATAGAGGGTGTTTAGTTGATCATGTAGCACAGATGGACACTTGATTGGGGAAGGGTGAGGACGAGTAAGCAAGGGAGGGTGGGACAGGGCACAATATCCACGTTATGGTCCTTGTTAAAGGGCTAGTGTGATGACTAGGTAGGGCATGTAAGATGGTGAATTTCTAATTTCAGATGCCAGGTTATTCCACACCTTGCTCTCGTTAAATATTGGTGCCTTAGCTCGTTGGTTTGTTATCGGCATAAGAAATGTGACTGGTGTATAATAATGTTTGTTTGTTGGCGCTTGACGCCCTAGGAATATAAATGGACAATTCGGGATGAGTATCGATGTCTGACATTCAGCACTTTATCACGGCTTTATAGTGCCAGCACACATTAAATAACTACTTAAGTGATACAAATTCTGGTAACTATGAAATATACGCAGAACCAACATACATTGAGCGGACCTACCTAATTTGGCCCCTGAGTTCTGCCTGACCGGAACTAGCGCTCTACCCCATTTCCTCGCCCCATTTCCTCCCGCTTTCCGCTACACCAGGGGGGGCCATAATCAGCCTGATAATGGGTTGAGTTGATTGACGTCATCACTTTGGATGCATGGGCTGGAAATTACCCAGTATGCAATGCGCGACACTATCTTGGTATCTTACCTTAGCTTTGCTTGCTGAACGGATGACCTTACTAACTGTTGCTGAACCTGGAGTATAGGGATGTAAATGACCAATGCTGTGTTTCTTAAACTAACGTGACATATTAATTTTAGCATGCACACTGGAAATCGAAATTAGCCTTTGGCTATCCGTTTCGCATTACATCAGTCTAGTATGCTTAGTTTAGTCAGAGTCTATGTAGGTTTACTATGGCATTAGATATTATGGGGCTGTCACATTACGACACTTCTCTCCAATGCGCCTGGACGTGTGTCACAATGTTATCCGAAAGCTAGGCAGATGCCACACACGCGGGAGGGTCGTTCCCACTTGTTGTGCCAAACTGGTGCATTGTTGTTTTACTCCCTAGCAACATCTAAGGTCTTATGAGGACGGCGCGCCAAACTTTTTTGTTTTTATTCCTCATGCGTCGATATACGTTACGACAATGTTGGCCGCACACTACCAACACGTTGCACTAATGTCAAACTTTTTCCCAAAACGCCATCAAGTTGGACGTGTCTCGACACATACAACTTATTTTGCGCATTGCGCGGCGCATCGTAATGTGACATGGTCATTAGTTACCAGGGCTTCTACAGCGATGAATAGTTACCTTGACATATTTGCTCACATGTTTGGGCATATTGACCTACTTAGCTGCATGTTTGGTTGCCTTGACCTAATTTGGGACATGGTTGGTTGTCTTCACCTATTTATTCACATGTTTGGTTACATTGACCTATTTGGCTGCATGTGTGCTTGTCTTGACCAAGGTGGTCACAAGGTTGATTACATTGATCTATTTTGTCTAGTACCATGTTTGTTTGTCGTGACCTACATGGTCAACGGTTTCCTGTTAATGACCTACTTTGGTCACAGGTTTGGTTCCCTTAACATATTTGGTCACACATGTTGTTGCATTGACCTATTTGGTCAGGTGTTTGGTGGCCTTGACTTATTTGGTCATGGTTGTCTTGACCGAGTATGTCACGTGATTGGTAGCCTTGACCTATTTATTTGGTGCCGTGTCTGTTTCTAGTCAAGATGCCGCTATCTGAGCTTTCCAGTAGGGCTTTCTCCATTCATCAGAATAAATGAAGCCGCGTGCGTGGCGTGGTATATGTGTGTTTATAGCATCCCGGCAATGTAGTCCCGACGCTCGCCGCCAGGGGAATTGCCAGGTATGGCTTGGATCTTCACAGTAAAGGTATCGATGTTTTCAAGAATGCTGTTTCTACAGAAGATTATTCTCCTTTGACTTTGTATTTCAGATTGAATCCACATCGGTTGTGTTTTATGCAAAGGTACAGAATTTAGAAAATGGATGTTTTTTATATCAATGCTGGACGTTTACAGGTACGTGGAAACAGATGTAAGCCACTTTCTTCAGCATCCATTGATCCGACGCTTTGGCACCTCACAAGGACAGTTGCTAACCGACTGTTACACCATCATTTCTGACCTGGAATTAATCATAAATGTGGCCTTAATTACTACCCGTGCCACATTCCAGAAAACAGCTGCCCTATTTTGTTTTACTAAATGTATTTTATTCAGTTAAAAATGCCTTTTGTCAGTGCCAAAACACTGGTCTTCCGGCAATTCAGTACAGTTTGTTGGTACATAAATGAAACTGTCAGTTTGATAATAGAAGCATGATATAAATTAACTATTAGTTGTAATAGTAACTGCATACAATTCCAGTTCAATACAAGTATTATGCATTTGGTGAATATGCATCACATGATATTGCATGATCCTAGAATTGTCTTTTAACATGTCTTTCTTCCTTTGTCTGTCTCGCTTCTTTTTTCATAAAGGTATAACATATCTCCCATATATATATATATATATATATATATATAGTGTAACTATACAAATCAGTGGATCGAATCAACAATACCAAATGTGTTGAAAACCGACCCATTGCTGTATTGTCTGGCTAACAAATGGATCGAAAGTCTCAGATAGCAGTGGGGACTTACATCAGATGGGCTTTCTGTCAATATGAAGGAAAATGTTAGGTAATAGGTGTTGAAACAAGGTGTAGTCGGGATGAGGTAGGGGTGGGAATGGGATCAATTACTACTGTCAAAGGTACTACTGTCACAGTGAACAAGATCAAACAGTTCAATATATATCATATGTCTCTAGCCCGAAGCAATGAAACTGCTCATACCTCAGACTATTCTTTCACAGCAACGAAGCCGTTAGGAGAAGAACAAGTTGAGTAGGGTTTGTAACATCTGACACCATATCGGGAGGAGAATTGAACAGTGGGAGTGTTATAGTAGCAATATCAACGTACCGAACTGATTATCAAAGGGGGAAGAGATGGTTGGGGTGTTGCAGAAGAAAATAGAGCTAACCAGTCCTTGCCCCATCCGAATGATCCCGCATGCCTGGCTAGGAAGTGACAAGTATAAATCTGTTAGTCATCCGTTTGACTTGACCAGATTTCGAAGCTACAAACCCATGGGTTCAGACCCCATGATGTCCCAAAACAGGAGCCGGGCGCTCAACTCATTCGGCCATCCAGTCTGATATACTTTCTTAATGTGATAAATATAGGCCAACACTTGAAATTTAAGTAGGTTGATTAACAAAATCAATCCTAGTAAGTATGCACATTACCGTAATCCCCTGATCAAGCAGTTATTGTCCGATATTAGTAATTGCAAACAATAGACAATTCATAGACAAGTATCCCTGCTGGTAGTTGTATGACCTAACGAATTGATCACCCAACGACAGCAGGCATCCTAGCGGGGCTGGGATACATCCAGGTAAGCAGTGGTATGGGGACCAGTGGACCGGAAGCTGATTGGTCCTGGCGTTTTGTTCTAAATTCCCCTCCCACGGACGCCACATCTCAAATGGCTGGGAATCGATGTAAGAGTGCAGTGGTAGCCGACCACTGCCAAAGCGCACCCAGCATGCTGGCTGGTCTGTGGCTGTTTATTTGTGGGAAGTGTACCTGACGCTGGCCTATATACATGCATATATATATGAAGAGCGATTCATATATAAAGAGCCCATCATACATAGATGAGACTCTCAAAAGGTGCTAAGCAATATGGGACAAAACTTTGTCCATTGTATTGATCAACATACTAACTGCTTATGCATTTGCTCAGGATAAACTGATTTGTTTGTTACATGATCTTTCATAATCATGGGTCTTGTAATGATGTGGACATGTCAGAGTCTGTTTAACGAGTGTTTATTAGGTTTCTATATCAGCCCGGTGCCCCTATCAGGTTGCATGTCACACCGGCGTATGTGGGCTAATTAGTTATGCATGCATACATTACATAATTACATCTCCCCGTCACAAGAATCATCATACAACTGTACAGGGTAATCGATTGACCAAGTATTGACTCATACAGATGACAGTGTGCCGTAATGCATGTTGCTGTGCTCTAATGTTCATGTTTCGTTTGCTGCAATAAAACACAAAATATTCAAGTATCTCTGTTTGTATCCTGGAATAAAACATGTCCGGTCAAGTGCGATATACAATACTAGAGGTATAACGTCGTATGCAACATTTTGTGTCTGTTTGCTGAAATAAATACATGTCTTGAATAAATATCTTTTGTCGTGTTTGGCTTTGTTGCAGTCTCTGAGCTCAGCTGATAGCCAATGGTGGCTTTATAGCTGACGTATGTTTTTACCATTTTCTGAAGGATACATTTAATGAGCATGCACGTCTCAACTAGCATCAGGATTACAATTGTTTTGATTTCGGGGAGGTTTCATATAGTAGGAGACTTTCCCATGGTGTGTTTCATGTGAGCAGTTGTCTTTCCATTTCCCATCGCCCATTAGGAGCTTGGTCTACCTTCTCTCCTTTTTAATGAGGCTTTTTATTGATAACGTTGTCGATTTCGGTTTCAGTTAGGCCAGCCGGCCTGGACGACTCTTAGTAACCCTTTTTCGTGTATCATCTCGTTGGGTGTGTTGTTCAATGTGTTTGACGCTGGCATCTACCATGTTGATTGCTGCTATCAACATTTCAGCATCAAACAGGTTATTTGGTTATGTGTTGTTTACATGCGCTCTGGAAAGGGTGTCTGCAACATATATTTGTTATCCTTTTACATGTGTAACATTTATATTATAATTGCGCAGTCTCCTTTTCACGCATGGCATGTGTGCTGAGAGTTTATGGAACGGTTTCATCATAATGGCCACCAGCGGTTTGTGGTCCATCTCTACTGTGACTTCTTTACCATACATATATTCATGGAATTTGAGGCATCCAAAACAAATTGATAACAATTATTTCTTACATACTGCATAATTACTTTGTGTTTGATCCAAAGCTTTCGATGCCCTAGCGATCGGTTTTCCGTCTTGGAATAGAGTGGCTCCCAGCCCAGATTTTGATGCATCTACTCATAATGTTGACTTTTTTTCACATCGTAGAATTCTATAACCGGTGTGTCTGTCAATAGTGTTTTTACTTCCCCAAATGCCTCGCCCCAGTGCCATGCTGTGTCTTTGTTAAGCAAAATTTGTAGCAATGCGATGAATTTGCTTGCGTATCCCAGCATCGCTAAGAATTGTTGAATCGGTGGCTTATCATTTGATTGTGGGCATGTTAATTCTTGCTTCGACTCATTGTTTGTTTGGCTTAAGGCCGGTTTGTGTTAGGATGTGGCCTATGTAGTTGACTTGCGTTGCACATGTTATGGATCTATTTGAATTCAGTCATAGATCTACCTTTCTAGCTCTGTCTAGCACATGTAAATTGTTGTTGTACCAAATTGTTGTTGTGTTCTTCTACTGTATTTCCATATACTAAAATGTCATGTGTGATGACATTGACCCCTGGTAGATCTTTTAGAATTTCATTCATTTTGTATATGAAAATGTCTCCGGCCGTTTTGATGCCGAATGGCAGCCTACTGTTGCTGTATTTAGCCCAGGGTGTATTGAATGTGCACAGTTTAGAGCATTCAGGATCGAGACCGATTTGCCAATATCCACTATGTGCATCTAGTACGGAACAATATTTGGCTCCATGTGTTTTTGCAACTACCTCTTCAATGGTTCTTGTTGGATATGGGCCTCTCAGAATTGCTTTATTTAACTTAGTGGGATCTAACCAAATCCTTATTTTTCCCGGTTTTCGGACTATAGTTATCCAGTTAACCCATCGAGTTGGTTCAGATTGCTCCACAATCACCCCTAACTTTAGCATGTTATCCATTCTTTGCGAACATCATCGTTGATGGCATGCGCAATGCGCCTCGGAGGGTCTATGACAGGTTCTACAGTGTTATTAACATGTATTTTAGCATTTGTTTTTATGGTACCAATGCCTTTAAAAATATCATCATATTTATTAACCATTTCTTTGGCCTTGTCATCGTTTGTTTGCGCAGCTCCTATTTCATCCACTCGCGCACTGAGGTTGAGTTTGCCATGCGCCTATTTGGGGATGCCATCTTTCGTCACATGGAAATGGAGCTGACTGCCATTCACCTTGATGGCCGCGTCACCTTCCAGGCTGATCTTCTTGCCTGAGTAGGTGATGAGGCGGCACCATGTCGGTTGTATTTTTATGTTCTGCGTCCTTTTTATTTGTCCGATGGTACAATATTGGCCTCAGATCCAGTGTCTAGTTTGAACCGTATGTTGATTCCACCTATGTCAATGTGTGTGTACCATAGATTTGTCCTCCTGTGTTTATTGTCATCTATCTCTCCAATGAAGTGCTTGTCCTCCTTGTCCAATACCTCATCTGCTGAGATTTCTTCTTCGCTTTCGGGAATGTTGTTCTGGTCTACCGTAATTTCGTTGACAGATCTTGGTTTTGCAGCTTTCGATCTGCATACTTTTATGAAGTGGCCTATCTTTTTGCATCCCATGCACTCCTTTCGTTTTGCAGGACACACTCCCATTGCATGTCTATTTTGTGGGTCGCCTTGCGTCCAATTTCTTGTGTTTCTTCACTCACGCTTTACTATCTGGTTGACTTGGGTTTCTGCTCCTTCGTCTTTGTCTTTGCTTAGCTGTTTGGCAGTGTGTTCACTCAGTTGGCATCTCTCAATGCACCGATTGAGTGTAAGCTTTGGTTTTGTAGTAATAGATCCTATAGCTTGTTGTTTTTTACTCGCCACGCAATCCTATCACAAAGCATCGATTCTTCCTTGTAGCTGTAGTCGCAATACATGATTCTGATCTTCAATTTGCGTATAAATGTGTCCATGTTCTCATCACTTTGATTGTACAAATTGAACTGATACCTGATTACTGTAATGTTTGTCTTCCCTCGCAGTATGTTTCAAATGCCTTTATGGGGGGGCCTACCATTTCCTGGTCAGGTACTTGAATCTTCATTGTTCGGTATACTTTCTGGGCCTCTAGGCGCACCACATGTAGAAATATAGTGCACTGTACCTTCTCTGCTTTGTTGATCACACCTGCGGCTGTTGCATATATTTGGTATGAGCTTAGCAAGCTTTTCCAGCTCATGGCCATGTTCTTCTGCAGGTTTGGTGGCACTGGCGGCTTCAGCCCCAATAACGCCATGTTGCGTTGTTAGGCTGCTGACATCTGGCACCTTGTAATGATATGGACACGTCAGCATCTGGTTAACAAGTGTTTATTAGGTTTCCATTTGAGCCCGGTGCCCCTATCAGGTTGTGCGTCACACTGACATCCATGGGCTAATTAGTTATGCGCGCTACATTACATACATTACAGGTTGCATGGCAGAAAGTCACATTATTGAAATGTTGCATAGCAGCAATACCTAAGGAGATATACCTATGAATAGAGTACAGCTCCTGACAGGATGGCCCCCATCGTCGCTATACCTCCATCATGATAGCTTGTCCACATTAGGCTCTAATTAAAGGAGAAATATGGGTAGACCAACATGATTTGTATTCACAAATATCAGAATCTCATATGTTTGCTCAAATTGATGCAATCCTATGCTGTATCAAAGCTGGGACGTCAGTGATCAAGTTGTGGTCCATGTACTACCTCTCCTGAGCTACTTCGTTTTAATTGGAAGTCCAAAGCACATACAGTGGGGGAGTAAATGTGTTTGTTCTGCTGAATTAGAAGAAATGCGAGCATGGTGAGCAGAGCAACCATTCGATATTTCATTTTCTAAAGAAAATTATAAATGAATAGTCAATTTAGATATTATCACAGATAGACTAGGTTTCCCCCCATATCATTCTTCAGAAGACCAGCCACATTTGTCATATCTAGAATTAAGAATTAATATATTTTCTATAATAAATTCGAAATCTAGAAGTATTCTTTTAAAAAAAGAATTGAAGCACTACAGGGCGCAAATGCAGTAGTTTGGAAGGAGATACACCCTTTATTACCATTGATTATTCAAATGTTGATCCCTGGGAAATATATTCTTGCCAATTACATGTGCCAATCAACAAGTACCTCCAATTGATGGCTTATCCAGGAAGATATTTTGTTTTGTGTTTTTTGTTTTAGCAACATACACTCTGATATCAGGACAAGCACCCCCTTGTGATAGTTGGTACTCATAGTGGTTTAATGCAGATTCTCCCCTGTGTTTAAGTTAAAGCATCATCAAATGCCAGTTGCTCTCATATAGTGTATCTGTGGTGTGGGAGATTAAATATCCCTTGGATCGGTAAAAGTGTATGCTCAGCATTTCCGTCAACCAACTGCCAAATGGTAAAAACAAGACTATGCAGACTTATCGATGATAGGCAGTAGGACTATACATCTTCAATAATACCACGGTTGCCTGTTATGTCACAGCGAGCCAATCCTTACTCCATTCGGATAATTCCGAGCACACGTTGGGGTAGCATTAGCAACATGTTAAAGATTGTTCCAAGTCTTTGATTTGTCTGGGCTGGGGATTGATGTCACGTGGCCAAACAAAGGTGGGGGGGGGGTGAGAGTGAGATCTCACGTGATCTCATCTGTCTAAGCAAACACAGGGAGGTCCTGTGGATGCGTGTTATTCAGGGAGCTGGTAATATACTGATAATGAGTTCAACTTGCGGTGACAGTATGCTCAAATGTACTGAAACTGGGCTGATAATGCTACGGTAATATGCTAGAAATGCAGTGATAATGAGTAGATAATGTGCTGATAATGTGTGGATGATGCACTGATGATTTGCTGATAATTCCTGATAGTGTGTTGATGATATGCTGGTAATTGGCTGATAATATGCTGGTGTTGAGCTGATGATCTACTGATAATGCACTGAATATGTATTTAGAATGCGCTGATATTTTGCCGATGATTTGAGGATAATCTTCTGATAGTGTGCTGATAATATGCTGCTGATATCTTGAAGATATTATGATAATTTGATGATAATGCTGTGATAGGCTACTGCTCATGCGTTGCTAGAGGGATGATAATTTGAAATCAATCTATTGTCTACATTTCAAGGTGCGTATAGGCTATGAAAACAAGTGACAAGATTGACAGAATAGATAACCACTAGCTTTTCCCAGTGAATACAGCCATTGGAGAATGCCCTTAGCCGATCAGCAATCAATCAATCAATCCATCATATTTAAGGCGGAGTAATCTTAATGACACGTTTTTGGTTTTTCACAAAGCCAATTCTTGCAAATGCCAATGCCGCTCCATGGATGAATACCCATTTGCGAACAATTACAACCAGTAAATATTAGAATACCAGCTAGTATGGATTTGACAACAATCATCATCCACTGGCAGAATAAAGGTATCTGGATTATAAAAGTCAAGTCAGGACTAAAGGCAAATGGAGCAACCCTGGCCAAACTGTGCAGGAAACAAGGGAGACTGTGTTGCTGCTACCATCTCTACTGCTATGTGTGCATTGCGCTTCAGCAAATATAATTTTGCTGAAAGAAAAAGCTTTACTTGCATACTAATGGACTCATGCTGGAATTGCGCTTGTCTCTTGGGATGCCGCATTGTCTACTGCACAGACTAGGCAAATTAAAAAGAGAGACAGCAGTGGGAATCATTCAGGTCTAGTAGGATCCCCAGAGCAGGGCCTTTGTCTGTGCTTTGCTGTTGGCATGCTTGTGCGTTTGTGTGATCTCACGACTTGCCATCTTGAATCTAGCGATCAAAACGTTGCAAGAACAAAACAAATGAAACAAAACCAAAATAACAGAAACAACATTAGGGATCAGGTACCTCATTTAGTTGCTAGCTTGAATCAGGTTGATTGATTGATTGGTGGTTGCGTTACGCCGTGTCGGCAGCATAGGCCATATTCAAGACGAGAAATGTTAGTTTTTTGTTCAAACCATCGCTTTTACATGTAAAAGCAGACAATCAATTTAATGGCCGATAGATACTCAGTAAATTAGAAAGCTCACAATCATATGTTGCTGGTCAAGGGAAACAAATTCCCATAGAAAAAGAAAAGTTTTATTAATAATTGATATAATCTATTTAGTAAACTATATAAGGTGGTACAGTCCAGCTTCCCTCAAAAAGGCTAAAATGTTTTCCTGTTTTACCTTAGTAAAAAGGTCATGCATATTGTCTGCAGTATTGAACTGTTGGCACAGGGCCAACAAATCAACGCAACTTAGTAAAATGTGTTTGAGTGTCAGTGGGGACTGACACTCAATACATTCAGGGGGAGGTTCCCCCTTGAGCAGAAAAGCATCAGGTATCACAATCTAAGTCATTGTTTCTTCCTTTTCCCCTTCATTTCAGTGAAGCTTTGCTAAATCTGAACTTAGATTATGCGTTTATTTAAATTATAAATAAAATGAAGCGATGTCAAAATACATACATATATGCAAGACACTTGGAAAAAAGGGTGATCCTATCGACACATATAACTGCACAATTAGAGTTTGTCGTAGGCCTTCTTATATATATAAACATATATTCTATTTGTTGACCTTGTCATGTTAAAACAAGCATGCATTTGCAATTTCTGTAAGGCTGGATATAATATAGCTTTACTACCATCTGTCCTATTTACTACATCAGCCATTCGTACTAAACCATTCAGCTACTATATATCCTTCCAAGTCACTGTATTATAACCGGATAAGAACCATTCAAAACTAACATTGACAAATTAACTAAATGACTGGGGTGTCTTTCAATCCTCTGGGATGAAGACTGGCACAAGAAGATGCTGATCTTACTACATAATTCAAATGCACAATATGGTTAAATGTCACGTGATAACGTCATTTGTAATTGACTGCAGCACTTACATGTGGTGCTCAGTAGAATATGACACGTTAACGGAAGTAAGCCCAACAACATAAAAGTGGAACTGAGGTTACAGAAGATCCGGTGTCAAGTCCATCGTCAAGAGTAGGTCGCTAGAAAGTATAACGGATATCTCCATAGACAATGTTTCATCAGCAGGATCTAGATAAATAAGAACCACCCATTCCAGATCCAACAACATATGCCAACATGATGAAGGTATGTTTTGGAACATTACTTGATTAAACAGGGGCAATTTAAATTGTGGATGATTGGTCTTCCTCATTCCACTGCTCCTTGCCCTATATTAAGAATGCAGAGTTGCAGGCTAGGAAGCAACAAGTATCAACTTTTGAGTCATTGGTTTGACTCGACCAGGGTTCAAACCAATGATCTACCAACACGGGAGACGGATGCTCTAATTCAGTCAGCCATTCCGTCTGGTACAGCTTCACATGCACACGTACTCGTTGAGGTTGTTATCATGTGTACACCTCAATCATTACTGACTTTAGCTTTCTCTTCAGCTATCTCAATTATTAGTACCTCAGAGGATGCGATGACCACTATAGGGAAGGCACGGACTTCCTGTGGATGGATGGGCCTTCAATCCCGATCCAGGAAAACCAATGAATTATAATGTTGCTGACTAGCCTAGTCTCCCACACCGCAAGGATTTGTGAAGATGAATGGATAACTCAGTTGTAAGGTAATGTGATTGAGTGGTATATTGGGTCACAATACTGGTAGCCTGAGGGGCAGCACTTTTAATTTGCTATGATTATGAATGCACTGTATCACAGACGGGGCTGCCCTCTATGAAAGATCTTCTGATCAAAAAGAATCTCCGGTGGACTGGACACCTCATGAGGATGCCATCAGACAGGCTACCAAAGCAGATGCTCTACTCTCAACTGTCTTCTGGTTATAGAAAGAGAGGGTGCCCTAGTCTCCCGTTCAAGGATACCATCAAGAGAAACCTGAAGCTGAGAGACATTAAGACCGACTCATGGACATCACTCTCACAGCAGAGAGCTACATGGACAGCGGCAGTCAAGTAATGAAAGCAGTCTTTGTCGCATCGCGACTGACAGGATGATGATGATGAAGTATCACAATTTGGTACCAACCCAAATATGGCATTGATATTGCTAGGATATAGAATGGTAACAAGCTAATTGTTGGTGGTACCACATGGGTACATGTATAAAGTATACCATGCGGAAGTTTGCAAGTTGTTTGTATTGCCATTTTTCAATTCACATGTCCTAAGTTATATTAGCAATACCACATCGGTTATATATTTGATATATAATAGCATATTTGTATATTTTTCTTATATATGTCATGGGGGTGATAAAAATGGGAAATAGTGCGCCTAGAGCGGGACTCAAACCCACATTTCATTACATTCTGGGCCACTATGCTAACTATTACATCACCTAGGCTCCGTGGTATCAGCGCAATATCCATGCCTACCTGTCTATGCGGCTCCTTGTCTGATATATACATACATCGTCTAGACATAGGCAAGCGGCCGGAACTGGTTAAGTAAGTTGATGGGTGCGTGGGCTTGGGGCCACAAGTCTTGGGGCCACAAGTCTTGGGGCCACAAGTCTTGGGGCCACAAGTCATATTCCGGAATAACTTAGTAAAAGGGATCTAGACAACAGCTGCTATTTATACTGGCATACATCCGCATGCATCATACACGATATCCACGCCTGAGCTGTTAGTGAGTGTACTCGACTCCAATCATGATGATGATGATGGTGTATGTAGTGATGATGGTGGTGGGGATTATGATGATGATGATGGTGGTTATGATGGTGTATGTTGTGATGATGGTGGTGATGATGATGAGTATGATGATTATGCTGGTGGTGATGATGCTGATGGTGTTGATGGTGTAGTTAGTGATGATGATGGTGATGATGATGATCACAATGACACTAATAATAATAATAATATCAATAATAATAACAGCACGACATGAACACATAAACACAATTACCACAGGCGCTGCAGACACTGCTTGATTCCATATCGGTCCCCTGGTGGCGGTGTTGGGAACTGGCTGCTCCGCAGCTGACAGATGGCTGTGTCACTGACGCATGCTTCCTCAGACTTATCAAAGGCGCCCCGCCGACCCTGGCGGGCAAAGTACTCAACGTGAACGTCTCCATTTACGTGTTGGCGCCTGCCCTGCATCCTAACCACCTAGCATCACGGTGACACCACCGCAACGCAAGACGGCCGCGCCCCCCCCCCCCTCCCTCCCACCCTGTGTGCGCCCAGCCGCCGCCTGCCTGCCCGAAGCACTGTCCGCGTCAGCGCTGAGTGCATCGTCCCAGACGGGATAGTGTTGCCTTTGTTGTTGTCCCATGTTGCCGAGTTGGCCAGAGTAGCCAGACACAGTCATTTTTGGGGGAACTGGGTTTATTTGAGTAAAATTACTATTTAATATGTGATAACCTTGTTTAATGTTTTGAGTCTATATTGAGGGGGAGGGCGACTTTTCAGGGACCAAGTAGTCCGCCAAAGACGACCCTCGAGCCTTTTGTACCTTGAAAAGGGTGGGTGGGCCTGGTAATTTGGAGCGTGACATTGTCCCGAGCTGCTCTCCTGAGTGAAGTCTATGGGGCTGGCAGTTGACTGTCTGACTTCATTCTACTGGGCGCCACCAGTGCAGCATGTCAGCTCCCCTCGCTGAATCAACCGTAATTTGAAAATGATGCGCAGTGTCGCGGGATTAAAAACAGTTTGCATATTTGACGAGTAATGTTGCATTGTACAATTATTTTTTAGCTTCTCATCATTTGTTGGTATAACTATATAATGTTGATTTGTATAATCTAGTGTCTGCATACTTTAGCTTCAGGAAGTTCGATTTAAAATTACTAACTTGGGAGATATTTGTGGCATGCGCCTCACAATTCTGAACCCATAGCCTTCACCTTGAACAGGTTCTAGTAAATTAACTCATGACACCCTTCTATGTAAAACCACATGGTTAATAAGTAAAGCAATATATGAGGTAGATATGCATGTTCACATCTAGATATGTGATTTGCTTTCGGAATTTTTAGGATGGTCTCGGACTATGCACATTTAAGGAAGGAAATGGCCGAGTGCATCTATTAGACTGGGCCAACATTTAAGTATTGTGGTTAAGGTGCACATTTCAATTAAGAGACACACCTTTCTGAACAGAACACTGACCTAAATTCGAGCCTGTATATCCACAGTATATCCGGTGCACTTATTAAGTATTTGTTCTTGCATAGAAGGGAATATTAAATACATTGTATTTAACATTTTAATGTTAATATTGACATTCATGTTATTCCGAATATTGACGCATGTGATAAAGTTATATTACATTTTGTCGGTTCAGATATCTGCAGCCATTTCTAATATATTTACTTCAAAGTAAAGTATGGCAAATTAGAATGAGCACCCAACTATAAGTATCTCAGAATATGGCAGAATATGGCAGCGATTCAAAATCAGTGGGCTGTGCAACGTAAAGTTCGCTGTGGCAGAGTGGTTAGAGCATCTGACTTTTTTCTAGGTCGGACTCCTAATCTGAAGGTTGGTGGTTCGATTCCCCATGTCCCCACCTCTGCCAAATTGGATTTCCACCACTGTGTATAACTTACAGTGACATCAAAGGTCAGTTGCTCCCATACCATGTCTATGTGGTGTGGGAGGTTAAAAATCCGTTGGGTCGGTAAAAGTGTAGGATTGGGCTTTCTATCGACAAACTGTCTATTCAGGCTTATCCATGATAGGCAGTATAAATCTTCAAGAAAAAAAAGAATAAAAAAATAGTCCGATGGTTTTGCTAAGGGTGAGGTAACCCTAACAGAAAACCTTGAGTGCTGAAGTCGGAGGTAGCAGGCCGCAAGGCGCACCCTAACAAACCATGGTACCACGCATACACAGCCATATTTATCCACTGCTTCAGAATTGTGCCGCAGTGGATTCCCTCACACTGCAGCATTCAGGGTAATGAAGAAGCTGACAAAATGGCAAAGATGGGTGCAGAGGCAGAACAGCACAAAAAGAGTCTTGACGTTAAGGAGATGAAGACCATCATTAAGTCTCTGCATAGATCACCAGAATCATGAGACAGCTACCATCAACTGTCAAGACAACATCAAGTGATCATCTTCCGCATTAGGACTGGGCATAACAGGCTTAACAATCACCTGCACAGATACTTCTGTGTAGTACCATCTGCATATCCTACAGAGCTGCTTGAACCATCACTCACTGAGGGAAGAGATATGGCCAGCTCCCACTGACTTGCAGGAGAAGCTGTACGGCGCTGCAGATGTGCTACAGAGGACTGTCAATTTTATTATGAGAACTGGGCTCCAAGTGTAATTGAAGGCGAATGAACAGAAGAAGAAGAAGTTTTGCGTTTTGGTAATTTATCTGAGATAAATATATTAAATTGATCGTTATAATCTACCTGATTTCAGGTTGAAGTAACTTTAATTTTAAATGGATAAGTTTTGAGATATTTGAAATTCAATCATGCAAACTTAGTTTTGGCAAGCACGCTAAAACTCTGACACCATAGGCTTCAACAGTAACCGGTTCGATCAAAGTGTCTCAGTGTTCCCTTCTATGTGGCAATAAATGCTTAATAAGTGCATCAATATCTAAGTTAGATATGTAGATTCAAATCTATATAATTACTTTGGTTCTGAATATGTGATGCTTCATCGGACTATGCAGCTTTAAGATTCCACCACTTACCATCTGGGCATATGAATATTCACCATAGTTGATAATGGAGTCTATTGACTGCTTAACAAAGTGGGTGGTGCATTCTGTAAGATTGATATTCACTTAAATACCAATGGAACCTTCCAATGATACACCGGTCAGCTTGACATGATAGGTCATGACATAGTTGGAAAGTGCACTATCACCTTCTCGGTGAGAAGTGAAAAGATGGGTAAATTGCAGAAAACCTTTCAAAGCTGAGCTACCCAATTGGCTGAATGTATGGTGGGCTCATCCATCTATTGATGAGGATTGGGGGGGGGGTACATGTTGTTGCCACCGAATCAAATGCAAGGTGGACATTGCACCTCTATTTTGCTGAGTCATTCCGGGAACAGAAACCGGTCGTATGACAGTAGAAGCAACTGTTCACAAGGTGTACATATTTTCATTATTACTCATGTGCCATCTCCGACTAGACAACACTAGATGATCCTAAGATATCACTCCAAAGCCATGCAGCATGCGGTGATTAATAAGAAGTGTGCAATCCTATATGATGTCAGATATATGTTAAATAACCCTTACATGCCAGGTGATAATTACCAGTATGTCTAATGAATGGTTCACATATTGTCATACACGCTAATCTCTATCAATACAATTTACCGGCTTTCTTTGTTTTTTGTTTTCTGTTGGTAAATATGTGTATTCTGCTGAATACATATTTTGACAATGCCGAAGCACTGGTCTTCCAGCCATGTTTAAATTCAGGGTTATTTACACAAACGGTATATAGAATAAGGTATACAATAACTGTTGAATACACAATTTGCAGCATGTAACACAATACAATTCTGTAACCCAAAAGTTCCATAGCAATATGGTAACGGTTGTGTCACAAAACTAGATCAATATTAGTCAGATCAATGTAAGTATTTACAGAGTATTTAGAATGTAAGCAGAAGTCATCTTCTGTATTCAGTTGGTAAAGTTTTAGTCAGTTTTAATGTTCATTTTAGTTAGGCAAGCGGTATATAAATGTCAGTTTGTTAGAAATATTCTAGTGTAACTCTAGTGTAGTTAGTTATGTGAGTTTATGAATTATGTTGATGGGTTGGGGTTGTTAATAATACATTGGGCCAGCTTTTATCACTGACGCAATGGGACCAATCCCAGTGCATTTAGGTCTTAAATTTTACATTTTTATTTGGACTGTTACTGTAATTGTATATGGAAGTAACAGCAACAAAGACACAAATATATGATCAACATGGCTTCATATTTCCATTCCACAATACATCGGGACACCAACCTTAAATAGTGTAGTATATGTTTAGTGAATTTGATTGATTCCAAACTTGTTAGTAGTACACACCAAACACATGGTTAAATCTGACGTTATGGCATACATGTCTGACGGTATAACTACAATACGGTACTGTCATCTGTATGATATCCCGGCATGTGAGATTTTGCAACACAGCTTGAGGCAGAATCTTCCAAACTAAGGAGCATGTTGGTGATTGAGGAGGGGGACGCGTCAGAGGTGTACTGCGTTTTCCACTTCCAGTTTGCAAACATCATGGGTAAATGACCGCATTTCATAAGGATGCTAAGTTCTCCAGTGAATTCCCGAATATTGCGGAGTGTATTTGTGGACTTGTGGAGATGTGTGAATTATGTTAGAGTTTCATCCAAGCTGCATCCTGATGGTGTCTTGTTGTGGGGTTTTCTTGTTGGTGCTGCTGGGGTTTTATTCAGTGACTTATTGTGTGTATGTTTTCATTTCACCTCGCTAAGTAGCCAGCCTGCATTGTTCAGTATGCGGCTTGTCATTGGCTGCAGAGTATAAATCAGAGAAACGGTACAGTTGTACTACTTTTCCACTTGCCATCTACAAAATTGGCTGGAAAGGGGGCACATTTCATCAAGTTTCTAAGTTATCCCGCGAACTCGCAGATATTGCGGAGTGTATTCGTGACATTGGAAATATAAATGCATTGTATGAAACCTGCAACCAAACTGCCTCTTGCTGAAGTATTTTGGTGTGTTTTTTATTGTCGGTGTTGCTGGTGTTTTATTCTTTCTGTGCTTTATATGTGTATTTTTTTTCCATACACCTCACTAATTAGTCTTCCTTGTTCACTATCCGGTTTGGGATTATCGCAACGACGCGATGCAATTTGGCAGCAAGGGGCGGTGGCGAGGGTGGGGAGGGGGCAGTAACGAGCTCTTCCACATGTAGAAAGGAGTGAGCCACGAAGGACAGAAGAGGGACAGACGGGGTGAGTGGTAGGGCTTTGTATGAGACATCGGTGTTGGCTTGAGGGCAGTGAGAGCTGGGAGGAGAGAAAGACCACCGTAAGCAAATGTGTGCACATGCGCATATTTGCGGGATAGACGTATGGCTTAGGTTTCTTTTTGTGGTTCAGAGCTTGTACTGTACAGGGAGGGGACATCAAGGAAATATTGTTGGGCATGTCAGGTGGCTGACAGGGTTGGGTGAAGGTGCTATCAACATCACCGGATATCACAGGGTGCAAACTCATGATAAGGGGGGCGACACATATAATGTAATTGTTTCTATTGTATCCTTACTAGGTTTTTTTTAATTACTAAACCATTTCCTTTATGTTGTATCTATCGTTCCAATTGCTAATTTGTCAGGAGTCATAGATTCTCACATTGAGATCATTTTAGATTATTGCTATGGAACTTTTGGATTACAGAATGTCATTGTGTTACATGCTGCAAATTGTGTATTCAACAGTTATTGTATACCTTATTCTATATACCTTTTGTGTAAATAACCCTGAATTGAAAATTGGCTGGAAGACCAGTGCTTCGGCACTGACAAAAGACTTATTCAGCAGAATAAACATATTCACCACAACAACAACAACAAATACTTGCATGCCCCCCAAATTTCAGCTCGGTCCTACCAACCCTATCAGGTTGTATTATCAGCAGGCCCGTGGTTATATGTCCAAACTGAGTTAAGATATAGGGTCTATGTTGAATGATATGCCTGGTCGCGAAAACTATTGTAAAATGTTCCGATATATGAGAAATGGGATATGGAGAACTGTGCTATGATAAATTGCAAACTTGTCTATGAAATGGGTAATAGTATGTAAAACCAAAGGGATATAATTTATATGTGGAGTTGGTGCTCTATTACTAATTGAGGATAGAAATTGTGTATTAATATAGTATAGAGAGAGGGTCACTTCTTGACCTGAGATAGGGTCACTTCTTGACATCTGGGACAGTCTTTGGGAAGTTGCCTCACATACCCCCTCCCCTCCAAGAGTTATTTATGGATCACTGCACCAGATACAGATCTAACCATGCCTTGGCAACTGGGATATTGAACCCTCATTGGTGCATAGAGGAATGCTTGTTAGGGATTGGAGGACTGGATCATGTGATCACCACCATCTTGTTCTTGAAACTATAAATACAATAAATGAGAGAGTCTCACTCTCCTACCTTTCACTCTTTATCTACTTTCCTTCCTTGCATGTAGTGATTTCTTATTAGCCTATCTACACCACTCAAACCGCCAGCCGTCGACTTTACACAATGTTCCAATATGAGTCGGAAACTGTGACTCAGCAAGCTGCGTCATAGCTTCAGTCATTCTGATAGACCATTAAGGCTCAGACTATCCAGAGTCAAGACCTCTCACATATGAACTAAGCAATCTACCTACCACTATTTCATCCATCAGTGTGTACTTAATAAATAAACAAGAGTATTCCCTTTCAGACCATGGCCATGTATTGCTGTTTCTTTGTTTGTTGTTGTTTTACGTCACCACTATGTATATTTACATCTCACTCAGGCACCACCAGCACCTACACACACATATTCATGTACCTGGTCACGTATACCCAATCAGTAATAACACATTTGCATTCCCCCACCAATGACGAATATTTTACAAGGTGACTGCTGGCGCCGCCACCGGCCAAATCAGATCCCCACGGATGCAACACAGTGTCACTCACGTCTGCCGATTATGACTATAACAATCTGTATGTCATATGTCATATCATTGTATGGTCAGGTTATTTCACATAAAACCCACATCGTATGACACTCTGCTCTGATGCAGGTAATATCTTTGCTCCTATTCTGCTCATAGGCACTCACCCACTCACTGACCAAACTGATGCCGCTGGTACAGTATTGGGTCTTACGGCGTATGACACTCTGATAATTCCCCTCTGTATCTGTCTGATCGCTTAACACGGTATACATCACATATATACATGTGATCTGACAAAAATATGTTTGTAAAAAGGAAGCGGACCTAGGGGGATAAGATCAAGCTTGCCAGGCAGTTGACCTGGTTGTAGGCAAGTGGGTGTGCATGTGAGTGTGTGTGCGTCGGGGGGGGGCATGACAGTATGTGCGCAGCGCAGATTGTGCAGCGTCATGGCGCCTGATCAGAGTGTGATTTAAAACGCGCCGGTCGTCAGTCACTAGTGCACCGAGGCGTAGCCTCTTTGGCCCACTCAGTGAGCACTAACGCCCACTTCTACCGCCACCCCCACCCCCACCCAATCCCCACCACCACCGCCACCACGTCCACCTACCGAACCCGACTCCCATTTTGGTAGATGGTGGGATATATATATATATATATTGTCTCTGGGATATATGTGACGTATAATATGATATGATGCCTTATATGAGTATAACTGCAAAGGGAACATATACTTGATATATATATATATATGTATTCCTCCGTAGTGCATTGGCAGAGTGCCCTCGCGCAGCATTCGGGGTAATTGTGTCATTTCACACTGGAGGAAGTTGTTCCCATATATATGTGTGATCTATACTCTATAAGCATTATACCAGGGCAACAACGCGAAATGCATTATTGTGATTATATTTGTATTATAATGATATTATATTGTTATTATCGCGATATTATATTGGTATCATATTGGGATTATATTGGTTTTATATTGTTATTGTATTGTTATCATAGTGGTATTATAGTGTTATGATATTGTTATTATATTGGTATTATATTGTTATTGTATTGTTATTATATTGGGAGTATAGTGTTATTATATTGTTATTATATTATTATATTGTTAGTATATTGGTAGTATAGTGTTAGTGTAGCGTTATTGAAGTGTTACTGTATTGTTATTATATTGTTATTATATTTGTATTATATTGTTATTATATTTGTATTATAGTGTTACTATATTGTTATTATATTGTTATTATATTGTTGTTATATTGTTATTATATTGTTATTATATTGGTATTATATTGTTATTATATTGGTATTATATTGTTATTATATTGTTATTATATTGTTAGTATATTGGTATTATAGTGTTATTATAGTGATATTATATTGGTATGACACTGGTATTGTAGTGGTATTGTATTGTTATTATATTGTTATTATAGTGTTATTATATTGTTATTATATTGTTATTATATTGTTATTATATTGTTAGTATATTGGTATTATAGTGTTATTATAGTGGTATTATATTGGTATGACACTGGTATTGTAGTGGTATTGTATTGTTATTATATTGTTATTATATTGTTATTATATTGCTATTATATTGTTATTGTATTGCAATTATATTGCTATGTTATTGGTATGATATTGTTAATATAGTGTTAATACATTGTTATTATATTGTTATTCAATTGTTATTATATTATATTATTTGGCAATGTTCACTCTCGGTATGGTTGCTCCTTACTCAAACGGGGACTGGTGACACCCCAACCTGTCCCGACCTTAACCACCAGGTGCTCCCAATGTCACTTGTTCCCGAATTGTTCTATTATCAATAATTTGCCAATATTATTCTCGAGATATATTGCCATTCTGATTGGTTTGAATTTGTCCAACGAGGGGATATAGCTCTATTGTCTGTACTGTGAAGATATTTCGCTGACGTACATAATACCCTTATGATTTCTCTCAATATAGTGACTGATGCTGCACATAATGCAGCATGAGTCACACACACCCATTGTACAAAGTGTCCTGTGCTGCACAGAAACATCACAGGATACTCTCCCAAACCATGTGTAAAATGCTAGAGTGCACGTAAAACGGCCGGAAGACCAGTGCTCCGGCGCAGTGATACTGTACGGCGCTCTTGTACAAAAGAAAATCCAATAAGGGAGAGTATCAATGTTGACCAGATATTCTGCTTGGGGATATAACATTACTGTTATTGGTCTGAATATATCCCGCTAGGAGATGTATATCAATTTTAATTGGTGGGAAGAGATCCATCCATAAAAAATAGCTCTATGATAATTGGTAGTAGGACGACATACCCTGGAAAGGAAAATAACTCTATTAACTGGAGTATTATCATTGCCCTTCATGATTAGATGCACAGTTGAGGCTTAAATGACCAGAGAATCTCATTACATTGCATGTAGAGCCTTTTCTGAATTTGAATTAGATGATACTGTTATTACAACTGAAAATACAACTGAAAATACAATGTCAAGCCAGCAATACCAAATTGAATATAAACCAGATGGTAACCTAGCAATAATGTAGGTCATATCAGGATCAGGGGCCGTATGCAGGAGTCAGTGTTAGCGGGATTTGGGGTTAGAGCCTGTTACCGTTTAGCTATCACCGACGTCGGGAACTGTGTCAAGTCGTATGCAGGAGCGCATAACACTTTCATTAGAGCTAAACGTGAATTTATTTATAGATTTGGGAAATCCCTCTGCGTTTGGAGCCAGATATTAGGCTCAAATCTACAGAATGCGATCATATTTGACAGAATTACATACGCAATAAGTGAAATTTGATCAATTTAACCCTAAATTTGAAGCGTTATTAAGGCTACTGCCGCATTGGCGGCGATATTAATACTTATATTTTCGAATCGACGAACATAATGTAAACAAATCGCCGCTGTCACCGCATCGACCTCGCGTTCCATACTGGCGGCGGCCGTTGTTTACTGTACGTTCGTCGATTCGAACATATAAATATTAATATTGCCGCCAATTCGGCGATAGCCTTAATAATGCTTCGAATTTAGGGTTAATTTCCTCAAATTTCACTTATTACGTATTTAATTCTGTTAAATATGATCGCATTGAATAGATTTGGGCCTAATAAACTCGCTAAACCTGATATTTTTTAGGGGTACGGTAACACCTGTTAAGCCTTTGGTGTTAGGCCTAACACTGACTCGTGCATACCATTTTTTCACTGCAAACCGGAATTCCCGCCAAACCCCGTTTTGCTTCGCTAACACTGACTCCTGCATACGGCCCCTGATGTAGCCAAGAGGCGGAAGTGGGAGTGCGAGTCACTGCGAAGGATATCTGGTAGTAGATACAGTATCTACTCCCTGTTTAGTCTTCTGCTCCAAGACATGATGAGATAAGCCTGGAAAAAGGAGTCAGTGCTAACCACATGTTACCTCAGAAGGATCTGCTCATCTCAAGGGACAGGAAAGTTACCGTTGACACTTCTTGTATTAGTCATCAACAGCAACTGTCTAGAACTTGCTTCTCTGTATGGGTTATCGTCTACTTACACCAAAAGTATAACTTCAACAGGAATTCTTAAAGGTAAGAATGAGACTACATATAAGCATGTCTCAAAAGGTGATAACTTTTTTGTGTGTCCATTGTAACGATTGACACAAAACAGCACAGAAACGGTTACATTGAAAACACAAGGATATTTGCTTTAAATCAATATGTATTCTATTGGGATTATGAAACACCATGTAAAACACAAATCAATTTATCCTGAGCAAATGCATAAGCAAATATTATGTTGACCGTTACAATGGACACAGTTTTGTCCCATATTGCTTAGCACCTTTTGAGACAATCTCATGTATGTTGCATTGTTTGTGTACTAATTTGCATTGAACTCTCAGGGACGGAGCCTCCTTTACAATGAGGTATGGATAGGGTGATATCATCAGGTAACCTAGCTACTCTAATGGTTAAGACCCTGGCTTAGAATAGCTTAGAATGGCAAGATGTGTGCATTGCCAGGCAGGAAAATAACAACATCAGTGTCTGAAAGAGCAATAAAGTAGAATAACATACAATTCCATAGAGTGAAGTAACCTGGCTTACTGATAGGGGTAGAGAATAACTTGTGCCACTTTTATCAATCTAGTTAGAACCAACCTACCGTCACACATCCACACATCCACAGGTATCCACATTACGAGAAACTCACCTGCAATACACAGAAACAGTTCATGTATTAAATATGAAGAAGGCACATTAAATGGGCGTGGTCTTCCCAGCAAGATAATTTTGGTTTTCGGTTTTAATAATCAATCTGAGGGTGATACAAACCAGTGAAAGCAGCATGCCTTGAGCAAGACTCGAACCCATATTTTTGCCATAACAAATTGAGCCCCTTAAGCATTATTCTTCGGTTTATCGCTGATTCAATCAACTTATTGAAGCCATCTACGTCTTTGACTTTTCACATGGGTAAGTTAGTGACTAAAATCAACTACTCGCCGTGAATATGGCCTTTGCTGCCGACACCGCGAAAAGCAACCACCAATCAATCAATCAAACAATAACACGCTATACTACACATAGTAGTAAAATCGTTGATACAATGTCGTACCCTAGTTCACCGGATAAAGCCAATGTAACCTACTACAACTGGATATACATATCATTATCATGATATGAATTAGTTAACAGTTTGGGTTCTTCTGATCAACTATTTATTCTACCATCAGCATAATACAACTTAAACTTAACAGAGTGAGAGTGTCTACATCATTCATCATTTAAGCTATTTCAATACTTAACAGGTTAAGGGAGTGGATACTTTCGTGAGAGTGTCTACATCATTCATCATTTAAGCTATTTCAATGCGTTGACAGAATACCTTCGTTAAGTGGTGTACAATAAATGTGGAGCTATGCATAGCCATAGCTTAGCATTTTCATACGGTACACCTATTTCTTTTCAGCGATGGAATAGAACACTATAATAGGCCTCTACATAGAGCACACGTGCATTTCCCTCATATGTTTTAAATTGATTAAACATTGCGATCTCAGCTGGTACACGGCTGCATACCTGCATACATGGAAGCTAGAACCCAGCTATATACTGTACTATGCGACTGAAAATACTGACTGTAGCCCTGCCGCCATTTTATATTCACACTCCTACAGAAGAACTGCCATTCACTACATGTATGTGATGAATAATTCATTATGCAAGTACAAATACGCTTCAGTCTTGCACACCTTGTGCATACTGAACTAGCTTACGGTGTCACACCGGTGAGTTTTCCTTAAGGGGCTGTCACATTACGGCGTATGGCGGGAGCGTATTGAAAACCTACGTACGCCATCGGGTGCCACTTTCGGGTGTGTTTGAGCGTATGAGGAGCGTATGAAGAGCGTATGCGTAGCGTATGCGTAGCGTATGGGAGCGTATGGGAGCGTGCTGTGACATTTTTTGACAGTATGGGCCATACGCCCTCATAGGTCGCGTTTTTTTTAGCATGCACACAAAAATTTGGACGGACGGATTTATGAAAGCGTATGGCGGCGTATGCATCATAGGCTTCACATACGCCAGCGTGTTGCGGCACTGGCGGCGTATGCGTAGCGTATGCGTAGCGTATGCGGCGTATGGCGACGTATATGACGTAAGCCGCTACGCCGCCATACGCTCCCGCCATACGCCGTAATGTGACAGGGCCTTTACTTAATATCTACAACTGAGTCTGTTAGAGGCGGGAGCAAATTGTTGTGGGAGTGCTGAAAATGGGAAATGTTGCGCCTCGAGTCGGAATTGAAACCACTGCTCTTGCAGTGTGGTATTCATTAAACCACCTATTGATCCTGATGTCACCACCCTATATATGCCTATATATATGTATGTGACTCCTTGTCTGAGAGGTCAGTGCAGACTACAACGCTTGGCCCCTGCACTTGTAAGTCTTTGAAATTATTTATCTCCGCAAGTCATTTTAATGATGATAATTACATATACAAAAACAATGCACTTAGATATATACAATACACAGGATATGTTCGAGAACCATACATCATGGAGCTTGCAAAGGATCCTGCTCCTGGCAGTAGTGGCATGCAGGGTGATGACAATGGGAAATATTGTGCCTAGAGTGTCAATTCAACGGACACCTCTAGCATTCCAGACCAATGCGCTAAGCATTACCTTAACTCCCTGCTGCTACCCATCTATCACAACTATCTGTCTATGTGGCGCCTTGCCTGATAGGCCAGTGCATATTACAACAATGATATGTCATGTGAGAAGAGCTTTCACAACCTATACAAATAAGGCATATAATCCAGCTCTTGCACTCATACTGGCGGTCTTTGTCAGTAACTACCTGAACACACATCACGCAAAAGTGTAGCTTTTTTTTGTTTTAGTTTCATTTTAGCCTTGTTGCAGACAGCTGATATTACCACCTCATAGAGCTTATTAAACCAATTTGATCAATTAATAATAATAAAACGTTACTTTTGTTCGAAGATTGTATTCCATTGGCCAGAACTTAAATAATTGTGAGTTTTCAATTCCATAAGTGTCATTTGATATATAATTGATCGCATCCCTTTACATTCAATGTAAAAGCAATGGTTGAATAAAAAACAAACAATACTGTACGTGAATATGGCCTATACTGCTGACACAGCATAAAGAAACCACCAATCAATCAATCAATCAAACATATACATCTATTACTACATGTATCACGATATATATATATATATGTGTGTATACACATGTATGTTTTCTCAACAAGTCTCATCTGTTGTTTTGTATACTAGGGACTTGACTGACTTGACGTGCGATGATTCCACCCCACACACAAACCCTGGGTTTGCTGGATCATTTTCCTGTTTTCATCAGGATGGAGACTTCGGGAAGCTATCTGAGAAAGGATCCGATTTGCGTGGATGGGCGTGAGGTGGGTACCAGATCGACGCAACATTCCTTTAACATCTCCCATCTGGACTAGACCCGAGAGATGCCTTGTTTCAGGGTTGTGTCTTTTTGTGTATGCTGTTTTGCACTTGATATGTGTGAGAATTCACTACTGCTCGCCTTCACCCGCAAACGCTACCACAATTCTTCCCATCTTGTTCTGTTATCACTAAATGTATTTTCTGATGGCCATGTCACTCACTGCTCAAAAGCTGTACCCAGTCCATAACTAGTAAGTGGCATAGCGGCTTGATTGTATCACTGAACAGCAATAATCTCAATTTGGTAATTGCTTTTTCATCTTAGCTATTATCTTGGCTAGCCTTAATTATGCTAGTTATTGTGGTGTCACATTTGTGACATGTTGGTATATATCTACCCCATTCGCTAGTGTTAGTATGGATACTCAGTTGACTGTGTTAACAGCTGCCATGGCAATCTTTAGAGAATTATGCTTCGATTTTGATATCACTCAATCACGTCTAGGGGTTTACAGAGCAGTGAGAATGTACATGTGACTTGATGATAATGTTTACTGGGGACGGATGTGTAAGATAATTCAGAGATCAAAGTTACTCATGTCAACCATTTACTGTGATATCTTTCTTAAGGATCAATTATAGAATTGAGAGCGAAGATTGAATGATTCCACGTCATACATGCCTTAAGGGTGTGGTTGCGCTCATGGATTTAGTTCAAGCCAGTTATTATGTTTATTTAAGAGTTTTGTTCTCGATAAGGAACACAGGGTCAATATCCGCTGATTGTCCTTTTCTTAAAGCTACATAGTCCGATAAAAGCAGCCAATTTTGAAACGAAAATACTTATCTAGCTTTGAACCTATATATACCCAACTGAGATACTGGTACACTAATTAAAGTTGTATGGTCCGATGGTTTTGCGCTTTTGACATTTTTCTGAGATAAATATATTAAATTGATCATTATAATCTACCTTATTTCATGTTAAAAGTAACTTTGATTTTAAATGGATGAGTTTTGAGATATTTGAAATTCAAACATGTAAACTTAGTTTTGGAAAGGACGCCTAAAATCTGACACCATAGGGTTCAACAGTAAAAGGTTCTATCAAATTGTGTCAGTGGTCCCTTCTATGTGGCAATACACGCTTAATATGTGCATCAATATCTAAGTTAGATATGTAGAGTCAAATCTATGTAATTATTTTGGTTCATCGGACTATGCAATGGGAATTCAATTGAACATTTTACTGATGAAACCTGCGGGTTCAGAATGTTGGCCAGCACATCAAAACCAATGTAGTGTGTTTACAATTAAAATGTGTCCAAATTTAGCAATTTGAAAAGAAAGATACCTCAAGCTAGGGTAAGATATATTCTAATGATCAATATAATATATTTATCTGAGAAAATTATAGAAACTCTAAATTATCGGATTATGTAACTATAATCCTAGCAGTATACATATCACTATCAAAACTATTGCGTCTGAATTATAGTGTAGGGCTATCGGAATGATTGATGATTGATTGGTCGTTGCTTTACGCCGTGTCGGCAGCATTTTTTTGTTCAAACCATCGCTTTTACATGTAAAAGCAGACAATCAATTATGTGCCAATAGACACTCATTAAATTAGAAAGCTCACAATCATATATTTGTGGTCAAGGGAAACAAATTCCCATAGAAAAAGAAAAGTTTGATTAACAATTGATAGAATCTATTTAGTAAAGTATATGAAGTGGTACCGTCCAGCTGCCCTCAAAAAGGCTAACATGTGTTCCTGTTTTGCTTTAGTAAAAAGGTCATGCATACTTTCTGCAGTGTAGAACTGTTGGCGCAGGGCCAACAAATCAATGCAATTAAGTCAAATGTGTTTGAGTGTCAGCGGGGACTGATACCCAATTATTTCAGGGGGAGGTTCCCCCTTGAGCAGAAAAGCATGAGCACTATCCGAATGATGTCCTCATTCAAACCATTAAGGGCCTTTAGGGATACATAAATGTGCCTTCCATTCCCATCGTATTTATTTATAGCCAGTACATGTAGTCTAAAAAAACTAGATAGGTTTCTGAATGTAGATTCTGTAGGCAGAAGTTGAATGGTGTTTGCTTCCTCCTTACGACGATTTAGTGACTTAATGATCCAAGGGATTAGAGTATCCGGTTCATGAGTGTAGATTCATTGGTCGTAATGCGAGCATTGCGATTGATGCATGGAGAGGAAGAGACCCTCCCCCCGCCTCCCCGGTCGTTGCGCAGCATTCGCACCTTGCGCGACGTCCGCCCCTCAGCTCTCTCTTCCTCCCCCTCCCCCCGGCCGCTGCTTTCGCACCTCACTTGCCTCCGCCCTCCTGCCTTCCTTATAAGGCCGCCCGCCGGCCTCCCTCAGTCATTCGCCTTCCAGCCCTCCTCCGCGCTCTGCCTTTTTCCTGCCTTGGCTCTCCACCTCGTCGCCTTCACCTCAGACTGCTGCATCTCCTCAGGCCGCTCCAAGCATGCCAGGACGCGGAAAAGGTAAGGGCCTCAAGAGCTCCCTGGCGACCGCCCTGGCCACGCCGGGACCCTCCCCGGGCTCGCCGGGGGGGGGCGCCTCACCCTATTCGGCCCCGGCGTCCCCCTCGGCACCCTCGGACCGCACCTCGGGCACCGACACGACGGCGATCCTCGAGGCCCTCCAGCGCCTCGAGGCCCTCCAGCACCTCACTACCGCCCGCATGGACGCCCTGGAGTCGGGGGGACCCCGAGGCCTGCCGGAGACGCCCTCGCCTGCGCCGAGGCGCCAGCCCGCCTACATCACAGCGCCTGCCCCGGCACCTTGGGTGCGCGCCCTGGGCGGGGCCCGGCCACCGCCGCCACCTCAAGCGACCCTGCCGGGGGCAGTACACCCCCAATACAAACGTTATAGCCGCCTCGCCGCCCCCGCCCCACCGCCCATCTATCTCGAGGAGGCGGCCAAGCACACCCCAGCATCCGCAGCCGACGCCGTCCGCGAGATTTTGGCCTCCGCCGAGGCGCAGCACTCCGTGAGGCTACAAGGTATACCGTCCGATTACATCTTCCCCTCGGACCTGGTGGAGAGGGGACCCGAGAGGAAGCCCGTGAAGAGGGGCGAGGCGACTAAGGACGAGTATAGCCTCGCCCTCCTCACCCTGATCAGCCATCCAAGCTTCCCCGCCCACTCCATCTCAGGCCTACACCACCACCACCTCACCATGCTGAGGGACAACCTCGTCTATCCGTGGCCTACCGTCCGCTGTTATTCGGAAACTATCTTCACGTGGATAGCGGACGGGAGGCTCCCCCACGGCTGGCACGATCCAGTTGCCCTCAACCTGCTGAGGGTGGAATCCCTCACCATGCCCGCCGCCCTCAGTGAGCCCGCCGCCCCGGCAGCACCAGCCCCCCAAGGCGAGGACTTTCCCTGAGGCGCACACCTGCCCCGGGCCCAAGTCGACACCCGCATCGCCTACGACAGGCAGACTCACGGGGCCCCCTGCGCCGCCTGGAACCACAAGCTTGCCTCATGCGACCGGGCCCCCGTCGGGGAGGCCCATGGCGAGGCAGGGAGCAGGCACCGGCACGTATGCGCATACTGTGCCAATGTGCGGCGCATCCTCACCATGCACAGCGAGGCCGGGTGCCTCACTCAGCAAGCCCGTCAGCGCCAGACCCTGGCCGCCTTGGCGGATTTTTGATCCGCCGGCCCCCCCCCCTGGCCGGCCGGGGGGCCCTCCCCGGCGCCTGACCCACACCACTGCCGACAACCCCATGACCACCCCAGACGCCGCCCATCCTCAGGACGAACCCTCCCCAGAGAGCACCGCCGCCGACCATCACGACCACCGACAGCCCCCCAGCGACCACCGATCGAAACGCCGCCCAGACAGAGCCGGGGACCATCACCTCGCACCGCATGCCCCAGACACCGCCCATCCTCAGGACGAACCCTCCCCAGACAGCACAGCCGCCGACCATCACGACCTCCACGACACCGCCTTCATCAACCCGCCCGACCCCTACCCCCACCCCACCCAGCCCTGAGGACTTCGCTGCCCCCCTGCTAGACCCTCGCCGGACCTCCTCACCGCATCTCTCCAAGGAGCGGGCCTCCCCACCCCTTTTGGCCGCCCGCTCCCTGTCGACGTAGGCCCCGGACACATCACCACACCCAGACCTTCAACTTCCCCAGCCTCCGCCAAGAACCCCGCCCAAGCTTCCAGGCCCTGGACCTCAGACGCGGCCTACGCCTTGGGCCCCGCCTCGGGCGCGCCTCAAGCCCTCTCCTCCATTTTGGTGGAGGGCTCCTCGGCGCCCCCCCCCCATGAACTCTTAACCATAGCTCAGGGGCCGTATGCAGGAGTCAGTGTTAGCGAGGCAAAACGGTGTTTGTCGGGAATTCCGGGTTAGCGGCGAAAAAAGGGTATGCACGAGTCAGTGTTAGGCCTAACACCAAAGGCTTAACCGGTGTTACCTTAACCCTAAAAAATATCAGGTTTACCGAGTTTATTAGGCCCAAATCTATTCAATGCTGTCATATTTAACAGAATTACATACGCAATAAGTGAAATTTGATCAATTTAACCCTAAATTCGAAGCAATATTAACGCTGCCGCCGTAACGGCGGAGATATTAATACTTATATTTTCGAATCGACGAACGTAAAGTAAACAAATCGCCGCCGTCGCGACTGCCGCGTCGACGTCAACATCCATACTGGCGGACGTCTACGCATTGGCGGCAATGTATTAGCGATTTGTTTACTTTACGCTCGTCGATTCGAAAATATAAACATTAATATCGCCGCCATTACGGAGGCAGCGTTAATATTGCTTCGAATTTAGGGTTAATTTCCTCAAATGTCACTTATTGAGTATTTAATTCAGTTAAATATGATCGCATTTAATATATTTAAGCCTAATATATCGCTAAAGACGCAGAGGGATTTCCCAAATCTATTAATAAATTCACGTTTAGCTATAATGTTAGTGTTATGCGCTCCTGCATACCGTTTGACCGAATTCTCCGGTTCGGAGATAGCTAAACGGTAACAAGCTCTAACACCAAAACCCGCTAACACTGACTCCTGCATACGGGCCCTGACCTCTGCTCCTCATGAGCCTCTTAAACCGTATCTAACTCTGACTCTGCTCCTTATGAGCCCCCTATCTACTTATTCATTGTTCTGTTGCTCCTCATGAGCCTGACTTGCTTTTACCTTTCTACTCTTGCTCCTCATGAGCCTTACTTGCTTTTTACCTTTGTACTGTTGCTCCTCATGAGCCTCCTCACTGTTGCCCTGTTACCCTCTGTTACAAGAGGCGTCCCAATAAACGCCTCTTTTCCCACCTCCGCCTTGCCTTCTTCCTTTTCGCGCATCACTGTTGGGTGCCGGTGGGGCTGGGTGGAGCTAAGAGTCACTGTGGTAGAGAGTCGAGTCTCCATGCACGGAGAACAATCACAATGCTTTGTAATCGGAAGTTGATGTATACCATCAAATAGAGAACGATCATATGA
The DNA here is from genome assembly GCA_030323885.1 of Branchipolynoe longqiensis. Taxonomy (NCBI): domain Eukaryota; kingdom Metazoa; phylum Annelida; class Polychaeta; order Phyllodocida; family Polynoidae; genus Branchipolynoe; species Branchipolynoe longqiensis. Next base: position 86,579,531 of record CM059191.1, on the reverse strand, counting down.
AGCCTGCAAAGCTCGATGGTTTTCAGTTGCTGTCATTTCGGTATAAATCCATATTTTAGGGTGATTGCTATAATGCACCTGACTTTTGTTTGAACAGTTAATATATAGTGAATGCTTTAAGCCCAATGATATCGGACAATAATGCAACTGACAATTTCGTGTATACGCTTAGTATGCAGTGTGAACTTATGTGTAATGGTATATATAGCCTGCATCTAAAAGTTCCTGAATATCCCTAACTACATAACTAACCTATATGTCTTACAATTCGTTTGTGGTACTAGAAGCTGCATCCGTAAATATATGGATGTCCACCAATATGTGTCTAGACTAGAGTTCTGACAATGGCTGCTTAGTGCTAGAACCTGCACCTATTATTTATTATGAATAGCCGCCACTATGTAAGACATTTTTATTTCTTGCAATTTCTGTCTAGTGTTCGTACCTGCATCTATTAATATATGAATACCCATCGCTATGAAACTGAACTATATTTCCTACTATGTCTGTGTAGTGGTACAACCAGCATCTATTAGTTTATGTCAAATAAATATAATGAGATAAATATATTATCGTGTGTATAACTATGGCCGGAAGTATAACTATGATCGGGAATATAACTAACAATGAAAGGATAAATATGGCCGGAAGTATGACTAATACCGTAAGTACACCTATGACCGGAAGTATCCCAATGACCGGAAGCATACCTATCCCCGGAAGCATAGCTATGACCGGAAGAATAGCTATTACAAGAACCTGGCTGCAAGTACATACTCTGCGGAATTCAGCTCAATAAGCATTTCATGTTTCCATAGTTCCATGGTTTTGAGTTTCTGTCATTTTCTGAGATAAATATATTAGGTAAATTTATATAATCTACCTTACGCATTTCAATGGTTTCAAAGTTTCATGGTTTTGAGTTTCTGTCATTTTATGAGATAAATATATGAGGTAAATTGATATAATCTACCCGACTCAAGTTTGAAGTAATTTGTATTTTAGATGGCTAACCTTTGAAAGTGTTTGAAGTGCAACCATACCAAATACGTGTTGACAGATACACCAACACTGAGACACCATAGGTTCCTCAAGTAACAGGTTCTATTAAATTGCTTCAGTATTCCCTTCTATTTGGTAAAAAGTTTGTTATAAATACACCCAAATCTAATCTAGATCGGGTTTCAAAATTTGATAGTTTGATCAGACTATGCAAAATACATATTTATGCCATATACTGCTATGAGCAAGGTACAACATCAGGTTAGCGTTGTGGGCAGCATGGTGAGTGAGTCTGGCACCACGTATACACAACCTTTGTGTAAGCGTTCCACGGGAAGGGGCTGAGATCAACACGGACAGACCCTGGAGTGGCTCGGTATGGTAATGTTGGGGCCAGGTGAAGTCACAGCCACAGTGACTGCAGGAAGCAAGGCTTTACATCTAATGAATATGTATCGAGGTCAATACCGAAGGATTAGGCACAGCTGACCAGGTGGTCCCCCTGACTGTAGCAGGGCTTAAAACAAACATACCACAAGAAAGTTGTCAAACGCAAATAGGGCTGCTGATTTATGGGTAAATAGAGTTTGCTCATTGAGTGAGGTGCACAGCGTTAATGGAACCCGCAGTCGGACATGGCCTGCATTTATGTATGGATATATATATATATCTATATGAATATATATATGTATGTATGCACCGGCACAACCGGATGAAGCCTGCATTCAGTCAATAAAGTATGTACCATTTTAAGCATCTAACTGAAATAGTTGTTTTGGGGAGTTTTCAGTCGCATTGGTGCAGCACTGAATGGGCACCGCTGAAAGCAGTCCCATGTGGTTGGGAGTTGGCTTCCGATGGGTAGTGATCAGGGGAATTGAGGGGCTAGGAGGGAGGGGGGGAGGAAGGAAAAGGCAGCCTAAGGAGCCCAACCACAGTCCTCTGAGAGTACCAGGGGAGGCTGGGTGGTTGGTGTAGTTTTACGCCCCAGTAAGACCCTAGGCCATACCAGGACGTGCACTGACTTGTGACAGCGCGCACTCATGGCAACTTTACAGTGCTGCCTCACTGGGAAATCATGGTGCCGGCACCATGACCTGATGTCCCACACAGTCACATTATCCTGACACAGTGTGCCCAGTCCCTGTCCTGATCTCATAACACCAAGCGCTGAGCAGCAACAGGTACCTATTTTATAAGTCATTGGTTTGACTAAACTGAAATACTATCATTCGAAGCAGTACGATTGAAGGACAAGTATTGGTCGGCGAAAAGGGAAAGGGTATTACATGCAATACTTTTACAATTAGCGCGGAAGCAGTACCACGGTGACAATTTAGGCAAAGAACAGAAAGGTCCTAAGTGAAAGAGTGGGACTAATTTGTCTAATGTATCTACTATTTGAGACGAGGACCGACCTGACTAGATGTGAAGAAGATGGGTATTATATAAGCAGTTCGTCTGCTCTAAGTTTATCTCTTTCAATGGGGATGCATGGTTTGTGAGGATGGACGAACTTATGAAATGAAACTGATTGTCTCAGTGAAGAGGGACTAGATTTCATGGCAAGGGTTCTACTACCCAAAGATTCTAATAGGATCAGTGGAGATGGAGTGCATTATTTCAGGGCCAGTAGCTGCAGTCTCCAAAGAGCCTGGTATTATCAGGGCAGACAGAGTGTATTAATACAGATCATGTATTACTTCCACCCGGTAATATTGTTAAGAGGTTGCTACGCTTTAAGCCAGTTAATACCATATGCATGCATACTATTTCTTGAGAATATATTGATTAGCTCAACAAGCAGCTATACTAGTCATCTTCATCGGTAATCCCATAACCTCAAGGGTTGTTGGGGCATCACATCTGACTTTGCAACAAGTTGTCTCCATTATTAATAAAACTGTTCCTTTTCTATGAGAATTTGTTTCCCTTGACCAAAAATATATGATTGTGAGCTTTCTAATTTAATGAGTGTCTATTCGCACATAATTGATTTCTGCTTTTACATGGAAAAGCGATGGTTTGAACAAAATACAAGCATTTCTTGCCGTGAATATGGCCTAGGCTGCCGACACAGTGTAAAGCAACCACCAATCAATCAATCAACCATTGTTCTCTGTTCTCCACTTCCTTTCTGAGAATTGTCAAACTCCAAGCCTGTCCATACTCTATGTTGTTGTTCCCATCTCTTCCTATGTTCACCAGGTCTTCTTCTTCCTTTCATTGTGGCTAATAAGATGATTTTAGCCAGAACTGATGAAGAGAAATATGATTATACCACTGTAGTTAGTGTCTGTTGCGATTGTCGGAAAGGCATGCTCTTTTAATCAGTGCTAATGTTAACGGTTGTGACAGGCAGTAAACAGAGCTGGTTGATTAAGTGCCGATATTGTTACATGCTAATTCCTTCTTGTACATTCTTTCTAACTGATCCCATTACAGTGCACCGCGTTGTGGAAGCTATATGCACAAATTAATATCCAGCCATATGCATGATGCGGTGTTAGCAAGCCAAAACTGGTTTTGGCGGGGATTTCTAGGTTAGCGGCGAAAACTCAGTACACTAGGAGCGGTGTTAGCACAAACACACTGAGTGTAAGCTAACACTGTGTCATGCATGCGGGCCCTGGTCTGCCCAGCGGTGAAAACAAGTGTTAACACGCTTATCCGTTAGGAGTAGGGTAAATACATTCAGCACCCACACCCACAAGTCCCTCTGAAGTAAGAAACACAACTCAGGGTACGGCCTGTGGACAACTGATCGATTGAGGACCGATGAAATCGATCTCTACTTATTACCTCTTTTATTGTCTTGCTAGTAATTATGATCATCATTGTGTGATTTTTAATTTTTTTGTTGGTAAAGTATTTATTCATCTGAACATGACATTTGACAGCGCCGGGGCACTGGTCTTCCGGCCATCTTACTATTAGAATAAGTTTGATCAGTGCTGTATTAGTTACAGCACCGATCCTGTAGAATTAAGGGAGTGGCTCCTGCTGTATAATGTACAGCAACAGTCACTGTAGTTCATGCAAAAATGAGGAGCAGCACCGAGTAGAAGGTGTATACTCGGGGCAACTCAAATAATCGTTGTGGGTTACATTTTTTCTCTTATAAAACAAGTTAAGTTCAGAGTTGACAAGACATTTTGTCTGTCTTATATAATGTTCGATGTGTTTAAACAGATTGATAGTTGTGTAGGATGTTCGGTGTGTTGATGGTTTGTTCATGATGGTTAAGGGTGGTGGCAGGGGAGGGGGGCCCATTGGGGTGGGTGGTACGGGGGAAAAACCCACCGGAGAGCAAGCGAGGATCCGGGGTGGCAGTAGCTCAGGGCTTTGCTAGTAATTACTGCAGTAGTCATTTAAGGGCCTGAATAACCAGATTACAGCATTAAATAAATTATGGCCGAAGACAACTCAAAGAACAATTAGAAAGAAACAACCAGAAGTGGTAAAAGCAATCAATCTCCAAGATCTGATCAATTCATTGTAATGTAAACCAAATATTCACATTCTAGGACCCAGCTGAGTCAGAACAATGACCAATGACTTAGCAAATTGATAGTTGTCAATACCTAGCCTAGCACTCTCTTGGTTGGAATGCGACACGGCAAGGACTAAATTACTCAGGAGCAGGATAATATAACCGATTGGGATATCAGACCATGGTGTTAGCGACCCAGTCTCTGAGTAGGCATGCACTACACAGTTGCAATGATCATGCATGTAACATGTCAGAACGCATCATTTTTCCTATGAACTTCTCTATAGCCAGGAAGTAAAACCCGAACAGACAATAGAGATGTCACCTAACAGCATCATGCATTATGCTTCATTAGCAATAGGCTCTATTAAACTGACATAGTACACCCTTGAATACAGCAACAAATGCTTAATAAGTGCGCCGATATCTAAGTTGGATATATATGTATAATCTAATCTAGATAAGTAGTTTGCTTTTGAAAATCCGATGTTTTCAACGGACTATGCAACTTTAAGAACATATTAAGTTGGCTGAGCGATAATAGGATGAGTGGTCTGGTAGGGTGCCAGGGGTAATCACACAAGAAATGCTATATCTGCCCAGACAACTGTATATGAAGTATCAACCCTAACTATTAAGTATGCTAATGGTTTTAGAGCTATTCTTACCTTAGGAAAATGTATTCTTGATTATGTCACCAACAGAAGTGCTCATGTGCAGGTTGGAGAGCTTACCTCGTTTGAGCTACGGTGGTTAAAGTACCTAATTCGAGCCCTGGTTCAATTTCGAAGGTCAAATTTCATATAGGATTAATGTGCAGGTTCACAAATATGGTTGTGGAACACTGAGTTTTGGGATGTTTTCATATTGGACTACACCACTAGAAACCCAAACATTATATCTAATTTCCTGAATATTCCTAGGAAATTTAGTTGGGACCGGATTGAGTAAATTAACAGTGAATATTAGGAAATAATTCAGTAGCTACAACACATGGCTACATCCCACAACTGCCCATGATAGTACTGTGTTGGTATAGCCATACATCCCAAACAATAGAGGAACCTCCGGTCAACCATGGGGGTATATGCTGGTCTGTGGCCCACTCATATACTTCCACTTGCCAGTGGGGGAGGTCCTGCAGGGACAGTTGTACATCATTTAGATATATTCTGTGCATACCAATATATATATGCATAATAAATAATTAACTGTGATTATGCATCTGATGCATTACCAGCACAAATACGGATTGTCTTGCTAGTACAACATTAAGAAAAATCTACCTTAAATATTATTGTAGTTGATTATTTTATTGTTGGTTATCACTTTTTATTTCTATTCATATTATTTATGGGAAGGCCGGTGCCGGAAGGCCTGGGGATGGGAGGCCAGTAAGCTATGCTCATAAATAACACTGTAATTATGCATAAACAAAGATGGCATTTCTTGCTGGTACAGCAACATTAACATTAAACTTACCCTGTATGTTATTGCATTTATATTTCATTTATTTTATTGTTGGTTATCACATTTTATTTATATTTATATTATTTGAATTGAGGCCTGGTGCCGGGAGTCTTGGCACCTTAATCCTATATGAAATTCGACCTTGGAAATTGCCCTGGGGCTCGAATGAGGTATTTCACCACCATAGCCCGATCGAGGTAAGCTCTCCAACCTGATGTGCCAGCAGTGTCCATTGTTATTTATCGCCCACCACCCCACTATATAAAATATAATTCTGAGGACTAAAAAAACTATTTTAAGTCTATTGAATCCACTTCACTGCACTGCCATATTCATCTATCCCGCCACATCTCAATACTTTGTAGGCTATTACTTTTGACTATTGGAAGGAGCATGAATAAATTACCCATCCTAAGCTCCTCTGGGTTGAGGTCAATTCGTATCAAGCCGTTATAGCAGTACACTTCCCGATATAGCCTATTGATGTGACACAATGTCCAACCCAACTAGGCGTAGTGTTGTTCAGGGAAGTACTATGGACTTGGCTTACCGCATACCTGTTCAGGTAGTTTCATCATGTAATCCCGAGACGAAGCCTAATGAAAGATCATGCTTAGAATGGCATATTTTGAGATCAGACTCATTTTTTTTGTTTTTTTTTCGTGCATGATTTATACTGCCTATCACGGATAAGTCTGAATAGATTTGTTTTCTCCATTAGACAGTTTGTCGATAGAAAGCCATAGCATACATTTTTACTGACTCAAGGGATTTTTAAGCAGTACTCCATTTTCATATTGGAATGCATCATAGACATGGTATGAGAGCAACTGACCTTTGATGACGCTGTAAGTTATACACAGCGGTGGAAATCAAAATTGGCAGAGGTGGGAGCATGGGGAATCAAACCACCAACCTTCGGATTAGGAGTCTGACCTAGAAAAAAGTCACAGACTCTAAGCACTCCACCAGAGAGAACACAGTTGTTCCTGAGTGGCCTGCCAAGCCCCACTAACCTTTCCGTACGCCATCTCTGATATGATAAGAAAGATGGATACACCCAATTCAGCCTAAACACCTTCCATTGAAATCGTATGTATAGCTTTCTAGCTAGTTGATATATAGAAGTGAAACTGACTTATACGATTGATTGTTCACCAATGAATGTGCCTTGAGGGGATAACTTGGACACATACCTCTTGCATTCCGGGCTAGTGTTCTAACAATTACACCACCTAGGATACCTGTTAACTCTCTATCCAGGCCTACCTGTCTATGTGGCTCCTTGCCTAAGAGTGTATTGTATTTATATTGTAGCCACGCAGATCGGATCAGTATGACTGATCATATGACCAACATGTAAACGTGACGCTAATGGAATAAAAGAATCACTTGTGTTACATACTTGGCTGAGTTAACATACTACTATAGTAGATGCGTAGCTGGGAACCTAATATTATAAGTGTCACAGGAAAGTGTAAGCTTCAAAGGATAGGACACATATCACATATAACATGGTATTGTGAATTGGAAAAGTAGTGAGGATGGATGCGATTTGTCTACTTTTTTGGAAGAGAATTTATGCAGAAATTATATTCAAGTCCTTAAAGCACAATCTAAGCGATGATGCTGGACTGTCCTGGGCATGCCAGGTGAACTTCGAACTCACCAACGGTGGCCAGCACTGGCTGCCTTATTTGTCATGCAATATTTTGATTCTGCCGTATTTCAAGACAGTGCTTACAATACCCGATATTCAGGACATCAGAATTGTTTTGTTTAATATATATATATGCCATTTAATTGCATATATGAGTTCCATTTAATTGCACAATAAACGTGATATGTAGGTTTCCTAGAACAACCAGAACACTAGACATAGTTTTGGTATAATTAATAGAATGATAATTGGTCATGGCAAAATCGTTTATGCAAGTATTTTATACTTAGCGAGGTCACTGCTTGAAATATTCTGATATTGAGTGGAGACACATGGATGACAATGATATGTTTCGCCCAATACTGATGCACAATGCAGATTATAGTTACTGATGAACAACGGGGACGGTATAAGTGGAATGCGTCTATAAATGTGTCGCAAAGAGTTGAGTGGGATATATAGAGAACTGCCGCCCATGCTTTCCACTATGTATGAGTATACGTGGTATTTTGACTAAGAAAGGAAAGTGGCATTAAATATGTACAGGGTAGCACCTGTCAGAGCTCGCCTGGGTAAGTATAGGTAGAACACCTGGCAGAGGGAGTAAACAGGAGTGAGAGTAGGGTGGTTCAGGGTGGGGGTGGGGAAGCAGTAGGGTGGGGGGTTGAGGACTTAAGTGCATTGTGCACTCACACATTTGCAAGTTAAGTGCGCATATATTTGATACTGTATATTTTATGTTTCTTCATTGTTATTTTGTAACATTTCATGTTTCAGAAATACTTTGAGGGGGGATGTGATATATGCGTAATAGACGTCTAGACCTGTGGGTAATATATGTTAACGATATGCAGAGTTGGGGACAAAGAGATATGCAAATGAGATGATGTCATGGAAAGTTTAGCTGGCGGGTCAAGCGTGCCCTACGCCGTGAATAAACCATTCAGTAACCAGAAGTCAAAGTGTTCAGACGTTGTACTTTCACAGTAGGTATTGGAGGATATGTCATGGGTTATCCACTGAAGCCACACCAATTGTAGGCATGTCTCAATGATATAGCCTCAGAGGAAGTGTCATTAAATTGTATATAAACCTAACTTTGATATAGACCTGTATGGATTTGGGTAAGAAAAGGTTACTCTCTTCTGATGTCAATACCGTTTTCTTAGCCAGCGTGGGGTGACTACTGTTACTACAACTGTTATAGACAATGCTAGCCCTCTCTAACATATTTGGAAATAAGGCCAATAATAGTAATTTAAATTGGACCAGACACGGTGACGGAATCGGTAAGAGAGTAGATTTCCAGTCTGGAAGATCGGGAGCTCTAATCCCGGCAAAGTCAAACCAATCAATTACGAAATTAATGCTAGCTGATCGGCAGTATTAGGATATGCACTGAGTGATTAATTAGTTTCATAACAGGATATTGTGTAGTTAGGAAAAGGGATGAGATGTACAGTCAACGCTAGATACAATATCCATCAGTACCATGCATACAGTAGAGGTAATTGTATTTATGGTGGGTTTATAGCAAATCACAGAAGTCGGTGAATGTATCCACACTACCACCTCATTGTCTCCCTATAAACAACAGTTCTTATCAGCGCACAACAATTTTACTATTGCATCCGGTCGCGCCGACTTCATAGCACTGCTTTAAATTTAGATCACACGTGCCTCACGCAAATCTTGTTTAGGTTGCTTGTTTCCTGTTTCAGTGTGTTGGTTATTTCTTAACCGGCAAAGGCTTCATATTTGTTGACTCAGAAAACGTGCCCGTTTAATTTCGCGCACGGGTAAAAACAGAATCAGCGTTTGGGCTATTTAACATTTATGGCTCTCCATTTTGAAATATTAAAAAATAATAATAACACTGACGATAAAAACATCTCACTGTGCACAGAAATGGCTGTAGGCGCCACTGCATTGAGGCAATGGCCACGCGGGGGAGCCTTGCTTGATGTATGCGCATGCACAACAGGAAATCACCGAGTCTTCCGGGAATAGCTCGGCATATTGCAACGCATTCCCGTTCCTTTCTACGTAGTTGTATGTGGTTAGATTTAATGTAAGCGCAGAGACATTTTTTGTAATCGCATAAAGTACTTTAGCAGCTTTAATTATAGCCAACTCTGCTAAGTACCAGAGGTTAGGTAAATGCCTATGAGTTGGCTAGTTAATTAGTTATGCCTCTGTCACACCTCGGCGGATTGGGGAAATGGAAAGAAACCGGACAACAAAGTCTGTTGAAATCCGGCAAAGTCTGATTTGTGTCCGTTGCATATCCGTTGATACCCAGCCAGATCCGTTACAAGTTTTGAGCATGCACCACACTTGTAATGGATTGTGCCAGACTGACTTTTGCGATTATTATCTATTACCGTGTATTCCCAGTCCATTCCCATCCATTACTGTGCGTTACCATCCGTTATCATCCGATACCGTCCAGTACCATCCATTACCATCCGTTAACATCCGTTACCATATGTTACCATCCATTGCCATCTGATCCCATCCGTTATATATCCATTACAGATCCATTGCCTTCGCTATAGCTCTTTTTGTATACTGAATTGTCCATTGATCGTTATCTAAGTTATAAACCGTTACCATCCATTACCATCTGTTACCCATCTGTTACCCACTGTTACCAGTCCATTACCATCTGTTAAAGAATCACACCGGCCTAGAATATTTATGCACGGCTCTATCCGTTTCCTCAATCCAGCGAGGTGTGACAGGGGCATGTTAGCGCGGTAGTCGGAGTCGTATAATGAAATTGTGGGAGAGAAGAGGGCGTGGGTTTTCTGAGCTACGTTTTATGCTAATGAGTACCTGGTGCCAAGACTTTAAATCTAGGCTGTCATTTAATAACCGCTCATAGAAGGAGACGGTAGTAATTGTCTACGCTTATATAATAAGGTGAGGCTGGTGAACATTTGAGTAAATATGTTATTCATCTGAATGCATATTTACTCAGCGATTGGAGCGATCACATTTGGTTTGTACATGGTGATGGGTAACTCTTTTACCCACAACAAAATTATCAACAACATGTTGTAAGCGTTGAATCTGCCCCCTTCCTGAAGCGATCCACCCCCTCACCTGTGATACCCTACTGAGTAAATATACATTAAATATAGGCATGCCTCACACGATCTGGTTACTCCGTATTTCCATCTGGTGTGTTGCTTGTCTCAGAACATAAGGCAGAATTTTCCCTTAGCTCTGTTCTCTTTATTCTCAATGGACCACACCCTTCTAATGCGAATGCAGTTTCTTCCCTCACTCAATCAAGGAGATAATCTCTGCTGGCTTTGTTTTCCACATTTTCCACAAAAGATCCTTTTTATAATAATACAGAAATTAGTTGGATCCAGCTTGCACATTTAATATAAAAGAAAATCAGACAACTCTTTGTGATATACATCAAGAGGCATCCATGTACAATTTAAAGCCGCCCTGTATGTTTCTTCTCATACAGAGGAGTCATGCTGGCCATCTTATCTGGTTTCTCTCCCTGGTTAGTTTCATGTGGACGTGGGATAATTCAGCAGAGAGGTAATGGCTGGACGTGAGGTAATGTTTGTTGCACAGCGATCACAGAGAACAAAGGCAGTAATCCTCACGGACATAATTATGATGGCAATACACATACATCACTCATTTCTTCGATGAATAATGCATGCCGAAGGAATCTCACTCTCAGTGCGAGCAATGACGGAGTTCTAGGGCAGTTGGACACCTATGACTTTGCCATCCTTGCGTGTTACCGCTACATCCAATGACCTCCACTCTCACACATGAACCCTGTGTCCTCCCCCGCACCCGCACTTTGACAGGTTCATTGTTTGTTTGTTGGTGTTTTACGTCCTAGTAACATATAAGGTCATATCAGGACGGGTACCAACTTGTGACAGTACGCACTCATGGCTATTTTATAGTGCTACCCCACTGGGAAATCAGGTCGCCGGCACCATGACCCAATATCCCACTCAGTCACATTATCCTGACACTGAAGTAACCAGCCATTGCCCTATCGTAATGATGCCGAGCACCAAGATAGGAAGCGACAAGTATCATTGGTTTGACTCAATCGGGAACCGAATGCCAGATTCAAGATCTTGCCCTACTGCAGATTGAGGAGGGGTAAAATACTGTCAATGCAACTTTTAAACTCTATTAATCTAAATGGTTTTCTTCACACGTATCAGGCCATTGTAGATATCTCTACGAATAATACATTATGTATCATAGTAGATAGCAAATTTATGCAGGTGATTTAATAACCTAGCCTTTGGACACTTTTGGTATAAGGTTGTCTAGGAGCCCTGTCAAAGAGACAGAGCTCCCAGTGTAACTATGTCAACTACACTTCTAGGCTGGAAAAGCAACATCAATTGAAAACAACTACATTTTATCGTATTGACCACGAAATTTGAATCCATGTGCATTTTGCGCAAATTTTCTAAATAAAATTACTTAGATTGATCGCCCACAAAGGTCACCGTCCAGCGAAAACTAAGATAGATGTGTTCATGTAAAAGAAGCAACAATGCAAATATCACCGGGATAGAGGGGGCAACATTCCAGAGGGCATCCATCCAAAGAGGGCAAACAAGCATGTTTCAATGCCCATGCAGGAACATAGCTGCTGCGGTGGAGCTTGGGAAAACGGAAGTGGAGAGTGCGACTGCGCAATGCCAATTGTAAAACCCATATGCAGCACCCACCCCGCAGTTTCCGCTGGGCGGGTGATGTGGGAGGGCGGGTGAGGGGAGGCTTGAGAGCCTGGGCGGGTGGTCGGGGGGTGGGGGGAGCTAGGGGTGGGGATGAGAACTAGTGGTGATGGGGGGTTGGAGGAGGATGTGCCGCAAATCTGACAGTTAAACCCCGGTGTCCTGGTGTTGCAGTTTCCGCGGTACGCCAGTTTCCGCAGTAAGCATCGCTTCTGCACATCGTCATAACCTCATACATTTCATATACTGTATTTGGTAAAGATGTTTTCTATACTTGTACCAAGCGATTTGTTTCTAGGTGGTCTGTATTTTCAGTATGAAGATTGCTCATGACCATTGACAATGCTTTGAGTTTAATGGTACATGCAGTGCAAAGCATTAGTTCTATTAAAAATTAATATAAATCAAGAACCCTAACCTTATAAATTTAATAGAATCTGTTTGCTAAAGATGTTTTCTATATGTGTACCAAGCGATTTGTTTCTAGGTGGTGTGATTTTAGAGATATTTCACTTTTTCTGTATGAAGATTGCTCATGGCAATTGACAATGCATTTGAGTGTAGGCATACCTCGGAAACTGGCGGACGGCGGAAACTGCAACACCGGGTTCCGGGCTCGACCCACAGGGCGACTCACAGGGTGGCCCTCCAACACCACAGGGATGCGGAGGGTGGTAGCCGGGGCGCACTCCCTGGTAGGTCCCATGCACACTGCATCAATCACATCACAAGGACAGCTTTGCATGCATAAGTAATGCCCTCGTGTTCATTCAGCAAACGTATTGTGGCCATTGATTCCTGCTGCGGCGTTTGTTTTATGTCATTTGGTCAGAATCAACGAGGCTTAATGAGAGATGTTAAAGCACACTGGTCCCTCCCTGCCTATCCGCGGCTCCCCCCACCCTACCCTTCCCCCTCCCCCCTCCACCTCCCCAAGCTCGCCTGTTGTCGCCTGCCCGGGGGGTATGCGCATGCGCAGTATGAGCCGTAATCCTCATTAGCATATATCAGCCAGCCGAGTAAAAGTAGACCGCCAGGGGTGTATTAGGCGCTGCGGTATGATTTGCCTTCCGCCACAGCGTCCCGCTGTGGACGACCCCACAAACAATACCTTGGGTTCATGACGTGTTATCCGCGTTATGCATCACAGTAGCTGTCCTTTTCTTTTACTATATTTTCTTTGAGAAGAATTCTTTGTTTATTTGTTGATTCTCCCTCAGCTACAGTTCATTCCGCTCTCACGATAGACCCCCAGTGATATAACATACTATCATTTCAGTAGATGTTATTGATTATCTTTCTTTTTTATTTGGAAATAAAAGACCTAGGAGAGAATATCTCGATTTTAGGTGACCATTCATTATGGGATTAATAATTATTCATTTACCAGATCTATGAAGTACAGTGTAGTGAGAATTCAAAAAAAATTGATGAAAAACATCCATGAAATAACTCGGGTCAGAATTCCTGAAGAAGTCAGTTTAGTCTAGGCAAAAAAACACTTCCATTGGACGAACAGTAATATTCTAGCATTTGGAAATTTGGAAATATGTATTTCCTGCACTTTTCTGACTGATTTGTCATCATATAACTAAAGTATTTCATATATCTATCAAAATGTTGTAGGGTCAGAAGACCAGCTTTGCAGATTGATATCTAGTTTTCATTGGTGTTCTCTGTGGCGGAGTGGTTAAAGTGTTTGATTTTGTCTAGGTCAGACTCCTAATCTGAAGGTTCCCTGTGCCCCCCCCCCCCCACCTCTTCCAAATGGAGTTTGACAGCTGTGAGTACCTTACAGCGTCATCAAAGGCCAGTTGCTCTCATACCATGTATATGTGGTGAGGGAAGTTAACAATCACTTGGGTCGGTAAAGGTGTAGGCTCTGACTTTCTATTGACAAACTGTCTAATTGTGAAAACAAGTCTATTCACACTTATCCATGATAGGCAGTATAAATCTTCAAGAAAAAATAAGTGTCATCAAATATACCAAAACCACTTCTATTACAATAATCCATTCCTTACATCAGTGATACTACGAATCTGAGCTGAAATTAAGCAGCTGGGAGCTATCAATCAAGCCGTACTGGAAGTGGAATATCCCAGTACTGCAGTCATTTGTATATTCAATAAAGCTTTAATTATATCCACACTGTGAATGGCTTGTTAACATAGACTGAATTGCTAGACCAGGGACAACATACTTTAATCACGTGACCCTATCTTTAATGTCATATTTCTAGGAACTTTAACGTCATGACCTTTCTATCTTCAACCTTTAGCGTATTCACACCTCTTAGGCGCACTCTTCTGTGAAAGATTAATGGCAAGCTTCGGGTCAGGGTATTAACATTTAACTACACCACAGGTAGTAAGGGAACTAACGAAGTGTCGACCAAGTTATGTCTGAACTTCCCGTACACAATTTGAAATAAATGTTGACTCATGGGATAACACAAGAAATATGATTTCAGTGTATATATTCTATTACTTTTTACAATTCTTTTTTTTTGTGACAAGTTTTTTTTATTCTGCCAATAACGTAGAAGCTCCCGTTATGGTGCAGTCACACTACGACATGTTTTCCGGCGTGCCTCCAATGTGCAAAATATTTGCTAGCACGCGAGACACGTCCAACTTTTCTGCATTTTAGGACAAAGTTTGACAGGGCGCAGCATGTTAGTGGCGGCTTGGTGGCGCGCTATTGGCGTGTTATTGGCACGCTAGTAGCATGCTACTAGCGCGTCAGCAGCATGTCGGTAGCGCGTTATTGGCGTGCTTGTAGCGTGTTGATGGCGTGCCGGTAGGGTGTTGGTGTCATGTTAGTACCGTGTCAGCGCATACATACCCACCAGCAACACGTCAGGACACGCCGGTAGCTCGTCCACACCGTGCGGCCAACGCATCCAGGCGCGCCGGCAACATGTCCAACGCGCCGAGAAATGCTAGAGCAATGCGAATGGCGCACCCACTTCTCGTCGCTGGGACATTGCAGATGCACCGACAGAACGGTCGCATTTTGGCGAAAAAAATGCCAATGTTAAGCGACGTTGCTCAACAGTCTGCCAGCGTTCCGCCGGTGCGCCCGTAACATCCCCGTCCGTAACATCCCCTCCAACCCGTCGGGGCGCATCGGGGCGCGTCAAAAGTTTTGTGCAAGCACAAAACGATCGGCGCGAGCCAGCGGGCGCCGACGTCTTGGCTCACACATTGCTATCAGTGTATGTGTACCGATGAGCCGGTAACGCGCCGGTAACGCGCCGGTAACGTGCCGGATGTATACTGATGTTCGCCCAAAAACACAACACGTTGGCATGCGTTGTGCAACATTCGTGCAACATGGTGTAGTGTGACTGCGGCATTAGGGTGCATGTTTTCAAAGCTGGACACCAATTCCTTAACCACAAATCCCTAGGTGGCAGCACCGATATCTCCGCAACCAGCTTTCTCTATTTGTCTGGTCTTCTCTTCTGAGATTTCTCAAATTGTAGGCATGTCCGTTCCCTGATGCTGTCTTTGCACCTCTTCCATTGTCCAGCATCGTCTTCCGCCTCATGCTCTGCTTTCCAGTATATTTTTGATCAGACCAAATAAACGGGAAATATGGCTAGACTACAACAGGTTACGTTGGTATGTGATGCGTAGCGAATTATGCAAGTTTAAATGGACGGAATAACATATATTTTCCTCTCATTATCCTTAGCAACTACCAAATAGGTTCGTTGTTGTTTTTGTTTTACGTCCTAGCAACATCTAAGGTCATATCAAGACGGGTACCGACTTCTGACAGTGTGCACTCATGGCAACTTTATAGTGCTGTTCCACTGGGAAACCAGGCTGCCAGCACCATGATCAGGTATCCCACGCAGTCACATTATCCTGACACTGAGCACACCAGTCCTTGCCCTGTCCTAATAATGCCAAGCGCTTGGCTAGGAAGCGACAAGTATACATTTTTAAGTCATTGGTTTGACTCGACCATGATTCGAACCCACGATCCCAATATCTACCAGCAAGGGAGATGGATGCTCTAACTCATTCGGCCATCCCGTTTGGTTCTACCAAATAGGCCGGTAGCTCCATCATCATCATCATGCTGTCGGTCGCGATGCGACAAAGACTGCTTTCATTACTTGACTGCCGCTCTCCATTTAGCTCTCTGCTGTGAGAGTTCCGTCCATGAGTCGGTCTTAATGTCTCTCAGCTTCAGGTAGGCCGGTAGCTCCACTGATCACAAAAACACTGCACAACCACTTTCAATCACGGCGGGGAAAGTCTATATATGTGCTATATAATGTATTATGTGAATAGAAATAAAGAGTAGTCCCTAATGGTTTTCGGCGCTCCTTCCGGGCAGCTCTGGCTTCCCAACACCCCTTATTCTCAGGAGGCCCCCCTGTAGCTGGGCACTCTCTGCTCCTCCCTTCCTGTGAACCGAACCCAATGGTCACTTCAAAATAAATCCTCCTCTGCGACTGACAATTGTCTACATCCGGTGGAGGCAAGGAAGCTGCAGCTGGCACCAGCGGAACAGTACTGCTTCGTTCGGAGCATAACAATGATAATAATTCCCTTATATGTCTTTATACTTACATAATACGGTATGCACCACAAATATGTGCGGTATAAACAGTTATAACAGCATAATTATCCGGGAACCGATTATCTATGAAATGTCTACCGAGATATAACTGCTGCAGGAATATACATACCAGTGATTGTTGCATATGTGCATATTTGACTTCTTAGAGACACATTCTAATTGGTCATATAGGCCTTATGTTTAACCGTTAAGGCCCTGTCACACCTTACCGGACTGGAGAACCGGACACTATCCGGGTACTGTACGGCGATGTCTGGTACATGTCCAGTACCCATCCGGCGGTGTCCGGTGGTGTCCGGCGGTGTCCAGTACAAGTTTTGAACATGAACAAATCTTCTACTGGACACTGCCGGCCTGACGTGTCTGGTTGGTGTCCGGTACCCATCTGGTACCCCTCCGGTACCCATCCGTACATGTCCGGTACCCATCCGTTGGTGTCCGGTTTGTCCGTTGTGTCCGGTCCCCATCCGTTATGTGTCTGGTTCTCATTCGGTAGTCATCCGGTACCCGTCCGGTACATGTACGGTACATGTACAGTACGTGTCCGGTCGCCCGGCGCCAATTGACCCAATTCCGCTCCAGTTCAATACATTTCGATGCATTTTGTCACCGGAAAGCACTGGACTAGAAAAGTATTTGTCCTGTGGTCTCCGGTGCTCAGTCCGGTGAGGTGTGACAATGGCTTTAGTTGGTTATCCTATATTGATTTGGACTAGTGGACTTCCTATTTGGGTGTGTCCTCGGAAAGGAAGATCCATAAGGGATATTCCTCAATTGCTACCCTGGCGTCCAGCATTACTAGGATAGGGCACGGACCAGTGAAATGTGGAAGATGAATTGTATGCCATTGACATGTTCCCTGCTTACTCAACCAATGTACAAGAAAAGAAATGATTGCCAACAACTGGCACCATAACTAAATCATCTCCCGATATTTTATAATTAAAGAAAACCTCAAGAGTCAA
The DNA here is from genome assembly GCA_030323885.1 of Branchipolynoe longqiensis. NCBI lineage: Eukaryota > Metazoa > Annelida > Polychaeta > Phyllodocida > Polynoidae > Branchipolynoe > Branchipolynoe longqiensis. The sequence continues at coordinate 86,561,597 of CM059191.1, read as the reverse complement.
AACCACTGAGGCGATTAAGGGTATTAGGTTGATCCTATTTGTTAAGTTTACCCGATATTGAAACTCAGAATAAAATAAGTCACTCATGACAAGTGCCAGGCTGATAACATTAAATGTGTAACTGATGCATACATCCCCCCCCCCATACTAAAGAGTAACAATACTCTTACAAATTAATTTTACAAACCCCTATCACATCCTACCCTACCCACCAATAAGGGGACATGAAGGTAATCAAATGTTCTCTCATTTACACGATATGTAATGTTCTTTATTTATAAGTTAAACTTATGAACAAAAACCAGAAATTCTCCAAAGACCAACGTGATCCTGGATGCTGAAACCAAATGTAATGCTCCAATTTCAATACCAGGAGAGGATTGCTCTGATCCTGCCAAACACCATAATCCTCATCGTTGTTATGGTTGTTTTGTTTGTTTTCCTTGTTTGGGGGGATGGGTGGGTGGGCTTTTTTGTGGGTTGTGACTTAGTTTTGCACATTTTCTGCTCCTTTCTTTCTGCTTGTATTTGTGCTAGTGCTTTTGTTGGCCGGTGGCCAACCACAGTGACATGCTTAGCGCGCAGGAAGGAGAGAAGGGTGGATGGAGGGAGGGTGGGGGGGAGGAATGGACTGGATATTGTTGTTTATTTGTTGTTATTTTACATCCTCGCAACATCTGAGGTCAAATCAGCACTGATACTGACTTGTGACAGTGCACACTAATGGCAACTTTAGAGTGCTGCCCCACTGGGACACCAGACCTCCAGCACCATGACCCAATTTCCCCCTCAGGCACATTATCCTGATACTGACCTAACCACTCCTTGCCATATCCTAATAATGTCTAGGTAGCGACAAGTATCAATTGGATAAGTCATTACATTTTCTAGACTTCCGTAAGGGGAGCCTGCAGTCTACGATTCGGCCACCGCAGCCGTTGGAGAGGACGGTGCTGATGGAACAAGGGGTGGCAGGCGGCGGGTGGCAGGTGGCAGAAGGTGGGATGGTTGGTGGGATGTGGGCGGTGAGGGCCGGGCAACGGGCTGTGGACGGTGTGTATCGGGTGGCGGGCGGCGGGCATCAGGCGACGGGCGGCGGGCGACGGGCAGCGGGCGGCGGAGGTGGGCGGCGGGCGGTGGGCGGCGGGTGGCGGGCGGCGGGACAGTGGCGGTGGGCGGCAGAGGGCTGAGGGCGGTGGGTGGCGGGCGGTTGGCGGCCGGCGCTACCGAAGACCAGGATGTGTTAAGGAGGGATCAATCAGCATCACAGACTGTCTCTGTTCACTTAGAAGTATATCTGTTATATATCTATTCATTCTGGTTGTTTTAAGTGAACAGCTTTGATCGCCCACCTGTTTAGTTTGTTGTAGATTGAATATAGGTGTATTGTTCAAATATGTGTAGTCGGAACATGCGAACGCATGATATTGTGCGTAAGGAAATTATGAAGATTATAGGTTGGTATGACTTACTCCAAATGATAAGTTCTACTACAATGAATTCCTATACCTTGTGTGTTGCATTAAATATTTAGTAAACGATCCAATATGTAATTTGATATGTACGGTAAAACTCATGCAGCTGCTTTCATTCGCAAAATGATATGCTTTTATCGGTTTATGTAGCTTTAACAAATCAATCGATTATCCCAGTTCACTTGATCAGTCAGCAACGTGGTTTGTTTGAGTAATATGTTCACGTGATACATTGTCGCTCTGAACATGCTTTATATAATGCCAAGTACACATCTACCGTTTACGATTTGCGCACTAAAACTCACGACTCGACCCGACCCGCTTAAAACTGAAAACGGGCCGATTCATTTTTCGAATCGCGAATCGCAATCGTAATCGGCCCGTTTTAGCCCTAAAACTGAGTTTTTAGTTGGGAATCGCAATCGCTAGGTGTGCACAGGGAGCGCACACCTAGCGATTTTTGTGTGCGAATCGGGCAGTTTTAGATCGTATACGGTAGGTGGGTGCGCACAAACGGTAGGTGTGTACCTGGCATAAGCATAATGCATGCTTTTGGGTATGGGGAAGCGAGGGCGGATGGAGTTGTGCGTTTGTGTTAAATGTATTGGGGTAATTTGTTATGATCGCGTGCATGTGTTTGTATTGATTCACGCACAAAATAATCCTGTGTATTGGGGGTGGTGGATATGCACATTAGACCCAGGTATTATGGCCATTGTCACATTGCTACCTGTATGCACAGCCGTCATTTCCCAGTCGCCTTTTGATAAGTTAGATCCATGGCTGAGCCAAACTAAAAGTATGTGTATGTCATGATAATAATGTACGGTACCGCGCTGTGGCAAAAGTCTAACACAATTAGTATTTTAAGTACCTGGCAACCTTGCGGATAGATATGTATATCTCTGCATGATAATAATTTACGGTACCGCGGTGTGGACGAACTATTACGCTATCAGGTGTCTGCCCAGTCTAAGGGTTTGAAGCTCCCGCATAAAGCTGTGGCTAGTATTTGTTGATCAAGTCGCTGAAATGCACATTGAAATGTACATAAGGGTGAAATGTACATAAGGGTGAAATGGACATGGCGGTGAAATGTACATCGGAGGAAAACGTACATTGGCTAGAGCTATGAAGCGGCATTATGTAGGACAGATTCTGGGAATAATGCTAATTATGGGGCTGTCACACTACGACGTTTCTAACCAATGCGCATCGACGCGTGCCGACGTGTCGCCTTTTTGGGCGAAACGCCGGCACACGTCGGGATGCGTTAGCGGCGCATTAGTGGTGCGTCGGTACACGTTGGTACACGATGACTGATAGCAACGTGTGGATGGACACGTTGGCGGCCATCGGGTCGCGTCGCGCCGCGCCGATCGTATTGTGCTTGCACAAAACTTTTGATGCACCCCGACGTGCCCCGACAGTTTGGAGGGGGCATTACGGACCCGTTAACAACACATCGAAACACGTTGGCGGCGCGCCGGGGGAATGCTGCCAGAACGTTGATCAACATCAGTTAAAGGTGGCATTTTTTCCCCCAAAATGCGACCGTTCCGTCGGCGCGGCCGTAACGTCCGATCGACGGGAGTGGTCGCGATATTGGTGTTGCTCCTTCGTTTTTTGACGGGTTGGACGTGTTGCCGGTGCATGTGGACATGCTGGTGGCGGGTATGGATGTGTTCCCGGTGTGGCAGTAAATCGCAAACCCCTGGAAATTGCACACCCCGGGGTTTGCGATTTACTAGGAAATCACAAACCCCCCCTGGAAATCGCAAACCCCCCTGTGTTTTGGGACTGATTCGGGCCAAATCTATTCAATGCGACCATATTTAACAGAATTACATACTCAAATCGTGAAATTTCATTAAGTTAACCCTAAATTCGAAGCGTTATTAAGGCTACTGCCGTAACGGCGGAGATATTAGCAGTAGGGTAAAATACGCCGTGATGTGTGCTGCGGCAATGCTATGTCTATGGGGAGCATTTATTTTTGTAAAATAAATAAAAAAACTTTCATCAAATCGATTAAAAATATCTCAATGCGCGATTGAAGAGGAAGATCTGAGGTATTTAATTTAACCTAAGAGCAATTTTATCTGAAAGTAATAAAAACAGAGATAATAGTGAAAGTTGGGATATTCTGAGTGTCAGTGCCAGTGTTAGCCTTACCAGATCATGGTAAGGCTAACACTCAGAATGGGGGGTTTGCGATCTCCAGGGGGGATATGCGATTTCCTAGGAAATCGCAAACCCCCCATGCCCATATATGGCATGGGGGTTTGCGATTTCCTAGGAAATCACAAGTGGGGGTTTGCGATTTACAGGGTTTGCGATTTCCTGCTACACCGGCGCGTCTTGACATGTTGACGGCGGGTGTGTTGGCATTGACACGGTACTAACACAATACCAACACGCTACCAACACGCCATCAACACGCTACAAACACGCCAATAACACGCTACCGACATGCTACAACACGCTAATAACACGCTACTAACGTGCCAATAATGCGCCAATAGCACGCCACCAACCCACCACTAACACGCTACGCCCCGTCAAACTTTCTCCCAAAATGCCGAAAAGTTGGACGTCTCTTGACGGGTTGCAAATATTTTGCGCATTGGAGGCACGCCGGCAGAAACGTCGTAGTGTGACAGCACCATAAGTAGGTGGAAAGCTGTGACTGTAGCCATACTGATAGAAGGCAGGTGTACTCAATTTACCCGGCCCACTGAACATAGCCCCTGTACACAGTATAGTGTGTCACTTCTGTTTGCAGTTACGGACATGCCCACAGGTAAGTACAGATATGTGTTGGATATATATATGCTGTAAAATAATTATACAAGTATAATAACCCGGAATTCTATCCTCACTCCTAATACCCACCCACGAATACTCGGGTGGTTGAGCCTCAGACTACTCATCTACTGCTCAGACCTAATCACCTCTGCTCCGAGGGTGGCACCACCGCTCGCCTGCTCATTATCCTACTCACTTACTGCCGAAAATATATAAAAAGTTAGCCCCAGGTAAACATAATAGCCAGAAGACGGATGTGGTTCAGAAAGATTATATATATATATATATATATATATATATATATATTCTATAGCAGGAATATATTAATGAAATAAAAAGGTGAATGTCCCAGAGGGTCTAGAGGCGCTAATGACCGGGACAAAACTCGTATACAAGTGGTTACAGGCCCTCACAGGGTACGCCAGTGTTGGCAATTCTGTAACTATGTACTGGAGTAGTAGATAGTATATAATGAATATAGATATATCAGAGGGAACTGAAGAATGATAGTGTCCTTGTTTATATTCCCATATTAAATATTAAAGCACATGTAGGACAGTAACTGTTTGTCCCACTTGCCCACTCGGGAAAGTGACTGAATTGTCTATTTACCCAAGTGCCAAAACTACTTACCTAATCCCAAGTCAGCCAATTGAAACTGGCATATGGTACTGTAGATCCGAACAATAATGATTTAACCAAGGCAGGTCACCGAGAACTTCACATGCCCGACCAAGAAAACGATATGCCCTGGTAAACCCGGCAGTCCGTATTGCCCTACCCTGATTCAATATAATTATATATATTTATATATATATATTTGTTTCTTTTGATACAGTATTTATTCTGCCCATAGCTTGTAAGCTCCCGCCAGGGTGCTTGTTTTCAAATATGGACAGATGTCAGGAATAGTTTGGTGTATATATTGCATAGTTATAAATAGCACAATTATATTGGTGAGCTTCTATTACCCAACTCGGTCTCATACATCGTAAATAACACTGCGGGGTACAATGTCTCCAATAAAGACCATGAAAGTATAACATATACTGCTTAGACTCTGCCCTTAGTCTCCCCCCACACCGATATCAATCCACCGTGAACCATCCACTAACCCCGCCCTAACCCCTCCTCCTCCCGCCACACCTCCTCTCGTCATGTCCCCATTGTATGCTATAGTAAACCGATTAATTATTAAGTATATTCTAGCTATATCACAGCATACCCAGACTACATGTGGATTGGAGTGTTACTAGAGGGCACTACTTATTCTCTGGGATTATCGTATACTCCTAGAAATAACTGGAGGGACAATCAGGTCTCTTTCGGGAGCTTAGCTTTGGGCTGTGGAATTAATGGAGAATGTTGTTATATGTGGGACAATAATACACACGACAGTAAATATTGCTGTATTGATGTCCTGTGCTTTGTTGAAGGCGACAAACACCTTTCAGCATGTTCCTTTGGCTCCCCTTTCTCCACCCGCTGGAGTAAACTAACTCCGGCCGCCCCACCTCCTTGTCCTAGTAGGCTCCTCCCCTCACTCACCCACACATCGCCACCACCAAGGCGTTGAACAGAAAGCAGCCTGCGCATTGGGCACTGGCCACTTCCGGTAAGCCCGCGGGACGATGGGACAGGGTCGGCCCTTAAGACAAACCAGTGACGCTCCCCCTCCCTCCTCCTCCAGATTCCGCTCATCCTCCTATCCCATACCCCTCTCACTCCCCCTCCCTCCCCCTCACGCTCCCCGTCCCCGATCCCCTAGGCATCCCGCTCCCGCGCCCCTCTAACTTCCCATCCCCATGCTACTCACTCGACCTGCCCTCCTCACGCCCCTCACTCACTCACGCTCACCCCGACCACCCCACGGTGAAAGGTGCGTGTGTGTGTGCGCATGCGCGTTTTATATATGTCAACCGCATGGTGTGTCTCTCTGAGTACAGATCGGCATATTCTTACAGCCAGTCCTATTTATGCGTGGTCTTTGTTTTTCTTGTTTTGTAAATATAACTTAATCGATTAAAGTGAAGTATGTTATCAGCGTCCCTCTGTTGATCTTCCGACTACAATTTAATTTGCAATGCAATTAGTTAACGTTTGAGGATCAAACTAATTCTTAGCAATTGTAAGTCCTGAGGTATGTAAATCTCTTTTTAGTTATTCATATGTAGTTGAATTTAGAGATTGTTATTTGTTTACACAATTACAGTCAGTTTTATGTGGGTTTTATGTGGTATTCTGAGGTTTCTGTTGATTGTATGTGTTGAAATATATATACATATATATATATATATATATATATATATATATGTATATAGTTACCATGATATTCTGCGGGTATACATCTACGCCGGCAGGTATTATTAGTTGTCCTAATATTCTATCATTATTGTATTAATTATTAACCAATCTGCTATCGGCTATCTTAAGCTGCAGAACTCTAGAGCAACTGTGGCGGCGCCACCGTCGGTTCTTGGTACTGGTGGCCAACTACGCTCTGCTCACTATATTTATATGTATATACATATATATATGTATATAAATATATATATATGTATATATATATATGTGATGTATAATGCATTATGCGAGTATAAATGCAAGGGTAACCTGTACATCCTATATTTCCTTGTGTGCATTGGTGGCTCACCCCCCCCCCCCCTCCCAGCTGTCGGGTATTGCCGGGCGTGCACCCCCTCGCATCACACTCTGGAGGAAAATATATATAAGGAAGGTTCACATGCAAAAAAGGACACATCCATGTCAGTTATTCCTTGTAAAATTGAATTTATTGTTGAGGCCTTCCGATTAAGGACTATCAATTTCCTATTGAGTAGGGCATTATATAGGAGATGTGGGAGCTTGTGCAACACACAATCGATAGGATTATCAGAATACTGGGACTGCCTTGCTCAAACTTGGTAGTCATGGTTTGACATTTGTCGATTTAGCGGCTGAACCCATATATATTAGTTTTTATTTGGACTAATGCCGAATTAGAAAAGTCATCATATATATAACCCCAGCATATACTTACACATTGACAGCGCATGGGTAGCCATGCCAATTAAACATTGTAAGGAAATTACCTCAATAAACTCAAGTGCATGATCGAATAGGTCTATATGATGGTATAAGTAGGAACAGAATACATAATATTCTCGGAAAATAACAGGATTATTGCAAGTTCCCTGTGTGAGCGTCATTATTATCTTGGTGGGTCATTCTCATGGCAGGCAGCCATACCTCACCTCTAGGCAAAAGTTTCACCACATACACATCTGACATCTTAGAATCCCATACCGGCCGGCCTAGGTGGTTTTGTATAGACCTATACATCTGGCTAAGAGGAGACAAGCTGCGCCCCACCTATGACATACACACTAGAACTAAACTGAAATTACTAGAAGATAGGAGAGTAATTCATTTGAAAACATTAGCATATAGCTATAGTCAATACACTAAACACTAACAAAACCACAAAGGGCTACTAGAGCAAATACTGCACCACTAGTAAAGCAGACCAAAAGCGTACAAGAGAAGCACGCTGGAAATGGATGCCAAGGTGTGGAATGCCCAAACGGTAAAGGAATGACAAATTCCTGACCTAAAAACATACACAAAATATCTGTGCAAAGTAAGGCTAGGAAACTCGCACTAAGCTGCACTGAAAGGGGCATGTGATATGTCACGGCCCACCAGCGGGACGCCCAATGGAAGGTAACCATCGCAAAAGTAGCCAGATAACACACCACACAGCTACATACAAGTCTATGATATGTAAATAGGATTACTTTTTGTGTTGGTAGATATGTTTATTCTGCTGAATAAGTCTTTTGTCAGTGCCGAAGCACTGGTCTTCCAGCCATTTTTCAATTCAGGGTTATTTACACAAAAGGTATATAGAATAAGGTGTACAATACCTGTTGAATAGACAATTTGCATCATGTAACACAATGAAATTCTGAAACCCAAATGTTCCATAACAATATGGTACAGTAGTGTCATATAACCAGATCAATATTAGTCAGATCAATGTGAGTATTTACATAGTATTTAGAATGTAAGCAGAAGTTATCTTCTGTATTCAGTTAGTAAACTTGTAGTAAGTTTGAATGTTCAGTTGCAGTTAGGCAAGCGGTATATAACTGTTGGTTTGTTAGGAAAATTCTAGTGTAACTCTAATGTAGCTAGTTATGTGAGTTTATGAATTATGTTGTTGGGGTAGGGTTGTTAATAATACACTGGACCATCTGTGACCAGTGAAGCAGTGGGACCAATCCCAGTGCATTTAGGTCTTAAATTTTACATATTTACCTGGACTGTCTATGTCATCGTATATGGTTGACTGGAGATAACAGAGGAACAGCAACAAATTAAAAAAAATTAAAAAGTGGGGGGCTGGGGGGGGGGGGAAGAAACCGAGGCTGAGGGTTTGGTGGTCTGCCACTTACGGTATGGTGACGCCATGGAACATACTTTACTGCAACTGCATAAGGGCCTGCCCAATCCGATGTACTCTTAGTGAGTTCTTAAATTCTAGGTAAGAGGATGCTGCCCTGGTTCTGGTTGGTAGGTTGCTCCACATCATGCTGCCTTTGTAAATTGGTGCTTTAATTAGTTTGTTTGTGGAAGGCTTGGGGACTTTGAGTAGAGTGGAATCAGCCCGTCTAATATTCCTTTTTGTGTTTTCTATATATTGGGTATCTCTGGCTCTTCTGTACATAAGTGATAGGAGATGTGAATCTCTTCTAACCATTAGGTAATCTAGGTTTGCTTTGTCATGTATTTCCTGTACACTTAGTGTTTTGCCCCAATAAATTGTTCTTAACGCCAGGTTTTGGATCCTTTGTAGCTTAGTCAGTTGCTGCTTTGTGAGCAATCCATAAATTATATCATTATAGTCTATTATCGGTAGAACTGTTGATTTATACAGCAGTAGGGCAGTGTTTTCGCTTATGAAGATCCGCATCTCCCTGATTGTAGTCATTTTTAGTGCCAATGATTGAGTTAGTCTAGCCAGCTGTTGATTCCCATTTAAGGTAGAATCAATCACTGTTCCTAAGTACCTGTATGCACTTGCCTCCTTAATTTGATTTCCGCCAATTTGCAGTGTTATGGGTTGTGCCCTTGCCTTCCTTGCATTGGTGCCATAAATGACAAACTCGGTTTTATTGGTGTTAAGGGATAGTTTGTTTTCACTACACCACAGGTTAACCCTGGACAGCACTGTCCGAACCTGATCGGTTGCTATTTGGAAATCTCTATTGTGTACTGTGAGTGCTCCATCGTTTGCAAATAATGTGAATGTTGCATCCTGTGATACTTGGGGTAAATCATCTATAAAGATTAAAAAAAGAAAGGGGCCCAGGGTTGAACCCTGCAGAACTCCAGTTTTAATAGTCCTGATGGTTAACTCAGTGTCATTAAGTTTTGTGCATTGTTTCCTATTAGTTAAGTAGTTGGCCATAAATGTACAGGTTTTCTTCCCCAATCCTGCTTTCTGGATTTTCTGCAATAGTATTCTATGGTCAATTGTATCGAAAGCTTTTTTCAAGTCGAGGTATACTGCAATTGTATGTTCACCTTTGTCCATGTTGGTCAATAACTCATCCATAAGAGAGGCCAATGCCCTAGTTGTTGATCTGTCTTTTCTAAATCCATTTTGTTGGGTGGTTAGGTATTTTGAAGACTCTAAAAATGTTTTTATCTCATCATGTATTATTTGTTCTATGATTTTGCCAGGAAGAGGGAGAATAGATATTGGGCACAGCTCACTACAGTATCTTGGGTTATTGGTCTTTGGGATGGGTGAAACTGTAGCTAGTTTCCAGCTTTCCGGAAAAATACCATTGTTGACCACTAGGTTATACAGGTGAGTGAATTCATTTATAAGTGCAGTCATTGAAACCTTCATGCGGGCTGAGCTGATGTCTTTAATGCCAGATGACTTATATGCTGATGCAGCATTGACCTTTCTGAGGATTTGCTCCTGCGTTATCTCAGTCAAATCATACGTCTGATCATTGGTGGTTACCGTGTAGGTGTCCTGACTATCTATAGCTTGGTCAAACTTTCTGGCAAGATTCTCACCTACATCAATAAAGTAGTTGTTAATCTCTTCTGCCAGGAGGCTATCTAGTATTCTCTCCCTGTTGTCCTCATTACTAAGATTGCTGATAATGGATTTTGCTTCCGGGTTAATTTGTTGCAGTTCATGCCAGATTTTGCTTATACTTATTTATCTGGTCTAAACAGTGCCTAGACTTGGCTTTTCGCACCTCGTTTCTGGCCTTCCTGACCATGCATTCAGCTATAAATTGATCCCCAGGGTCTCTTGTTATATCTGATTTCCGAATGAAATAATCTCTGTCCTGTTGTAATTCTAGGAGTTCATTGTTTAAATAACCATCTGTTTTGTTTCTTATGTCAAGTCTAACCAGGGGACAGTTGTTTGCAGCATTGACAATCATTTCTTGTATCATGTCCCAGCATTTGTTTGGATCTTCCTCTGATAATAGTTCTGCTGTATTGTTTTCCCTCAAAGTGGCTGCTAGATCATTGAAGTTACAATTCCTGTAGGTGCGGCCCCAGTAGATGGTGGTTCTTTTGTCATTTCTGGGCTTTTTCTTTATTATATATATTGGTGTATGGTCGCTTATATTGTAGTTCAATACACCCGTTTTTTTACAGTACTTGATATTAGTGAAAGCAAGGTCTACTGTTTTCTGTGTGGTCCTTGTTACTCTAGTCGGTTGTTTAATTACTTGCTGGAGTTCATGTTCTGCCGCAAATTGTTTCATATAGCCTGCAGGTGGGTGCCTCTTAGCGCTGTAGTCAATGTTAAAATCACCAATTAGGAGCACTTCATACTTATTAATGTCTGAGATCTGATTCATTGACATGCTTATTTGCTCTGTAGATGTTACCTATTAATATTCTTTTTGTGTAGGGTCTAGTTATGACAGTCCATTGGAGTTCAATGTTTGGATTAGAGCAATTTTGTTCCAAATACTTGTCTGCATCCATGTGTAGGGTCTAGTTATGACAGTCCATTGGAGTTCAATGTTTGGATTAGAGCAATTTTGTTCCAAATACTTGTCTGCATCCATGTGCAGGTCAGTCCTGCAATAGATCCCTAAACCTCCACCATTCTTGACCTGACCACTTTGTAGTTTTGTCTTCCTATCAGCTCTAAGAAACTGGTAATTAGGGATTGATGTTAACTTTGTCTCCATAGATTTATTGAGCCATGTCTCAGATATTGTAAATATATCAAACCCTGATCTTGGTAGGTCTAGTCTTAGTTGTTCTATCTTATGGGTTAATGCTGCATACATTCAGGTGGCCAATCTTAAATCCAGGGAGGCCCGTTAAATCGCTTAGAGGAAGCTTGCCTTCCTGACATCACCTGTTTTGTTTATCCCCCAATTTCCCTCAGCACAGTTCTCAACCCCCATGTCCCAGTGCCCCAATGCCCCAACAAATATATGTTTACATAAATTAATTAGGTTTCCAGTCAACCAGTGTTTTAAAGTAGGTCCAGTTTCCATAGACCACAGCCAGCCAGTCTCACATAGGAGTGTGGAAAATACCAATGTAGTAACTCCATTGGCCATCCTATTGTTGTATTAGTATTAATTAGTGCTTTAAGGTTAACACTAATCAGACAATTCCAAGCTGGAGAATCTGTGTGAGTGTTGCATGTCTCTCTTCAATTATAGTGTAAACAGTTAATATGTCATTGTTTGAGCATGTCTATAAGTTTAGTGCTAGCATACAGAATGGTGGGGGCCTGATATCCTCTTTGACACTGATTCTAACAGGCATGCATTGGATTGGTTAGTGGGTAGTGGGTCAGTAGAAAAAATGGATGGACCAGACTACATGTATCTCTGAAGTCTGGAGATAATAGCCAATCAATGAACAGTTTTCAGGAGCGGCACAATGTAGTCCAAGTAATCTTTGTCTTAGGTAGTGAGCACATAGTCTGCCAGTCAATCAGGTGACACACTAGTGGTGTGCAGCATGACCACCACATGTTCCAAGACAATACTTTGAATAATGTGCACATAATCTGACATCGATACACAAACTTTTCAAACTGATATACTATATTTTCTTGGATGCTGTTTGAGTAATAGGTCCATAGCATGACAGTAATAGGTACAGAGCATGGCAGCTCCATAATCTAAGAGAGTGCATAACCACCTGTACAATGTTCCAATATAATACATGAGGACCGATGTGAAATTACTATAATAAATTACAAACTGTCTATATAATGATAAAAAGGTAATATATTAAAACCAAAGGCATATGAGGGATGTGTGAAGTTGGTAAACTATTACTCATTGGGTATAGAAATTGTATAGTAGAATAGTCTTTGGAGGAGTGTCACTTCCGGGATTTGCTAGGAACACTCTTTGGAAGAGTCACCTCACATACCCCCTCCCCCCCATGGTGTTATTTATGGATCATTGACACTACAAGGCCTTACTACAAGGATTGGTGGATTGAACCATGTGACCACTGCCATCTTGGATTCTAGAAAACCTATATAAATCAATAAATGAAGGAGTCTCACTCTCCTACTTTCACTCTTCACCTATTTTCCTTCATTACCTGTATTGCTTTCATTTGGCTTGTCCACACCACCCACACCACCAGCCGGCGACTTTACACACCAACCACTTGACTCACAACTGGCATGTAGCACGGCAGTTATAAATTCCAAGGTTGTGTTTGACTAACACATACACAGTATGACAGTCAACCAGCCAACCTGGCAGCATACACATCATGGCAGCTAAATATTCTAAGAAGTAAGATACAGTTTGAGTAACGAACAGAAAAAACAAAGGTTATTTGTGTTATGTTCAGTGAGGTTCCTGCTGTACAACAGGTAGACAGCACCCAATATGTGGCACCCAGTCTGCTCAGTGCAATATTGGAAACACTGCGGGCTGACAATCAATCACAGCCAGATCACAGGTGCCAGTTCACCCTCACAGGCCCACTAAACTTTAAAAATCATTTGAATCATATCCAGTCTGGCATCCATATAATGTAACAGTTATATATTTTGGGATACTGTTTAAATAATGGGCACAGAACATGACACCCACCCAAGTGATACACCTGTGGTATGTAAAATGAAAAATGCATGTTCCAGAATATGGCTTGAGCAACTGGGACATGGATATTCACCCACTGCAGCAGCATACAGCATGACAGTTATACATTCTAAGACACTGTTCAAGTAACAGGCACACAACAGCCAATCAGCTGGCACAACAGTGCCATGACAGCCATATATTACTGGGAACTATTTTGACTAGTGGCCACCCGATACAACAATTAGTCAGAGCACCAGTGGTTACACAATACAACTATCAGTCAGTGCACTACTGGGATGTAGTCCCCATACAATACAACAATCAGTCAGTGCACCAGTGAGATGTAGTGGTCATACAATACAACAATCAGTCAGTGCACCATTGGGATGTAGTGGCCACAGAATGCAACAATCAGTCAGTGCATCAGTGGGATGTAGTGGTCACAAAATACAGCAATCAGTCAGTGCATCAGTGGGTTGTTGTGGTCACCAAATACAATATTCAGTTAGTGCACCAGTGGGGTGTAGTGCCCAGAAAATGCAACAATCAGCCAGTGCACCAGTGGGATGTAGTAGTCACACGATATAAAAATCAGCCACCGTCTCCCTTTGTTGACGCCAGTCTGGTGAATCAGGAACCTGGTCAGCAATCCGCTTTGCTTCCAGTGGGGTGGGTGCCATAACAACCTGTCTAGAGTGATCCACTTCACCAACAGCCCTACACTATTCTGCCTGAAACATGTGATCTGCTGTTGGGTAGATTGTGTCATTGTCTTCAATGGGTGAGCCAAAAAAGTTTGACAGGAACGAATGTTCCGAGTGAAAGTATAGTCCCTCATCAAACCGGACTGTCTTATCCTTGGCCAGAGAAAAGATAGGTGGGAGAAGATGTTGCTCTGTCTGTTTATATTTTTTTCCATTGATAACAACTCTGTCCCCATGGACACACACTTCGCTGCCGCTAGCTCTGGCCAGTGCTGCCACTGACCGATAATCTTCACGCATCTTGCTGGTTAGGGTGGTGACATCACCATTAAGAAAAATACCTCTATATTTATCTGAGTCTCTGAGTTTGGTTCTGGCAAAGTATATAAGATTCCTATCATGTACAGATCGGAACGAGATCATAATTGATCGAGGATGAATGGCAGTGTAGCCCTGGTGGTTTGGTCTTGTATGTGGTAGCATTTGTCGCTTGCCCATCCGGTAGATTGACACAATGGCAGCTAGGTCAACTCCCACATTCAAATAAGCAGTCAACTCCACCACATATCGATGTAGGTCCTCTGCCTCCTCTTCAGGCTTTCCATCCAATTTCATATTGCAAATCCTAGTGCAGTTCTCCATATTATTTAGTTGCATTGTCAGCCTCCTTTAGTTCTCCTCGGTGATGCTAAGCTTGTAAGCTGCTATGCGTAAATTCCGGCTGTCAACACTATGTTGTCGGCGACTGTCTGCAAGGAGGGCCGTCAGGTTTGCCATGTCATTGGTCACCTTGTCCACAAGACTTTCATTGCTTATTCTAATCTCAGTTAGACTGTCATTAAGTTTGTCTTCCATTCTATCCAGTCTTGCCATTATGAGGGCTAATGTTGGGATAGTGGGATCATGTTCAGATTGATTTCTGGAGTGGGGCGAGTGTGTTGTTAGCGATGATAGGCAGTCGACAGTCCCAGAGCCAGAAGCCACAACCGGCGTCTTCCCACGTGTGCGGGCCTTATCCCCAACTGTTTTCTGTGACATTTTGCTCACACCAGTTTCAACCAAATTATCAATGTGTATTGAAATGTTCCAGGCCAGCCTTTTGGATAAGGCTAATTTATATGCAAGCTTTCTAACACTGGCACTGTCACACACCGGAGGCTGTACTACCAACCATAAGATTTAGAATATGTATCAGTAAGATATTATGGGCTCACCAGCCTTGTAAATTTTAATTTCTCTGTGGATCTTCAGATATTGATGCCACCACACCAGCAAGTCACAATTTGCATCAGTCCCACTTGAGCGTAGCTTGAACAGATAAGTCTGATTCAAATCTGCCACATATGCCTATGAAATCGGTAGCTGTGTCACTCATGCACAGAAAACCAGTTCAAACTCACCAGAGTGTGAGCTCCTGTCACACAAATCAGTGCCTACCACCTTTTACTTGTATTATCACTCACTCACAACATTGACTTTTTGTGTGATATTTAACTGATTATGTCCAAAATATGGTATCCTTGAGTTCCCTAAGTTAAAATGATCCTCCTTGAATAGTCTGTAGCTGTCTTTTAGTAGGAGACAATTTATTTTCCGTGTAGTTACAGCTCCAGCTTGTTCGCATGCATGTTTGCTTGTGCGTCATGTCGGCACTTTATGTACTAGTCTAGTAATAAGAGTAGAACAAAAATAAAATATATATATGCTGAGAAAATCCAAACATACTAACATAGGCTACTAACCATACCAAGCAACTATCTACCTGCTACTGAAATGCAGGCAATCAAATACCTCATCACCAGTTACTGTGTGGTAAGATAAAACCAACACTACAACTGACCAGCATTGAAAACAAGCCTGAATACCTGGGCTTATATGCTATGGACAGTATAAATACAGCCTCAATACAAAAAACATACATTCAACAAATATCCAATGGATATTATGCCTAGTGCTGTATTCGAACCCATTCTTAAGCCATTCCGACTAGAGTACCTTAACTGGTAGGCTATCCAAACCCCATGATGCAATCATTATACCCATACATACCCTAATCGTCATAATGTAGCTTGAAATAAGTTTGATTTTAAATGGCTAACTGTTGAGTTATTTTGAGTACAAACATGCCAAATTAATGGTGGCATGTATGCCAAAACGGTGACACCTTAGGCTTCTGCCATAATATGTTTGATTGCATTGCCTCAACATTCTACATGTTTTATAAATGCACTCCTCTCTAAAGGAAATACATAGAATCAAATCTCGATAACTGTCTTGTTTTAATCGGACTATACAGCTTTAAGGGCAATGCCTTAGATGAGAAGAATACTACATTTCAGTGCAGTAACATGAATTGTCAGAAGCTTTACAGTAGCCTCAGTATAAATAGTGACGCAAATACAACCACTGGCGGATATTGCGACGACTCAGGCTGTAGCGAGTCACTCACTGAGTTGCTGCATCAGCAGTTATCATATTTCTGTCGTCCCCTACGGCGACAGGCAGCCCATAGCCAGCCCCATTAAAAAACTACACATGACCACACATCCATACGCCAGGTGGCGCCACCTGGTCAACAACAGCCAGCAGCAGTGGAATATGCCACGACGGCTCAGCACTTTTCATATTGTGTGGGTTTCATTTAGTTAGTGGAAATAAACCAAATGTGGTAACGATAAATACATATCCAGCAATGCCAT
The DNA here is from genome assembly GCA_030323885.1 of Branchipolynoe longqiensis. NCBI lineage: Eukaryota > Metazoa > Annelida > Polychaeta > Phyllodocida > Polynoidae > Branchipolynoe > Branchipolynoe longqiensis. Next base: position 86,544,789 of record CM059191.1, on the reverse strand, counting down.
TACATATATACATATGTAATGGCCACATATATATAGTTTATATATATTATATATTAGGCCGGGGTATGTCTAGTGTTAACAGAATAGTATATGTTTGTGGAATAAATTACAGACATTGACACTTACAAAATGCCTTAACATGTCTTAAATGTCTTATATATATATAAATATATATATATACAAGACTGAAGAGATGGTCTTACAAAAACATAACACCAACTAATAAACAGACTCCAAGGTCAATCGGTGATGTATATGAATCAGCCTCACGAAAACGGGCCAATCGGTGGTCAAGCGAAGACGTCGGTATCACAATTCTTAAAAGTGTAGTCCATTTCTTTGTTTCATATTAAATTATCCTAGAAACAAATCAGGTTGTTGTATTTTCTCGACCTTTACATTTAGGATAAATTTAAAGACTTTCCAACACTTCTGTCAATGCTAAATTATAATTACACCGATCGACGCCAACATCCAATGATCGGCGTCGACAACTTTAACAGATGTTGGCATCACAATTCTTAAAGTCTCGTCCATTTCTTTGTTTTATATTAAATTATCCTAGAAAAAAATCAGGTTGTTGTATTTCTCGACCTTTACATTCCGGATAAATTTTAAGACTTTCCAACACCTCTGTCAATGCTAAATTATAATTATACCGTTCGATGCCGACATCCATGCTCGACGCCGATAACTTCCACCAATTGGCCTCTTTTCGTGATCCTGACCCATATATCTATATACATGTGAAGTGGGCAAGACTATAAACGAGATGTGGCCAGTGTGGGCTTGGGGCGAGCAACCCACATAGTTACATGTTGGGCTGCTCGACAAGATGAGCCAGCATTGGCTATCAAATGTGGGGACGGGTTTGATGCTGTAACTCTTCACTGGGAGATGTGCCGCTGCGTGGCGTGTTACTCTCCTAGCAACGTAGAACGTTTGAGTCATCAGGCTCGGACCCATCAGATGTGTGTTGTGTGCTCTGTGATGTTTTAGACAATATAATGGCTTTAAATGCATTAAACAAAAGGGGAAGATGGATAGGAGGTATATATTCGTCTGACTGACAGTCGAACAGTTTAGATGGTGTTTGGTAGGAACAGTAATAAACTTCTGAACTCATGAAATGTGATTAAGACGTTCCTTGCATTCCTTACCCTTTATGGCCCTGTCACACTACGACGTGACTACGTCAGCGTAACCACAACGTGAAAATAATGATATCACGTCGAAGTTATCGGCGTAATATGCAAATTGTGGACGTGAATGCCGCGTAGTTGACGTGAGCGTAACGTGAAAGTAACGTTGGTGTACGTCGTGACGTTAGCTGTAACGTGACAACGTTAGAGGGGGGGGGTAATTGGCGACGTGACCGGGCGTTAGTGTAACGTGAGCATAACGTCGCCGTAACGGGCGTGACGTGAACGTAACGTGACCGTAACGTGACCGTAACGTGACCGTAATGTGACCGTAATGTGACCTTAATGTGACCATGATGTGACCGTAATGTGACCGTAACGTGACCGTAACGTGACCGTAACGTGACCGTAACGTGACCGTAACGTGCAAAATGCTGCCCACACGTTGCTCCCACCCGGGCCGTCGGTCTAATGTGACATACCGTGACTCTAACGTCATTTACACTGCTATAACGATCGCGGAACGTCTACCTAACGTCATTGTCACATCATCCCGACGTAACGGCTTCACGTCGAGATACGTCAAAAGTTTTGAACAGGTTCAAAACCTCGACGCGCGCCGACGTAACATGACGTAGCTCGACGTCACTCTAACGTCATTATGACGTCATCATAACGTAACCCAACGTACGGCAACGTAATGACGAAAAATCATCACGTTAGGCTCACGTTGGCTTGTTACGTCATAGTGTGACAGGGGTATTACGAACAGGTCCCTTATTATAATGAACGTTCTGCTCAACCCTTTATCATTAATATATTTATTACTACAGCATCCGTTCACCCAAGCCATGTCCGTAGATAGTGCACCAGTGTGCCAGAACAAACTCGGACCCTTTAGGACTGCAAACATGTGGGATGGTTGTGTTGTTTGCTTAGCCATTTTGTATTTCAGGGTGGATCACATGACCATGGCCTGTCCATTTCTTTGTTGGTTTGTGTCAGAGCTCAGCGCGACCAGAGAGACGGGACACAAAAAGAACCCAAATCAACAACAAAAATGCGTGCCAAACCACAACCGGAAGGGCCCTGATGAGGGAATTACGGGAGCGACACCGGCACACGTGATTGATGACGTCACCTGGATGACGGGTGAAACAAACCACAGAATCACGTGACTGCCGTCCACAAAACCACCACCAGAGCTCGTCACCCCCCATATCCTCCTCCTGCACAGACGCTGGAGGACTGTAGATATTACAGTAATGCAGATTAACCCTCTTCTCGGGGATAGTAACCACCACCTTAATATGGACAATAATACTCATGAATAATGTCTAGCGTGTTTATAGTGACAGAGGCGGCGGAGAATACCATCGGCCTTAACCCTTATATGAGTAAATCAGTTACTACTAGAGCGATAGGCTGTGCACAACTGGGTTGGGTCATATTAACTAATACGTGGGATTGCTACAACATGTGAGAGCAGGAGAGGCAGTGGCAAGGACAGACAGCGGCGACCAGAAGCCAGAGCGTGTAATATATGTATAATAGAACAATACACAGAAAGAACAGTTAAACATGCAAGGATGACAGACTCAACTCGGTAAAGCGAATCAATGTGGTCCAATATCACTGTGTGTAACTTTAAGACTGAATCGCATTTTTCCATGAAAGAGTAGTAGATGACTGTGAGAGACTCCCACAGTCCCTGGGGCCGAGTGACCTATGAGGCAAAGGAGGATATTCCGGGTCAGTATACTCATATCATTTTTATACAGCATATGGATGTACAAGCCTGAAGCTTTCTCCAAAATTAAACAACACCAAACAAAATGATTCCAAGGTCACCATATATATATATGTATATATGTATATATACCCACATATTCACATATTCACTTCCGGATCTCGGCATGTCACCTGGTGGGCAGTTTCGCAAATGAGGCTGCGCTGTTGGGGTTTATAATTGATCTCTGATGATCGCGCATGGCCGTGCGATCGGTCGTCTCCGACGGTTGGACCATCTCTTTTTTCCTCAAAGTAGTTTTTTTTCCCCTCGTGGGGGATAAGGTATGTGGTGGTGAGAGACTGTATGGAGTGGGGAGAGGGATATGGGGAGGGGGAGGGTGAAGAGGCCGAGGCAGCGGTGACTCCGGTGGGACTCTAAGCGTCCACACCTTCGTGATCGCTTAAGAAAGCGGCATGAATGCCCGGCTAAATAAGCCCCCCCCCCCCCCCCCCGGGGGGCTCTGTGACGCGGGCGCGCCCTTCAGCGGTGACCGGCGAATTGGACGGGGCCCGGGGAGGGACGAACCGCCGACCGGGCCGGTTTGACCGGACAAGGTGGGGTGGATGCGGAGAGAAGGCGAGGAGGGGGCGGGGGCGCAGTAGAGCCCGGCGCGTCCATCACGGGACCTTCCCTCCTTGAGGTCCGCCGGGACTGACGGCACTAAGCATGGGAAAGCCCGCCGACTTCTGAAGGGTGTCAAGCGTTACAAACGGCGAAATCTCCTGGCATGGCGATGAAGAGGGCCTGAAACATCTACTGCAGTCCACTACACTCCCATACCCTCCCTTCCCTGCACTCCTCCACCCACTCACCCCACCCACACATACACAGCCCAACTCCCCTCACTGATCAACTCCCCAGAGGAAGATGCCGAGCAGTTCAGCCGCGGCTTCAGTGTGAGAAATTGGCTAAAATATGGGTAAGCTTTGATATGGGTGTCGGGGCTCTCTCGCAAATGGTTATTCACTTTGGTGTATATAGGGGATATGTGTGCGCGTGCGTGTGCATGCGTGTGTTGGTGTGTACGCGCACGTGTGATGGTGTGCTGAACGTGGGCGCATGGGGGGTGGGGGGGGGGGTGACATATATCAGCAGGAAGGTAATTCACTTAGGCGATTAAAGATGCAAGTGCTCTGATGTGGTGTTTATGTGTGGAAAGACCGATTTGGCGCGACCTCTCCCAGTTCATTGAGCTCAATTATTCCACGCTATTAAATTATTGGATGTGACGCCTTACACAAATTGTGTTCTATTGTGAAAAGTTCACTCTGGATTATGTGATTCTTTTATAAATAGGCACCTGTTTTTATATTTCTCAGGTTGTAGTGAGTTAAGTTTATTTCCGAGGTTCCTTTTATCTAATAGGTTTAGTGTTTCGCCACCATCTTTGCTAAGCAAATCTCATGAATGATTATTGATAGTAAAACGGAGACATTTTAGCCTCCCTGCTCCTGAGACCAGCAAGACTGTGTCACATTACTTATTAAGCGATGTCTTAACGCGTTATAAATAAGTACACCATTGAAATGTACCTAGTCTTTTATTTTAGTTGTTCCTATTTACTTATTCCTATTTATTGAACTTCAGCATTAACTTTTGATACATACATGATGGCATATTCTTACGGGGGTTCATTTTCTGACACTACTTGGGGCACAAACGATGCACTAGAATTTCAACCAATCACCAACATCCTATCAGGTGGGAATATGGTTGGTTCGTCGGTCTCCGATCTATACAACTAACATCATGCCATTCTTATTTACACTACCCACAACACCAGCCCTCGTCCATGGATCAGCAATCAGACCAACTCTCATTTTCAATCAAACCAAACCCTGCTGATCTCACTCAACTAAAACCTAATGTATCAACAGGCTAATATCGACCACATCACTAACATCCCCTGTATAGTTGTGTACAGTAACACGTCTCTATACCAACCCCTCCACAAATCGACCACTCCCCTATATCGATATCGCTGTATTTAGGTCCGAACAATACCATTGTAAGGATATTTGAACTCTCTAAACCGACCACCTCCCTCAATGGACCACTTAAAGTTGTTGCCATGGTCGGTCAATATCATTTTCGACCATCCCTCATCACATTGTCAATTGTCATATTTTACTTCACTTCTATAATACTACAGGTGGTTTTGCATTAATGTCAGCCTTGATCTTTGCCAAATATTTTAAAAGTTAGAGAAGTTGAGAAGGCATTTACTCTGCCCATAACATATAAGCTCCTGCGAGGGTGCTTGTGTTCAATGCTGGACAGCTGTGGTGCTGTCTTGGTCCTGTCCCAGGAGTGTTTACCTGTTTCTGCTCAGGCCAGTCTTTTGCGATTTTGGGTGTTAGTAGCCTATGTTAATTTAGTTGTATTTTTCCAGAGTTTTGTCTAGTCTGAGTATGATACCTTAGCCTACTATGTACATCTAATTGGGTGTCAGGCAGGCTTGCGGGAGAGGATCCCGTCCCATTTTCATTTGTTACAGCATCCGTTCACCCAAGCCATGTCCGTAGATAGTGGAGCAGTGTCCCAGAACAAACTCGGACCCTTTAGGACTGCGAACATGTGGGATGGTTGTGTTGTTTGCTTAGCCATTTTGTATTTCAGGGTGAATCACATGACCATGGCCTGTCCATTTCTTTGTTGGTTTGTGTCAGAGCTCAGCGTGACCAGAGAGACGGGACACAAAAAGAACCCAAATCAACAACAAAAATGCGTGCCAAACCACAACCGGAAGGGCCCTGATGAGGGAATTACGGGAGCGACACGGGCACACATGATTGATGACGTCACCTGGATGACAGGTGAAACAAACCACAGAATCACATGACTGCCGTCCACAAAACCACCACCAGAGCTCGTCACCCCCCATATCCTCCTCCCGCCATGTTGGTGCTGCCACCTAGTGTGGCTTCACCCACACCAGGCCAGTGCCCCCCAAGCGGAGAGAATCACAGAAAACATGTGGACAAAATAATGCTGTTTTGTGTACGCATGAATGTGTACTCCACCCCCAGAGCCAATCCTTTCTCCTTACTACATTGTTTGGAAATGAGCTTAGATGTTATCAGGACATTAAACTCCAACAACCAACCTTCCTTACCCTTTCCATCCGTTTTTTTCTCTTTCCTCTTTCCTTCAGGTTTCAATGTATGCTTTTTCTTGCGCCATTTTCATTAGGTGGGGAAGCTGTGTCATCTGCTTAGTGATCAAGGGATGTCGTCTGGTGGAGGAGTCTGAGAGCAAATCCGGGGCCGTGTGTATGGGGGGGGGGGCGCTCTGGTTGGTGGAAATGGTGGATTGGAAGTGGAAGGGGGAGCGTGAGGTGAGGACAGGGACGATAGGGAGTGACTGACGGGAGGGGATGGTGGCTGGGGATTGTTAGTGTGTGGGTATGGAGGATGAGGGCGAGGGCAGGTCAGGGCAGGAGAGGTATGGCATGTGTGGGTGTAGAGGAAGTTGGGAGTGGGGTGTAGGGGCAGGGGAGGTCAGGAGTGGGTGGCAGGGGGGTGTAGTAGCGGGGATTGTCAGTGGGGTGTGGAAGAGGAGGGGGCGGGAGGAGCTGAGGACAGAGGAGATGTGTCTCAGGGAAGGGATGGCGGGGACTCTCAGTGTGTGTCTGTGGAAGGGAGGATAGGGAAAGTGTGATACGGAGGGTGGATGCGGGGATAGTCACTGTGTGGGTGTGGAGGTGGTAGGGTGGGGGGTGGGGGGGCAGGTAGGTAGGGGTGGGAGGCTTCCGGCCAGACCCTGCCGCCAAACCTGCTGTTAATATTTTATCAAGGTGACAATTTATGGCCGTCTAATACGCTAAAAGCACCACCAGGGGGCGCCCCGACTGGGGCAGTAGGCTTTATGTCCACTGCCCGTTTCATTCAATCAATCGACATCCTGGAACGAGAAAAGCGCCGCATTCGGCATTGGAAGGTGAGTGGGGGAGGGGGTGCTGTGGTGTAGGTGGAGGGTGGAGGGGGAAGGGAGGGAGGGAGGGAGACGAGCTCGGGTGGGGGGTTGGGGGTTGGTGGGTGGGGGTTGGGTGGGAGAGGAGGTGTGGAGGCCGCTGACACGTGCTGGGGAAAGGGGGAAGGAAGGGAGGTGCGGTGCGGAGGTGCTGGGTGGGTGTGGGGGGGGGAGAAGAGGCTTGGAGGCCGCGGACGCATGCTGGAGGAAGTTGGAAGGGAGGGAGGCGAGGTGGGGTGCGGAGGTGGTGGGTGTGGGAGGGGCAGGAGGCCGCTGACACGCGCTGCGATAACACGCCATTAGCAATAATATATCACGTATTTAACAGCAGTCAGTTCCGACGTGTGTACGCGTGGCAACTGAGCCTTGACGATCATGTTGGTTTGTCATGGGACCAGGGACAAGCAGCGCTGGTACAACAGCCGCCACGCACCAGTGCATATTGCCTCATGGTCCATCCCTCACATTCATGTTGCCTCATGGATTCCGCGAGCACTACAGCCAATTTTGTAATTTGGTTATAGTTGCATGGACCGATGGATTTGAGTTTCTGTAATTTATTTAGATAAATATATTAGGCTGACGGTTTTGAATTATCATGTAGTATATCTTACAAATGTTAATCTTTTGAGAGATTTGAAGTGGAAACATAGAATAATTAATCTTGGCAAGCAAACTAGAGCTCTGGCACCATAGTCTTCTGTGGTAACAGGTTATATTGCATTGACTCAGTGTTCCCTTCTATGTGGCAATAAGTGTATCAGTATCTATTTTAGATATGTGATAAATCAAATCTAGATAACTGTTTCGGTTTGGAATATTTTATGCTTTCGTCGGACTATGCAATGAAGGCTGTCTGGTACTGGACTTGACACATTTATCACAGATGTGTTCGGGCATTTGTGTATACAATTCGAACATACCATACTTAGAATTATCAAATACTGGGTTGTGTGGATCCTGATACATTGATAAAAAAGGGTACTGGTTGAAGATTATTTTGGTTATTTATTATAACCTTGCATACTGATGCAGTATGTTATTATAATAACCCTGAATGTTAATAGTTTAATACAGGAACGGCATTGCAGGTACCCCAAGAAAAGGATAAATGATCCATGACAATGGATCAGAGTGGATCAAAATAATGTAATCTAATGGTTCATAGCCGGGGCGGCACGGAGGTGTGGGTAATGGGGGTGGAGGGGGGGGTGGCAGGGATGCGAGGTGGGGTGGGGAGGTATGTGTGGGAGGGGGAGGGGGCGGGATGGAGTCGCTGTGGGATGGGGAGGTGGAAGAGGAGGGAGTGGAGCGAGAGGGGGCGGGAGGGAGGCGCTGTGGGGTGGGGAGGTGGGAGTGGTGGGGGTGGAGGAAGAGGGGGCGGGAGGGAGGTAAGGTGGGGTGGGGATACTAATGCTATATATTTAATTCCTACAAGAATACTATAATATATTATGTTACTTTGTGCTGTGTACAGTTATAATGCCTGCCTGTCTAGTGTCAAGGTACAAGTTAAGCAATGCGGTGAAGGTAATCCATTCCTCTCGCTGTAACTATCTGTCTGTTATATATCAGGGTGAACCAGTTAATGTACACTAAGCGCAACATTGACAGTGCGCATGCGCACACGCAGTAACTATAAATGGGATAAGTCAGCCATGCGATACAATAAATAGGGACATGTCAGTGTTGTATATTATGACAGACTTTGCAGTTAGCGACATGGTCAAGCGGCACTGTTTGTGGCAAAGCAGCCACACCACATTGTGGTGCTGTGCAGATCACAGTAGCCATGGTGACACAAGAATGCTTACTGTTCATTAGTGGAACTATACATGCTTGTTGCGCATTGGAGATTATGGTCAGGTGGTATGCCATACCAGATCCACATATCACTATATAATAATAAACCTGAGGGTACAAGCTCTCACTCTACTTTCATTCTTTATACTCTTCCTTTCTCTTCTTGTCTGTATTGATTTCTTTATAGCCTGCCTACACAACCCACAGATACCAGCCGTGGTTCTGCCTATTGAGATACTAAAATAGTCGAGTATAAGTCAGAGGTAGCAATATGGTGCTGAACGAGACTGTTGAAATATACATATTCACACTTAGCCTGGAGAAAAAAAACGTCACTTTGAAATAAATGTACATGACCTGCTCCGCATGGCTGCATGTAACTGTAAGTAACCGCGACATGAAATCGTGATACAGTGTGTACATTTCAGTAGGTTCCAATATGTTCTTCTCATTGAGAAGAAAATAACAAAAATCGGAAATACAACCGTACAATAGATGGGTGTTCACAGCAAACAAACGTATAACTTGCCATGTTTTCATATAATGTGTGCTAATTAAAGCTGCATAGTCCGATGAAATATCAAATTTCAAAACCAAACCAATTATTTAGATTTGATTTTACTTAGATACTGATGCCCTTGTTTCTGCGTAGAAGGCAATACTGAGTCAATTTAACAGAACCTGTTACTGCAGAAGTCTATGGTGTCAGAGTTTTGGCAAGCTTGCCAAAACTAATTTTCCATGTTTGCACTCAAAATATCTCAAAAGTGTACCATTTAAAATAAAAGTAACTTTGAACTAATGTAAAATAGATACTACTGATCGATCTAATATATTTATCTCAGAAAAAATACAGAAATTCAAAACCATCGGACTATGCAACTTTAATATAAGGAGAATTAATCGAAGGTTCCTTTCAATGGAAGGTGGATTCACTTGTGGGGTTCTCTTTATTAGTAAATGAGGCGCTACTACCTGAGTTGATTTAGGCCAAGTTAGCTGGTTGTTGGAGTTTTACATCCTCATGTTATATCAGGAAGTGTACCAACTTGTGATAGTGCGTATTCATGGCGAGTTTATAGTGTTGCCCCACTAGGAGTTTATAGTGTTGCCCCACTAGGAGACCAGGCTACCAGCACCATGACCTGATATTCAACTCAGTCAGATTATCCTTACACTGAGCCAACCAGTCCTTGCATTATCCTAATAATGCTGAGTACCTAGGAAGCGACAAGTATCAATTGTTAGGTCATCCGTTTGACTCGACCAGGGTTTTAACACAAAGGTTTGAATCCCATTATCTACCAAAATGAGAGACAGACACAGTGTTAATGACAGCATCGATCAGTTAATGAGCGATATGAGGTTTGAAGCCCGAAGGATAACGTTATTCCAAGTCCTGCTGGTATTTCAGGATAGAAGCAAAACGCCGAAATGTGGCAATAGTGCTCGGTCTACCCGCATCATTCAGTATATAGGACCTAAAATATACACTCCATTTTCACCTAGAACAACATAGACTGGCAGAAGCACCATTGAAACTCGTATTTGATTCTACAGTTTTATTGTTGATTGTTGATGTTTACGGCATATCTGTACAGAAAATGCTGGGTGACATCATGTCACCTTTGAGCAATTTGTGCTCGGAAGTTCTGCTTAGGTTGACTCATTGTCAGGGCAATGTGACTGAGTGGGATATCAGGTCAGAGTGTTTGCAGCCTGGTCTCCCTGTGGGGCAGCACTATAAAGCAACCATGAGTGAATATAATCTTAAGTAATTGAGAAATCACCTGAAAGGACAACAATATAATTCATATATTTTAAGCAGCTAAGCAGCTAAGCATTTAAATGTGATATAATGATGGCTTCTTGAGAATGTACCGAAATGAATGAAATATGGTGCCCATCTTGATTTTCTTTTGCATTTTATTTGGAAAAGTGTAGTGGCATTTGTTCCTTTCTGCCTGAAAACATAGAAAACAACCTTTCATTCATGTTTCTATCTTATCTAGTTGCGAAGATATAAGGAAAATATATTTTCTCTGATTTACGGGCAGCCATCTTGGATTTAGCCTCCTAGCAGAAATTTGATGAAGGGTGACATGATGTCACAAGGCAAGTTCTGAATATATATGTCCTAACATCAATAAACTAATTTGTTAAAGCAAATATTGTACATTAGTTGAATAACGACATGTGTTTATTCACTGCCTCTCTAGCCTCCTGCCATTTAAACTGAGGCAGCGACAGATGTCTTCCTTGAGCATAGAGGAATTCCGCATACTGATATGCTGGGATTGGCAAAACTGATAGCCGTACACAACATTCGGGGAAATCTGCTATGAATTGTGCATAATAAATAATGTGAGGTTTCACGGCTTAGTAGACACTTCAATCAAGGAAATCTACAAGTAAACATGTACATTTCATAATTTCCTACAAACACAAGTCTGATTTGGAAGGATGTCCATCTGGGCCTGTATGCATGAATCGGAGTTAGGCTTAGCCGGAGCTAGGAGCTAGCTCTGGGATAGCTATCCGCGGCTAGGAGGGCCTTGGTTAATTAGGTCAAGCCGTATGCATCAATGTACTAGCCAGGACGGATAGCTAACCGTGAAATCATTTATAGATTTGGGAATTCCTTCGATTTGACAATATGAATAAGGCCACCAATGCGGCGGGAGCGTTAATATCGGTTCGAATTTAGGGTTAATTTGATTAAATTTAACTCATGGCGTATGTAATTACGTTAAAAATGACAGCATTTAATAGATTTGGGCCAAATATATTGCCACCGATACGGTGGCGACGGCGGTGGCCATGTTTAGTTGACGTTGGACAGTATGGATATTGACATTGCTGCGGCGGCGGCGATTTGTTTACCTTAGATTTGTCGATTCGAAAATATTAATATCGCCGCTGATGCAGCAGCAGTGTTAATATCGCTTCGCATTTAGGGTTAAATTGATAAAATTTCACTTATGGTGTACGTAATTCTGTTAATTATGACAGCATTGAATAGATTGAGAGTCACACATGCACACTAAACGGCGCGGCTAGCAGTTAAACCTGACGTGTCATGAGGGTAGCTTAGCCTAGGCTACAGTCGGCGGCTAGCGCTGGCACCAGCTCATGCATGCATATTTTCCAACTTTAGCCGGGTGGAGCTACCCTAGCCGCAGTTAGAGCCCTAACTCTAATTCATGCATACGGCCCCTGGCATCAGTTTTATCGGGCTGGACAATCTAGTCTAGAATAATACCCCGTACATTGCTCTTCCTGGACTTGATTTCCAGTCACGTGACCTGATGTAGGCAGTCGACAGTGTATCGCAGACACACACACATCACAACATCACAACATCACATCACATCACAGCCACTGGTGCCATTGTAACCCCCCCCCCCCGGTACGAACCAATCAGGCGGGGTAGAGGGAGTTGTTTCAGAGTAATCTATGATATCGATTTAACAATTTACACTCTGTGTTTTTTCCACGATGTAGCACATTGTCCCACATGCAATGCTTATTGCGATTGAAGTATGTTGACAGCGGTACTGACGACTGAGAAGTGGAGGGAAGAGCAGACCAAAACAACATAAAAACATGCAAGCCATGCAATGTGATTGACAAAAGTAATAGTGTCTACACATATGCAATGCAAACATATTTACATAGGAATGTGGCAGACAATGCGTGTTATTTAATTAGCTTTTTCCCAGGAATCAATATCATATGCTATCTTGCGCTCTTGAAAATTATATATTTATATGTCTATGTGTGTTATCAGTGAGCAGCGCAAACATGCTGTTGCTGTTCCTTTCAATTGCCCCATGCATTTCAGAACCATCAGAAATACTGGACGGCTGTTTCTTCCGGACATACCCAGAATATATATGGATAGTGATAAGACCGTTAGTGTGTGTAACAAGATATGTGATGTACTATCCATTTTCACTTAAATACTTGTTAAATAGATAAATGAATAAATAAACTAGGTGAATTAAAATATACACTGAGGGTAAATGTAAGCAATTATTTCCAAGTCACATGGACAGGAGGGGTGGAGGTGTTAGTGAAAATACCCACACCATCAGTGATGTCATCGATAGGGATCACCGGTAAATTGTGCAATATCTTGTGATATGTTATCCATTCTCTCTTTAATAGTTAATAAATAAATTAAGTGAAAAGTGTCTCGAACTGTGATAGAATAGAAATGGTAGCTGCTACTGGATGTAGTGGAATACAAAAAAACAGCAATCTGTGATCTCACCAGCTGCTACTGCTAAAGTGCACATATGCTGACTTTATAATGTTACCCAACTCATTCACATTTTATTGACGCTGAGCTAACCAATCCTTGCTCTATCCTCTTAATGCTGAGTGCTGTAAGAAACTAGAGTGTAATGGCAAACCATGTGCATAATAAAGTCATGTATGATCATGGTTTGCCATTACAACTTTGTTCGGTCACGTGAGGCCCCACATCATGTGTGGGTGCGTTTGGGTAGTCATATCTCTCACAAGTGCCAGGCTACAAAGCAACAAGTAACCATTTTAAAGAATTGGTTGGAATCAAACTCCCAACCTTTCGCACACTAGGCCCGTGCAGTACCAAATATACCGTTTTAGAAAGGTAACTGGAATGTTGGGCATCGTATCTATCTAAGACCATGTGATAGATGAGATGTCTCACGTTGAGGTGTGTACCACAAGTAATCTTCATTTAGCATGCATTGTAGCCCCAATGTGTGTGTGACTCACTAATACTCCTTGCTTGCCTGTGATTGAGCTCCATACACATAACACAGGGGGTGGGAGGGAACTGACTTCATACTGATGTCAAATCAGAGGAGGGTGGGTTGGTGGTGGGGTTGAGTCATCGGTATACAATTATGACTAGAACTAATTGATTATCATGGCTTATTTGTTTGTTGGGGTTTTATGACCTGGAATCATGTCAGATCAAAGCAGGATGTTTGATCATGGTGATTTTAATCTGAAAGAGGAAGGATCAGTCTAGACATAATTTGATTAGGATTTTGTCATTACCCATAGTCGAAAGTTGAGCTTCAGTAAACCGTGGACAGATTTTCATTGGTTCACTTTGGAATGTGCACCATCATCCACCACCACCACCACAACATCTAAGACATATCTGGAAATCTAAAGTTGGATAATAACATTTGCTTCATGCAGAGACACATAAATTAAATCCCTCCTTCTAAATTTGCATTAGCATTAGCATTACATCACATTATACAAAAAAAACAAAGCATAACGTCATCGAGTGGGGTGTCAGATGTTACTGCTAAAAATAGAATTGGGGAGGGTGGGGGTAAAGAAAAAAACAACCCAACTAAAATATGGGTGGTGGTGGGGTGAAGGGGGTGGTGTGGGCAAACAACAAAATAAACAAACTCATCGAATGACAACAACACACGATACTACTAACAACAAAAAATTAGATCCAAAACACTAACTGATATGGGGGTGACTGAAGTTGGACACAATAAAAAACATACAGTGACATCATTGAGTGGGATGTGGGTGATGTTGCTTAACAACAGATGGTTAGGATAAATGCAGTCTATGACCTCTACCAACACCAACTAGCTCAATGATGTCACTGCTTCGTGTTTTCGAATGTCGGGGAGATTGGGGGGGGGGGGTGGATGGGGGGGACACGCACACACACACACACAAAACAATAACAACAGATACCTAGCATAAATTAACTCTATGACCTCTTCCTACACCAACTAGCTCAATGACGTCACTGCTTCGGGTTTTTGTGAGGGAGTTTGCGGGGAAACACACACACACACAAACCAACAGATGGCTAGGGTATATGAACTGTATGACCTCTACCAATACCAACTCACTCATTGACATCACTGCTTCAGGTTTTCGGGGGGGGGGGGGGAATACACACACGCACAATCATATGCATCATCGCATAATAACAATACATAAAGTAGATCATCTAAGGACAAACTGGTCATCTAAGGACAAACAACCCATTCAACATGCATGGATGCATGGGTCATCTAAGGTCAATTGACTCTCTCAAAGGAGGCATTTAAGGTCAATTGACTCTCTCTGAACCAGGATTATGTAAGTTTACGCTCAAAAGAACCCTCCTATACTACTGATGTACTGATGTAAATCGCCGCCCTCGAACCCACATTTTCACAAACTACTCCCGAGTGCTCCGTTCAAGGCTTCCCCTTGGGTAATGTCTTGTATTATTCAGCAGGCAGATGGTACCCGCCCCCCGGAAAAGGAGAGCTTCCTCCCTCCCATCCCCCCTCCGCCTCCCCTTCCACCATCCCCACTATTCCTAACCCTACCTCATCCGCCGTCCTCCATTCCACACACCTTCCCCAATTCCCCTTGCCCTGTCCCCCATCCTCCGTCCCCCTCCCTGTCCACCGTCCACCCTCTTCTGCCTCCCTCCCATCCTTCTCACTCTCCCTCCACCCCTCACCCATTCCCCTATCCCTACCCCTACCCCCTTCCCCCACTACTATCCCCCTCCCCCTCTCCTCCCAAACCCCTACCCCCTCGCTGCTCACCCTTCGCACTCCCTCCTGTCCCTTACCCCCGTTGCTGTACTTCTCTCATGGTTCTGATTCCACTCAAGGGTGTATGGCCGTATGTGTGGGGAACTGGGGGAGGAGGGGGCGGGACAATGGGGGGAGGAGGTGTGAATGGGTAGCATTGCGTTGGTGAGGTGGTAATTTGACACCGACACCGCATATGAGTTAAAGTTGGATTTATTTTCTTTTTGAGTCAGTAGTAAGCACATGTCAATATTTTAGTAAGCACATATTAAGTTCAACAGGATAAGCACCGTAATACCCCTGTCACACCACAACGTGATGAGCCAACGTGAGCCTAACGTGATCATTTTTCGTCATGACGTTGGGTTACGTCATGATGATGTCAAAATGACGTTAGAGTGACGTCGAGCTACGTCACATTACGTCGTGTTACGTCGAGTTACGTCAAGGTTTTGGACATGTTCAAAACTTTGGACGTAGGTCGAACGTAAGGGTGTACGTTCGCCGTACGTTCTGTTCACGTTCAGTGAACGTCAATGACGTTAAACGGATGTTATTTCAACGCTGCTCACTACGTTCAACTACGTTCCACTACGTTGACCCACATTAAACCAAGTGCAAAAGCCTACGAGGCGTAATGGGAACGTCAGGAGAACGTCAGGAAAACATCAGGAGAACGTCAGGAGAACGTCAGGAGAACGTGCATTCAACGTACGTTCAACGTCTCATTACATAGCTAACGTCATGTAACGTTCTTCTGGCGTTGGAATAACGTTCATAACATTCCGTGAGCGTAGTGACGTTGTCCTCTCTCGTGACTGACGGTATCACTACGCTTTACCAACGTTACGTTCTCGTCCACTACGCTGCATCCACGTTCAACTTGTGCCCAAATTTGCATACTACGCCGAAAAGTTCAATGTTCTTCACGTTCTCCCTACGTTGACGTCGTTACGTCGTAGTGTGACAGCCCCATAAGGTAATCAATGAGTTATGCACAATAAGAGGTCAATAAGCTTTAAACCCCATGCCCTATATAGTCCTTAGCAGGGGTGGGTGGGATGGCAGTTCAAAGCCAGCTAGTGTCCTCCTGTGGCCGTGTCAAAGTGAGCTGTAGCGGGCCTTATATAGGCGCCTTGGGGGTTAGTTCGAGCTGATGACCGCAGAGGGCAGGTCGGGCAGACAGAGTTAGCCTCTCAAAGTATTTACGTATCAAATACGAAACCAGACGTTGCTGCCGCAGAAGTCATAAAGAAGTACGCTGAAAGTAGATAGGTGGCAGCACAAGTATCAACCTTAAGGCTACGAAGCTATGGCGGTGATCGAATTGGCAAATTACCCGTGTTGCGGAGCATCACAAACAATGGGAGTAAGAAGCATACACACAGAAAAACAGCAAGTGTAGATTACCTAGATGTGGATGTATCGCCTCTAAGTAAATTAGGTCAATGTGAAATGTAGCCAGTGCTGATTACAATGGCCACCTTAATAGCTCGGATTAGTTGCCGATATCGGTGCTAATGTTTTGGCGGTGGGTTTACGCGAGTTAACCCATTCACTGCTAACAGCATCATACAGACTTCACTGACAACCAAGAAAAAAAGTCAGACATTGCACCAGTCCACAAAAGGTTGGTCTATGGGGGTGTCAATATTGGTCTGTGGGTTGTGCATCGATATTCAAATATCAAAGGTGTATTTTGGGCATCTTTGTCAGTTTCCTTTTGAATTATGCATTGAACATGGGGGATTAATTTGCACAAAAGTATCTGATTAGGAAATAAGGGCATTCCCATCTGCTTGAGAATCAACCAGTATGTTGGGATAGCCTCAGGGCAGGAGGCAGCTTTTGGGTTATTGAAATCGGGTTATTCTGAGACCTAAAATAAGTGCCTCCTGAACATCCTCCCACACAGAGACACAACCACCCAACCCCACCCAACGGCTTGACATTCGTGTTCTTTTCCCATGTTAATAGATAAAATGGCACTAAGTGTTATTTTAGACACAGCGAGGATACTGGAGCTAGCGTTGCTGGAGTGTGATTGGCGTGGTCGCGGGAGGGTGGGTGAGTTGGGTGGGAAGAGTAGATGAGATTGTCACCAATGTGCTAAGCAATTTTATGTCCTTGAGTGTCCACGTCGATTTTATTTGTCAAGGTGCTGGTGGCTCGCAGTTGAGAGGGGGGAGAGGGGGTGGGGGGCGGGTATGGTGAGTGGAGGTGAGGAGCGGGGAGGAGCGCGGAGGAGAGGGGAGGAGAAGGGAGGAGACGGGATGATAGGGTAGTGGAGGGGGGACAGGGGAGGGCACGGGAGGACAGGGGAGGGCACGGGAGGACAGGGGAGGGGAGGAGAGGAGAGGGGAGGAGAGGAGAGCCGAGGGGAGGAGATGGGGGGGGGAGGAGAGGAGAGGGGAGGAGAGGGGAGGAGATGGGAGGAGAGTGGGAGAGGAGAGGGGAGGAGAACGGAGGATAGGGGAGGAAAGGGAAGGAGAGTGGAGCTGATTGGAGCAGAGTGGAGGAGCGGGGAGGAGAGGGGCTCGCATGGGGTGATTGAATAATATAGAGGATGGGATAGGGAAGGGAAGAGAGGGGTATGGGGCTGGAATAAAGCGGTGGGAGGAGAGGGCAGGGTAGTCCATGTGAGAGGAATGATGGGAAGCTAGTGGAGGCAAGGACGGGGATAGAGAAGCCAGTGAGAGAGGATGTGTGGAAAAGCCTGGGAGAGCCTATGAAGGAGGGCCGATGAGTTCAGTGGGTGGGAGAGATAGCGGGGAGGTCAGCGGAGGGAGGGTGGGCTGTGGGTAGGGAGGGTGGGGGGTTGTGACTAAGGAGTGAGAAATAATAGGTTGTTGTTTGTTTGTTTGTTGTTGTGTTACGTCCTAGCAACATCTAAGGTCATATCAGAACGGGAGGGAGAATAGGAAGGGAGGGTGGAAAGAGTGTAGGTAGGATGGAGGACTAACATTGCTAGCGCATAGGAAGGGTCTGGAAGGGTGGGGGGTGGCGTTGAGATGGGGGGGGCAGCAGGGGAGGGAGGGGCCAGCAGTATAACGTGAGTGACAATGCTGCCAATTGAGGGTGGAGTTTAAGCTGGGCGGAACGCACAGTGATTAGGTGGAGTACGGCCGTGGTGAGGCACGATGGAGTAGTTGATGTTGATTGTTGGATGTTACCGTCCTGGCAATATTTAAGGTCATATCAGGAAGGGAGAGTAGTAGAGAGGAAGGACAATGAGGGTGGGGTGACTGTGAAAGTGGAACGGGATTTATTAACAAGTTTTAGAGAAGGGGTAGATAAGGGAGGGGGAAAGGTCATGACGGGGGAGGGGGGGAGGGACGGTGGGAACATGGTGAGAGCAGAAGCGCGAATAGTGTGTGTGTGTGGGTTGGGGGGGGTGACCGTCGGGGAGTGTATGAGGGATAAGGGTAGGGATATCAGGGAGGCGTGCTAAGACATATATAAAGGAGAGCAGTACAAAGATAATACATAGATAAAGGAGAGCAGTACAAAGTGATATGAGAATCGACGGTGAGGGTGGGTGGAGGGAGGATGGGGCAGAGTGGATGGAGAGGGACGTGGGGGAAGGGTGAACGGGAGGTAGATAGAGAAGATGGTGGCTGAAGGCTGGGGCTGGGGCTGAGCAGTGAAGATGCGCATCATGGAGTATTAGAGGAAGTGAATCAGCATACATCTGGAGAGGAGGCAAAAAGTGTGAGGACTCGTTGCGGAGACGTATAGTGCCATGGTCCATTAGTGCGCATGTTAGTATTTCCTCCTGCATAGTCACATGCACTCACTGATATAACGGTGGGAATGTAATTACCCAGAAGGCCTCACTGCAGCAAGATATTACATACATATGACAAGTCAATATGGGGATTTATCCACAAAAATATAAAGAAGGAAATTCATTCATTTACATTCGGTATTATAAATATACGGGTCAGGATCACGGAAAGAGGCCAATTGGGGAAAGTTGTTGGCGTCGAGCATGGATGTCGGCGTCGATCGGTATAATTATAAATTAGCATTGTTAGAAGTGTTGGAAAGTCCTTAAATTTATCCTGAATGTAAAGGTCGAGAAAATACAACAACCTCATTTGTTTCTAGGATAATTTAATATAAAACAAAGAAATGCACAAGACTTTTAGAATTGCGATGTCGACATCTGTTAAAGTTGTCGGCGTCGATCATTGGATGTCGGCATTGATTGGTATAATTATAGTTTAGCATTGACAGAGGTGTTGGAAAGTCTGTAAAGTTATCCTGAATGTAACAATCAAGAAAATACAACAACCTTTTTTGTTTCTAGGATAATTTAATATGAAAAAAAGAAATGCACTACACTTTTAAGAATTGCGATGCCGGCATCTTCAATTGACAACCAATTGGCCCGTTTTCGTGAGGCTGATTCATATACATACATATATATATATATGTATATATACTACCTGCCAGATGCGCATTAAGACTTGCAAAAAGACGCAGCGAACGAAGCCAGTATTGGAACGGTAGTGAGGAGCACTGTTTATCGCTGACTATGTTATATGCTAGATTCTGCTTATCATAGAAGAAGTGCACCCTGGACAGTGGCAGTTTTTTACCGTCATCATTGTTCAGTGTTGTACGATTTAATATGCTGTTATTATTAGAAATGTACTGGTACGGCCTCGTCTAGTTCCATGACACCTCACTGACCAGAAGTGGCGCTCCATGCCTATTCCTTATGCATAGCCCGAAGACATGTTGAGGGAATAATTAATGAATGGCTTCCCTCTGAATAGTATCCCCAACAAGATTAAGGTAAGCATTGAATTCTGAATGTTAAGCAAATGTTCTTCCATCTTCCCCGATAGGGCAATGGTGATTGCTAAGATAATTACATCACATAGCAATTAACAATTTAATATCATTCTTGATTGATATTGTCAATTAAATTATAGTTGGAATTATCAACTGTAGTAGATTTATCATGAGTTTTTACTTTTGAAGGGCGACTATAAAGTTGCTATAAAATGACCGATTTAAGTTGACTTAGTCACTATTATGATGATCAAATATAATTAGTCATGACGCACAAAGCTTGAAATAATATTACTTAAGGGATATTTGGCACAGCCCTATTTTGATTCACGCCATCATCAAGATGTATCTTATCACTCAAACTGTAACATTCTGTAATTATGTACTTGATATGCAGCCTACTTTTTTTTATTTGTTTTTATTATGTTATTGAGGCTGTATTTATACTGTCCATAGCATGTAAGCCCGGGTACCCAGGCGTGTTTTCAATGCTGGCCAGCTGTACTGTTGGTGTTGTCTTATCAAACAGTCACAACGGTGAGTGATTAACCCATGATGATAGCTCTCTAAAGCATGTCCACCATGTCCACTTTTGCATTATATGTCAGAACAGATAATAAATAATGCAACATTACTGGGAAAGGAGTTATGGTGATAGATGGTGGTTTGTTGTTATTTTACATACTAGCAACATCTACGGTCATATCTGGAAGGCAACCGACTACGTAATAGACGTATAGGTGTGTGGCTAATATATGTTAACGAGATGCAGAGTTTGAGACAGAGGAATATCATGGAAAGTTTAGCTGGTGGGTCAAGCGAGCCCTAGGCCATGAATAAACCATTCAGTATCCAGAAGTCAAAGTGTTCAGACGTTGTATTTTCACAACTTGTGGCAGTGAGCACTCATCGCATTTACAGTGCTATGACCACATAGGCGCATTATCCTGAGATTTTGCTAATCAGTCCTTGCCCCATCCTATTAATGCCGAACGCCATACTAAGTCATGACAAGTATCAATGTAATATGTCATTGGTTTGACTCAGCTTGGACTTGAACCCCACACTTTCCACATGGGAAGCATGTGCTCTGGCTATTCAGGAACTGCGTCCGGTTTGTGAAATAAAACAACACTCAGAAAAAGATAGCGCTGACAACAGAAAAACACGGACAGGAGAGATCCATGGCAAATTAATTATCCACTACACAGTCTGTGCATTGGACTTTTCCTTGGGCTGTCTCTTTTCGATGTCCTGTGAGTACTGCCGCCGTACCGTGCCAGTGTTTGACCTCTTTTGAAACAATCCTGAAACAACAGTATGGGGTAATGCGAAGCCGTGTTTCAACCATTGCTTGAAATCCGCAGGTTTACTGGAAATCATTTAAGAAACGCTGTTCTCGTGTTTGATGGGGATCTTGTTCCTGTAAAACACTGCACCACCTCTCGCATTCCATACGAGTTAATAAGAGGGACTCACTGCAACCATGATCCCATTGAAGTTCCTGAAGAGATATGACAAATGCCTCAATCAAGTGCCGCGCCAATTACGATCGAGATCACAAGATGAAAACCGATCTGAAGACAGCTGCCTTAGGTGTGATATATGCAAGACTGCTAAAGGTGATATTCCGGAATGATGTGCATGGCACACTCCATATACCTCCCTTCAATCTAGTGCATTATTACATGTAGCGACCAATATTAATCATGTCTCAATGCGACAAAGACTGCTTTCATTACTTTACTGTTGCTCTCCATTTAGATCTCTGCTGTGAGAGTTGCGTCCATGAGTTGGTCTTAATGTCCATTTCATGAAAGCTGCCTGCAAAAGTGTTGAAGTGCTGCTGGCTTTTGCAAGTTACCAGCGGCACTCTCTCGGGGAGCAAATAGAGGTTTCACACTGGCAAGAACATGTCAAGACAGGCGCAAAACTATTTGTCTCGGCTAACATGGGTCAAATGTGGTGTAGGTATGTTAAACTACGTTGAAATACATTAAGGTATGGCAGGTTTTGGTATGGATAAATGTGGTACGGTATGGATAAATATGTTATGGTATGGATGGCGGTATGTTCAACAACGTTCAGGTATGTTAGCCTCCACTACATTCCCCAATGTCCACTAACATCTATGTGACCAAGGCTTCATCCAAGTAGGCTAGAGCATGCTAGAGTATACTAAGGTATGCTAGAGTACACTAGAGCACACTAGAGTATGCTAGAGTATGTCAACTATGTTAGCCTCCACTACATTCAACTCTGTACACTAATGTGACCGGGCCTTTAGAGTATGCAGAGCAACATAGCAACTGATGACGAGCAACTGATGACGAGCAATGAATAATAATGACCTGCATACTGAATTGGGCTTTTCGGATAGAGGAGAATTGCAGCAGACAAAGGTAGGCGTGCGTAGGTTGAGGGCATCTCGTAGCCAATATACACTGTTGGTTATCACCCTCCTCACCTCCAGAAATAACAGACAGGTGGGTGCCAGTGATGCTATAGGCACGATTTTTCTATCTATTGGAACACATGCAAACATTGTGGTTATAGTCAGCATTATATTCCTGCTGAATCCTTCTTAGTTTCTAACATGGCGTGTGAAATAACAGTTTGGGAGATCAATCTTTGTAATTGTAAGTATGGGGGAGGAGGTTGTGTGCGAGGTTGCTGGGTAACACTGGCTTTAAGTGAAATGCAACTGACACTATATGTAGATGCAATGCAGATGGGAGCTTAGACAGGATTATGGTTAAAACATTCACGTCAGAATTGCAGAACTGCGGGTTCAGATTCCGCAACAGATATTCCGTTCAAATTTGACGCATCGCCACCTATCACCATCTAACTGCACTACACGCATACATGGATTGGTGACTGACGGGCTACTCAGTAGGACCTACAGTTTCCATTTATTTTACTTTACTGCCCCTCTGGTCCCCTATCCTCCTCCTCATACACATATCCCTAAAACTAAAATAATACATGAAAAGTTCATGGCTGCTGGTTCCGAACGCGGCCATCGCATCGTTGTGATGCCACACGCGCGTCAAATTTATATCGGCCAGTTTAGGATATCACGGATTGTGTTCGGGCAATGAGCAACTGTTTTATTAGCATTTCCAGCGGGGGTAACCCCAGCCGGGCAGTGGGGCTGGTCGAGCCCCCTGTGAAGGCAGTGCGTCGGCCCGACACACCGGATGGCGCTGTCACGTGTGATCTGCTCGTTGGGGAGCTTCAGTTGCTTGTGCGCACGCCGTCTGCGCACCTTAACCGGAAGTGTCATGAACGCGGCTTTCTGCTGAACACACCGGCGAGCAGCTGACCCCTGGTTCCCCTCGCTTTCAGATCGGCGCTTAAATGTGACGCTCCCTGAATCAGTTGTAGCAGGTTGCTTCTTTCGGGAACTAGACTAATTGCGCATTATTGCTTCACTCATTTTGGTGCCTGAATATGGAGGGGTGGTTAGGGTGCTGACGTCAGGGAGCATAAATGATGTAATGGTTAGCACACTGGTCCGGAATGAACAGAGATGTGGGTTCGAGCTCCAATCTAGGCACACCATTCTAATTCTCGGAAGCTTCTCCAAACTAATTGTCCATGTTTGCACTCAACATATCTCAAAAGATTACCGTTTAAAATAAAAAGTAACTTTCAACTAATGTAAAGTAGATACTAGTGATCGATCTAATAACTGAAATTCAAAACCATCGGACTATGCAACTTTAATGATGTATCCAGAGCCCAGGAACGTTGAATGTCTTGGAACATACAATTGCAAAGATTATCCATAGGGACCGCTGGATAGACCGACCCTGGAAGAGTCGATCCGTACTCTTTGTATTAGAGCACCACTGTCAATATGCGTCTACATACAAATGGGAAAAGGTAACAACATGTACATAATTTAACTGAGATAAATGGAGTGTGAAGTGCTGTGGCTAATTCGCAATCATTCACGGCAAAATATGTCAAATATAATGATTGATGTTCTGAATACACTAACTTCTCCTGGACAAATATGAGCACATTCAGCACGATTCATGACATATTTATAGTTCATTAGGTCATATATATCGTTAACTAAAATCACACGGACCATTATTATCTGCACCCATCGTTATCAGCCCCCTGTCCGGCCAGTGTTGGCCGTCGCCACCAGGGGGATATGTGTACCGTGATTTATCGCCAGATGACGACAGCCAAATATCTACATTCAACCTGATATAAACTATAAATAACTTTCAAAGGGTAATTGTTGAATACACTAATTTCTCCAGGACAAATTAATCCATTCACCTTTATATACACGATACATGACATGGCAATGGTTCATTACATCAACAGGTTTTAAATTGTGAACGAAAAATCGGACCCTTATCTCCAACGGGCTGTTATGAGGGCCGTGTGCAGCCAGCGTTCCTCGTCGCCGCTAGAGTGCTCTGTGCATCGTGATGCATCGTAGTGATCGGTAGTGTTGTGGCTGTGCTACAGCTGTTCCAGTGGTAAGTAGTGGATGTGATAGATGCACGTGGGAAAGACGATGATATTACCAGATGTTGCCCGCCAAGTATCTACCTTCACAATTATATAAAGTGGAGCTAACATTCAAAACGGGTAATTGTTTAATTTCTCCAACACAAATTAATCCATCGATGTTTATGTAGATAATACATGTAATACTAATAGTTAATTACATCCCCAAGTTTTAAAACATTAAGGAAAAGCGCACAGGCCATTATTAGAACATGGCACTATCAGCGCCATGTCCTGCCTGTGTTATACCCCTGTCACACTACGACGTAACGAGCCAACGTGAGCCTAACGTGATGATTTTTCGTCATTACGTTGCCGTACGTTGGGTTACGTTATGATGACGTCATAATGACGTTAGAGTGACGTCGAGCTACGTCATGTTACGTCGTGTTACGTCGGCGCGCGTCGAGGTTTTGAACCTGTTCAAAACTTTCGACGTATCTCGACGTGAAGCCGTCACGTCGGGATGACGTGACAATGACGTTAGGTAGACGTTCCGCGATCGTTATAGCAGCGTAAATGACGTTAGAGTCACGTTATGTCACATCAGACCGACGGCCCGGGTGGGAGCGACGTGTGGACAGCGTTTTGCACGTTACGGTCACGTTACGGTCACGTTACGGTCACGTTACGGTCACGTTACGGTCACGTTACGGTCACGTTACGGTCACGTTACGGTCACGTTACGGTCATGTTACGGTCACATCATGGTCACATTACAGTCACGTTACGGTCACGTTACGGTCACATTACGGTCACGTTACGGTCACGTTACGGTCACGTTACGGTCCCGTTACGTTCACGTCACACCGGTTACGGCGACGTTACGCTCACGTTACACTAACGCCCAGTCACGTCGCCAATTACCCCTCCCCTCTAACGTTGTCACGTTACAGCTAACGTCACGATGTACACCGACGTTACTTTCATGTTACGCTCACGTCAACTATGCGGCATTCACGTCCACAATTTGCATATTACGCCGATAACTTTGACGTAATATCATTATTTTCACGTTGTGGTTACGCTGACGTAGTCACGTCGTAGTGTGACAGGGCCATAAGCCGTCCCAGTGGGGGGCTCTGTGTGTGCCGTAATTGATTGCCAGATGGCGCCCGCTAAATATATATGTCCACAATTATATGAACTAAACAGAACTTTCAAAATGGATACTTGGTGAATACGCTACATTCTCAAGGACAAATTAATCAGTCCACATTTACATACACGATACATGACATAATGATTCATTACGACAGCAGGATTTAAATTACTAAATAGAAGTCCCGCTGGCCATTATTACCCGCGCCCTTATCTCCTACAGGCCGATATCAGCGCCATGTCCGGCTAGTGTTGGCGGTCGCCGCCAGGGGGGTTCTGTGTGTGTGCCGTGACTTACCGCCAGATGGCGCCCGCCACCCTGCGTCACCCTCTTCTACTTCAACAGAATAAGTAGCCGTGTAACAAACACACACCCCACACATCCCATACACCACACAGGCCCCCCCACGTTCCACACGCCACCCATGCCACCCGCACCACATACGCCACACGCACCACACATGCCACACACGCCACACACACCACACGTGCCACACACGCCACACATGCCAACCACGACACACACACGCCATGCATGCAACACCTGCCACACATGCCACACATGCCACCCACGTTCCACATGCCACCGACGCCACCAACGTCACACACGCCACCCACGCCGCACACGTCACACACCCCACACACGCCACACATGCCACACACGCCACACACGCCACACACGCCACCCACGACCCACATCCCCAACATGCCCCACACGCTCCACACACCCCACTCACCCTACACACACCCCACATGCCCCACACACCCCACATGCCCCACACACCCTACCCTCCCTACACGCCCACACTCCCCACATACAGCCAACACTCGCCGCCCCTGGTAGTGTTTGCACGCGGCAGTCGACATCAATAATGCTAATCCGCCATCAACATAACCAGCGCCGCTATCACCTCCGGGTAGGGCTGTCAATTCGTAGTGTTAATGTTGCAAGCGCCGCACCCATCAAACACTGCCATCAGCGTGCCCAGGCCCGCCGCTAGGATCGCCACCTCCGCTACTATTAACATGTGTACCACCGTGTGCAACTACTACATGTACTACTACTACTACATACTACTCCATCAGCAGTAGGCCATCCACCACACTACCGATCACTAATACTGGTAATCATCATCATCACCATGTGCATCTATCACATCCACTACTTACCACTGGATCAGTGGTAGCACATCCACTACATTACCGATCACTAATACTGGTAATTATCATCATTACCACATGCATCTATCACATCCACTACTCACCACTGGATCAGTTGTAGCACAGCCACAATGCTACCGATCACTAATACTGGTAATCATCATCATTACCACATGCATCTATCACATCCACTACTCACCACTGGATCAGGTGTAGCACAGCCACAGTGCTACCGATCACTAATACTGGTAATCATCATCATTACCACGTGCATCTATCACATCCACTACTCACCACTGGATCAGTTGTAGCACAGCCACAGTGCTACCGATCACTAATACTGGTAATCATCATCATTACCATGTGCATCTATCACATGCACTACTTACCACTAGATCAGTGGTAGCACATCCACTACACTACCGATCACTAATACTGGTCATCATCATCATTACCACATGCATCTATCACATGCACTACTTACCACTGGAACAGTGGTAGCACATCCACTACACTACCGATCACTAATACTGGTAATATCATCGTCTTTCCCACGTGCATCTATCACATCCACTACTTACCACTGGAACAGTTGTAGCACAGCCACAACACTACCGATCACTAATACTCGTAATATCATTGTCATTACCACATGCATCTATCACATGCACTACATACCACTAGATCAGTGGTAGCACATCCACAACACTACCGTTGACTAATACTGGTAATATCATTGTCATTACCACATGCATCTATCACATGCACTACGTACAACTGGAACAGTTGTTTCACATCCACTACACTACAAATCACTAATACTGGTAATATCATCATCATTACCATGTGCATCTATCACACCCACTACTTACCACTGGAACAGTGGTAGCACATCCACTACACTACCGATCACTAATACTGGCAATATCATTGTCATTACCACGCACATCTATCACATGCACTACGTACCACTGGACCAGGGCTAGCACATCCACTACACTACAGATCACTAATACTGGTAATATCATTGTCATTACCACGTCCATTTCCCACATGCACTATTTACCACTGGATCAGGGGTAGCACATTCACTACACTACAAATCACTAATACTGATAATATGGCTGGCACTACCATGTGCAACTGCCATGTACACTACTTACAACTGGATCAGTGATATCACATCCACTACACTACATATCACTAATACTGATACTATGGCCGTCACTACCATATGCAACTACCACACACACTACTCACCACTGGATCAGCAGTACCACACTCATCAACATCCTGTCAGTCGCAATGCTTTCATGACCCAATACAGATCACTAATATTGCGACTACCACCGCACTACCACTGCACTACAGATCACTAATATTGCGACTACCACCACACTACCACTGTACTACAGATCGCTAATAATGCGACTACCACGGCACTACCACTGCACTACAGATCACTAATACTGCGACTACCACCACACTACCACTGCACTACAAATCACTAATACTGCGACTACCACCACACTGCCACTGCACTACCTATCATTAATATTGCGACTACCATCGCACTACCCCTGCACTGCAGATCACTAATAATGCGACTACCACCGCACTACCACTGCACTTCATATCACTAATACTGCCACTACTACCGCACTACCACTACGATACAGATCACTAATACTGCGACTACCACCGCCATACCACTGCACTACAGATCACTAATACTGCGACTACCACCACACTACCCCTGCACTACATATCACTAATACTGCGACTAACACCACACTACCCCTGCACTGCAGATCACTAATACTGCGACTACAACCGCACTACCACTGCACTACATATCACTAAAATGCGACTACCACCGCACTACCACTGCAATACAGAGCACTAATACTGGGACTACCACCACACTACATATAACTAATACTGCGACTACCACCGCACTACCACTGCACTGCAGATCACTAATACTGCGATCACAGATCACTACCACCATGCCCACCAGTAACCCCACTACCACCAGTATCACCACTAACATACTAACCCCACTAATAACACTAACACAACTACCACCACTGACACCACTAACACCACTAGCACTACCACCACCACTAACCCCAAAACATATATAACGCCACTAACAACAGAACCACCAGTACCAACACAAACGCCACTGACCCCTAACACCAGTACCGCCAGTACCACCAGTAACACCACCACCCCACTAACAATACCTACCCCCCCCCCCCCACTCTCCCCACATACCACTACCGTGTAATATAACACGACGTCCTCAGCCTGCAGGCCTGCCGACACACATCCTAAAGCACGTTCCCTATCTATCACGTTTCTCGTCACAATAAAATCCCTTCCGCTGGATTGAGACAAAACTCTTATTCGCGCTAATCTAACCCTTCCATTTCCGGGTTAAGACGTAACTAAAAATGACAATAATAAAACAGGGACAATCCAATATGATTAGAACCTTACGAACTATGAGCAGAATTCAGACGGATTTTTGCTAGAAGAGTATTGTTTATGATAATTATAATACATAGGAGGGTAAGACAGCGTGGAAAGCATATCTTCCTCAGAGTGCAGATCGGGTAAGGCATGCATACAGGTAACACTGTATGTGATTGGCGAAATGTAATAAACAGAGCAATGGCAGCGTTAAAGGGTGAATGCTAAAGAGGAAGACTGTGTTATTTGCTCAGACATGCTGTTCTTGATTTATTTGCAGCTGATTGGTGTTGGTATTACCCTACTCTAGAACGGAATTCCCTAACACCAGTGTATAGTCGTTTGAAGAGAACATGTTAAAGACATTGGTGAGAGTATGCAATGACTTTCATTTAATTGTCGTCAGCGATCACCATGCTCATAAAGGTGGTGATGGTATTATCGTGTGATGGCGTGATGGGTTCGCCACCCCCCCACCCCCCACCACCACCCACACCCTAACCCAGAACCCCACCCACCCACACATTGTCTCACGGGCCCTCCTCACCTTACTTTCCATGGAGTAAGACACGCTGAGAGACACAACACCACACCATCACATTCCCACACAGACACACACAAACACACACACGCGCATGCGCATGCCCATCAGACCCACCAGGCATGCCGAGACGAGACGCAGTGCCCATCGCATTCGCCATTTCCGGTGTGCGCACGGAGTCAGAAACCGATTGTATCGTCCAGAAAAGAGTGCGCCAGCGGTATCATTCTGCTGGTCCTGCCGCGCATGTGCATGTACCCACACCGCGCAACCTACAGCCGCGCCTCCTGGTGGCGCCCGGCGGTTTCGACGATTTATGCGCCAAGACGGGCTGAGCGCTTAATGTTCTTGTCATGCGGGCGGCGTGTGGCGTGTGGCGTGCGGCGCGCGGCGTGCGGCGGGCGGCGGGCGGCGGGCGGCGGCGGGTGGCGGGCGGCGGGTGGCGGGCGGTGGGGCGGCAGACAGGGGCGGCGGGGCGGCGGGCGGCGTGCGGCGGGCGGCGGGCGGCGGGCGGCGGGCGGTGGGCGGCGGGCGGCGGGCGGCGGGCGGCGGGCGGCGGGCAGCCTCCGTTTATTCCCTTTATCGGCTCGGCGACGCACCTGGTCCGACTGACGATGGGCTAAGGTGTATTTTAGGGTGGGACTCCAATCGCCGGCACAAGGTTGACAACGTGTTACTCGCTGCCTTCCCATAATGCCGCACTCACCGCCCCCCTCTCCCACGACCATCCCCCCTACCCCACTCCTCTCGCCCACTCCCTCCACCACTGGCGGCGTTAATCCCGACACTTCCGACGTCGGGCCCCCGGAGACTCTGACTTGTCACGGAAGTAGTAAGTTGCACGCGCATGCGCAGTGCTCCCTAACTGATAACCATGCGGCATGCGCACTGTCAAAGCGCACGCACACACACTCTCTTGTGGGAAGGTGCTTGCAAAAGACACCGGTGGAAGCGCTTCTTTCCCAAGGGTATTCAGAGGTGGATGGTTCTAGCTAAAATCTCACATGGGTTGCTTATAAACGTGGAATAATTAAAATCATCACTATTATTAAAGCTGCATACTCCGATGAAAGCGTCAACTTTTCAAAACCAAAACACTGACATATATTTGATTGTATCTATCTAACTTAGATAATGGTGCGCTTATTAAGCATCTGTTGCTACACAGAAGAGCATTTTATTTCAATGTACGAGAACATGTGGTATGCACATATGGCAATACCTCAGGGAGTTTGACGCCCCTGCATTGCAGAGTTGTAAACCACTGCCCTGTGGTACAGGTTCTTGACAGAACCGAAGGCTAAGGGAGCAAACCCTGAACAGAAAACCATGTCACTGTGGCAGCATTAAGGGTGCTTGATGTATGGAACTCCCAACATCTCCCGACCAGCCACTGCAGGGACAAATAGTTTTGCGCCTCTCTGGACATGTTCTTGCCAGTGTGAAACCTCTATTTGCTCCCCAAGAGAGTGCTGCTGGTAACTTGCAAACGCCAGCAGCACTTCAACTCTTTTGCAGGCAGCTTTCATGAAATGTAAATGGAGAGCGGCAGTCATGTAATGAAAGCAGTCTTTGTCGCATCGTGAGCGACAGCATAATGATGCTGATGACTAGAACATGTTGGAAATGAAGCCAATGGTGGCAGACTTTTGAGCTGCTTGCCAGACTTACGTTTGGCTTGTTTGCACTTCACACATGTCAACAGTTTGTGACCTTACTATAACAAGTTTATATCTGACAAAGTGACCAAATTGGTGTCAAGGATGTAAAAATGTTCTGTCTACAAAAAGCTATGATGCAGTTACCCAATTGTTTTCCAGCTGGTATTTTTCAGTGAGATATATTTAAAATAATATTGTTCTATCTGCTTTGCTATCAGGCAGTTACACAGCTTCAGTCCTCATTATCTCGAAAGTACCATTTTTTTCCAGATTTTATCGTAAGGACAGGATTTACCTATTTAAAATTGAGGTTGCTTCAAACTAAAGGAAGATGGATCGTAGTGATCAACATTATATATTTATCTCAGAAAATGACAAAAACTCCAAGTCATCAGAATACATCACTTTAAATAAATAGAAACTGCAATGTAAGTTTCTTGTAGCAGATAATATATTCACCGATTGTTTTGAGAGTGGGTCAAGCTCATATATCCCCTCACGAAAATTAATGTAAGAAATATCCAAAGTCATCATCAAATGACATTGTCGGTGCTTGTGGCATGTCTGCCGAGTAATATTTTGAACATATATAGGTATATACATATATAGACACTTATATATATATATATATACATATATATGCATATATCATCTGCAACCTGTGTGCGCAATAGTTTCTCCTCCCACTCCCTTCGTTGGGGCGGATGCACGGACCTTGCGATGTGCGGCACCACGATTGAGGAGCTCCGGGCGAGCGGGCTTGGTCATCCAATACTATTCATGATTATGTAGTGGTCTGCACTGACCTCTCAGGCAAGTAACCACATAGACAGGTAGGCGTGGGGAGTGTGGTGATATCAGGGAGCCTAGGTGGTGTAATGGTTAGCACACTGGCCCGGAATGCAAAGAGATGTGGGTTCGAGTCCCGCTCTAGGCGCAATATTTCCCATTTTCATCACCCCCATGACACTGGTGCCGTGACCACGATCCTGTACAAGCTTTGCGCTGTATGGTTGTTGAACCTACCCTGTGTATGTATGTGTTAGTGCATTGCCTGTATGTATGTAATTGTAAGCATTACAAGACTTACAATTCCAGGGGGACGAGTGTAGTGGTCTGCACTGACCTCTCAGGCAAGTAACCACATAGACAGGTAGGCGTGGGGAGTGTGTTGATATCAGGGAGCCTAGGTGGTGTAATGGTTAGCACACTGGCCCGGAATGCAAAGAGATGTGGGTTCAAGTCCCGCTCTAGGCGCAATATTTCCCATTTTCATCACCCCCATGACAATTACCTAAAAACACTGCTGCAGGTCCGGATTCTCAATGACATTAGGGTGGCGACTGCGGGAGACCTAGGGGGGCTGGATGTCTAGTGTGTTGGCTGGGCCTAGGGGCAGGCCGGTTGGCTTTTTGTCCGGACATAAGCCTGAACAAATAAATGAGGGTTCCACCACACTAGTCATCTGATTTTGTCCTTGATTTACACACTTTGCAGCAATACGAATTTGTGTGGAATATAAGCATTATATGTATATAGATTGGCAGTGCTGCCTTTTATTTATTATTATTTACTCATTCATTCGCTGCTATGATAGACGATTTGCTCCGGGTCTGCTGGTGCCACTGTCACTTCTGGTGCCGAGCCAGCCCAAATCGCCATTCGCCTGAACCATTTTAGCTTTATATGATGTATGGTAGGGCTTTCTTGTCCAGTCATAAGCCCTTAACAAATAAAACAGGGTTCCACAACACTAGTCATCTGATGTTGTCATTGATTTACACACTTTGCAGCAAGACGAATATATATATATATATATATCATCATCATCATCATCATGTCGGTCGCGATGCGACAAAGACTGCTTTCATTACTTGACTGCCGCTCTCCATTTAGCTCTCTGCTGTGAGAGTTGCGTCCATGAGTCAGTCTTAATGTCTCTCAGCTTCAGGTTTCTCCTGATGTCTCATGGGCCCTCCTCACCTTACTTTCCATAGAGTAAGACATGCGGAGAGACACAACACCACACCCCCACATTCCCACACACACAAACACACACACGCGCATGCGCATGCCCATCAGAACCACGGGGCATGCTGAGATGAGACGCAGTGCCTATCGCATTCACCATTTCCGGTGTGAGCACGCAGTCAGAAACCGATTGTATCATCCAGAAAAGATATATACATACATATATATACAGTAAAACCTCTCTAACCGACCACCTCAACAGATCGACCACTCCCCTATATTGATTACTGTATCTGTATAATTGTCATTCTTGACAGGATTCCTAAGGGAATCTGTCAAAGCTCGAACACCAGTATAATGCGCTATTAAATTGGGTGTCACAGGAATCTGTCACAACTCGAACACCAGTATGATGCTATTCAATTGGGTGTCACACAGCTTTCAGATCAATCCGCCTTTCTATATTTTGCTTCTTATTTTGTTCCTCCCTTATTTACCGAACCTGCGAATGAGATTCAGCGAAATAGTTTGAGTCCGCCCACCTCCTCACACCCTCACATTCCCCATTCAACTCTACGGGGTTCTATCGCCCGAAGGCACGGGTAATAGCAATCTCATTCAGTGCCATTTTTATTGGGTGCAAGGCACTAAAGACCAAGGTCAAACTGCAGCAATTCAGCAGACAATCATGTGCTATCAATACAAGGTGTTAGTGTGAAAGCAATTCAGCGTGGTGTTTCATGATTGTATTCAGGTCAAAACTACAGAAGCTAAAAACAAAATTCAAATCACCAGTATTGCATATCTGGACAAGAACACTATCCGCATGTTACCAGTTCACTGTGTATGTTGATCTGACAGAATGTATGTATAACCCGCTCTTAGATGTTGTTCTTAATAATCCTAGATATAATTGATTGTTATTTTATTACTGTGTATTATTCTGTATTCATATATATATAATTGTTATTTTGTACGGGCAAATAGTGGGAATAAATTATTAGGATTAATTTATTTATGTTCTGTACAGTTGATTAAGCATCAAACATTTAAATAAATTTATCTTGCCTATTCGAGTGTTACTTCGAGAACACTACTAGTGCTAGGCTAGGTAGTGACTGATAAGTCTTCATTTCCTAGACAGCTGTTTGCATTTTAGTTAATGTAAAATATTGGCCAGGAATCATTCACTGCAGTGTGCATTTGAAGCAAATGTATGATGATAATTCAAACAAGTCTGGTCTTCAGGCAGTATGCTGCAAAGTGAGTTAAAAGTCTATAACATAATAAGACCTTATTATAAAAAGGTTATATCTGACAAAATGATGCTTTCGACATAATGAGGACTGAAGCTGTGTAACTGCATGATAGCAAAGCAGACATAACAATATTATTTGTAATATATCTCAGTAAAAAACACCCATTGAGAAACGGTTGTGTAACTGCAACATATCCTTTTGTAGACAGAACATTGTTACATCCATAACACCAATTCGGTCACTTTGTCAGATAGAACCTTTTTATAGTAAGGTCATCATCATCATGCTGTCAGTCACGATGCGACAAAGACTGCTTTCATTACTTGACTGCCGCTCTCCATTTAGGTCTCTTCTCTGAGAGTGATGTCCATGAGTCGGACTTAATGTCTCTCAGTTTCAGGTTTCTCTTGATGGTATCCTTGAACCGGAGGTGAGGGCACCCTCTCTTTCTGTAACCAAAAGACAGTTGAGAATAGAGGATCTGCTTTGGTAGCCTCTCTGATGACATCCTCATGATGTGTTCGCCCACCGGAGATTCTTTTTGATCAGAATATCTTAAATAGAGGGCAGCCCCGTCCGTTCGAGTACTTCCTTATAGTAAGGTCATCATCATCATCATCGTCATGCTGTCAGTCGTGAGGCGACAAAGACTGCTGCTATCCATTTAGCTCTCTGCTGTTAGAGTGATGTCCATGAGTCGGTCTTAATGTCTCTCAGCTTCAGGTTTCTTTTGATGGTACATTTCATGAAAGCTGCCTGCAAAAGTGTTGAAGTGCTGCTGGCTTTTGCAAGTTACCAGCAAATAGAGGTTTCACACCGGCAAGAACATGTCAAGACAGGTGCAAGTAACGTAACCATAAAGTAAAGGACAAGGGTGGGAATGGCAGCGAGAGGGAGAACAGCACATTGGGTGGTTGTGGGTGTGGTTTAATAAACAGTTGTGTAGGCTGATTTTATGGGGTTAAGAGCTAGTAGCATAAGTAGGTTGGCTACACAAAAGGTAATGGGCCTGTCACACTACAACGCTTCTCGCCGGCGACCGTCAACGTGTGCTGTTTTTGGTCGATAATTAGTGAAATATCGAGATGCGCTGGGGGCGCGTTATGCGCGCGTCGGTACACGTCGGTACATTATGTTTGACGTTGATGGTCGGCGGACAACGTCGGCGCGCGTTATTGGTCGCTGAGTGTTTTGAACATGTCAAAAACCACCAGCGACCGGCAACGCGCGGAAGTAAATGGGTAAGAACGCTAGGAGGATGTTAGGCGCGCGTCGCGCTGCGTTGGACGCGCCGGAATAACGTTATGGGAACGCTAGGCAGACGCCGCGCGCACGGGCGGGTCGTCTGCACACGTTGCGCCAAATCGTTGCTTTCTTGGTTTACGTCCTACCAACATCTAAGGTAATATGAGCACGTCGCCCCAAACTTTTTTTTTTTTTCCCCAGCGCGTCGACACACGTTGGCCGCGGGCGCATGACGCGCCGCGCTGACGCCGATCTTTTCCCCCAAACCGCCGAAAAGTTTGACGTTTCTCGACGCGCAAGATTTTATTTTCAACGCTGACGGGTCGCCGGGAGAAGCGTCGTAGTGTGACAGACCCATAAGAAAGAACTCAATGTGTAACTATGTCGAAGTGAGTAGTATATAAATGGGTATTTGATGTGCGTGTCAGAATACCCACATACATCAGCATAGTAGTATACAGAGAGAAGGCTGAGTTACTGGCTAGGGACTTTAAAAATAGACTACATGAAGGCGAGGGAGAAAGAAAGAAGGGCGAAACGAGATACTCTGATCTTATATAGCTATCGTTATTTGCGCATCTATTATGAGTAAGAAATATCTGGAAATGGTGTATTTATCTAAATTCCCATCATTTATATAACGGAGCGAATATTCATGCCTAACCCTGCGATCTCTTCTACTACTACTCAACTGGGCGCGGTGGTCTACTTGGTAGAGCACGGGCTCATGTGCAAAAGGTAGGGAGTTTGGTTCCCGTCGAGTCAAACACATTATGTTGACATTTATACTTGTCGATTCCTAGCCTGGCACTCAACATTAATGGGACATGGCCAGGACTGGTTAGCTCAGTGGCAAGATAATTTGACTGAGTGGGATACCGGGCCATGCGGCCGATAGCCTGATTTTGCAGTGGGGCAGCACTATAAAGTATACATGAATGTGCACTGTCACCAGTCGGTACCTGTCCTGAGATGACCTTATATGTTGCCAGGAGGTTCAACTCCATCAACCAACCAATCAACTACACTCAGAAAACGAAGCACATCCGAACATCCATAAGCTAGCTCATGGGTTTATATGTGTCGCTTGCTGCTATTATCGGCCCATTCACATACATAGGTTTAACTTACTATGACTGTTGGTGCCCACCCACCTCGCCAACCTTACCCGCCCTTCCCACCCACACACCGGCTACCTACCAGCCACTTATCGCCAACCACAACCACAGCCAAGCCACAAGCACCCACTGCCACCCACCCGCTGCCCCCCACATATCTCCCCCACAAGGCCTTCTGCACAATCCCACCCCACAACAACAGTACCTTGTGTCCCGGACCTCTGGCTCACTCTCAGCACATTCGCCTGCTACATCTTCCCCGCTTCCCCGGCCCACCCTCCGCTGCCCCACGGCCCGTCCCCGCCGCCCGCCGCCCGCCGCCCGCCGCCCGCTGCCCGCCGCCCGCCGCCCGCCGCCCGTCGCCCGCCGCAAACCGCCCGCCACCTGCCGCCCGCCGCCCGCCGCCCGCTGCCCGCCGCCCGCCGCCCAGCGCCCGCCTCACACCGCCCGCCGCCCGCCGCCCCCCGCCCCCGCCCCCCGCCTGCCGCCCTCTACCCGGCGACCTGACAGTTGGCGCTGATGCCGTGCTCATATGCATTTATATTGGCAATGTGGCTCATGGAAACAACATCTATTAGTTGTGTAACCGATGATGCCGACATTGACATAGTGGCCATCTAAGTGTATTGTTTGAATCGCCCCCTCACCATCTCCCTCTCTACCACCCTCGTCCCTCGATTCTCCACCCTCCACCCTCCACCCGCCACCCTCCACCCTCCACCATCGAACCTCCACCATCCACCATCCACCCTCCACCCTCCATCCTCCACCCTCTGCCCTCACTCTCCACTCTCCACCCTCCACCCTCCACCCTCCACCCTCCACCCTCCACCCTTCACCCTCCACCCTCCATCCTCCACCCTCTGCCCTCACTCTCCACTCTCCACCCTCCACCCTCCACCCTCCACCCTCCACCCTCCACCCTCCACCCTCCACCCTCCACCCTCCATCCTCGCAGAGACAGAAACAAGTACTTGAAATTCAAGTTGAAGTAGCTGCAGCGCACCGGCCAGCGACTTCCCGGGCAACAACAGAAGCAGCACTGCTTTTAATGTGACGAGTGACAAGACGATGCACAAATGCCTGGAAAGATGGCACATGGATGCACGGATGCATGGAGGCACATACACGACTACACAGGTGCCAAGAAGCATGGATGTACGGATCGTCGGTGGAAACGAACGGCTCTAATGAAAACAGCCGGAATGAGGACGCGCAGGACGTCACAACATTGCTTGGAGTGAATAAATGACAATACGATGCACAGATGCCTGAGAAGATGGCACACAGATACACAGATACCTAGAGGTACAGACACAGATGATACGAAGCACAGATGCACGGATCATCGACAGAGATGAACGAAAACGGCCGTAACAACGACGCACAGGACGTCAAGCCAGCTAAGCTACAGCAGTACACGGAGCGCTGGTAAGCAAGCACCAGACGCCACACCACTTGAGGTACGTGAAAGGCATGAAATATGATACGAGATGCAGTGTCAAAACATACATTGATATATTCCATCCTAATATTGCTATGGACTAGTTATTAGTGATGGTAATTGTTTTTGTCAGTTGAAAGACAATACAACTGATTATGTATTATATGACGTGTAGCATATACGTTTACATACATCAAACTGTCAAAGTAATGTGTGCTGCTATCCGAACACCCCCAAGGCAGCGAGAGGCCACGTCATGAAAGAATGTAGTTCAAATCAGTGAAAGCTACAAAGTAGCAGTTGGTAGTCTGCTTTGTTAAAGCTGCATACTCAATAACAAATATATATAAATTATTTCTTTTTTAAATACCCAACATTGATGTATGGTTCCATCCTTTAATATTGTTATGGACTAGTTATTAATGATGGAAAAATAAAACCTAAATCTGCTATATCGTATGAAAAGTAGTACATACATTCATATATTTATACTATGCAGGTGACAGTACTGTTATTGTATGACACTCCCATGTTGAACGAATGGCAATATATATATTACAAAGGAATATATATATATAACAAAATGTTAGTGTGAAGAGAAAAATGACTATATTGTAGGATGTCAGAGTTACATGGTGAAGTGTGTGCCAATATTTTCACTATGAGAAAGGCCTGTTGTTGAACACATAATTGTTTGACAAAATGTTATCACAACATGCAGTTATGTAACCTGTAAATTCTGCAGTTGTGTAAAATATTGGTTATATAGAAACCAGAGTAAGCCGAATATGCAGAATCTACCGGATATACTGATATTGTAACATTGAATTTAATGTCATATGCATTAAAATAAAATAATGTATATAAATATATTTAATAAATATATCTATATGTAATATAAATATATATATGTGGAAAAGGTCAAAGAATGCAAACAAAGACATAGTATGTCGATTATGACGTTTTGAATTAGGAATGGTTTGGTTAGACTGTGCAACTTTAAATTGTTTCAGTATGTTACCA
This sequence comes from Branchipolynoe longqiensis, assembly GCA_030323885.1. Classification (NCBI taxonomy): domain Eukaryota; kingdom Metazoa; phylum Annelida; class Polychaeta; order Phyllodocida; family Polynoidae; genus Branchipolynoe; species Branchipolynoe longqiensis. The sequence continues at coordinate 86,505,167 of CM059191.1, read as the reverse complement.
TGACAATACATGAAGAACATCAGACATTTGAGGTCAAACAAAGACTTTACAGAACACATTCACACATAGGAAATGGCACATGAAGGTAACTTAGTACGCTTTTTGGTGATGTTTTGTAAATGCTGTAAGATGTCGTACTTGTCATAGATCTTGTCAAATAGCTGTTGACTCATTACTGTTATTGTAGGTGATGTTCACTGATGCAATTGTAATAATTAAGCAAGTGACATGCTAGAAAAGCAGTACAGTAAGAATGACACATGATTAAAGTCAAATAAAGAATGGACACAACACATGCAAGGATAAGAAACGACACATGAAGCTAACTAAGTATACATTTTGTGTGTTGGTATAAATGCTTTAAATTGTCTTACATGTCATAGATGTTATCCAATAAATATTCACTCAATACTTATTAAACAAACAAACAAAAATGTTCACTGATGCAATTGTTATAATTAAATAACTGACATGCCAGAAAAGCAGTACAATAATTAATAACGACACATAGTTCAGGTCAAACAAAGAATGGACACAACTCATGCAAACATAAGAAACGACACATGAAGTCAACTGAGTATGCATTTTGTATGTTTTTATAAATGCTATGTTTAGTTGCTCTTCATGTCATGGATGTTCTTGACTATATATGTTGACTCAATGCTTATTAAGCAAACATAAAAGAATGTTCACGGTTGAAATTGTTATAGTTAAATAAGTAACGTGCTGGAAAAGCTGTACAATAATTTGTTACGCCACATACTTAAGTTCGAACAATGAATGGACACAACGCATGATAACATAAGAAATGACACATGCAGCCAGCTGTGTATGCATTTTGTATGTTTATACATGTTTTTAAGTTGTCTTGCATGTCAAAGATGTTATCAAATGAATTTTGACTCAATGCTTTTATAAACGAACAAAACAAAAATATGACGAAATGTTCACAGATGAAATTGTTATATGAAGCATGAGTTTAATTTGAACATTTTGGGAAATGTTGTGCATGAAATACTATATTGAATATTTGAATCTCATATGTTATATAAGTCGTTTACTGTTGTTGCTATGCCACTTTCTGTTCTGCCTAGCAAGTGCCTTGTTATGTTCAGTTATGAATTGCATACAACGTTACGTAATAATACGCTCATTGTTCAGGTCATATGAAGAAGAGACAAAATAAGTCTACATTTAAGAAGTGACAACTCACCCTGACTATGTATTCGTTGTATTACTTATGGGTCGTGTTTTTGTATGATGGGCTACATTCGATAGTTTCCCATTTACATGTTTCATGGTTCTCTTCTTAAACATAGTATGTATAATATCTCTATATGTATTAGGTCTTCATGTACAATGCCATTTACATTGTTCTGGAATGTTAGTAAATTTAAGCATGGCATTTTATCCTCGCAATACCTGGTACCATTCTGTTATGGATAGGAACTATTTTAAAGAGGGGGATATGGCGCTATGACATTAGTTATAATAACACAAGAAGGACCTGTTGCTATCGATGGTAGTTTATATATACAAAATGTTACCATTGAATTTTGTTCCTCTGTTCCATTGAAAGGGAGATGTAATGTATGTGTCTTCCAGTTGTGTTGTTATCCGAACACCCCCAGTGTGGCACAGAGTGAGGTCACTACAGAAGGTTCTAAATAAAGTTAGTTACAGTACAGAACTCATTGTGTTCAGACGTCCTTTACATTACACTATCCACCCTCCACCCTCCACTCTCCACCCTCCACCCTCCACCCTCCATCCTCCACCCTCTGCCCTCACTCTCCACTCTCCACCCTCCACCCTCCACCTTGCACCCTCCACCCTCCACCCTCCATCCTCCACCCTCTGCCCTCACTCTTCACTCTCCACCCTCCACCGTCCACCCTCCACCCTCCACCCTCCATCCTCCACCCTATGCCCTCACTCTCCACCCTCCACCCTCCACCCTCCACCCTCCACCCTCCACCCTCTGCCCTCACTCTCCACTCTCCACCCTCCACCCTCCACCCTCCACCCTCCACCCTTAACCCTCCACCTTCCACCATTCACCTTCCACCATCCACCCTTCACCATCTATGCTCTACACTCCACTATCCACCCTCCACCCTCGGCCCTCACACTCCACCCTCCACCCTCCACCCTCCACCCTCCACCCTCCACCCTCCACCCGCCACCCTCCACCCTACACCCTCCACCCTCCCCCCTCCGCACTCCACCCTCCACCCTTCACCATCTCTGCTCTATACTCCACCATCCACCCTCCACCCTCCACCCTCCACTAGGACATAACATCCCTACATCTAGCATCATTATTTAAAGAGGTGGGCCAACTAAGCCAAAATCGGACAAATGGTTACTGAATTTAAAATAGTGAGTGGGATGTTGTTGAGCCAGAGATAAGAATATAGATATATAGAAAATATATTAAAGTGTAAATGGTCATATATATTAGATATAGCTGTATACATGCATATCTCTTTATGTGATGTATTACGCATTATGCAAGTTTTTAGGTACTGAAGGGAATGATGTCCTTATTCTCTGTATCACTGTTATCATTATTAGACGATACACTGTGCTGCCTCCTTCATGTGTCAGGGCTAGTGGTGCCACCTTCGGCGCTCCCTGGTACCTTCATACCTTAAAAACATCACTTGCGCCAGATGATTATTTGTTTTATTAGGTTAGGCTGATATTCCTACCCAGAGAATATATAACTCATACGACTATTTTCCTTGTTCCTTGTTCTTTGTACTGTAGCCGGCCTTTATATATATATATATATATTTATAATATATACATGGTTGTTTGAAGAATGACAACGCATCAGCAGGTCAATATATGTATTTCTCCCAAGGGCTACATGAATATATTGCTTTGTCCCATCGGCATATACCATTTGCCTATATAAGTATGTATAGATGTATATTATATATAATACAACGCACGGTGCACAGTATGTTTCAAAGTGCCATTCATCTTCATCAATCCTTCAGGTCTGCTATTCTCGAATAGCTAGTTAGCTGATTATATCTTATGCAGCAGCGGGCAGTCCCACTCATGGACAGACGCTAGTGTATATGTGTCTCATTCAGCGGGGGTTTTCACCATATTGCTTACTGAATGTTGGATAATGAAAACTTGCGTATATACATACTTATGTCCCCTGTTCTTCCTGATGCTACCCCCTATTTGTAATATAAATTGGAGCTTGGGATAAATATTATTAAGAGTATTGCCAGCTACTGAAGCTCACATCTAGCAGATCAGTAATCAGGCTCAATATGGATGTGTCAGGGGATGGTGGGCTGGCTGCAGACTACAGCCAACTGGGGACCATCCTAGTTGCTCAACTGAGGGTCCCAAAGTCTCCTGGCAGAGTATCCATGGCAACTGCCCGCTTTCTAATCGGATTCATCTTCTGGGAAGCTGCAGGGATGCAGTAAGCTGTCTTTGATGAGTGTGAGTTGCTTCCAGCTGCGCATTTCGCTGCGCAATAACCTCCAAGTAAAATACTGGTTTCTGATTGGTGGATAACATTTGACCGGATAATTGTAGTTGCATTGGGGATGTTGATTTCAACATCGGTAATTTAACCCACAAGAAAAGTACATACTAAATATGGAGGCGACTACTGGCGCCATCTATAACGTCTTGCTTAATATTAAATGCTCCGATTGTGGCGCCATCTTCTGTAATTTCGCATAACAAGATGCGACCCAGTTTCATTATAGACACTTCGACCAGACCGTTTCGATCGATAGGACATGTTCTCTCCTTGGATTTGGTTTTAAGTCAACAAAATGAAGGTCGATAGGCATACACGATTTAAAGATCGAGAAAAAGGACTCCGGAATGACAAGATCTAAATCCTAAAGCATAAGGTAGGGCAAAGTCGTGCTATCCTGATTAATCTACCGGGGGTTGACTGCTCGTGTCAGTTGTACAAAGGACCGGCACGAGCCCTGGATAGCTGACAACATATTAATGCACCGACACACAAAACCGAGCTACGGATGTCGGATTGACTGTGCTTTGGCGGTTCTACACAAACGGATGGTCGATGTCAATGATGGGATCGATGCTTGGATCGATCAGCTTCAAAAAGCTGACCGTCGTGTGTCGGGTATACTACGCCATGGAAAAATGACTTGTGACGTCGTGCCACGTGTGGCGGCCATGACAGCATGCTCGATGTTTGTGTGTACACTACCCACTGAGCAGTCTCAGTCCTGGGAGGTGACAGTTACCTACCAGCCTTGGAGAGATGACAATACATCAACGCACAACAAACTACGACAAATCTGCTGCTCGTGTTGGTCAAATGAAGGATCGGCGCGAGCTACGGACGGACGACAACTAAAATCAGTGGACGGATATGAGATAAGTCGTTACGGACGTTGGATTAACAGTGGCCTGGCTACCTTTCAGAAACGGATGGACGATATCAATGGCGGATCAATCCGCAGATCTATCAGTTCAAAAAGACGAGGTCAATGGCTATATCCGATGAGTCTATGCAAAAATACAACGTGGTCAACGCACGGATACGATTTCGACGCTGCGGACGTCGGTTTGACGTGGCCTGCCTACTTTGCAGAAAGAAAAGCCGACACTGCTAAATTCTTAAATCACATCGCCGATTACACCCTTCCACACGATGTTCGATATTCTGCATAATAGGGTGACAATCATCTACCAATCTATGCAAGAGTCTATGCCATCATAGTAATACTGTTACTTGACTCTCACCAAAACATAGATGGTCGTAGCCAGTACATAACTTCCACTCATACAGAGGTACGTTGTCACCATCAGCCGACAGGTTTCACATGGCCAATACATACATACGGACGGTGTTCGCATTTCTTAACATATGGGCATCTATTTGACGCCTTCCAATCGACGAGGTTTCGATATAGGCTCATATCTCCATCACACAAATCCAGACAATAATTGGGTGCCCGTGGCCACTAATCTCGTTCATGCAAGGGTGCGTTATCACATTCGCCACCTCATAACCTTCACTTGCCCTGTTATTTTAACATGCAAGGCCGCACATTAAAGAGCTTGATACTCCCATATAAGGCCAGAACATCAAGAGGGGCGTGCTTGGGCTGGTCCTACTCAGTCACTAAACAGACGAGTGGCCATTGCCACAAGTTAATATCAACCCTACAGACTGTTCCATACAACTAAACAATCATCCCGTGTGCTGTTGTTGTACTCGTAGAACCAAGTGACACAGGCTTAAGTATACATGGCCACACTAAGTCACGAGTATAACAACCTCCTACACGGAACCTGAATTCATCTACAGATGATGGTCATATCCAAGTTTTCTACTCACCAGACAAAAGTTATCAGTACCCAGAGTGCATGTGAACTACACCCAGATCTTGTCTGGCGGCTGTGATAGCACCATCTAGACATTGACTAGACGCACGGTCTCATGGACTGCTGACATCACCACGACCTTGAGGTCGGGCAGTGCATAGGATGAAATACCACGCATAAAAGCATACATATGACCATGTGAACAATAGGTGAAATATAACAACCTCCTCCACAAGGTGAATTCATCTACCACACTACGCAGCATGCAGACATATATTACATTACACCCATACGGACGATGTTCATATTGCTTAAATAGGCCACGATGCCTCATCACCATGCGCTCCTCTAACAACTTAAGGTGCACCCACACTAAGCAGTCATAGATAGGCCCCAACATGGGAAATCTATCTCATTACTGACACTGCCATATCAGGCCCGCATATCAAAGAGCTTGTGCTTGGGCTGGTCCTACTCACTCACCAAACGGGCAAGTGGCCATAGCCACAACTAAAATCGACCGAGAATAATTGCTCGTGTTGGTTAAATATCTGGCCTTACCATGTCCTAACATCTTGAATTTTTTTTCTCAAATACTGTGCTTGTCAACACATGGTGGCCATCCATCAACTACCTAGGAACTGGGCCATGAGGCCGCCATATTCAACTTGGCGATCATATAACAACAAAGGCACATGCCAGCATATCATCGCAAGCATCATTGCATCATCGAGGACCTCGCCGAAGGTCGGGTGGTTCGATACATTGCAAGGTGTATGTGCCCAACTACTAACCACCGTCACCCACAACCACATATTATAACCTGGTATTCGACTGCATTATTTTGCCTCTCTTCCCAGGTTATCCACAAAACCACACCAGTGCCTCCGACATCCCATAGCGGACGGCCTCCCGACTGTATATGGACAATAAGGTACTGCAGAGCAATCTGTTCATGACATCCGGTGGCCTTCATGGTCACTCAAGTCACGCGAGGATCTGAGGCTAACACTCCTGGGCATCAATGCCCATGTCATCATTCAAGACACCATTCAACTCATCGTCTCCTAGAGACATCGCGCTCAGCGATTCTACTTCGCCTTCTGACCAGCACCTGCCTGGGGGCGAGTACGTGTCCGGGACACCACATTGGCACGACGGACGGCCTCTTCACTCATGTGGGCACCAATCACATGTTCGTGGATTAATCTCAATCATAACATTAGCCCTACCTGTGGAGGGCCTCCTGGCACCGGGTGCTTTAAATCATAAGACTAGCCCTGTCCCTGGTGGGCCACTTAGCACCCGGTGGTATAACGCTACTCACCATGTCTTCAACTCACCATACTTCTGCCTCCAAGGCACATCGAGGCGGGACGTGAGACGCTGGTCACGAGGACCTCTGCTGTTGTCAACATGTAGCTTCCAATCTCGGCTTCCAGGCACTTGAGTTATACTTTTGGCTACGTGCCTGAAATCCTCAAATCTTAATAAATCAAACATCTCATGACTTTAATGTAACAACGGAATAGTAAGAATAAATGCCACCTTATACTGTGCTTGTCTTGGGTTGGTTGAATTGGGGATGTTGATTTCAACATCGGTAATTTAACCCGCAAGAAAAAGTACATACTAAATATGGAGGCGACTACTGGCGCCATCTATAACGTCTTGTTTAATATTAAATGCTCCGAATTGTGGCGCCATCTTCTGTAATTTCGCATAACAAGATGCGACCCAGTTTCATTATAGACACTTCGACCTGACCGTTTCGATCGATAGGACGTGTTCTCTCCTTGGATTTGCCAGCCCACGCACCCAAGCTACAAGTGACATTTATAGGGCTACGTGCCTGAAATCCTCAAATCTTAATAAATCAAACATCTCATGACTTTAATGTAACAACGGAATAGTAAGAATAAATGCCACCTTATACTGTGCTTGTCTTGCGTTGGTTGAATTACGCGGTCTTTATGATCATCATCAAGTTCTTAATCACAATGCGTGTTAGGACACCGCAGTTGATGTTGCAACCAGATTTAATAATTTCTCCACTGCCCTCTGGAATTTGTCAAAGCCCAGCCATGTGCATTCATTGATGCTGTCTTTCCACTTCTTCCTTGATCTGCCTTGTTTATCTGCCTTGTTTTCCTACCACTTTCACTGTGCATTCTGCCATGTATTTGTTGCCAAACTTGATATATTGGCCATTCTTTGAAACTGAGCAAAAAGTATGACATCAAACAAAGAGTGAAATACATTACGAGGAATGGCAGAATCAATGTTAATATGAAACGGTGCATGTTGTGCTGGATTGAACTAAAGCTATCAAACTTTTTCATATTGACCTACAAATTGTATACTGGTATTGCAGAACCTCTGATACCTATCTGCTAAAATACCTCAAGAGGTTTGATGCTCATGCCTTCCAAAGTTGTAAATCACTGCCTTGTGGTACAGGTTCTTGATAACACCAAAGGCTAATGGAGCAAACCTTAACAGAAAACAATGTTACCTGGTCAGCATTATGGGTGGTGATGAATGGAGATCCCAACATCTCCGAACCAGCCACTGCAGGGACAAATAGTTGAACCTGTCTTGATGTGTTCTTGCCGGTGTGAGACCTCTATTTGCTTCCCGAGAGAGTGCCGCTAGTAAATTGCAAAAGCCAGCAGCACTTCAACACTTTGCAAGGAGCTTTCATGAAATGCACAACCACACAAAATAGACTGGCGGTTAAGTAATGAAAGCAGTCTGTGTCACATTGCGACTGATAGCGTGATGATGATGACCAATTGAGCAATACATTTCAAGGCTACTGTGAATGATCAGACTAGGTTGACGTGTGTCTAACTGATGCAGCCTTTCGTTGTTATTGTCAACCAGATATTCCTTCTTTTCTGTGTCGCTGCTTCTGCCCACTTCTTTAGCACTACTTTTGGTATCATGGTTGTTTCTTCAAAACCACTTCTTTAGTTGCACTGATGAATATCATGCTCGTGTGTGAAGCAACTACTAACACCACACATCTGAGGATGTGTGTTGGGGGGTGTGGGGGTGTGGGGTAGGGAGCTGTGGGGCTTTCCTTGGGATTGAAATCATTACATTCATCACATGCCCCGTTATATCACGAAATCATCCTGAGTGGCACTTTGAGGCCTTTGGAGATGACTTCAGCAAAGGGACACAATTATTAATCTCTGTCACTTAAATTGATTCCATCTATTTTCCCCCGGCTATTTTCTGCGGGTTTGTGGTGGCTGGAGTTTGTTCAACACTGTCAGGTTGTTTGGTCGTTGGAGTTTTACGTCCTCGCAACATCTAAGGTAATATCCGGGCAGGTACATTCTTGTGAAAGTGTGCACTCCTGGCAACTTGATAATTCAGCCCTACTCGGAGACCAGGCCACCAGCACCAGGATCTGATATCCAACTCAGTCCCATTATCCTGACACTGAGCCAACCAGTTATATGCCTATCCTACTAATGCTGCACACCAGGGTAGGAAGCGACACGTATAGTTGTTTAAGTAACCAAGCACTGCCAGGGAGTGAGTTATAAATCATAATGCATAGGAAGTATGCCTATTGACATTGCACCCGATATGACTGGCAGCGCATAACTAAATGAAGAATTCAGGCAGAAAAACCATTAAATGCCATTTGGGAACAAATGGAACCATGACTTCCAGATTTGAGGTGAGGGTGCCACAATTCCCATAGTCAACTCCATTGTGTGAATAAAGTGACACATCACTTATATAATGCACTATCCAATTTGAAGTTGATAGTCTTTAACTGGAAAGCCCAACAACAAATTCCATTTGACAGAAAACAATTCAAATGTTATTTGTAGGATTTGCGGCTGAACTATATGTTTAATGTGAGCGGAGAGGGAGCGGGTGTGGATTGGTGTCATGGCGTCGACAATTAATGTCGGAGTTTAACACCCTGGTCATAGCAGGGTCATCTAAGGTCATAGCAGGATGGGTAGTGACTTGGGATAGTGCTCACTCATGGTTCCTGTATCATGCACCATTGTGACTCTGCACAATCATGGTTACTTTATAGTGCAGCCCCACTGGGAATTCAGGCTACCAGTACCATGATCCAATATCTCACCCAGTCAAATTATTCTGAGCCTAAGCTAGCCAGTCATTGCCCTACACTAGTAATGCTAAGCGCCAAGCTAGGAAGAGACACGTGTACAGTTTTTAAGACGTTGGTTTGACTGGACCGGGGATTGAACTCTCGATCTCATGCACGACAGGCTGCCCTCTATCGATTCGACCACAGTGTCCGGTATCAGATTATGAGATTACCCACAAACAAATATGTAGGGTTGAATAACTTCAATCTGCCATCATATACAACAAGGAGTGAGGGGTTGATTTTAGGTTTGGCCTTTGGAAATGAACCTGTAGGTACTGATTATATTTATACCATAATCTCCCAGACTACTCATATTCATATAGACGATAACTCGTAATCTCTCAATTCAATTACAATGATTATAACAATCAACCAAACTTGGATATCTACAAAGATTGTAGAAACCCAAATACATCGGACCCTATAATTAGAAATGTGGTGTAGAATGGGGTTATTGAAGTGTATCTCCCTAACCGGAATGCCTATTGTACATGTTATAATTAACATGGGTAATTCGCATACAGAGACTGGGCAGCATGATAACATGCACAATAAGACATTGTTGCGCCACCCTGCGGATCCCACCTGAACCAGGTAGGATTTTCAGCAGTCACCACTACTACAGTGGCGCCACCTGTAGGAACGTGGCTCGCTACCCATACATACGTTAGATGGGAAAACACCAAGCAAACGTTCCTGGAAAATACAGTCACGTGACCTGACGGCCATTTGAACTTTACTTGCAACCGTCGCAGCCACCACCATCCTTGCACCACCCAGCTTTCTTTGCCCACCCACACACCCACACCACTAGATAAAACTTGACTCGATAGGGCTGAGGGTTCGAATCCCCCTGATTCAAATCACCAGCAGTGGGTACCAAGGAAGCTTATCAATGGCATAAACTGTAAAAATGACACCTCTGATAAATAAAAGCCAATTGTACCTAATGATGTCTCCTGTTGTGAATTAGTGAGTAGTCGATATTGGGGAGGTAATGCAACACTAGAGCCTTTTTGTCCAGTCCACACACATCAATCGAATCGATCTTTAATATGCAGCTTTGTGTAAATAATTTTGAGTTAACATAATATAGTTGGAAGCCTCACAACAAAATAAAATATTCATTAGAATAACCATATGTACCCCAACAAATTAAATGTTGCCCGCAACAACTCGGGTAATATTGGATGCCGTCGGTGTATTTAGAACTGGCATTATTAGACTCAATGCCGGGATGTGGGGTGGAGTAGAATCTTGAGCAACATGCGGCGCTAGCAATGACAGGAGAGGAAAGAATAAACTACAGCATCAGATCATTATGGGATCACTTGAGTGTCGGGAGCCCCTACATCACCGATGCAGCCAGCAACCGGATGTGATTATTTCTGCTTTTATTTTGTATCTTCTTCTGCGGCTGAATTGTTATTAATTGCAACTGGTAATTTCATAAACAAACACACGCAATGGTTTTTGTTGTTGTCTCGATGCTGGTGCTCGGAATGCCGCTGGTTTATGATATCATCATCATCATGTCAGTTGCAATGCGACAAAGACTGCTTTCATTATTTAACCACCCCTTTGTTCGGTTGTACATTTCATAAAAGCTGCTTGCAAAGTGTTGAAGTGCTGCTGGCTTTTGCAAGTCACTAGCGGCACTCTCTCAGGGAGCAAATTGAGGTCTCACACTGGCAAGAACATGTCAAGACAGTCGCAAACTATTTGTCCCTGCAGTGGCTGGCCGGAAGATGTTGGGAGTTCCATTCATCACCGCCCTTAATGCTGCCACAATAACATGGGTTCCAGTTAGGGTTTGCTCCCTCAGTCTGCATTACCCACATACCACCATGATAACAATGTTTCTATGTGTCTGGGCTGATTGTGATAGGGTGGACAAAGAGGGGTGAGTGGGTTGAGTGGACCAGTAGGGGTGATTCGTTGGGCGAATTTGTGTCTAGCTCTTGGATGCAGTCGCTATCGCCATCTTGGAAGTGTGTTTCAATGAAGTAACTTATACCCTTGTCACACTACGACGTAATGAGCCAACGTGAGCCTAACGTGGGCATTTTTCGTCATGACATTGGGTTACGTCATGATGACGTCAGAATGACGTTAGAATGACGTCGAGCTACGTCACATTACGTCGTGTTACGTCGAGTTGCGTCAAGGTTTTGGACATGTTCAAAACTTTCGACGTAGGTCGAACGTAAGGGTTTACGTTCGCCGTACGTTCTGTTCACGTTCAGTGAACGTCAATGACGTTAAATGGACGATATTTCAACGCTGCTCACTACGTTCAACTACGTTCCACTACGTTGACCCACATTAAACCAAGTGCAAAAGCCTACGAGGCTTAATGGGAACGTCAGGAGAACGTCACGAGAACGTCAGGAGAACGTCAGGAGAACGTCAGGAGAACATGCATTCAACGTACGTTCAACGTGTCACAACATAGCTAACGTCATGTAACGTTCTTCTGGCGATGGAATAACGTTCATAACGTTCTGTGAACGTAGTGACGTTGTCCTCTCTCGGGGATTGACGGTATCACTACGCTTTACCAACGTTACGCTCTCGTCCACTACGCTGCATCCACGTTCAACTTCTGCCCAAATGTGCATACTACGCCGAGAAGTTCAACGTTCTTCACGTTCTCCCTACGTTGACGTCGTTACGTCGTAGTATGACAGCCCCATTACAGGTGTCCTAGTCCGACGAAGCAGCAACTTTCCAAAAACCAAAACCCTCACCTATATTTGATTCTCCATATCCAACTATATGTGCACTGTATTAAGCATGTATATCCGCATATAAGGATTGTTTGTTTATTTGTTGTTGTTTTACGTCCTAGCAACATATAAGGTCATAGCAGCACGAGTACCGCCTTGTGACAGTGCGCGCTCATGGCGACTTCATAGTGCTGCCCCACTGGAATACCAGGCTGCCAGCACCATGACCTGATATCCCATTCAGTCACATTATCCTGACACTGAGCCAACCAGTCCTTGTCCTATACTAATAATGCCGAGCGCCAGGCTAGGAAGCAACAAGTATCAATTTTAAAGTCATTGGTTTGACTCGACCAGGGTTCGAACCTACGACCCCATGATCTACCAATACGGGAGACTCTACTTCATTCCGCCATCCCGTCTTGTCCCGCATATAAGGACGTACTGAGTCCTTGGTGACACTGTTTTGGTGTACTTTCCAAATTAGTGTTGCAGGCTGTCACTTAAAATATCTTCAAAGTCAGTGATTTAAACCAAATGTTATTTCAAGCTAAAGTAAAGTAGATTATAATAATCAACATAATGTTTTTATCTCAGAAAATTGCATGCAGTCAAAATCATCGGACTATTCAACTTGAATGTCGCGGCTGCAAAGCAAATAGTGGAACACCACTATAAAATCGCCACGAGTGCGCACCGAAACACAACAAGGAGGGAACCCTCATAACATGATCGTAGATATTGCTGGAACGTAAAACCCCAACGGTAATATGCTACCGACAGCCGGGTGCTACAGTTGATACACACATTGCTCAAAAACTGCAGAGCCCCTGTTGAGTACCCCATCCACCACCACCACCACCCCACTGCTGTAATTAGCCCAACTGCTCGTTACTTCCCGGGGCCTGTCGATAGCCCCCACCTCGCGTCGCGCCGCGTCTCGTCGCGTGACGTCACGCCTGCCGGAACGCCGTCGCTGCTGCGCGCGCCGCCCGCCGCAAATAGGCGGGTGTCGCGCCGGTCGCGCCCAGCGAATCACACGGCACCTCACCCCGCCGCCCGCTCTCACTTCTCATTAAGACAACCCAGCGCCGGCCCCCGGGAACATTATCAATTAGTGCCTGTAGCCTTGGTTAAACAGAAAGAGAAGTATCAGATTAAAAGTGGAAATAGAAATAAAAGAAGAAGGAAGAATTGGACCTTAATGATTAGATTAATAGGTACACAAAAGGTTCTCTAATCATGTCGTTTACAGTCTGCAGGTAATTGCTATCATCGGTTATCTCGCCACGGGGGAGGAGGGTGTATTGGGGAGTGGGGGAATGGGTGTGTGGGAGACTGGGGAAGTGGGTGGAGTGTACAGAGATGGGAATGTGACTGCCGTGAATTAACAGATGTGCTGACCGAATCTGGAGTGCTGGCTTTCTATGCGGAAGGTTGGGAATTCCTGTCGAGTCAAACGAATGCAGTGCACAACTGACACATGTTGCTACATAGCATGGTCATCGTCATTACTAGGTCACGGCAAAGACGGGATACCTGGGTATCAGAATAATGTGACTGAGTGGGAACTACTTAGTGTCATGTCTTACTGTGGAATAGTTACAATGGCAACGGAAAAGGAACTCAATAGATTGCCAACGTCTGATGTTCTGCTCATATCCTACCTATAGATGACGGCAGAATTGTGGTTGCCACTTTCTTATGAGCTCTATGAGCAATCTTCTGCCTTTTCAAAAGTACATATCTTCAAAGACACGTGGAAAACTAAGTCGAACTGGGCCCCTACCCCACTTACACTAATTGAATTGACGGATGTTCCTAACCCCATAACGCCCCTCATCTTTCTGACTGTTCATTCCATCTCCAGGACACAGAAGGGATGGCCAAATGAGTTGAGCGTCCATCTCCCGTTTTGGTAGATCGTGGGTTTTTAACGCGCCATGCCATGAGTGTGCATTGCCATAATTCGGTACCCGTCCTTAGATGTTGCCATGATGTAATGGTGCTGTCACAGTATGACGTTTCCCGCCAACGCGTCACTTTTTGGTGAAACGTCGGGAGAGACGTCTGGAAGCGTTAGGTGTGCGTTGGTGATCGTTGATGGACGGCGACAGTCGGCGACGCGCATCAGGGTATCGGTGAAGTTTTGTGCTTGCACAAAACTTTCGATGTGCGAAAACGTGTGACAATGCGCGGGTGCCAATATTATGGCAACGTCAGAAGCACATCGACCTCGCTGGAATAACGTAATGCAAACGGCAAGCACATGTCTCGCGCGTGTTAGGGTCATGCCCACATGTTGCGCCAAAATGTTGCTTTGTTGTTTTACGTCCTAGCTACATCTAAGGTCATATCAGGACTGTGCTCCAACACGTTTGGGTTTCTTTTTGCATGCATCGATATACATTACCATAACATGCTAAGTTACCTACTAGAACATGTGCCAACATGTGGTACATTTATACCACATATATATCATGTGCTAGTCATGTAAAACAAAGTTACTTCAAAATACAGAAAGGTAGATTTGCGTGATCAATCTAATAATATATTTATCTCAAGAAAATGGCAGAAATTCAAAACCATCTGAGTATGCAACGAGAACACCGCGTCTGGGTTGGCTGGCATAGTATGTAGAGAGGGTGGGATGGGTGGAGTTGGATTTTAAACCTAGAATCAGATGGAGGAGGGTAATATCCAGTTTGGGCTATTTGGTTGGTTTACGTGTCTGGGCTGATTGTGATAGCGTGGACAAAGAGGCGTGAGCGGGTTGAGTCGACCAGTAGGGGTGATCCTTGCTTCAACATAGTTGTTAAAGTCCGATGATAACATCAACACTTCAACACCAAAAGACGTAATTCTACTTATTCAACTTTGATACTGGTGCAGTTATTAAACATGCTTTGATTCATTAAAGGTCGTAATAAGTCAATTTAATAGAACCTGTTACTACTGAAATCTATGGTGACAGAGATTTGGCGTGCTTGCCAAAATTAATTTAGCAGGATTTGACATCAAATATCTCCAAAGTTAGCTATTTAAAATATAAATTACTTCAAACTAAACTAGTGTAGACTATAATGATTAGCATAATGTATGTATCTCAGAAAATGTCAGAAATTCAAAAAACATCGGTCTCTGCAAACTTAAATAAAAAAACACCATTTGTTCAATATCTAACAGAATCTACATTTTCTAGCATCTTTCTGATAATTACTTCCATCAGTTCGAATGAAATCTACACGCTTTAGTGTCATTCCCATTGTGATGAAATTTACACGACGTATTTCCTTTCTAATGAAATAGACATGACTTCCTGCAATTCTGACTAAATACACACAAATGTTGTTCATTGTAATGAAATATACATGGCTTACGCACAAAACATCCAGTAGAAGACCAGGAAGTAAGACTCCAACCACCAACTAACCAATCTGTAGTGCGCTGGAAGTTCCCAGTTCAGAATAGCATTATTTAAACTGATGCCCAATCTATAGTCACATCAGTAGGCATCCGCCGTCGCCACCAGGCCATCACAGAACCCTGGAGGGATTGGTGGGCGGCACCGAAGGTAGACCGGAAGTGACGAAATCCCAGGGGGGCTTATGGCGTTCACTCTAACATGACAGGTAGACTGAGGACGCGTGTGAGGCTTATAATTGTCAACTCTGCTTATCCCCACACACCTATATATATATATATATATATATAT
The DNA here is from genome assembly GCA_030323885.1 of Branchipolynoe longqiensis. Lineage (NCBI taxonomy): Eukaryota > Metazoa > Annelida > Polychaeta > Phyllodocida > Polynoidae > Branchipolynoe > Branchipolynoe longqiensis. Next base: position 86,489,224 of record CM059191.1, on the reverse strand, counting down.
ATATATATTTGAAGTACCCGCGCCCTTATATATATATATATATATATATATATATATATATATATATATATGAGGACTACTTCGAACTGTTCCTCCATATGGACAGTTGAAATCGACTCACAAGCCTATCACTGTGGTTCGACACACGTTGAGTGAATGCAATGAAATCGACACACGTCGAGAATCAAATTGTTTTTTCGATACCATCAGTTTTGCCGATCGTTCCTCACTATGGATCGATTCACAAAGTAAATCCAGTCGATCGACACACACAGAACTCGACACAGGTGAAATAATTTTCTCGTGGTCGAGAAATCAAAATGTTTTTACGATACCGTAAGCCTTGTCGAGCGTTCATCAATATGGCGAGTTGAAATCGACTCGCACATCATCGAAACGATCGTCCACCGATCGTCCTACACCACTATTCCAATCCTGAAGTCGTTCGCTGTCCCGGACGACAGGTAGAAACACAGGTAGCTCGTTGACTGTGTTTGAAATGTAGATCTGCTTACTGAAAGGAACGTGTAAGACCTGATCTCGCCTGCAGAACGTCTAAGTTTAAACTGGCACCGATGTGCAACTAACAAGCGCTGACTGACATCTGGCAACATGGTGGGGCGCCAGGATAGCGCAGCAGGAACCGGCCCGCAGCGAATATAACAATAAATATCGTGGGTTAAAAGGCAGCATTAAATGCTAGGATCCTGCAGGATATAGGAATATAGCTCCGCCCCTTTATACTCATAGTAATAAATTATATATCCCATATATATATATATATTTGAGGTACCCGCGCCCGTTGGGGGCGACCGGGAGAGGAGTGGGTGGCGATCATGCCCCACAGTTCGCAAATGGTGTCGAGGAGGCAGACAAAGAATAGTTGGTGCAATAATAGAGTACCGTAAAACCTCTCTAAATCGGGCAACTGTGGGCTCGACTGTGGGCTCGACTTTAAATGGTCGATTTTGGGAGGTAGGATATGGTTACAATGATATTGTTTGAATCCAAATAAACCGACATATATAGGGGAGTGGTCGATCTGCGGAGGTGTTCGGTCAGGGAGGTTTTAATGCGTATAAGAAGAATAATTCCCAACCGCCCCTTTATACTTGCATAATGATATATATACGTATATACATATGTATATAATATACTGGTTTGCGTTGTGTGGTCTATATACATGGTATATCACTTATTATACCAATATGAATAAGTAGGGAGAAAGAAATCAGAGTATCTTCCCAAAATAATTATAAATAGACTAGAATTCCTCCAGAGTATAAGACACACACTGATGGGCGGGGGAGGGGGGGGGCACTCCACTGTAAAGAAGTATCGACACACTGGATCCTGTAACGTAACTGACTTTATTGGTTCTACAGTCATGACGTCACGCCGTGTTGGTGGGGGGGGGGGGCGTTCATATACTTGCATACCTTACATCTCCCCCTCTTAATAATAGGTAATGAATAATAAGGTAATTGTTCATTGTACTTGTATCATATAGTCTTGGTGTGAAACGTTGTCATGACTTTAAATTTCTCGGTTAATATTTCTTATATTTAACGGTGAATATATATTCTTATTTTTAACAAATGACTTATTCACTAAATGCATACCTATCAACATATAATTGTTGTGGTTGATGTTATGCGTTGTGTTATACGCTCGTTTCGGTGAACGTACATGTATGAGCGCCATTGGTAAAATCCATTCTTATTTTAACCATATTGCTCACCTTCTTTATTTGACCTATTAGACGAAGCGTCACGTCATATTATTCGTCTACGCGTATATGTCACTTCCTATAGCGTCATTTGGTGTGATAAATCATTGTTTGACCTAGTGTGTTCTCTACTTTGTGGGCCTATTTTCAAAACGTTGTGGAGGCTTGCTGATCCTACCATATCGCGTAGTGTAAGGTGAGTGCAATGGAGGTGCTATTTGCCCCTTTGATTTTGTTTCTTCCATTACCTGTGCTTGCGGACATTTGAAAAGAAATCGTCTATTTCTTCTCAATATGTTGCCTTTGTTATTACGTATCTTATAATCCCTTTTCTGCATGTCATCTGTCTCTACGACCTGGCCTACTTCCCACTCGTTATTATAATTCCTGTATCTTATTTTGTCACCTACTTGTAACAATGATTGTTCCCGCCCTGCACGTTTGTCAAAATATCTCTTCTGGATTATCTGCTTATGTGTCAATTGCCTGGATTTAGATGGTTTGTATCATCGCTTTTAGATTGTTATCTAGTACTGGTATACGCGACCGTAACCGTCTGGACATTAACAATTGAGCTGGGGATGCTCCTACTCCTTCTAATGTTGTGTTTCGATAGTTAAGCATTGCTATGTTAATATCCGTCCCGTCCCTGTTACACTTTTTTATCATGTGTTTGAATGTCTGTACGGCGCGTTCAGTCTGTCCATTACTTTGTGCGTTCATTGGATTAGTAAACACTGACTTAAATCCATAATGTATAGCAAATTCATGAAATTCCCTGCTTGCAAATTGGGGTCCGTTGTCTGATACTACTTGCTGTGGAATGCCGTATCTACTGAATGTCTGTTTTAAGGCTAAAATAACAGCTGTACTGGTCGTTTCTGCTAATTCAATGACTTCCGGGAATTTAGAGTAATAGTCCACAATTATCATATAATCCTTACCTCCAACATGAAATAAATCAACTCCTATTTTATTGTACGGTATATCGGGTATAACATGGTTAATTAACGGTTCCTTTGCTGGCATTTTCCGACACTCTTGACAAACAGCACATCGTGATACTTTGTCCTCTAATGCCTCCATCAAACCTGGCCAGAATACCGTGTCTCTCGCCAACTGTTTACTTTTTACGATACCTAAGTGAGCCTCATGTAACTTTTTTAACATATCCGAACGCATGGACTTAGGGATAATTATTTGTGAGCCTTTCAATAGAATGCCGTCAAATACAGTTATGTCATCCTTAATTTTAAAAAACATTTGAACATCTGCTTCGAGGGCCTTTCCCTCCATAGGCCATCCATGTAACGCTAATTGAACAATTCTTTTTAACGTGACGTCCAACAGTGTTTCACGTTTAACGGCTTGGATTATGTCCGGATCAAGTCCAATTGATGCTATGGATAAATCCCGATCGTACAGATTGTCAGGCTTTATACTTGACGTGTGGCTCTTGACAGGGTATCTGCCAAAGATAATTCAGTCCCCTTCAAGTATTGCACCTCAATATTGTAGTTCTGCAGTCGCATGCGCATACGTTGCAATCCTTGCCGAAAGGGCATGAACAGGTTTCATCATTATTGCTACTAAGGGTTTGTGATCTGTAATTACTGTGATTTCGTTACCATAAATATAATCATGAAACTTGTACACCCGAAAACAAATGGCTAATAATTCTTCTCTATTACTGCATAACTTATTTGGGTGTTATCAGTGCTTTCGATGCCATTGCTACGTGTAACTTATTTTGGAATAAAGTAGCGCCCAATCCCAAATTTAGATGCATCGACTGTGCAGAACAATATGTTCCCTACCATTGAAATACCTTAATACCGGTGCATTAGTTAATAAATATTTTAGGTTCTCGAAAGCTAAGACATGGCGTCTGCTTCCAATGGCCAAGCCACATCTTGTGGTAAACTTAAGAACTCTTAATGGACTCGTGATATGTGCCATGTTCGGTATGAATTTGTGGACTTAACCCATCATACCTCAGAAGCGTTGTAACGCAGGTTTGTCTGAAGGGCTTGAGCATATCGACAATTGCCTGTATCCTATCTATATTAGGTTTTATCCCGCCGATGAATAAAACATGCACCTACTAGTTAACAACTGTTTTACATTTTGATTTTTCGGGTTAGTTTCGGTTCACTGATTAGCTCGCTTCTGAACAGGCTTCTTGTCGTAAGTTGTTCTTGAGATTGTTGCTCCGTGCACCAAAATAATCATCTGTGATGACATGTACCAGGGTGATCCATTAGAGTTCCATTCATCTCTTGATGAAAATATACCCGGCTGTTTTGATTCCAAAAAGGAGCCTAGTGACCGGAACCTCCCCAGGGAAGCTGATAAGACACTCGTGCATAACTTCGAACTACTTTCGTTTAGTTCGATCTGCCCAGTAGCCGTGTTAGCCGTCCGAGCACAGAAAAAAGCACCCTACGGCGCTACTCCTAACCTCACGACGTTCTTAACTGGGATAAGGCCTCTTAGTATAGCTTATTTAATTTTGTGGGGTCTAGGCAATATTAACTTAGCTTCCCTAGGCTTACGTACGTATGGTACAGAGTTAACCCAAGGGGTAGGCCCGTCCTGTTGTATTATGACTCCTAAATCTAACATTCTTTTTAATTCCACTTTCACGTCATTTACTATGGCTAAAGGTACCGCGTGGGGGGTTCGATCACAGGGTGATACTATCATCAATGTGAATTTTTAGCGTTAACTTTGATTAGGCTAAACCTTGGATACATGTGAATATCGTCTTACAATTCATTTGCGACAGTCTGTTCGTCGATCTCATCTATCGACATCGCAACGTGCCAAAACAAGCCCAATTTGACACACGACTGCTTCCCCTGTATCGCGCATCCGGCATCCGTTACCTGAAATTTAATCATGGACCCTCGACATTAGGCTACTCCCCATGGGGGCGTATCTCCTGGTTCCACCATAGTTCCTTGACTATGACTAATTAACATGCTTTAATCTCCATCTTACATGCTTATACAATTTTTAAGGGTAACATATTTGCGTCTATCCGGTATCCAATTATAAACTGGAGATTCAGCGGCCTTCGACACAAAAATTAGAGTACCACAAATCTTCGTCTTTAATGTCAGTAGCACCTAATGTGCCTACAAGAGGTCACCATTCCACTTATATTCATTACGTGTTCTCCGCCTGTATTGTCTATGGCGTCTTCCGTCACGTCAATTTCGTGAGATAAGCTGCATCTGTCGGGACCTTGTGCATTCGGCACATCCGTACTGAAATGCCCAAACTTTCGACCACCCGCTGAACTCCTTGTCTCGAGCTGGGAACATGTCCCTGTCGCGTGCGTATAGCCACATTGATAAACTTGTTCCCGCGCCTCGACTTGCTTGCTGCATCTTCCTCGACTCTTGGGCGCCGTATCCAGGGCGACGGTACACCTGACGACGTAGGCTCCTATTGTATCCGTATTTACGGTGCTATTGAGGCTTTCCCCGTAATTGTGTCGATTTTGACTCACTTCGGGTCACACCGTAACTGGATGCATTCTCCAACTGAGATCACGGCATCTGTAATAACTTGTTTCTTAAGGTATCATCCGATTACACCGCACACAATTCTATCGCCACAGTAAAGAAGATTCCCATTGTTCGTAACAACGTATTGCACTCTGTGTTTGAGCTCCTAATAAAAGGTCATGTTCTGGTCATTTTGATTATAAGATTAAACTCGTATCGAACTACTGTTATATTCGTTTTGCATTCACAGTACCTGCGAAATGCGTCGATCAAGGGAGCAATCTTGTCCTTGTCCGGTCCTTCGAGCGTAAACGTCCTGTGCACCTTCTGTGCCTCACTCGGGCAATATGAGCCCCTTGAAAAGCAGACATGTGACTTTTTCTGTTTTCGTCGATACACCTGGGCACATACGTATATTTCGTATGCCTGCATACAGCAGCGCCAATTACTGCCTTCTTCTCGTCCAGGTTCAGATTGTCCTGGAGTTTCAACCCGTGAGTGCATCATCGAATCTGGTCGGTTGACATCTGACACCATGTAAAGAAGTGATCGCCACACACTGGATCCTGTAACGTAACTGACTTATTGGTTCTACAGTCCCATGGACGTCACGCAGTGTTGGTGGGGGGGGGGGGCGTTCATATACTTGCATACCTTAAGGGGGGGGGGGGGGGGGGGCACTCCACCAATGGGTCAGTCTGGAGGAAGTCAGGAACATGTAGTCCCCTCCGAGCATTTATACTTGCCTTTATGCATTTGTCATCACCAGAACAGTAGATTACTGGAACAAGGCTCCTCCAGTCGATGCCTGAGGGAGGAGTTACGCTGCGGAGCAGATGGAAGTGGCCGGCCTTATTATACTCGCATAATGGCTTATAAAGCACCTATGTATATATATATATATATATTATATATAGATATTTATATATATATTTATATTTATATACATATATATATATTTATATATAGATATTTATATATATATATATATATGTATATATATATATATATATATACATATACATAAGGTATTTGATAAATGGGTAGCAATAAGGCCGCGTCACCCAGATACCTGCCACAAAGTTCTCTTTCTATGAACATATCTCCCCAACCAGAAACTCTGAAATGGAGAGTGAGTGATTTTAGCAGCGCCCTGGTCTTTCCTGTTTGTATTTTTCCTCCTTTAAAAAAAAGAAAAAAAAGAGTCTGTGGAGAATGGACACCTGCGGCCCAGAAGCCCGGGTCACGTGGCTGATCGATGAGGGAGTCCATCACCGCCAGTAGAGCACCTTGCCACCTGTGAGACAGCGGCGAGTGTAATCAAGCCATCACACAGATTGGATTCCTGTTTCACTGCAGCTCCCCTTGTTACCCCGTCCCCACAATGCTCCCTACCCCACACCCTTCTACACACCCACACCCACACCCACACCCACACCCGGCCCCATTCCCACCCACACCTTCACCAATCGCCCTCACACACACACAGCTCCACGTATCCCTCCATTCCCACCATGCTCCCTACCCCACGTCTCCACACCCACATACCCGCCCCCACACTCACAGACCCGCCCCCACCCCCACCCCACCCCGCAGTCAACTCCACCCTGCCCACTCCACATACACCCCCGTACGCATCCAAACACACCCACAGCCCCACTCACGTCGAAGACATCCTCATTAAGGAGATGGCCATGTGCAATTGAAAGAAGCCGCGTTTGCTTAGGTGACTGTTTTTTTTGTCAATATGTGTTTTATGTGACTGTTTTTTTTTGTAAATCAGTAGTTTGAATATGTTGCTGCTTGTAGCACTACAGTTAGTAACATGGCATGCAGTTGTTAGTTTGTGTCTGTTAAAGACAAAGCAGGACAGCATGGCTACGTTACCATCCAGGTTCTCCTCAACCATGATAATATTCCAGTTTACCCAGGAGTGTGGCACCACAGATAATACCATAAACACCCAAGAATAACCGACTAAACATCCATCTTAGCTGGTTCGTTGTTGCAGTATGTATATCCTGCTAACATCTAAGGTATTTTCAAGATGGGTACCGAGTTACAACAGTTTGCGCTCATGGTGAATTAATAGGGACAACTGAGAAATCAACCCGCCAGCACCATGGTCCAATTTTCCTACTCAGTCACATAATCGTGATACTAAGCTAACCGGTCCTTGCCCTATCATATCAATGCTGAATGCCAAGTTAGCAAGCAACAAATAACAAATCGATAAGTCATTGATTTGACTCAACTGGGAATTGAACTCCAGAACTTCCACGCAGAAGGCCTGCGCTCTACCTATTCGGCCATCGCGCCCAATACCTCCGTCCTATTTGAATAATATGGTATACCTGCCACGTACCAATGGAGATATCGTATATACAATGAAATGTGAATGCCGGACTACCAGTAGCCAGCCAACTCACGATATTCTATGTTCTGATGTGAACATTGCTCTCCGTCCCCAAACTAAAAAGAAAGACAAATATGGTAGATGCTGAGACAACATCCACTAAATGCTACGGTCGCTTTAAACTAAAGCGGTTCAACAGGAAATACATGTTAATACGTGTTGATGATTAATTAGGTTGATGATACCTGGCAGTGGGCGAAGTGGACTGATTTAAACGGTAGTTCCGGAATGGCAAGAAGTTTGGGTTCGAGGCGAAATCCTGCTTTACGCGTAGTATCCCCATCATCATCCCCACCATTACAGTATTAAAATATTATCTGGCAACTACCATCCCATACATATACATTGGATGAACAGTATATATGGCTGCTTCCAACATACCCACAAATATTCGCAAGGCCTGGGACAAGTGACTACTTAATGAATAGAACCAGATGTGTGATGATCCGAATTGGCCTGTATTAGTACAGCTGCTAAATCCACGCTCTGTTTGATCAACAGTGGTTAAAGCATTGCATATTGTGATTGGCCCAATGTCAGCCGTTCCACGGTCTTGCAGTCGCTGTCACACACGCACAGAAGAATGCCAAGATCCAGATACAGTATGCTTCACATTGTTTATTGGTAAACGTACCCACTCTCCGCGGTGTCAACAGTCAAGTGACCTGCCCCCTAATTCGTTAGGTCCCACATTACCTCCATAGGTGGGTGGGGGGATGTGCTAGCCACATGCAGTAGAGGGCAACCCGGTTGGGGCCCTGCCCGTTGGCTAGCGAGCCACCACCTAGCACCGTTCAATGTAACTGCATAGGTGTGTGGCGTAGTGCATGCTGCCACCAGGTGGTAGTGGAGCTCATGTACAGACTACTACAATATTATATCCAGTTCATAAAGCTAAATATGTATAAATTATACACACAACTTATATATTGTCAGCGGTACAGTCAGGGTTCTTTACAGTTTGAAGCAGGTGGTGGCGCCACCATCGGAGCTGAAGTTGAATAGGCTGGAGCATTTGATGACTAATCCAGGCTCCATCACTCAATGGATAAGGGAGTGTTGGGGTGCACGAGGGATATTCGGAGCTATTTCACGTGTAGCCTTCTCATACAGCATGTATATTTGTTGTATGTCCTTCCACTGATGCAATTACATTAAGAGATCCAATAATGCTAATTGCAAAGGATACATTATGCCATTCAAAGCCACTAGAGAAAAAAGAACTCAGCCACTGCTTTCCTGGAACCCCGATTCCTGTCGGGTCTGTCTTCACTTGTATCCGCATCGACCCCGGTCGCAGAATCCGTAGAGTGTGGCCCTCCCATGGAGAATGTGAGCAGTTCAGTTCCTGGTCGACTCCAGCCAAGATAGATACATGGGGCTTCCTTGGCTGGCGCTCAGCACTAATAGGATTAGGCAACGATTGGTTATAGTCATGTCATGATAATGTGACTGTGTACGATAATGGGTCACGGTGGCAGTAGCCTGATTTGCTAGTATGGCAGCACTATAAAGTCACCATGAGGGCACAATCCCACAAATCGGTACCCATATTGATATGACCGTAAATATTGCGAGGACGTAAAACACCAACGAGCAACCAACCAACTTGTATCCCCACTCTCCACAGTTATCCACCAATCAGTTTATCACAAGAGCCAATCCAACAGCATGCACACATTCCTCATAACAAAATAAATGAACCACATCTCGAATGAAGTGACTAATGTTGTCCCTACTGGATCAATTGTGAGCAAACTCCTTTTGCTCGGCGTAAAAGGGTCATAGTTAGCCATAAAAGCAGCTAAATAAATCGGGCATGCGCCATATTGATTCGTCAAATCCGGCGTGAATATTATCGACTTGAGCGCGCACGTTCTCGCGCGGATCCGTCTATAATGCTGAAACAATGTTTGTTGTTCTTTTCAGCACTTAGATTAACACTCTTCTGCCGTGTGTGGATGGAAGCGTCTACTTCCGGTTTGCTTTGCTTGTAAATAATAGGTGCGCATGCGTGAGTTACTACGAATTTCTTCGCATTTTCATGCTCTAAATTTTCCAGTTTTTGTTTATACATAAGATTGTTGGATACTATGTAATAGATCACGGTTACTGTCACCTGCACACGTTGTAGTGGCGCCACCAGTTGCGTTCAGCAATAACAGAGTAATGATGATAGTGACAGCTTCATTTATTTATACTCCCATAAGTCACTAATACTTCATATTTTGCTGAGATAGTTTACATGAAATGGGACGTATAACTGGACGTAAAATAAAAATGAGCAGAACTGGAAGGATAATAAAAGGAGGATAACCGGAAGTAAAATAAAAGGAGCATAACTGGAAGTAGAATAAAAGGAACACAACCGGAAGTAGAATAAAAAGGACCAGAACCGGAAGTAGAATAAAAGGAGCAGAATCGGAAGTAGAATAAAAGGAGCAGAACTGGAAGTAATAAAAAAGGAGCAGAACCGGAAATAGAATGAAAGGAAAAGAACTGGAAGTAGAAAAAAAGGAGCAGAACTGGAAGTAGACAAAAAGGAGCAGAAACGGAAGTAGAATAGAAGGACCAGAACTGGAAGTAGAACAAAAGGAGCAGAACTGGAAGTAGAACAACAGGAGCAGAACTGGAAGTAGAACAAAAGGAGCAGAACTGGAAGTAGAACAAAAGGAGCAGAACTGAAATTAGAACACAAAGAGCAGAACCGGAAGTAGAATAAAAGGAGTAGAACCGGAAGTAAAATAAAAGGAGCAGAACCGGAAGTAGATTAACAGGAGCAGAACTGGAAGTAGAACAAAAGGAGCAGAACTGGAAGTAGAACAAAAGGAGCAGAACCGGAAGTATAATAAGTGGAGCAGACCCGGAAGTGGAATAAAAGGAGCGGAACCGGAAGTAGAATAAAAGGAGCAGAACCGGAAGTAAACTAAAAGGAGTAGAACTGGAAGTAGAACAAAAGGTGCAGAACCGGAAGTAGAACAAAAGAGCAGAACCGGAGGTAGAATAAAAGGAGCAGAACTGGAGGTAGAACAGACAGAGCAGAACTGGAAGTAGAAGAAAAGGAACAGCAGCAGAACCGGAAGTAGAATAAAAGGAGCAGAACCGGAAGTAGAATTACAGGAGCAGAACCTGACTTGACGTGTGTAAGTGAATATTCCTATTCTCTATCCGGATGAAACCACTTTAGTCCAATAATATTACACTCACAGCAGCAGACCCTACCCTCCATATTCCATATTGACCGCATAATATTGTGCACCACACATCGTAGTATTATTGTTATAGTCTGTCCTGAGACAAACTACCAGAAGGTGGATGTCTTATGTATGCTAATCCCTGTTGCTAAGAAGGAACACCAGGCGGTAGCATGCAAAGTGCAACAGTCTTGCTGGTGAAATGTCCCACATCATGCTACTATCCATTCCCTAAAGAAGGTTATAAATGATGTTCCCTGGCTGGGCAGTGGCAGGGTAGTTCTATTCCGATCTCGACAAAATACATCTGCGAATGCCCCAGGGTTTGTAGCAATCTCAGCATTACTCCTTAATTCGCAAGCCGATTAAGGACACAGCCAGTCGTATCATCTATTAGATTTACACCGATGCCCTAGTTTCATGCATTTCCTTAATGGTACCGCTTACTCCTCTGCCACCGTATATCTATCCAACCCACCTCCATTTGAACACATTATCAAAATCCCTTCCCACTCCAAGCCTCATCTCATTTCACTCGCACCCATCAAAGCATTCCTATCAGACGCCATACTTGGCATCTTAATGGATCATTGCCAGGTAGTTTAAAGTGTGCTTATTAACTATGGATCTGCATGACGTTATCTGACTAGCTGCAACATCGGATTTCAATGGCTTGCGATAGATAATCTTACAGCTGCATAGTGTGAAGGAAGTAGTAACATATTGAATCCAAATCACTTCTCTAAATGTGATTCCTCAAAATCACCTGTGGTACCGATGCAGTAATGGTTATGCATTCACTGCTCCATATATATGACATCATTTTAATACAATTGGTAAGTAAATGTCATAGGATTTAGGCTATAGTATCAGCATTTGTATGTCCGTGCTGAAAATAGGTTTTCATGTTAACACGTGAAATATTTCCAAAGGTAGTCATGTCAACTAAAAGGAGAGGTACTTCAGATGAGGAAAGGTGGATTTTAATGATCAGTTTATTATATATATCTGCACCAATGCTAGACACGTAAGCCCATTTGTCTATGCACCTTTAACTCCAATTATAATCGCAGGCAGAAGGGCTGAATTATAATAATTACTTAAGGACTCAGTGCAAAGGAGTGGTATTTGAACCGGTGTAAAGATTTCAAATTCCTCCCTGATTGAAGTTCCCCCATGGGAACTTCAAAACGTTTTCAAATTCATCCCACATGCATTTGAAAACGTTTTTGTTTTCCCTCCCACGCTTTAATTTTCCCTCCCCCCATTTTGGGGGAATTTTCGTTATTTATTTTTTTGTATAAAGTTGTCATGACAAATATGATAATACACAGAGAATAGCATAATGGAAATTATTACTAGTACAACAAAACATATTTCAACCCAAATGACACACACAGTCTCCAAGATGGCTAAGACAAAAATATTATAGGTCTGAATCTTAAAACGTTTTTTAAGCAATTTTAAATTCCCGGAGGGGGGATTTGAAAATAGGGGGAGGAATCTGAAAACTGTTTTTAATTTCCCTCCTGGGAATCTAAATACGTTTTCAATTTCATGGGAGGGAAATTAGAAACGTTTTCAAATTCCCGGGGCGAACTTGGAAAGGGGGGAGATTGAAATCGTTACACCGGGATTCGAACACCAGATTGATTCAAGCCAATGTTTCAAATGTTCCTACCGTTTGCCACTAACATTTGACCGGGACTTACTAATGTTAGGCAACGATCAGTGGAATGAGGACGAAATTATCACCATTTAACCATCAATAAATGTCATAATAACAATAAATAAGTGCAACAGTGTCAGCCAGCCTCAGTGATTTATTGTGCATGCTGGCATGACTGATGGATTGAGTGTAGTTTGATGTCTTCCTACAATTAGCATGGGAAGAAAGCGATGTCATTTGATTGCCGATATTTACTGTCTCGAAAGCACCAAACACAAATCACTTCATTGTGAGTTATCATATACTAGCAATAACATTTAGGTCGTTATAATGTACATCACATTAGCAATTCTTTTCTGTAAATGGCGAGCTTTGAATATAGTTTAACTGAAGCGTGAATAATGAATGATATGCACACAAGAGGATTCAATAATATTTCCATAGCCTGGGCAACACTGTCCTACCTACATTCCTTCTCGTCTTGTTTGTTTTTGTTTTACATCCTAGCAACATATAAGGTCATATCAGGATGGGTACCGACTTGTTTCAGTGTGCAATTATTGCGACTATATAGTGCCCCCCCACTGTGAGACTAGGTCACCAGCATCATGCCCTGATATCGCACTCAGTTCCATTATCCTGGTACTAAGCCAACCAGTCCTTGCCCTATCCTAATAATGCCAAGTGCCTGGCTAGGTAGCGTCAAGTATCAAGTTTTAAGTCATTGGTTAGACTCGACCAGGTTTCAAACCCGCAATCCTGTGGTCTACCAACACGGGAGACGGACGCTCTAACTCATTCGGCCATCCCGTCTCGTCTTCTCGCCTGGTCTTTCAGTACCGAATAATTAAGTCAGGAACATGAGCATCATCTACATCGGTTGAATATCTCCAAGGTAAGTGCCACTGCACATCAACACAGGGCCATGGCACCAACTCCAGAACTGGCAGGTGGAGGCAGTGCGGGCGTTGTGCTCTGGATACTGGAGCTATGTGGTGGGAATGTGTGTCGGGGGTGGGGGGGGGGGGGGGTGGAAGGGGATCAAAATCTCCCTCCATTTTTGAATGGTCGCGAGTTAGGGTGGGGAGGGGTGTTACATCCGGGTTGGATGGGTGGCGCCACCTAGTGGGAACTCACTCAACTAGCGTCTGTTTAGCAGCTCAGTCTTTAGCTGTCACGTGATCTGACACACATGTCAGATGATCTGTAAGCTCTCAGGGTGCACATTTAATAGCGAGCCCCTCCACACCCACACCCTCACGCATCACGCCATCCATCATCACGCCCCCCCCCCCCCCCCGACACAAACACATCCACGTGACACAATCTGAATCTGAAGCTATTGCCACAAGCGGCGCTAATTACGGATAATGAATGAGGGCGACGTCATTTACGGCAATTTCGCCAGAAAGAAGTAGGAATGGAATGAATTAAGTGGAAGTCACATTGTTTATATTTATTAGTTGATGACGTCATGTGCCTTGGGTAACTAAGCCTAACCCTCGTGGGAGTTACTTCGGGTTTGTTTACAGAGTTTAAAGGTAAGTGTACATTGCGCAGTTTTGTGTGGACTTGTTTTCCCGCGACATTTCTGATGCTTTGACGCTGTCCTAATCAGGACATTGCACAACAATTGTGCTTGAACGCCTAGATGTAAAATATTCTGATATGTGGCATAGGGGGGAACACAAATGTTCTATTACTGATCGGTGTACAGACCAGGGCCATGTATGTATATATATGTATGGGATGGTGGTGCCTGAGTGGGATGTAAATAGACATAGTGATGCTGGCAGATCTGGGTGTGGGTGCACTCAGGGCCTACCCCATCTGCTGGGATAGTGATCACCACGCTCAAAGGTCAAGGTTGGTGCTGGCCATGGGGGCCATACAGTTTGGTGGTGGTGGGCAGACCACTGGTATCCATGGGGACTAGGAATATTGGATCCCTATTGGTAGGGCCAAGAATGCTTGTTTTCCATTGGGGGAAAGGGGTTGAATGATACTCTCCAATGAACCCATGTAACCATATAAATAATAAACCAGAGGGCTTGACTCTCTCATCTTCTTTACACTTCATACTCTTCCTTTCTCTATGTCTGTATTGATTTCACTATAGCCTGCCTACACACCTACAGATTCGAGCTTTAGCCTTTTTACATAGGGTTACTATGCACATATATTACAACAATGAGCTGGCTACACTCGCGAGTATCCAGAACAACAACAATGGCTCAACTATTATTGCTTTGTATAATTATCATGCGTACTAAACTTTGAAAGTGAATGTCATATGGTTCTTTTGGTAAATAGTTCCTCTTTTCTTTGGATTCAAACTCATAATTGCACATGACAAAACTGAATGAAACATCCTCACCACATGTTGTGGACCCTGTTGGTGAAGTCTTTGACTTGGCCTGAGCTTACCGCTGAAACATTACAATCTAATCTAATACATTTGTCTATGGCGAACCACTGGTCATCATAGAAGTGCTTATTCACAGAGCTCGTTCTAAGACTACAGTATCAAGATTACCTATGGAATGAGAATCTGATGATGGATGAGACTTGACATGCGGCATCATACCGAGGTTCTTGTAAATGAATTACAGTGCGCAGTGAGCGAATCGGTGGAGCGCAGGCCTCCTGTGCGGGAGATCAGGAGTTCAATTCCCGGTTGAGTCAACTCAATTTCTTTTAAATTGATACTTGTCACTTCAGAGCCTGGCACTTGACATTGATAGGATATGGCAAGGACTAGTTAGTGCAGTGCAAGGATAATGTGTTGGAGAGGGATACCAGGTCATGGTGGCCTTGTCTCCCAGTGGGGCACCGTTATGAAGTCACCATCAGTGTCCACTGTCACAAGTTGATGCCCGTCATGAATTCACCTTAGTTGTTGCAAGGACGTAAAACTCCAACTACCAAGACACCAACAAACAACCGCTGATCTACATATGCACAATGTACTGTAAACGACCGGAAAGCGCTGAAAAGAAAGGTATGTTCCGATGAATACACTCTTTTACCATCAAAAAACTAAAACAACCAGCGCCTCTCACACCGTCTCCGTCACCTTGCTGACAAATCTGTTTTTTCAGTGGATCCGATGCAATCAGTGACACCGGGCCCATGCGACCATGTGTCGTCACCATAGGCCTTTATCCAATATATCCTCGTGTATATTTCAATTATGGCGATACAGCTGCTATCGGCCATTACCCGGCATCACGTGTCCCCTGGGACGCCGGCAGCGCTCCCTGGCGGGCAGCTTGAAGTGCGTGACTAAAGTGCACCCAGGGTGATAGGCCTGCCTCATTGTCCGCCCAGTACCATTACCATTCAGGCCTCTATATATATATCAATAAATGTATGTATATGAAGAGTTCAGGGGCAAAAAAAAACCGGTAAACGGCAATTACAAAATTGAGATAAACATTGGAATCAGACCTTCAACAAGTTGTTTTTTTTTACATCCTTACTTGTTCATTCCTTCGTAGTCAGGTCATCGCAACAAAAAGTTGAATTACTGAGAATTACAATTATTTTCAGGAAAACATTTCTTATTTTTAATCAACATTTTGGATTGGCTTCTACGTGGTTTTCCGCCTGAACTTTTAAATTATATAAAAATTATATAATAATATTATATATATATATAAGTTTCGGAGAAGAAGTGATTTCAAGTTCTGACTATATAAGCGTGCATGCGCCTGGTTCTGCCCACCAGCGCCAGTGGCGCCGCCGCCAGCAATATATACCCACTGTCCGCATTGTATATTTATATATATATGTATATTTATATATATATATATATATACAGTAGACTGCCACCTAGGGGCTGATGTTTGGTTGTCATTCTATGTCACCAATTAAAGGCAACAACATCCTTATCGTTTTAGAGTTCTCGTCATTTTAGTAAGATGCATATGTCCTGGCTTTTGTCAAGTGTTTGTATTGCTTGAAATAACATGTTGTCAGTGCTGATGCACTGGTCTTCCAGTACAAGTTCGAATGATAGGTAACGAAAAAGATAATAGAAGAGAAACATATGGGCACGTCAGTATGTTAGACTAGTATGATAAGGGTTAGTTTGTTGTTGTTGTTTTACGTCCTAGCAACATCGAAAGTCATATGAGGACGGGTACCGCCTTGTGACAGTGCGCACACATGGTGACTGTATAGTGCTGCCCCACTGGAAGACCAGCCCGTCAGCACCATGACCTGATATCTCACTCAGTCACAGTATCCTGACACTGAGCCAACCAGTCCTTGCTATATCCTAATAATGCGGAGCACCAGGCTAGGAAGCAACAAGTATCAATTTTTAAGTCATCGGTTTGACTCTACCAGGGTTCGAACCCACGACTGCACGATCTACCAACACGGAAGACGGACGCTCTAACTCATTCGGCCATCCCGCCTGGTTGATAAGGGTTAGTAGGATGGGTGTTTAAAGGGTGATGATGACGTTAAGTTGATCGCTGTAAATTGCATATATTGTAATTTGAACTTAGACTTTCATTTTAAATGCCTAACTTTGGAGATATGATATTTAAGTGTAAACATGTAACATCAAAGTTGGTGTGTACCTCCACACTGACACAATAGGCTTACAAAGTATCATATTCTATCTTAAAGTGACTTCGCATTCCCTTGTCTAAAGAAATATACCGTCCTGATATGGCCATACGTGATGTATATACGTTATGTGAGTATAAAGGCACGTAAGGGAAGAATCCCTATGTTGGCCACCCATATGTTGTGTACGTTTTTATAGGTGACCCCCTTATTCACGGTGCGACAGGTGGCGCCACCCCCCCCCCCCCACACACACACACCGCTACCAGTGCCACGAAAACTGTCACTCACGCACTGGAATACATTATAAATGCACAAATATAATCCACAAAGGAATATTCGGTTTCAAACCATGGCGACATTATCTTAACATATCGCACGATTATGATGGGGTACCTATCAAGTTGATGTAATCCTAGTGCTACGGCCCCGCCCCTGAACAGACATACATTTCTCACTCTTGTCCATGCAAACTAATTGTATTTTCCTGGAAGGTAACTGCAATGATCCCCCTCAAATGAAAAACAAAAAAGGTGGGGTTAATAAAGATGAGCTATTAATACGGGGGAAAGATTAGTCATGAAAGCCTGATGAATTTCCGCGAAATTCATAATCTCAGTCACAATACTCTACGTGGAAGAGGTTCTGTCGAGATTCTCACTGAGGTAAAATGATATACTTGACAGCAAACTCATATACAGGATGATATATGGACATAAATAGTAGCGACTAGAAGTCCTCGCTTTCAAAATCATGCCCGATAATGAGAGTACAAATGGCCATCATGAGAGTGTCAAGCTCTATGAGATAACATTATAGATCATGTCGTTAAGTCATGTCTAATCAGTAATTACGTCATCAAGTGTAAACGCTGCCATGGGTAATCCTCTGGAGTTTGTTTCGTATTTGTTCTAAAGTGCGTCATTTATATCAGTGCATGGGTCAAATTATTTGTGGGGAAAATAATCTGTTATGCTAATATTGTGTATTGAATAGGATGACACCTACCTAACAGTCTGTGTGTTACATTACTGCAATTACTGGTTTATTAATAATAGTTATTACAATATACATATTGAGTATCCCATTTCTTTCTTTACCATTAAATGTTTCATAGACAGGATCATATATTATCATTACATAAAAAGGAGGAGCGGCTTCTCCATTATTATTATCTGAATTATTACTGCGCAGTAATATTCCTGCTATTTAATTGTTATTAATATGTATATCGACCTATCACTGTCCGACTTGATCGATCACCGGCTGCGCTATTACAGCGCCACCGCGTGTTGGTGCCCTGCAAACTTCCACTCGGCCATTTTGCACCAGGCTTTCAAATTGTTAACCACCTAATCATTATGCTAGCCAAGATCTTTCATTAAAGTGATCAACCCATACTCCTGTTGGGTCTTGTCTGATTTGAGAGTAGCCTAACTTTATAAGAACTATTTACTACAGATTAAACAGAACAAACTTCATAGCTTAAAAGAGGCTAGGTGATGTATCAAGTTCCACTGCGGTTTTCCTTGCTGTTAGGTGAATCTGAATCTCTCAGGTATGGGACATGGCTTGACTTATTAATATTGCAATTTAAGTTCAAGATAAACATTGCAAATGTCGCTCAGTGTAAGCCTCACTTCAGTGGCATATTTGCACTGGCATTTGTGCACTCGCTCGGATGACTGAATGGAGAAAGGACGCTAGCTTCCTGCGCGGAGGGATGGCGTTTTACGTCCTGGCAACATCTAAGCCCATATGAGGAGGGATACCGACATGTGACAGTGCTGCCCCACTGGGAGACCTGTTGCCACACAAGATCTGATTTTGCTGACACTCAGGTAACCAGTCTTGTCCTATCCTATTAATACCGAGCATCTACCTAGGAAGCAACAGGTATCAATCTTTAAGTCATTGGCTTGACTGGACCGGGGTTCGAACTCGTGGGTTCTAATCTCACGAACAGCCAGAACGGAAGGCCACCCGTAATTGTGTATCATTACTAAATGTCCTTAGATACTACCGGGCCTGATTAACAGATTCTGCTGGTTTCAGATTCTGCTAATTAATATAAGCCTTTGGATTTAAATTAGATGGATTCTTTTCCTGACTTGATATATATAATGTAATTTAGACTATATGTATACATGTATCAGCATTGTAACTGTGTAATGTTGATTCACGCAGGGATCAACCTGCTGAGATGCCCTACACACTAATCCTCTGTATGTGTTCTAAGTGGGTCGTTGTCAGAAAATGTGTACAACATATTTGGTGTCTAGATTATATTGTTAATTTGGTATTATGTTGTGGAGGGGTACCAACTCAAATACCGTCCTCATCGAATCCGGCGCTCACCAGGACCATAAACATTCACCGAGAGGGGGGAAGAAGTCAGTCCAATGTGCCTTAATCTTGTTGTTCTAGATGAAAAAGGACAAACCACTGTATCAAACTCAGCACCTCCGTCTTTGTCAATTAGGGCATGTGTCCTTTATATATTTACTGAGTTAATGGGACTATTTGAGGTGCACCAAAGTGGTTTTCTTCGGTTCAGTATGCATTGGTCGTAATGCGAGCATTGTGCTTGATGCGTGGAGAGGAAGAGACCCTCCCCCCACCTCCCCGGTCGTCGCGCAGCATTCGCACCTCGCGCGACGTCCGCCTCTCACCCCTCTGTCCTCCCCCTCCCCCGGCCCGCTGCTTTCGCACCTCACCTGCCACCGCCCTCCTGCCTCCCTTATAAGGCCGCCCTCCGGCCTCCCTCAGCCACTCGCCTTCCAGCCCTCCTCCGTGCTCTGCCGTTTTCCTCCACCCACCCACCCAACTCTCTTCATGTCTCCTCTACCTCCTCGCTGGGGGAGGGCTCCTCGGCGCCTCCCTCCCCTCACCTGAACTCTTTTGCCTCTCTGACATTGCTCCTTATGAGCCCCTGTTTTAATTATCCTTGTTTCTGCTCCTCAGGAACCTTACTTGCATCTGTCCTTACTGTGTTCCGCTTGTTTCTCACTGTTGCTCTGTACCCCCTGTTGCCACAGGTGTCAATAAACGCCTCTTTTTTCCCACTTCCGCCTTGCCTTCTTCCTTTTCGCGCATCGTCCTATCATGCTCTTGGACATGATAGGTATCAGCGTTGAAACTGTGTAATCTTGATTCAGGCAGCATTCAACTTCCTGAAATGCCCTACACATTAATCCTCCGTATGTGTTCTAAGTGGGTGTCAAGATTACCTTGTTAATTTGTCATTATTTTGGGGAGGGGTAGCAAATCAAATACCATAGTCAGTATTGCTCTGCATATTAAGCCTGTTAGGTATAATATATATATTTAATCTATAGCACAATATACGACAGAGATGTGCTAACGTGAACATGTCCATATCAACAAGTGTTGTCACCTTATTTTGGAAGACATAATCTGTCTTGCTTAACTGTATAATCAAGGAAATCTTGTTTGAATTTGTGACATATGCCAAGATGATTGTAAAGTCGACGGCTGGCGGTTTGAGTGGTGTAGAAGTGACCAAGTCAAGAAGTGACTTCTCTCTCAGGTCAAGAAGTGACCCTGTCTCTCTAACTATATTGAAACACAATTTGTATCCTCAATTAGTAATGGATCAACAACTCCACTTATACCTTATATGCCTTTGGTTTTACATACCATTTACCATTTTATAGACTATTTGCAATTTATTATAGCAGAGTTCTCCATATCACATATCTCATATATCGGAAAATTGTACATGATGTTATACATCTGTTTGATATCCACGTTACTCATGTAATTTAAATGTGCATTTGAATGAGATCGATTGGTGAAATTATTTACTTGGACATATAGAAAACATGGAATCCTTGAGATGAGCATCGATTCGGCAATTATATTAGTGTTGATTGATTTTATTCCGAAGGTGTTCACATCTGTTTTCCATATCACAGATGTGGCAGGAGCGCTCCTGACAATGAAATAATCGATACATGTTTAGGAAAGAAAACAGTATTGGATTACCTGCATACAATGGATTAATTGAAACACTACTCTTCTCAAGCAGGCGCTACGGTTATATCAACTGCAATACAATAGAAAATATCCTAAATCTAATATGGTGGCTCGACCCTTCTTCTGATATCACTGACTACATTGTAGTATAACCACTTACAATCCAAACGTAAGCACGTCCATATGTCACCTTTTAGATACAGAGTCTAGCTGAGATGCTTTGTTTGTTGTTGTTTTAAGTACTAGCAACATCTAAGGTCATATCAGGATGGGTACCGACCTGTGACAGTGCGCAGTCATGGCAACTTTTATAGTGCTGCCCCACTGGGATACCAGGCCGCCAGCACTATCAGCTGATATCCCACTCAGTCACAGTATCCTGACACAGAGCCACCCAGTCCTTGCCATATCCTAATAATGCTGAAAGCAGGGCTAGGAAGCGACAAGTAGCAATTGTTAAGTCATTGGATTTGACAGTCGATGACATTTAAGACACAATATTTCTCTCCACATAACCAGATGGACCAAGCAAAACCATACATTTCAATTCTGAAATGCAATACCAGATATGATTGCCAAATCAGTTGAGTACCCGCTTTGGGTGGAACATGTCCTGAGTTAGGAATGCCTGGCTGGCATTGTCAAAGCGATGAATTGAAATTGTATAGTTTTTGGGCACTCATAATTAGTAGGATAGGTAATAGATAAAGGAGTAGGGGAATGGCGAAGAGAAGATACCTGTTTTTTAAATATTGCTTAGGAAATCAATGAAGGTACCAAACGAATGTATATATATATCCTGTATAATAAGTATACGAGAATAACAGACCCGCCCCCAGCTCCTAAGCTCATCCTTTTGTATTGAATGTTTGAATCAGAAGGATATAACTAACAGGAGAATAGAGGGGATGAATATATATATATGTGATATATAACGCATTATGCTAGTATATTGGTGTGGAAGCAAATTATTTCTTTATTATTGGTAGTATTATTAGACCTGCAGCGCTCCCCCGTATATGTAATAATACAACTAATAATAAGGAAATAATTCGCTTCCACGCATATATACTAGCATAATGCGTTACATATCACATATATATAGTCATCCCCTCTATTCTCGTGTTAGTTATATCCTTCTGATTCGAACAGTCAATGCAAAAAGGTGGTGGATAAGTGAACTTTGGCAGGTACCACCTCACAGGTTACTCTGGTTATTAAAGAAAACAATCCGAACAATCAAAGGCACAATATTAGACATGCATAAGCACAGTGGGAACACAAATCATATATACCATGTTGCATGGAGATAAGGTGGTGCCAAGCCAGCACCAACAACCATACAGTTTAGACATGAGACACAGCAAACTGCATACGATACAACACATAAGTTTCCTGAGTTTGTTGCTAAAAGCGACATGCAAAACTCAACCTTCATGCACATCAGTAGGTCAGTGTGGTGAGCTATGGCAGTGATAGTGGGGGGGGGGGGGAATCAAAGCAAAGTCAAACAAATAACTTATCAAATTGAAACTTGTCATTTCCTAGCCTGGCGCCCAGCATTAAGAGGAAAGGGCAAAGACTGGTTAGCTCAGTGTCAGGATAATGGGACTGAGTATGATATTGGGTCACGGTGCCAGTGGCGTCATTTCCCAGTGGCCAGCACTGCTCTAAAGTTGCCAAGAGTCACACTGTCACAAGTCGGTATCTGTCCTGATATTGTCATATATATTGCAACAACGGAAAACTCCACAAAACAACCGACTATCAGACTTGATAATAATATATGTAACCTTCCTGTGTTTTAAATGTGGAGACCCTGTCTAAATGACCAATCTTCTCTCCCTCTAACATTACTTTTTTTTTGGATAAAATATTTTATTCATCTGAATACTTATTTTGTCAGCGCCGGGGCACTGGTCTTCCAGCCGTTGGAGTGATCGCATTTGGTCTGTACATAGTGGAAGTGGAATGCGTTGCGTTGCGTGCAGCGCAACCCATTCTGAACATAAAAAGAAAGTGGTGGAGCAGCCTATGCTGCATAGTGTACAGCATAGGTAGTCAACATAGTGCAAGGCATATGCATCAAGATAGAGTGTGCAATAATTTACACTAGTGGTCAAATCATATGCTGTGTTTGTATATCAGTTAGATTTGGTTTTAATAACGGTTAGTCTTTCAATATGAAATTGTGTGCATTGCTGGTTGAAGATGTAGTTATTCAGTGGTGGCAATGGGTCTCGAGTAGTGGTGGTGGGTTTCAAGTCATTGAGTTATAATAGTTGTTTGTCAAATGTGGATGGGGGCGGGGGGGACGTACACCAACTTGTCAAACACGTACCTAATGGTGATGGGTGCAAACCGACGCCCGAGATGTGCC
Organism: Branchipolynoe longqiensis; assembly: GCA_030323885.1. Taxonomy (NCBI): domain Eukaryota; kingdom Metazoa; phylum Annelida; class Polychaeta; order Phyllodocida; family Polynoidae; genus Branchipolynoe; species Branchipolynoe longqiensis. The sequence goes on along the minus strand of CM059191.1, from coordinate 86,465,741 downwards.
ATCAGGCATGTGCTGGGTCTTCTACTTCCGGTTTGGGAAATCCCAGAACCTGCCCAACCGGAAGTAGGAAACCAGGTGAGGCATGCCTACTTCAGTAGCATAGGCTACTAAGCATACAAACCAACTATCAATCTGCTACTGAAATGCAGGTAATCAAACACCTCATCTGCAGCTACTGTGTGATAATATAACACCAACACTACAGCTGGCCAGCATTGGAAATAAGCTTGAATACCCAGTTTCATATGATATATACAGTATAAATACATCCTCAATACAAAACAAAGAACAATATATATATATATATATATATAGCTCGTATACAGCCAACTGTATGCAGATATAGGGCCAGCAGGTATCTGGCTATTATGTCCAAGATATTTCCTTAGTTGTTTGTGGGTTCGATACCAGGGGCACTCGCAGCGCTGTGTGTGTAGACCACGCCCTACTCCCTTGGTGCACTAGACCCGTAAATCGGTCTCCAGCAGTGCATGGCACAGCTTCTGAACATTTTACTTTGCTTACTACAATTAAACATACCTACTCGGTAGGGCTGTTTGCCCAGACAGATATCATTCTCACCACTCCGAGTTAATTGATTGTTATTGATTATTATTATTATTATTATTGTGAGACGACTTCCTCGATGATTAATTGTTTGTCATAAGCTGATAGTGTGTATTACTATGTTAATTGATTACCATTGATTATTAATTGTACATGTGTGTACTTTGATTACTACAACAGATATCGCCCATACTTATATATGATTATGAGACTGTCTCAAAAGGTGCTAAGCAAAATGGGACACAACTTTATCAATTGTAACGATCAACACACTATCTGCTTATGCATTTGCTCAGGATAAACTGATTTGTTTGTTACATGGTGTTTCATAAACCCAATAGAATACATATTGATTTGAAGCAAATGTCCTTGTGTTTTCAGCGTAACCGTTTCTGTGCTGCTTTGTGTCAATCGTTACAATGGACAAACAAAAGAAGAGTTATCACCTTTTGAGACAGGCTCATATATGTTTGTCGCCTACTCTTGCATAAATAAATATTGTGAGCGTGTGGTACAGGCGTGAAGGAGTTGTCATGCCGGGAAGAAACAGCAAGGTGGTACCACCAGGCGAGGCAGAAGGCCTGGAGTAGTGTCAGTTAATATGGAACAAATGATTCCCAGCCTCGATAGCCTGATCTGGTGGCACTAGATCCTCCCACCTCGGATATTCAGCAATTGTGCAGAGATTAATTTTGGAGTAATGCATCCAACATGACAAGCATTCAAATGTCATGGGTGCTTGTGTAGCATTATTTGAGTTATGGACATTTCTCAGCATCGGAAATAATTTTGAATAATTCCATCAAACCAGTATACACGCCAACTGTCATTTAGTAATTGTCCATGTTGCGGCTGCAACATGCGTAATTCTGGCGCGGGTGAGGGCTGCTAGTGGCGCCCCCTTATCGGTCCGCCGACCCTACCAGCTACACCGCAAACTTGCCGGGCCGCTGCCGGTCCTGCACCGCACTCAGCCCCAAATCGCCGCTCGGATAACACGAGCCGACCTCCCCGCCTTAATTTGTTGACACCGACAGCAAGAAGTATGCCGAGATCCACCAAGAAGCAACGGAAGGAGCCCGAGCAGGAGCCGGACTCACCACCAGCATTGCCGAGGGCACGTGGACGCCCACGATCGGTAATAACTAAACCGACAGCCACTCCAAACGGAAAAACGCCCGCCATCACCCAACCCGCCGAGAGGCCAGACACCACCAATGAGCAGCTCACCGCTATCAAACAAACAATAGCCGACACATTGGCCCAGCAGCTCCTGATCGCCACATCAGGACTACTCGATCAGATGGAAGCAGTAGAGAAGAACATAAATAAGAGGAAACGCTCCCCCAGCATCACCGTTATTGGCGAGGAAGCTAGTCGGAAGGACCCGAGGCCGAACCCAGCGCGAGGCAGGAGAGCACGCTCCCGCCACCGGAGCTCTAGCTCACCAGATAACCAGCATGGCAGATGGACACCCGACAACCAACAGACTAGGAAAATACCTGAGAGGAGACAAAGGCGACGATCCCCCGATAACTACGCAGTTGTCAGAGACCACGACGACTACCGGATATGCAGAAGCAGGAGCCGATACAACAGACAGTCCCGGTCGTCTGATAAGGAGGATGATAGCAGGGAAGCCATCGACAACCTACTAGCAATGGCCGGCGACACCTACAGCAGGAGGAGAGGTAGGAAGCAGCTGATGCCGCACTTATTTGTCATTAGGGGCGACCGTAAAGGAAAGGTCGGGCTGGGCGAGAGCGCATGGCACGAGTATTATTCAGCGGTCAGCAGGATGGTGAAAGATCCTGCGGTGCCAAGGGCGTGGGCGGCCCCGCTGGCCGACCACATGGAGCAAATAGCCAACATGGCCGCGGACTGGGACTGGCCCACATGCCTAGCGCGGTCTGAACAAATATTTACTATGAGAGACGATGGCAGACTGCCCCGGGCGTGGAAGGATACACACGCTATCAAAGACGTGCAATGGGACGCGTGTCTAACCGGGAACCGGGTTATCCACGAGCGCAAGCCCCCCAAGCCCGGCAACTACACAGCAGTGAGCCACCGCCCCGAGGACGCGGGCAGCTCGGCCAGGCAAGACACCAGCACCGCCGGAGGAAACACACAGTATGGACGACAAGATTTCAATGCGGAAACGGATGGACGACACCATACTTGGGAAGGACATCGCCGAGGAACGGGCTGCTCTCCTGATACACATTCGAACCACTAATACCTCCAAGACAACGAACGATGGGTACTCGGTCGCGCTGCCTCAGATGCCTGGCTCCGCCTGCTGCCCCGTGCGAGCCGGAAGGCCCAGCCTTCTTGATCCCCGACGGCACCCCACTACACGCCCGTACGCTGACCTCGGCTCTCCGGACGGCCCTCGCTGCAGATGGACGACAGCACACCAAGAAATATACACTCCATAGCCTTCGAAGGGGCGCGGCCCAGGCCTGCGCCAAGGCGGGGGTTCGGATCGACGACGTGTGCGACGTGGGGAACTGGAGGTCTGCCGCAGTGCACCAATACGTCCCGAAAGCGGCCTTCACTACGGCCCCCCAGGCACTCTCCTCCTTACTTGGTTGAGTGCCTGGATTAGACGAACGAGTGCCGGAAGTACATTATGGACTAGACTACTTAGACAGACTTAACATTAGACTTACACATTCTAACTAGGACTCATACTACCTCATTAAGCCACTCATTAAGGGGTCAGACCCCGGGGCATCCTCCCTTTACCTTATTGACTCTACCAGCTCAACTAGGACTACTTAGTACCTCATCAAGCCACTTACAGGTTCAGAATCACGGCCCCTTGTATGTTACCATGTTGACTCTAACACCTTAACTTCCAGCCTTTGTGTAGAAGATTGTCTCCCTGACAGCCATCTCGACGTTTGATACCATTAAAGCCATGTTATAGTAGCCCGACTCCGCGTCTTGAATTAGTTGTTTAATTTGGAGCAAATAATCATCTTCGGGTTCAGATATATTGTACAGAAGTTAGAGCTGCATAATTAAAAGAAGGATTTATTTTTTAAACCAACTTATTTCTCTTGATTTGTTCTCGAATCTAAATAGTAGTTCACTCTTCAAGTAAATAGTGCTACATAACCTGAGGAGAACGTCAACGCAACCTAGTGTCTCAGTGCCGAAGCCTATGATATCCCCCATGTTGATGCGCAAACCAAAATGACTTTTTCTAAATCCTTTAATATAAAGATGTATTATCTAAAACGACCTAATGAGTATTAACCTAATATATTTATATACAAAATATCTATATATACATTATGACTTAAAATTTGAATCTTGTACCTTCCTAGCCAGGCGCTTAGCATTATTAGGATAGGGCAAGGAGCAGTGGAATGAGGAAGACCAATTGTCAACGATTGAAAGTTTGCCTGCTTAACCAAATATTGTACCACACAGAAAAACATAACATAAACGCAAACTATGCAATGAGGGAACTGTATTCATTCACTGCCATTTTCATTTTCATTTTTCATTTCCAAAATAAAATAGCATACCAAAAATACGACAGGATATTTAGTTTCTTTATTTAATCACCTAGATTTAATTGTACTTAAACGTTCGAATTCAGTGGCCTTTTCATTAGTTTGTAGACAAATACAATTCAAACCAATAATAATGCAGGTGAACAAACATACATGTACATTATTCGTGTGGCTGCTGCCATCGCTGTCTATGTTCCACAGTTGACGGCTCAGCAGTTTATGTTCCAACTGATGACTATCAGTCATGCAACATTGATGCTTCTGTGGAGCGATTGGGGAGACGCGGATTGATCGCTTGATTGTTCGAAGAGCTTCAACATATGCACGCTGGGTAATGGACGTATGGGTCTGGCCTGTGTTTGTCATGACAGCTCTATGCACTGTAGTGGTGGTCAAGTATTATCCTATTTGACGGCACTCAATACTGGATATATGTTGAGGGAAGTGGCTTACATATGAATGAATACCTGATATTTTGATGCAGTAATGTTTAGTCACATAACAATATTGGTAGGCGTTAAATAATTGAATATGCTGGGTTATCGAATTCCCTAGGTCATAATATAATATGGACCTAGTCATGATAGGATACTTGCATGAGTTGAACAAATGGTTATGTGTTTAATTTTCAAAGGTCTTTTTGGTATTTATATTTTTAAGTTTCTGCTATTCGTCATTTTGTTTAATAGATGTTGGTGTGGTGATTGAATGTTTATATGGAAACCTTTTCATCATATGACCAATGTTTGACAACAGTGAGCTTGTACGTGTTAAATACATCAAACCTATTAGATGAATAGCGTATCTGGCCTCATCGAATTGTGATTATATACTCAACAATTAAACAAAAAACAGCCACACACAAACAAAACAAACCACTTCTAAACATTGCTAATGAGTTGTAATCAGACAACAATGCTTATTGCATCATGTTTATGTTCATGTATACACAAACAATGCACAAATTCATGAACATAACTCTTTCGCTGACTGCTACAAATTTGCCAAATCACATATGAATCAAAATTTATTTTCCCCCAAAAAATACTGTCAAGGGGGAGATGAGAATTGGAAATAGTGTTCCTAGATGTACTGACATGTTTTGCCATTCAGAATTTCGGGCTAGCATGCTTGCCATTACATTACCTGGCCTGCCTGATGCAATTACACTATGCATGCAAAAATGTCTACCTCACTCTTTGGCTGACAGGTCAGTGCAGAATACTACACTTGGCCCCTCCCATCACAATTATTTCCAAATCGTTTACATCCATAAGTCAGGTGCACCACTTACTATTACGTACATACATGCAATGCACTTAGACTGACGTCCAAAGAGGATTGTAAAATATTCCGATGTACAGCATTTGTGGGGGAATGCAAATGTTCTATTACAAAATAGGTATACTTGACCAGGTGCATATATGTGTATATGTAGGTGCTGATGGTGCTTGATTGAAAATAGTACTGCTGGCCGGACTGTGTGTAAGGGGCACTCAGAGCCTACCCCCTACCCCCTCTGCTAGTCAGGATCACCACACTCAGGGTCAAGGCAGGTGGTGGCCAGGAGAGCCAAACAGCTTGGTGGTGGTGGGTGGATCACTGGTAACCATGGGGACTAGGAATGCTGGATCCCTATTGGTAGAGCTAAGAAAACTTGCTTCTCATTGGGAGAATGGGGTGGAGTGATACTCTACACTGAATCCATGTACCATATACATAATAAACCAGATAGATTGACTCTGTCTCTTCTTTCACACTTTATACTCTTCCTTTCTCTTTCCCTGTATTGATTTCACTATAGCATGCCTGCACAAACACATAATCGAGCAGTAGACTTTACATACTGGTGACCACGACGAGTGGTAAAACTATTAGTTGGAGTAAGGATTCAACTTTACTTTATGGAGACCTAGGCTTTACAAGATGTTCAACAACCGTACATCATGTAACTTGCTTTGGATCTTGCTTGCTGATGGTACAATAATTGAGGTCGCTAATGACAAAGGGAAAGATAGTGCATACCGCAGGAATCGAACCCACTGGTTCGAGTCATGTCAGCGCTTAATATATTAACTTGTTCCTACCTAGGGCAGGTGCTTTCATCACCCGATCCACACCTAGCTGTATGTTTGGTTCCTTGCCTGACATAGTCATTGAGGCAGTAATGATTAGTGGCTAGAGTAGGCTATGAGTAGCAAATATGAGTAGGCTACATCCTACTGCACTAGCAGAGTTCTTTATGGGTGTTCAATACTGGTATATCTGACTGGAAGTGAGTGTTCCTGAGGGGTGAAGCTATTAACTGAAATTGTAATGCAGTAGTGATTATTCGCATAGTAATCTTCAGATATGCTGAATAATTAAACATGCCAGGTTATCCAATTTGACAGATGCTCCTCGATCTAGTCAAGATCAGATGCGGATACGAAATTAAACAAACATAACACAGACACATTATGTTCCCGGACATAGAGCACATTCTGATTTAGATAGATGTTGTTTCATTAATTGTTACAAATATAGCTGGTCATTTTTAACATGTATAGGGATGTGATCTTTATTCACTCCAGTGATTGGATGGTTGGTTGTTGCAGCTTTACATCCTAGCAGCATCTAAGGTTATGTAAAGACGGGTACCGACTTGTGACAGTGCACAGTCATGATGACTGTTATAGTGCTGCACCACTGAGAAATCAGACAGCCAGCACCATGACCCGATATCCAACTCAGTCACATTATCCTGACACTGAGCTAACCAGTTCTTGTTCTGTCCTATTAATGCCAAGTGCCAAGCTAGGAAGCAACAAATATCAATTCTGAAAATAATTCGTTTGACTGGACGTGTCACTCTAGTTGACAGAATCTATTATAATATGTAGACAGTTAAAATGTCGGTGGAATTGGACATGATTGACAGGTTGTAATTATACAGGAGTTGTATTATTTAATTTTGCAATTTATTCAATCAGAATAAAGGTCAATGAACAGGTAAATCATTGGGGTCAATAATCGGTCAATCAGAATGATCAGGTCAAGTAACACCAGTAAATCATCATAGGTCAATAATCGGTCAATCAATCTCATCACTCTCAACCCTACCACTTGAGTAGCATGTTTGTTTGTTGAGGGGTGGGGGGGTGGCAAATTGGTGGTCGAGTAGTGTTTGTGGGTTTGTGACCAGTCAGCAAGTGAGTGAATGTGTTGCTTGCTGTGATGTCACAGACTGGACAAGAACCTGCAAGGTGGCAGCATCGGTTTGAATTTTAGTCCCGAAAGTTAGAATATAGGTGGGGTGGTCATATGGCATAAGGCCTGAATGTGTCTGTGTTTGATGCTAGGGGGCAGCAAGCAGTGTAGTTCAGGTTTAATCGCTAGGTGGGGTGAATGCCCTAACGTGGCTTAAGGCTGTACCCCTCCCGCACATCGCAAATTACCCATGTTTTGCTAACATGAACGATGCTTATTCAGATATTCAAACTCGGTACAGCTGAATAAGTAAGCAGTTTGGGGTATTCAATGGGTTCCATAGAATCCAATAGTCAACACGAGGTCGCCGACATATTTCCATTTTTATTTTCGTGTGCACATCGCTTTTTTTGTTGTTGCAAATACCATTTTGTCGTTCTCTTTTAAATATGCAGGAAACCTTACTATTGGGTCGCATACACATGGTATCTTGTCTGTAGATGGACAAAATGAAGGAATCTGATTGCTTTAAAATGGAATTTAACTGTTGCAATTAAAGTCAATACATTTCAGGATATGCCAATGTACAGTATGCGGTACAACTTTGTGTACTTACTGAATTTGCTTGTGTTTACTGACAATCTCACATGTTGTATCACAATGCGTGACTTCTTTGTGTTTGTGTCTTTAAAATACAGACATTTGAGTAAAGTTTTATATTTCACTCATCTTGCCTATTGCATGCAGGATAGGGGCATCCCCCGGCCTGGTATCTATCTTGTCATATCGGGATACTCTAATCACGCAACACGCGACTGTGGCCTCCAGGAATTGACTGCTCACCGACCAATTTTGCAAACAGGTAAAATGGGATTAAATCTGAATTGAACTGGGGGAAAAGAATCATATTTCGGCGTGTGGCTGGGATAGGTGTGGGGGTTACGGGGTACTGGTAGGGATGAGGAGAGGTGGTGGGGATACGTGTATGGTATGTGGTAGTGGGTCGGGGGGAAATGGGAAGGGGTAGGGTGGGAGGGGGAGGGGAGGAGACTTAGGGAGTGGGACAGGGGGGCGGTGGAGCTGGGTGGACACAGGGGTTCGTGAAGGGAAGGGAGGGGGTCGGGAAGATAGAGAGAGTGGTGAAGGAAAGGACAGTTAATGACGACGACGGGTGTCGGATGGGGAGGGGTGAGGATGGGAAGAGGGTTGGCTGGTAGTTACAGTTGTACATGCTGGCAATATCTAAGATCATATCAGGGCAGGTACCGACTTGTGACAGTGCACACTCATGGTTACTTTATAGTACTGCCCCATCAGGAGATCAGGCCGCCAGCACCATGACCTGCTATCCCACTCAGTCATATTATCCTAACACTGAGCGTCTTACTAGCAGCTGGTTTCCCGCCAATGAGTGTCAACCCAAATCATGATGTGACATATGTTCCTGAATCCCAGCTGATAATTTGGGTGGGATTGTCATCATTCCTGTCATTGTATGCCAACTGATTCTCCAGTTGTTTCTGGTGGGTGAGTGTCAATCCATGACCAAATGATGTCAGGATATTGATTCATATAGTGTTTCTCGTGATTAAGTGTCAACAACCTGTCATCATACTGACTCGCAGCTGGTTATGTATCGCTGAGTGTCAACACAAGTCTTGGTGTCACGTGACACTGGCAAAGCTGATAATTGGGATGTCACTGGCTCTCAGCTTATATTTGGGATTTGGGTGTCATCGTACAGCCACATCCTGTAATATTACTGATGCAACAGCTGTTTCTGGTGGCTTAGCTATTCAAGGTACACCCCATCTGCTGTCAGGATATTGTTTATCGCACCGAAGTGTCAACAATCTGCCAGCATACTGACTTGTAGTTGGTTACCCATCAATGTGTGTCAACCCAAACCATGAGCTGACCATGTCACTGACGTCTAGAACCAAATCTAAATAAATTCTTCAATTTTGAACATATAATGTTTTCATCGGACTATGCCGCTTTAATTCAGTCTGCAAAGTGCATTAATGGTGTATCGGTGGTGTGTAGAGTGATACATGAGTGGGCGGAAATTGTAGAATCTGTCACTTCCGATTATGCGACGCACCCCTAATTCACAAGTTTTGGCGTGGAAGAGAGCAGGTGTAGGAAACGCATTAATAATTTATGGCAGCTTCCACCAATGAAACATTAGTTCTAAATACCTTCAAAAACCGCAGCTGGTCCTGATTATTAAAACTCCTGCTGTCATTTCTTTTGTTGATGGACATTTTGATCCAGCTTCCTGTCTCAGTTGTCAGTTTCGAGAAACTAGTCTCCATCTCATCATCTTTATGTATGACTTTGGACCCCATCTTGGATAGGCCCATTATCAAGTTACTAGATGTTTCAAAGTCACAAATTCATCAACAAATTGTGTGCTGATCTTCAGATTATTTTCAGATATATGAACTTATATATCTAAGCTTGATCGGTAGAAGTAAATTTAGCTAAATGTTTTGGTATAAAATAAAATAATGTGCCTTTATGGGACTACATAGCTTTGGATATATTTGAATATATTTTAGCCTGCTTCTAGGAATTATCTCCTAGCCTTCAGTAGTTCTATTTTCGAGTACAATGAATTGGTAGACCCTCTAGGCAATACTACATATTTATTGGTTGTAGTAGTAGCTAACTTTGATTTGTGATATCTAATTTAGCGTGGTAAATGGTCTGGCTTCCAAAACCTGGTTCTTTTCATCGAACCCTTCTGCGTTACAGTGCATTGTCTCAGTGTCATAGGTCGCTGTTAAATGAAAAACATTTGGTTTATTAAGTATTTGTCACAAAACCACCTACCTCTCAGACAATCTGTCCCTCATTGAGATCCCTCCTAAACATCCACTCACCTGTAAATATATAAAAGCAAGACATGTATATCGAGCAGTGGTGGGTGGAACATGTTTATCTAAGTCGATGGGGAAGGGGGTGTTAACGTTATCAAATGTAGCCATTGATCACAATGTAGTATTGTGTTTGATTTGAGGAGAATAACCCATTCACACACTATAACCTAGATACAAGATTCACCTGGTACTTGGAGTACACAGGTGAAGGACAACGTAGTGTAAATATGGGCGAAAATAGGTTTAGTATGGAAGATGAACTAGAAACTGTGGCTCCAGTATCATATAGCTACTCATATAGGCACAGAGTTGGTGAAATGGGCGAGAATGCAAAAATACAAGATGGCGGCCAGAGAACGCCATTGATTTCACTTCTAAATTGCATTAAAGTATATGTTTTATTACATTTTCCAACTCAAAAGTAGCGGATAAACAAGAAGCCATATACAAAGAATAAATCTTGCTTCTTAGATTGTGAAATTAGGCTCTCATAAAGACTCATTTCATTAGCCCGATTTTTCGACGGTTTTTATATAAGGCTGATCTTCACCCTTGTACTACAAGTACCGGGTGAATCTTTTATCTAACTGCAACCCTGACCGACTCACGGGTGGAGGGGCGGCTTGCTTCCGATCCATCTTAGTTGTAGCGTTGGGCTTTCACAGCCAGATGTTGGTGTATATACGCAGGCTAGCCACTAGCCATCAGCAGTTCTCAGCGAACCAGCCCAGTATCCACCATGCACCACCGTTTCTTTACCGCCTACCCACCCATACTGCACACGTATACTCATAGGGTGGGTGCATGGACATATATCCACCTGATATTAGAAATAAAATTGGTGTGTGGTACACTTCCCTACCTGGGAAGCACTATATCAAGTGATGGACGCATTGATGCTGAAATACAGAGGAGGATGGCCAAGACTAGCACATCTTTCGGCCGACTACAACAGAGACTCTGGAATAACCACCATCTGTCCATGCGGGTCAAAGGCAAGATCTACCGTGCAATCTTGCTATCCACCCTACTATATGGAGCCAAGGCCTTGACAGTGTACAGATGACAGGTGAAAAAGCTGCATGCCTTCATGATGCGACATCTGCGTTCAATAATGAGGCTAACCTGGAAGGACAAAGTGACAAATAAGGAAATACTCAAACGGCCGGGGCTACCCATCTTCTGATCAAAAAGAATCTCCGGTGGACCGGACACCTCATGAGGATGTCATCCGATAGGCTACCAAAGCAGATCCTCTATTCTCAACTGTCTTCTGGTTACAGAAAGAGAGGGCACCCTTGTCTCCGGTTCAAGGATACCATCAAGAGAAACCTGAAGCTGAGAGACATTAAGACCAACTCATGGACATCACTCTCACAGCAGAGAGCTAAATGGAGAGCGGCAGTCAAGTAATGAAAGAAGTCTTTGTCACATTGCGACCAACAGCATGATGATGACACTTGCCTTTAGCATATTGTCAGCCATTTTAAATATCCACAAGAATAGTAATTAATACGTCATGTCCCATAATGCCTTACCAGGTAGTATTCGGAGATCCTGACGCAGGGACCCATCAGGCTTCGTCTATGCTAATTTGTCAGGACTAATCACACTGCATCAATCCGGAACACATTTGCAGATCACATGCCAGACCGAAGGGAGAACACACATTGAGAGGTCACCTAGTGGACACATAGTTGGCAGTGTATGCGTGTCGTGCACTGTTGGAGCAGCATTGGGTCCTGTTAACTGCACACGATAGAAGATGATAGGGGTTACTATGGTTACTAATTAACACAAAGTATGGGTGTCCAGAATCAATGCTCTGTAGTTGCGGTGACAGAGTGTGCCGAAGGTGTTGAATGTACATACTGGAAATGATAAGGCAGTTCCACTGGAAGCTATGTCATAGAAATATGTATACATGACCCCTCTAATGGACCAAGCTAGATATATATATATACGTTTAACTAAAGCTGGGTTGTCCGATAATGTGGCATTTATGTAATTTTCTGAGATAAATTGAGTCGGTTGCTCGTTAGGATCTACCATTCTTGAGTTCGAAGTAACTTTGATTTTAAATTACTAACTTTTAAGACATTTGAAGTGCAACCATGCACAATTAATGTCGGCAAGCACGCCAACAAAACTCCGATGCTAAAGGGTTATGCAAATTGGCTCGGTGTTCTGTTCGGTGTGACTATAAATGCACCAGTATCTAAATTAGATAGATATAATCAAATTGAGATACTAGTCTTGGTTTGGAAATGCTGATGCTGTCGTCGGACTATGCAACATAAAGTAAGCATCCATATATATATATGTCCATAATATTAGACATATATGTATATATATATATATATATATGTGCTCTATAATCCAAGATGGGACAATAAACAAGGACACTATCTACCTTCAGATCCCTATGTAATAGTTTAGCACTGTGTCTTATCTAACTGACTCTGTGTAGTATGACATGGGCCACACTGGCGCCACCTGTGAGGGGCTCTAGGCACTGTATGCCAGCTGCGTCTGGTCGTTAAAGCCTATAGGCCCGTCGGGAATATATTTAATATATGTATATCTCTAATATATGTATTAGTTCTTTGGCGGAGAGTGAGAAAACATAGTTAAACCGGATTAATGAGGCGGTCCCCTTGTAGGTAGCGCCAGTTTCGGTGATCAGCTGTAACTGGAATTATTGAGGCGGTCAGGTGGAGCAACGTACATATTGATACTCACATAAGGAATAATACTGCCTATACATATAGGTATACTTATATGGCATTACAACTGCCGGTAAACGGCAGGCACCCAATATGGTTGGTATGATCGCGATGTCACCGCTGTATGGAAGAGCCGTGTCCCCCTTGGCTGTATAAAGGGGGGGGGGGTGGGAGTATGGGAAGAGCCACTAACTATTCCCTAATTAACATCCCTCATAAGGAGCCCAACACCGCATATACGTGCTGCGTACATAGTGAGAGAATCCACTCGAAGGTGGCGCCACCGTGGCAGAAGTGGGAACTAGGACGTTAAAGACTAGTGCATCAAGGGTTGCATAGGGCGGGCGACAAGAAGGGTACTAAGTATATTAGCTGGCTAGTGGGTATGTTAATATTTCTATAACTTCCTTAAATACTATATATATACATTATTTAAATTGATGGTTACAATTAACACATATAACTTACATGTACGCACACATCTTTGGTTCAGTAATCATACAACACATAGCTTTACATGATCCCGGTTATAGCACCAGTATCCTGCACATGGTGAAATCAAATGGAACATTGCATATTCTTGCTATTCCGGTGCTAGCATCGCAATCAATATATTTATCTGGGCACCCTGATGCTACCCTCTCTCCAAGCCTGCCTGACTATGTGGTTCCTTGCATGACATGATATGTCAACGGAGGATATGTCCTACATCACATATACATGTTCACCATTCTACAATGATTGTCTTCTGAATGAAAAGCATTTCAGGGTTTTTCATTTTTTGTTGGGATTTTGTGTTGGGTTTGTTTTACCCGGTTGTGATTGACACGGGCAGTCAAGAGTGGTTAGTGTGGTGGGCGCCCAGTGGAAGCGCCACCAGTCATAGATGGCCCTGATGTTAGCTGAAATACATGCGCCGACAACTGGGATCGGAATGGTGTGTGAGCTCATAGATAATAGAGGGATAAACGGTTAAGTGACGTCATGAAAGCGTGATAATTTTCCATTTTTAAAGCGTGATCAAATGTATTTGAAAATAGGGATATATATATTTTGATATATTTCTTTACAAAAAAAGTAAAGAAGGACAAAAGTGTTTAAAGACAATTCTAAAACCATGCAATCCATATTCACTGAATGCCTGATACTTTTATTGGACTGGAATTGCGCACAGTTACTACTAGAGCTGATACTTCATTTATAAAATGTATAATACTTTTAGTATCAAACAGGATTTGCATGCAGTTACTATTACAACTAATAGTAGTTTCATTTGTGTATTAATGAATTGTACTGTATGGCCAGAAGACCAGTGCTCTGGCGCTGACAAGAGATATCATTCGATGAATAAAATACACTTTAGTAAGATTAAATGTGATAATAGAACAGGGTTTAGCTGGGCTTTAAAGTTTTACTATTAAAGTTTAAAGGTGTACTGTCACAACTTTGGAATTACAACTGAATGTTCCCTAACCGAATCTCAACCCTAACCAAATTAGGCCCAGCGCATGTATTGTGCTTTCCGTCAGATTGAATGTCACTAGGGTTAATCGGGAAATGTCCCTATAATCGCTCATTATCCCGCTTCCAAGATGGTGCCCGTATATTTGCATTGCACGCTGGGAGACCCTCAAACAGCCTCGCTTTGCAATCCTTAAATATGCTGTATCATCCGTTATACAAGTATTATAAGCCAGATGATCCACTAAGTCATCGGCTGGTCACCTTTACTCATTAGGTCATCAATTGGTACCTCATCACTTCCACATGTGGCGCCACCTGTTCACCTGTGCCTCAGCGGCCATTACTCTCACTCACTGTACAACTGATATATAAAATCCCTGGTGAGATACAGACACCTAGAATTATTTATTTGTGTATGATTCGTATACATCACAGATATATATATATATGCAGGAGGGAGCAGACCAACACAGAACCTAATAGGCGAATATAGTTAGTTTTATTTGGCTTATGTCATCGCCCCGTAACCATGACTCAACCGTAACCATATTTGGCTGGGCAACCCGCCCTACCCATAATAATAATAACAATAATAAGCGACCAAGGCTACTCAGATAAGCATAAGCATAAACATCAAGACCATGACAATAACATAAGTGAAATAGCAATAATCAAGGTATAATACCTAATACAAATTTTTTTTAGAACAGGACAGGAGCAGGTGTTGCCCGGTCGAGGCGAAGGGCCCGAGGAAAGGTGGAGCGGTGGCGCCACCTGACGGATTCAAAACCCAAACGGTCAATAGTTACCTGCCAACTTACGACAGGGGAACTCTGCACCCCTCCCTACACCAGCATATCCTAGATATACACGTGTATATACATAACTATATACATACATTCATATCTTCAACATTCAAAAAGTCATCCATTAATTGCTTACATTTGCAAATACTGACAGCAGGAAGCCACTGTTCCCCCTTGTCTCTCCATGGCGCAAAGAACTAACACTTTGCTCGCTTTGTTGATGACATGGCACTACAGCCGTCTACTTACACATTGAAGGCCCTGGCTAATTATTTCCCACTTCCGCTGGTCCTTAAATCGTTCCCACTCAGGGGCGTAATGCGGCGTGTACCAGCGACACCAGCGCCACCAACGTAACGGCCACTTTGGGCGCCGTACAGTAACACAAGGTTGTCGGCATCAAGGATGGCAATTTTACCATTTCCCGCCTGATTTCTGATTGGATCTTAATCATATTGCTGAGTTCCCCTAATACCGTTAAATTGGTAAGATCTGCAGCATGTTTGTTGATATCTGTTGGGGTTTTATGTCCTGGAAACATCTATGGTCATATCGGGATAAGAACAGTGTGCATACATGGCGACGTTAAAGTGCTGACACTTGGAGACCATGCCACTGGGACCATGCCCTACTTTCCCGCTCAGTTCCATTATCCTAACAAGGAGCCAACCAGTCATATGCTCTATAAGTACTGAACACCAGGTGAAGCGACAATTCTCAATTGGTTTCACTCGGCAGGGATATTAACTCCCAATCTTCCACAGCTCTGGTCGAGTCAAAGCAATGACTTAAAAATTGATACTTGTCACTTCCTAGCCAGGCACTCGGCATTATTAGGACAGGGCAATGACTGGTGTGCTCAGTGTCAGGATAATGTGACTGAATGGGAAACCAGGTCATGGTGCCGGCGGCCTAGTTTCCTAGTGGGACAGAACAAAATCGCCATGAGTGTGCACTGTCACGTCCTGATATGACCTTAGGTGTTGCTAGGACGTAAAACAACAACAACAAAACAAAACAACAGTTGTATGTCAGCATCCTTATTGATTTGCCCACCACCTCCATTCAGATCTGCACAAAGTTTCCAGATTTGAGTTTTAAATGAATCACATCCCTGCAGTGTGCTCTTCTGAATGCCGCATTGATTTCTGGGTAGACTAATTATAACAGCGACAGTCAGAATAAATTAATTTACACATTAAAGCCAGTAGATTTTGAACTGCCTGATCAGTTGGGAATACCTTTTAATTGATTACACACCATAATATACCTTATCACGAGGTCCCTGTCCATTTTACTTCATGCATTTTAGATATTGATTTTTCTTCAGTCATTAAAGCGGTTCTATCGCATTCTAATTTTCAACATTAAAAATAGATGGACAATGAATGTCCTAATATCTAAAGGTAAGCATCTGCACATAGTAATACACATGTGTCTGATACTAAACACGTTACACCAACGGATGATAGTCAGATTGGGGACATTAGTTATCTTTGCTGAGCGATTAAATTGACCAACCTAGTCAAATATCTGAATATCCCCTCAGCGTGAGTTCGTCAGTCCATGTGCCTATCTTCACTCTTCATGGAGATTGTGAATTAAAACTAACAGAATTATGACCATTTCCCAAACGAACTGCCTTTGTTCGACAACATCCTGCCTCGCAAATTGTTAGCCTGCTTGGAGGGTATTTGCCCTTCTAAATACACAAGTTCCTTGATTGCGAGTAGTGGAATGACTGAGACTAATTAGGCACAATTGAACAACCGTCCCATTCCTCCCACCAGTGGCACAACCCTCTCCAGTCTACCTTCCCACCGTCCTCCTCCCACAGGGCGTGGTAGCCCAATCGGTAGAGCACAGGCTTCCCATCGGAAGGTCGGGAGTTTGAATCCCAGCCGCGTCAAACCAATGACATAGGCAACTTCTACTCGTTGCTACGTAGCCTGGATTTGGGAATTGCTAGGATAGGGCGAGCACTGGTTAGTTCATGATCAGGATACTGTGGAGCATTTGGATATCAGGTGATCAAGCCGGTGGCCTGATATCCCAGTTGGGCAGCGCTATCACATTGCCATGAGTGTACATTGTCACTAGATGTGCCCTTTCTGATAGGACCGACCATAGATTTTGCTAGGAAGTAAGCCCCCAACACGCGAACTAAACTTTAGAATATAGTATCTATATATATAGTATATAGTGCATAGTATATCATATATAGTATATACTATATAATACATAGCATATGTATAATACAGAACATATAATATATATACATAGTATATATTATATATTACATAGTATATATAAAATGTTATATATTATATGTTATATATTATATATAATATATATTGCGCAAAGATGTGGTACGGATAGGAAGCACGGATACAAAACCTTTTAAAACTGAATGTAAAAGGGGACAAACAAGGAAAAACCGGAACGCTACTGACAACTGCTCCATAACACCCACACACCCCTGTTTTGTCAGCATTGCCTCCAGTCAATATGCACAAACACAGCCCCGCCCACTAGAACCTAGGCCATGAATATTCCCTGGCGCATTATCCATTGGTGCCTGTCAGTAGACAGTATTAGGTGAACACTGGGGGCGAAAATAGTATGCCAGCAGCCTGACCACCGAGCATGGTATTTCATTCTGCAGACAAGCAATGACTGCTTGTTGTAATTAGGGATGGCGGGCACCAGACACAGGCCCGCAGTAAGACAAACTGGACCATGGTTAGTATATTTATGACCATATGTATGTAATCGTTAGGCGCGTGGGTAGACTAGGCAGTATATATGCAAGTGGATTTTTTGTCCACACATGGCTGCTACTAATACAGCTCTAGCGCAGTAGGGTGAGCGTTTGGATGTACGGTGCCGCCACCAATACAAATTGGTAAGTTGGTAGGACAGGCAGGATGATACATGCCCTCCCATACATTTATATTGGTATAATGCATTATGTGTCATACTCACGTGCACTCACACACATATATATATATATATATATGTATATACATATGTATATATATATATATATATATAAATATGGTAAGTCCATATATGTGCCTAAATTGCATACTTCATAATTGTATATTCCTCCTGAGATACATGTCGGTGTCATAAGTGCACATTCCTGATTAGATTCCTCATAATGCCCGGTACACACCTACCGTATACGATTCGCGCACTAAAACTGGATGGCCGACGCAACGCGCTCCGACTCGGTCCATCCCGTTTGCGACTTAAAACTGACGACAGAGGGTGCGCACATATACCGATCGGATGTGTGCACATATACCGTCCGATTCGCGACTGCGTTCCACGAACCTGGTGTATTTAGCGCGAACTACACTGGCAGCAGCGCCTCCTAGCAGTTGTTGATCGGCCGTCGGTCAGCAACGCTAGATGGCGCCAAGTTGTTTTTAGCGCTCCGACTGGCGTCGGGGCCGTGAACCGTCGGTGAGGTGTGAAAGCTGCGGGCCCGGGGGATGGCGAGGGGACGTTGAGCAACGGGCGTCGGGTGAGGCGCGGCGCGGGGAGGGTCTCTTCCTCTCCTCTCCTGCGTGACAGCCCGGGGCGGGGGAGGGTCTCTTCCTGTCCCTTGCCGCGCATAAAATGCAATGCTTGCTGTGCATTTCGACCAAACTGACCAGCAACATGGCACCGCGTTCAACTGCTCAAAAGCGAGCCACGGCTCTTGCGCTCGCTTTGCTTGTCATACGCCGTCGCCGACGACGTCGGAGGATTGCTCGAAATGTGTGGGTTCGGCCACACATCGCTCAAAGACCGGAGCTAGGAGCATTCAATGCCCTGATGGCCGGTCTACGCAGGGACGAGCCACAGGCCTTCACCAACTTCAGCCGTATGCCGTCGGAGCAGTTCGACGAGTTGTTGCACCTGGTGGAGGGTCGTATCGCGCGCCAAAACACCAGATATCGAGCGTCGATATCGGCTGCGGAGAGGTTGGCCGTCACGCTGCGATTCCTTGCAACTGGTAAGGACTTAATTTTATTATATTTGTCTCCGCTCACATTTAAATATATTCAAATTGAAATAAACCGATATATAATTGAGTTGAGCAAACATATTTTCTTAGTCCTTGTCATATTTGTTATGAATTGTAAATCACAATTTTTAAATCACGACAACTCGAAATGTAAATAAACCGAAATAATATAATTTTGTTTGTAGGTGAATCCTTCCGGAGTCTCAGCTACCTGTTTCGTGTGGGGGCAACCACCATCGGCCAAATTGTCCCCGAGACCTGCGACGCCATCTACCAGTCGCTGAAAGAAGACTATTTAAAGGTAAGATTGTTTTATATAGGTTTTTTATTGAAGTGCACACAACCTAAAATGAAAACCGTAACCACGTTAGAATACAGTAACAACTGCCACAGCAGGTTTCAGAGCTACATGTTTGGCGCACTTGAATAACGTTAACAGACTATTTTAGTTTTCATACTCGGAAAATTGAGCCGACTCCAGCATATTTACGTACGAAAAGCCACCACCGCTCCCCGACGGTCCGGGTCTGTTATGAGTGTCCGCCTGCGGGTTTCTTTGGCGCGCCAAGTTTCGCGCCGCCAGGATCTTCATGTTCCCGCGGAAACACGCCTGGTCAATGTCATTCTGCACAACCATCAACACTTCCGGATCTGTGATGGTGCGTAGTCTGTTGGTAACGTGCTTGCCGAAAGTCGTAAGCGCGTCGTCTGGAGGGGCATTTGTGTCTTCCAGGTTCTTGATAACAAGGTTCATGAGATCGTCGTCTCCTCCGTCGGCCTCACATCGCTTGCGTTTGGACTGTGGGGTGCTGGTGTTGTTTCGGAAGGATCCTACCTCTGGGGGATCGTCGCCGACCGTACTCAGATTGGGAGAAGACACACTCGGGGTATCGGCATCTGTCTCTGTCTCCTCTGTCTCCTCTGTTTCTTCGTCGGCGTCACGGTTTACCTGCGAGCGTGAATAGAAAAACAATTTAGTTTGTCGCCAAAAACGTGTAACTTTATTTCTTAATTTCGTATTTTTAAGTGTCGTTGTATTTTTGTTTTTGCAGACCCCGTCGAGCCCGGAGCAGTGGGGGAAAGTCGCTGACCAGTTTCAGGCTAGATGGAACTTCCCCAACTGTATCGGCGCCCTGGACGGGAAGCACATACACATCAAACCCCCAGCACACTCCGGGTCAACATTTTACAATTATAAACACACGTTCAGCATAGTGTTGATGGCCCTGGTAGACGCCGACTATCGGTTCATATTTGTAGATGTGGGATGCAACGGCCGGGTTAGTGATGGCGGCGTGTTTTCCGGATGCACCCTTCAAGAGGCTCTGGAGAACCGAGCAGAGTCGTTCCCACCCCCCCAACCACTACCCGGGGATGATCGGCCTTTGGGTCACTACATTGTGGCGGACGATGCCTTTCCCCTCAAAGATTATTTGATGAAGCCGTTCAGCCACAGAGACATGCGCCTGGATCATCGGATCTTTAATTATCGGCTGTCGCGCGCCCGACGTGTCGTTGAAAACGCGTTCGGCATCCTGTCCAACAGGTTCCGCGTGTTTTTGACGAACATCGCATTAGCGCCAGAAAAAGTCGAGAAGATCGTCATGGCGGGCTGCGCCCTACACAATTTCCTGCGGGAAAAGATCGGCACCACAGCTACAGCTGACTACGAAGACCCTGCGACGCACTCGGTTACTCCCGGGTCATGGAGAGGCGATCTGGAGCTACGTCAGGCGACATTCCCATCGGGAACCAACGCAACGCAACGGGCCAAGACACAACGGGATTACCTCGTCGAATATGTAAACTCAGCGACAGGGGCTGTCCCGTGGCAGTCGGCGATGATCTAGACTGTATATATGGCTTAAATAGTGTAACGCGTGGACTACCAGCTCGCTCTGTGATCCTACGTAGTATATCGGAATGTGTATATATGTCTATTTGTATCTGTTTTCTTAAAAAAATGTTGTATATATGTTTTTGTAAATAAATGTGTATAAATTGTACATAAACCATTACGTTATAATTTCGAACTTCTAATTAACTACGTATCAGTACCTCAGCAGCTTGCCTGCATCTTGGCGATGGTAGTGGGTTGTTGGTCACACTCTGCCGTCGCTGCAAGTGGGGTGCCAGGAACGAGAGCGACGTCTGTATCCATTTTTGACGGGCGGTCAGACGCTTTCCTGCAGAACCCGAGGCCGCTTGTTTCCGGAAACGTGTATACTGGGTGCGGAGATTCGTCATCCTTTTCTGGATGGACGCCGCTGTAAAAACAAATTATAGCCGTCTTGTATTCTATTGTATAATAATTTTCGGCATGTTGACATACAACGCGAGCCGTTTCACGATTAGAACAATTTAGTTTTGTGGTCATTAAGCTGATTATTTACGTTCCGCGATTACGATTACGATTACGATAACGATTACGATTTTTTGTAAACTTTTCAACGACCCAAAAAGTAACTTTGATTTGAAAAACAATAACTTTTAGTGTATTTTTCATGTGAGAGCGATGCCCTAAGCAGAAGCCAGCCGGCACTTTTTCAACCGTCGGCACATTTCACAACAATGATGACAAACAAATTCAATATTCTCGGGAAAAACGGGCGTACCTGACTGTCCAATTTCAGCGGAGATCGCCGCCAACGCGCCTACTTTCTTGACTCTGTTCGAATACTCTTGGCAGGATACATCAAACAGACATGGCAGAGTTTGCCACATCTCTACCATCGCTACCTCCGCCTCGTTCGTCCAGTCCGCCATTTTGTAGCGTACTTGTATGGACAGGGTCACATGACCGTTCCCGGCCCGGCGATTGGCTGATGCGTTAAAACCCCGACGCGATCGATCGCCGACTAGCACACACCTACCGTATACGATACGACTGACCGCTCACATATACCGATTCACGAACGGGCCGATTCGTTTTTCGAATCGGTTGCGATTCGAGTTGTAAGCTCTAAAACTGAGTTTTATACGCGAATCGTAAGCGTCTAGTGTGCGCGGGGGCCGCACACCTAACGACTAAAACTCAGTTTTATGCGCGAAACGGGCAGTTTTAGATCGTATACGGGAGGTGTGTACTAGGCATAAGTGTAGATTCCTGCTCATTATCCTCATACTTGTGGATTCCTGCATGGATACCTCACAATTGTATATTCCTGATAAGATACCTGATACAAACAGAGATACAACTGAAAGTGATAAAAAGAAGGGGAGTCACAAGAGTATTACTGTCTAGCGGCTAAAACAAGTCATTAGACTGAACCGCTATGGGCAGCATCAATACACCATCACTAAAACAAAAAAAGAAGTATGTATCCATGCTCTAAATCCTAATAATGTTGCCTTCCTGCTTAGATACCACATACTTAATTGTGCACTCGATCTTGGATTTCTCACGATTGTAAATGCCTCCTTATATACTTGATGACAATGTATACCTCAGATACATGTACATCCCTGCTCGGATTACTCCTAATTGTACATTCCTCCTTAGATACATCATATTGGTACATCCATACTTGGATTCCCAATAACCATAATGGTACACTCGATGCTGAGCTGATGTCACCTTGTGGAACCCTACCTACAACCTCTCACCTTATCGCTAGCTGCACATACCTCCGTCTTCTTTGGTGTCGACGACTGGTGGCCAGCTCGGTCGATGTTAACATGCGCCCCGCCTCCCCCCGATCACCTGACACAATATATAAGGGTAATTCGGGCTTGCGGTGGTTTGACCGCTTGATATGGTGGTTTCACCGCCATCTTAACGTGGTGAATTGATGAGTGCGGTCATATTATAACAAGTGTGCCTCCCCCCCCCTCCCCCCGCCACCATCCTCATTCCTTCTCCTTCTCCTTCTCCGTCCTCTGCCCTCGGCCCTCCCCCATCCGCCCTCACCTCCCCGCCCTACGCCCTCCGCCCCCCGGACTCCGCCCTCTGCCCGCCCCCTCTCCCAGCATTCACTGCGGCCAACACGGCAGGAGGCGGCTGTCCGTGTTTGTATTGGTGGAAAACAGCGCCTACCGTGCGCAACTGTGGTGCTGAGATGATGCTAGAAAGGTGGCGGTATCAAGGGTAGGGTGTTCTTTGTTGACGGGATGTGTACGCTTGGTGATTGAAGGAGGGAAGGGGAAGAGGGGAAGTTGTACTGTACACAAGTGGCTACTAAGAATCGGTGGAATGGGAAGCGTGACAGGCGTGGTGGGTGATGGTGAGGGGGGGGGGGGGGGGTATCCTCGGATTATGACGTCAGATCCGCAGCCCTTTGTCTCCCCTCTCCCACCCCTGGCCCCATCGCCCCTCACCCCCGGTAAACCCCCACCACACTCACCAACTCGTGCCGTCTTATGCCACCAGTAACACCTCATGTACCGGCCGTCACCCTGCCAGCCCATAATAACCAACCGCCGCCTCTGCCTCCGCCTCACCCCTGCCCTGCTGTATCACCGTTGCCGCTCTCTACACCACCTCTACCACCCATGCCCGCCCCTATAATACCGCTACCACCCCTACCTGCCACTATACTTCCAATACCACCCCTGCCCGCCCCTATACTTCCACTACCACCCCTGCCCGCCCTATACTTCCGCTACCATCCCTGATCTATACTTTTGTTACATCCCCTACCCGCCCCAATACTTCCGCTACCACCCCTACCCGCCCCTATACTTCCGCTACCACCCATGCCAGTACCTATACTTCCGCGACCACGCCTACCCGCCCATATACTTCCGCTACCACCCCTGCCCACCGCTATGCTTCCTCTCCCACACTGCCCGCCCCTACACTACTTCCTGCCCGCCCCTGCCCGCCACTACCACCTCTGCCCGTCACTACACTTCCTCTACCACCCATGCCCACCCCAATACTTCCTCTATTACCTCTGCCCGCCGCTACACTTCTGCTACCATACCTGCCAGCCCCTACACTTCCTCTACCATACCTGCCCGCCCCTACAGTTCCTCTCCCACACCAGCCCTCCCCTGTATGACCATAGCTGTAGCCAGGCCGTAAAACTCCAACAACCAAACCAAACCCAACCATATCGCGCTTTTCTCCTCCTCCCCAGTCCTCGTTGCTCCCTCCTCCTCCGCTACAATCCCACTCCTCTTCCCGTCCCGTCCTCCACCTTACCGCCCAAACTCATTCCTCTATCCCCACCCCGCCCCCCTTCCCCTGCCCCCCCCCCCCCCCCCCCCCCCCCACGCCCGGCTCTTGTATCCAGCCGTGCCACAGGGCGCTCGCCCCGCATGGATTGGCCGCCTGGAAAGTTACATGAAAGTCGTTGTGCATGTGGTCTGGTTTGGGCGTGTCTGGGGCCGGGACGTGGTATACAGCGGTGTGTGTGGGTGTGGACAGGTGTGTGGGTGTGGTGTGTGGATGGGGTGTGTGGGTGGGGTGTGTGAATGGGGTGCGTGACAGTGCCGCGGGTTAGTATATAGGAGGCTGCCGTGAACAGGAGGTCCGTCCGGGCAGGTTATCACAGCATGCGAATAGGTCGTTAGCTAAGGCGCGTATGTCTGAGGTGTGTGGGGGGTGGGGAGATGTGCCGGTAAAGGGGCTATATTGGTATATGTATGGTGGTGAGAGGGTATGTTGGTATATGGACAGTGGTAAGGGTGTGTGTGTGTGGTGGTAAGGGCCTATATTGGTATATGTATGGTGGTGAGAGGGTATGTTGGTATATGGACAGTGGTAAGGGCATGTGTATGGTGGTGGTAAGGGTGATTATTGGTATATGTATGGTGGTGAGAGGGTATGTTGGTATATGTACAGTGATAAGGGCATGTGTGTTGTGGTGGTAAGGGCCTATATTGTTATATGTATGGTGGTGAGAGGGTATGTTGGTATATGTACATTGGCCAGGGTGTTTGGTAGTGGTGATAAGGGCCTATATTGGTATATGTATGGTGGTGAGAGGGTATGTTAGTATATGGACAGTGGTAAGGGCGTGTGTGTGGTGGTGATAAGGGCCTATATTGGTATATGTATGGTGGTGAGAGGGTATGTTAGTATATGGACAGTGGTAAGGGTGTGTGTGTGGTGGTGGCCAGGGCCTATATTGGTATATGTATGGTGGTGAGAGGGTATGTTAGTATATGGACAGGGGTAAGGGCGTTTGTGTGGTGGTGGTACGGGCGTATATTGGTATATGTGTGGTGGTGATAGGGTATGTTAGTATAGGGACATTGGTAAGGGCGTGTGTGTGGTGGTGGTAAGGGCCTATATTGGTATTTGTATGGTGGTGAGAGGGTATGTTGGTATATGGGCAGTGGTAAGGCCGTGTCTGTGGTGGTGGTAAGGGCGTATATTGGTATATGTCTGGTGGTGAGAGGGTATGTTAGTATATGGACAGTGGTACGGGCGTGTCTGTGGTGGTGGTAAGGGCGTATATTGGTATATGTTTGGTGGTGAGCGGGTATGTTAGTATATGGACAGTGGTAAGGGCGTGTGTGTGGTGGTGGTAAGGGCCTATATTGGTATATGTATAGTGGTGATAGGGCATGTTGGTATATGTACATTGGTAAGGGCGTGTCTGTGGTGGTGGTAAGGGCGTATATTGGTATATGTCTGGTGGTGATAGGGTATGTTGGGATATGGATAGTGGTAAGGGCGTGTCTGTGGTGGTAGTAAGGCCCTATATTGGTACATGTATTGTGCTGAGGACGCGTTGGCATGTGAGTGTTGGGGTGACGGTGATGGGCATATTGGTATATGTATGGTGGTGATGGTGTGGTGGTGCAAGTGATGAGGTATATTGATATATGCATGATGGGGAGATTGTGTTTATGGTGTGTGGGTGGTATTCAGGGGGTATCTTTGTATATGTAAGGTGCTGAGGGCAAGTGTGTGTGTGGTGGGAAGGTATATTGATATATGTACAATGGTGCGGGAATGCATTATGTGGTATATGTATAATGATGAAGGAATGAGCATGGTGGTGAATGTGAGAAGGGATAGTGACATATTTCCATTGGTGATGGCATATATTGTGCGGTAGTGGTGGAGGTGACGGGGTATATTGGTATGTGTGTCGTTGTGAGGGTGTGTGTGTGTGGTGATGTTGGTGATGGTGTATATTGGTATATATATGGAGGTGAGGGCATATATGGTGCGGTCGTGGTGGAGGTGAGGGGGTATTTTGGTATGTGTGTTGTTGTGGGGGTGTGTTTGGTTTGGTGGTGTTGGTGACGGTGTATATTGGTATATATATGGTGGTGAGGGCATATATGGTGCGGTCGTGGTGGAGGTGAGGGGGTATATTGGTATGTGTGTCGTTGTGAGGGTGTGTCTGGTGTGGTGGTGTTGGTGATGGTGTATATTGGTATATATTTGGGGGTGAGGGCATGTGTATTGTGGTCATCGTGGCTGGGATGAGGAATGTTGACATACGTACAGTGGGGATGTAATATATGGTGTGGTGGTGGTTGTGCTGAGGGGGTATATTACTATATGGGTGGTTGTGCGGGTATTTGTGATTGGGGGGGGGGGGGTGGTTACAGGGTATATTGGTATACGCACGGTGGTGAGGATGTGTGTGTGGTGGAGGAGATGGAAGTGTATTAGCACGATGGTACGGTGGTGAGGGTATAATGTTGTTGTGGTGGTCAATGTGAGCTATATGTATGGTGGTGAGGATATGTGTGTGTGGTTATGGTGGTGAGCGGGTGCAGTGGTATATGCACTGTTTAAGTTATTTGTTTGACTCGGCTGGGATTCGATGAGTAGGCTCTACTGAGTAGGCCACCGTATCGGTTCTGGAACCAAAAGCTGTGTTTACACGGGGAATTGTGAAACGTTCTAGACAAGGCGATTTATATGAAGCGTTTTAGAACCGTGTTTACACGGGGAGTTGGAAAGTGTGTCGGCGCCAGGAACCAGCAGGCGCCTGTAGCCGGAAAGCACTGCTATTTGTTTAGTTTACACACGTCGATTCGACTCCGATGGAGCTGCTACCTTAATATTGCTTGGAATTTAAGGTTAATTTAATTAAATTTCATTATTTGAGTCTGTAATTCTGTTAAATATGATCGCATTCACTAGATTTCGGCGTAATCGGGCCCTAACACTGCCGGGCACCAGCGATTAGTTACTGCTCCCCCTGTTGCCGGCACGCACTACTATTTTATACTATCGCCGCCTGGGAACAAGCTGAATCGCTCCATCTATACCACCTCCCGAGGTGGTATAGATGAAGTGTTTCATATGAAGCGATTCAGCCCTAAAATGCCACAGAGCCGCGTCTACACGGCAAATGTGAGTCGATCTAGGCAAGGCGTTTTATATGTGGTGTTTTAAATCGCCCATGTAAACACGGCTATAGAAAGCAGCTGAGTGTGTGCATGGTGAAGGTAGGGGACTGGGATTAGAAGCTAACTTCAGGACAAGGTGTCACAAGAGCAGAGGTTAGGCTGGCAGTGGGGACACTTGCTATCCGGACCGCACTTCATCCACACCTCTCTCTATCTCCTCTCTGCTGGCCTTGCTCCTCCTTGATAATGGTTGAAAATAGTTCCAGGAGGGGGAGCCCGCCAACATTTCATGTTCTGCTCTTACTCTGTGGTGTTCTCTGTGGCGGAGTGGTTAGAGTGTCTGACTTTTTTCTAGGTCGGACTCCTAATCTGAGGGTCGGCGGTTCGATTCCCCTTGCCCCCACCTCTGCCAATTTGGATTTCCACTGATGTGTATAACTTACAGCGTCATCAAAGGCCACTTGCTCTCATACCATGTCTATGTGGTGTGGGAGGTTAAAAATCCCTTGGGTCAGTAAAACTGTCTAATGGTGAAAACAAGCCTATGCAGGCTTATCCATGATAGGCAGTATACATCTTCAACAACAACTCTGTCCATGTCTTTGCCTCAGCGGCTGGTCACCATATAGCTAAGATACATCATCCTTTGACTGAACTCACCTCATTTCTCAACCCTTTTTTTTCTCCCATCCCCCTGATGAAGGGAGTTGTTTGCTTGGGTGGGGCCCTGTACTTTATCACTTTGTTCTTGTTGCTGCAACCTGCTGAACCCACCTTTACCTGCCCCGTCCTCCTGAACCCTTGCTGCTG
The DNA here is from genome assembly GCA_030323885.1 of Branchipolynoe longqiensis. Classification (NCBI taxonomy): domain Eukaryota; kingdom Metazoa; phylum Annelida; class Polychaeta; order Phyllodocida; family Polynoidae; genus Branchipolynoe; species Branchipolynoe longqiensis. The sequence continues at coordinate 86,437,481 of CM059191.1, read as the reverse complement.
TTACTGGCTACAAGTGCTCTGCTACCCCTGGACTAGAGTGATTCAGGACCGCCCCAATGAGTCATCGTGTTGATTGTTGTAAAGACATCCCCAGCTTCTCCAACCATCCCACCTGAAGATTACTCTTCAACCAAAGATTGGACCGATTTATCAGGGCCATTCTATATTGCTGCATTGTTTCAGCTGGTTACCATTGTAAGGTTACAAACCCCCCAAAAGCGAGCACGCAATCGGGATGGTAATAGACGAGTGTGAAGAACATAACTGTAGAAACACTTGTGTATATAAATTATAAGAAGGCAGGTTATGATATGTAGGCTCGGATATGGACAGGGATGATGGCGGATGTCAGTAGTGTGTGGAGAGGATGACAGAGGGGAGGATGGAGAGGTTAGGATATACGAGAATAGGGGTGACAGTGCTGGGGTGTGCAATGCAGACCGGTGCGTGGAGTGGTACATCATATCCCGGCAGAGCATTATATATATATATATATATATATATATGTTTAAGTTGTTCTTAAGATGGGCAGGAGAGAGATGCATTGAACAGAATGTCATTTCAAAATATGGTATTTATGCATATATCAGGATTCGTCGTTCTGCATGTGGGAAGAATATGCCTATGCATGGAATAGTATATCATACCAAGGGGGAATATGGCATATATGTGTATCTATCCAAATATATATAAAGAAAATTGTATTCTGAAGGAGGAAATCGGCGACATGGAGAGGGCATGGTGAGCGGGAATGATAGGATAAACAGGCTGTATATATATATATATATATATATATATGTATGAGTATGACACATAATGCATTATACCAATATGAATGTACGAGTCAGCATCTATCATCATACCTGTCCTACCAACATACCAACTGTTCCCATGGTGCTACCATACACCAAACTCTCACCCTGCTGCACTAGACCTGTATCAGTAGCAGCCCAGTGTGAACAAAAACTCCCCATGCATGTGTACTGCCCAGTCTACTCGCCCACCTAATGATTCCATACCGATGGCCATGAATATACAAACCATGGTCTAGTTTGTCTTCATACTGGCATGCCTCTGGTGGCCGATGTGTCTACTTACAGCAGGCAGTCATTGGTTATCTCCGCACAGGTGATATTATATGTGATACCATCGAAAAACAGATATTGCTACATACTAAACAAAGTGTTCCATGTTGTATTTAGTGGTGTGAATGGATGTAGGCGTTCACATTGATGGAGTGTGGTGTGGATCCTGTGTGGCTGGGAGGCTGGAGGCCAGACGGGAGAGGTGACAGCTGGAGGGATGGGTGGTTCTGGTCACGTGATGAGGTTACTGTGATGAAAGTGTGACATGTACAAGCGTTGTAGTGCGGAACACCTGGGGGTCCTCGGGGCATTGTGGGGGGAGGGGGTGGGGGTTCTGGGAGGGGGTGGGGATACAATGAGAGTGTAGGTTCTATAGCATGATGCCACGTTAGGGATCCTTGTATGACACTGTCAAGTATCAAACAGAGGAAGGTGTCACATACAAGAAGGGTGGCAATCGGCTGAAACAGAGTCGACGAAACCTGAACCCAGTCAGCACTCACTGTAATAGCGCCAACAGTTAATAGTTCCACAGCTGCCACCCAGAGGGCGTTACTGTCAAAATGACATTTCCACAAAGGGGATTCGAAACCGACAACCTACCAACACCGGAGATGGAAGACCAACTCATTCTCCCATGCTGTCCGGGTATAGTGATTTTAAATAAGGCTCAGTGTTTGGTTTATTTGCTTTGGATTGTTTCGAAATTACTATTACCACCGACATATTTTTGTAGAAGTATGCTTTCGATTATAGCATGTGTTGACAAACCCGCACGATTGACTAGTTCATAATTCCGACTGGGCTTATGCAGAAAACGGCGTTGAGAGCAAAACAATGAGTACGGCAATTGAGTTTGCCGAAACGGGCAAGGCAACATTTTGGTTTATTTCGAAATTTATAGAAATACATAACAATTTGCCATAAATATGGATGCACACATGCAATAAAATGATATAATGATTATATTTAAGACACAACTAGCTATAATTAAGCATTTTGAGCTAAGAAACATACAAGGCTGATATTTATATCACCATTATTAATTCTTGTTCTAAATATTAAAATGCCAACTGTGCCAACATAAACTTGTTTCAAAGAAATATATAACCAATGTCTGAATAACCCTACTCATTTCCTAGCTCTACATGTGTCATTAACCATATGATATAAATACAACATGAATAAAATAAGTAAAACTGACTCTGGCTATAGTTCTAATACTAGTCTGAATGATCAGATTTGTCTAGGTCTAATTGCAGATGGTATACGATGTGCTGATTAGATTGGTGTAAATGTATTGCTAGATACCAATTCAGATCTTAATTTATATGATATATTTCAGTCCGTATTCTATGTCTCAAACAGGCGCTGAAATGAACTTCAAGTAGCAAATTTCATAGCTGCAGTCAGTGTCTTAGCATTAGCCATGTGTTTTGTGTGAGTTTGTTTTGCTGTAACGCATCCCACAATGCACCGCGCAGCTGGAATTACAATCACATCTATTATAATACATCTCGCACCACCTCAATAGGCTTGATTTAAAATGTTAACATATATGTGAGGATAGTAATCATTCAAATATATATATATATAAGGCGGACATACAGGAGAATCACATGTTTGCGTTTGAATCCCAGATTAGCCATGATATCTCACATGTTTGCCATGCACCATATGATGTCATCGTATCTCGCAGATGTCGACTAGTGTGCGTCCGGCATCGGGCAAACAGCGCCAGCCTCGATTTGGACTCAGTGTTGCAACTGCAACCACGCACTAGACGGCGTGGCGGCAATACTGTCACATCCCATGAAGATCGAGTGCGTTCTGCGAGCCTATGGTAGTGTCACTTCCCATAGACGTAATTATGGGGATTAGTTAATATAATATTGACCCGTCAGAGACGTGGCGGGACGCCCCCTAATTGTACGGAGTCACGTGATAGCTAGTCCCCGCTGACGTAAATATTTATCGCTAATTAATCTTTTAATGACATGAGTGTCCTCAAATGGCTTGATAGTATGGTCTGGTTTGACTAATTACCGTATATTCTGTCAAATCATCGTCCGTCTGCATAATTATAATTATTTTGCCATGGCTCCCGTTTATTGTCTGCTCTAACAAATTCTCGTCTGTTCCGACTAATTGTCGTCTGCTTTGACAAACTACCGTTTCTTTCGAGTAATTGTCTTCGGCTCTCTAATTAATTTTAAAACAAGATAATTACCCTGGCATGGCTTCATAGCGTCGTCTGCTCTGACTAATTGTCGTCTGCCCCGGGAAACTCCCGTTTGCTCTGCATGTTTGTCTTCTGCTGTCTAATTAATGTTAAAACAACATAATTATCACGACATGGCTTCATAGTGCCGTCTGCTCTGACTACTTGTCGTCTCCTCTGACTAATTGCTGTCAGCTCTGACTAATTGTAGTCACCTTTAACTAATTATCGCGGGCTGTACGATATGGATTCGTTATTGTTATTATATATTGCCACATACCACTGGGTTAGGGTGGGCGATAATTAGGGGAAAACACCCATTGATCGGAGCTTAGGAACAATTACCAAGTCTTGACGTGGACACGGGTGTACTTGGCATGGTGCCAAAACGCCCACATCCTAGACATGCCCCCTGCGACCCAACCTTCCCCACATAATCCAGCTGGTACCACATAGCTGGTCATTTAATCTGGTTCCCAGATCAGATTTACTACCGAGACCGGTTTCTGCCACCATTTTGAAAGGCAGTAGCATGGCAAGCCATATTGGCTAACTTCGCAATTCCGTTGAGAAATATGTGAACTTATATATGGGACTGTCTCAAAAGGTGCTAAGCAATATGGGACAAAACTACTATCTGCTTATGTATTTGCTCAGGATAAACTGATTTGTTTTTTACATGGTGTTTCATAATCCCAATATAATACATATTGATTTGAAGCGAATGTCCTTGTGTTTTCAGTGTAACCATTTCTGTGCTGTTTGGTGTCAATCGTTACAATGGAAAACAAAAAAAAGAGTTATCACCTTTTGAGACAGGCTCATATGCGAATATGATTTGGGAATGTACAGATATAATATAAATCATTTGTACCTGTTGCGAAATATCAAATATCATCAGAGATTGGATGTGGACTCAACCCGACCTATTGCTAAATACTGTTTTTTGATAGAAATACGTATGACGTAACACTACAACAACCAACCAACCAGGCTAACTGGATCCTCTATGGGTGACTCATATGTCATCATTTAGGCTAGTCTAGTAGTAAGAGTATAGAAACAAAATATATATATGCCAAGAAAATCGAAAAAGACTAACATAGACTAGTACCCATACCAACCAACTACATACCTGCTACCTTATCAGCAGCTACTGTGTGATAACAGTTGGCCAGCATTGGAAACACCACAGTTGGCCAGCATTGGAAACACGTCTGAATACCCGAGCTTATATGGTATGGACAGTATAAATACAGGCTCAATACAATAAAATAAAATAAATATTTAGTGAATTTACTTATACATATATATATATATATGTAAGAATAGCACTCGAAGGCATAGTGGTGGGTATATACGTTGTATATACATAGGTATATAACCCCAGCTCTAATTGTAACACCGACTGTTAGTTATATAATAGCATTGACATTAAGCTAAGTAAGATCATGCGATTTCCCATATAAGGCTATGTACAAAGTCATGGAATACCTGTACCCATTTATGGACATATTGATGAAACGGCCATCCAATACATATGCTGAAATGCTGCATCCTGTCTGGCTTTCCCGCCCTTGTATACACTCGCTAACAACTACTGGTGTATCCGTAATTATTAGCAGATTTGTCATATTTATACTAAAGATACTAATTAGTTCTTAGAATTCATTAGAATGCACTCATATTCCAGCGCCGGAGCACTGGCCTTCCAGCCATATGCCTTGCATATATTTAGCAGAGTGACAGTTTGTTCACGGTCTAGAGGAGGCGGGCAGGAGAGCATGCTTGATCTGCAGTGAATAACCAACGTCAATAGTATTAATTCCTTCCATAACAATTAGATAACAGAAACGGAGACAAGTCAGATTTGTATGGATCGAGCAAATAACTCTGGCTGGCCCTTTAATTTTATTTAACTAAATCGTTGGCGAAATGGGCAGTTAGTAGGTGGGTGAGGCGCCGCCTGGAGGAAAGGAGGGGAATTACGGGAGCTGTTTGAAGCAGGCCTCCCGGTCTCCAGGCCGCTGAAATCGCTTAGGAGAGTGACTGCCTGGCTGAGGCAAACGCCCGGTGCTGGCGCTAGCAGTCAGCAACTGGGGCAAATCCCGGGCAGGTCAACGATTGGATAATAATATAAATCAAATCAATTTCAAACAAACATAACTCAACCACCTATTACGTACAAGCCTATGGACATGTAAATAAAATAGGCTAGTATAGAATTAAGTAGAAAAAAGCGGAAAACTCTTCCCAAGAAAACCTCAAAACACTAACATAGAACCTTAAGAAAACAACTAACATAGTAATAAGAATAGAACAAAAATACAATGCCAAGAGGGCCCAAACAAACTAATATATGCTACTAAACGTACCAACATATATATCTGCTACTGAAATGCAGACAATCAAATAACTTATCAGCAGCTACTGTTTGGTAAGACAACACCAACACTGCAGCTGGCCAGCATTGAAAACAAGCCTGGGTACCCAGGCTTACATGCTATGGACAGAATAAATACAGCCTCAATTAAAAAAATATATATAAAAAAAAGATGTAAGGAAAGTAACGGAATAGTAAATAATAATGATACTCGGCCTATTTATATCTGCATAATTAATTATACATCCAATAATACTATTTGCATAACTACTTTATACTTCACATAACATGGAAGTTAAGGTGGTTAGAGTGAAACATTAAGAGTCTGCCGTTATTGATATCCAGATATTAAATGATATAGTGCATATATATACTACAGGTATGAATGTGAAAAGAGGCACTTGCTTACATCAGTAGTGACTTTCTTTTCTAGACTACACTTTTATCGTGGAGGGTTACTTCATGGGTTTCCCTGAAAATATCATATTCCTGATATATATGATCGATGGAAGTGTTATGCAGACTACGGGTGTGGTGTGACTAAACCAATTCTTCACATTATCAGGTACGTGATACTAAACATTACTATCCCTACCTCCCTAAACATGGAGCAGATCTAAATTGGTCCAGTCAATGATCGCCTGTTGCTATATTGGTCCCACCAATTGCGTTGTCTGAAGTGAATTTCCCATAGAATAAGTGACCGGATAATGAAAGTGTGTGTGTGTCAAGTGTTCAGATATTTCAATATCATGTGTTGCTATATTTGATTTGTCGATAATGCAGGTTTAATACCCTTATGCACTACAACACCTTGTAGAGTTGGTGTTCGAGTCTGTGGCTATCTAGGTAAGCTAACGAAAAAGAAACAATACAGACGGAGAGAAAGAGAGAAAGTAAGTCAAGTAATTGTGTAAGAGAGAGTCCAAGCTCCTCTGGTATATTATATATAGTACATGGATTCCTGGTATAGGATCATGCCATTCACTCCAACCAATAGGGATGCAGCATTCCCAGTTCCTCCAATAGGGACTCAGCATTTCTGGCTACCATGACCACCAGCGGTGTGCCCACCACCAGAGCTGGTTGATGTGTTGCCACTGCCAACCTTGACCCCTGTCTCCATTGACCCCTACCTCAGCAGAGAGCCATGCCCTGAGTGCACTCACCCAGACCTGACAATCGTCGCTATGTCTATAATTACCTGCCTTCTAGCATGGGCCAAGCCATATATATATATATACACAACATACATATACACACACTCTTGGCCAGCCACACAGAATATATTTTGTGTTGTTGTTGGTAAATATGTTTATTCTGCTGAATAAGTCTTTTGTCAGTGCCAAAGCACTGGTCTAGCAGCCATTTTTCAATTCAGGGTTATTTACACAAAAGGTATATAGAATAAGGTGTACTCAATTTGCACCATGTAACACAATGAAATTCTGTAACCCAAAAGTTCCATAGCAATATGGTAACAGTAGTGTCATATAACTAGCTCAATATTAGTCAGATCAATGTGAGTATTTACATAGTATTTATAATGTAAGCAGAAGTTATCTTCTGTATTCAGTTGGTAAACTTGTAATAAGTTGTAATGGTCAGTTGGAGTTAAGCAAGTGGTATATAAATGTAGGTGTGTTAGGAATATGCTAGTGTAACTCTAGTGTAGTTAGTTATGTGAGTTTATGAATTATGTTGTTGATAGATGATTTCCATTTCCCCCCTCTGCTGATTATCGAAATATTTTAGAACCTGTCGCATACGTACTATCCTAAGATTGATGTCAGCCAATTCAAATTTGATCAATTTTCCTATGTTCTTTATTGGCATACATTATTGTTAAAACTGGGATTGCACAGCTTCTAGATCCCCTCCCCTCATTAATGCCAATGGACATCTTTTATTTGTGAATTACCTCAGGCCATGTGCATTACAACTTTAGCTTTACTCAGCAAAGTTGCTAAGATTTTAAAATCTTGCAACTTACCTTAAAGTTTGATCACCATCGCGTGTGGCATAATGTATCTTATGCGCATATTATTCTACTAATATTCTAGCTAATACTGCTGGAGCAGCCTGAAATGTATCTAGGTCTGTAATAATAGAGGTGCAATGGGGAGCGTGTTTGTGTGGTACATTAGTTGATCAAGCAGTGTACATTTCATTAGTGGACAATTGGTCTTCCTTATTCGACTGCTCCTTGCCTATCCCAGTAAGGCCGAGCTCTAGGATAGCTAGCGTCAAGTATCAATGTTTAACTCATTGGTTTGACTCGGTCAGGGCCTGAGGCCCGGAAGTTCGAAGCTCACAATCTACGAGAAAGGGAGGCGGACGCTCAACTCATTCGGCCATCCTGTCTGGCTTGGGTACTACATAACTGGTGACAGGTACGCTAGAGGCCAGTTGGTCCCAGGAATGTTGTTATCAACTAGAAACTTTAACTTATTCCAATCAGACTGCAGTTTTCAACCTGGCCAATACTCATCCCGGAGTGATTGCCGCGTACTCAGCGCCATATCGGCAAATAACCTTATGGCAAATAGCTTAAGGCAGGTGCAATATGCATGCAGTCCTTTGATGTAGACACATGGGTGTGACCCCCTGTGAAAGGTAATACCCCTGTCACACTACGACATAATGAGCAAACATAAGCCTGACGTGATCACCTTTTGTCATTACGTTGACGTATGTTGAGTTATGTTATGATGACGTCAGAATGACGTTAGACTGATGTCGAGCTACGTCACATTATGTCGTGTTACGTCGGCACGCGTCAAAGTTTTGAACCTGTTCAATTTCGATGTAACTAGAATGTAAGGGTTTACGTTTGCCATACGTTCTGTACACGTTTGGTGAATGTCAATGACATTAAATGGACGTTAGTCAAAGGCTGGTCACTACTTTGCACTACGTTGCACTACATTATGTTGACCCACATTAAAGGTGGTGGCAATGTGCAGTCCGCATAGTGAAAACGTCAGGATAATGTCCGTCATTTTGCCACCGTTTTATGACATAAGTAACGTAAGGTAACATAAAGCAACGGCGATTGAATAACGTTAATAACGTCCCGTCAGCTTAATTACATTGGCCTCTCTCATTGAACGATGCTATCACTACGCTTTACTGACGTTACGCTCTCGTCAACTACGCTGCATCCACGTTCAACTTGTGCCAAAATGTGCATACTACGCCGAGAAGTTCAACGTTTTTCACGTTCTCCCTATGCTGATGTCGTCACATCCTAGTGTGACAGGGCCATAAGCAATCTCCTCAGAGGTTTCTGCCTCGACTTTGACGACGTGACAAAACAAAGCAACTGACGTGTACATACACAATGTATATATACTTGTTATATTTAACGACGCCTCTAGAGCACACTGGTGTTTGTATCATCGGCTATTGGACGACACGCATATGGTCACTCTGAGATATTTCTTTGGAGAATACCCCTAGTGGGCCACAAGTGGTTCATCAAAGGATATGGCATGTGCTGTCCTGTCTGTGGGAAAGTATATATGAAAGACTCCTTGCTGCTTATCAGAAAGAGTACCATATTTGGCGGCTGCAGGTTTCCTCCAAAGAAATATGTCAGAATGACAGTATGTTTTACATCCACTGCGCTCTAGAGGAATCGTTAAATAATACAAGCTTTGCTTCATATATGTAAATATAGATATATGTAAGCTCTGCTTCATATGTGTCTCCTACGATCTCTGTACGATCCGAATCTACGCGGTTCGATTTAGGAGAGTGTGTTTCACGTGGAAACTGCCCCAGCGTGAGACCTGTGAAAATGGAGTCGGGATGAAGGGGTTATGTACAGCAGGAAGGAAGGGTGCCTCCAGGGTGTATGTTCCCAGGTGATGGAGACTGGAGAAGTAGAGTGTGTTCTCCAGTAGATAACAAAGATGCTGAAGATGACAGCAGATCCAGCATCATCTATGAAGACATAACTAGGTTAACCCGCTAACCAACAAATCACTGCTCTATTTACATTTGATTTTCATATATGGATTGGGTGTGCTAAATTATAAGTTGTTTGATTGTTGGAGTTTTACAGTCTAGCAGCATTTCTGGTCATATCAGAATGGGTACTGACTTGTGAGAGTGCGTTAGCATGGGAACTGAATAGTGGGCTCCCACTGGGAGACCACGTCGATGGCACTATGACCTATGACACTATGACCTAATTTCCCACTCATTCACATTATCCTGATACTGAACTGACCATGTGACTCTCTATCCGAGTAATGCCAAGCAACATCTAATGTCATATCAGGACGAGTACCGACATGTGACAGTGCGCACTCTGGGAGATGAGCCAACCAGCAACATGACCTGATATCCCACTCAGTCCCATTATCCTGACACTGAACCAACCAGTATTTGCCATCTCCTAATAAGTTGAAGCGCCTTTCCCACAATAAACAAACATTGATGTAATTGGTGTGACTCCAGCAGGGTTTGAACCCGTGGGTTTGAATGCCATGATCCAGTCAAACCAGAGACGGACGCCCAACTCATTCGGCCATGGTGTCTGGTCAATATATGTTCATATATAGCATATAAATATAATAAGTATGTGCTTATATGATTCTGTATGTTGTCTGGTGTATGTGTGGACCCAGTGTGTGTGTCTGTCTGTGTGTCCATGCTCCTTCATTCCACTTCTTTCCCGCATGTGCAATAACCCGGGGCCCAGCTCCGAGGTGCCCGGCAAAGATGGGTTGGAACCACGCAGGCGAGTTGTGGTTCGATCCATTTGGCTAATTGAAACCGGAGTAGGCGGTTCGCATGGGTTACACATGGCGATCCCAGCTGACATGCGCAGTGAGTAGCTTTAGACCAGCACACCACGCACCTCCCGTCGCGCACCCACGACAAGTACCCTTACCTCCACTCCCCCAGCACAATCCTCCAAATTCCACATCCATCACCTCCCAACCAGCAACAATACTGTTACCTCCACTGGCCGAGCACCGTCCTCCAACTTCCACCTCAATCCCCTCCCAACCAGCAACAACTGTCCTTACCTCCACTCTGCAACTGTATCCTCCAACTGTGACGTCTACACACACCTACACCTTCCTTATGGTGCAGTCACACTACGACGCTTCTCCCGGCGACCCGTCAGCGTTGAAAATAAAATATAGCACGTCGAGAAACGTTAAAGAAATCGGGGAAATATGGGGAAATTTGACGTTGGCACAGCGTGTGGGTAGCGTGTGATGATGAGCGGCGACGCATGCCCAAAACAAATACAAACTTGGTACCAGTCGCGACTGGATGGCGCGCGCGGCGTGTCGACAGCGATACGTCAGCGATCGGTCAGCGGTCGGTCTGTGTCTCTCTATGTGTCTCTGTGTCTGTCTCTGTGTCTCTGTCTGTGTCTGTATCTCTGTCTGTGTCTCTGGCTATGTATCTGTCTGTGTCTCTGTATGCATCTCGGTATGTGTCTCTGTTTGTGTATGTGTATGTGTCTCTGTGTGTGTGTCTCTGTGTATGTGTGTGTATGTGTGTGTCTCTGTGTATGTCTCTGTCTGTGTCTCTGTGTGTGTCTCTGTGTATGTGTCCGTATATGTGTCTGTGTCTGTGTCTGTGGCTGTGTCTGTGTCTGTGTATGTGTCTCTGGATGTGTCTCTGTATGTGTCTCTGTCTGTGTCTCTGCCTGTGTATCTGGCTGTGTCTGTGTCTCTGTCTCTGTATGTGTCTCTGACTGTCTCTCTGTCTGTGTCTCGGTATGTGTCTCTGTCTGTGTATCTATCTCTGTCTCTGTATGCGTCTCTGTATGTGTCTCTGTGTCTGTCTCTGTCTATGTGTGTATGTGTGTATGTGCCTCTGAGACAGACAGAGACATATAGACCCATACATATACACATACATAGACACATACAGAGACACATACAGAGATACATACATAGACACATACAGAGACCCATACAGATACACAGCCAGAGACACATAAAATACAGAGACACATACAGAGACACATACACACACAGAGACACAGAGACACACACAGATACACACACAGAGACACAGCCAGAGCCACACGCACAGATACACACACATAGACACACACACAGAGACACACACAGAGACACATATAAACACACATAGAGACACAGAGACACACACAGAGACACACATAGACACACACAGAGACACACACACAGACACACACACAGAGACACACACACAGACACAGATACACACACATAGAGACACATAGACACACATACAGACACACACAGAGACACACACAGAGCAACACGTGCGACCAACGTTCCTGCCTAGCATTCCCATAACGTCCTTCCGGCGCGTCCAACGGAGCTCGACGACTGCCTAACGTCCTCCTAACGTCCTTAGGCGTACCTTTCCACGCGTTGTCGATCGCTGTTTTTTTTTGACATGCTTAAAACCTTGGGCGACCGGCAACGCGCGCCAATGTTGTCCGCCGACCATCAATGTCAAGGATAGTGTACTGATGTGTACCGACGCGCTCATAACGCGCCACCAGCGCGTCCTGACGTTTCACTTATTATCGCCCAAAAACACCACACGTCGCCGTGTCGCCGGCGAGAAGCATCGTAGTGTGACTCCACCATTACCAGATCTCCTGACTCCGACTGTCAACTCCACCCACACACCTCCGCCAGCCAGTCCCACTTCCACTAATCACAACTTGCAGCTCAAACACAAGTTACACCTACACGTATACACATCGCTCTGTGAACCACCCCCAACCACACCCTGACAAATGTACAGCTCGATCAACATATATATAATTTACATCACGTTCCACCCTGTCACACCCACCTTCACTCATACCTTAAATATACCGTACTTTGTAACCAACCACAGTAAAACCTCTCTAAATCGACCGACCTTGGGACCGATTTTAAGTGGGCCATTTAGGGAGGTGGTCAGTTTAGGGAGTTAGCATATGGTTAAAATGGTATTGGTGGGACCCCAATAAAGCGATCGATATAGGGGAGTGGTCGATCTATGGAGGTGGTCAGTAGACTGTGGTCGGTTACAGAGGTTTTACTGTAAACTGAAGTCCTTCCCTTTACGGACCCACACACTGTTTTCCACACTCCCACACTGACACTGGCATACCTTCTTACCCGCATCAGCCACAACCACCCCTCCATACACCCACCTACACCCAATATCCAATGCATTTACTCACACCTCCACTCCTCTTTGCAGACACCCAATCTTCAATGACACATTGAACATTACATAAGACAGACAAAATACCTTGTCAACTATAAACTTAGCTTGTTTTATAAGAGAAAAAATGGAACCTGCAACGATTGTTTGAGTTGCCCCGAGTATACATCTTCTGCTCCCCATTTATGCATGAACCGCAGTGACTGGTGCTGTACATGATACAGCAGGAGCCACTCCCTTAATTCTACAGGATCGGTGCTATGTGTAATACAGCACTGACCAAACTTAGATTATTTAGAATGTCAATTCCAATAGCAAGATGGCTGGAAGACCAGTGCTCCGGCACTGACAAATGTCATATTCAGATGAATAAATACTTTAACAAAAAGAAATAAAGAAAATGCATACACTGACAATCACACTTCTATTTATAGACACCCACACTCCGTACACACACCCATACACCTTCCCTCCAACCACCTCCAACCACCACGCACAACCTAATCTCACCCCCACTCCCACTGCACACACCTCCTTTCAACCATCGACACTCTCATCATACCAGCCCACATCCACATCTTTCTCTCCACCCACTACCCACACCCACACACCACCTCCCAACATCTGCAACCTCCCTTACTGCCACCACTTCTCTGCCACCACTGATCCCACCACCCCACAGCTACCTCTCCACATCCGGACCCGCCCATCACACCCACGCACCCACTCACCTCCACAAACTTCAAGACTTCCTTTGATTTCCATATCGCAGCTTTGTCGCGTGACCGTGCAATTTTAAAGCCTCCCTTTTAACAAGATTTGATGGAAATAGCGAGACGGCCCACTGTGGTGAGTTTGTGTGCGTGTGTGTGTGCGGGTGTGTATGGGTGTATGTGGGTGGGTGTGGGTGTGGGTGTGGTTATATGGGTGTGGGTATGGCTGTGGGTCTGTGGGTGTGGGTATGGGCATGTGGATGTGGGTATGGGTGTAGGTGTGTGTGGTCATGTGGGTGTGTGTATGGGTGTGGTTGGGTGTGTGGATGTGGGGGTGGGTGTGGGTGTGTGGGGGGTGGGTGGGTAGAGAGGGGCGCTGTGTATTCAGTGCCTGGTCCCTCAGTGCTTCGGTGGACCCCTCACCGGAGCAGCTCAGCTCGGGGGTTAATGGTGATTACTGGGTTAATGGCAGGGCCGAGTAGTTCACGGCTTAATGGAAGTGTGAGCAGCTTATACGGTAGTAGTGTAAACTTCCATAATCAGGCGGTGTTACAATTTTTGTGATATTACAACAAAATAGAAGATATTTTACATCTGACATTGTAGCCTATTCTGATACTTCATTCCAGGTCAGTTTTATTACAATTGACTAATTTCGCAGTTAGTTATGTACTTCAGATTAATGGTGGGGGTGAGCTGCTAGTGATGACGTAGGGTACACCTTTATAATCTACCGGTGTTGAATGTGTTGCCATATTAGTTGGTAAACAATTACTGTTTGCCCATTAGCATTTAGGGCTACCCTGTTTTCTCTATCATTCACATATTTAAAAGAAATACCTTTAGCGTCTACCAGATGGGATGGCTGAATGAGTTACAGCGTCCGTCTCCTGTGTTGGTAGACTGTGGGATCGAGTGTTCGAACACTGGTCGAGTCAAACCAATGGCTTAACCTGTTAACAAGTGATACTTGTTGCTTCCTAGTCAGGCGCTTGACGAGGCGCTCAACATTATTACGATAGGGCAATGAGCAGTGGAATGAGGCTACATCTGCTGAACGTCGGGAGTTCAACTCGTAGCCCAGTCAACCCAATGACTTATAGAATTGATACTTGTTGTGACATATCCTGACAGTTGGCATTAATAGGATAGGACAAGGACTACTTAGCACAGTATCTGTATAATGTGACGACTTGAGATATCAGATCCTAGTGCTGGTGACCAGGTGTCCCAGGGTGGCAACACTACAAAGTTGCCAATAGTGTGCGCTGTCACAAGTCGCTATATCTCCCGATGTGACATGAGATGTTGCCATGACATAAACCTTCAACAAACAAAACAAATATATTACATTCCAGCGTATTCCCTTCGGCCAGTGTTTTGGTAGGTAGGTTAGTTACATTATGTGCTCTATAATCTAGTAAGGGAAAATAAACAAGGATACTAGTATATATTGTTGTAGATTTGTTTACTGTGTAGAGGCAATTGTGATTAGGGCTGGAAGACCAGTGCATTAGCACTGACAACATGTTATTCAGAGGAATAAAAACACTTGAACACAAAAAAAGAAAAGTACCTTCAATTATATTTGTATTGGTATTTGCGAACAACAGCTAGCATATGTCAGTGATTAGTTCCAGGTTTGGCCACACCAGCGCCACCTGTCAGGATGTCTGACCACCTATAAGCCAGCTGTGTCTGGTCCTTATCAACTCCAGACCCAGTCGGCCGGTTAATATTGTGAGTGCATGTGCTATGCATGATTGTGTGTTTACTCTATCATTTTTTGAAAATATTTACAGAAAACACCCACTGGAATATGATCCTATCATAATTATAGATGTCACAGATGGGCTTATATGCTATGGACAGTATAAATACAGCCTCACTAAAAAAAAAAAGAAAAGATGTGCAGGCTAATGCGCTGTCTACTGCAGATTATGCCTATACTGGTGGCACCTGTTGCCTACCTACCACATTATATTGCATTGCATTGCAACATCACCGGATGCAGGAGATCGGGAGTTCCATTCCCGGTCGAGTCAAACCAATGATTTACCATATTTATTTGTGTCACTTCCTAGCCTGGCGCTCAGCATTGGTAGGAAAGGGCAAGGACTGGTTGGCTCAGTGTTTGGATGATGTGACTGAGTGGCTGCATAGCCGTGGGTCCCCCTCCAGCCGCCATCCCTCCAGCCCCCCCCCCCCCCCCCCCACACCCCACTGTCATCGCACTGGCGTCCACCAGACCCACATGATGGGCGTCACGTGCCCACACGCATGCGCATCACACATGTGCAGTTGCTATATTTGACAAGGAAATAGCTGTAATTTGAATCGTACATGAAGGCGATGACGTCAATGGTTGCTATCTCCAAATATCGGCTTCTCGAACATTCCGAGAGATGTATATGGTCTGTAGAGTATGCTTTATTTGGACTATAATTATAATACATTATGTGACGTAATAGACGTTTATGCTCGCAATGCAATATAATTGTATATATACTATATGATATGGTTCATCAGGGTTATATACTATGGTGTATGCGCTATATCTTTTTTTTTTTTCCTTGAAGATTTGTATTCCCTATCATGGATAAGTCTGAATAGACTTGTTTTCACCATTAGAATGTTTGTCGATAGAAAGCACCAGCCTACACTTTTACTGACGCAAGAGATTTTTAACCTTCCACACCAGATAGACATGGTATGAGAGCAACCAGCCTTTGCTGACGCTGGAAGTTGTACACAGCAGTGAAATTCCAAATTATCAGAGGTGGGGGGGGGGGCATGGGGAATCGAACCACCAACCTTCAGATTAGGAGTCTGACCTAGAAAAAAGTCAGACACTATAACCACTCTGCCACAGAGAACACAATAATATGAGTGTATATGCGCTGTATAATTCAGTGATATGTGTTATATAATGTAATGTAATGTCACATCGGCTATATAATATACCTTATATTCACTGCTAAAATACCTCAGGGCGTTTGATGCCCCTGCCTTGCAAAGTTGTAAACCACTGCCTTATGGTACATGTTCTTGATAGAACCAAAGACTAAGGGAGCAAACCCAAACAGAAAACCATGTTACTGTGGCAGCTTTAAGGGCGGTGATGAATGAGACTGCCAACATCTCCCGACCAGCCACTGCAGGGACAAATAGTTTGCACCTGTGTTGACGTTTTCTTGCCAGTATGAGATGTCTATTTGCTCCATGAGAGAGTGCCACTAGTAACTTGCAAAAGCCAGCAGCACCTCACTGCTTTGGAAGCAGTTTGTTATGAAGTGCACAACTGCATGCGGTTAAATAATGAAAGCAGTCTTTGTCGCATTGCAAACAACAGCATCATGATGATGATATTTACTGTGTAGTATATTTATATATGTGCGTGTGGGATATGCAATATATATGTATATGTGCTATTTCAAAACGTGTTTTAAGGGACATACTGTATATTCAATGTACTATATAATACTGCGTTAGATGTTATATGCCCTATTTCATAAACGTGTTAAATATATATAATACATGTGCATATATGTATATGTGGTTTAGATACAATTATATCTGTACCATGTACTATGCTTTTATGCCTCTTGTATACTATAATACTTATGTGCATCATAATGTAGTTCTATATCATATGTCATACAGTTTTATGTAATATATATAACATATCCAACAACATATATACACCAATGTTCTATGCGATATGCAGTATATTGGCACATGAACTACATACCTGTATAGCTGGTATGGGCTACAGTTGTGTAAGTGTTCTACAACGCATTTTGATAATACAGTGGCTCTTCCATTTCATGTGTTTTCCAGTCTATATGTAAAGAGTTCAGGAACAAAACCATGTAAACACAAAGCCAAAAATCGAGATAAACATTTCCTGGCCTGTCTGTTGCTTTCTGTGCCAGTACACAGCAAGCAGTGACGGCGCTCAGGGGCAGGTGTGGTTTTGTTGTGTCAGTAAGTATTTGTTTTCTTTAGGAATTCTTTGTAGTTGCCAGGGTTACGGATTGCCCGTAATTTTACATTTACGGGCAATTGCCCGTAAATGCCCGTACGGGCATTTACGGGCAATTGCCCGTAAATGTAGAGTTAGTACACAATATATGTACCAAAGAACACATATAGTGTTCTTTGGTACATATATAGATATATATATGTACCAAATAATAGGTACATATAGTTAGTACACTTCGCTCATGTATTTTCATGTTGCTTCTTTCCATTAGGAGTATTGGGGCCGCCATGTGTCTAGTGGCCCTGCGTGGGGCTACTGTGTAATCCGGTTTTGTGTGTAGTGGTGAGCTAGTATTTTCAGGTACGTTTCTCTTCTACTTGTTAATAGTGTTGCTTTGTATTTTTTGTGTAGTTCTATTGTGGGATACCTTTAGTGTACTTGGCAACATATTTTAATGGTTTTATTTTGCATCACTTGTAGCTTGTTGAGTAGTTTGGTACTTCGCCCCATGTATACTACATCACCATAGACGAAGTAGGGAAGGATCTTCCTTAATATATTTTGATTGCCATGCTTTCAGTCATGTAGTACCTTAGTTTTGCCAGTAGCCATATTTTATGGTTTGCTTTTTTGATAGTGTTTGTTATGCAAACGTCATAGTTTAAGTGCCTTTCCAGGTCCACTTCCAGATATCGGTAGTTGTCTACTTGCTGTAACTTGTTTCCCAGGAGACAGTTTATTTTGTTGTTACCGGTTAGTCTGGTACCGAATAGCACCGTCTTCGATTTATTGCTATTTATAGTGATCTTAATTTAGATGGCACCATTCAGTTAGTTTCATTAGTGTTTGATTTAGTTTTGTTTTGATCTCTTCAGATGTTTTACCTGCATGATTTATGGACAGCATAATACCAGTTTAGCGCCGCATGGAACTTCAAAATAAATTGGTACTTGTAATAATATTTGCACAATGCCTAGCCAGAAACAAATGAGATCAGATAATGTTGCATTGCGTTGTCTCCGATGTTTAGCCACGGGTGTGTGTGTTCATGATGCTGGATGTCCGTTTTTGAGATCACTAGTTTTAGTGTGAGGTCTGTATCGAAGGTGGCATTTTGGTGTATATTTGTTTAATCTATTAAATATGTTGGGGAATTTATCCATTTAGGTATATCATTTATTAATTTGACAACATTCAATTTGATCACAATGTTCACATTGTGTTTGAGAGGGCGGAAATTACACATTTTATCTGCTAGGCACATACAGTTTTAGACTCTACTTCCATTCGATAAACGAGTCCATCCTCCATCCACCTTATTGACCGGTGAGTTTTCACAACTTTTCCGCCAATAACTGTAGCTCACCTGTCGCTTTTTAGTTCTCAGCAAGCCAATGACGCACCCACTTTTCCACCCACACACCCTACTACTGTATACCTGTTGTTGTTTTAACTTAAGAATCATGGGCCCAGGTGATATTGTGTCTTTCTAAGTGAAACAATTGTTTTACGTGCACTATTGCTTTACACAGTTTCTTTCTCAAATCAAAGGAAATAGGCATTTGAGTGGAAACTAAAGCCCAGTGTTGTGCTATAACATGGTGTACACGTTGTCAGGTATGTTACCCAACAGGGGTAATTTGGCACGCAGATGCAGCCATTGCCGGCTCAGTAACTAAGGGTGCCGCGCCTTCTGCCATCTATGGAGAAATGATCGCATTAATCTAACTTTTCTACATTAACACTACCTAGCATCACTTTTTAAGATACGAAACGGATTAACCAAAACCAATAAATATCACTGGTACTGCCACCTGTACAGATGTTTGGAACTAATTATTTTGTTGCCGCCTATCAATAACTGTGTACGAGCCTATATAAGGCCATTTCTCTTCGGCAGCGAGGTCACTTTGACATAGGTAGCTAGGAGGACACTAACTAGCCTAAAGATTGCCACCCACCCACCCCCACAAGACACAATTACTTAAGGGCAAGGGTTCAAGCTTATATGACCTAATAAATGCACCCCAATAAATGCAACCTGTTTAGCGCTAGATTCGCATGTGGTGGCTTAGTTAGTTAAAGCTGTATAGTCCTATGAAGCATCTCATTTTCAAAACCAAATCAATCATCAAGATTTTATTTTAGATATCTAACTTAGACACTACTTCAGATATTAATGATGTCCTGCCATATAGAAGGGAAAACGTAGTCAATTTTTTAGAACCGCTGACTGCAGAAGCCAATGGTGCTGGAATTTTGGCGTGCTTGCCAAATCTAATTTAACAGGTATGAATTTCAAATATCCTATACGTCAGCCATTTAAGGTAAAAGATACTTCAAGCTAAAGTAAGATAGATTGTAACAGTAAATTGAATATATGAATCGCAGAAAAAATTAAAGAAACTCAAACTATCGCAATGTGCAACTTAACAACTGAGAACTGAGTGCATACTATTTCAACAATTGTGCATACAATGTCCATTTCAGACTTGGCTGGCTGGGTAGTGGGTTTTGCAGAATTGGATGACTTTGTCCAAGGAAGCTATTTTGTTTGTTTTGATTTCTTTTGAGAGGGTATAATGAATGTTCGTAATAAGAATATGTCATGCATTATGGCCATATGTAGAAAATCACTATTCACAAAAAGTTCTTTTCAAGGGAAATTATAATACGGACGATACATGTAGTATGCAATGGGCTGGATAATTATCATTCTATAGAGGGTGAAATGACGAGTAACACACCATAACCGGCTTCCCTTGTTGTGATTGTTCCGATTTTTATTTCCACGTGTTGTGGTCTCCAATTATCTAAAGGCTATGGCTCGAATCTGTGGCTGTGTAGGCAGGATATAGTGAAATCCATACAGGGAAAGAGAAAGGAAGAGTATACAGTGTAAAGAAGAAGAGAGAGTCAAGTCCTCTGGTTTATTATTTATATGGTTACATGGGTTCATTGTAGAGTATCACCCCACCCCTTTCCGCCAATGGGAAACAAGCATCCTTGGCCCTCCCAAGAGGAATCCAGCATTCTTGGTCCCCATGACTACCAGTGCTCTACCCACCACTACAAGCTGTATGGGCCCCATCACCGCCACCAACCTTGACCTTTGAGTGTGGTGATCACTATCCCAGCAGAGGGGGTAGGCCTGAGTACACTCACACCCACACCTGCCAGCACCACTATGTCTATTTACATCCAAAACTTCCGAGAAAGTGGCGTGTAGCGCCCCGCGCAGGGGGCCGGCGAGGAGGAGCCGGACACCGCCCCCCCCCCACCCCATGAGTGTGTGTGGGGGGGGGGGGGGGGCAGGGACTCCAGAGCTTATTACATGCGATAATGGGATTATCACTAGCCATATATACATAGATGTGCCTGGTCACATACACCGATCAGTAATAGAACATTTGCATTTCCCCTATGCCATATATTGGAATATTTTACACCTTGTTGTTATTGTTCCCATCTTTATTTCCGCCAATGAGCAAGAATAGACCAATGCACATGTGGGTAAAACGTAACGCGTTTCTGTTGCAGAGTTTTTTCTGGCAAGGGAATGATTGGCCCAAGTTCAGCACTGCCCTGCTAGTGTCCTATGTTACGTTCCTTTTGAAGTTGAATGGGAAACACAAGACTAGGCAATACTACCACCACATGGTTTTAGGGGTGGAGGGTCGGCTAGACATAACTACCATAAGGATATAATTTGGAATTTCCGGTGGCTTTTTATTTGAAGTATACCTCTTAATTAAGGTGGATGTTTCATAGTTCAATATACGTAAATTATTAGTTTGTGCATTATATATATATAGCATAAATACATATACAGAGAATAACTGGTGTTGGGAAGCGAGAGGGGTCCGGACACCGACACCGATAAAACATAAGTGTCCATTCG
The DNA here is from genome assembly GCA_030323885.1 of Branchipolynoe longqiensis. Taxonomy (NCBI): domain Eukaryota; kingdom Metazoa; phylum Annelida; class Polychaeta; order Phyllodocida; family Polynoidae; genus Branchipolynoe; species Branchipolynoe longqiensis. The sequence goes on along the minus strand of CM059191.1, from coordinate 86,416,005 downwards.
TTATTTATATACATATAATCAATGATATAATACATATGAATAGATCAACCACATAAACTCCAATCGAAGAATTGAGCTAAACATTGGAATCTAACCTTTAAAAACAAAATTTGTTGACATTCAATTGTGGTGTTCCTTGCTCCATAATCAGTTCATCAAAGGAAATCTCAAATTATTGAGAATTAAAATTAGCTTCAGGTAGAAATCTGTTACATTAACAGCATTTTTGGATTGACATTTTCAGGGTTTTGCGCCTGATCTCTTCATATATAACATATATATGGATTAGATTTGTATCTACAGTCTTTTTTGTTGTTGGTGCATTAGTTGCTTAAGCAGGGGAAATTTCAGTAGCAGATGACTCGTCTTCCCTACTCCACTGCTCCTTGCCCTATCCTAGTAATGCCAAGCATCTGGCTAGGAAGCGACAAGTATCAATTTTTAAGTCATTGGTTTGACTCGACCAGGATTCGAACCCACGATCCCACGATCTACTACCACGGGAGACGGATGCTGTAACTCATTCGGCCATCTCTTCTGGTCTAGTCTAGTTGATAGTCATGACGCACCGAATACAACTTGTAATAAGCTATATGGATTACTGCCATTATGCTTAGCAATGCTGTGTCTTTTTAATGACATTATTAGATACTGATTTATACATAGAAGGCGGAGGGCTGCGCTATTCCCAGAAGAGACCTACGCTGTCAATAAAGTGCACTATCGAGGGGCACGTTGCTAGTGGAGGGAATACGGTAGGTGATATTGCCAGTGGACTAGCGTCGGGGCCCCGCATTGTCAGACATTGCTTTCTTTTGGCAATTGAAGACTGCTCAAGCCATCAGTGAAATTGAGTGCTTCAATGTGCGTGCTGATGCCAGGCGGTCAGTCGGGTCTTAATAAACACCCAGACGGCTCACAGGCAATATGGTGCGACGCAGCCATACGATTGGTTCCCCCCCCCCCCCCCCCCCCCCCAGCATCCCCACCTCTCCCGGTCTCCCCACCGCCCATCGCTCTCCGCTCTCCGTTCCCCGCCGCCTCCCGCCCGCCTCCCGCCACAAGCCACATGCCATCCGCCGCCCGCCACCCGCCGCCCGCCAACCGCCGCTGCCACCACCCGCTGCCCGCCGCTTGCCGACCACCACCCGTCGCCCGCCGCCCGCCACCTGCCGCCCACCGACCACCACCCACCGACCACCGCCCGCTTCCCACCGCTCTCCGCAGCTCGGTGCCCGCCGCCCGCTGTCCATTTAGGGAGTTGGTCGGATTAGGGAGTTAGAATATGGTTACAATGGTATTGTTGGGACCTACAAAAAGCGATCGATGTAGGGGAGTGGTCGATCTGTTGAGGTATTCGGTTAGAGAGGTTTTACTGTAGTAGGATAAGTATATATTCTCTGGTGAAACAATCCTTCAATAGCCGCGAACAATAAACATATATAGGTTGTTTATGTGTTAAAGTTTTCATCCTAGCAACATCAAAAGTCACATCAGCAGACAGGGATAATGCGTGGTACCAATGCGCATTCCTGATGGTTCCATAGTGCTGCCGCAATGGGAGACTGGTCCGCAAGCACCATGACCCGATATCTCATTCAGTTACACAGTTCTGGGACTGAGCAAACCATGTTGTATCCTGTTTATGCCAAGTGCCAGACGAGGTAGCGACAAAGAGAAATTCTGTGAACCATTCATTTGACTCAACCATGCTTCAGCCCCACCACCTCCACCATGGGAGTCCAGCCAGCGCTCTATACCAATGGTGCTATCCTGTCCGATATTGGTCCAATGGTGTTGGTGTTTGTATTCCAATAAACTCAAATCAAACAGCTATAACTAAAATGACATGAAACGGAACTGGGTTCAGTGACTGATATATATATATATATATATTTTTGTTTTTTCTTGGGGATGTTTTCGGCCTATCATGGATCAGTCTGAATATACTTGTTTTCACCATTAGAGAGTTTGTCAATAGAAAGCCTGAGCCTACACTTTTACCGACCGAAGGGATTTGTTACCTCCCACACCACATAGACATGGTATGAGAGCAAATGCTCTTTGATGATGCTGTAATTTGTACACACAGGTGGCAATCCAAATTGGAAGAGGTGGGGGCATGGGGATTCGAACCACCAACCTTCAGATTAAGAGCCTGACCCAGAAAAAAGTCAGACACTCTAACCAGTTGGACACAGAGAAGACTGGCAAACAACCAATAGACCCCACCCGTTAAGCTGGAAACTACCTGACTAGACTACTTCCAGATTATGCCAACAGATGTCACTAGCTTAACTGGAGCGGTGTAATACATGAAGAGAGCTGCGGTGAAATAATATGTAGTTGTCTTTTTTTAAAGATATATTACAAGGATAAGAGCTTTAATCCTGTTGGGATATGAATATCTGAATATAATCAAGCATTTCATTATTTTTCCAAGCATTCTTTACGGAGATATAGCATACAGTTCTGCTAGACCACTGCTCGTCACTGTAAACTTAAAAAAAAAAAAACGCCAACTGTTCAGTCAGCTTTTTAAACTATGAGGTATCGACCAATACAAGAATATCAGCATGGGCCATGATATGACGCAAAAAGAAAAAACAAACAAAACTCCTGGTAGCAGAAGCCAAAAGGAAAACAGCAGACATGGCATCGGACACTGAACTGGGAGAAGAGGCAAATAACTGGGTATTCCGTGTCAGAGGACCGCCATGGGAACAAAAAATAGTGAAAGTGAGACCATGCATCCAGGTTTAGGTGTCAGCCAAAGTAAAATCAACTGGAACATCAGAAGTATGCAAGAAACAACTAAACCTAAACCATGTCTAACACAAAAGTATCATTGGGGCCATAATCATAACTCAAACTCAAACAAAAATAGAATCCATATCAGCACATCTCATAGAATTATCAATGGCCTGAGATGTATGTATTCCAATGCAGATTCAATTATGAACAAGCGAGCCAAACTGGAAGCAAATATTGCAATTTACAACCCAGATATCATTGCAATTAGTGACGTCATACCAACAAATTCAAAAGAGCTAGTCCAGCTATGTGAGATTGCCATAAATGGATTTGATATTTTCAGCAATATTGATGAGGAGAGAAGGGATGAGTGCATATATACTAAACGTAACCTTAATGCAGTCCCTCTAATTGTATTCCTATGTAACTCAACAGAAGCGATATGGTGTGAGATTAAGCTAGAGGACAGGGACAGTCTGCTTGTTGGGGGCATCTACAGATTACCCAACAGCGACAACAGTGTCCATGAGGAAACTCGACAGTTGATCCAAAAGGCCTCAGCCCTAAACCACAACCACCTCCTAATCATGGGACACTTCAATTATCCAGAAATCAGTTGGCAACCTATGCAAACACTAAATAGCGAACAACATAAAAAATCTTAGAGACTGTTTCCTTTTCCAGCACATCACAGAACCAACACATAAGCGTGGTGACCAGTCTGCAAATATATTAGATCTTATCATCGCAAATGAGGAGGAAATGTTTGGAAACCTTAAACATGTTGCAAGACTTAGAAATAGCCACCATGATTGCCTCTCCTTTAATTTCAGTGGCTATTACCATGCAAACTCAAGTGAAAAACACAAATTCATATTGGATAAAGGCGACTATGAGGGCTTGAGACAGGATCTCGACCAAGTTCTACTAAGTGCAGCTGCAGATACAGATATTGTTGAGGACAATTGGAATGCATTTGAACAAACCTTCATGGAAAAATGCAAACATCACATACCCATGTCATCTGGCAAAATGAATAATGGCAGACCACGGCCAGAATGGAGAATGACCAAGTCAAGCAGAAGATTAGCTTGAAACAACAGGCATACACAGTGAAGAGACATTCGGGCACAGATAGTGACATACTTTGATATGCAAATCTATGTAACCAAATAAAGTGGGAATGTAGTAAAGCAAAGTGAGAGCATGAGAAAAATATAGCCAAAAATGCCAAAGAGAGCCCAAAAGCCTTCTATAAATATGCTAGGATTAAACTCAAAGTACACATTCCAGTTGGAGATTTGAGGCAGGATGATGGGACCATCGCACAAAATGATATCGACAAAGCTGATATGTTGAATACCAGATTCGCAAGTGTCTTCACAAAAGAAGACCTATCATATATACCAATTTTTTAGGACCAACTCTTTTGTGCCCACCTGACCAACATAAATATTGTACTGATCTGATCTGAAGAAAGAATTATACAATCTTAATGCATCTAAGGCAGCAGGTCCTGACGGAATATACCCACATATTTTGAAGGAACTACACAACAAGTTTGTTGAACCAGTCAGACACATTTTCAAAAAATCACTAAACAAAAGAAAACTTCCTCACCCATGGAAGGATGGACATGTGTCTCCAATCTTCAAAAAGGGTAACAGAAGTGATACAGGAAATAATAGGCCAATCAGTCTAACGGTTGTAGTGTGTAGGTTGCTGGGATCAATAATAAGAGATTCTATCCTGACTCACCTTGTCGAAAACAACTTCCTATCAACACAGCAGCATGGCTTTATGCAAGGATGATCTTGTATGACCAACCATTACCATGTATGGATGAGTGGACCCATGTTATTGATTACTTTGGAGATTGGCTGGCTATTTATCTAGATTTCCGAAAAGCATTTGACACTGTTCCGGACCAGTGACTGCTGAAATAACTGCATGGCTATGGCATAAGAGGAGATGTCCTATACTGGATAACAGATTTTCTGAGTCACAGAAGACAGCGAGTCATTGTAAATGGAAAACCATCAGGATGGTGCATGGTGAAAAGCGGAATACCTCAGGGCAGCATGCTTGGACCAGTCTTATCAATGACTTACCAGAAGTTGTACATTCTATGGTCCAAATGTTTGCTGACAAAACCAAAGTATTCCGTTGTATGGATAAAGGTAGTGACCCATGGGACTTGCAGAAGGACCTCAACGACAGAAGTGGTCAAGTGATTTGCAGCTCAAGTTCAATGCTTCAAAATGCAAAGTGATGCATTTAGGGGGCAAAAACAGCAAACACATCTATGTAATGAATGATGGTGTGAAGAATGTTCCGCTCTCCAAAACAATGATAGAAAAGGACTTTGGTGTCAAGTTGGACAACAAACTGACATTCAGCGACCACATCCAGGAAGCCACCAACATAGCTAATGGAATACTGGCCATCATGTGAAGATCGTACACATACCTAGATGAAGATCTTGTGCACAGACTGTACACATCCCTTGCATGTCCACTTTTGGAATATGGAAATCTTGTGTGGTCACCACTCTACAGGAAGGATGCTGAGTCAATTGAGAAGCTCCGAAGAAGGGCAACAAAGCTTGTACATTGATTCGATTAAATACCCTACAAACAAAGTATGCATAATTTGAATATCCCAAGCATGTACTACAGATGGGCCCGGGGGGGGGGGGGGTAGGATTGAAGTATTCAAATATCTAGATGGTATCTTACAAGAGAGACAGCCCCCTTATCAGAGACTCTAACACCAGAACCAGAGTACACTCCCCGAAGGCAAGGAAGTGGTACTCCAGACTGGACCTGCGACACTACTTTTTCTGCTTTAGGGTGATTGACCTGTGGAATGACATGCTGGAGAGTGTAGTAGCAGCAGAGGTGGTGCACTGTTTCAAGTCCTGACTGGATGCATACTGGTCAAGTATTACTTATATCTTGGAGCCAGTGACAGTTGCTACAATCCACCACATCTGAAGAACTGTCTCAATTTCTATTAATTAAGAGCGGCTAACAGGTCCAAGGCCTATTATAACGTTATCCTATTGATTGATTCATTGATTGATGGATATGAAAATGTAGGAAGTCGAGGAATGTACCCGACTAGAGTACTTCCAGATTATGCGGACAGATGTCACTAGCTTAACTTGCATGGTATATTGCTTCAACACAAAAGACATGAGACGGAATGAATAAAAGTACCAGTTGTTGACATCGTTCGCGTTAGCTTAGGAGACCACCGCCGATGGGGCCACATGTTATAACAATCCGGAATTAGCCCGCAGAAACATTTGTAATGAACTTATTTACCCTGCGCACAATGGATAAGTGCGTTAAAACTTCTTTTAACTGTTGGGCAGCACTTGTCCAATTTTAGTACAAGGTTTATCTTACTAGTACCAGTGGGCATATATATGTAATGCAGGAAATATAATAGTATGTGTATTATAAATATTATGTATGCAAATATTATTGAGAAGGTAGTTGATAGCTGCTTGAGTGGTAATCCAATAGAAATACTTTGATATGTTATATGCAGAGTTCCAAATGTGTCACGGGGGATGTATGAGTCCAAAGCGCGTGCGGGTTAGCTAAAGTTTCAGTTATTTATAGATTTGGGAAATCCCTATGCGTTTGTTGCCATATATTAGGCTCAAATATATTAAATGCTATCATATTTAACAGAATTACATACACAATAAGTGAAATTTGATCAATTTAACCCTAAATTTGAACCCTCCTTAAGGCTACCGCCGCATTGGCGGTGATATTAATAGTTATATATTCGAATCAACGAACGTAAAGTAAACAAATCGCCGCCGCCGCCACATCGACGTCACTTTCCATACTGGTGGCAGCGGCGGTTTGGTTAATGTACGTTCGTCGATTCGAAAATATTAATATTAATATCGCCGCCAATGCGGCGGTAGCCTTAAGGAGGGTTCAAATTTAGGGTTAAATTGATAAAATTTCACTTATTGCGTATGTAATTCTGTTAAATATGATCGCATTGAATAGATTTGGCCATAATCGGCGCCTAACCCCACCTTTAACCCTCCTTTTGCATGGGGTTAGTGCAGGCGACTTTAAACTCGCCGAGTTAGTTTAACCCTGACACATACATACAGACTTTTCGCCACTAACCCGGAAAATCCGCACAACGCCGGGTTATGACCACTAACCCGGGCTCATACATATGGCCCCTGGTCAGTTGGCATTTTGGATTGTTTGCATAAATAAAATGTCTGGTTATTTCTGAATAGAGAAATCTAATTCCAGTGGAGGTCCACGTAGGAAGTGCAGACTGGATAATCATGTGGTGGTTGGGTCTTCCTCGTTGCCACACATATGATACCTACATGGGAAACCCTGTTTACAAAGCACTCCGTTTATTCCAGTTGTTTTGGCACTGGAGTACCTCGGTGACAATTCCTATGCCAGCATAGCCAAACAGGTTGTCTCATTATTGATACCTCCTGATTCCTGTATATGTTTGCGTGATAGTGCTTCCCCATACTCAACTTTCTAACGCCACTATATGCTTACAACTGCTGTCATATTTGATATATTGATATACTTTTGTTTATTTCTTTAAGTAGTTTATTTCAGGAAAAAGTATTTCCTCATATGAATGCAATGATTCTCCAGGGCCTAGGCAATGACCTTCGAGCCCAGTTATTTACACTTCACGTTTGCCAGACTCTTCCAGAAGTAGGTTTATGGCATCCGTTAAAATTGGCTAATGCCATCTTATTACGGAATTAAGCAAATAGAACTCCACTAGACTTTCACTTTCTGAGATTCTTTTCAGAAGTAGACAAAGGCGAATATTTTAATATGTGTTACTGCCATCTTCTGACAGAATAAAGCAAATGGGAATCATGCTACACTTTGGCTTTGAGGGCATCTTTGCAGGAGTAGGCAAAAGCAAATCCGCAAATATTTGGTTGTTCCAGACTATTACAGAATTAAATAAATGGGAATTGCACTAAATATTAGCTTACTTAGACTCTTTTCAGAAGTAGTCAAAAGCGAATCCACTATAATTAAGTACTAATGGTAATATACTATTATTCAATTAATCAAATGGGAATCCACTAAATTGTCCTTTTACCGGACCATCCCAGGAACAGTTAAACTGGAAATTGTACAGAGACTCGGCTTGGTGCAGTTTTGGTGTTGGGAATCACGGCTGCGAGTGGAGATTGAGTGTCTGCAAATAAAGCAGACATCGCGTGTCACCGTCTATTTGGACGTCAACTTGTGCACGGCGAATTGATAAATCGCGGACGTCTCAAGCAGCCCGTGAGCGATTTGCCCCAGGCTTTTAAATGAACGTCACCCGCCTAATGTTACCCGCTAAAGGGCCTGTCAGACCACGATGTATAGCCTCAGGATATGCCGACGTATGTGATTTTCGACCAACACGTCGGCGTACATCATCATATGTGACGTGCGTCGAGGCTCTGAAAAAATGTTGTGCATTTTCAAAATTGTCAACATGTGTCAATGTGTGGGTAGTATGTTGACCTATGCAGGGTGTACCTTCGGGATACATCAGGGTACATTGGGAGTATGTTAGCAATACATTGGTATAAGTTGCGGCATATTAGCTGTATGTTCAGCCGGTGGGACGTGAAGTCTGCGTACAGTCTGTGTACTGCCAACTGATGCATTACATACTCATAACATACTTCGAACATATGTCTGCCCCTATCTCCAGAGTATTTAAGGTATACACCATACTTCTGGCGATGGAGTAATGTATGTAACATTGGTCAGCGTTCTGTGAGCGTATGCAAGCATTGTATGAACGTTTTGTGAACGTTTTGCAATCGTTTTGCGAACGTTTTGCAAGGCACATGAACGCGCTCATACACTAGCAATACATCAGAGATACATTCTGCATACGTTACATACTTTGTGTGTATATTTTGTATACGCCCATTTTTACCCCCCACTGCTGAAAAGTTAGATGAATGCTGACGTACTGGCACATTTTCTAACGTTGAGCACATGCTGACACCGAATATCATAGTGTGAGAGGGCCTTAACTTAGCTGTGAGCCAACAACGTCAGCCGATGTGCCCTTCTGATCGTGCTGCATGGCATATTCACTGTACTGTAGTTTAAAAACAACTTTGGGTCGCCTAATGGGGTTTGACGTCCTTAGGATTATCTCCTCAGCCAACTGGTTGTGACAAGAGAAGTTAAGACTAAGAATACTGTGTTGTTTCCCATGTGGAAAGACCGTGGCTTTCATCCCAGCCGAATCAAGTCCATGACTTACAAATTGTATACTAGATGTTACCTATCCTGGTGCACCCATGGTTAATAGGATTGGGAAAGGATGGGTTAGCTCAGTGTCAGGATAATTTGACTGTCTGGGATATTAAATATCGGTGCCAGTGATTTGTTCCCCCAGTGGGACAGCACTATTAAGTGGCAATCACTATGAGCTGCCAGAAATCGGTGCCCGTCGTGATATAACCATAAATGTTGCTGGGATGTGAAACCCCGACAAAGAAACCAATAATATTGTAGTCAGTGGATATCATAGTGATGCACTACTGTGGCACCTTTCCAGTAAACCATGACCACAAAACCATACTCCAGAAGGGTTTGCGACCCTTTAGGCTACCCTACAGTTCTGCCATTCCGGGGCTAGCATCCAGGGGCCGTGTGCATGGGGCGGTGTTAGCGCCCCTAATCAAGTTTTGGCGGGCACCACATGGCTAATGGTGGAAAATCTGCATGCCAGCGCTAGCCACCGGCCGTAGCCTAGGCTAAGGTATCCTGATTTCATATCAGGGTTAACGGCGGCGTTAGGTACCGACTAGGCCCAAACCTATTCAATGCTATCATATATAGCAGAATAAGTTACTCCAAAAGTGAAATTTGGACAAATTAACCCTAAAATCGAAGCGATATTAATGCTGCACCTACATCGGTAGCGATATTCATACTGTCGAATTTAAACAAAACAAATCGCCGCCACCGCCGACGTGCGCTACCGCCGACGTCACCGTCGCCGCCGCCGCCGCCACCACCGCTGACAGAATAACATTTGAAAAAAAGTGAATGTTGGCCAAATTAAACCAGACATCGAAGCGATATTAATGAAGCCGACGTATTTGGTCAAATTTGGTCAAATTATACCAATAATCAAACCAATATTAATGCCTCCGCAGCCGCTGAATCGGTGGTGATATTGGCTAATAGCGGTGGTCGCCGGGAACAGGCTCAAAGGGATTTCTCAAATCTATAAATAACTACATTGCTATCCACACCGGTTTGGGCATTGGTGCATATGGCTTGACCTAATTCACCAAGCCGGTGCTAGCCGGTGCTGGCTACCCCAGAGCTAGTGTGTAGCACCGGCTACGCATAGCACCAGCCCATGCATACGGGCCCAGATCAGTAGATACTATATAAGCTATGTGATGACAACAATTTGCGTTGCATCACCTGTGAATGTGACATTTCAGCTTGGGGGTTCAGTTCACGGCACCGCACCAGTTCACTGTCAGCTTTCAATACCCAACACCGGCGTTTGGCACTTGGCTCAGTTCGACCCCAGGGGGCGCCACGACTTCCTGAACACCTCACCCCAACCTCATTCACCTACCTGAGCTTAGTTTTGCTCGTGGTTCCTCACCATTACCAATCCCATAACCACAAGTGCCATTGGACAACACAGTTAGCATTGCAACCAGTTTTCTCCAGGTTTCCCTGGTCTATCCCTACGATCCTTCATTATGTGTTTGTTTGTTTGGGGTTTAACATCCCAGCAACATCTAACGTTACATCAGTATGGGTACTGACATGTGACAGTGAACACTCATGGTGACTTTATGGTGCTGCCCCACTGGGAGATCAGCCCACCCGCCATGCAACTTTATATCCCAGACAGTCACATTATCCTGATACTGTGCTAACCAGTCCTTGCCCTATCCTATTAATGCCGAGTTCCACGCTAGCTAGCACCAATCATGGTTTGATTCCGCCGGGATTCGAAATCCGGACCTACCCCACAGAAACCCTTCGTTCTGACGATTCGGCCACCGGGTTCGGTCCATCGCACATTGTTCTAATGTAAACAGTTGCACAGCTCTCTGTGTCCAGCTTTACAAGACAATGGCGGTGGGAATGAGAACTAAAACAGGCCTCACTTCCGGGACTTCCGCGTTCCCATGGCTGGCCTTTTATAAATGAAATTGCTTTCGTGTGTAAAGTCGCCTACTGTTGCCCAGCACCCTGCTTTTCCCACAACACTTAACACGGTATTGGATGACTGAATGTACAGACAGAATATCAACGCAAACATTTGGTGAAGTGGCGCCAGCGCGGCCGGCTACGGAACTAACATGTCCAGTGTCACATATACATAGCTGTTTTGGTTCTTTGTCGGAGGTTTATCTTCTAGCAACATATAAGGTCACATTAAGGAGCCTAGTGACTTGTGACAGTGGGCAGTCATGGCCAGTTGATACTGTTGTTCCACAAAGAGACTGGCACCACTCAGTCTCATTATCCTGATACTGAGTTAACCATTATATTGCCATGTCCTAGTAATGCTGAGTACCAGTCTAGGTAGTTGCAAATATGAACTTTGTAAATCTACGGGGCAGAGACTATAACCCCTAAATTACCGGCAACTGATTCAAGTCATATAGGCCAAATAAAACCCTGTCTTGGAACTGTGGCCCATACTAGTGGGGTAGCATCATGGTGAACAATTGTAACAAATGATGAGGCATTAAAGAGGGTGCCTGATTCGGCGAAACCGCCAACGATCTTCTGATATCCGAGATGTATTTACGCACCAGATGATTTGTGTAGTCTATCGGGGCACAACCGTGGTCCTTTAGGTGGTTATTCAGTGCACTCAGGTACTGCCTTATTGAGCTATAGCACATGCGCCTTGCTAAGTATGACATGTACATACACACCTGGTCTGGTCTGCAAGGATAAGGTGAAACTGTATCTGCAAACACCTCGCAAAACTCCAGATAAGCTTTCACCTGTACAGAACAGGTTTGCTTAGTGGCATCCGCATAGTGCGCATGTTAGAATGCACCACACTCCTTCCGAAATCTCAACCAGTCTGAATTAACAATGAAATAGATCATGGCAGCACATGGCCATCGACACATCCACGTCTCACACCCATGCAATACTTTTGAGCTCATCTGGCTGACTTAGGATATCACACACTACATTAACCTTTGTGCTGATGTATACCGATTGAATATCAACATTGTTCTGCATCGAGTTCCAGAATATGAAGCACAACCAGGCCATCGTTAATTTATTTTTGATTCTACCCAAATTTAGCGCGATGACGAAGATGACTGTCCTATTCTCCCATAGTTGCCTTCAGTGACGAACCCCCACTAGTATGGGCCACAGCTCCAGGACATTGATATTGTCAGTTTTACACCCCGTGTCTCTCGCCCCCGACAAATGATGGCCCAACCAAGTCTCCGAAGTATTTATATCTTCCGGCCAAACAATGACACAGTGAATATTAGTTGGATGAGAAACTCTCTGGCTGCTACCATCGAAAGGCCCCTCCGTTTAATAGCAATAGTCAATAGTACACATAAAGTCAAATTTCCGACCGACTGGAGGCCATATATCGACAGAACCGCCCGAAGTTGCCTCCCCCGGGAAGCTCAGCTCGCTGATTGGCTGATTGCCTGCAGCTCGGTGAGCCTAGCAGGCGGTACAGCGCTTACCCGCCACATGGCAGGTGGGGAGCATTAGGCCCTGCAGCCTAAATAATATGAGCATAACAAGTTATACAATACATAATGATGGGGCAAGGAATGGTTAGTTCAGTATCTAGATAATGTGACTGAGGGTGAAATCGGATCATGACACCAGCGACCTGGTGTGCCAGTGAGAGAGCATTATAACATTGATATGAGTGTGCACTGTCAGAATTAAATTTCCATCCGTTCTGCTATGCCCTTCGATGTTGCCAGTACATAAAACTGCAACACCAAATAAAGGATATCCGTCTTTTCCACAGGCTCCCACTTTGCTTAATTACTGTGGTGTGCCTTATTTGTGTAATCCTCACTCGGTGAGCGTGTGGGAAGGAGGTTGTCTGTGAGGGTGAACATGTATGTATATGTGTATTTGTGTGGGGGAGGGAGGGTGGAGATGGAGAAGCGGCACCAGGCATTGTGCTGGGATATCCTCCAGGGTGACATAACCCACAAGAAGAAGTCTCCGCCAGTTCCAGAGTCACTCCATCACAGATTGCGATTTCTGTTTACACACAGCTCTTCAGGGTCATTTTTATCATCATTATCCAAATTAATGCCACGGATGTCCGTATTTGCCTTGCCCCCCCCCCCCCCCTTATGCGCATGCGTGGCTTTGTGATGTGGGTCGTTTGATGTGTGTGTGTGGGGTGGGGTGGTGGTTGTATATGTGTGTTGATTTAGTATGTGTGGGTTTGTGCATTTTGGGTGAATAGTATTTGTGGGTTTTTGCATTGGGGTGAATGGGTGAATGTGTGTGGAGGGTGATGGGTTATGTTGTTGATATGTATTGTTGTTTTATGTGCTAGGTACATCTTATTGCATATCAGGACGTAGGGGCTTAGTGTGGGTGTCTTCTTGTGTTGAGGATGTGAGGATAGTTGTGGATATGTTCCTGTGTTCATCTGGGTGTGTCTGAGTTGATGATGTGTATTGTGTTGTGAATAGGAGGCTGTATGTGTGTCCTTGCTTTGATATCTGTGTTTGTTATTTGTAAATTGAAGTGAGTGTGTGTGTATGTGGTGAGACATATAGGTTTTTGTACGGCTTGACTACATATTTTGGTGTGTGAGTCGTATGTTCATGCTTATGTAAGTGTAGTATGTGTCGGTGTGGGTGAGTGTATTAAATATCAATATGTGGGTATGCGCTTTCATCTGTGTGCTGAATGTTTGCAGACAGCTTTATTTGCAAACCGGTCTGTATAAGTATATGTCTATGAGTGAGATATGCATTGACATTTCTTGTGATGAACTGATTATGGAGCAAGGTGAAGGAATACACAAATAGAATTTAAAAAAATTTTGTTTTTAAAGGTTAGATTCCAATGTTTACCCCAATTCTTAGATTGGCGGTTACATTGTTTTACCTGTGTTTACATCTGTGATTACACATATGTATGGGCACGGGTATGTGTTCAATGCTAGTATATATGCATGGTTTTCTGGACATACATATATATGTCAATAGTATGTTTCTTTTGTGGGAGTTTATAACATAGTCACATTTCTTTTTACTGAAGTGTATTTCATTCATTGAATAATATCTCTTTGTAAAATATTCCAATACTAAGCAAAAGGGGAATGCAAATCTTCTATTACTGATCGGTACATGACCAGGTGCATATATATATATATATATATATATATACATGGGCCGGTGGTGCCTGAGTGGGATGTAAATAGAGATAGTGGTGCTGGCAGGTCTGGGTGTGATTGCACTCAGGGCAAGCCACACTCAACAGGTCACCACACTCAACAGGTGAATGTTGGTGGTGCCCATGGGGCCATAGAGCTACTGGTGGTGGGTAGACCAATGGTATCCATGGATACCAGGAATGCTGGATCCCTATTGTTAGGGCCAGGAATGCTTGATTCCCAGTGGGTGAAGGAGGTGGTATGATACTCTGCAATACACCTATGTAACTATATAAGCAATAAACCAGAGTCCTGGACTATTTTGTGTTCTATTATACTTTACTCTCTTCCTTTCTCTTTGTCTGTATTGTTTTAGCATCAGCTGTAGCAGTAACTGTGTACAATTCCTGTCGAATAAAAGTGCCATGCATTCAGTGAATACGTATTGCATGGTTCTAGAATTGTCATTATACATTGTTTTCCTTCTTTCCTTTTTTTCCAAAGAAATATATACAAGATAGATATACCTATTTTCAAATACTTAATGGTTGTATGATGACAGGTACCAACTTGTGAGGATCCACACGCATGACATTGGTCTAAACGTAAGCAAAATAGCAGACATCTAATCGTGATGAGTAATAGATACAAACAGACAACAATACAATCGAATACAAGAGGTAAACAAGGCAAATACAAATTATGGGTAAGGTCAGTGCTCAATCCAAAAGTTATGCGAGCGCTGCAGGTGCCGCACTTATGTGAATGGCCTGAAGCAACAGGTTTACTGCTGAGCTTCACCATGTCCCTGCTGACATGATGGTGTCCAGCGTCAAGCCTGAACCCTGACATGCTTGGGCGGACCCCTTACGAAGCATATCCACCACAAACGCCATGTAGGAGGACACTTTGAGGGCTTGTGTAAGGGTTGGGATAGCGAGGCGGAGTCCGGATGGCAATAGGAAAGCCAGAGAATCACCATGGGGACTTAGATCCCGGGTATAGTTGCACCAGGCTCGTAGTGGGTAGCATACGGCGCCTGGAAGAGCAGGGAGCCTATAGACCACTGGTGAAGAGGAAGCCGGCCTGAGAGTTACCAAGAGGGAGTCTGACTCCATCTTAACATCTATGAATCTGATGACATGCCGGTTAATCAAAGAACCTGAGGAGCTAGGGGCCAGATTGCTCTGCCTAACAATGGTAAAATAAGTATCAGCAAAGCCACTATTAGTACGGATGGAACAGGTGAGAGCTATGACAGATTGGTGATGTGGAGTAATGGGCGAGGCTCTTAGGGTCAAATGGGTAGAGATTTTGAAGATACCTCTTTTAATTGTCTTAATCTCTTGCGGGTGAAATGCTGTAGTGTCACCTGGTCCATCTGCTACCCGGAGCTAAACGGACGTAAAATAGTTCATTATAGCTTCTCCCAAAGCAATGTTCTTACACCCATCTCCACGAGTGAAAAAGTTCTGAGGGAAAAGGCCCAGACCATTTGGCTTTTGTAGAGCCTGTGTAGATTCGAGAAGAACTTCCACCGGTGCACCCGGCTGCAGTTGAAAGAGCTGGTAGAATGGTGTCAGGTGCAGAGAAGCAGGCAGCGGAGTGACAAAGAATGGTGGCACTGTGGTGGCTAGAAGATGTCAGCTGAGAAGGGGCAACTGCGAGGCCATAGCAGGTAAGGACAGGGGAGGATATGGATGGGCACAGGTTGCATGGAGGTGTCAAACTGATGGCGGAATCTGCTGCGGAAGGGGAGAGAGAAGAGGCAGAGGGAGTGATTGGCAGGTGAGGAGCGGGAGTAGAGGGGGGCATGGGGGAGGACTGGGTGGCAAAAGGATGTTCTCTAAGGTGTTGAGTCTGGCGAGCACTGAGTGGATCCTACTGTTGTCATCCAAAGGTGTCGCCGGCATGTCTGGCAATACCGGTGCAGACAGGACCAAGCTTTGATCCTCCGCAGTGGTTTTGAGTGAAACCTGTGTACGACAGGATGATCTAGTCCTCCTTTTCAGCAAGGAACATACTGCTGAAGATGAGAGAGGAGGACGTCCCTGTAGTGTATGTACGACGCAAGCACCCGAAACCGAAACCCTGATCGGGCCGGCAGCGCCGTCTGCGCGGAACCCAAATAAAGCATTATGAAACGAGACGTCGTTGTGTAGAGTCGGTTCATGATCATTACATGGTGTCAGAAGCGGGAAACTGAAGCAAAATGGCTCTTTCCGGGTTGAAACCCCCGCCGCACTGAATTTGAACGAGGACTTGGCGGCTAACTGGAAAGCCTGGAGCCATTCCTACCAGATCTACGCCACAGCAGCCGGAGTGCTGAGTAGGAGCGAGAAGGTGCAGTGCTGCGTGTTTTTACACGTGGCAGGAGCAGAAGCGCAAAAAGTGCATCAAGCAATGACATTCACGGCCGCCGAAATAGACAAAATCGAACCACTCCGGGAAGCGTTCCGGATATACTGTGAAGGACGAACAAACTTGACTGTAACTCGGTACAAGTTTAACTCGTATAACCAGGGCCAAGAGACGATGGACACATACATAAGAGAAGTGCGACACCGAATCGGACACTGTCAATACGAAGGCCTAGAAGAATCATTGATGTGCGACAGACTAGTGAGCGGTGTCAAATGCAATGAGCTACGCGATCGGCTCTTAAGAACGCCGAAACTGTCTCTCAAGATGTGCGAGGAAATATGCCGCCTGAGCGAACACACAGGACGACAGTTGGCAGGGGCGACAAGCGGCGAACATGCGGTGGATTACGTACGACGTGAGGATACGGCCCGCCAAACACCACGAACGTACGACTCCAGGCAGCAGCAGAGGCAACGGCCGGCCGCCAGAGGGAGCCGGGATCAAGACAGCAGACCCGGAGACGTGCGCGCAAATTGTTCATGGTGCGGGTACACTCACCGAAACGGTCGCGACGCATGCCCCGCAAAAGGCAAATCGTGCTCGGTGTGCAAAAAGATAGGACATTTCGCGAAAGTGTGCCGGGGCAAAACCACAAGCATAAACGAGATAGTCCTAAACGAACACGATGAAGACGACGAGAAGGAATTCGAAAACCCGGAATTTGACCTGTTCGTGGGAGCCATCGAGAGAGATGACAGCAAGACAAGCGATTTGTGGTTTGCCGAAATACCTGTGGGCCCCGTCAATATAAAATTCAAATTGGATACGGGCTCTGAAGCAAACATAATTCCAATGAACTTATTCAGCAGAATCAACAACGCGGAATTAAAAACATCAAGATGTCGACTCGTCACGCACTCGGGGGAAAAGATAGTGCCGAGAGGAGAAACATCGCTGTTATGCGGGATCAGTGGCTACGATTCCAAGTGACAGAGACAGGATGCCCCATCCTCGGCAAGGAGGCGTGCGTCCGACTACGCATCCTATCGCGCATCGACAGTGTCCAGACGGAGGAAAACAGAGACATCAGTGATTCACAGAACACGGTAAAAACATTTAACGATGTGTTCACCGGTCTAGGCATGATTAAAATAAATGCTAAGATATACACAGACAGTACAGTGCAACCAGTCATTGACCCGCCCAGACGGGTACCGCATGCCATTGAAAACAAGGTAAAGGCAGAATTAGACCGAATGCTGAAACTGGGGGTAATAGTAGAAGAGACAGAACCGACGCCGTGGGTCAGTTGAATAACGGTGGTCAGGAAAAAAGACAAAATCAGAGTGTGCTTAGATCCAACCAGACTAAACAAAGCAATCCTAAGGGGGCCATACCCGACACGTACGGTAGAGGAGGTCATAGCAAATTTAGACGATGCAAAATACTTTTCAGTCCTTGACGCAAAAAATGGTTATTGGCAAATTCAACTAGACATAGACAGCTCAAAACTATGCACGTTTAACACCCCCTGGGGCAGATATAGATACACAAGGCTACCGTTTGGCATTAAAACCGCCGGGGACATCTTCATATACGAAATGAATAAAATTCTGCATGATTTGAAGGGAGTTAACGTAATTACAGATGACATTTTGGTGTACGGGAAAACAATAACCGAGCACAACGCGAATCTCAACGCTGTCCTAGAACGGGCACGAGAGGTTGGATTAACCCTAAATCCTGACAAATCTAGCATTGGTAAAACAAGTGTCAATTACGTAGGCCACGTCATTTCGGAAGAAGGGGTGAAACCAAGCAATGAGAGAGTACAAGCAATAACAGACATGCCCACACCCACCAACAAACAGTCGGTACAAAGATTCTTGGGCATGGTAGCCTATGTAGCTAAATTCATGCCCAACCTCGCAGAACTAACAAAACCATTACGCATTCTAACAGTAAAGGAAACGGCATGGCATTGGCAAGAATCGCAACAAAATGCATTCGATAATCTAAAAAAAATGATCACAAAAGCACCTGTCCTCAGATTCTATGACGTAACTAAAGAGATAACTCTCCAAGTTGATGCCTCAAAGTCAGGGCTCGGGGCGGCACTGTTGCAAGAAGGCAGGCCAATAGCAATGGCATCAAAAGCGCTTGACGAGACCCAAAGCAGCTATGCGGTGATCGAAAAAGAACTCTTAGCAATCTGTTTCGGTTGCACGAAGTTCCATAACTACATATTCGGAAAGAAGGTACGGGTCGAAACAGATCATAAACCACTGGTAGCAATTGTAAATAAACCAATGTACCAACTGTCCGCGCGCATGCAATGCATGAGGATGCGCTTATTGAATTACAACCTAGAACTGGTCCACATAAAGGGTTGTAATATGTATGTTGCAGATCCGTTGTCCAGAGACCACAGCGACAAGACAGGACCTGAGCAGCTGTTTGACACAGACATCACAGTAGCAGCAATACACTTAGTACAAGGGGGCCTTAATGACATCGCAAAAGAAACAAACAAAGATAAAGTGCTAACGGAAGTAATCAAAATGGTTGAGAACGGATGGCCAGAGGATAAAAACTCAGTACCGAAATGTGTGACGCCATTCCATACGTTCCGGCACGAAATAACCAGGGCCAACGGAGTATTACTAAAAGGTAACAGAATAATAGTACCCTCAGAACTGCAAAAGGAAATGTTAACAAGATTACACGAAACACACCAGGGAATAATCAAAAGTAAGCGACTAGCAAGAGAACACGTTTTTTGGCCAGGTATGCAAACACAACCAGGAGACAAAATTAAAAGATGCACGTTATGCCAACAGTACAGGAACAAGCAACACAGTGAACCATTAACGTCACATGAAATACCATGCTCACCGTTCAACAAAATAGGGGCCGATCTGTTCCAAATAGAAAATCAAACATACTTACTAATCGTAGATTACTGGTCGAAATAACCAGAAGTGGTAGAGCTACAGACAACAACTAGCAGTGCAGTGATAAAAGCAATGAAGCAAATATTTGGTCGGCACGGCATTCCAGAGAATGTAGTGTCTGACAATGGTCCACAATTCGCAGGGGAGGAATATAACAAATTCGCAGAACAATACGGATTCAAAATCACGTTTTCGAGTCCGCACTTTCCACAAAGCAACGGGCAGGCCGAAAGGCATATCCAAACAGTAAAGAAAATGATAAAAAAGGCCATGACAGAGTCAAAAGACTACAACCTGTTCCTGCTAAACTACAGAAACACTCCGCTGGCAGACATAGACGCATCGCCAGCGCAAATGCTAATGAGTAGAAAGCTACGTTCGAAACTGCCAACAACAGCACAACAATTAAAACCCAAAGTAACTAGAGTAGCAAAACAACAAATCAGAAATGTACAAATTAAACAAAAACAACGCTACGACCGGCATGCAGGGAAGAATCACAACATCATACAGGCCGGACAATACGTGCGGTATCTAACCCACAAAGGGAAATGGGCCCAAGGGGTGATAGAAAAGGTGGGCGACAACGAGACAAGAAAATACGTAGTACGCAACAACAAAAATCATAACCTAGTACGAAACCGAAAACATATATTCCAGACAAAGGAAAATAATCAGAACATTGAACAACTCAACCCGCACACACAACACGGGTCCCAAACTGATAAAGCCAGTGAGAACGCGTCACAAAGCCCATACACAACGAGATACGGACGACAAGTAAAACCGCCACAAAGGCTAGCGTATCAGTAGGTAATAAACATGTCACGCGTATCGGCAACGCGACAGCGACCCACATCTACGACGAGATGCACATGTGCGCACATGAATGCACAAGGTCACACGGTTGGTACGTACAGACACAAAGTCAAACATTATTAGATAACAATATATACAATGTTATAAATGTGCATGCGCTAAATGTTAGAAATAAGTACAAGTATCCACAAAATGACACACGTCCAAAAAGACCATAGTGTAAGGTCAAAACTATATATAAAAAAAAATTAAAAAAATTAACAAGCCGGTTTAGGGGCTACCTTCGGAAGGAAACAGGGCTGTGCTTGCATGCCAGCCACAACGCGGTAAGTCGTAAATGATGTAAGAAACATAAGGTCACAGAAATGAATGACGTCACGACTGAATGTTACTTGCGATCCTCGGAAGCCATACACAGAGAGAAGTTAAAAATCATCGGTAGCTTACTGTGCTTTCATTACAATGCAAAATGTATAAAAGGGAGATGTAGTGTATGTACGACGCGAGCACCCGAAACCGAAACCCTGATCGGGCCGGCAGCGCCGTCTGCGCGGAACCCAAATAAAGCATTATGAAACGAGACGTTGTTGTGTAGAGTCGGTTCATGATCATTACAGTCCCCATCTTTTCTTGGTAGGTGGCATTGTTATTTGATGGATGAATGCTAAACAGAACCGAAAAGGATTCAACAGAGCACACTGGATAACTTGAGCTCTGACCGACAAGTGAGCATAAGGCAAGTGTAGCTACCACCGACCTCCACGATCCCAGAGTCTCATTAGCGAATTAATCATGTTAGCTGGGCCAACATAACCAATGCTAAGCGCCAGGTTTGGTATATAGAAGTATCAATTTTGTAAGTCAGTTGTTTGTTTCGGTCAGTGTTTGCTGGGTATACTGCATGGGGCCATTGTTGGGTACTGGGTGGGGATATGTATCCAATCGTGACTGCACCAGAAAGGAGGAGGAAGAATATAGGAGGGAGGAGGAACGGGTATGGAGGGAGGAGGGTGGACGGACGAGGAATGAGTGTGGAGGTGGAGGGAGGAGGGTGGAGCTAGGAGGGAGGAGGGAGGAGGAAGGAAGGAGAGCGAAGAGGACGGGCGAGGAGGGTGGAGGGAGGCGGGAGGAGGGAAGAAGGATTAGCGATGATGGATGAGCTAGGAGGGAGGAGGGAGGACGGAGGATGGAGGAGGGAGGAAGGAGGAGCGAGGATGGAAGCGTGAGGAGGGAAGACGAAGGAGAGAGGAGGGGGAGGAAGGAGGAAGGATGGAGGAGGGCTGACGGAGGAAGGAGGTTGGAAGAGGAAGGAGGGCGAATGTATGTAGTAGGGAGGAGGGCGGAGGGAGAAAGGATGAGGGAGGAGGAAGGAAGGAGCAGGGAGGAAGGAGGCGGGAGAAGGGAGGGGGAAGAGGGACGACTGAAGAGGGAGCAGGGCGGAGGTAGGTGGAAGCAGGGTAGAGGGAGCCAGGAGGGTGGGAGGAGGGAAGAGGGAGCAGGAAGGATGGCGCAGGGAGCAGGAAGGAGAAAGGATCGAGGAGGGAGAAAAGGAGAGAGAGGCTGGAGGAGGGTGGGGGAGGAGGAGAGGAAGCTGCCGTCAGGTATTGTAAGCATGCCTGTAGGAGACGGGGTGGGAGGGGGTGGTAAGATGTGTGGATGGCTGAGCCCCCGTGCACAATCCTCACGCCCTGGAGGAAAGCCGGCCTGTTATACACGACGGTCACGTGTTGTCATACATCCCCACGACAGGGCAATCTGGTATGTGTGATTGCGTTTGCACACTCAATAAGCACATAAATGTGTTCAGAGCTGACCGGTTGGGTGGGTCGTGTAAGGGGAGGAGGTAGGGGCCATGGAAATGAGTAGGAGGGAGGTAGATTGGGGACGAGGGGAGAGGTAAGGGAAGAGAGGAAGAGGAGGGGGAAAAGGAGCATTAGGAGGATGGAGAGTGGAAAGGGAAGCAAGACAAGGGGGAGGGTGGAGAATGGAAGGGATGGGATGCTGGGGAGGATTGTTGAAGTGAGGAGGAGGAAAGGGGGAAGGAACGGCATGAGGAATCGCGGGAGAAGGCGAGGGCGGAGGGGAGGGATGAGGAGGGGGAGGATGGTGGGGTAGGAACAGGTCGCGCTGGAGGGGGAGTGTGGGGAGCAGGACAAGGATGGCGGGGCAATGAGGATGGCGAGAAGGAGGAGGTGGAGGGAGGAGCGTCGGGAAGAGGGTGTGTGGAGATGATGGAGAGGAGGAGCAGGGACAGGAGACGAGAAAGGAGGGTAGTGGAGACTAGGAGACCATGGTGAGTAGGGGGCTGGGATAGCGATTGGCATACGTGGGGCGAAATGAGAGGGTTGGGAAGTACATGATGGGGAGGAGGTGGGTGTGAGAGAACTGGTGGTTGAGAGGTAGAGGAGGCGAGTTGGAGGTGGAGGAGGCAGAGGATTTGGGTGAGCGGGTCAGGAGCTATTAATGCTGAGTGCCAAGCTACGAAGCGACAAGTATCAATTTTTAAAGTCATTGGTTTCACTCGCCCTGGAACCGAACTCCCGACCTTCCGCACACAAGGCCTGCGCTCTGGCGAGTAGGCCACCGCGCCCATTGCTACCTGGAGTGTGGGATGTAGGAGGGGGTTGTGTATGTAGGAGGAGGACGGGTAGTTGCGCAGACAGCCTGTATGCAGGTTTTCCGCTTTGTTAGAGACGCTCGTCCGTCTGGGACAGCCCACATCTGTCCGCGCATGCGCCCACCCTGACCCGCATTCCGATTCGGCAACTTACACTCGGGGCGGCCGAGAGTGGCTGCGGAGCTGAGGCGGGGCGATGTGGGGGAGGTTGGGATACCGGCAGGCACTGAGACACATCCCGGAGAAGGTATCACTCGCACGCCCTGTGAATTAGGATTATATCGCGCCCGGGGTGATGGGATTAGTACACTTACGCCTCCATCTGCCACTTCCCCACCTCCGGGAGTGGAGAGTGAATCAGGGATGGCTCCGCAATTATGCCCTGACCGAACCTCCCCGGGGGGAAGCCGGGGTGTGTGTGGGGGGGGGGGGGGGTGCAGGATGGACGCCAGGCGGATGCCGAGGGGATTCCGGGGCGGCTGCTGAGGGGATTCCGGGGAGGGGGATGCGGGGGGGATACCGAACTTCTCTGGGGGGAAACCGGGAGGTCGCAGGATGGACGCCGGGCGGATACCGGGGGGATTCCGGGGGGATGCACGAGGGATATCGGGAGAAGGATCGGAGGTTGTTGTGGTTTGGTACAGATTGGTTGGTTGGTTGTTGGGAGTTTTACATACTGGCAATATCTCAGGTCATATCAGGATGGGTACCAACTTGCGACAGTGCACACTCATGGCAACTTTATAGTCCTGCCCCACTGGGAGACCCAAACCTGATATCCCACTAAGTTGCATTATCCTGACACTGAGCCAACCAGTTTTTGTCCTATCATAATAATGCCGAGCGTCTGGCTAGGAAGTAGCCATTTTTAAGTCATAGGTTTCACTTGACCAGGGTTCGAATGGAAGTGTTGGAGCAATTCCCAGAGGACAGTCTCATGATATGATCAACACTACATAATCACATATCAGGTTTGTCCTGTGAAGTACTCGCGCAACACTACAATCTGATGGGAGGATAGTGGGCAGAAATTGCTATTAAATAACAAAAAGAGAGATTTCACAGTGATATGCTAGTGAGGGATGTTTTTTTGTGGAAATGGTCTATTTAACCAGCGGATGGCACACAGTGAACTTCTTCCTAGAATAGTACTGTAGGGTGGTGGTTGAACTCGCCTATTAGGGCGTTGTAATTAAAGGATGGCCTTCATCTCACAGTCCCGGCGTGCAACTCCTAAAGGAATTCTGCAACCATGCCAGCGTTGGTTGGTGGCATTCAGGAAATATCATTGCAAATGAGAGTTGGATGTTTTAAGCCAGAGTCTAAATAACGACCTATTAACGACTGTGCAATTTAGGACCAGTGCAATGATAATGCGACTGAGTAGGATATCAGCACCAAAGGCGGTGGCCGATTTGGTAGAGCGTATGCTCCCCAAGCCGCAGCTCAAGAGTTTGAATCCTAGGTGAGCCAAGCCAATGACTTAGAGAATTTATACTTGTCGCTTCCTAACCTGATCCTCAGCATTACTAGGATAATGTGACTGACTGGGATATCATGTCATGGTGCTGCCTGCCTCGTCTCCGCGTGGAGCAGCAGTATAAAGGCATCAGTAGTGCACACCGTCACAAGTGGGCACCCGTTCTGATATAACCTTAGATCTGGTATCAAGCGGCATCCAGCGTAAACAAAGAAACAATACAAACAGGACATCAGCTCAACTGGCTGGGCGCACGAAGATATATCAGAGGGGCAGCTGCTAGGAGTAAGCACTGTCGAAAGCCGGTCCCCGCCCTCTTATGACCTCAGATGTTGCTGGGGGAGCCACTCAGTCACACTGAAGGCACCTCTAGCTACGCAACGGTAGGGTGACTAGGTCAGGGTGGGGGGGGGGGGGGAGACTTGCTACAACCAGCAGCCTCGAGTCTAGTAGCAGATGTTCCTGCTTCCTCACCCTAACGCGCCCTGACACCCCTCCCCCCAAACACACTCACACTCCCACAACCACCCTCAACAGGCCAACCCTCCCGCAGTCCCAGCCGCAATTCTCCCAACCTGAAGTGGCAGGCTGTGGTAGCAGTGGGAAGGAAAAAAGCAGTACTCGGAGAAAAAATACTGAGAAGAAAGCTCCAAGAACCTGGGATGGGAGGTTGGGAGGGCGGGTGAGTGGGAGGGTGGGAGGCAGGGAAGATGGGGGGGAGGAAGTGAGGCAGGGGGGGTGGGGTGGGCGCACATATGTCCTTCTTTACGGCGTCATACATGTTTTATGAAGCCGCCGGCTGCTGTAGATCACCCAAGCCGTTCGGTGACAGCTCACCAATATATCGCGGCCGCTAGATGCCGCCACCGCAGGTATTAGTCGTGTTTGGCCACCTCTCTCCGTCTGCCGATTGATCCCGGCGAAATCCCGCGATGGCGGTGGTGGTGATGGGACAGTGGCCAGCCTGGCCCCGTGTTTGTACATGTGTGTGATGTAGGGTGTGGTGTGTGTCTGTGTGTGCATGTGTATCCAGCGCACCGTGTGTGTCTGTCATGTGTGTACGTGTTTCTGTCTATGTTAAAGTGTGTATTTGCTGAATGTCCCTATGTGTGTTAAATCTCTGTGTGTGCAGTTCATGTGAGTGTGTATGTTGATTGTCCAAATGTGTGTCCCACGAATTGTGCCCCGACCAACTGTGCGCCCAGAAGTTTTCTTGCACCCCGCCATCTGTGGCCCGACCCAGCCTACCCAATCTCAGTGTGCCACCACTCAACATGCCACATCCCAGCCTGCCCCCATTCAGTGTGCCGCAACCCAGTGTGTTCCAAACCAATGTACACCCTCCCAGTGTCCCGCCCCCAGTCATTGTGCCCCCACTCAATGTGCTTCATCCCAGTGTGCCCCTGTCCAGTGTGAGTCTACTAGTGTGCCCCATTCATTGTGCGAAGAGTGCCCCTACCCGTGCGCTCCTACCAATGTGCCCTTTCCCACTGTGTCCCCACCAAGTGTGCCCCCACCAAATGTGCCCCATCCAATGTGCCCACACTATGTATGTTCCCCCACCAACTATACCCCCTTCCTGTCTCACCGGGAGCCCCAACCCATTGGCCGGCCTGGCCGCCCGAGCGTGGGGATTGGCCGCGTGTGTGTCAGTCGTTAGGTTTACACAGTCACACGCCGGAGAGTCGGCTGATGAATTGTCAGACCCCCCGACCCCACCTCAGCCCCACCCCCTTACGCCCCCTTTTGGATAGCAACAACCGGGGATCGCAGCGGGCCAGGTCTATTTGCCCGGGTTCCTTTGAGCAACGTCTGATTTACACAGTCAACAATCCAAGAACAATATCACCTTATTTACACGAGATTGTGTTTACACGGGCTACTGCAAATGCTGCCTTATGCGTTGGATTGTGTAAATATCCGTTCTGTTTGCATATCTGGTAGTTTATGGCATATCTAGTAGATTATGTCAATAGTAACTGCCCCCTCTACCCCGCCCCCCCCTGAGATAAGGTTGCTAATAGATATGCGTAGTGAACAGATATTCACACCATCCCTTTCTGAAACTGACATCAAAGGACGGATCTATAAAAGAAAATTGAAATTGTCTATCAGTTATCTATGATGGAGCTATCGAACAGGGCATGCTCTACATGAAATGATGTTAAATAACCTGTTCATATATGAATTCCTCTAAATAGCAAATACTTCACAGGCATCTAGATTAATTCATCTAATCACAGCTTGAATTGATCGCAGAATAATAATCTGACTAAGATCTGTGGACTTTTTACACGTACAACATTAAAGTACATGATGTCCTGATTCCATACTGAAGTAATATTTGACATGAACTCCTGAAACCATATCAAACGCGACAAAATCTTGCATCCAGATATGTTACCGGAAATATAGCAATCACAGCCATCTTTGACTCCTAGATGTTGAGCAACTATCCGCAGTGGTCCACTGGTACCCGGTTCACGCAGCTGGTGGAACAGTGGAAGGCTTTGATGACAAGCCTGGCACCAGTGCAGGGTCTGCCACTGAGCGATGGAACGGTATATTGACGCACATTTTATACCTCCAGGCGGGGGGGGGGGGGGGGGGGGGCTGCTCCAGGGTGTGAACATATTGGTCGCACCCTCAGATGAAAGCCCATATGTAGATAGACTGGCCTTACTGTGAAATGTAAGTGTGCAGAGACTGTACTTAGTTGATTGTTAGTTAGGGCATTAGAGATAATTTCAATACTGGTATTATAAGTTCCACTGGTACCTCAGTTATACCCCTGTCACACTACGACATAGCGAGCCAACGTGAGTCTAACGTGGTCATTTTTCGTCATTATGTTGGGTTACGTCATGATGACGTCAGAATGACGTTAGAATGGCGTCGAGCTACGTCACATTACGTCGTGTTACGTCGAGTTACGTCAAGGTTTTGGACGTGTTCAAAAATGTTGACGTATCTCGAACGTAAGGGTTTACGTTTGCCATACGTTCTGTTCACGTTCAGTGAACGTCAATGATGTTAAACTGACGTTTTTCCAATGCTGCTGACTACGTTCACCTACGTTCCACTACGTTGACCCACATTAAACCGAGTGCAAATGCCCACGTGGCGTAATGGGAACGTCAGGAGAACGTCAGGAGAACGTCAGGAGAACGTCAGGAGAACGTCAGGAGAATGTGCATTCAACGTACGTTCAATATCTCATGACATAGCTAATGTCATGTAACGTTCTTCTGGCGATGGAATAACGTTCATAACGTTCCGTGATCGTCATTACGTTGACCTCTCTCGTTGAATGACGGTATCACTACGCTGTACCGACGTTACGCTCTCGTCCACTACGCTGCATCCACATTCAACCTGTGCCCAAAGTTGCATACTATGCCCAGAAGTTCAACGTTCTTCACGTTCTCCCTAGGCTGACGTCATTACGTTGTAGTGTGACAGTACCATTAGGACTGAAGCTGCGACCCAGCACATTGGGTCGCAGCATCAGCTTATATGTGGGAAACTGGGGGTGGACCACCTCTCAGCCTTATCGGTCACTGAGTCTATATTTGAAGTATAGCATACTATGCGAGTATAAAGATATGGACGGGAATATTACTATATTATTATATTGCTATATGCTATGTAGGACTCAAGAAGGTACCGGTGGCGCCACCTATTGCCCACCTCTCCTCCACCGGATGTTGACTATTGTCAGTCGCACCGGAGGATTTGTCGTGTACCAACATGACTCCTGGTGAACAAACATGGTATGGTTCTTGCCATATCATTGTTTCTAATGTAGATTACAGTAACATTGTCTACGCAAATATGACATGAGATAAAACCTCATTGGTGAAACATGATATAGATGCATATATATATTAATTGATAGATTGACACATTGTCTAAATAGTGAGATCCTGTTGATATTGACATATCTAGTAGATTTTGTAAATGATACGTTCCCCTTTGAAATAAGGTTTGCAAAATATATATATATATATATATATATATATATAACAGGTTGAATGGTACAAAGGTAAATTGATTGCATCAGGCAGCCTAGATAAACTAATGGTTAGAAACATGTCCCCAGAATGAGAGATGTGTAGGTACATATATATGAACTTCCACGCAAGTGGAGTGACAAAGCTCGCGGAGTGGGGGAGCAGTGCATGCCCCGCCCCCCTACATCGGATAGAGGGGGCAGAGGGGGGGGGGGGCACTAAAGAGATTATTACACACGAAAGCGAGTTCATCACTATCCATATGTATATATATATATATATATATATATATATATATGTCCGGTCGCAAGTGACAGTAGTAGCGGCGGAAGTATGGTCAGGCAGTGGTGGAGCCACTGGTACCGGTATGAGTAGGAAGCAAATAGATGCAGAGAGCCCATTGGCCAATAATATAATATCGGAATAACATAATACAGTGTAATAAAGACATAGCAATTCCCTTACGCGGCTTTATACTCGCATAATGCCTATACATCACATATATATTGTAGCATCAAGAAAGGTGGAAGGCAGATATAACATAGCAGATGAGGAGTCGGTGTTACTTTAGTGAGGTACTCATGATTAGGGAATACCGACTCATTTCGCGAATAACAAGAACTTGGTATTTCCCAGAACAAACGCAAGCCACGCACTCTCCTCTCATATAGCATTATACCATGTAGATGCAATATTTTGGACAGCTGCCTTGACCGTAGGTTCTCAGTATCAGGTGGCGCCATTGCATAATTTACAGGAACTATTGTCAATATTATTACTGGATCAGGTATCTTATGCAGAAATCCCAACTCGCATCTACATATAGATCTACGCTAATTAAAATATTCCCTTGCACATCATCCGGATTTACTTAATGGATATGGTTAGATGCATATCGGCATATACCCTATGTTTATTGTTATAATAATTGTGCATGTTACAGGTAACATGACTAATTTACGGGTGGAGAACCCTGCATAATGAAGCGATAGGTGGATCCACTGCTACTAACTTCCAGTAACGCTAGGGGAGATCCGACCCGACCCCACCAGCTGACCCTTCCGCCACATCGATCACGTGCCTTCCCCGCTCGTCCCGCTACCACAACCTCCCTACCCGAGCTCCAGATCACACATATTCACTTTCTCCCACCCACCCACACCTTTTTACCGGGTTAATATGCTAGGGTCGGGTTGAGGCTCGGGTTCCGCCCATTATGGACGGTAGATATGAACGTAGTTACTGATACCGGAGCTGTCTGATCTGTGTAAGACTACACATTCCTGGCTGATTAAAGACTTTTAACCACTATTACTCCATGACTCCGCCTTGTTAAATTATGTCGAATAATGAAACAGTTTGGAAGCAGGACTATAGGACGATGGGTAAGTAATCTGGAATAGTTGATTATTTTCACACAATATATATCGTAATAAGCTCGGTATAATGACATTATGGGAATATAAGGAAGGATATCATTCCTCTATGTTGTATTCACTCCTGCTTGGGTTCGAGTTATAGTGGGTTCCAGTTCCAATTTCTCACACATGTGCCACATGGCTGCGCTGAATCAGCATTGGCTGTTACTCCCACTGGTGGTACAAGTTGGAGTGTCACTATGTACATAAATATATATCTATATATCTATGCAATTAGACATATATAGTTATTTCCCTACTCTAGGGATACCTCAGTTAAAAATGGAACGAGGTGTACCAGAACTCTTAAGCTTAAATGGCACACATATTTTAACAGGTAGCTGAGTTGAACTATTGGTTAGGAAATTGGTCCCATAATGGTTGATGTTTCATGTTCTTTTTCAAAATCTGACTCTCACAACATTGGTGTCATGACCAGGATTATGAAGAAGTTGCACACTGTGTAGTTTAGAGCTTTCCTAAGTAGATACTGGTAGTGTGCTATCTGGATATTTGTAATTGAGAATGTAGTAGTCCAGAGTATAAGACGCCCGCAGTGACCGAATCAGTAGAGAGCACGCCTTCCATGTTGAAAGGTCGGGAGTTTGATTATCGGTAGAGCAAAACCAATAACTTACAAAAGTGATCCTTGTTGCTTCCTAGACTGGCGCTTGGCATTATTAGGATAGGGCAAGGACATATTGTGTAAGGATCATGTTACTGAGTGGGATATCCGGTCATGGTGCTGGTGACCTGGTCTCTCAGTGGGACAGCACTATAAAGTCATCATGAGTGCATGCCTGACACAAATTGGGACCCGTCCTGATATGACCTTAGACGTTACAAGGAATGTAAAATTCCAACATCCAACCGACCCTTATAGGCCTAATCGTATGATGGTAAAGAAGGCACATAAGAGAACATGAACAAAACTTCTGCTTTCAAACTGAATACTGCCAACAACAGATACTGTCCATGGGTCGACTTAACAGCATCTAACCATATGTTCCATCCATCCCCTTCCAATCAATCACTCCATTACCCTTCTGTTTTATTGTGTGTGCTTACCATACTCTACTGACCTAATGGTCTGCAGAGAATTGGGCCTTCCAGGAAAACTAATCATGGTAACGACAAAATTCAGCCAATCCTATTGTGGTCACCACTGCGGGGACCGTCCAAGGGAAATGACACATAATTCCATTCGCTCTAACGTCTTGAATAATACAGGTGCATTTCTTAGTAAATGCTCTTTACTCAAGGTTAGAGGTTCCCTCGAAGGCTGTCATTATGCCTGCTCTAATGGTGGGTGTGATATATGCGTAATAGACGTATAGGTGTGTGGCAAATATATGTTAATGAGATGCAGAGTTTGACACAATGGATATGCTAATGAGATGACGACATGGAAAGTTTAGCTGGTGGGTCAAGGGAGCCCTACGCCATGAATAAACCATTCAGTATCCAGAAGTCAAAGTGTTCAGACGTTGTACTTTCACAGTGGGTAGTCTCCCTCAGAAGGTTCTACTGTTAAATCCATGAAGTATTGGTTCTATTCCCTTGGTTATCTTTGCATTAACTGAGTAATCCTAGTAGATAGTATGTGTTGTATACATTGCTATGCGAGTACATTTTAAGTTTGTCTGTTTGTTGTTGTTTTACGTCCTAGCAACATCTAAGGTCATATAAGGACGGGTACTGACTTGTGACAGTGTGCACTCATGGCAACATTATAGTGCTGCCCCACTGGAAGACCAGGTCATCGGCACCATGACCTGATATCCCACTCAGTCACATTATCCTGACACTGAGCCAACCAGTCCTTGTCCTATCCTAATAATGTCGAACGCCAGGCTAGGAAATACAAGTATTCATTTTTAAGTCATCGGTTTGACTCGACCAGGGTTCAAACTATTTTAAGAGTGAATATGCTTAAGGACATATTTCTGTACGAGGAATTTAGCTCTTCAATATAATTCCAGCTTATATAAGAAACCCATGAAACTGGATTGTACAGTCATTCAAAAGCTTGACAACATGTGAACAGCAATACCAGGTAAATGGCAGATTCAAGGATATACCCCTGTGACACTGCCAGATTCAACTTCATTGCTGTATATGACAAAACTGAACAGAGCATCCGCACCACTTGTAGTGGGCCCTGGTTATGGAGTTTCCAACTTGGTGTGGGTATAGAGCGCAAACACTCTAATCTAATCGAATCTACATTTGCCTTGTATTTATTAGACATGTAGTGGCTGTGACAACATGGATAATTTCTGAACATGCACACGCCAATATAGTTATTTTACAAACGCAGACGTGACAAACAGGCCCTGTCTTCCAGAGCCCTGCGTTCTCATGGTTGGTTGGCTGCTGTTGGACAGTTTTTATCCTGGCAACATCTAAGGTCATATCAGGATGAGTACCGACTTGTGACAGTGCACACTCATGGTGAATGTACAGTGCTGCCCCACTTGGAAATCAGGCTAGCAGCAACATGACCCGATATTCCACTCAGTCATATTATCCTGACACTAGGCTAACCAATCCTTGCACTATCCTATTCATGCCGAGCACCTCGCTAGGAAGATACATTTATCAATTTAATATGTCTTCGTTTTGACTCGACCAGGAACGGACCTCCCAATCTCTCGCATGCGAGGCTAGCGCTCTACCGATTCGGACACCGTGCCTGGTGCATCCTCATGTGAACCTGCGCCATTCCTGCCTAGACCAGCACCGAGTCAACTTCGGTTGTAAATCCACCCGCCTACACCTGCCTCAGCAATTACCTGCACACATGATTAACTTCCCATTCCTGTTTGTATCGTTGTATCTTTGGATGGGGTTACTTGAAGCTGAAAATGTTGTCATTACATTGCTTCATATTTTCCTCCTGTATAAAAACTACACAGTTTGTTACTTGATACCAGGCACTGAAACTTAACTGTCCATACCAACGTCCATAGATACCTGTCGTACACGGTGCACGCTTGTAGTTGTGCAATTCTATCCTGGCAGAAAATAAGGAATGACAAGAGATCTGCCACCTACTGGGGACGCTCATACCGAAACTGCGATCAGAGAGAAATGGAAAACTCACTGCAGGAATTCAACCAAAGAGAGCTCCTAGTGGAACAAGACCCAAACAAATGCTGGGAAATGCTTAACACAACAATAACAAAAGCAGCTGACTTGCACTGCCCCCTAGTAGAGCTCACTATTAGAACTAACACAGCTGGGTACCTTAATGATGAACTAACAGAACTACAACAAGACAGGGACTACTTCAGACACAAATTTGAAATAACTAAAGACCCTGGTGATGAGTTCATAGCCAAATGTATGACCAGGAAAACAAGAAATGAAGTCAGAAAAGCCAAAGCAAGATTCCTCCAAGACCAACTACACAAACATCGAAACAATGCCAAAAAATGCTGGCATGTACTCAAACAGATTGAACCAGAAAACCAGACCAAAATTAGTAGCCTTTCCAATGAAGAATCTGGCAATGTGATACCTGATAACCTACTTACAGAAGAAATCAATAACTATTTCATCGAGATAGGAGAAAGGTTAGCCAGTAAATTTAACCGAGGAACAGCCCAACAAAAATGTTACCAAGCCAAACTAAATAACCACAACTATGATCTCCAAGAAACATCTTGTGATGAAATCCTAGACAGAACAAATCAAATATCATTCCATAAATCGTCTGGTATAAAAGACATCAGTACTGCCCTGATAAAGATGGCGATAACAACATTAATTAGGGAATTCACACATATGTACAACTTAATAATTAAAACAGGCATCTTCCCCGATGCATGGAAGGTAGCTACAGTCACCCCAATCCCCAAGACCAATAACCCAAGATACTGCAGTGAACTGCAACCAATTTCAATCCTGCCACTTCCAGGACAAATTATTGAACAGATTATACATGACCAAGTTAAAGCATTCCTTGAATCATCCAACTACCTGACCTACCAGCAAAATGGATTTAGAAAGAACAAATCCACAACAGGGGCTCTGGCATCTCTACTGGATGAACTTTTGGGCAACATGGATAAAGGTGAACTAACGATCAGTGTCTTCCTTGATTTCAAGAAGGCATTTGATACAATTGACCATGAGATCCTGATGCAGAAAGTAGCAAGAGCTGGATTAGGCAACAAAGCATATCATTTCTTCGCAAATTATCTCAAGAACAGGATGCAGTGCACAAAACTAAACAACAATGAGTCCACCACCCGTAGGGTCAAGACCGGGGTGCCACAGGGCTCCACCCTAGGACCCCTGCTATTCCTAATCTTTATTAATGACCTACCACTAGTATCTGAAAGAGCAACATTTACATTATTTGCTGATGATGCAGCACTCACAGTACACAATAGAGATATTGTGGCAGCTGCAGCCCAGACAGACATGGTGCTAGATAAGGTGAATACATGGTGCCATGAAAATAAACTAACAGTAAATAGTGCCAAGACAGAGTATGTGATTTATGGGGCGAAAATGAGAAAAACGAGAGCCCCCCAAATCCAACTACAAATGGGTGGTACCTTACTTCGTGAAGTGGACTCCTACAAATACCTGGGCACAACTCTAGACTCCACTCTAAATGGGAATCGACAATTGGCAAGACTGAATCAAACACTGGCACTAAAACTGACAACTTTTAGGAAATTAAGGAAATCCATAAGTGAAAACACTGCACTACTCCTGTACAAGACTACACTATTGCCTGTTATAGATTACAATGACACCATATATGAACTCTTAACAAAACAACAAAAGATCAAACTGCAAAGAATTCAGAACCGAGCACTGAGAACAGTTTACCAAGGCAAGATACTCAGTGTGGCTGAACTGCACAAGAAAGCAAAATTGGATACTCTCTCAGAGCGAAGGGACCTACACCTGATGGCACTAATGCACAAACGAGCAAAAGATGAAAAATTCATTGACCGCACAAATAGAATAACAAGAAGAGGAGCCTCCACCCTGCTCAATGTACCACACCCCTCAACAAATAAATATAAGGGAGCACCAATTTACAAAGGTAGTTGCATGTGGAATGACCTCCCTATCAGAGTTAGAGAAACAGAAACAATACTAGCCTTCAAAAATGCATATAAAGCCCACCTGGTTATTCAGGCCCTTGAATGACTACTGTAGTAATTACTAGCAAAGCCCTGAGCTCCTGCCTCCCCCCCCGCATCCTCGCTTGCTCTCATGTGGGTTTGTCCCCCCTGCCACCCACCCCAATGGGCCCCCCTCCCCTGCCACCACCCTTAACCATCATGAACAAACCAACAACACACCGAACATCCTACACAACTATCAATCTGGTTAAACACATTGAACATTACATAAGACAGACAAAATGCCCTGACAACTATAAACTTAGCTTGTTTTATAAGAAAAAAATGTAACCCACAATGATTGTTTGAGTTGCCCCGAGTATACACCCTCTACTCGGTGCCGCTCCCCATTTTTGTATGAACCGCAGTGACTGGTGCTGTACATTATACAGCAGGAGCCACTCCCTTAATTCTACACGATCGGTGCTGTGACTAATACAGCACTGATCAAACTTAGATTATTTAAAATGTCAATTCCGATAGTAAGATGGCCGGAAGACCAGTGCTCCGGCGCTGACAAATGTCATATTCAGATGAATAAATACTTTACCAACAAAAAACAACCAAAAAAACATGTCAATGCTGAGAATGTTGTCAATCTTAAAGTATCAGTGTCCGATAGTTTTGAGTTTGATCCTTTTTTACTAGATAAATATCTTGGGTTGATAACGGTAATCTACCATATTATCCTTTGAAGTAATATTGGTTGTATGTTTGTTGAATAAACCCCCCCAGCACACCAACTAAGCATCAGCTATTAGGGGTTCATCTTTATGCGTCTATATATATGGGGTCTTCTTCTACAGATCCAACCACTGATTATTAATATAGGCATCATCATCATGCTGTCGGTCGCGATGCGACAAAGACTGCTTTCATTACTTGACTGCCGCTCTCCATTTAGCTCTCTGCTGTGAGAGTTGCGTCCATGAGACGGTCTTAATGTCTCTCAGCTTCAGGTTTCTCTTGATGGTATCTTTGAACCAGAGACGGGGGCGCCCTCTCTTTCTGTAGCCAGAAGACAGTTGAGAATAGAGGATCTGCTTTGGTAGCCTGTCTGATGACATCCTCATGAGGTGTCCAGTCCACCGGAGATTCTTTTTGATCAGAAGATCTTCCATAGAGGGCATCCTTGCCCATGGCATATATATATATATATATATAAATGCTTACTACAGTACAAGGAGGAAGACAAGACAAAAATAGTGGTTGAGATAATATATTCTCTCGCATAGGGAATATGATGCCCTAGCATTTAAATAACAATTATCCAGTGCAAGTGACAGTGTAGCGTCCAGGATAGAGGCATGTCGGAGGTGGAGCCACTGGTCACATGGTTGGAGGGGGGGCCATACATCAAGTAAGCCACCCCATCAGTATTAGGGTAGGAAATAAACATCTGATCCCTTCCGTGCGTTTATACTCGCATAATGCTTATACATTACATAAATGCTTACTACAGTACAATGAGGAAGACAAGACAAAACTAGTGGTTGAGATAAGATATATAGTGTGGCTCCCTTTACCAAACGAACCACAAACCACCATGTACACTCAGCCATCAATGAAAGCAGAAAACAGTCACGTGACATCCGACAGATTCCGAGGCACACGCAGGCGCGGCCCGCCGCATCACTCTGCACCAATCAGCATCCGATCCAGGAGTTTCTGTTATTTTCTCAAAATCAGTTCGCCCCCTCCCCCGCCCCCACCCTCCGCCAATCGCTACACAGCACCCATTCCGAATTGGAAAGGTACACACGCAAGTAATCCTCCAGGGGGCATAGTGGTGAGTGCTCGTTAAAGATTCAAAGGCATACAAAGCGCATTGCCCGCTGCGCGCTGTGGAACGTGACACATCTAAGTGGCGTGCATGTTGGAGTTGCCATTTAATTGCAATGAATTGTTCCCAACCACTGCTGCTGCTGCCGGTATTCTGGCGGGGAAATACCCGCATCAGTCCCTGCCTCTCCTCATATACCAGCCCCCCCCTCCTCACCCTAATACACCACCTCCCCCCTCCCAGCCTCATCTAGCCCCATACGGTTTCTCTTGTTGGCTACTCAGAGCTGAACTAGGACAGAGCAGGTAATAATTCAACTGCTTTGTGCCGCAGAAATAATGTATTATGTTGATGTAGAATAACTATTCTGGGTTTATATGTTGCATTATAATTAATTACCAAAGCATCCCATACTCTCAGGAAGAATAAAGCAAACTGATTGCCCTAGGACCAGGCGAGGTGGCCAAGATCGGGAGTTCAATTCCCGGTCATGTCAAAGCTATGACATACATAGGTGATACTTGTGGCTTCCTAGCGTGACACTCAGCATTATTAGGATAGGGCAACGAGTGGTTACCTCATTGTCCGGATACTGTAACTGAGTAGGATACTGGGACATGGTGCTGAGGGCCTGATTTCCCAGTGGAGCAGCACTGTAAAAGTAACCCTGAATGCACACTGTCACAAGTGGGTAACCATCCTGATATGACCTTACATGTTGCCAGGATGTAAAGCTCCAAGAACCAAAAAACCAACGCTTCCCTATTTCCATTAACAAAGGTGTCAGTAAACAACTCGAATTTCACTGTCTTGTGCCAAGAATTCATAATCAAAGAATGTGTCAGTATATATTCAAAGTTCAATATCTGATAACATATTGTAATAGTTTGCACTGAGCTGTCAGGCAATGTACCACATACACATGTTGATTTCAATGGCATGCTTGCATTAGCAAGCCACATAATGTAACGGTTAGGGTGTTATTCTCGGAAAAGCAAGAAGTGAAGGTTGTAATCCATCTCTAGGCACAATATTTCTCATGATGCTGATCCTATGAACTGGATCCTGAACAACCTACATTCCCTATGGTTGGTGCTGACCTATTCAACGTTGCACACTTCAGAGCAAAGACCAAGCCTACTCTCATACTTGTGAGAGAGCTGTTATTCCCAGATGAAAGTGCACTGGTTGCCCACTCCGCTGAAGAGATCCAGAAAATAGTGGACACTTTCTCAGATGCATCAATGAAGTTTGGCCTGAAGATTAACATCAAGAAGACTGAGGTGCTGTACCAACACAACTCTACAAGAACCGGAGACGAGGATATCATGGTTGATGGACACAAGCTGACCTCTGTGCCAGAATTCATCTACCTCAGAAGCACTATATTAAGTCATGGACGCATTGATGCTGAAATACAGAGGAGGATGGCCAAGGCTTGCGCATCTTTCGGCCGACTACGTCAGAGACTCTGGACCAACCACCAATGTGTCCATGTGGGACAAAGGCAAGATCTACCATGCAATCATGCTATCCACCCTACTATATGGAGCCCAAGCCTGGACAGTCTACAGACGACAAGGGAAAAAGCCCCATGCCTTCAAGGTGCAACATCTGTGTTCGATCAAGAGGCTAACCTGGAAGGACAAAGTGACAAATAAGTAATGGACAGGGCTGCCCTCTATAGAAGATCTTCTGATCAAAAAGAATATATCCGGTGGACTGGACACCTCATGGTAATGTCATGAGGCAGGCTACCAAACAAATCCTCTACTCTCAACTGTCTTCTGGTTACAAAAAGAGAGGGCACCCTCATCTCCGGTTCAAGGAGACCATCAAGAGAAACCTGAAGCTGAGAGACATTAAGACCGACTCATAGACATCACTCTTACAGGGGAGAGCTAAATGAAGAGTGACAGTCAAGTAATGAAAACAGTCTTTGTCGCGTACTATAACGCCATCATGAATGCTCCCTGACATAAGTCGATACACATACTGATATGACCATAGATGTTGCTATGATTTAAAACAACAACAAACAAAGATACAGTCCACAATAAAACTTGTCTTGGGTGTGATCTAAATTGTGATTAGAGGGCAAATCGAACACACATCTCTTGCAATCAGGGTCTATGTTGTAACATTTACACCAACTAGGCTCCTTGATGTCACCACCATATCCATGCCTACCTGTATATTTGGCTCCTTGCCTGAGAGGTCAGTGTAGACAACTACCCTAGTCTCCTGGAATTGTAAGCCTTTAAAATGATATGTGTCCAGAAGTCGTTTTTAGCGCTTGCAATTACATACATGCAGACACTTTACCTAGGTTCAACAACCACAGCATCCTTTTACATGATCCTGGTCAGGGCATCTGTGTGATTGGGATGATGAAAATGGGAAATATTGTGCCTAGAGCAGGGATCGTACCCAAATCACTTGCATTCCAGCCCAGTGTGCTGATCATTTCACCACCTAGCCTCTCCGATGTCTTCACCCTATCCCTGCCTACCTGTCGATGTAGCTCCTTGCCTTGCCCAGCCTCTATATGAGTCATGTGTAATAAGTGATATATATCGCAGAACCCACATTAAACTAGACTAAGCCCAGGAAATTGCC
This sequence comes from Branchipolynoe longqiensis, assembly GCA_030323885.1. NCBI lineage: Eukaryota > Metazoa > Annelida > Polychaeta > Phyllodocida > Polynoidae > Branchipolynoe > Branchipolynoe longqiensis. Next base: position 86,376,604 of record CM059191.1, on the reverse strand, counting down.
ATATGTAGGCCACCATGCTGATTGATTGATTGATTGGTGGCTGCATTACACCAGGTCAGCAGTATATTCACAGGAATAACCTTCATTAGGTTGCAACATTATTCAACCATCGCTTTCGCACAGAATCTAAAAGGTTCCAATTAGTTATGTGTCACATGATGCGTAGGAAGGTTGATTAGCTGTTTGCTGGAATTATCCCTCCTGGCAACATCTTAGGTCATATCAGGACAGGTACCGATTCGTGATCGTACCCACTCATGGCGACTTAATAATAGCGCTGCCCCATTGAGAATTCAGGCTGCCAGCACCATGACCCACTATCCCACTCAACCACATCATCCTGACTCTGACTCCTTGCCTGCCTAGGAACTAACAAGTATCAATTTTGTAAGTCATTGGTTTGATTCGACTCCGAATCGAACTCCCGATCTCCTGCACGGGAAGCCTGCGCTCTACCGATTCAGGCAGCGCACCCGGTATTCGTACGACGGTAGAAACTCACAGCCATTTTGAATTGTCGCAAAAAAACACAACTAATTCTAGTCAAATGTAATGGCACAATCTTTGAACATGTTCTGTGAAATTATTTAATAGGCAACACAATGCGGTACCGCCCTTCTGTCCTCAAAGTGGCTAATATTCTTTCTTGTTGTTAATTGGTAAAATGACCATGCACGCTGTTTGCATTGTAAAATTGTTGCCCGAAGGGTGCAAGCACCGTGCTAAATCAACAGTGACATCAAAGTGCCAGCAACATGACAAACACAACTTAAATTGTCCACAATGATCAGGATCAAATATGATGAGTCATGGTTTGTATAGCTTGAAACAGCCTAGGTTTTCGGAAGTAGTTAGGGCACAAACATGGTCTGAGGGTCTGTATAATCAAGCTGTGGGTCGTATTCAGCCGTTTGCCATTGTCATTGAATGTCCAAATGAATGTCCTAATGGTTTATTTTAGGCGCAGCCAGATAATAAAACTATATCACCAAACAGAGTCTACTTAATTACCCCGACAGCTGTTTCCTTGCATTTGTACTCGTATACTGCGTTATATATCACATATTTATATTTACATAAATATCTGGTTTATTTTAAGCGCAGCCAGATAATAAAACTATATCACCAAACAGAGTCTACTTAATTACCCTGACAGCTGTTTCCTTGCATTTGTACTCGTATAATGCGTTATACATCACATATTTATATTTACATAAATATCTGTACATATATAATAGTGCACCTAGATAATGAACAAGAGGAAGACAATGATAGTGGGTTATATATGTATGTGTATTGATGACTCCTGTCCGGGAAATATGTTGATTAATTATGATGTCTGTTAGTAGGTATGCACATTAGATTTCGATTACATGCCTGTTCATAGAGGTAATTCACTTCTCGACAATTACACTCAAATGATTGCTTATCATCCTACGTGGTCTAAAGGTTATCACACTAGCCCGGAATGCAATATTTCTAAGTTCGAATCCTGCTCAAGGGGCATTATCTCCCGTTACACACATATATACATATATTATGTTGTCAGATATGTGTTGATCCTATGGAATCAAGGGAGAGAGCAAATCTCAAATATATACCGATCTGTAATGTAATACCATTTGCCCGAAGAGCAATGCCTATAATCAGGTGAATAAATTGTTTCCTCTCAAATATATACCGATCTGTAATGTAATACCATTTGCCCGAAGAGCAATGCCTATAATCAGGTGAATAAATTGTTTCCTCTCAAATATATACCGATCTGTAATGTAATACCATTTGCCAGAAGAGCAATGCCTATAATCAGGTGAATAAATTGTTTCCATGAAATACGAAAAAAATACAATTATTTCTTGATTTGCAAACCGAATCCAATCAGATGATTATGTCGCTTATAAAACCCTACCAAAACTAATATATATTTAACCGTTTGAGCTCTTTATAATTTCCATATGATTCCATGTTTGTCTCCCGGGCTTGCAGCGGGCCACCGCCGCCTCTCCATCCCTCTGCTGTTTGACCGCTTTTGTTGGAAGTATTCTGGGCTAAGGGTGGACAGCCTGAGTGCTACATATAGATGGCCTCTACCCAATCCACATTTAATATGTATTTATCACTTCCATTGTCTATGGGATCTACGCCTTCCACGTGTAGATGTATATTAATTGGTATTATTCCGAAATAAAGCATCCGGTGTACTCCGCCGCCACTGTCATTTATAAACACCCAAGATATTACTACTTGTTATTCATGTTTAAGTTAAGAAGGTGGGAATTGGTCCCCGGGAGGGTGTGCTAGGCTACATACGACCCGCTGGACAGAAGGCCCTTAATAATAGAGCTAATAAGGAATCATTGGTATAGAGTTGACCATAGCGGTTAATGTAATAAGTGACCTGTTCATGAGGAGTAAGGAATGCAAGGAACGTTTTAATCACTTTTTAGAGCTGACAATTTCTATTTCTGTTCCTACCAACACAATCCAACTTCATCAACATCGCCAGTACAAATAGATACTTCCCCTCCCATCTTTTAGAATTAAAAATGTTTCGAATTTCCACAATTAAAGCCTAAAAAATCATCTAAAACATCACAGAGAGTGTGCAAAACCATGTCCGATTGGTCCTAGCCCGACTGCTCGACCATTCTACGTTGCTAGGAGAGTAGAGCAAGAATTTGTGGCACGTCTCCTAGCAGTGAGTTCCAGCAGTGAACCCTTCCCCGCATTTGATGGCCAACGCGGGCATGTCTTGGCAAGCAGCATGCATTTCCAAATGCTGGTTGCTCGACCCAAGCCCGCACTGGCCACAGCTTAATTATAGTCTTGCCCACTTCATATATATATGCCAAAGAGAAAGTTGCTCTGAAAACTCAAATCCCTTTGCATGCGAAGTTAATGTAAAATACAATCAAGTTTATAATGAATATGACATGAATATGGAGATGGAGAATCAAGAGCTGTCTGGTTACTGAAGCTACCAACAAAAAATAGATATATACGTAAACCCCAAAAAGAGGCTTTGCAAACAGAAATCTCTTTGCGCTGGAAGATAATGTAAAATGAAATCCGCTTTCATCCGCAATTAATTTAAAATACCGTCCCCCTAGGATAAGGAGTACGGTATGAAACCAGAGATGGAGAATGAAGAGGTGTCTGGCTACTCAACCTACCAACAAAAAGTATCTATATGTTAAAGGGAAAAAAAGAGAAAAAAATTAATAAAAAGTCGCTCCCAAAACTGAAATCCCTTTGCACCGGAAGTTAATTTATATTTTTTAAGTTAAACAAAAAACTACAACAAAAACAAAGGCGACCGCCACGCCCATTTATAAGGAGGCTTTGTGGTGCTGCTGATTAGGCTTTGAAGGCTACCGCGGACCGGTCTGCCTCATCAGTGAGGAACACTAGATTGTCCGACGCACTGACAGCTGCGGTGGGAGGGTGTTCTCTGAATGTGAGTCGCGCGCATCCATCACCACCCGCGACGCAGCCTCATAGAAGCCGACGCGCGACTGTGCTTAAGTTTCAAAGACGGAATATTGATGCAATAAAGCGCATTGAAACCTAATCTGTTTATCCTCGTCGCACCGCCTGCACTGGCTTCCACCGGGCTCTATTCAAATCGGTATCCGCCGAAGCCCCCACCCATGCCGGCCCCACCGCCCCACCGCCCCACCGCCGCCCGATGCCCGCCGCCCGCCGTCCACCACTCACTCTTCCCCTCCCCATGTTCTCCCCTGGCTCCTGCTACTTCCCCCCCCCCCTCCCCTCCCGTCCCCCGCTCCCTCTCTGTACCGCCACCCCCACTTGCCCTCCGCTAGCTCCCCCACCCCTTCCCCCCATGTATTCCTCTCCTCCTCCCCCCAGTCCCCCCTCTTTACCGCCCCCCCTCCCCCTTCTTCTTCACGCTCCGCCCCCAACCCTCCAAACGCCGGCGCGCCACATTTCATTTAGGCTATCAAGTTTCTCGATACTCTATTATGCCTCATCCCTTTTAGACCCATTTCACTAGGCGCAGAGGGAAGGGGGGTGGAGGGAATGGCAGCGTTGGAGATACGCATGTGTGGAGGAGGAGGAGGGTGAGGGGATGGGGTAATGTGGGGGGTGGCGTTGGACTGAGGTGACCGAAAATGGACCAAATCGGCTTCTTATTTGGTAGTGATTGCTGATGTTAGATTTACATGGTTGAAAGTGATGATGATTATTATAATTATGGGGATAATGCAACTTCAAGGAAGCAACCTAACCCTTATCATTAACATGATAAACATATACAGTTCCCAATCGGTGTTCCTGTAAATATATGCACAGTTTCAATTCAGTGTTCCTGGACATATATGTGTATAATTCTTAGTCGGAGTTCCTGTATATATATATGTACAGTAAAGTGTCTTTATGCAGATAGTATGAGAGAAAATCCAGGTCAACGATCATAACTATGTTCCTTCTGATTAAAAATAGCCATCTGGGCCCGTATGCATGGAGCGGTGTTACCGACCCAAAACGCGTTTATGGTAGGATTTCTGGTTTAGCGCAGAAAAGTTGCTATGCATGGAGCAGTGTTAGGCATAACACCGATCATTTAAACTCGGAAATTCTAACTCTGCTCATAGCAGGTTTACAGCGATGTTAGTGTTAGGTTAGTGTCAGCATGGAACCCAAATCTACTCAATGCTATCATATTTAACAGAAATACATACGCAATAAGTGAAATTTAATCAATTTAACCCTAAATTCGAACCCTCCTTAAGGCTACCGCCGTATTGGCGGCGATATTAATAGTTATATTTTCGAATCGACGAATGTACAGTAAACAAACAGCCGCCGCCGCTAGTATGGAAAGGGAGGTCGATGCGGCGGCGGCGGCGATTTGTTTACTTTACGTTCGTCGATTCAAAAATATAACTATTAATATCGCCGCCAATGCAGCAGTAGCCTTAAGGAGGGTTCGAATTTAGGGTTACAATGATTAAATTTCACTTATTGCGTATGTAATTCTGTTAAATATGACAGCATTTAATATATTTGTGCCTAATATATGGCTACAAACGCAGAGGGATTTCCCAAATCTATAAATAGATTCACGTTTAGCTAACTCAACCCATGTAGGCCTACATGCATACGGCGTGACATAGTTCTCGACGCCGCAGATAACCAGAGATAGGTACCCGGAGTTAGAGGGATAACACCACATGCCGCTAGCACCGCTCCATGCATACGGGCCCTGACGTGGTTGTGGACAACTTTTATTCGGGTATTAATATCCAGGTGGCGGCACCATAGGTGTCAATATATTCAGTTTGACGTCGCTTGCTCTCCAACCCACCACCCTCCATATGCAAAGTGAGACGCATTATCCACTCAATCTCCCATTTTGTGTTTCGAGTTAAAGGAACAAAGAACCTCATATTGCAGAAAGTGAAGAGAGAATGTAATTTGGCTGCTGGTTAGTGATTTAGAGGTGTGTATAATGTTAGCCAGGTGCGTGCACATAGACGTTAAATCGACCAGCTGAAGCGGGCCTTATTTCGTGAGCTGAATAGCATAGTTCTCTTGTTTCGTTGGACACTTCTTCATCCCGGAGCATAATGCGCAGCTCTAACCAGACCGAGCGGTTCGATAGTTTTGCCCGGCTGGCAATGTAGGTGAGAAGTCAGTCTGCAATCAAAATTGACCTTACTATACAGATTGATAAGCACCATCAGGCCCTGTTTTGGATAGGCCATTTCATCCTGTCCCTTCTTCCATCCATGCTTAACCAACTCAATCAGCAAAGATACCCTGGTTCCCCGATTCCTGTCTCTGTTGTCTTTCCGTTGCTGACCTACTAACAAACGAACACAAGAACAGTAGAGCTAGCTACCGTATAGGAATATGTCTGAATATGCCCCGTATAAATGAACATGACACTCGATACGGTGAATATGCATATGAGACTGTCTAAAAAGGTGGTAAGCAATATGGGACAAAACTGTGTCCGTTGTAATGATCAACATACTATCTGCTTAATCATTTGCTCAGGATAAACTGATTTGTTTTGTACATGGTATTTCATAATCCCAATAGAATACATATTGTTTTGAAGCAAATGTCCTTGTGTTTTCAGTGTAATCGTTTCTGGTCTGTTTTGTGTCAATCATTACAATGGACAAAACAAAAGAGTTTGTTTGTTTGTTTGTTGTTGTGTACGTCCTAGCAACATCTAAGGTCATATCAGGATGGGGACAAAAAGAGTTATCACCTTTCTTAAAAACCACCACAATGTGGATGACATCCGCAATGTACATCCGCAATGTACATCTTCTTTCTTCACTCATCACATTCGCATCTGCTAGTTTATTCATCAAGAATATAATTGATGTAGATGAGTAAATGACTCCTAGATTATTTTCCCTCTTCCGTGATTTAATACTCTTATTATACAGTCTTACATATGCCACGTGTCACTGTACACACATATATATGCTGTATAAGAATTATACGAGTATAATAACACAGAATACTATACTATCCTACCACCCACACACCAGTGATCGGGTGCTTGAACCTCACCTACTCATCTACTGCTCATGCTGCAGCTCCGACGGTGGCGCCACCGCTCACTGTCCTACTCACTCGCCGCTGAGGACGGGATGGACGAATGAGTTGAGCGTCCGTCTCTCGGGTTGGTGGATCGTGGGATTCGAACCCTCGGGTTCGAACCCAGGTCGAATCAAACCAATAACTTAAACTTGATCCGTGTCGCTTCCTGGCCAGGCCCTCAGCATTAGTAGGTTAGGGTGAGGACTGATTGGCTCAGTGTCAGGATAATGTGACTGAGTGCGAGATTAGGTCATGGCACTAGCGGCCTAGTGCGTACTGTCACAAGTAGGTACCCATCCTAATATGACCAGAAATGTGTCCAGGACGTAGAACTCCGACAACAAGCCAACCAACCAAGCGTTAAAGTCCGGTCCAATCGGTCCTGTTGACGGCATGCATCAGTAGAGCGCCTGGCAAGCAGCACAGCAGTGCAGCAGCAGTAGATCAGATTACCCCGTCCTACCTGTCTGTTGGCGCCGCACCACGGTGGTACCAGTGCCGCACTGTGCTGCACTGCCACGGGTCGGAGGTCCTATATATAGCAGCATCACGTGATAGGTTAGCCACTACAGCCGCCATGAGGGCCGTGCAGCGTGGCTGAGCCAAGAGCGATAATCTAGCTCTAGGGTGTGCGCACCCACCTGGCTACTCCTAATCAGGTAATCTTGTTAAGTAGCTACCTTCACCTCAACCCGCTCAACATCGCCACCACCATCACCACACCCATCACCCAAACACGACTCACTCACCAAGCCACATGTGCATTGGTTGAAGATAAACGGTGTACTTTTATTTTGATAATATCTATGTCAATATATCTATAATGAGACTGTCTCAAAAGGTGCTTAGCAATATGGGACAAAACTATGTCCATTGTAACAATCAAAACACTATCTAGTTATGCATTTGCTCAGGATAAACTGATTTGTTTTTTACTTGCTGTTTCATAATTCCAATAGATTACATATTGATTTTAAGCAAATGTCCTTGTGTTTTCAGGGTAACCATTTCTGTGCTGTTTGGTGTCAATCGTTACTATGGACAAAAACATGAAGAGCTAGCACCTTTTGAGACAGGCTCATTTATATATTAACCAAAATTAACCTCACACGTCCATACATGTGTGACTAAATGAATCGTTATAGTGCAGGCTTTGCCTGCGTAAGATCTGGAGTTAGGCGCAATTGAGTTATGAAATTGATACTTATCGCTACCTAGCATGGATTCTGGTATGTTCAACTACGTTCAACTATGGTCAACTGCGTTCAACTATGTTCAACTACGTTCACCTACATTCAACTACGTTCAACTACAGTGCACTATGCTGAACTACGTTCAACATATGTTAGCCTCCACTATGGTCAACTAGATTCAACTATGTCCAAGTATGCTAGAGTATGCTAGAGTATTCTAGAGTATTCTAGAGTATGCCAGTGTACATTAAGAGTATGGGGACTTCACCACAGCATGTTAGCCTCTAACATAGTGCTCTTTTGTACATGTCCAAAGATTAAATCGTAACTCACGGCCCACCCACGTTATTACCAAGTTAGCATGCTGGTATGTTCAACTACGTTCAAAAACGTTCTACTATATTGGTCTCTACAACGTTCAACTATGTCCACTAACTTGTATGTGACCGGGCCTTCTATGTCTACCTGGATTGTGTTTTCAGACGTAGTGGTGCCACGCCACCAGCCATCCACCACATGTATTCGGGTTACTGAGAACATGCCTATGTTTAATTAATCTAAAAGGCAGCGGAACATCTTTCTCCACTACCGTGTATTACAGATGAGTAATATATAAGCCCCACACTCCATGCAACCAATTATACTACATATATGATTAAAACATTTAAGTTATAGACTCCAGCAGTTCCACTATACAATTTTATATATGTACTATATCATTTATTGTGTGGATATTAACAATGGTAGGATCTTAATGTTTCTCCCTAACCACCTTAAAGGTGCATAGTCCGATGGTGTTGAGTTTCTGAAATTTTCTGGGATAACAACATTAGGTTGATCGTTATTATGTACCTTACTTTAGCTTGAAGTAACCTTTATTATAAGTGGCCAACTTTTGAAGTGGAACCATGCAAAATTAATGTTTTCAAACATGCCAATACTCTGACCCCATAGGCTTATGCATTAACAGAGTCTATTCAATTGCATTATGTGTGGTGACAAATGTTTAATAAGTGCACCAGTATCTAAGTTAGATATGTTGAATCACATTTAAATAATTGTTTTGGTTTTGACCATTTGATATTTTCATCAGACTATGTAACTTTAACTTCCACGTTATTCACTGTGGAGTGGGCGTTCTCTCCTCCCCACCTCCTCTACACCATTACCCAACTGTCACTCTGCTCACATTCAGAAGTTCTTTTGCTAGGGCGTATATTCTCCTACCAGAGAATAAACTCAACCCAAAGCAAATCCTAGTCTGTCCTTCTCATTTCCTAAACGAACTATTTATATACATATATATGTATATATATGTTTAACCATTCCGCACAACCCTTGCCTTATGCGAGCCCATGTGTTGTTTCTATAATCAATTCTGTGTGAATTTCCTGGGCCTGCCACGGGCCGCCACCGCCTCTCGTCCCACTGCTGGTTGGCCGCCTTCATGCTATGTAACCAGGGCTAAGGGTGGAGAGCCATAGTGCCATAGAGATATGGATTGACCCGCTTCCCACATGTAATAGATGTATATTACTTATTCCCTTAATTCACCGGCTCTCCTCCCCACCAGTTAGCTTGTTATGTATTACTTTAAGTAGTCCAGACCAAAGCAAACACTCTATGTTGTGCTGCCGCTGTCACTGATAAACAGCCTAGACAGGGTTTCTACCCAGTTAGATGTTATTACTGTAATTCATGCTTTTATTAAGAAGGTGGTTACTATTTCCCCGGAGGGGGGGTGGTTTCGGCTTCATACATCCCGCTGGGCAGAAGGCCCTTAATTATATATAGAATAATCGAATATCAATATCAAGTTCACCAATTGCGGTTAATATACTTAGGGACTGAAGAATAGTAAAGAATGCAAGGAAATTTCCAATCACCTTATAGAGCTCACAACTTTATTGCTGTTCTTACTGGTACAATCTAAGTTCTTCAATATCGATCAATACAATTAAATACGTCCCCTCCCATTTTATTAAGTTAAAACAGTTTGGAATTCCAACAATTAAAGCCTAAATCTCATCTAAAACATCAAAGTTTGTAGTAACACGGTCGATCCGTCTGAGCCCGATCGCTCGACCTCCTTACATTGCTAGGAAAGTCGCAACCTGAGTCTCCTAGCAATGAGTTACCGCATTTGATGGCCAATGCGGGTCTGTCTTGGCGAGCAGCCCGCATTTCCAAATGTGGGTTGCACGGCCCAAGCCCGCAATGGCCAGAGCTTGAGTATAGTCTCGCCCACATCACATATATATATATTTGTTGACAATAGCCTGCACTGACCAATCAGGCAATGAGCCACACATACAGGTAGGAGTGGATACTCGTACTAACTGATAGGCTGACCATTCTTCCAATATCCCTGGTACTATGCCTACTTCTATTCTGCAAGTCCCAAGCTTCATTTATTAACCGGAACTCAACTGCATTACAAAGAACCAACACGTGGCACCTACTCGGATATGCGCCTGCTAATGTTTAACACATTCTCTGGCGGGGTGTCCCATTGACAGCATTTTCCCAGGCGTCTACATAAATCAGCTGTCAGTTGCTGGTTTCTGACTGAACAGCTAATACAAGGATATAAAGACAATGATAATACAGTGGTTGTCTACTGCACGTTTCATACTGGGATGGATGGCCCAATAGACCCCTTTCCATGTTTATAAACATTGTGTATGCGCGCGCAGCTTGGCTGCAGAACGAAGGCACACTGCCATTGAGTGTGCCAATATGCGCAGTGAAAAACGTCAGTTTTATTCAAAAGTATTAGAAATCAATAACCCTAACCTTATAAATTTAGTATAATCTCTTTGGTAAACATGTGTTATATATGTGTTCCAAGCGGTTTGTGTCTAGATGGTGTGGATTTAGAGATATGTAACTTTTTCTGTATGAAGATTGCTCACGACCATTGACAATGCATTGGGTTTGCCAGTATGCGAGGTGCAAAACGTCAGTTTTATTCAATATTAATAAAAATGCAGAACCATAACCTTTTCAATTTAATATAATCTTTTTGTTGAACATGTTTTCTATACGTGTTACCAAGCAGTGCGTGTCTAGGTGAAGTGGTTTCAGAGATATTTAACTTTTTCTGTATGAAGATTGCTCTGTATGAAGTTAGCAGTGTGACAGTGTGTCGTCTTGCAGCCAAACAATGCGCGCACTGACCTAGATACCTGTGTTGATGTCATATGAAATAGGTCTATAGCTAGCGCACCGGCATCCTATTTGGGAGGCCATGGGATCAATCCTCGACCGAGTCATGTGTGCATTTGATAATAATGATTATCTTGTTGGTATCTTCCGTGGAGTTCTGTATTGGTTCATAATTGAAAACAGAACGAGACAGTAGTATAAAGTGGCAATTTTAATTCTTTCTATCTTAGCTTGTTACATTACTCTTTCATGATGAGATGACCTTAGATATTTCAAGGATTACAGGCACTTAACCATATCGATACATCATATTAGTTGGGGGGGTGGGACGGCAAATCTGGGCTGCAGAAGTACGTCCTCTCGGTTTGAAAAGTCTGGTCGAAGTGAATATCTCCAGTGCCACGTCATTGGCTTTGACTGGAAATCACTATAGGTGGCGCGTCAATCGGCGGCCATTTTAGTTCTAAAAGTGAATATAGATGTCGCCACCAGTCTGATTTTAATCTAACTGCGTAGTTCAAGAAGTATCATGTAGATGGTGCGTCGATCAGCGGCCAAAGTTATTAGTTCTAAGAATAGAATATAGTCGACACCATGGTGCCCTAATCTACTGAGATTCACAGTCTTGTTCATTCAATTACCCATGTTGCGCACATCATGGACAATTGCAAACAGAATGAGACAGTAGTATAAAGTGGCAATTTTAATTCTTTCTATCTTAGCTTGTTACATTACTCTTTCATGATGAGATGACCTTAGATATTTCAAGGATTACAGGCACTTAACCAAAAAAATAGAGCAAGTGTCCTGGGAGCCGATGAAACCGACTGCCTCAGTACATAATCATGCACTGCGTCAGTGGTCCAATGACCCAAGTGTTTGATGTTGCTGATTGACGATCGTTGCAGAGCACAGGCTTGTGCACCACCTCGTCTCAGACTATGCAGTGTCATTGCCGCTGGGGCCAGATGACCTGCCATGGACAGGGCCAGTCGTATGGTGTCAGGCAACGCGGTTGCACGTAGAGGTGATCCGTTGGTAGTCAGGAAGGCATGGCCATCGGGGTGAAGTGGTGTCCTGGACACGTAATCCTTCCACGCTTGATGTGGACAGTAGGGCGATCCAGTTATCGCCGGAACGAGAAATGTCTCTTGGAGACGATGACTTGTATTGTTTTTGATTACCGGACTCGGACATTGATGCCCACTGCGGTTAGCCTCAAATCCTTGGCCCGAAGATAGTGGCCAGGGTCAGAGCTGCCAAATTTAGGAAAGGTTAGTCTGTCGGAGAAGTGTGCGATGATAGTAGCTAGCACCAGTAGTATTCCCTTGCCTGGGCTGCCTTATTCCTCCAGGTCCCAATCGCCAGCCCCGCCTTAATGGCATCAAGAAGCCGCTGATGGTGACGTTGTGAGTAACCTGGGGAGAGAAGGCAACAAATTTAAATATCGATCCCAGGTTACAGGTTAGGGGTCAAAGCATTGTCATGTGTCACAATCACCGATTCCAGGCCGGCCTCAGCAACAAGTCTCTGGCTAGACTCCTTGCACGCAAGTCGAAACACATACGACTTAGAGCATCAGGAGAATGATGTCCTTTCCTGGTTTGTGTCGGACAAGAATGTCGGTACTCCTTCGTGCGGCAAACAGCCAGATCTCCCGGGCACAGGCACAGATGACATGGTCGCAACCTGCCCCGGAACTGAGCACTTGCTGTGAGGTTGCATTGTCTGTGTTTATTGCGATGGTGTATTTGTGCGCTTGATGTGGAGAGAGATGTTTGAGGGCGACAACCAGATTTATCGCCTCGAGCTGTGGGTTTTTGAGATGGTCTCCAGACAAATTCAGCTTTCCTGTAGGATGTCGCTATACTCGTGACCCTAGAGTGGCTATGTATACTTAAGCCTGTGTCACTTGTTCTGCGAGTACATCAACAGTGTACGGGGAGCCGTTTCCATGCAGGGTCATTAGAAATGTTTATGTGATTCTTATCACGCATTGTAGGCCTTTTCGTCTCAGATTGTGATTTGTTAGCTTCTGACATGGTCTGCAAATAAATTTGTGTAGGAAGTTGCCATACTCGTGACTTCAGTGTGGCTATGTATACTTAAGCCTGGGTCACTTGTTCTACGAGTGCATCAACAGCGTGCGGGGACCGGTTATTTTAATGCAATGTCATTATAATGTGGGTTGTCAGCTTTTGTCTATCAAGCAATGCCCAAGTGCGCCATGATGATAAGGCTCGGCGCCCTATTAAACTTATGAGATAAAAGAATGCAGAGCCCTTGGTGAATTGACATCTTAGAATGTGATTGAAGAATGCTTTGACGTTTCATGTATTACTCAAATCCTATGCACTGCCCGACCTCCAGGTTGTGGTGATGTCGGCACTCCCTGAGACTTTGCGTCTGCGACAATGTCTAGACGGTCGCCATCACAGCAGCCAGACAAGATCTGGGTGTAGTTCGCATGCACTCTGTGTACTGATAACTTGTGTCTGGCCAAGTGCGAGATCTGGGTCAGCGTCTGGTTCATGGCGCTTATGTACAGGTCAGTGTAATTAGAATGTGGAGTGTCAGCTTTTGTTACTTGACTTATCGTGCGTCGGATCGGTTGTTTATATCCAGTGTCATTGAGGAGATATTTTATGTGTGTTCACCTATGGTTGTTGGATGGCGCCATCTTGAGTATTAGCGTGTTCTGTGGTTAGGTAATGTCCGAATGATTTGCAATCTAGTGGGGGAAGGAAATGTCTCCAGCTTATGCATGTTAAATAGTTTTTAATATCAATCCGCTGCGACGCAAGGTTCGTTGACTGCATCCCCCGTTCGTCGTCGCGCCCATTGCTCGGACAAACTGCATTGCAGATAACATGTCCTCCCCCTCCGGCACACATCCGACGCTCCCTACCATCGAAGACATAAGATTTAAACTCACGGTTTCCATGTGTTCGTCATCCATGCCGGGGGCCACCATCAAAGGAGATCACAGCCGATTGTACCGAGAAGGAGCGATGGCGTGTCGGTTCAAACGATCACCTCCATAACAATCCGTTGAGCATACTGTCATGGCCGCCTCCTCGTGCCATGATGTCAGCACGCCACCAGCTCGGAGAAACTGCGTCCTCCCCTGCCGGCACACGGCCGATGCTCCTCGCCATTGAAGGAAAGAGATTCGAACCCACTGTTTGCATGAGTTTGTCATTCATTCCGGTGGCCACCATCAAAAGAAATCACATCCGATTGTAGCGAGAAGGAGCGATGGCTCAAACGGTCGCCTCCATAGCGATCCGTCGAGCATGCTGTCATGGCCGCCTCCTCATGGCTTGACGTCAGCACACCGCCGTTGCGGTGTAACGGACCTAAATTTTTGTCGTTCCGCATTTCCCTGCGGTTTGTGATACATACATTAATACCAAGTTTGACATCGGTGATGTGGTTTCTGTAATGTAGCCAGAGCCACGGTTAATCCCACGTCCGCAGGCTTCTTTGACGCGTCAATTTTGTTGTTGTTGTTGTTGTTTTATCTCGCCGTGCCTCACCCCGATCCTGTGTTCGAGTTGAACGAGACTGTCTTATCGAGATATATTATATGATAGAGCCACTGACTTCGACCTAGTTTTCGGTTTCTTCCTCCTGTTGACCAGGCTTGTTGATCCAGAGTAGCTGCCCTGGATCCCTTCGTGGGTTTGAAGCTGTCATTCCCACTCCAGTTTTAATCCAAATCTGGGCGGCAGAAGTATGTCCTCTCGGTTTGAAAAGTCTGGTCGAAGTGAATATCTCCAGTGCCACGTCATCGGCTTTGACTGGAAATCACTATCGGCGGCCATTTTAGTTCTAAAAGTGAATATATATGTCGCCACCAGTCTGATTTTAATCTAACTGCATAGTTCAAGAAGTATCATGTAGATGGCGCATCGATCAGCGGCCAAAGTTATTAGTTCTAAGAATAGAATATAGTCGGCGCCATGGTGCCCTAATCTACTGAGATTCACAGTCTCGTTCATTCAATTACCCATGTTGCGCACATCATGGACAATTCGCGAATTGTGGATAATTTCGGGGAGGACATGAGAATAGCCTCCGTCCTCCCTGACTCTCCCGCCTGCCGCCCTTACCCTCACCTCCAGCCGACTCGAGTTCTCCCTCTTACATTGCTCTTCCTGCCCTTAATTTATCATCAGTAAGTGAGTAAGTAAACCTAAATAGGACGATACACTGATGGACCAGGGAATAGCTCAGGACGCACCTTCACCCCACCCACACACCAAGCTCCCCACCTCACCTACCCCCACCCTCCCCACAAACACCAACTAACCTACCCGCACCCACCCCGCTCTCCCCGCACCCACCTCCTCACCGTATTCTGTTCACATCTCCATCACCACAACCTACACTTTTCACCATGACAACCCCTCACCACAACCTACACTCTCACTATTACAACCCCTCACTACAACCCACACTATCACCATGCCAACCCCTCACCACAAACTACACGCTCACCATGCCACCCCCTCACCACCACCTTCCCCTCACGACTAGCTACACCCTCCCCACAGCCACACCCTCACCGCAACCTGTACTCTCACCACACATGCGCTCCTCACCACAATCTGCCCTCACAGGAACCTTCCCCGCAGGACAACCCACCACCCTCCCGGCACCCACCCAACACCCGCTCCGATCAGCTCACCACACGAGTCCCCTCACCGCACCACCCCCGCACCTCCCCGTACACCATCACCGCACCGGGCCCCCTCACTGACCCCTCCCGTCACCATAGCCTAGAGACTCACCGCACCAGCCCGCTCACTGCCCCCCCCCCCCGCCGTCACCATAGCCTAGACACTCACCGCACCCACCTCAACGGAGCCTACACCATCACCGCAACCTCCCCTTCATCACAGCCTTCATCCTTACCCCTAATGGCAACCTAACCCTTACCTTATGTCCCTCATCTGTCAAATCAACTCCACCTCACTTAAAGTTGCATAACCCGATGGTTTTCAGTCTCTGTCATTTTTTTAGATCAATACAATAGGTTGATCTTTCAAATCTAACTTATTTTAGTTTGAAGTAACTTTGATTTCCAATGGTTAACTTGTGCTTTAAATGGCTAAAGTACAACCGGCAAAATTAATGTTGACAGGCACGCCAACACTCTGACACCATAACCTTCTAAAATAATACATTCACTTAAATTGCCTCAATATTCGGTTATATATGTGCTGCAAGATGTTCAATATCTGATCCAGTATCTAAGGTAGATATGAAGAATCCAATCTAGATCCTTGTTTTTGTTTTGACAATTTGATGTTTTCATCAGACTATGCAGCTTTATTTGAAACAAATCTGCCCCTTCCTGCCTTTACATCCCACTCAACTGTAGCCAATATTGAAACCAACTAGAATGGGTTTGTTTTTAAAGACAGAACGCAGCAGTCTGTATTGTATGGTGTGAGGCAGTGTGTGTGTGTGTGTTGTACGAAGGGTAGCAGTGAGCATTGTGAGGAGAATGCAATGGGCAGTGTGTACTACTATGCAGAGCATAGGAGTATGTACTGTAGGGATCTTGCAATATATAGAGAGCGGGGTAGTGTGCACTGTACATAACGCAGCAGTGTTACGGAGTACGTAGCAGTGTGTGTGTTGTACGAAGCATAGCGGTGTGTATTGTGAGGAGAGTGCAAGGGGCAGTGTGTACACTGCAGAGCACAGGAATATGTACTGTAGGGATCGTGCAATATATAGAGAGCGGGGCAGTGTGCACTGTACAGAACGCAGCAGTGTGTATTGTAAGGAGTGTAGCAGTGTGTGTTTGTGTTGTAGGAAGCGTAGCGGTGTGTATTGTGAGGAGAGTGCAAGGGACAGTGTGTACTCTATAGAGCGTAGCAGTATGTACCGTACAGGGCGAAGGAAGGTGGTGTGAGTCGGGCAGTATGTGTTCAAGGGTAGCAACGTGCAATTTAGAGAGTCAGGCAAGGTGTAGCATAGAGGGACAGGCAGTGTGTACTTAAAATAGGTTAGCAGTGTCTACTGTAGGCTTGTGATCGTGCACCCCAAGTTTGGGATGGAAATCACCAGGTTTGGGATGGTACACCCCAGTATTGAGATGGTATACACCAGGTTTGGGGATGACATACCCCAGGTTTAGGAGGGCACACCCCATGTTTTGGATGGCACATCCCAGGTTTGGGATAGTACAACCCAGGGTTGGGATGGTACATCCCGGGTTTGGGATGGTACTCCCCATGGTTGGGGCTGGAACACCCCAGGTTTGAAATGGTACACCCCAGGTCTGGAATGGTACACTTCATGTTTGGAATGGCAACCCCCAGGTTTGGGATGTTCCATCCCATGCTTTGCATGGTACACCATGTTTGGACGATATACCCCATGGTTGGGAGGGTATATCCCAGGATTATGATGGTACACCCCAACTTGGGAATGGAACAGCCAAGGTTTGAGATGGTACATCCCATATTTGGGAAGATATACCCGAGATTTCGGATGATACATCACATGTGTAGGATGACACACCCCAGGACTAGCCTAGTACACTCCTTGTTTAAGATGGTAGAATCCAAGTTTGAGATAGTACAACGGTCCAGCAGTATAAGTAGATCTCTCTCCTCATCAAATCTGCGGAGTCCAGCCTCTCCACGTAAACAATGCGGTCTCTCCGGTCTTCTCTGCAGGGCCCATCCGGTGAATCTATAACAGCAGCCGAACCCAGGCTCCTTCAGCACCCCCAAGAGAAGCTTGGCAGAGCAGATTATAAAAATAGGCTGGCTTCCTTCAGCATCAGCCAGTACTACCCTGTTTTCCGCCACACTGTGGCATGGTATTGCTCTTGCTTCACCTGTAGACGCTAGCTCAGAGATAATTATGTTACTTAACTTTCTGCACCTACTTATCCAGTAAAGGGGTTCTAACATGACCAAAACAACTGCTATTATAATCACGATTATTATGAAAAATATTACTAGGCATTTGTATCGCTTGAGATTAGGGGTAATTTAGGACACAACCAAGGCACGGTTGTCTCTTTGGTCAAGCTGCAACCTTTTTCGATTCTAAGGCAAAGTAAAGGGAATGGTTATGGGAACCTCAGGATCACAGCAGGCAAAGGGTTATGAGCACAACAGGGAGAAGGTTAACACAGACAGCAAGTATCCCCAGCAAGCATACACGCCAAGGTGCAGGTGGGGGGAGGGCTGAGGAATGTCTCTCCCATCTAATGTATGTGCTATCTCTCTGTGTTTAGACGGGCAATCATGGCTGTATTGAGTTCTACATCTAGTAGGAAAACAGCCAACCAGGCTATATGGTCAAACTAGTGATTATTAAAGGACTGATACTCTACCAGAATGATCTGTTGTCAGGTATGTGTGTTGTGTTCTGCTGGACTGTCACTATCATTCATGAGATTGATCATGACCTTACCCCTTCATGAAGGTGAATAAGCTGTAGATATTCGTGTAATTCATCCCTATTCACTGTCCTCAGTCATACAGGCGAAATGATATTACAGACGGGGAAGATGGTCCCACCCTTATTATTGCTCAGAGTAAATTTGAAGGTTTTTGAGTGTGTCTTATAAACTATCTAAGTCGAGCCCCATTAATAAGCATTTATGTTTGCATTAAATATGAACAATTAATGTTATATACGTTGTTACTGCTGCAGTAAATGGTGTCAGAATGTCTACTTGTACTCCACAATTAATGTTGCATGTAATTTAAAATATTTCCAAAGTTAGCAATGATCTCAACGTACCAGGTGATAACAGTCTGCCTAATATATTACTCACAATATATGAAGGAAACTCAAATCGTTTGCACTATTCAACTTTCAGTTAAAGACGCCTGGGAAAACCTGGTCTTGCGTTATGTTTATAATTGATGGTGATAGTTCACGTTAGATTCCCGGACCCAGACAAGACTTTTGCAAGGTACTTTTTCTATACGACTTGCACCATTTGGATGTACTTCAGGAGCAAATCCTGAAATAGCAGAAGGTATGTCTGAGATCAACAAAAATACATGCAATTTCAGATGTTGGAATTACGAGGTAATAATCCTTGCGTTGAATGATTTCAAATGCGACTCAGCCTTTGGCTCAGGGCAATATTGTTTCACCATTCAGTGTTAGCCCTTTTGGAACCAACGGATGCTCCAGACGCTAGGATGTTGTTTTTGTTATGTTATGCCCTAGCAACATATAAGGTGATTTCAGGACTGGTACCGACTTATGACAGTGTGCACTCATGGTAACTTTATAATGCTGCCCCACTGGGAGACCATGCCCCAGCACCATGACCCAATATCCCACACCGTCAAATGTTCCTGGCACTGGTCTAACTAGTCCTTGTCCTATGCTATGAATACCAAGCACCAGCCTAGGTAGAGACAAGTATTATCTTTCTAAGTCATTGGTTTGACTGGCTGAGATTCGAACTCCCGACCTTCAGCACGGGAAGCCTCTGCTCTACCGATTAATCCACCATGTCCGGTCCTAGACGCGAAGAATACAATATATTTCCATAATAATAAGAAGTGTGCAGGCCAAATGGCGTAGCATAGTGGCTAGAGCATGCACGTCCCATGCAACAGGCTATGGTATCAATCCTCGAAGGAGGTTTGTTTGTTTGTTGTTTTACGTCCTAGCAACACCTAAGGTCATATGAGGACGGTCGAAGGAGGGAGGGATAGGAGTGATTACTTACTGCATCAAACCACAGAGACTTACAAAATTGATCCTGATCACCACATTGCCTGTCGCTGGGCATTTAGTTGGATATACCAAGCAAAGGTTTGGCTCAGTTTCAAGGTAATGTACCTGAGTGGAATGGCGAGGATTGTGGCTGACGACACAATATTTCAATGTTGATTTCCAGGATAATGATCAGGCGAGATGGTTGAAAGAGTTGAACATCCGTCTCCTGGTTTGGTAGGTCATGGCATTCAAACCCTTTGGTTCAAACCCTAGTCGAATTAAAATATTGATCTCAATAGCTATTTTCCTAACTGCGAAACGTGGCAATAAAAAAAATGGTTTGTAGATCATGTTTTGGAAAAGAACTCTTCATATATATATATATATATATATATATATATATATATATATATGTATATATATATATATATATGAGTCGGCCTCACGAAAATGGGCCAATTGGTAGTCAATTTAAGATGTCGGCGTCACAATTCTTAAAGCATAGTGAATTTCTTTGTTTCATATGAAATTATCCTAGAAACAAATAAGGTTGTTCTATTTTCTCTACCTGAAGACAATGTATATGACCATTTGAAGTGAAATGTGCTGTGGGTCAGAGATTTTCATTAAGTTTGTGACACTATATTTTCAATGCTGTTGACAATGTCAGAAATTAGTGATGTAATTTTCTATTTATTCAGCTACATCCATCCCAATAAGATACATAATACACAATATTAACATTTACTTTTGATCTAAAATATCTCTGAGATTATTGGGCTAAATCATGAAATCTAAATATTGATACTCCAATAATGGCTTTCTTTGAAATATGCATTTCAAGTAGTACACAGTTTCTGAGAACAACCCATTATGTGATGTATACGCATTGGATATGTTGGTGAGGCAACATATGTAATTCTCGACACTCGGACAAAGCGCACGAAGGTGTAGATACGAAAAAACTGGTCACGTGACGTGAGGCCTGCCCGACGGTCACTTCTCACCCAGCCGTTGGTCAGGTAGCATTGATTTCATTGCTCTGTTCTCTATTTTTAGACAAGTTCCCCGCTGTTGGTATGCCGCCACGTAAACGCCTAGGGAGGCCGCCGCTCAAGCCTGGAATGTGAAGGGCGTTGTTACGCCGGGCCGCGCATACGTTGTTGGCTCAGGCGAGACTGACGCGGCCGGTTGTGTCGCCTTCACCTAACACGAGTGACATTTCAACAGGAGCGGAGGCTACTAGGAGCGACCTTGCATCGGTGCTAATTCTGCAGAAGGAGGTGCTGAAAGTTACTCAGGACTTGGCCCTAAGGGTAAACTTGCTTGAAAATTGTGCACTGCCGGCGGCGGTGCCACGTGTGTCACCGGCGGCCTCTGTTAATCCGAATGTTTCTGTTTCTTCACCAGTCAGTGACTTGCAACAGCCGCGGTTGCCAGTCGGTGAGCGCCAGCCGGTGTTCGGTCACCACGAGCTATGTGACGGGCAGGTTGGAGCTGACTCGCTGAGGGCGTCACGGTACTATATGGCCGAGGTTCTGCAGCCGGTGGGTTCAACTGTCACGGCGACATGCCCCCCTCAGTCTGCTGAGGCAAGGGCCCATCAGGCGGCGGCGGCGATAGCGGACCTGCTGTTGGACCCAGGCACGGCTTTGAGGAAGCCCAAAGGTATTCAGTTGTTGCCGCATTTGCTCATAACGAGAGGAGAATCTTTCAAAGTAATTAGTCAGGGAGAGGCCTCCTGGCCTGAGTACTTTGAGGCTCTCAGGTCAATGGCCTCGTTGCCTGGTTTGCCGCCTGCGTGGCCGAAGCACTTACTGAAGCATGAGCAGGAGCTGGCCCATATGGCCACATTGTGGGACTGGCCAGTGTGCAGGCACTGGTCTGAAAAAGTGTTCAAACTCATTAATGACGGGAGGTTGCTAGAAGGTTGGGAGGACTATAATGCGATAAAGGAACTTCAGAGGGAGGTGTGTACGGCAGCAGGGAGGTCCGCCCCTAGTCAGCATGGTCATCAGTTTCAGGGCTCGTTTTCGCAGACCAATGTGCAGTCTGGCGCGGCTGCGCCGGCCTCGTCATATAATTCTCCAGCTGGTCCTATCAATGTGAGGGTGGAATACAATAAGGAGACGGATGGGAGGCCCTGTATAAACTGGAATTGGGGACGAGACTGCGGTTTTGCTGGGACAAATGGGGCCTCTCCGACAAAGATGCTTCATATTTGTGCGTATTGCGCATATCAGTTAAAGAAAACTCACCAGCACAAGTAACAGGACTGTATAAAGCGGAGGATGTTCTATGACAGAAGGGCAGCCGAGAAGCCGGCTGCGTCTAGTGCTGGAGTGAGTGATTGTCCATTGTTGTTACATGATATGTGTGTAGGAGGGCTCTCTTCTGATTGGCCGGTGGGTAGCAGTTTGAATTATAATAGTGTCCCTGCTGTGTCTAGCAGTGAGGCAGTCTCGGGTGTCAGTAATTCAGTAAGTAGTGTTACACAGAATATTGTTGATGTGAGCCCCGTGGTACAACCAAAAGTATCAGTCATTGGCGCTGGGGTGCAGGGTATGAAGAGTTGTGCTGGTGTGTGTGCGGTGCCTGGTAGTGGTTACACATTCCCGACAGCTAACCAGTCGCGAGCTTGCTTATCTGTTGTTTCAGGTCGTGACTCCGCTCTGGAGGCCGGTACCTCTCTGCTCTCCTCCGCGTGTGATACTGCGTCCGGTGCTGTGGGTCTGTCTCCATGAGGTCCTGTTGACGGTGAAGTGGAAGTGGGATGCAGCGCGGGTGCCGGTGTAGTGCCGGTGCTGGATCATGTACTGACAGTCCCTGTCAGTTCTGTTGCCCCGGTGGTAGTTGATCGCGATGGCGGAGTGGACGATTCGTGTGAACGGGTGTATGACAAGTCGTGTGTGTCAGGAGATGAGGTCTGTTCAGTTCCGTTTGAGATAGAGTATGACTGTTTTAATACGAGCTGAGAGACGATCAATGTAGTGACTGGTTTGACGCAGCATAGAAGACGAGCCCCGCCGTCACCGGCGGAGTTCAGTGTAGTCCTTAATGAGATTTGGCCATGGGCGGAGTTGGGTGCATTTGGGTCTGACACAACGTTCTTTAATTTGTATAACCTGGTGAGGTCTACTGCGTTGCCGAATTATTTGCCTGCCAGGGTTCCCCTTCCTTCGGGTTTGTTACTGTCGGCCTGGAGGAGTGAGTTAGTCGATTACCCTGACGTGCAGTGAGTGAATTTCCTTGACTTCGGCTGGCCTATTGATTACACTAAGAACATGATTCCCATGTCTACCTTAACAAATCATGCCTCCAATGCGGATATGGATATGAGTATTTCGGCGTTCATCGCGAAAGAACGTGAGTGTGGGGCCTTGATTGGTCCTTTTGAGATGCCCCCGTTACAGCCGTGGGTCCAGGTGAGTCCCTTGATGACTCAGCCGAAAAAGGATTCGGAAGTGAGAAGGGTGATCTTGGATTTGAGTTTTCCCCTGGGGAAGAGCGTGAATGCGGGGATTCAGAAGGGATTTTATCAGGGCCAGCCGTTCTCGTTTGCACTTCCATCAGTGTCGACTTTAACAGATAGGATGATCAAATTGGGTGCCGGGGCGTGGTTGTGGTCGGCCGATCTGTCAAGGGCGTATAGGCAGCTCAGGGTGTGTCCGCTCTCGGTTCCGTTATTAGGGATGAAGATTGGCGAGAAGTTTTTCTTTGATTTGGCTCCCCCTTTGGCTGTCGGATGTCTGCGCTGGTGTGTGCGAGAACAACTAGAGCAGTGGTGTGGATGCTAAGAAAGAAGGGTTTTTTCGCCTTATGCTACATTGATGATTTTGTGGGGGTGGAGCAGTCCTTGGAACGGGCGAATGAAGCTTTTGCGTTGTTTAGGGCGCTGGCAGGAACCCCTGGGTTTGCCTTGGTGGAAAAGAAATGCTTTCCTACGAGGCGTATCGGATTGTGCAGTATGTTTACTTGATGTCATAATCAATAAATGATGATCATAATGTTGTCTGTTGTCCTTTGTCTGAGTGTCGGGATTTATGCGAGTATAAAGCTGCATATTATTAGCCAATGGGCTCTCTGGTTGTATTTTCTCCTTACTCATATGGGTACTGGTGGCTCCACCACCACCCACCCATACTTCCAGTGCTACCATTCTCACTTGCGCCCAGAAGTCTAAGGCAAATATTCCCTATTCCAGATAACTATATTATATCAACCCACTTTCATTGTATTGTCTTTTTTGTACTGCAGCTTGTCTTTATATATACATATATATATGTGATAAGCACCAATCCAACAAATTAGTTGGCAATGCAAATGTCAAATTTGTAGATCATGTTTGGAAAAGAACTCTTCATATATATATATATACATTGTATGTATATATATATATATATCTATATGAGCTCTTTTCCAAAACACGATCTACAAACTTGGTTTTGGAATTGCAAACCAAATTTGTTGGATTGGCGCTCATCACATTTAAGAAAAGAGCTCTTTATATGTGCTCAGTGTTACTATGATTACAGATGGAGCAGTGGAATGAGGCAGAACAATTGTATATGATTGAAATTTCAGCCTGCTTATTCAACAATGGTACTAACAAACAGAAATACATGAGGTCTGACATTGCCATTATGCCCCTGTTGCCTTTAACTCTATTGTAGTTGTACCTCTAATGAGGTGAATACAATAATCAATATTCAATAATTCATTTCATGATGGCAAGTTGATTCACCTGTTCCAATAAGTCCTAAAAACACGAAGTCTGACATTCCCATTACGCGAATATTGCTATTAACTTGATAATAAATATACTTCCAATGACAAGGTCCCAAGATAACTCATTACCATCGATGTTAGAGCTAGCTACTGCAGACAGTTCAATATCCAATAAAACAATCTTCATATATATTAAATATGTTACTTTCAGTATTGTCAGCAGAATACTAGTATGAATAGTAATTCTTCAGCATAGAAATAACATTTTTGTTGTTGTTTTATTTACAAGTTTTTTTATTCTGCCCATAGTGTATAAGCTCCTGTGAGGGTGGTTGTTTTCAACACTGGACAACTGTGATACTGGTATGGTCTGGTCTCACACTCCGGAGTGTTTACCTGATCTTTCTTGGGCCTAACACCCAAAACCGCAAAGGTTAGTTTTTTTGAACGTTCAAAGTATGATTTTTGTTCTAACCTGTATACGATAACTTAGCCTACTCTGTACATCTATGCAGATGACATACAGGCCTGTGGGAGAGGATCCGATTGTGGTTTGATACAGCATCCTCTCACAATTCAATCTCCATCAAAGCAACATCTATGCATATTGATAATATTATTTTTAATATGGTGAGCGGAGAAAACTAATTAAATAATATGTATATTAAGTATACATCTTAGAACTAACAAACACTTCAAACTGTTCCCATGAGAACAGAAGCTATTGACGCCACCAACAGCATGATGGACTGGGCACTGTAATATTGTCAAAATGGCCGCTCCTGGCCGCCATTATCCCCTACCCGGCTCAGGCCTGTTTCCGGTTTGCTGGAAGGGTCATTAGTTTCAGCAGTTTCCCCGGGAGATAATTGTAATAATCCCTGCATTTGCCGGTGACTGTGAGCCGGGCGGTGGTTGGATATCTAAATCCAGATTAGGCCCGTGCATCAAGTCCTATGTAAGTCTGGACATGAGTGTCAGATGCCTTACAGGTGCTACAGTATATATATATGTATATATATATATATATATATATACAGCAAAACCTCTCTAACCGACCACCTCCAGAGATCGGCTACTCCCATATATCGCGCTCTTTATTTGGGTCCCAACCAATAGCATCATAACCATATTATAACTCCCTAAATCGACCACCTCCGTAAAGGGACCATTTAAAATCGGTCCCAAGGTTGGTCGATTTAGAGACTTTTTACTATTTTTGTAAATTTATTTCATTCATCTATTTGTTTTCTCAGTGCCGCAGCACTGGACCGGTATTCATAAAGATTCTTAAATACTTAAGAATTCTTAAATACAAGGACATTCTCAGAGTTTCTCTTAAATATAAGAACTTTTAAAGAATTCATAGAATTCCTAAGAATTCCTCTTAAATGTAAGAGTTGCTCTCAGATTGCTCTTAGAATTCAGGAAAAGCTAAGAGTCTTATGAAGGACTCCTAAGTTGATTTAAGAATTCTTATTGTGGCCAAAATGGCTGCTAGAAGAGGGGTTGGAAGGTGACAGATATGGATATTTATGGAAAGGAAGGAGTTTTTAGTTATTTATAATGATGAAGAATTGTTGGAATGATTCCGTTTAGATCGAGCTGGTTTTATTTTTGTTACTGACTTCATCAGGGACATTATATCACCAAATACTTTGTGAAATAATGCGTTAAGCCCATAGACCTTCAATTTATTAAGCCTATAAGATATACCAATGTCAGCATCTATTTTTGGATCGATATTTACATTCCCTAAATATATATAATTCAAACAAAACGCTAAAGTGAGATGCAAGTACATGGTTATTGCACAATATAATTGTGAGCTTGGCCTATGGGTTTAACGCCTTGACTGCATCCCTGCAGAATAGACTCCTTTCAATGTTGTTAAGCATTATGTATGCATGCGCACGTTGGCTGCAGAACAAAGGCACATAACCATTGACTTTGTCTATGCGCTCAGTGCAAATATCAATTTTATTAAAAATTAAAAGAAATAAAGAACAATAAAGGCATTAATTTAATATAATTTGTTTGTTGAATATGCTATCTCGTTGTGTGTCAATCGGTTTGTTTCTCTGTGGTGCAGTTCTAGAGACATGTCACTTTTCCTGTATGAAGATGGTGTACGGTCATTGGTGTTTGCTGATATGTGCAGTGCAGAAGGTCAATTTTATTAAAATTTAATAGTAATACAGAACATTAAGCATATACATTTCATATAATCTGTTTGCTAAACATTTGATATGTTTGTGTGCCAAGCGGTTTGTTTCTAAGTTGTGCGGTTTTAGTGATAGTTAAGGTTTTCTGTACGAAGATTGCTCAAAGCCATTGAGTTTGTTGTTAGCAATGAAGGGAATTCCATCTGAGAATTTTCTTAGGGGTATTCTTAAGAGTAAACTAAAAGTTTGTCTCAGATGAATTCTAAGAAAAATCTTAAGAATATTTGTACACTCAGAGTATTTTTAGCGTGTTAAGAATTTCTTAAGACTTTTCTTAGAAAATTCTAAGAGTCTTTATAAATAGCGGCCCTGGTCTTACGACCGTCAGTGTTACAGGTATATTTGGGTATTTCCAAATTTGTTTACATGGTTCATATAGTAAATTGAAGTTTGAAGTAAATTATTAAATTAAGCTCTACACAATTCAATAAGTAATAAGTATCGGGTACATTATATAGCTATTTAGGTATTTACAGACATTTGATTATGGTTTATATACTAAATTGAAGTGTGAAGTACATTCTTAAATTAACGTGTACACAATACAATAGGTAATGAGTATAAAGTACATTACATCATTTTACGCTATATCCAATGTTTTAATTGTTGGACCAGACGGGATGGCCGAATGAGTTAGAGCATCCGTCTCCCATGCTGGTAGATCTTGCGGTCATGGGTTGGAACCCTGGTCGAGTCAAACCAATGACTTAAAAATTGATACTTGTCAATTCCTAGCCAGGCGCTCGGCATTATTAGGACATGGCAAGGACTGGTGGGCTCAGTGTCAGGATAATGTGACTGAGTGGGATACCAGGTCATGGTGCCAGTGGCGTGGTTTCCCAATGGAACAGCACTATAAAGTTGCCATGAGGGTGCACTGTCACAAGTCGGTACCTGTTCTGATATGACCTTAGATGTTGCTAGGACGTAACACAACAACAAACAAACAAACAAAGTTGATTGTTAGCTTAGGATTTTCAATTCAATGGATACTACTATGCTTAATTAGTTAGTCTTACACTTATACTTACACTTACACTTACACTTACACTTATCCTCTTCTGCTTAAGAAAGTAGGCATCAATGCCTGTTAGCAGGTTTGGCCTGTCTAAGTGGGACGTAGTGAAATTATAGTTTTCGTGCAGCGAGCGCTGACTGTAGCGGTAATTTACCCAGTGCTTATCGACGCATCCTTTGAAAGAGTTTAAGCTTGGGGCGTTCACTACATCAGGTAGTCTGTTCCAAGTGTTCCCGGCTCTTTCAGTGAGGAAGTTTTGACAAACTCGCTTGTTAGTCCTGGGTTTGATGATCTGCTTATCATGCCCTCTGGTTATCACACCGTGTGTTGGCTCCAGTATGATGTACCACTTTTTGACTGTATATGTTCGGCTGAGGTGTTTGTAGATCTCAATGAGGTCTCCGCGGGCCCTTCTGTAGTATAGCTTTGCAGGTTTAGTGCTCGAGTCGGTCTTCGTAAGAGAATTTCTCTTTCTTAGTTGAATGTGATCAGATACTCTTTTATTTATTTTGTTATTTTGTCCGCAGTAGGATGTTGGTGTTAGCTGGGGTATTTTGGTGTTAGTAAGTCCATAGGTCTTGACAATTGATTTCTTCTGCAGTAAATAAATCAATGTATTCATCACTGGGAGGACAGGACAAAAGGGAGAGTGAGCCCAGCAGGCAAGGTGAAATTTCAATTGCAAACAATGATTTATTGCAGTAAGCGCAACAGTCTAAGATAATCACAAATACTATGGCTCAATACCCTCTCTTCCATCCTGCAGGACCAGCTGTGGTACTCTCTTACGTAATTAGCTGTTTTTATAGGCTGGGTATACATGGTGAATTATCTAATACCATGATGTTCACCTTCAGAAATAACTCAATTAAGCAACCTGCCAAGTATTTAATTTGGAGTTATAGTGTTTATCTTTGATTACTGCAATGCAACATGTTTGTACAGTTTTGTATTACACTTGTTGATTAAATGAGTGAAATTTCAATCGCGGACAATTGGTCTTTCTCATTCTGCTTTTTAAGAACCAGAGGGGAACGCCGAATGAGTTGAACATCTGTCTCCTGTTTTGGGAGATCAAGGGCTCCAAAGCCATGGGTTTGTGTGTTCGAACTCTGCTCGAGTCAAACCAATGACTTCATCATTGATACGTGTTGCTTCCCAGCCAGGCGCTCAGCATTATTAGAATAGGGCAAGGACTGCCTGGCTCAGTGTCAAGATAATGTGACTGAGTGGGCTATCCAGTCATGGTGCTGGTGGCCTGGTCTCCCCGTGGGGCAGCACTATAAATTTGCCATGAGAGCACACTGTCACAGCTCGGTACCCGTCCCGATGTGTCCTTAGATATTGCTAGGACGTGACACACCAACAAACAAACAAACATTCTGTTTGTTCTTTCCCTCTCCTAGTAGGTCTAATGCCGAGCTCCAGGCTATGTCACGACATGTAATCGTTTTAAGTCATTGATTTTACTCGGCCGGGGCTTGGCCCCCATGGGTTTGTGTCCAACAACCTGTCACGTTGTAAGTTGATGTTCAACTAAATTCAATTGAAATATTACTACCTAACAACAATATATATGTGTTGATTAAACAGAAGAAATGTCACTCCTATAGAATCGCTCTTTGTAATTCCACCGCTCCTTACCATATCGTTTATCCAGAGATCAGGCCAATGGAAAGTAACAATTTGTAGAGTTGTTTAACCATTCTACTCCTATTGTTCTATTAATATGCACATGGATTCCCCACTCCTGCTGCTGGCCGCTGCTGTCTCTCTTCGTCGCCGCATCTCCCCCTGTCATCCATCGTAGCCATTTCACATATTCGTTAACATAATCTTGCCCGAGTGCCGACAGCCGTTGTAATACATGTCCACGAGCTCTACCCCCACATATCACTTGTGTATTAATTGCAATTACTCCTATACTTCCATTGCTAAGGCCAATGGTGCACTCCACTGCCGCTGTCACTTATAAACACCCGAGATATTATGTATTATTGTTATTGTCTGTATTAAGAAGGTGGTTACTAGTCCTGAGGAGAGGGTTATTCTGTGTTACTGAAATGTCTACATTACTCCATCTACATTATCATATGAAACATCAGAGCACTAATGAAACAAGTCTGATGCGTCCAAGCCCGATGGCTCGAACCTTCTACATTGCTCGGAGAGTAACGTGGGATGCTGCGGTGCATCTCCTAGCAACGAGTTACAGCAGAGAACCCTACCCCACATTTGATGGCCAATGTGGGTTTGTCTTAGCGAGCAGCCCCCCTTTGCATATGCGGGTTGCTCGACCCAACCCTGCACCGGCAACAGCTCAATTATACTCTTGCCCACTTCAGTTGCATACTCCGATGGTTTTGAGTCTCTCATTTTTTCTGAGATAAATATATTAGATTAATTGTTATGATCTACCCTTAGGTAAATTTGAAGTAACTTTTATTTTAAATGGCATTGAAATATTTGAAGTTCAAGTATCTAATATTAATGTTTGGAAACATGCCACAACTCTGACACCTTAGGCTTTACAATAACAGCTCTATTGAACTGACTCAGTATTCCCTTCTATCTGGCAATTTGTGGCTTAGTTAGTGCATCATTATCTAACTTACATATGACGGAACAAATCCAGATAATTGTTTAGGTTTTGAAATATTGATGTTTCATTGGACTATGCAATGACTGGGTTAATGTGTCCAGGGTTCTAACCCCATAGGTTTTATATTTTAATATGCCACTTTTCTAAAAGAGCAGATGTGTCTATATTGAAGCTTATCGGTGTTTAGCCACATTCATAGTTGGAATTAATCTCCCAGGATGCATTGCGTTCATTTAGATATGCTCACTCTTCAGGAAGATGTAATCCGTACAACTTGGCGAGCTTATTTTTCTTAACAAAATGTCATGCCTAGCTTCTGATATTTTCCATGAAATACATGTGGTCCCCTCTAAAGATCGTTAGCGTAGATCAAGTCTACAATTCCTGTGGCTTAGTCACCACAGTTCTGTTTAATTAAGGGGGCTGCCACATGCTGCCACCGACACGTGCACAAACACCAGCAGGCCATCTAACCTTGTCAAACTGGTCAACCTTAAGGGAATCTGAGCTGAAGGTCGAGGTCAAGGTCAGTCGGTATTTTATATAGGAGGGAGAAGGGTGGAAGTGGGTGGGTGGTGTTGGAGAGCCGAGGCAGTGGGAGGGGATGGTGGGAAGATGGTCGAGGGGAGGTGGAGGTGGAGGGAGTGGAGGGGTGTGGATAGACGGGCGGTTAGTGGGTGAGAGGGAAGGATGAGGCTGAGAGAGGGGAGGGAGTGTGGCTGATGGGGGGGGGGGGGGGGGGATCAGACTGCGAGAGGGGAGGGGTGGGTGGCTGAGAGAGGGGGCAGGTCCCTGGGGTTTTCCCCTACTGACCCGGCCAGTCAGATGACCACTAAGCAGCTAAACACGTGGCCCGGGATGCGACTGGGGGGAAGGCGGGGGCAGGGTGGAGGAGGGGCGGGAACGGGGTACTGGGGGGGGGGGGGTGCGGACAAGAGGCGTGGGATGGCAGGGTCATCGGTTCATGTAGAGGGAGGGGGAGGGTTGGGGGGGCGTCTGGTTCCTTCCGGTGACCGGCGTTCTTTGGTTGTTCCCCGGCTTGCTGCAAATGGGTCTCCATCAGGGCAGCCGAGAATCAGCGGTCATAACCAGCTGTCAGGCTGTCAGAGGCCGGCCGTGCCGCGCCAATCACTCATTATTAGGGTATTGACATTACGCATCCCCGAGGCCAGCCCACCAAACCCCTCCTCCCCGGTGACGCAGCCCCTCCTCCCAGGTGACGCAGCCCCTCCTCCCCGGTGACGCAGCCCCTCCTCCCCGGTGACGCAGCCTCTTCTCCCCGGACCCGCAGCACCCGCCGCACCGACGCCCCCGCCCGGCAGCCTCCCCCCCCCCCCCCCCCCCCCCCCCCCATCGCCCAGATTCGCTCCAGCGGCAGCCCAGCTCTCACAATACCCATCCAGGCCCTGGAACTCTCCCAGGATACCATCGTTCCCTCTGCCTTTTCTGCATCACATCTAACCGAGAATAACTGCCACCGCCCATAACCCACCATCATCAACCACCCATCGCACGCCACCCCTCCGCCGCCACCCACAACCCACCACCACCCATTTACTGTTCCCCATCGCTCCTCATCCGTGCCAGCAGCTTCCTCTGGAACTCAGTTTCCTCAGAGACTGAAGTAGCTTCCTTCCACGGCACGCCACCTGCGGGCATTGTGGGAACTACTTCAACCCAGGTGACCCTAACTGGCGAATGTGGCGCCTGCAGATATTCTCTGTCATTGTGACACTTGAATTATGTATGTATATAATATTATATATATATATATATAATTATTTTCTACAAGATGGAAGGAAAGACAAACAAGATAGTGGTCCAGGCAAGAGGCTGAATTTTGACAGCTGAATAGGTCAGGTGGCAGCACCAGGCAAGGCAGAGAGCCTGTCCATTCGCCTGAGTTGGTAAGTGTCGATAGTTGTGATGTGTCCAGACAAGGTGCCAAGCAGAGGCACCATAAAAGGATAATCCGTTTACGAATAATTATACTTGTATAATGGTTATACAGCACATATAAACAAAAGTGAATGTGCGTGTTTGTTTGTGTGTATGTGTGTTCTCAAAAGGACATAGTGCCTTAGAATGATCTCAAATTGGTGAGAGTACTTAGTTATATTTGATAGGTTTATTGTTTATTCCAACGCAGTGTTTCCTCAGGAAGCGTTGTGTTTTAGTTATTCTGAACCCTTCTATATAAATACAAGCATATAAGGATGTTTGTTTCTTTATCTCGGTTTCGAAAAAAGGCCCTGTTGCCTTACAACGATGTCACATTGATAGATGATGTATTACAACTTATTAGTCATTTCCACAGTTTACACATCACACGAATTTCAACCGAATGCGCATGCTCCGAGAAAATCGTCTATTATCCCCCTACTCCCCCCAACCTTTTTTCTCCTGTCGCCATTCCAATTTCATATGAGCAAGCACACATTACATGTACATACACCAGGACAATATCTTATGATGCGCGACAAGGAAGGAAGACGAGGCGTGGGTGGAGAAAAAATCACTTCATTGATAAGTGCTGAATATGAACAGGATAATAACAGGGTCTGCAATACAGGATAATGCAGGTCAATAGAATGTGATAATAACAGGTTATGCAGTACAGGATAATGCAGGTCAATAGAAAGTGATATGAATAAGATAATGAAGAGGCTCATATGGAGGCTAGGGAACTAGTGAGAGTCAGCGAGGTGGAGCCGAGGAGCCCTCCACCCTATAAGAAGGAGGAGGAGAAGATCGGGTGAGTGGGTGGAGAAAATAACTGGAGAGGAGCAGCGCGAGGGGAGGCTGGAGGGCGAGTGGCTGGAGGCGGCCAGGTGGGCTGGTTATAAGGTGGGGGGGCGCGGGAGATGATGTAATGAGCAACGGTCAGAGCAGGGGAGGGGGGTCCCCTTCCCTGCCAAACGCAATGCAAGCATTACGACCAATGCTACATCCGGTATCTCATAAACCATAAACAACAAGGCCAACTGAGAGCCGCCAAATGTCGCGGAGAAGAGACCAATAAGAGGGGAGAGAAATCCGAGTACTCTGGCAGTCGTAGAGAGTATGGAACACCCATCTCCCAGGACTAGCAGACAGATACTAGTAGCAGCCAATCAAATCACTAATTACCAGAGAGCAGCACTTGGAGCTTTCAATGGGCGTTTTGGTAATAAGGCAAAAAGGGGAAATTGGTTCCTAATTAAGTTATTCGGAAAACTAGAAGTGGTGTACCGCCCGTTGTACAGTTGTAAGAATGCTTCAGCTGTTGGATATTAAATGTTATTTCATTAGAAGTCTATGTGGATGTGCAGTTGGTATCATCAGGCTTGATTGCTTTACACATTAGCAGGGAGGAGCAGAACTACAGACTGGGAAGGAATCATCAGCAAACCATGTGTTTGCTTGCATAATAGTAGATACAAGATTCACCCAGTTATTGTGTAGTACACGGATGAAGGACAACGTAGTCTACATACAGGCGAAAATAGCTTTAGTTTGGGACATGAACTAGAAACTGTGGTTCCAGGATCAAAAGGCTACATATATTGGCACAGAGTTGGTGAAATGGGAGAGAATGCAAAAAGACAAGATGGCACCCATAGAACTCAAAGGTAGCGGGTAAATATGAAGACATCTACAAAGAATAAATGTTGCTTCTTAGATTGTGAAATTAGGCTCTCATTCCATTAACCCACTTTTTCGACCGTTTTTATATAGGGGTGGTATTCACCCGTGTACTGCGAGTACCGGGTCAATCCTTTATCTAGCATATTAGTTGCTATGGTGGGCTTACTTGTGATAGTGTAAAGCTGTACTACTCTTCTCTAAAATTATAAGATGTGATTTTAGAAATGATATAACTATGCAGCATAATAAGTATGGTCATAGCACAAAGGTAGGATGTTCTTCAATAATCGTTAGGGGTATAGTTGTGTGCACAGTATCATTCTCTAGCATAATAAGTATGGTCATACTTTACTGATGTCACGAGTCTCACATGCGAGAGTTAGTTTGTGAGAATTCCGCCAGGAGGTGTGGTGGCTAGCGGGATCGAACCCAGCTGGCACCACCGCAGTACCTCCTTGG
Organism: Branchipolynoe longqiensis; assembly: GCA_030323885.1. Lineage (NCBI taxonomy): Eukaryota > Metazoa > Annelida > Polychaeta > Phyllodocida > Polynoidae > Branchipolynoe > Branchipolynoe longqiensis. Next base: position 86,342,281 of record CM059191.1, on the reverse strand, counting down.
TTGCACGCAAATTACCCATGTTGACGGTTGTGATATTATTCTGTAAACGTATCATATAATATTACAAGTGATATACTTTTGGCCAAGGTATAATTCTACCTGACAGAGTGGAATACAACTACCGAGAGAGTGCAATGTTATACCAGTATGCCTATCTAACCTTCACCCAGTAACCAGTAGAATGTTGTGCTTTATAAAAACCACAACTAGTGCGGCTCTTACTTGGTTAGTTGTTGAGGTTGTATGGCCTGGTAAAATCTAAGGTCATATAAGGTCATATAGGACATATGAGGACGGGTACCAACATGTGACAGTGAGTATTCATGGCGACTTTCTATGGGAAATCAGGACGCTGGCACCATGACCCTATATCCCACTCAGTTACATTACCTTAACACTGAGCTAGCCAACCATTGCCCTATTCTATTAATGCTGAGTGCTAGGCAAGGAAGCGGCAAGTGTCAATTGTATAAGTCATTGGTTCAACTTGACTGGGAACCAAACTCCCTAGCTCCCGCAGGCGAGGCCCCCCGTATCATGGAGTGGTGTTAGCGAGTCAAAACTGGTTTTGGAGGGGATTTCTAGTTTAGTGGCGAAAAGTCGGTATGTATGCAGCAGTGTTACAGAAACACTGCGAGTTTAAGGTCGGCTATGCTAACACCACTCCGTACCAGGTGTAAGGGTGGTGGTAGGTACCGATTAGGCCCAAATCTATTCAATGCTATCATATTTAACAGAATAACATAGTCAACAAGTGAAATATTGTCAAATTAACCCAAACATCGAAGCGATATTAATGCCACAGCTACATTGGCGACTGCTGACAGAATAACATTTAAAAAAGGTGGAATTTGGCCAAATTAAACCATTAATCAAAGCGATATTAACGCTGCTACCTTGGCAGCGATATTGCAAAATAGCGGTGCTCGCCGGCAACAGGCTCAGAGGGATTTCCCATATCTATAAATAACTAATATGTTAGGTAACGCCACCGTGGTTTGGCTCCGTACATATTCCGTGACCCATCTCCCAACACCCACTTTAGCTAACCCGGCGGCCGCCCTTAACACCAGAGCCGATACAAACTTGTTCATGCATACGGCCCAGTGCACTATACCGATTCGGCTACCATGCCCGGCTGCAGCCCTCACTAGTTAGCAACTGCAGTGATGGGTCTAGCGCGGTGTTGGTGTTGAACACATTTGTTTTTTTCACCGCTTGTTCCTGGATTGTTTTCCACTGGCTTCTTCAAGTTATGTATATGGAATTATGACATTTCAGAAAGTCCTAATGAACACCCATTAAATACAGCTTAACTGCATGCCACATTGGCATTTCGACATTACCTCTCTCCTGACATTCCAATAATGGATTCAGTGGTGGATCTTGCAAAGGACATTCTCTGCATCAATTTGCATTGAGAGGGTGAGTTGTAGTGGAGCATAACATATCAAACTGCCGATCCAACAACTTTTCATTTACCTTCAAACATTGTCCAATTCTCATGCATCTTGTGGTTCTTTCGCTTTTTACCGACACATATCTAGCCAGCAGCGAACTACAGATACAACTCAATGATGCATGCCATCTAGCGGAATAATAATAATACATTCATACAACAGGTGCCCGGTTACACAATGCTAATTGAGCATTTACCCAAATGTATTCCCCTCACACATTATAGCTCAGGCATGTACCTCTTTCACATGATACTGCCAACCTAGCGGGGAAATACTTCTGTAAAGCACATCATCACGTGATGAAATAAGGTCAGCATGTCACTTAGCTGATAATAGTAGATTGCGAAAGGAAGGACCAGACGGGATGGCCGAATGAGTTAGAGCGTCTGTCTCCTGTGCTGGTAGATCGTGGGGTCGTGGGTTAGACCCTGGTAGAGTCAAACCAATGACTAAAAAATTGATACCTGTTCCTTCCTAGCCAGGCGCATGGCATTATTAGGACAGGGCAAGGACAGGTGTGCTCAGGATAATGTGACTGAGTGGGATACCAGCTTATGGTGCCAGTGGCCTGGTTTCCCAGTGGAACAGCACTATAAAGACGCCATGAGTGCACACTGTCACAGGTCGGTACCCATCCTGATATGACCTTAGATGTTGCTACGACGTAAAACAACAACAAACAAACAAGCGAAAGGACGAGCTTGGAGTTTAAACACAACATTAAGATAAGGAAGATGGGGGTGGGGGTGGGCGTTGAGTCGAGGGGGGTTTGTGCGCCGTAGGGTAGGGTGAGGATGAGGTTGGGAGTGGTGATGATCGTGAGGTTCGGGTGGGGGGTGGATTAGGGTGGTTGAAGGGGTAGGGTTTGGAGGGGGTGAGTGGGGGAGAGGGGGGGGGATTAGTGTGTGGTGGGGTGGGGGTGGAGGTAGGGGTAGGGGTGAGGTGGATGTAGGGGTGAGGGTGGGGTTTGGGTTAGGGTGGGGGTGGGGGTAGGGAGGGGGTGGGAATATGGGGATTGGAGTGGTGTGTGAATCACCCAAACCCAGAGGGGATATAATGGGCGCGGCAAATTGGGTTCATGCGTACCATGCAAATGAATGCCGATTGCAGCGAACCTAGCGGCTGGCGCCACAAGTATTTGTAAATAATTTACACTGCGGCGAGTCACAACCAGTTAAACACAGACGGGCAGATCGAGGATCACGCGCATGCGCACACGCATCCTCATACAGACACGTGCGCATCGCACTGGTGCAAGCAACCTACCCCCTCCCCAACACACGCACGTAAACACATACACCTCACACAGTTAAACACAGACACACTAACATGTACGATGTGGCACAGGAAGACACACATATGCACACTAATACTTACACATATGCCATACACATTTCAAGCACACGGGCATACAGCCTCCCACATAATCAGAGTCATTTATATATATATATATATATATATATATATCTATAAATATCTATATATATATATATCGCACCCGGGCACCCTCAAACATACCCACAGAAGCACACACGGACAGCCGCAAATATCCACCCACCTTCACACACTCACCTACACACAGTCACACACCTACACAAACACACCCACTCACATACATCCACCGAGGTACACCCTCGCACACCTGCATACACTCACCACCTACACAACCTCACACCTTCACACCTACACTGAGTCACCACACTCACTAACCTACACACATGCACACATTTACATACACTAACACACCTACACACTTACACACACTCACACACTCACACACCCACTAATCACAATCTGTACCGACATACACACACACTCACTTATATGATCACACACCTACACACATACACTCACACACTTACACACACTCACACACCCAAATCATCACATACCTACACCGACGCACACACTAACTCACCAACACACTCACACCCACTCCCACACACTCACCCACCTACACACACTCACACGCATACATACTCACTCACCTACACACACTCACATACACACACTTACAAACTTCCGCACACCGACACACAGCCACACACCTACACAAGCAATACACTCACACATGCATACACCTACACCACCCACACACCGACACACACTCACCTAATCATATTCGCATTCACACGTCGAAACACGCACACACACCTACACTCACACACCTCCACACACTCACACACCTACACACACTCACACCCAACAACCTAACACACCTACACCGAAGTACACACTCATTCACCTACACACACCCTTATACCTCCACACTCACACACCTACACTGAGTTAGCACACTCACACACCTACACACACTCACCTACACACACCTACACCGCCTTACCAGATCACACACATACACCCACCCACACACAGGCACATACCATCACATACAGCTACTCACACCCATGGGCATATGCACACATACTCACACACGTGCACACACTCACACTCCTAGATACACTCACACATCTACACATACTCACACACCTACACACGTCCACACACTCACACCCCTCCATACACTCACACATCTACCCACACTCACATACACACTCACATACCTACACACACTCACACACATGCACGCACTCACACATCTACATACGGTCACACATCTACACACACTCACACACCTACACATAATCACACATCTACACACACTCTCACACCTACACACACTCACACCCCTACACGCACTCACCCACCTACCCACACTCATACAACTACACACACTCACACATCTACACACACTCACACACCTACACACACTCACATACCTACACACACTCATCCCATACATACGCTCACGCACCTACACACACTCACACACCTACACACGCTCACACACCTACGCACACTCACACATCTACACACGCTCTCACATCTACACACGCGCACACACCTACACACACTCACAGACCAACACACCATCACCCCCTACAGACACTCACACACCTACACACACGCACACACCTACACACACTCACACACCTACACACACTCACACATCTACACACACTCACACACATAAACACACTCACACACCTACACACACGTACACACCTACACACACTCACACACACACTCACACACCTAGACACACTCACACATCTACACGCACTCACACACCTACACACACTCACACACCTACACACACTATCACAGTGGCGCTGGTTGTTAGTGAGTCGCCTGCCCGGGCGAGAGGAGACAAGACGTTAATTAGACGAGTGGCTTCGCGGAACGAAGTGCAATATTATATTAGCTTCCTGTTAATTATTAGTGCCTACTGCAAAGCGTTGTCAGTTAGAGACGATTATTATGATAATATAGGATCCCTTGATGGCCATTTATATCATGAAAGCTGACATTGCCTGATATTTGTGGTTTCATTTGAAAGCGAGGGCAATGGGTACTCCTCGCATCGAGGCCGATGTCTGTAACCCCCATTATTGAGGTTTTGATATTATTTAGCAAACTTAAAGCTGCATAGTCTGATGAAATATCAAATTTTCAAAATGAAACCAATTATCTAGATTTGATTTTACATATCTAATTTAGATAGTGATGCACTTATTAAGCATTCGTTTCTACATAGAAGGCAATACTGAGTCAATTTAATAGAACATGTTACCACAGAAGTTTATTGTGTCAGAGTTTTGGCAAGCTTGCCAAAACTAATTTTCCATGTTTGCACTCAAAATATCTAAAAAGTTAACAATTTAAAATTAAAGTAACTTTGAACTAATGTAAAGTAGAAACTAGTGATCGATCTAATATATTTATGTCAGACAAAATGCAGAAATTCAAGACCATCGGACTATGCAACTTTAATTAATGGTCAGGATCCAATTATGTTAACCAATATAACTTACCAGTTCAACCAGACGGGTTGGCCGAAGGAATTGAACTCGACCTCCCATGTTGTTGCTGGTAGGTCATGGGATTCAAATATCTGGGTTCAAATCTTGTCAAAGGTCAAATGAATACCTAAACAATTCAGACTTGTTGCTACCTAACCCGGAATTAGGATACGGCAAGGAACAGTGCAATGAGGAAGACCAATAATGTCTGCAATTGACATTGTGTGGCGCTAATCAATTAGTGTACTGGCAACAACAATATAAATTTGATACCAAAATAGTATATGTGATCTCCCATTGTAAGCTTAGATATGAATCCACTTATTAGGGATATCCTAATTTAATTGAACCCTCTTGAATCCTCTCCTCTCAGAAATATGGACATGGATGCCACAATAAATGTGTAACATTTTCACTTCAAATATCTCCAAATTTAGCCATTGATAAAAACAAGTTACTGCTAACTAAATTAAGGTCCAACATACAATGTAAAAGTCAAGTTTTGTACTTATGTACAGAATAAACCTGGCAAAATCTCAAAATCAGCAAACTGTGCAACTTTTTTTTTTTTTTCTTGAAGATTTATACTGCCTATCATGGATAAGTCTGAATAGACTTGTTTTCAACATTAGCCAGTTTGTTGATAGAAAGCCCGAACCTACACTTTTACCGACTCAGGTCATTTTTAACCTCCCACACCACATAGTCATGGTATGAGAGCAACTGGCCTTTGATGACGCTGTTAGTAATACACATACACAGCAGTGGAAATCAAAATTGGCAGAGGTGGGGTACGGGGAATCGAACCACTGACTTTCAGATTAGGAGTCTGACCTAGAAAAAAGTCAGACACTCTAACCACTCCACCACAGAGAACACCACAACGTGAAATGCAGCTAAATTGTTAAGGGTTTATTTGAGTTCCGTTAGAAAAGGCAGAATCTGCATCAAATACCCCTTAAATGGAACAGTAAGTGGTGGAAAAGATGGATGTCTCTTGTGCTAATTGCAGTAGCATTCATCTCGTTGACAATGGCCACGGACAAAGCAGACACTGACACACTGCTAATAACTGTATTGAATTCCTGTCCCAGTTGGATAAGATCAATATCTATAACAATGTTAGCTAATTCTGTACACGCACCACCACTGGGAATAGGCCGCTAAGGCTAGCATTCAGTGAAGCCTCGGCTGTCAATTTGTACTAGACTGAGCTCCTCCCCCCCCCCCACCCCGCATCCTAGCTTGCTCTCCTGTGGGGTTTCCTCCCCACCACCCACCCCAATGGGCCTCACCTCCCCTGCCACCATCCTTAACCATCATGAACAAACCATCAACACACCAAACATCCTACACAACTATCAACCTGTTTAAACACATTCAAGACACATATAAGACAGACAAAATGTATTGTCAAGTATAAACTTACCTTGTTTTATAAGCGAAAAATGTAACCCTCCACGATTGTTTAAGATGCCCCAAGTATATACTTTCTACTCGGTGCTGCTCCCCATTTCTGCATGAACTACAGTGACTGGTGCTGTACATTATACAGCAGGAGACACTCCCTTAATTCTACAGGATCGGTGCTGTGACTAATACAGCACTGATCAAACTTATACACAGTTATTTAGACAGTCAACTACAATAGTAAGATGGCCGGAAGACCAGTGATCTGGCCCTGACAAATGTCATATTCAGATGAATAAATAAATAAAAATAGACTTTTAGATGATCATCATGATGAGATTACAGTGGTGAATCAGCCAAATTGTACTCGCCTAGTACCAGGACATTGGAGAGTACGGTTGTGATGGGATTACGATTGTAAATCTGTAGATTTGTACTGGAGTATTACCGGGAAATCAGAGAATGCCATGATTATGAAGGTACAGTAGCGAATCTCCCCATTAATGGTTTAGTAGTACAGTAGATGTAGGGAGTGTCATCATTAAGGGATTAGGAAGCGGATCTTTCATTTAATTTATTACATAGTTTCATTCAAGGTGAACGTAACTTATTTCTGTCATGCATTTATTACATAGTTTCATTCAAGGTGAACGTAACTTATTTCTGTTGAACTCGTAATATATATATATATATATATATTATATATATATTAAATATATATATATATGGAGTTATCATTGGACAGCACCCCGTCCGTATAAGAAATTACAATAGGTATAGCATAAATGTCTGCAACAAAGCCCAGCTACAAATTGCTCCGCAGTGGGGGAGGTCAGGAGGAAGTCAGAAACAGTTATTCCCCTCCGAACATTTATACTTGCATAATGCGGTTAACATCACATGTATATATAATATTATATATGCATCATATATTTTATATATGTTGTTATGCATCTCACACATATAACGTTAATACTATCACATTATGGCATACATCACATATGTATGATGAAACACGCAATATGCAATATACATATATGTGATGTATAACGCATGATACTCCACACATGCGATCCATACCACATTAGACAGATAGAAATGTGCAAAGGGGAATATATCTTCCTGTATATCTTCCTGAATTAGTATGTGTCTGTGAATACCCAAACCACCCACTAGTGTATTCCCTCAATTCTCTATTCTACACAGCTTCAGAGATTGAACGCCTGGAAGAAGGATGCTGAGAGTAAGGCACACAGACAAACAGGCAGTGAGAGATTGAGTTTGCCTGCTTAGAACACAGCCTCCCTAACCTTGACCTCCTGTTGACCCCACCCATCCCTGCCGCATAAACCACGCCCACACACACGTACACACTCGGTGGTCCATGCGGTCCCCGCCTCCCCGCCGCCCAACACGCACACACATATCCACTTCCCCAATGCTTACCGGCCACCATTCTCCGTCACCCCACACACACCCTCCCATCGCACCCTACACATGTCCACTCCTCCAGGCTCACCAGGCCCCCTCCCCCTCCCCTTGCCTCTCCCCGCCTCCTCCCTGCCCCCTCCCCCTCCCGCTGCCATCCATATCCCTTCTCTCCAGCCGATATCCGCCCTCACCTCTCCCTCGTCTCTGCGCTCTCTTCCTCCTCTCTGGCTCCATATCCCCCATACCCCTTGCCCCCACCCCCTCCTGCCCACTCCATATCCCTACTCGCTGGGCATGTATCCCTCACCCGTTTGCACCGTCTCTGTCCCCATTTCTCTTCCCCTACCCCCCTCCCTTCTCCTTGGCCCCAGTTCCTTCCTCCCAGCTCCCTCCTCCCTACCCCCTTCCCCCATATCCCACCTCCATTCTCCCTCCACCTCCCCCAACAACCCTCCCTTCCCAATCGCAGCAGCCACTAGTTCCAACTTACGAGTGTAATTTGCCTCGCGTGAGGAACGGTTTTAAGGGCGCGCGCAGACGACAACGGACCGGAAGTGGCCCGTTTCCAGCCAGTGCGCAGCGCAGCGTGGGACTGAAGGACAAGCGTCTACGTGTTGACAGAGACGTGCCCGGGTACCTTATTGACGCCGCCCGCCCACACTAGGGGGCCGGGTGGGTGTGGAGGTGGGTGGCGGGTGGAGGGAGGAGGGGCGTCTGTATTGATCAGCCAAAGTAAACAAAGCAACACCACAGCAAGGTTAACCAGATTAAGCAATGCTTCACCCAGTCCAAATTAGCGCTGGGGGGCGGTCGTGGGAAAAATCGCCAATTATCTCAAATACCGGAAGTGCTCCATCGGTTGTTTACGTCAGACTTCACAGTGTAATCCATTTCAGCTCCATCAAAGCCTGCCTTAGATTGTCCAAACAAAAGTGCGATCCGTTTAAAAAGAGGAAAAGCATACTAATATTTCAGGCTCTTTTCTGGGATCGGGGGGGGAGGTGGTGTTGTGTTTTGGATAGTGCTCAATTTGGTTGTGCAGACTCCTTGGTGGACGATGAGATGGGCACTGGGTCAAGAGGATGAGTTATGGCGGGAACTGGCGGGAACTGGCGGCGCATGCGCGATGAGAGGGAGGCGGCTGTGGTTAGGGATCCGGTCACGTCACAAGGTAATAAGGGATGCCCCCCAGAGAATCGATGACTCTGGTAAGATCGGTGGACACCGGTTGTGGGGTGGTGATGGGGGAGGGGTGGCAAGGTAGGGAGTGGGGGGGGGGGGGGGGGCTAGGAGATAACGTAGGAAGCACCGGTGAGCGAGTAGTTTGTAGGTTTAGGGAGGATACTGGTGATAGGGTTGGGGCGGGGGGGGGGGGTGGCCTGGTGACCATGATGTGTGTTGGGGATTGGGTATCAGTGAACGAGTTGGAGGATGGGGGGTGGAGGGTGGGGGACGACTGGAGACCATATTGTAGTGTCGGGTGTTGGGGTACCAGTGAATGAGTTGGGGGATGGTGAGGGAGGTGGTAATGGTTGTTGTTTTGCAAAGTAGGGACGTTTAACTATTGGGGGCTGTCTAGAGATCAATGTGGAGATATCGCACCAAATGAGTGGAATGCCACTGGGTGATAGAGTTGTTGGTGCTGGGCATTGTTGTGTTGTGGACTGACGATGTGCTGCGTGGTGTTGTGGGAGTAACAATGGTATCGAAGGAGGTGGTATTGGAGGTGGTGTTGGAGGAGGTGGTGTTGGTGATGGAGGTGTGATTGGTGCAAGGAGGGGAGGGGATGGTTGGAGAGAAGATGGAATGGGAAGGGAAGGGGGGGAGGGAATGGAGGGGAGGGAATGGGAGGGAAGGGTATGGGAGGGTAAGGATTTGTGTCCGAGGGGAAGGTAGAGGAGGTGACGGGAGGGGAGGGTACGGGACGGACGAATATAGGAGGAAAGGGGGAGGTGAAGGAAGGGGAGGGAGCGGAAGAAACGGAGGGTAGACGATGTGAGGAGAGGGAAGGGGTGAGGAGGGCATGGGGCGGGAATGGGATGCGATGGGAGGAGACGAGAATGGAGAGTATGGAAGGGGAGGAGAAGGGAGGCGACGGGGAAGGGAGGGTATGAGATGGGGATACATGAAAGGAGAGGAGTGGAGAGGATGATGAGGGGAGGGGAGGGAAAGGGAAGGGACAGGAGGCAATGGTAGGAGAGGGGAGGGCATGTGGAGGGGAGTGAAGGGACGGGGAGGCGATGGTTGGACTGGGAAAAGGAGAGGAGGGTATCGGACGGGAGGGTAGGATATGGGAGGAGAGGTGAGGAGAGGGGAGGAGATAGGAGGAGAGGAGAGGTGGAGAGGAGAGGGGAGGAGAGGAGAGGGGAGGGGAGGGGAGGGGAGGAGAGGAGAGGTGAGCATAGGGGAGGAGAGGGGAGGAGAGTGGTGGAGAGGGGAGGAGAGGAGAGGGGAGGGGAGGGGAGGAGAGAGGAGGAGATGAGAGAGTAGCAGAGGAGAGGTGAGGAGAGGGGAGGAGAGGGGAGGAGAGGAGAGGTGAGGGGAGGGGAGGTAGCGCGCCCACCTTGTTGCAGATTGACGTCGGGCAGTCGGACGGAAGGTATAGACTAAGCCGTATATCGGGGACGGAACCGGAAGTCACGTGTTGGCGTGGGCAGTGGGGCATGCATCACGTGATACCTAGTGTGAGACAGATAGGGAGCGCCACCCAACACCTGGTGAAGTAGCCCACGTATGAGTGGGTAGATAGGGGGGCAGGGGAGGTCTGAGCTTGTAAAGGCAATCACGGCGTCCCCAAACTATAGAGGTTGGTTTACGTCCTTGCAACATCCAAGGTCATATGAGGACGGGCACCGGCGAGCACCGACTTGAGACCGTGCGCACTCATGGTGATGTTATAGTGCTGCCCACTGGGAATCAGGCATCGTGACCCGATATCCCACTCAGTCACATTATCCTGCCACTGAGGCCCAAACCACAGAGAGTGGGATTTTAAATCGGTTTTGCGAAAATGCGAGGATATGAAGGCGTCATTGTTGTATGCAAAGGGAGATTGCGTGATGGATTACATAGCTGGTTGCATTGTTGCTAACAAGTGTTGTGATAGATTGTCAGGAGCTGTGTTAATTGGGTTAACGAATGATAAGAGGCCACATGGGCCGTCAGATACATTAACACATGCCTGGCTGCAGGAAGAAGGAAACCCTTTCCATCGACACATCGAATGAGTAAGTCACCAGCTGATATCCACACAGCAGCACTCAACCTGCATTCATGCCTTCAAACAGTATGGTGGTCTGCAAAGAACATCAGCTGTAAGATGTAGATCCTCCACTAGCACACCACGTACATACTAACAGTGTGCTGCTGTTCAGAGGTCAATAAATGTAATGTGCAGATTTTCACTACAGCACTTCCTGTCCTGATATTACCTGAGATCTTGCCTGGATGTCCAACTCCAACAATCACTTAACCAGGAGCACATCAAATGTAGCCTTATCTCCCAAGAGTCTGGTGAGGTGGATAGAAAATAAGATGAAATATATAGATCTTACAGCAGCAGGTCTACCGTGCAATCATGTTATCCACCCTACTATACAGAGCCGAGGCCTGGACAGTGTACAGATGACAGGTGAAAAAGCTGCAAGCCTTCATGATGTGACATCTGCATTCAATCATGAGGCTAACATGGAAGGACAAAGTGACAAATAAGGAAATACTAGAATGCATGGGGCTGCCCTCTATGGAAGATCTTCTGATGAAAAATAATCTCTGGTGGACTGGACACCTCATGAGGATGTCATCAGACAGGCTACCAAAGCAGATCCTCTATTCTCAACTGTCTTCTGATTGCAGAAAGAGAGGGCGCCCTCATCTCCAGTTCAAGGATACCATCAAGAGAAACCTGGAGCTGAGAGACATTAAGACTGACTCATGGACATCAGACTCACAGCAGCGAGCTAAATGGAGAGCAGCAGTCAAGTAAGGAACGTAGTCGTGACCTACAGCATGATGATGATGATGGCAGCAGCACATAATATGCATCCATACCTTCCAACAGCATGGTGCGGTGACCAGAACATCAGATGCAATATACCTACTTTAAAGCAGCACATTGCCTATATTCCTATATTGTAACTGCCATGTAATATATAGTGCTTACACGACCTAAATCCTAACAGTGTGGTCCTTTCTAAAGAACCTTATATGTGATAAGCAGATCTCCGCAGCAGAACACAAGCTGTATTCATGCAGTTCAACAGTCTGGTTTCTAGAAAACATCAGCTGTAATATCTTCAGAAGAGCTCAGGCACAAAACCACATGAACGCCAATCCAAAATGGAGAGAAACACTGGAATCAAAGCTTCAATAAGTTTATATTGTTATATTCCTACTGTTCTTTTAGTGCTCCATAACCATGTGATCAAAGGAAAAGTGGAATTAGTGACCTCTACAATTATTTTCAGGTAAGACTCCTTGATTTAGACTCAATTTTTGGATTGGCGTTTGTATGGTTTTGCGCGTGAACTCTTCATATGAATAGTTCAGGCACAAAACTACGTAAACTCCAATCCAAAAATGTTTATTAAATAATGTTAATTCTCACTAATTCCACTTTTCATATGATCACATGGCTATGGTGCAATGAGCAAAGAAAGGAGGAATATAAAAAAAGTAAATTGTTGAAGGTTTGATTCCAATGTTTATCTCTATATTTGGGTTGCCGTTTGCGTGGATTTGCATCTGAATTCTTCATATGTAGATCATATAGCAGTACACCACGTGCATCCATCCCTCCTAACAGTATCATTAACACATATCATTAACTGTAATACAGATCCCCACATCAGTATAACACCTGTATTCAGACATTCCAACAGTACGATATTATCTAGTGAACATCACCTGTAATATTTCAATCCGACAGCATCAGAACTACCTGCATTCATGAATCCCCACAAGATATTGTTGTGTACAGAACTTGAGCTACGACATAGACATTTCTCATCAGCGCACCTCCTCTACTAATGGACCCTCATAGTATGATGTCGCCAGAACATGACATCTACAGCGCACTGCGTTTCTTCATGATCCAACCGCATGATGCTGTGCAGAGGACTTGCCATACATTTCCACAGTTAGACACATGCTGTGTGAATGAATTCAAACAACAGATTATTACCCACATTTCACCCACCCCCCCACCCACCAAATGTCCCCCCACCAAATGTCCCAGACTACATGTATGGCCTTCTGTGTTTACAGTAGTACATTCATCAGTTCTGTCATTATGGCTACCAATGATGTAACACAGTTTGGAATCATCACACATTCGGACATGTCACAGGAAGACATTCTCATCTTAGAGCCTCTCAAAACCACCAGGCAATCGATATTTGATGACATAAGTGGCGTCCTCAAGTGACGTGTCCAGGAACTAAATGCATTAATAATGCACTGGTGGAGTTAGCAGGTGGCATGGTAAACATGTTAAAGAGATGTCAGGTAAGTTGGTGTCCTCCATCAAAGTTAGACACTCAAGTAGCAAATCGAAGAGTCTTTGTGTCGATGATATATCAAGGCAGCAATGGCGCCATTCACTTGGCCTTAGTAGCTGTTATATGTGTAATGCATGCCATCTATGGTAGATACGTAAGTCCTAATCTAAGTGAGAATCTTGGTTTAGAAAATCGTGTGAGCTTATAGTGTGGTTGATCAAAATGGGAAATATTGTACCAGGCCTCTCCCGTGTTGGTAGACTATGGGATCGTGGGTTTGAACCCTGGTCAAGTCAAACCAATGACTTAAACATTGATACTTGTTGCTTCCTAGCCACGCGCTTGGCATTATTAGGATAGGGCTAGGACTGGTTGGCTCAGTGTCAGGATAATGTGACTGAGTGGGATATCAGGCCATGGTGGTAGTGGCCTGGGACAGCACTATAAAGTCGCCATGAGTGAGCACTGTCACAAGTCGGTACCCATCCTGATATGAACTTAGAGGTCGCTAGGACGTAATCCAACAACAAACAAACAACAAACAAACAAAACCTAACAGACCTCAGGCAGAGTGTTGCACGTGTTTGCCTGTAATTGAATACCTGTTAAAAGGTGAATGCCCATAGGTCGTGTAATACTTACATTTACGCACATACATGCTATGCACATATGTATACTACTGCATAAACATGTAGGTTCAACAACTGTACAATGGGTACCTTGTACATGATTGATGCTCTAACTCATTTCACCATCCAGACGGGATGGCCTAATGAGTTAGAGCGTCCGTCTCCAGTGTTGGTAGATCGTGGGGTAGTGGGTTCGAACCCCGGTCGAGTCAAACCAATGACTTAACTATTGATACTTCTTGGTTCCTAGCCTGGCGCTCGGCATTATTAGGATAGGGCAAGGACTGTTCGGCTCAGTGTCAGGAAAATGTGACTGAGTGGGATATCAGGTCATGGTGCTGGTGGCCTGGTCTTCCAGTGGGACAGCACCATAAAGTCACCATGAGTGCGCACTGTCACAAGTCAGTCCTGATATGACCTTAGATGTTGCTAGGACGTAAAACAACAACAAACAAACAACAATGTACATGATTCTGGCCATAGCTGCCGTCTCATAGGGGTGACGAAGATGGGAAATATTGCACTTAGAGCAGACTGGCAGGGCAAACCCATACGCTTTGCCAGTTCGGGACTAGCTTGCTAGCGATTACACTACTTGGGCTCCCTGATGCAATCACCCTTTCCACGCAACATGTCTATATTATGGGACTCCTTTCCTGATCAGTCTACTACAATTTCTACTAGGTGTTTTCCATTTTTAGTTCCAGGTGATTTTGCAGGGATGGTACCACACAGCCCGTCCCTGCCCCTTCCACCGTGGAATCATACTCAGGTGGATGGAAGAGTTCATCTCACCATCCAAGTAGCCATGCCAAAAGTAGTCAGATAGCACACGCCACAGCTACGTACGAGCCTTTCATATGTAAATAGGAGTAGGCTAGTCTAGTAGTAATAGTAGAAACAATATAACACATATATGCTAAGAAAATCCAAAACAAAATTAACATAAGCCTTGTTCACACGGGGAATGTAAATCGATTCGTAGAAAGCGACTTGCCTGGTTTGACGCACATTTCGCGTGTGAACGGGTGTCTGAGTCGAATTAGGGTTGAATCGATTCCTGTGATGCGGATAATGTAAACCACCTCATAAGGTAGTTTACATGAGGCGATTTCTGTGAATCATTTTATTTTGCCTGTGTGAATGCAACCGACTCACGTGAGGTGGGACCTGAGTGTGTTGACTTTCCGGTAAATTTGCTCTATGAACCTGCTAGAGGTGCACATTTATTTTTAGGGTTTCACTGCCCAGCAGAAGTTTTGACCGTTCCAAACCAATACGATTCAGTACATACATAACTAGGTCGAACCCATTCTCTGGTGGCGACGTTGACTAACCGAAAAATGGCGCTGGTCAGACTGGGCTTGCTCATGCGCAGATATCGATTTCCAGCCCAAGTACTGCCTGTGTGAACGGGCCGCTAATTCGACTCACCTGATTTGATTTGTCTAATTCGCTTCACATTTTGCCCGTGTGAACACGGCTATAGATTACTAACCAGACCAACCAACTATGTATCTGCTGCTGAAATGCAGGCAATCAAATACCTCATCAGCAGCTACTGTATGATAAGATAACACCAACACTACAGCTGGCCAGCATTGAAAACAAGCATGAATACCTAGGCTTATATGCTATGGACAGTATAAATACAGCCTCAATAAAAAATAAAATAAATAAATAAATAGAAGTAATTGGTCAGCGAACTTACAATCCTCTGGCACTCAGCCCCTCACCGTGAATCTCCAGGTAACTGCCAATGGATATAATTCCCCACCCACCATACTACTCGGAGCCTGATCCTGGACCCCCCTGCTACTTATTTCCTAAGTAAAATTCTCTCTTCACTCTTTTTTATTCATTCGTTAACGCTTCACATTCCGATGAAAACATCGAATTTTCAAAAACCGAAACCGTTTTCTAGCTTTGATTCCACCCATCTATGTTTGCTACTGTTGGATAATGACACATTTATTAAACATTTGTCGCCACATAGAAGGGAATACTGAGGAAATGTAATAGATGATGTTGCCGCAGAAGCCAATGGTGTCCAGAGTTTTGGCGTGTTTGACAAAAGTAATTTTGTATACTTGCTTTTTAAATATCTCAAAAGCTAGTCATTTAAAATAAAAGTTGATTCAAGGTAAACTGCATAATGTATGTGGACACTTTCATTATTGTTGTTTATGTACATATAGTATAACCCCGTTGAACCAAGCTTGGTTAAACCAAACGATCGGTTATTCCAAACAAATTCATAGGATCCCTTCAAAATACTACCATTTATCATATACAACAGTCGGTAGTGCCTCAGACGACCTTGGAACCAGATGCAAGTTTGGTTTAATTGTACCATTCTGTTTGGATTAACAAATAAGTTGGATTAAACTAAACAACTTTGGTTTAACACACTTTTTTATATAATAAATTGTAGTATTTTGCCGGGCCCCCGACACAAGTTTGGATTAACCGATCGTTTAGTTTAACCGAGCTTGGTTTAACGGGGTTGTACTGTATTCCTAATACTCAACTACTTACCTAATTACATCATCGATTAATTTCGTAGGAACTGAAAGGGGCATGACTAATAGACTTAGCATTAGGACTTTCTATGGTTACTCAAAGACCCTATAATGCTAAGACGTCTCACTCAGCCTGTACTGTGTAATCAAATTGTCAAACCCTCCACTTGGCGGGCTGGCTGTTCTCTTGGTTAAACAGGTGCTATATTATATGTATAAATGTATATATTAATGTGAAAGATGTGTGATGATGGCGATGCTGATGATGATGCTGATGATGATGGATATTTGTGCATAGCAATTTCATATTGATGTGTATTCCTACTTACCAATCTCATGTATAATATAATTGTATGTGTTTACATGTGAAACACCAACCAGCAGCTGGCTGATCAAACTCACCAGAAGGTGGCACTGCAAAATTTACATGGGAGAGATAGGGAGTGAGTCGTCTTAGTATTATAGGGTCTTTGGGTTACTAGAGAGCTTTAATTGCACTTAATTAATATGTCCTGCAGTTAGTGCGAAGAGGAGGGTTTCAGAGGGGGAGCAGCGGAATACCGGCGCGCTAATGACAATTTCCCATAGGGACAGAGCCCACCACCAGGCGGCGCCACCGGTCCAGATAATTACATGGGCCCAATTACACGCCCGCGACTAGTAATTAAGAGAGCGTTCGGTGTTATTAGTTTTCCTGGAAATGCGAGTGATTCTGCGTAGATACGGCGAGAATCGGTGTAATTAGTTTCATGTATAAAGCCATATATATATATATCATATATACATATATATATATATGGATTTATTTATCCACATATGTGATGTATAACGCATTATGAAAGTATAAATGCTAAGGGAACATATATGCTTTGCTAGTTCCTCCATTGGCGCATTGGCGGAGTGCCCTCCCCCCACCCGCTGTGGGGAGATGTGTACGGGTGGCCCCCCCCTCGCGCCACACACACTGGAGGAATTTATATATATATATATATATATATATATATGTATCTATATATATATGTTAAACACATAGGTATATATATGCATACATAGTGGAGGCCCGGAGCCGATAGCCAAATTGGTAGAGTCTGGGAAATCGGCACTTTGATTCGCAGTCGAGTTGTTATTGATGTTGATGTGCTGATTGATGGCTTAATACAATATGAGTAGCAAATGTCATATTAACGCCGAAATATTAGTGCAATTTATTTTAGCACATTTAGTTCACACACAACAACGTGATAATCACATTATTTTCAAAATTCGGGAAACACCTGAAATGCTCAGGTTTGAATGAACTGACAGCAAGATTTGTCTCACACATAAAATTACACGAGCGGATAGACTGCATATCTAGTTGTTCTAAGGAACTCTAAAACTTAAAGAATCTCACATGAAATGTTCATTCAAACCTTGTTGATAAAAGGACATGCCATTCATAGATTTGAGTAGAATACATTAGGCCATTCATTAGAGGAAGCTGACAGTCTATCCATTCAGGGTGGTGGAAGCGGTGATGGGTGGTGCGGATTCTAGCTTGAACAAACATGAATGAGTCAGATAAGAGTGGTCAATGCGGCGATGAGTGCGCACTGGGTAATTGGTATTGTCGTGGGGGTGATTGTGCACCTACAGCGGGAATCGAAGCCACATCTCTTTGCATTCCGGGCCAGTGTGTCAAACATTACACCACCTAGGTTTCCTGATATCACTACACTACCCACCCGTACCTGTCTATGTGGTTACTTGCCTGAAAGTTCAGTGCAGGCCAATACACTATATTTGGGGAAAGCATATGTCACACCTCACCGGATTGAGCAACCAACAGAATTGTCTACCCCGGTGGTGATAAGTATCAAAATGTATTACATCGTGTCGAAATTTTGCGCTATCAGGTAAATGGCCGCTGGACGAACGCACATGAAATGGACAGGAAACGGACAGTAAATGGACAGGAAACGGACATCAACAGATAGCCAATGGACAAAACAAAATCAAACCAGACAAGAACCGTAGACGTCAGTCCGGCGGCATCCATTCCTAGTTTTGTGCATGTTCAAAACTTGTACGGACACAAACCGGACATTGTTTGCTTTCTGTCCATTTCCCCCAATCCGGTGAGGTGTGACAGGGCCTGAAGGGTGGAGATAACCCATATGTTTTGTGAGGTACACCTTATTTATGCACATATTATTCATCTATGTAATTGGGTCGTTCTCAGAAACTGTGTACCACTTGAGGTTGTCCACTAGAAATGCATATTTCAAAGAAACCCTTTATTGGAGTGTCAATATTTAGATTTCATCAGTTAGCCAAATAATGTGGGAGATAGTTTAGATCAAAAGTAAATGTTAATATTGTGTATTATGTATCTTATTGGGATGGATGTAGCTAAATACATAGAAAATTACATCACTAATTTGTGATATTGTCAACAGCATTGAAAATAAAGTGTCACAAACTTAATGAAAACCTCTGAACAACAGCTCATTTCACTTCAAATGGTCATATACAATGTCTTCATTAAGTTGAAGACATTTATTTCTAAAAAAAATATTTAAATTATGAAATAGTTAACATTTTCTGGAGTCATTAACATCGTAACATTTCATTTCCACTTGCAAGTACAATGAAACTCTGTATTGAAACACTGAGTACAGATACAGTACAGGAACTATTTTCACCATTTGACACTATGCATGGACCCAGTTATGGTATAGTAAAAGATAAATCCTGAAATTGCCCCCAAACATTGAAATTTGAGCCGAACATTTGTGTAAAATTGTTGTTTCCACTTTGTTACTCTGCTAATCTGTTACTCTGCTAATATTTTCTTGCTTTTCTCTTTAATATTCACAAATAAGACAAAACCATAGCAATGAGGTTTCAAATTATTATTACTACTGTTTATAAAGCAAGTGGCATGTGAAATGTCCTAAAAATGTCAAGTTTTGTGTGGAAAATATTTGATTTTGGAGTCAGATTGGTTTCCATGCTATACTGCTATTTATTGGGTGTGAGCATCATTTGACCTACTTAAAAATGCCAGAATATGTTTATTTTCAATTATTCAGATGCAAAAGGACATACACATTGAGGAAACTTGCTTATAGGACTTTGGCAGCATTTTGATTTTCTGGTACTGGTCACACTATTGGTACACAACTTCTGAGAATGACCCAATTCTCCTGCTTATTTTCTGCTATATAACCCTATTATACAACTGCTCATCTAACCTCCTTTGGTACGTTCCTTTTGACTTGGGTTACTGGAGGCTGGCATGCAGCCGGGAGTGCAGGAGGTCTGCTTCCAACCAGCTCCCTGCTCCCCTCCTGCCCTCCAGGTGGCTTTTCGCTCACCTACTATCTGACCATTTTGTCCAATAAAATGTGGCGGTCTTGTCTCTCCTATTTTGCTATGGAAGAACATAAATAATACAGATCAGAGGTGATGAGATGTAGGGGGTGAAGGAGATCATCTAGAAAGTCAACGAGACCTCCTTAATCGCCCACCCTGTGGGTGTGGGTGTGGGTGTGGGTGTGGGTGTGCGTGTGGGTGTGCGTGTGGGTGTGGGTGTGCGTGTGGGTGCGGGTGTGGGTGTGGGTGTGGGTGTGGGTGTGGGTGTGGGTGCGGGTGCGGGTGGGGATGTGGGTGTGGGTATGGGTGTTGGTGTAAGTGTAGGTGTAGGTGTGGATGTGTGGGTGTGGGTGTGCATGTAGGTGTATGTGTAGGTGTGGATGTGTGGGTGTGGGTGTGGGTATGCATGTGCGTGAGGGTGTTGGTGTGGGGTAGGGGTGGGGGTCGTGTCTGCTTGCATGTGGTTATTGATGCAGGGGTGGATGCTGAGGAGGTGTGGACTGGAGTGTCGGCGCTGGCGTGGGTGTGGTTGAGGGTGTGGATATGGATGTGGGTATGGGTGTGGGTGTGGATGTGAGTGTGGGTGGAGGTATGAGCATGGGCATGGGTGTGGGTGTGGGTATTGGTGTGGGCATGGGCGCTGGTGTGGGCGTGGGCGTGGGCGTGGGTGTAGGTGTGGGCGTTAGTGTGGGTGTGGGTGTTGATGTGACTGTTGTTCCTTTGGAGGAGGAATGAATTATACAGGAAATATGGGGGTGGGGTTGGGGGAGCCGAGGGTTGTGTTCTGTGGAGGATGTGAGAGGATGCGATTGAAGAAGCCTCTGCTTTTACTGAGTGTCTCTGTTTAACACACACCGCTGCTGCTTTGCACATCAAATGCCTGTCATTTTGTATAGTGCTTCTCAGCGTTCAACAGTCACGTGATCGAGATCAGATTAAGAAACCGAAAACGCTGCATTCAGTTTCAGATTGGCTCCTTGTTGTTGTTGCTGATGTGTTACTTTTGAAAGCGAAATTGCAATTATAAGTTCCTAAGTGCAATATCACATTATGGTTCCTGCTGCACTGCACCTGATTTCGACAACACTAACATGATTGGCCACTGCCAATAATGTGGTTAGCTCAGTGTCAGAAGAATGTGACTGAGTGGGGTATTGGGTCATGGTGCTGGCGGCATTGCATCCCAGTGCAGCAGTCCCGGTGAAATAGCTTCAGGCAAACTAGAGATATCAGATTCTGGCCGTAGAAGTGGGGGCTGCTGGATATTGGGGGTTCAGCGGTAAGGGAAGTACGAAAGCGATGTCGATATAGCATCCTTAATCTGTTGAGGACGTGAAGATGGAGCCAGTTTTAGTGCATCCCATCCTGATGACAAGGAATGTCCATTCATAAAGGCGTAGGGCCATTTACTTAATATAGATTAGCCCGGCACACCCAATGTAGATTATAATCTGCACATGTATTGAAAGTTTAACTCGCCAGTATGTCACTCTTGTGTTTGCTTTTCGAGTTTCTGATATGGCCTTAGTTGTTGCCAGAACGTAAAACCCCATCAAAGACCCTTGTACATTTTAGTTTTAGAGGAGAATATCATGCCTCACAATATTCGACTTCTACCTCCCACTCCATTGTGTTAGAAGGTGGCACGTTCAGATTGTATTATAAGTTGGTACATTCAGGTTGCATAATAAGTTGGTACAATCATATTGTACAATAAGTTGGTACATTCAGATTGTATAATACGTGTGTTCATTCAGATTGCATTATAAGTTGGTACATTTAGGTTGTATTATAAGTTGGTACATTCAGGATTTAAAATAAGTTGATACAGTCATATTGTACAATAAGTTGGTACATTCAGATTGTATAATAAGTGTGTTCATTCAGATTGCATTATAAGTTGGTACATTCAGGATTTAAAATAGTTGGTACAGTCATATTGTAGAATAAGTTGGTACATTCAGATTGTTAAATGAGTTGGTACATTCAGATTGTACAATAAGTTGGTACATTCAGATTGTTCTTTCACCATACATAAATATCCCCATACACCATCATGTTGGGTGTTGCTAACACAATGGAACCCTTGCCTACTGAAGGAAATAAACCACAGTTACTACCATTCAGGGACAACTGTCCACAGCGTTGACCAAGGTGACACTGCGGTTGTGTAACCAGGGCAATCTACCCACACCTACCTCATCACGTGACATTTCATTTGCTGACGTCAGTGAAGCCCACTCCATCCGTATGGAGCAATAAAGCGTGAAACCCATACCTGCAAAAGAAAAAGAAATCATAATTAATATTGACACAGGACACTGTGATTGGGTGAACGCATTAGTGTACATTATTGTATGTACTATATTGCATGATATATCACGCCGGAAGCTCAACGGGATGGCGAATACGGTAAGAGTTCTGGATGGCTTCCCAACCCAGAGGTTGTCAGTTCAAACACCGTTAGTGCGCCCTGTCACAAGTAGGTACCCTTCCCGATATTACCTTAAACGTTGCCAGGACGTAAGACTCCAACAAAGAAACAAGGACTGGTTTGTTCTCTGTCAGATAATGTGCTGGATCATTGTGTCGATGGCTCGTTCCCCTATTACAGCAGTAATCTTCAGAAACACAGACCGATAACTGCCCAGCATTGAAAACAATCTCGATAATCCGAGCTCATATGCAATGGACAGCATAAACATCCCATCAATAAATAAAACATAAGAGCACGCAGATGTTGCGAGGACGTGAAACCCCAACAAGCAATATAAATCACGGGAGAATGCGCCAACTTAAAATGTGCATATATACTACTCATCGTCTATACTCAACAGGACTGTATGCAGCCAAACATATATGCCCCAATCAACACTACCTGGATGAGCTACTACTGCCACAGGTAGATTGGACACCCATCCAGAAAATACCAGGGTATTTTCCGAATGTCAGTTATTAACCACAGAGTAGAAAAACCGCTAACAGGATGTGTGTCTTACTTTGTAATTAAAACAAAAAACCTTTCCTCCCCTCGCCCTCTTCACATTATCTACACCATGTCGTCCCTTGTGACATTTGCTTTGTGGTTAGCTCTCTGTGGGGGTCTCCAAGGTTGGGCAGGTGAGAGCACCCCCCCCCCCTCCCCGCGACACACACACACATACCTCCAACACCATGCAGCAGCACGACCAGATGGGATGGCTGAATGAGTTGAGTGTCCGTCTCCTATTTTGGGAGACCGGGGGATCCAAACAAATGTGTCAGTGTGTTCAAACTCTGGTCGAGTCAAACCAATGACTCAAAAGTTATACGTGTAGCTTCCTAGCCAGGCGCTCAGCATTATTAGGATAGGGTGAGGGCTGGTTGGCCCAGTGTCAGGATAGTGTGAGTAAGTGGTACTGGTTGCCTTGTCTCCAAGTGGGGCATCAATGTTAAAGTTGCCATGAGCGTGCACTGTCACAAGTCGTTACCCGTTCTGATATGACCAGAGATGTTGCTTGGACGTAACACAACAACAATGAAACAAACATGGTAACACTCCCCCTCCACAAACCCACAAACCCACACAGCCACACATCCACACGCCCCCAGTACCACATGCCCGAACACTCATACACCCACACCCCCACACACCTGCACACCCGCAAACTCACCCACCCACACCCCCACATACCCACCCACCCACACACCCACACGCACACGCACCCGTACACACCCACACACCCACACATCCGCACACACCAACACATCCACACCCACCCACACACCCACACATCCGCACCCACCCACACACCCACATATCCACACACCAACACACCCACACACCCACACACCCACACACCCACACACCCACACCCCCACACACCCACACACCCACACACCCACACATCCACGCACCCACACACCCACACACCCACACACCCACACACCCATACACCCACACATCCACACATCCACACACCCACACATCCACACACCCACACATCCACGCACCCACACACCCACACACCCATACACCCACACATCCACACATCCACACACCCACACATCCACACACCCACACATCCACGCACCCACACACCCACACACCCATACACCCACCCACACACCCACCCACACGCCTACACGCCCACACACCCACACATCCACACACCCACACACCCATGCACCCACACACCCACACACCCACACACTAACACACCCACACACCCACACATCCACACCCCCTACACATCCGCACACACCCACACATCCGCACCCCCACCACCGACACCCCCATACATCCACACACACACACCAACACACCACCACACACACACACCACCACCGTCAACCATCGCCTCGCTCGGCCCCCACACGTAGTCGATCATCGGCAAATTGGAACACAACAGACGAGAATAGAAGACAACCATGGAACATTGAGAGGGGAGGTAAATGTCACGCCGTGTGTGGGTTTGTGGCTCACTTTCTCTATCTCTGTTGTAATTAAAACACACAAACAGTGTGGGCGTGCAACCGTGGAGATTCCAACAGCTTACTGATATTGTTGTAACTCAAAGTTTCATAAAACGATGAAAATATCTTAGGAAAGTACGTATCTAGGTGTTATCATGCATATCTATTGAAAAGATTTCTTCCCTGAGTCAATAAATAGTGTGTTGTAGTGTGGTGCCCTGTGCTATTCCGCTATGTGAATACTTTTGTAATAAAACCGATGTCGAAATTGGCAGTGAACAGAGTAAAATTAAGTTGTTATGGTTTCATTTTCGATATCTGCAAATTAAACATTTCAGTTAAAATGGTTTTAATACTAAAAGAAAGTAGAAATTAATTATTAACTATAGTCTTGGTATCTGAAACACAAATATATCACTTGATTATGTCATTTTCAACATGAAGAAGGAACTAGCAGATGTTTATATGTGATTTTAAAATATTTCCCTCACCCGGTACTCATTCCAGCTATTGCATTTGGTGTAATGTATCTATAGTGTGTTAGGGTGAATTCGTGGAGGTTTCCTCAAAGAAATATGCTATGAACAATACAATAGAAAGAATGAAGTTGTTATGGTCCCAGGGTTTTGATGTTCGGCCCTGTTTTGAGCTAGATCCCCATTTCTGGTAGCAGAGTATGGTTTCTAATTATATGTGCTGATATTCTAGCAAGTAGGTAAATAACTCATACATACTTTATGCACTTTATTTAATACATAACTTTAAAGGAAAAACAAGTTAAGTGTTCTCTTTCTTAAACATTGATGGAAGAAACTATTTGTCCACGAACATAACATATATGTATACTAAAAATACTGAGGGGAAGAACTATTTTTTCAGCAAAAATTAAAAGAATACACTAAGATAAAGTGATAAACTGCTATATTTCATAACCAGTCCAATAAAAGCCTATTATTAAACAGAACTACAAATTACATTTAAAAGACAACATATTACAATTTGATATATTTCATAGCCACTTCTGGGAACATAAATCATTCACCAACAATAAAATTGACGTTTAGTCAACAATTAAATAATGGAAATTGGGATGGCCAGTGCTGAGAGAAGATAGTATTTAACACAAATATAATTGACATTTACTACATTTACTAAAAAAAAGAAAAGAATTGAGAAAAAAAAGTGAAATACTGTTCAGCTATCAGTATCATGCCGAAGTTGAGCTGTCTACACATCAACATTAGCGTGCGTGCTACATTAGCGTGCGTGCTGCAGCTAAGGCACCGTGTCACACGTGTTGACCCAACAACTCCAAGAGCTGCTCACCCTCTGGCCATGTAGGGTGTGGGGGGGGGGGGGGGGCGGGGGCAGAGGGGGCAGAGGGCGTTCCCACGCGCTAATTAGATTATTAGAGGGTGTCGGCGGGACCCCGTCAGCAATTAGTCACCGAGCTACTCGTCCGGCGCAGGGGGCGGGGGCAGACTTGTCAAGACTGTACCGACCATTTCTGTTGAACTAATGAATATAACAACAGCACCACATTTATGACAACCTAGGCAGAGCTTTACATACCGGCAACATATATGGTCAGACCACGACAGGTACCGACTTGTGACAGTGAACACTCATTGCAACTTTATAGTGCTGCCTGACTGGGAGAGGAGGCCGCCAGCATCATGACCTGATATCCCACTCAGTCACCCTATCCTGATACCATGCCAACCAGTCCTTGCCATATACTAATAATGCTGAGTGCCTGGCTGGGAAGCGACACACATCAATTTTGTAAGTCGTTGGTTTGAGTCAACTGGGAATGAAACTCCCAACCTTCCACACAGAGACCACTGCTCCACCTATTCATCCACCACACCTGGTATATCACCATCTAAAACAGGCTCATTCCCACAGTATGTGTATGGGTCTGCGGTGGTTTGTCTATTTGGAACTCTCATTTGTGATGTTCTTATTTTAGAGCCAAGAATATTAGTTTATTGGAGGGTGGATTTAGGAGATTAGGCGACAATTCAGGTTAGCCATTATTAATGTGTGTGTGCGATGGTTAAGATGGTGGTGGTTATCTGAATATAATCTTCTCTCAGTATCAATTCAGTTGGGTTTATCGTCCCAAACAAATATGTATATTTATACATGAAAAGGCCTGCTATGTGGTAGCAACAATGCAGTATGGCATAATGGTGTATATTGCACACGGAGGTTTAATGAATAATAATGCGACATGGGAGCAGCAGTAAATATGGAGGAGATAATTACAAATAAAGACACAACAAACAAAACAGAGCAAATAGAGAGGACACCAGAACCAAAATAAAAACGACCAATAGTAAGCAAAAGCAATACACAATAAAAGAACAAAACCAACATAAAGTAAACAAACAAAAAACAACAGAAACACTAAACAAACCTAAGGACAAATAAACTAGAACCTACAGAAATTAAACAAAACCAACGAAAACTAAACAAGACCAACAAACGCAAAATATATAAATAAAACGAAGCAAATAATAAACACAAACAAAGTAAAGAAACCGATAATTAAGTAAAAATAGCACAACCTAGACAAAGACAATATGAACTAAACAAAACCGACAACAACTGATTCCATCCGAAAATCACAAAAGAAATTGGCGAGTAGTTAGTTAGCAAGGCACACCAACACCATCACCTCCACCTCCACCCTTACCCCCACTCACTGTCCCCTCCCCCCCCCCACCTCCCATTTTCCCTGCTCAGGGCTCCGCCTGTCGGGCATTTCACTCAACGAGGACAAGGTGAGGGCTGCCATCACCACATCTCCTCACTGCAAATGTGTAAAACATTTCTAACGGCAGTTAAAGCCGTATGAAGACATCACATTCGAAATGGATTTTATTTGTCTAACTAGGAGGATTGTTACATTCTGTAAGCACTTATTGGTGCATTTTTCTGACATGGGTATGCAGGTATTGCAATACCTCAGGCAGTGTGATTCCCCTGCCCTGCAGAGTTTTAAACCACTGCCTTATGGTACAGGTTCTTGACAGAACCGAAAGCTAAGGGAGCAAAACCCTAAACAGAAAACCATGTCACTGTGGCAGCATCAAGGGCGGTTGATCTATGGAAATCCCAACATCTCCCGACCAGCCACTGCAGGGACAAATAGTTTTGCGCCTGTCTGGACATGTTCTTGCTGGTGTGAAACCTCTATTTGCTCCCCGAGAGAGTGCCGCTAGTAACTTGCAAAAGCCAGCAGCATTTCAACACTTTTGCAGGCAGCTTTCATGAAATGTACAACCGCACAATCACTCTCACAGCAGAGAGCTAAATGGAGAGTGGCAGTCAAGTAATGAAAGCAGTCTTTGTCGTATCACAACCGACAGCATGATGAGGATGATGTTTCTCTAGTTCTTGTTGATTTACGTGTCAGCAATATCTAAGGTCATATCAGGACTAGGTATTGGTGCATAGGAGGAACAGTAGCTATATTCCAGTTTCAGACCCGATGGTTTTGAGTGTCAGTTTTGTAGATAAATATATAACTAATATAGTATTAGGCTGTTTGCTATAATCCATCATGCTTTTCTATTAGGGTAAATTCTATTTCAAATGACTAACTTTGGATATATTTGGAAAGCAAACATACAGGATAAATGTTGGCAAGCTTGTCAACATGCAGTCCCCATAGGCTTCATCAGAAACAGGTGTTATTAAATTTGTTAGTAGTCCTTTTGTATGTAACGACAATTGATTAGTTAATTCATCACTATCTGAGTTTAATATTTATAATCAGATCCAGATAATTGCATTAATTTAGACAATTTGACACTTTCATCGGACTATGCAACTTTAAGTAGTACCTTTTAGTATTGCGTATCTTAGTGATCAACACCAACTTTAATTAGCACATTAACGAATTATTCCCTTTAAAATGAGAGTTGCCTTCAGCTCAATTTAAATGGATTATAATGATCCACATATTATACTTAGGGACAAGTAACTAGCTGTACATGGAAGAAACCCCAGCAGATTATTCAACTTTAATGTCAGAAGAAATACATATTAATCTGCACTTAAAACCACTTACACGAGCAGGTAGATATCATTTATAAACATGCAATCTGTGCTGGTGTACATACAGATGTAACCATCCTGATCACAGAGCAGCTTGTCCATTAGGATACAC
Source organism: Branchipolynoe longqiensis (assembly GCA_030323885.1). Lineage (NCBI taxonomy): Eukaryota > Metazoa > Annelida > Polychaeta > Phyllodocida > Polynoidae > Branchipolynoe > Branchipolynoe longqiensis. The sequence goes on along the minus strand of CM059191.1, from coordinate 86,313,476 downwards.
ATAGATTGACAGATACACATAGATTGACCTCGAGTAGGTGCAGTGTCAGTGGAAGGGATTAGCACAAGCAGGGCGTCCAGGTGTAAGAGGGGCTTCTGGGAGGAGAGGGGAAATTCGGGACGGAGGAGGGGAAGAGGGAGGAGACCTAGCTGTGTGTCAGGGACATGCCCTCTGGGTCCTTCACTACCCAAGCAAATGACAGAAACATCATGCTCATTATGGGAGATACCTTGTTGGACAATGGTTGGTTGCTTGTTGGAGTGTTGTTGTCCTTGCAAAATGTAAGGTGGTATCAGGACGTGGACCGACTTGTGGCAGCGCACACTCATGGCGAGTTTATAGTGCTGCCACATTTGGAAATCAGGCCACCGGCACCATGATACAACAGCCCACTAAGTCACATTATCCTGACATTGATGTAATCAGTCCTTTCCATATCCGATTAATGCCAAGCGCCAGGCTAAGAAGTATCAATTTCATAAGTCATATGTTTGACTCGACTGGGAATGGTAACTAAATGTAGTCTATAGAGTCCTATGTTGTTAGGTTTTACTTTGGTAGATATCATGTTTGAGCGTTTGCACTTGGTAACTGTCTATCCAACACCTTCTCCAACTGTATGACTGTAATGGAGTAGGTTTGACACTGGGATAATATGAGCATCCGTTATTGTGCTGAGTAGATCTACTTGTAACGTATAGCTTAGTGTGGGAGTGGGTGCGCAGATCCATCATATATCCCTCTGACGTCATATCATGACGGATACCAAGTTTCCATGGTGACTTCATAGCACTATACCACTAAGTGGAGAAAAAAGAAAGCCGGCACAAATGAATAGGTCTGAAGACAACATCAGGAAATGGACAGAGTTGGTGTTTGACAGGTCTGAGAGAGCAGTGGGGGAAAACTACAAAGCTTCTGAGGGAGTGGCGTTGTAAAATTGTCCGATATACGGCATAAGGGGGAATGCAAATGTTATATTACTGATCGGGGTACATCACCAGGCACATGTATGTATATATATATATGGGTGGGTGGTGCCTGAGTGGGATGTAAATAGACATAGTGGTGCTAGCAGGTCTGGGTTTGAGTGCACTCAGGGCCTAGCCCTCTGCTGGGATAGGGATCACCACACTCAAAGGTCAAGATTGGTGGTTGCCATGGGACCATACAGGTTGGTGGTGGTGGGCAGACCACTGGTATCCATGGGGACCAGGAATGCTGGATCCCTCTTGGTAGGGCCACGAATGCTTGTTTTCCATTGTTGGAAAGGGGTAGGGGTGATACTCTACAATGAACCCATGTAACCATATCAATAATAAACCAGAGGGCTTGACTCTCTCTTCTCCTTTACACTTTATGCTCTTCCTTTCTCTTTGTCTGTTCACCATAGCCTGCCTAGACAACCACAGATTTGAGCCTTTCCCCCCTGTGAGCGGGGGGTGCGCGGGGGCAGGACACTCCACAGCTTGTCACATGAGATACTGGGATTATCATTATCCATATATATAACGGTATGCTTATATATGCACTATTTTATAGATCACCAGTAGTCACGGGAGAGAAGGGGAATTAGACCACTAAGACTAGTATATACAGTTAAGTAGTACCGAGTACGGTAGGTAGCAGGGGCGAACTAAGATCGAGTTATCTTTATTTATACTGCAATAAAATATAATATACCACATATATACTGTTCATTACGTAAATCTGATCTAGATGTGCAAACGAGGAATAATATCACCTGACCAGAAGATCAATACCATAGTACTGCAGAAACAAATGTTTCCTCTAAATAAACATAGTTTTAACGAAGAACTAACCAACAAGAACTAGACGGCTCGTTGCTCGCTGGCAGGTTAGTGGCAGTGTTGGCATGTCACCGCTGCCGCTGACTGATCTGCGCGTTGGAAGGCGCGCAAACTGCCCCAGGGGAGGATCCGGCTGTCTGAGCACTAGACTACAGGGGGAACCCGGTTAGGGACCAACTCACACTCTGTGAGAAGGACCACACGCCATTGGAACACAACTGCTAGTGCAGTGGGTTACAGCCTAAAGGGTCAGCTTCCCTACCGTAGTTGTCTACACAGTCCTCTCAGGCAAGGAGACACGTCCACAGGGAGATTTGTATAGGGTGATTGCATTAGGGGGCTTAGGTAGTGGAATGGTTAACATACTAGCCTGGCAATGGCAATAACTGCTCTACTGGAAGATCACCCCTTGGGGACACCAAAACGCTACATGTTTGTGTTAAAATACAACTCAACTCAACTTTAATGTTATACTTCCCATTCACATCACTTCCCCCCACAAGCAGCACGGGGGCTGCCATTGAGGGGTTGTCCTGGTTGGTGGTTGTTGGAGTTTCACGTCCTGGCAACATCGAAGGTCATACTACGACGGGTACCGAATTGTGACAGTGCACGCTCATGACAACAGTATAGTGCTGTCCCATTTGGAGACCAAGATGCCAGCATGACCTGATATCCAACTCAGAAACAGTATACTGACACCGATCCAACCAGTTCTTGCTCTGTCATAATAAAAACGAGCGTGTGGCTAGGAAGCGACAAGTCTCAATTTTGTAGGTCATTACTTTAACTCGACTGGGAATTAAACTCCCGACCTTCCGCTGGAAAGAATGCGCTCTACCTATTCAGCCACCGCATCCGGTGGTAGTCCAGGTAGCAGTCTGTAATTGGATGGATGGATGGTTGGTAGAAGTGTCGCGCAAATCATTTCCACGCGGTTCCACTTTACGGAACAGGTTACCAGAGGAGCGAACACAAAAAGGAATGTATGTTAACACATTGTTGTTTGTTCTCAAGATGTATATGTTTAATGCAGGTATTTTTCTGATGAATGAAATTCATACATCTTGACATATCTTTGATGCAAGTTCAATATATGGTATGGTGTGGTTTGATTGCAAGGTATTTAGACTGACTGCTATATTGACAGAACCAGCTTACCATAGTTGATATTGTGAAATAAAACTTTATTTCAAACTGAAATTCAAAAGTGCATACTGCATCATGCTGCCACCTCCCAGAAGATACACGTGATCAAAAGTGCATGATTATTATCATCATTGCTATTGACAAATTGAAATAGTCGAGCTGTATATTCTGGCAGAGGGATAGCTTTAGTATCATTATTCTAGATACATGTTAGAATTCTTCACAGTTTGACTATGTGCATAGGATATGCTTAATTATTCCTTCCATATTCAAAGTATACACATCTCTCCAATTGCATTTTATTATTCCCAGAATTCTTCTTTGTAGTTGATTAGCAATCACAAAGTTGTGTTCTCCTGTCATTGGTACGCTATATGTATCTTTACGTTAGAAGAATGTCCTGATATGACCATATATGTTGCTAGTACATCAAACAACAACACACACAATTTAGAAGTGGGCAATTCTTACGGAACCCCTCGATCTATCCTGATACCAATGTCTAACCAGCCACACCTTTACGCACTCAAGAGTTTTCAGCTATTTGCAGTATTATACCCCCCTCCCTTACAACCCCCTCCCACCCCCCACCTCCCCCCACACACATGTCCCCAGTAGCAGTGTTGGATTACTGCATTTTTAATGTGGGGGCGGCTAATTCTTTCATGGACAATTTCCCATTGGCAGTAAATGGGAGTTATACTGGCAATGCAAAAATGAAACTGTCCTTTTAACAGGGGTTTATTTTATCCTACAGGCATGTGCAGTTTTATTTATTCATCTATTCCTGTTTCTTGTCTTGATTTTGTTAAAAACTTGAATCATAAAACGTGGCCATTATCAGTGTCCTGTAAATCTCTCCCCTCCCCCCCCCTGCCCTTCTCATGCACAAACTATCCCAGTACAATGAAACGGTCCTTTTAACAGGGGTTTATTTTATCCTACAGGCATGTGGAGTTTTATGTATTCATCTATTCCTGTTTCTTGTCTTGATTTTGTTAAAAACTTGAATCATAAAATGTGGCCATTATCAGTGTCCTGTAAATCTCTCCCCTCCCCTCCCCCCCTGCCCTTCTCATGCACAAACTATCCCAGTACAAAGAGGGTGTCATACATTGTGGATAAGCCTCATGTGTCCTCATATGGATGCGTTTGTCAGTGAGAGGGAGTGATCGAGAATACGGTAGGATGAGACAAGTTCTGCGAGAGCCACCCTTGCAATTACGATTTTTGCATTGTCGAATGGTGTTGCGTCTATCCCACACATATACATAATATAAAGTTGGTAATTAACATCTTGTATACTTTAATCAAACAAACTTTATTTCAAATTGATACTTTAGGGGATATTTCAAGTGAAATTATGTTAAAATAATATTGTTGGGAAAACATGGCCCCGTACAGGATTTAGCAGTCATCAGTTCTATTAAAACAACTTAGTTTTACTTCTATGCAGAAATCCATGTCTACCAATGTCTACAGTCAGATATGGAGCACCAAATCTATGTGATGGATTGGAAACGTGGTGTGCTTTCATCGGATTATTCAACTATATAAGTATTTTCTGTTGAAAGCTTAAAACATTACACGTCCCTATATTGTTAATCTACCAGCAAGATGGAGTTTTCCCGTCAGTGCAATTACTTTTTTGAAAAAGTTCTTGTTAATTTGATGTCTCCATGTTTGAAACCTTGATGTTTCTAGTTACACATGGTACAAACCAGTCAAAACAGCAACATCAGCTATTAGTGCGAGTTTGATGGCAAGGTTCCACTCCCTACTGTCCTGCAGTTAGTTCCAGAGACCCTAGCCAAATCACACTGAGTTTGAATATTACGCAACCAACTGCTGCTACCATTTCACTTCAGAGACCCCACCGTTAGTGTCCTTCCTTCCCGCTAGGGTCTCTCACCAAATATGTAAATAGCTCAGTGCATCTTCTACACAGTTCGGAGCATGCACTACACACTTCATTAACTGACCACCAAACAACACTCTGCCCCATATATATACTCTTCATTACGTAAAGCTGATCTAGATGTGTGAAAGAGGAATAATATCACCTGACCAGAAGATCAATACAATAGTGCTGCAAAAGAAAATGTTTCCTGTAAATAAACATAGTTTTAATGAAGAAAAAAACAAACCCAAAAGAACCACACAGCTCGTTGCTCGCTGGTGGGTTAGTGGCAGCATGGGCGTGTCACCGCTGCTTCTGACTGATTTGCGTGTTGGGATGTGTGCCCCAGGGGAGGCAGTTTGCACACTTGTACTTATTGCCATTCCTCCATTACTTTCTATGAATCAGTTACAACTGACAAAGTAATGTAATATTTTAACACTAATGCCCGGAAATCGGCTCCACTATTTCACTGGCAATAGTTGGTCCAATGTGTATGTGTTACTACCAACCCAACTCAAACAGCAGAACTATTGTTGCTCACCGGCGACTATCAACAGAAACATAGCGACTATCAACACTAACATAGCGACTATCAACGCTAACTGCAACTAATGGCCCTGTCACACTACGACGTGACTACGTCAGCGTAACCACAACGTGAAAATAATGATATCACGTCGAAGTTATCGGCGTAATATGCAAATTGTGGACGTGAATGCAACGTAGTTGACGTGAGCGTAACGTGAAAGTAACGTGGGTGTACGTCGTGACATTAGCTGTAACGTGACAACGTTAGAGGGGAGGGGTGATTGGCGACGTGACCGGGCGTTAGTGTAACGTGAGCGTAACGTCGCCGTAACGGGTGTGACGTGAACGTAACGTGACCGTAACTTGACCGTAACGTGACCGTAACGTGACCGTAACGTGACCGTAACGTGACCGTAACGTGACCGTAACGTGACCGTAACCGTGACCGTAACGTGACCGTAACGTGACCGTAACGTGACCGTAACGTGACCGTAACGTGCAAAACGCTGCCCACACGTTGCTCCCAGCCGGGCCGTCGGTCTGACGTGACATAACGTGACTCTAACGTCATTTACGCTGCTATAACGATCGCGGAACGTCAACCTAACGTCATTGTCACGTCATCCCAACGTAACGGCTTCACGTTGAGATACGTTGAAAGTTTTGAACAGGTTCAAAACCTCGACGCGTGCCGACGTAACACGACGTAACATGACGTAGCTCGACGTCACTCTAACGTCATTATCACGTCATCATAACGTGACCCAACGTACGGCAACGTAATGACGAAAAATCATCACGTTAGGCTCACGTTGGCTCGTTACGTCGTAGTGTGACAGGGGTATTAGAAAAAAACATTAGAATATCCCTATCCAAGTGACAGTGGTGTACTGCGTGTCTATTTCAAACCAACCATATCCTACATTAAACCTCATTACACCGTTAAAGCCCAGTCACACCTCCCCTGATTGGGGGAAACGGACAGAAAACGAACAATGTCCGGTTTGTGTCCATACAAGTTTTGGACATGCACAAAACTAGGATGCCGCTGGACTGACATCTACAGTTCTTTTCAGGTTGGATTTTGTTTCGTCCGTTGGCTATCCATTCATGTCCGTTTCCTTTCAGTTTCATGGCCGTTTCATGTCCGATCGTCCAGTGGCCATTTACCCAATAGCGCAACATTTTGACACATTTTAATACATGTTGATACTTAGACTAGACAATTCTGTCCGTTGCTCAATCCGGTGAGGTGTGACTGGGCCTTAAATGACCGGCTGTGGTAGCCAAATCAGTTAAGTGCAGGTATAAAACGCCGGAAATCGGGAGTTCGATTCCAGGTAAAGTCAAACCAATGACTAATGGAGCAGTCACACTACGATGTGTATTCCGGCGTGCCGCCAACGCGCTTAAATATATTCAACGCGTCGAGAAACGTCAAACTTTTCGGCGTGTTTTGAGAAAACTCGACGTGTTGGGAGCGTGTTGCTGGCGCGTTGTTGGCGCGTTGTTCCTCCAACACGTCGGCCAGCGCCGAAAGTTTTGTGCAAGCACAAAACTTTCGGCGCTGGGCGACGCGCGCCGACGCGTTGTATCAAAGCGACCTGTCAAACATAGTGTACCGACGTGTACCGACGCGCCGCCAACGTGTTGCTAACGCGTTGCCGGCGTGTTCCGACGGGTTCCGACGTTTCGACCAAAAACACAACACGTTGGCATGCGTTGTCCAACGCCGGGCCAACACGTCGTAGTGTGACTGCTCCATTACAGAATTGATACTTGTTGCTTCCTAGCTTGGTCTATGGCAGTAATAGGTTATAGAAATTACTGATTAGCTCAGTGTCAGGATAATGTGACTCAGTGGGATATCAAATCAAGGTGTAGGCGGCCTGATTTCCCAGTGGGGCATGACTATACAGTTGCCATGAGTGTGCACTGTCATGAGTCGGTACACTTCCTGATATGACCGTAGATGTCTCCAGGATGTAACATTCCAACAACTAATCAACCTTTTACAAAATGAATATATATATCGAGGATAATTTAAGCCTACATTCTAAATGCCAAGAACATACTTGCACCGATCCATACAATATAATATATTCATACAACACTCGTGTTATCAAATCGCTGTAGTATTTCTAGGTAAATCTTATAAATACATTGGGTTATGTGCCGCACATTGTGTATTTAACAGTTATTATTTGCTCACTGTAATATAGATATACCTCCTTTAAAAAAAAAGAAAAATCCTGACAAATAGCTGTAACACCAGTAATGCGGTGCTGGCAAAAGAACCTATTCAGCAGAATAAATATATTTACCAAGGAAGGAAAAGAAAATGTCAAACATCTTGAAAGTAATTTACGGCACAAACCACAACAGACTCTAATGGGGCTGTCACACTACGACGTAACGACGTCAACGTAGGGAGAACATGAAGAACGTTGAACTTCTCGGCGTAGTATGCAAATTTGGGCACAAGTTGAACGTGGATGCAGCGTAGTGGACGAGAACGTAACGTTGGTAAAGCGTAGTGATACTGTCAGTCACGAGAGAGGACAACGTCACTACGCTCACAGAACGTTATGAACGTTATTCCATCGCCAGAAGAACGTTACATGACGTTAGCTGTGTAATGAGACGTTGAACGTACGTTGAATGCACGTTCTCCTGACGTTCTCCTGACGTTCTCCTGACGTTTTCCTGACGTTCTCCTGACGTTCCCATTAAGCCTCGTAGGCTTTTGCACTTGGTTTAATGTGGGTCAACGTAGTGGAACGTAGTGGAACGTAGTTGAACGTAGTGAGCAGCGTTGAAATAACGTCCATTTAACGTCATTGACGTTCACTGAACGTGAACAGAACGTACAGCGAACGTAAACCCTTACGTTCGACCTACGTCCAAAGTTTTGAACATGTCCAAAACCTTGACGTAACTCGACGTAACACGACGTAATGTGACGTAGCTCGACGTCATTCTAACGTCATGTTGACGTCATCATGACATAACCCAACGTCATGAGGAAAAATGATCACGTTAGGCTCACGTTGGCTCGTCACGTCGTAGTGTGACAGGGGTATAAAGTGCCATCGTCCTTTCTATGCATGCCAACCACAACCTGGATGGACATAGAGTAGAATCCTATTTCGACCTCCGTCCAACATTTCCCATTATTAAACAACAACAAAAACCAGACCCACCAACAACGGTGATATTGCTCATTTCAGACTGCTACAATATTATAAATGAAAGCTTCAAGTTCAAATGTATCCAAATCTAAGGTATGAAAATAACAGGAAGTATGTCCATACCAGTGTCAAGGGGGTGATGAATATAGGAAATATTGCGCCTAGAGTGGGACTCGAACCCACATCTCTTTGCATTCTGTGCCAGTGTGCTAACCATTACACCACCTACGCTCCCTGACATCACCATGCTACCAACCTGTCTATGTGGCTCCTTTCCTGAGAGGTCAGTGCAGACCACTACACTCATCCCCCTGGAATTGTAAGTCCTTTAATGCTTACAATTACATATATACAGGCAATGCACTTAAATAGACATACACAGGGTCGGTTCAACAACTACACAGTGTGTAGCTTGTACAGGATCATGGTCACGACAACCAGTGTCATGGGGGTGATGAAAATAGGAAATATTGCACCTAGAGTGGCACTCGTACCCACATCTCTTTGCATTCCGGGCCAGTGTGCTAACCATTAAACCACCTAGGCTCCCTGGTAGCACCAGTCTATCCACGCCTACCTGTCTGCGTGGCTCCTTGCCTGAGAGGTCAGTGCAGATCACTACACCAGTGTAGTTTGAGTTGCTATGTTGTGTGCCCATAGGGGCGGGTGGTGGTTACTAATTTAGAGAGAGCGTTTGGGTGACCGTCCTCAACACTCTGCACTTCAGATGTCAGAGGATAGTATATGTGATGAACACACATATTTTCTCTGGTGTACAATAGTTGGCATGCTAGGACAATTTCACAGCTATCTACAATAGTTTGATACAAAGATATGACAAGAACAACTTTACTCATCAGGTTCCATCTAAATGCTTATTTTCTTAGGTTTTACATCCTAACAACATAACAGGACGGGTACCGACTTGTCAAAGTACGCCGATAGGGCGACTTTATAGTGCTGCCCAACTGGGGAATCAGGCCGCTGGCAATATCCGCAATATCCCCCTCAGTCACATTATTTTTATAATGAGCTAATCCAACAGTTCCCTATTCCTATCAATGCAGACCACAGAGCTAGACCAGTTTATGACAAGTATCAATTGTGTAAGTCATTGGGGTGGACTCGTCAGGAATTGCATACTCCTACTTTCAGTACGGTAAGCCAGTGTTGTTATTGATTCGGCCACAAGGTCCGGCCGTATGTTTATGCGTTCAAAGTGAATGTAAAGCATACAGCTTATAGTGAAGGATAGGACCGGTAGGGGCGCCACCCCCAAGTCTCAGCCGGAAAGCACACTGGGTGGCAGACTCAGTCCTTCCTGAGGGACCAGCAGGCAATAACTTGCAATACCTTATTGCGTCTTGATAAATGGTACACTTGAGCGAATGTGGATGGAGTTGGCGATATTGGCTGCCACGAACGGAATGCTATGTAACATACTACTACAGATGATGTGTGGTTTGTGACTCCTACTCCACCGCCCCTCACTGGTCATGTGACACCATATTGACACAATCAACCAATGGTACATACCACGTGATGTAGAGCTACCTCAAGGGTCAAGGCCGCGTTCAGGGTCCATCTCGGAGGCGCCTCGGAGATGGCTGTGCCATCATGCTAGTCTGAACGGCAAAAGCAGTTTGTTGTAAAAAATGGACACCCCCCCCATAGGTGGTGGCCATTTGCAAGGGAAAAGCTGTGCTGTGGTTGGCTGAAACAAGTGAATGCGGCGGCCATTTTCGAGCTTTTGATCTGCGGTCTGAAAAGGGAGGCATCTCCGAGATGTCGCCGAGACACACCCTGACCGCAAATAGGCCAAAATGCATCACGGAGACATCTCGGCGGCACCTCCGAGACGGACCCTGAATGCGGCCCTGGTAATGAATATAATAAGCCCAAATAAAACATACAAGTTGCTGATCGTCCTTTTGATCATACAGATCCATGTTGGGCGGGCGGTTTCAGAGGGCGATTTAATTTTTGTATTTGCTTTTCAGTACAACATACAGTTCTAGATGTTTCAATTTTGGACGTCAAATATTTTAATTAACAGTAATGTTATGCTAGTCCGACGTATCCTTTTTCTTAATACACAATTTAAAGAAATCAGGAGCGGGTGATTTGTTTAGTCACGAGCGGGACGATCACCAATTTTCTTTTGTAATGTGTCCTAATGGAGCCACCTCTGGGTATGGTTCTCTTGAAGATTTATACTGCATATCATGGATAAGCCTGAATAGCCTTGTTTTCACCATTAGACAGTTTGTCGATAGAAAGCCTGAGCCTACACTTTTACCGACCCAAGGGATTTTTAACCTCCCACACCACATAGACATGGTATGAGAGCAACTGGCCTTTGATGATGCTGTAAGTTATATACAGCGGGGAAATCCAAATTGGCAGAGGTCAGGGCACAGGGAATCGAACCACTGACCTTCAGATTAGGAGTCCGACCTAGAAAAATGTCAGACACTCTAACCACTCTGCCACAGAGAACAAGGTATTGCTGCTCGTCATACATTGGTACAGCATCAGTGACCTATCTACAGATACACTACAATTTGATCTCAATATCCAATAAAATATCAGGCTATTATCATGACAAGAACAGGAACACCACTAGCTAATTATACTATAATATATTCAATGATAAGACGAGCATCTTGCTAGCATTCCACTTTGCAATCTGAAACAGGCCCCGGATGTTTCTGTGCTTTGCTAGTTGTTGGAGGTTTACATCCTTGCAATGTGTGCAATGTATTGAGTGTCAGTCCCCGCTGACACTCAAACACATTGTACTAAGTTGTGTTGATTGTTTGGCCATGCACCAACAATTCTACACTGCAGACAGTATGCATGACCTTTTTACTCAAGTAAAACAAGAAAATATTTTAGCCTTTTTGAGAGCAGCTGGACTGTACCACCTCATATAGTTTACTAAACAAATGTTATCAATTATTAATACAACTTTTCTTTTTCTATGGGAATTTGTTTCCCTTGAACACAGATATATGATTGTGAGCTTTCTAAATTAATGAGTGTGTATTGGCACATAATTGATTGTCTGGTTTTACGTGTAAAAGCGATGGTTTAAACAAAAAACAAACATTTCTCACCGTGAATATGGCCTATGCTACCGACACAGCGTAAATCAACCACCAATCAATCAATCAATCCTTGCAATATATAAGGTCATATCAGGGTGGGTACTGACTCGTGACAGTGCACACTCATGGTGATTTTGTACTACTGCCCCACTGGGCAATTAGGGCAGCAGCACCATGACCAAATATCCCACTCAGTCACATACATAACACTGAGTTAACCAGTCCTTGCCATATCATACTAATGCCAAACCCCAGGCTCGGAAGTGACAAGTATCAATTTTGTAAGTCCTTGGTTGGATTTGACCGAGAATTGAACTCCCAATCTCCCCTACGGGAGGCCTGCGCTCTACCCAGTCGGCAGCCATTTCAGTATCGTGCTCTCTATTACGTTCATTATGATGAAACCCTTACCAAAGTGCATGATATATATTTCATTAAAATCCTCTAGGCGGCTACCCGATTAAAAACAATGCTTCCCATTTAAGTGGATGCTTTGATCATGATACGTGGGATTAACACCGCTGCCTTGGAGGATCTGCATTTTGTGGGACAATAAATCAACTTAAATAAATCAGAGTACGGGTATAAATACAAAGAGTGCATGCACAGTCACACTGATCGCGCATAATCCCTCAATTAATACATGACGTCACGCTGAGTCATAAAATATCTGGTACAAAAAAAAACACACCATTTTATACCGCGGTGAGGATATTGCCACGTTTAACAAACATAAATAAAGTGAGTTATTAATAACCTGGCTAAGTAAGTACATCACTGCTCTTATTCCGCATATATTTAAGCACTGATTTACCCGAACCAAAGCTTTGCAGAATTTACATTGTACATGTTAGTTATAACATGGGTAATTCACGGGCGAAGATGAGACGACAACATCTAATTGCTCATAAACAACTCACAACACCTTACGGGACTCGAACCCGGAATCTGATCAGTGACTGCTCGACCCCGGTGCTGCCTCCTAGAGGATACCACCGCACCGAGCGGCCACCCCTCCACAATGGACTCGCCCACCCACAACACAGTGACAACCGCCGAGCAGCTCGCCACTCAGCGACCAAACACCAGACAGTCAACCACGCCCTTAATTTTGCCCCACCCACCCACACCCATGGGATAAAGGCGAGGCGAGTAGGGTTGTAGGGTTCGAGTACTATACGCTGCGGTCCTCGGGCTCACTGTTCGGCCGGGGAAGAGCCCGTATTATTACCGGTGAAACATTTCTGACCTTAATGAACCCCAACTCCACCGGCCGCATGCCACCGGGGGACATTTGACATTATACCGATACTCTTGAACTGTTAGCGACCTAGGAATTACCTCTACCTTTGTACTTCAGATTGTCATGTCGATTATCCTGTAGCATGTAACTAGACACTTAATGATTAAATAAATTTTAAAAAACGCCGATATAACCAGTCGAGTCTCCGCCTTAGTGAATTATAGTCCTTGCAACCACGCCTGCTGCTGAACAGTAGTAGAATGTGACGGGGACGAGTGGGATGGAGTTTGAATGGCAGAAGTGACTTGACACCTGAGCTCAGCGATTCCAGATCCTAAAGGCCCTGTCACATTATGCTCTATTGTGTCAGTGTATGTGATTTTGCACCAACACATTAGTGTATGCTGGTGTATGCTGGTGTGCGCTGGTGTACACTGAGACAAGGTATGGGTACGTTATGGGTATGTTAAAGGTCACTGGTGTACACTGAGATAAGTTATGGGTCATCATTATCATCATCATGCTGTCGGTCGTGATGCGACAAAGACTGCTTTCATTACTTTACTGCCGCTCTCCATTTAGCGCTCTGCTGTGAGACTGATGTCCATGAGTCTGTCTTAATGTCGCTCAGTTTAAGGTTTCGCTTGATGGTATCCTTGAACCAGAGACGAGGGCGCCCTCTCTTTCTGTAACCAGAAGACAGTTGAGAATAGAGGGTCGGCTTTGGAAGCCTATCTGATGACATCCTCATGAGGTGTCCAGTCCACCGATGATTCTTTTTGATCGGAAGATCTTCCATAGAGGGCAGCCCCATCCGTTCGAGTATTTCCTTATTTGTCACTTTGTCCTTCCAGGTTAGCCTCATGATTGAACGCAGATGTTGCATCATGAAGGCATGCATCTTTTTCACCGGTCTTCTGTACACTGTCCAGGCCTCGGCTAAGTTATGGGTAAGCTTGGCATAAGTCATATTTCTTAGCATGTTCAAAGTTCCACTGTATGCCAGTGTATGTCAGCATACACTGAGGCAATACGGCTTACTGTGACAGGGCCTTACGCTCAGCGAGTCGAGGGTGAATGGCAGGCCCTGCTCCCTTTTCCCCCCTGCCCCACCCCCACCCATACCCCAACCCCCTACCCCTGCAACCGTCAAAGAGTGGGTGTAGACTGTTGGGGGATGGGGGATGCTGAGCTTCGCTCTTCCCAGTACTCCACAATGACCCCGCAATGACCCCGCACTGACCCCAAATGAATACTCCCTCTCATTCCTCATGTTTACCCCATTCTCCTTTCTTTGATAGTCTATGTACTTTAATGAACCATTATACTTAGAATGGACTATATCCCCCCGAACACAGCATGGTGGGATGTCTCTGTCCAGCAACTGTAAACTCTCACTACTTCCTATCTGTTATTGTTACTTCTAGGATGACAGAGATGGAAGTAAAGAATGGACTAATGTAAGTTAATAATGTATTAACCATAACAACATTTAAATGTTAAATGCTGAGGAAACCTCCGATTTCCTATTAAAGAGTAACAGGTTTTGCATTCCTTGTCTTAATCTACGCCATTAAAGATAGTCCTTAGGTCTAGATGATACTAATATTCATCCGTAGCTTTGTCACAGGGACCCTCAAACAAAGGTTGTCCCTGGCTAAATCATACAACTTAGATTGCTTTAAAATAGATAAACTCATCAGATCAGATCCTTGTCATTTGGAAAAGGTGAAGATGTGCTGGTCTGGTCATAGCCCCTTTAAGGCATTTCCCCCCCTTTGTGGTAAACTGACATCTGACATATACAAAGAACAAATTCCTCCAGTGCGTGTGATGCGAGGGGGGGCACCCGTATACAACTCCCCGACATCTAGGGGGGCACTCCGCCAATGCGCCAATGGAGGAAGTAGCAAAGTATATATATTCCCTTAGCATTTATACTTGTATAATGCATTATGCATCATATATATCAACAGGACACGGATGTCTGAGGTGGTCAGGTGACAGTGATGTGGTGAGGTGGATCAGCAGCAAGCCAATGTTATTGCACTGCGTCCTGTACATATGCCATATGTGAATCGTGTACCATATATATATATATATATATAAATATATATATATAAATATATACAAATACAATACTAGTATATGAATACAGCGTGTCGGTACCCTGGTCGAGTCAAACCAATGACTTAAACATTTATGTTAGTTGCTTTCCAGCCAGGCGCTCAGCATTATTAGGATAGGGCAAGGACAGGTTGGCTCAGTGTCAGGATAATATGACTGAGTGGGATATCAGGTCATGGTGCTGGTAGCCTGGTCTCCCAGTGGGGTAGCACTATAAATTTGCCATGGGTGTGCACTGTCACAAGTCGGTCCCCGTCATGATATGACCTTAGATGTTGCTTGGACGTAAAACAACAACAAACCAACAATATGAATAAAGCTATCGTATACAAAGGTAAACTGCACATATATATAATTTATAAAGGTTATATTACTATTTTGATTAATTGCTATATGACAATAGAACTTGAGTGTATTATTCCATTATGTTATATAGGGAATGTGTGTATTTTGGGGTTATTCTCTAAACCTGGGAACCAAATACTTGGTTTCCACGTTACACTGCTGATAATTCATTATTTCTTATATTAATAACAAGTCAAATAATATTGTATCCTGCGTGTATTAAGCATGCACGCCTTACCACATATATAATCTGTCCAACAAAATATAGAACAAATATACTTGTATGATTTTGTGCTAAAAGTGGAAATGGGAAAATATGCAAATTGACACATGCATTTACCAAACATGTTCCTACTTTTTTGTTGTCATTAGACATAATCTTGTTTGCTTAACTGTAATGAATAAAATCTTGTTAGAATTTGTTGTGTATGATAAAATGATGTCCTGGATATGTCTTTGATATATATATCATACCACCTCTGTTAATCTATTACTATTGCTCAATTTGCATGAGATCTGAATCAAAAGGGGAAATATGTTGTTGTCAACTCTCACATATGCACAACATGCAAACCGTCATAGAATCATCAATTCTGCAATTATTTGAAATTTCTTTCATTATCATATGGAAGTTTCCACGTATTGCTTCAATGTCAGTTTCAAGGAATTACTCATTTGCATATCACCGGAACATTGTGCATTGGCGGTGAAAAAAAGAATATTCAGTGAATATTAAATCAGTAAAACGAATAACATCCCACCTGCCTCCAAATAAAATAAAGAGAAAGTAAATGATGGTCGCAGCTGTCTGTTTCAGACATGACCAATCAGCGCACTCATTGAAAATGTTGTCTGGAGCACCAGGCGTCTCCAAGGCGACACACCAAACTGAGAACCGGAAGTGGTAGCGCGGTTTGCACCGTGTCCCCCACACATCCTGCCACCGGAACTCACATCACTCATTGTCGTCTGCGCTGTGTTAGGACGCTGTGTTAGGAATGGGTGGGGGACTGTGCTGGGAAAGTGTGGTGATAGATTAACCAGAGGCTGAGGCGTACGGCGGATGAATAGATTACTGCCTGTGTCTATAATCTGTCGCTGCCCTCATAGCATGAGAATAGCTCATCACCTTAATAGGCTGCCTAACCAGCCTCCCACCCGCACACTCCCACCACCATCCCACCCGCCCCCTCCTACCACTCTCACACCTACCCGCCCCCACCTACAACCCCCCCCTCTCCCACGTCCCGCCCCAGCCTACCACCCTCCCGGCACACGTCTCAACCACCCGTCCTCTCTCACCACATTCCCACCCAAACCGTCCCCGTAACCTCCCACCCGTCCCCTCCCACCACCCTCCCACCACTCTCCCACCACATTCCCACCTACTAGGCTATCAACACCCTCCCATCACCCTCCCACCTACCCGCTCTCTCTCAGCCCCCTCCCACCCGCATTTCCCACCACCCACCCGCTCCCTCCCACCACCGCTCTTTTACCCGTCCCCTCCTACCAACTCTCCAACCCGCCTTCAGGATCAGATATGTTATCTGCTGCAGTGGGCACCGAGTGGGGCGGGCCGCGTGTGTGTGAGTTAGCGTGTATGGGAGTGGTGGGTGCAGCGGTTCCTCGTGGTTGGGAAGATGCTAACTACTTGGGAACCCGGTAAACGGTAGGGTGTGGAGATGGTGTGGACACACATATACTACTTAGTCTAATTGAATAGGGTATAGTGGATCGTGAAGCAGGTGTGTGTTTGTATATATATATATGCAAGTGTGCGTTGTGAGCTGAAGGGCGGATGGGTGAGGGGGTGTGGGCCGTGGTACGGCAAGGTAAGTTGTGTATAATGGAGAGCGGTGTAAGGTGTGTACCGGGGGGGGAGGTTTCTCTAAGGGCAGTGAGGTAAAAAGTGGGGTGACCGAGTGGCAGGAGATATGATATCAGTTGGCATATAGGCGGATGTTGTGTTTGCTGGGTTATATATCCTATCAACATATAAGAGGAGAAACCTGGACCACCCTCAGTAGATAACAAACAACAAGAAACCACCAAAAACAGAGACTCCCGATCTGACAACATACATCAATATATATGTAAAATAGGGAGACCATGAAAACACCCTGGGGCAAAACCCTAGAAGGGCATGTGATAGGTCACGGCCCACAAAGTGGGTGGCCCCAAGGGTGTGATCTGGACCACCCTCAGTAGATAACAAACAGCTTCAAACTATGTACAGGCCTATCTCATAAGTAGTAGTAAAACAAAAACAAAAAACTAATATAGTATTCGCATCCACTACAAGGGTGATCAGAAAATCAAACCAATAACACCTACACTTAGAACTAAAACCTTTAGCTATCTAATGCTCCTTCCCTATTTCTGATCGACCTTGGATAGCCAAACCCAACACAAAAACAAGCTCAACCATCTATGAGCCAAGAACACCCTTCACTGCCAAGATCTATCTAGCCCTATTTCAGATCGACCTAGATTACCCTACCCCCAACACAAAACAAGCTCAAACATCTATAGATACTAAATAATCACCATGTAACCTCAAAGGACTACGAAAGCAGACCAGAAGCCAAATAAAAGTTCATGAGAGAAGTATGTTGGAAATGGCTACCAAGGTGTGGAATGCCCAAACGGTAAAGGAATGACAAATTCCTGACCTAAAAATGTACAAACATTATCTGTGCAAAATAAGGCTAGGAAACCCCCACTAAGCTGCACTGCAAAGGGGCATGTGATATGTCATGGCCCACCAGTGGGACGCCCAATGGAACGTAATCATGCCAAAAGTAGCCAGATAAAACACCACACAGCTACGTAAATAGGAGTAGGCTAGTCTAGTAATAAGAGTAGAACAAAATAAAATAATACATATATGCCAAGAAAATTAAAAAAAACTAACATAGACTACTAAGCATACCAACCAATTATCTATCTGCTTCTGAAATGCAGGCAGTCAAATACCTTATCAGCAGCTACTGTGTGGTACGATAACACCAACACTACAACTGGCCAGCATTGAAAACAAGCCTGGGCACCTGGGCTTATATGCCATGGACAGTATAAATACAGCCTCAATAAATGAACAAAAAAAAGGTCATATCAGGACGGATACCAACTGGAAACACCATACTCAAATGGCGGTTTCATTACAGTGTTAAGATATTGGCTTTGTTTGTTTGTTGTTGTGTTACGTCCTAGCAACATCTCAGGTTATATCAGTATGATAACCGACTTTCCGCAGTGAATAATCATGGCAACTTTCTAGTCAAGCCGCCTGATATCCCAATCAGTTACATTATTCTGATGCTGGGCCCTATCGGGCTACTGAAATGCACTACTCAGTCATATCATCCTGATGCTGAGCAACCGAGTCTTAACCAGTGGTCCACAATGGGATCATCAAAGGCTGTGGTAAATGTTGGCCTGTCTGTGGGAAAGTGCACATAAAAGACCCCTTATTGCTTATTGTAAAGAGTAGCCTATGTGGCAGCAGCCGGTTTCCTCCAAAGAAATATGTCAGAATGATCATATGTTTGACGTCCAATGGCTGTGCAGTGAGTAGCTTGTACATCATCCACGTCACAGCATCAGGGTTGTGGGTGTGATGATATGAAAATCAATGTGCTCGAGAGGCGTCGTTAAATAAAAGAAGCCTTACCTTACTTTGCCCAACAGGATATGTTACTTATGCTAGTAGTAGTAATGCGGAGTGGTCAGCAAAGTATCGAGAGGTGAATATTCTGGAAGTCATTGATTTGAAAGGGTCAGGGTTGCAGAGTTCAATACCCTTCCCAATCAACCCAATATCATGTCACTACCTGGCCTGGCGCTTGGTATTAATAGGATAATAAAAGGGCCGATTATCTTATGGGGCTGTCACACTACGACGTAACGACGTCAACGTAGGGAGAACGTGAAGAACGTTGAACTTCTCGGCGTAGTATGCAAATTTGGGCACAAGTTGAACGTGGATGCAACGTAGTGGATGAGAGAGTAACGTCGGTAAAGCGTAGTGATACCGTCGTTCGACGAGAGAGGTCAACGTAATGACGCTGACGGAACGTTATGAACGTTATTCCATCGTCAGAAGAACGTTACGTGACGTTACCTAAGTCATGAGACGTTGAACGTATGTTGAATGCACGTTCTCCTGACGTTCTCCTGACGTTCTCCTGACGTTCTCCTGACGTTGTCCTGACGTTCCCATTACGCCCCGTGGGCATTTGCACTTGGTTTAATGGGGGTCAACGTAGTGGAACGCAGTTGAACGTAGTGAGGAGCGTTGGAATAACGTCCGTTTAACTCATTGATGTTCGCTGAACGTGAACAGAACGTACGGCGAACGTAAACCCTTACGTTCGACCTACGTCGAAACTTTTGAACATGTCCAAAACCTCGACGTAACTTGACGTAACACGACGTAATATGACGTAGCTCGACGTCACTCTAACGTCATTATGACGTCATCATAACGTAATCCAACGTACATCAACGTAATGACGAAATATCACCACGTTAGGCTCATGTTGGCTCATTACGTCGTAGTGTGACAGGGGTATAAGTATCAGCATATTGTGACTGCGTTTGATATCAGGTTTTAGTGCCGGTGGCCGGGTCTCCAAGTTAGACAGGCCAATCAACTATCCCTGAGTATGTTTGAAAAGGTGCATGATATGTTATTTATGTTTAAAGTTGGTGCAAGGCCATATAATGTACACATTGCAGAAAATCTATCTGAGGGTCAGTTTACCATGGCAACCAATGTATTATGGGAGCGTTGGCTAATCAGTAAAAATGCACGAGGGTGCAACTGTTGACCAATGTTGCATCTGGTGAGGATTACTTGGTCCCGCTAATACCCAACTGATATCAGTCAATATATGATTACACTAGAGGTCAATGCATAGGTCAGTGGGCATTCATTAAGCAACCTTGGACATAAAGCACCTAATACCCCTGTCACACTACAACGTAATGAGCCAACATGAGCCTGACGTGATCACTTTACGTCATTACATTGCCATACGTTTGGTTACGTTATGATGACGTCAGAATGACGTTAGACTGACGTCGAGCTATGTCATGTTACGTCGTGTTTCGTCGGCACGCATCAAGGTTTTGAACCTGTTCAAAACTTTTGATGTGATGGAACAGTAAGGGTTTACATTCGCCGTACATTATGTGCACGTTTGGCGAACGTCAATGACGTTAAACAGACATTAGTCAAACATTCCTCACTACGTTCCACTATGTTCCACTACGTTCCACTACGTCCCACCCGGTGACCCACATTAAAGCTGGTGAAAACATCAGGAGAACGTCAGGAGAACGTCAGGAGAACGTCAGGAGAACATACGTTCAGCGTTTCGCCAACATTTAATGATGTAAGTAACGTAAGGTAACATAAAGCAACGTAGTTCTGGTGATGGAATAACATTGATAACGTTCCGTGAGCATAATTACGTTGTCCTCTCTTGTTGAATGACGATATCACTATGCTTTACCGCCGTTACTCTCTCGTATGCTGCATCCACGTTCAACTTGTGCCCAAATTTGCATACCACGCCAATAAGTTCAACGTTCTTCACGTTCTCCCTACGCCAACGTCGTTATGACGTAGTGTGACAGGGCCATATGTATGATAGTTACATGTTTAGTGAGCATCTCAGTTAATTTCTGCAGGATGAGTAGGGGACATGCTGGAAACTGTTCTACCACTTCCGGTGATATGTTTGATGTGTCACCTTGGAGATGCCTTGTGTTCAAGATAGCATTCTTAATGAATGCGCTGATTGAAAATATCTCCCATAAGATGAGTAGATCAGTTCAGGAATTACTGAAAATGTAAGTTATAACGTAAGCAGCTTTTTTTGTTCTTATACTGGCTACCATGGATAAGTCTGAATAGACTTGTTTTCACCATTAGACAGTGTGTTGATAGAAAGCATGAGTCTACACTTTTACTGACCCACAGGATTTTCAACCTCCAACACCATATATACATGGTATGAGAGCAACTGGCCTTTGATGTCGCTGTAAGGTATACATAGCGGTGGAAATCCAAATCGACAGAGGTGGGGGCATGGGGAATCAAACCACCGACCTTCAGATTAGGAGTCCGACCTAAAGAAAAGTCAGACACTCTAACCACTCCGCCACAGAGAACACCACAAAACAGCACCTTAAACAGGTCGGTTAGCATGTCAGCAGATGTAATCGCAAATCAATGAAGATGTCATCGAGTGAGTAGAATACGACATTGCTCACCGATTATATCAGCTAAGATATGAGAAGCACAGTATGTAAAAGTAATGGGAGATGTCAGTGATGATGTGAGCAGCTCAGTTTCTTGGTCACTGCATGAACTTGTTACTGAATATGTACCTGATACAGAACAGTTAGTGTTACACCATGTGGTTGGTCGATCGTTGGAGTTTTACATCCTGGCAACATCGAAGGTCGTATGCTGACGGGCACGGACTTGGACCAGTGCACACATATGGCATATTTATAGTGTTGTGATCCAATGGGAGACTTGGCTGGCACAATGACTTGATATCCCACTCAGATATATTAACTTTACATTGGACCAACCAGTCCTTTCCCTATCCTACTCATGCTGAGCCCCTGGCTAGGAAGAGACACAAATACATTGCTATGTCCTTAGTTTGACTTGCCTAGGATCCTAACCCATGGGTTCGAATTCCATGATCTACCAACACGAGAGACGGACGCTCAACTCATTCAGCCATCCCTTTGGCACACCATGTGTGTACTGGTCAATTACAGGAGCAATAGCAGGTGCTTCCTCATTGGTTGTGACAGTGACAGTGCCAGTTGCGGTGACAGTGACAGTGACAGTGACAGTTACCGTAACAGTGACATTGACAATGACAGTGACAGTGACATTGACAGTGACCGTAACAGTGACAGTGGCAGTGCCAGTGTTAGTGACCTTGACACTGACCATGGCACTGACAGTGACAGTGACAGTAACAGTGATGGTGAAATACCGGTGTCAAGCTCTGTGACAGACCAGCTGAACAGGTGGAGCACTGCGCTCTCATAACACAGTCCCTGCGGGCAGAGCTCATGACACGCTCATGACTAAGTGATGGCCTGCGCTGGGCAGTCTGTCAACGCGACCCCTGGTGGGAGGTCGGTGATTGGTGTACAGGTCGACGCCCTCACGGGGTCGGTCACCGGGTCACGTGATGGGTCCTTCAGTAGCACACCTCGCTGTCCCCTGCATTGCAGATGGAGGCACTCCACTCCACTTCCTGTCTGCTCGTATCGGGTTAAAGAGGCGCTGCAGGGATTCCAATGCGGATTCGATTATCAAGTTATTTTGCGTTCAATTGCACTGTTTTTGTATTGAGTAACTCGTTGTACCACTTCTAAAGCAGTTTCCTTGAATGTATTGTTGTTTTACTTCTATAATCGCCATTACACATTCTTTACACATTCCTTACACATTCAGTGGAAATGCAACTTAAAGGTGGATAGAGTGGTGCCTTTGCCTTTCTGTTATGTCATTGTTAGCTAAATACATGAAGAGTTCAGGCGCAAAACCATGTAGACGCCAATCCAAAAATGTAATTAAAATAAAAGATGTTGCCTGAAAATAATTTTGATTCTCACTAATTCCACTTTCCATGTGATGACCTGAGCATGAAACAATGAACAAAAAGTATATTGGTTGGTGGTTATATTATATGATACTACAAACAGGACTAAAGTAAGTGTGTATGTTTACACTTCAAATGGATCCCAAATTAACCATTTTACATCAAAACTACTTCAAGCAAATGTGAGGCAAATTAAACTGATACATTTCTATCAGGGAATATTAGAAACTCTAAGCTGTGCAACTTTCAGTTGAGAACACGATGTCTGGTTCAAAGCAGCAGGCTTCCCTTTGCTGGATTATTTGTTTGAAATGAACCAGAGCGCCATTATTTACGTCATTACATCTAGCCATTGCCAGGACAAGACAGGTGAACAGTGACGTCATATGGTGGGTGTTTACCTTATGGAATCCTGCATGAACCTACCAAGACCTACCAATACTTGCCCTGACCTGTTCTAACCCTGTATGACTTCATTGTATATCATAATCTCTATCATAATCTCTTATCGGATCCTCACTGACATCACCATTTAAGCCTTAGCTCACTCAATCACACCAGTTCGCCACTAATTCCCCCTAAAGAATATCACCTATTAATAATAACATGAATAATGTGATGCTGCTCATATGAACGCGGTATTGTAAGGACAGTAGCAAGCCGCCAGGTGGCCACTTATGAACACGTGACTTCCGGGATACAAAAGAAGGCACTACAGGGTAATACTGGACGGTGTGACGCATACACACATTGGGATGTTTATTTTTGTTTAACATCAAATAATTCTTAGCGCCTCACAATTACAGCCAAATTGAAAAGAAACAAGAAAATTAACTATGTTTACTCATTAACCACCATTTGTATCAATCAATCAATCAATAGTCCATCCTCTAGTCGAGGGTTGGATGCAATGGTTCTCCACTTGTCCGGATGGTGTGCGTTTCTGATAGACTGTGAATAATTCAAGCCTGTCCACTGTGAAATATTTGTAAACCATTCACCTTCCTTTCCAACCATATACGGTATATTGAACTCTGACGAATGATGTGGCCAAAATAAATAAGTTTCTTTGTCTGTATAATGGCAAACAAGCATTTCTTATTTTTAATTTTTCTGAGAACTTCTTAGTTGGTGGCATCATCCTTCGATAAGTACCATTTGTATACAGGTTCAAATTGGTTAAGATGATAATTGTGAAGGAGTAGCAATGGAGGACACTCACACGAACCATTGGGTAAACATGCTACACCACGCCTTCAGGCCTTCCTAACCAAACAGGGCACCACTTCCGGACTCGACATGTCACGCTTCTGCCATGCCAACTACTTTCGGTCCCAAAAGCCCCGTTTCCCACAACCTTATTTCCCAAGTGAAGAACAAGGAAGCCACATTTTTTCCCCATGTTGTTGTTTGTGGTGTAGGCCTATTTCTTTGGGTGATATTTCTTTGTCAGCGTTCTCAAACCTTCAACCTACCTATGCGTCACACTTTCCCCTACCCTCCTCCGCCCACCACCACGCTCCACACACTCTTCCTGACCCACCCCACGCTTCTCACCCTCTCTAGCCCCCTACCCTATCCCCTCTCCCTACCCTCCATCACCCACCCCCCTCCCCCACCCTCCCCCACCTTCCCATACCCTCCACACCCTCCGGCACTCTCCCCCGCCCTCCCCTAACCCCACCTACCCCCCACCCTGCCCCACCCTCCCCTACTCTCTCCCACCCTCCCTACCCTCCATCCCCCTCCCCCATCCCCCACCCTCCCCCACCTTCCCATACCCTCCGCACCCTCCGGCACTCTCCCCGCCCTCCCCTAACCCCACCTACCCCCCACCCACCCTCCCCCACCCTCCGCTACCCTCTCCCACCCTCCCTACCCTCCATCACCCTCCCCCATCCCCACCCTCCCCCACCTTCCCATACCCTCCGCACCCTCCGGCACAAATAAATCAACAGTTAAAGTTCTTACACATAACTGCACATCATTGGCATATGTTGGGAACATGGGAGGTACTAGCTCTCCTAGGCGTAATTAGACACCGACACCGCATATGAGTTTAAAGTTGGATTTATTTTTCTTCGATAATGAGTCAAGTAGTAAGCACATGTCAATTTTAGTAAGCACAATTAAGTTCCGTAGAATAAGCACAGTGAGGTAATCAATGAGTTATGCACAAAGAGGTCAACAAGCTTTTAACCCTATGCCCTATATAGTCTTTTAGCAGGGGTGGGCGGGATGGCAGTTCAGAGCCAGCCAGTGTCCTCCTGTGGCCATGTCGAAGTGAGCCCTCTGCCGCTGAGACGGGCCTTATATAGCCAGTTAGTCCGCTAGTTCGAGCTAACGACCGCAGAGGGCAGGTCGGACAGGCAGAGCCAGCATTCTCGAAGTATTTACGTATCAAAGAAGAAACCAGACGGCGCTGGCGTATAAGTCAGAAAGAACCACCGACGAAAGTAGCTAGGTGGCAGCACCTGTATTATGCTTAAGGCTGTAGAGCTATGGCGGCGATCGAATGCCAAATTACCCGTGTTGCTGAGCATCACGAACAATGAGATAACAAAGACAATTTGGGATTTGCACAGGTTCTTCGTTTCCTCTGCACACTGAAGGATGAAGGGCTAGGGTTTGGCACCATTAATACAGCACGCTGTGCATTATCAGTGGTTCTTCCTAGGATAGATGCTCAAACAGTGGGGAAACATTACTTGATACATTGGTTTACTAAAGTCGGTGTATGAAAGAAATCCACCAAAGCCTAAATACTCTAGGTTTTGGGACGTTTCGCTAGTTTTCAAGTTGTTAAAAAATTGGCCAGACAACAACAATCTTTCCATGAGAGATTTGGGGTTTAAAATTGCATTACTTATTCTGCTTATTACAGGGCATAGAAGCCAGACGATACTAGCGTTAAATTTAGATAAGATTGAGTTGTCAAAAGAAGAAGCAATTTTTTACTTAGATAAGTTATTGAAATCGAATAAGACAGGGGATCCTCTGTATTCTATCACGCTTAAAGGTTTTTCAGAAGATAAGAAACTTTGTGTGGTTAGAGCTATTAATACATGTATTCTGAATACTAAACATGTAAGAAAGAACAATCAATTATTGCTAAGTTATATTAAACCC
This sequence comes from Branchipolynoe longqiensis, assembly GCA_030323885.1. Taxonomy (NCBI): domain Eukaryota; kingdom Metazoa; phylum Annelida; class Polychaeta; order Phyllodocida; family Polynoidae; genus Branchipolynoe; species Branchipolynoe longqiensis. The sequence continues at coordinate 86,287,294 of CM059191.1, read as the reverse complement.
TTCGGTCCAATTTCAAGAGCCACGTTAATAAGGTGGACTCTTAAGATACTGTTAGCAGCAGGCATAGATATTAAGAAGTATTCAGCACACTCTACTAGGGATGCAGTAGCGTCAACTGCCAGGAACTTCGGTATTCCTATTAAAACTAGTCTAAAAAATGCAGGATGGAAAACATTTCTATCATTTGCAAAACATTACAATGAACGGATAGAGAAAAACAAAAGCATGGCTTCAACTTTGTTAAGCAAGTCATGAGCACTTAGGCTATAAGAAATGGCTAGAAGATACCCTCCACACCCTCCGGCACTCTCCGCGACCCTCCCCCATCACCCAGACCGACCCCACCCACCACCAACCTCCACCACCTTCCACCACCCTCTCTCTACCTCTCCCTCCACCATCCCCATACACAACAACCGATGGGTCCGATTAATGCAACGCCTCCATGGAATATTTATACGGAAATCTTTTTAGGAGGACCGCTCCGAGTCGGCTGTGGAGGGTGATTTGTGGGAGACCCCGCATAGTGCGTGGAGGTAGGGAGGAGGAGGGCGGAGGGGCTTTTTGGAGGCAGTGGGATGATGTGGGGGGAGAGTGTGGGGGAAGGGGGGAGGATGAGTGAGCCGCTTCACGTTGGCGGTGCGTTAGCCGGGTTAAGACGGCCCTAAAGAGATTACTCTCATCAAGGCCTCTCTAGGCATACTGTAGTATCACTGCTCCATTATTGATACACGCGGCGGGGTAGTCGTGATTGTTCCGCGAAGCGCCCCCTACATTGGTGATGAATGGCGTGAGCAGCTCACAGCTGCCCCTCAAGGCGCAAACTCCCCCCCCCCCCCCCATAACCCCCAACCCCACACCACCGCCACCACGCACCCCCCAGTCCCGGTGCGCATGCGTTGGTTGTGGGCGCATTGTGAGTATGACAGGGTGTGAGAGGGATATGTATGTATGTCTGTTCATGTTTCTATGCGTTCTATTCTGTTCTGTTCTGTCTGCTCATGTCTGACAGGCTGGCGACCAGTGGTCCACAACTAGTTCATCAAAGCCTGCGGTATGCTGTCCTGTGTGTGGGAAAGTGCATATCAAAGATCCCTAGATGCTTCTCGGAATGAGTAGCCTATGTGGCGGCAGTGGGTTTCCTCCAAAGAAATATGTCAGAATGACCATAATTATGTTTGACGTCCAATAGCCGATGATAAAAATCAATGTGCTCTAGAGGCGTCGTTAAATAAAAGAAGCTTTGTCTGACAGGGGTTCTGTACTTTGCAGATAGGGTACCTGGCCCCGACCATGATACTGATAGACTGACCGGCTCCCCACCCTCCCTCACTCCACCCCCTGGAGATGCAGTTCACCCGTTGATCGGGGCGTGGTGTCGCGAGGACTTCCACCCCCCCCCCCCCCTGACCCCATCCTCCCCCCGGTGCCCCTACTAACTCTCAAACCACGTTGCGTCGCACAAGCCCCTCCCCTGTTCTCAACTCCTAGCTCCTGCTCCCTGCTCCCGACTATCCGCTCCCCGCTCCCCGCTCCCCGCTCCCCGCTCCCCGCTCCCCGCTCCCCGCTCCCCGCTCCCCGCTCCCCGCTCCCCGCTCCCCGCTCCCCATCCCGCGTCCTCAGCTCTCCACTTCCCTCTGCCCGCCTCCGCAACTCGCTACCCGATCCCCGTTCCCCATCCATGTGTCCCCATGCTCCCGCTCTGCGAACCCCCCCTTCTTCTCCCCAGCTCCCCATGCTCCATTCCACGGTACCCGCTCCCCACCCCCGTTCCTTAAGCACTTAGCTCACCGCTCCCCCGTCTCCCGCTCCCGGGTCCCTGCCGCCCCCCCCCTCCCTGCTCGATGTCCCCCCTCCCCCGCTCCTCGCTCACCACTCCTCATCCCCGTATCCCCCGTCCCGGGTTCTCCCCACATCCCACGCCGGTCTATCTCATCACGCCAGTAACTCGCCGGGACGGGCGCTCCCCCGTCATGCATCATTGAGCATGCGCGCGCGTCCCACGTCGACAGCCGGTAGCCCCTGCAGCTCCCCCAACGGGGACATACAACGGGGAGGCGGATGGGGAAGGAGAGCAGAGGGGTAGGAGGGGTGGTAGGGCGTAGAGTGGGGACGGGGGAAGGACAGATGGGGGAGGAGTGTGGAGAGGCACCCGAGAAGAAATGACAGTATTGAGTTAAGCGCCTGTGAAGCGTGGTGAGCAGGGACTGTTGTGTAAGGGTGTGTCGGTGTGGGGGTACGGAGGTGATGTTGGGCTGGGGTTTGGCGCGGGATGGGGATTGTGGGGGTGATGAGTGGTGCAATGATCGGGCATGTGTGATTAAAACAGGAGAGGCACCGGGAACGCTACTATGCATATCCACAGCAAGGTGTCACGTGCATTACTGGCTTCGCCTTACTAGAAGCTGTATTAATGCGTACGGGCAGCATGATGGCAGCTGCATTACTATAATGGCAGCAAAATGTCACTGTTATGAAGTCATCCCCGCAGTGGAATGCCACCTTAATAAACGCACCCCCTCAGAAGGAAGCTACCTTCTATACTGGTATCTTCTTAGAATAATACCAACTGCATTAATGTATGCAAGAACCAGAATGCCACCTTCATAAAAGCATCCCCGCAGTGGAAAGCCACCTTAATAAACGCCTCCCTTCAGCAAGATGACACCTCTATTATAGGCATTAATGTATTATATCACCACACTACCTGATTTAACTTAATTGATGGAGATACAGAATTCCAGCTTCATAAAAGAAATCCCGTTAGCAGAATTCCACCATTATTAATGAAATCTCTGCATGTGAATAGCACCTTTAGAAATAACATCCTTACTGCAGAATACCTCATTAATAGATGAAATCCTTACACCATAATGTCACGTTCTATTAGAGCTGCATAGTCCGATGGAACTATCCAATTTTCAAGACCAAAACAATTATCTAACTTAGATACTGGTGCACTTATTAAGCATTTGTCACCACACAGAAGAGAGTACTGAGGCAATTGAATAGAACCTGTTACTGCAGAACCCTATCGGGTAGCAGTTTTGGCGTGCTTGCAACAATTAATTTTGCATGGTTCCACTTCAAATATATCAAAAGTTAGCCACTGAAAATAAAAGTTACTTCAAGCTAAAGTAAGGTACATAATAACGATCAACCTAATGTATTTATCTCAGAAAATGTCAGAAACTCAAAACCATCGGACTATGCAACTTTAAATTGCATTCGTGCAACAATACGTGTTTAAAGTTGCATAGACTGATAGTTTTCAGTGTTTATCATTTTCTGATATACATAGATTAGGTTGATCATTATAATATACCTTACTTTACTTTGAAGTAAATTGTATTCGAAATTGTTAACTTTTCAGATATTTGAAGTGCAAACATACTAAATTAATATTGGCAACCATGATAAAACAGTGACCACAAAGGCTGCATCACTGAAAGTTCATATTAAATTGACTTGGTATTCTCCTCTCTGTGGCAAAACTAGACCCAATAAGTGCATCAGTATATAGGTTAAATATGTAGATAGAATCAAATCTAGACCACTGGTTTGGTTTTAACAATTTGATATTTTGATCGGACAATGCAGCTTTAATAAACGAATCAGTAGCCAAGGTTATAATCTAGATAAGCAAATTTGATTTAAACAAATGTTGCACATTTAGGGACAGTGCGACTTTAATGCAGGGATGAATTGACAGATGGCGCTGTGAATAGGTTAGGAGCAAACGCACAGGATGGACTGATGGGAAGGAAGAGGAGCTCAGAGTAGACAGGAATAAAGCGAGGAGGGAATGATAAGAAATAGGGAACGATGGCCACCTGCAATGAAATGTGACAAAGTGGAGACATGGTTATGGAGGAGTGTGTGTGTGTGGGGGGGGGGGGGGGGGGAGGGTGCTCCCAGGAGAGATGAGGGTATCTGGATGTATGGAAGGGGGGTGGGACACGGTGACGGGTATGTATTGAACGAGTACAGGATGAGAAATGAACATGGGTTGGAATTTGGGCAGCTATGGCCAGCTGGCCAGCTGGCCAGCATTGAAAACAAGCCTGGGTACCCGGGCTTATATGCTATGGACAGTATAAATACAGCCTCAATACAAAAAATAGGCAGAGTTAGCTTGGATGGGAAGAAATTCATTTCTTTTATCATAACAATTTACGCATTTTTTTAAATGTATTATAATTTACACTCAAACTGATCATGAGTATTCAAGGATCGGAAAAGCCGTGAAGATAATATATATTCAGAAGAACACATTTATTTACAAAAACACCAAAAACAAAAACAACCAACAAACTGACGATGCAGTAAAGCAGTAGCAGGTGAAGCTTACACAGTTTTCATGAATCCAGAAACACGCCCCACCACCGACTAACCCAGCAATATCACGCAGCGAATGATTTTCATGAGATTAAAAATAACAGGGACTAATCTTTTTCAATTATGCTACAGGACTAGTCAACTACCACACCATGGTCTAAAGTGACGCAACGCTTGCTGATACTACCAGGAACGGTCCTTATGGTGGACTCTTTCACTTATGGGTAAGAGCCAAAGCGACCCCAGTGGGAAGGGATGTGTGTTCCAGAGTTAGCAGCAACAGCTCAATTTTGTTTCTGAACTTGGTGGAATAAACTTGGGGAGGTCCGGTTTTTGAAACAACTTTCAGATTGCCATTATTATAATTCAGGCGGAGTAGAATGCAGTCAGAGTTCAATATACCGTACATTGTTGGAAGGGAAGGTGAATGGCAGCAGAGGGAGAGGGAGACCAAGAACATCATGGTTTACAAATATTTCACAGTGGACAGGCTTGAATTATTCACAGTCTATCAGAACAGCACACCATAGGGACAAGTGGAGAACCATTGCATCCAACCCTCGACTAGAGGACGGAACTATTGATTGATTGAGAATGCAGTCCATCACAATACTCAGAACTAAGGCGGAACATTGGTCTAGTCACCCTCAGGCCTTCAGCCCCTCACCTCTTCACTCCATAACACCTCACCCTTCACCCCTCACCTCCTCACCACTTACCGCCTTAGACCCTCTCCTCCTCACCCCCTCACGGCCTCACCCCCTCACTCTCACCCCCTGAACTCCTCACCCCCTCAACCCCTAACCCCCTCATTCTCACCGCCTCGCCCCCTCACCCCTCAACCCATCACCCCATCACCCCATCACCCATCACCCCCTCACCTCATCACCCCATCACCCAACCCACCTCCTCATCCCCTGTGCAGTCTGGTGGCTGGCGGTTGGTGGTGACGACCAGCCACTAGGGTCTAGTGAACAGGATGTTAACTTTTGACAATCAAAACTGTCGAGGAATTAGGCGTGATGTGACCTGATTGAAGCGCCAAGTGCCCACTGTGACACCCTGCCGAGGGCTGGCTCGCCCCACCACCACCCACATACCCCAACCATCCACGCGCTACAAGAAACCGATTTGAATGGTGCCTCCTACCAACCTCCCACACACTGCCGCCTCATATGCTATTGGAGATTTAAAAGCCGAATGAGAATGTATGTTATATAGCCTAATCGTGTTTGCCTTAGACTAGGGCCTACTAAATTCGTCATCTGTTGGTCCAATCAGGGTTATTCATGAGTCCTTGTCAGCAGCCTTCAGGATACTTAATGCGGCCGTACAACACTTGAGAATCGATTTCAGTTACACCTGATATAACACTCCCCTACGAAATTTCAAGGAGACCAGCAGATTGGATTGGTTTGTTTATTTGACTCCGGGTTCAGCGATAAATGCCCTAACTAACTTCAAATTCAGCAAGAGGTGTCGAATGCCACTGTGCCCAGTAGGTCTGCAGCAAAGTGGCCGGACGACAGCGGTTCGTTAATAATATACTTGCAAGAATCACCTAATTATTAATTAATTAATTCTCTGAGCGTTTATATTTATATAATAGATTATATATAATATAATTGAGAATACATGGATATCAAAAGCAATTATATATAAACTCTAGAATAGGAGGAAAAAAGAATAACAATAAAACAGAAAAGGCCTGGGAGCTTTCAGTCAGTGGACCGCTGCCAAATGTGACCTTGATTAAGTGCTTTTTGTTTGTTACGCAATTTTTTGTTTATCTAAAAAGGAGATATTTAAATTGATTTCGCCTCTGTTCCTCGCGTTTACATGTATTGAATCACATGATGGGGCCCGACAGTAATTGTCACACTTTTGGGCTATCATTGATTAGTCTGCGAGGGAGACACGCACAACGCGCATCGCCGTCCCTAGCTCCAAACATTCGATTCCTCGCCCCTCTATATCTGCCCGAAAACAATAAGCATTGGCCAAAATCAACAGCCAGAGTGTGTGCAGAATAAGACAAGTTCTGTTCAGACAGTGCTGAATTGAATGTAGTACTCATCAAACTGTACCAGTACTGTTAGTGACCAAAAAGAAAACATTGACCACCTCATACACTATTGTATAATGGTCCCATTCCTCTCCTTCCTTGTGTGATATAAAACACAGTTAGACTCCCACCCACACCCACACCCAAACTCACACTCACACCCACACCCACACACACTAACACATGCTTACGCATGCGCACCCACTCACACAGCCGAAGTCGAGGGCAGGCCTGAGCGCGTCCAGATTGAATCATGGCGCCACCTGGTGGCAATCACGCGCCTAATTGCGCGCGTACAATGGGCCCGGACCCGGGCACCCCCTGAGGGATATGGCGGGATTTCTGACACCTGATGACGCACACACTGCTGGGGTGTTGGTTGGCTGGTTGTTGGAGTTTTGCATCCTGGCAACATGTAAGGTGACATCATGACGGGTACCGACTTGTGATAGTGGGAGCTCATGGCGACTTTACAGTGCTGCCGCACTGGGAAATCAGGCCACCGGCACCATGATCCGATATTATCACTTAGTCACATTACCCTAACACTTAGCTAAGGATTCCTTGCCCTATCCTATTAATGTCGAGAGCCAGGCTAGGAAGCGATAAGTATCAATTTGTTATATCACTCCCTTTTATAACTCGCTACTGACAGTTACTAACCATGCATGCATATTGATTTGCATACTTTGTAATTGTTCGGTTTACCTCAATACCACAAATCAATGTCAACACTCAAAACCCATTCGTTATACCCCTGTCACATTACGACACTTCTCGCCAACGCGCGTCGATGTATGTGATTTTTTGATGGAACGTCGGGATACATCAGGAAGCGTTACGTATGGTCTCAGATGCTTCTAGGTGAGAATAATTCCATATGACTGCTAGTAGGATTCCCATGGGTCCTTAAATCATCTTTAAAAGTATTACATTGATAAATCAGCATCAATTAGTTCGATTAGTTGCTTGCGCTATCCTATTAATGCTGAATAGTTTAAGCATCATCTGTATTTCTAGGTTACATTATTTTGTAGTGGTTTCTTATATATATTTGTGTATTGTGCCTTTATGTATTGTGATATCTATATATTTACACATCATGCATGTATATATTTGCATTTGTATGTATTGTATGTATATAGTATATAGTTATATATTAGATATGGTTTTAATTTTTATATTCAGATGTTATACATTTATATATTTATGTATTATACCTTATGGCTTTATATACTTGTATGTTTATATATTTTGTATTTATATATTAGATTGTTGTATATTATAGATTTATATATTATATCAATATATATTTGATATATAATTGCTGAGTTAAACACTGCCAGATGTATGCAGCTGCTCACCTATATATTCTTTTAATAAAAGGTTGATTGTGCAGGCCTGTAGCAGACTCGTTATAGCACATGCTAGACTGGTCTGCAAAGTGATAGTCCACATAGAGATCCAAAGATTGCATCACCGCATTCATTTCTGTTAATATTTAATTAAATAGATATGTTACATTTGCTGCCAGAATTCTCCGCTGATGAGTTTCTGATCGTCAGGTTCGCGCGTGTCTCATAGTCATAATATGGCTCGAATTAATTATAAATGAAACTGAAAAAGAGCTTTATTGCCATCCAAGTTGTCTATGAGTCGGAGCCGAGCAACTCAACACAACTTTCTTCTTAGGTGAGAGGAACTGGCGTAGAGTGTGGCGGTGTGAGCGAGGAATGAGGGAGGGGGGGCGTGATTATGAATTGCAGTAATATGTCCGCACTGCAAGACTAGGAACTTCTAAGTACATAGAATACAAATAAAGTTCTGTACCAACAATTATCTTCAAGTACATAATAATACCAGGATGTTGTCTTCATTCATGGAGCCTGCACCGAAACTGATGCTCCACTCCCTCCCCATGCCAGACGGGATCGCCTCATGAGCGTTTGTGGCCCGTGTCGGTAGACCGTCGGATCGTAGGTTAGATTGTTTGTTTGTTGTTGTTTTACATCCTAGCAACATCTAAGGTCATATCAGGATGGGTACCGACTTGTGACATTGTGCACTCATGGCGACTTTATAGTGCTGTCCCACTGGGAAACCAGGCCGCCAGCACCATGACCTGGTATCCCATTCAGTTGCATTATCCTGACACTGAGCACACCAGTCCTGGCCCTGTCCTAATAATGCCGAGTGCCTGGCTAGGAAGCAACAAGTATCAATTTTTAAGTCATTGGTTTGACTCGGCCAGGGTTCGAACCGACGAGCCCACGATCTACAGCACGGGATACGGACGCTCTAACTCATTCGGCCACCCCGTATGGTCCTCTTGGGTTAGAACCCTGGTTGAGTCAAACCTGTAACTTAAACATTGATACTTTTCACTTCCTAGGCAGGCGCTCAGCATTATTAGGATAGCGCAAGGACTCTTGGTTCAGTGTCAGGATAATTTGACTGAGTTGGATATCAGGTCATGGTGTTGGTGGTCTGGTCTCCCAGTTGGGCAGCACTATGAAGTTACTATGAGTGTGCACTGTCAGAAGTCCGCACCCGTCCTGATATGACCTTAGATGTTCCTAGGACGTAACACAACAACAAAGAAAACGAACCCTCCCCATCCGCACTAGAGTTAAAAACCACTTCCCATGCAGATTGAACCACACAGGTGCCCTCCCCCTGCACAGAACCACTACTGCTACCCCTCCCCCCTCCTCCAGCATTTCCCAGGCAGACTGACTCAAACAGGTGCCCTCCCCCTGCACATACCCGCTACTGCTACCCCTCACCACTCCTCCAGTACTTCCCATGCAGATTGAACCACACAGGTGCCCTCTCCCTGCACACATGACTGCTACCCCTCCCCCATGCAGACTGAACCACGCAGGTGCCCTCCCCCTGCAAACACCCACTACTGCTACTCCTCCCCCCTCCTCCAGTACTTCCCATGCATACTAACCCACACATGTGCCCCCCCCTGCACACACACACTACTGATACCCCTCCCCCTCCTCCAGCACTTCCCAGGAAGACTGACTTACACAGGAGCCCTCCCCCTGCACACACACTACTGCTACCCCTCCCCCTCCTCCAGTACTTCCTATGCAGACTAACCCACACAGGTGCCCTCCCACTGCACACACACTACTGCTACCCCTAATCCCTCCTCCAGTACTTCCCATGCAGACTGACTCACACAGGTGCCCTCCCCCTGAACACACCCACTACTGCTACCCCTCCCCCTCCTCCAGCACTTCCCAGGCAGACTGACTTAAACAGGTGCCCCCCCCCCCCCCCCCCCCATGCACACACCCACTACCGCTACCACACCCCCTCCTCCAGTCCTTCCCATGCAGACTGACCCACTCAGGTGCCCTCCCCCTGCACACACACCCCCTCATCTAGCACTTTCCACCCACACTGGCCCACATAGATGCCCTCGTCCTCTACACACACTACTGACACCCCTCCCACCCCTCCTCCCCCACTTCCAATCCGCACTCTCTCACACTGATACCACCACCCACACACATATCCATTCCCCGTCCCTCCGATCCTTGCATCCACACTGACCAACAATGTTGCATCAATACTGGCCAACAATGTTGTCCAACAACACACACAACTGCAACCCTCTACCCCTCCTCTTCTCCCCCATCCAAGCTGACCCACAAAATAGGCCCCTCATCCGCCCTCGCCCACACACATGCCTCTCCCCCACCTACCCCCGCCCCATCCCCTGAGCACCCTCCCCCGCTGTCCCCACTGCTACCTGCCTGCTCGCAGCGTCAGTGAAGCATGAACTAAGGCCGCGGTCAGTGCGCAGGCAGGCAGGCGTTAACTGAAGATTTGTTTACAGACCACCCAGTCTGTCCGCCGCCACCCACCCACCCCACCAGCCAGTGAATCTTAAGTCAGGCAAAATGGACTGGAAATATAACTCACACCTCAACAGGCATCAACTGCTGTCAACTCAGTAATTATGTCAGCACACCTTTTGTTGCTCTTATCTTTGAAATAAAACACACACATAAAACAAGACAAACTTCTCACAGATTTGAAGTGGGAACACAAATGGAAAGGAGGCTGATGCCCCATCCCCCGCCTTTCCGTCCTGTTGTCCCGGTTAGGAATAGGATTCCTTCCCTTCTTGTCTTAGAGGGTCTTACACACAGCTGATGAAAACAGCGGATACGGGTCGGTAGTTTAATCCTTATTTAGGCAAGTGATTCGACAGACTTGTCAAGGGTATTGTTGTTTGCCAAATCACTGTTCCTAGCTCATTGCCCAGCTCAAGAATCCTTAATGCAGGAGGGAGGTTTGGGAGGGGGTTGGAATATGCACTCTTTCCATATGAGGAACACAGACTAGACAATATTCAGATAACTGACAACAGATCGTTATGTTTCTGTCACAGTGTGCCCTCCCAATGATGCAAAAGATCCACAAATATATAAGTAAAACCCATACATTCCGAAACACAACCCATCTACAGGTGCAGGACTGTGTCCATGCTCGGAAATTCTAGAATGTAAACAAACACTCAAGTGTCTATTGCTGCCAAACACTATGCATGTACATCACAATATTCATGGATATTATGAATGAAACTATGCACAGAATACTGAGATGAACATCAGACACCGAGCATAACATATACACACTGCACACCACGCTCATGTGTGCGTATGTGGCACTCTCCAGACAACCACCCTTCAGTCCAAGTGAAAACCATATGTGTACAATAAAATGGCTGACATGTGGACCATTCAGAGACTAAGCCCAGCAGTTGGAGTTAAAATGTCATGGTCGGCACTAAAATATTGGTGTTTCTTTTTCTATATCCCTTATCTACTTCTGCTATCCTGGAAGGCTCAGTGTCTGAAACATCCACAAGATGACAATATTGTACCCCCATGGTTTCTTTAATCTCAACATAGATGACAAAGGCACATGTACATCGTATGGAATGCCTGGTGGCCCTGGTGAAAGAGAGAGAGCATGTGACTTGCACCCTTATTTATAGGTTTAAATCTGGGTAACAGTCAGGTGACCCTAGCTTGTACCCGGCAGCCTATTGACTGCAGAGTACCAATGCAGCCAGGTATCAGTGAGATGACCTAGTTAGCTGGTACCCGGCAGGCTGTTGGCTGCATAGCACTAAATAAAAATCACCCCAAAATTCCCAAATATTTTAAAATGTGGTCATTCTGACATGTTTCTTTGCAGGAAACCCACTGCTACTCTTTCCAATAAGCAGGAAGGGGTCTTGTATATGCACTTTCCCACAGACAGGAGAGCACATACGATAGCCTTTGATGAACCACTTCTGGCCCACTGGTTCCTTTTGGAGTCCATGCACAGTAGTACCCTGGTTCAAACAAATAAGCTATAACATAAAAATACCTAGACATCACGCTATTTCATATACATGTAGCTACCACCTGCAACTTCATATACATTTACCTACACCCTCCATATTGTCCTGCTATTCAATGCCCTGACTTCCCAGGTACTACATCTATTATTCTCCCCTACATTACCCTCTTCTTCCCATATCTTATGGATATTGCCCCGGTGTAATGTCCGTTGTAATATGTTGGGTACTTGGCCGTCAGAGCCCCAAGATACCACTTACTCTTCCCCAGGTGCGTTCGCACAACTGTCTGTCGGTTCCCACCTGATGCCCCTCTCAAACAAACTCATAAGGAGGAAAAGGGAAGACAAGTCATGCAAGATTGACAGTGAAGAATTTGTGCTTTATTGGCATCAACTCATATTCACCTACTAGCGACCCTCACTCCTTACCTACTGTCCACACAGATCCTCATTACCCTTGTTAGTGTGTATAAGAATCAGTGCCAACAGCTCATTGAACCGGAGGCCCATGGTTGTTGCACATAGCGCAGTGACTTTTGAATAGCTGCTGATGGATTGTGTATAGAAAATGGAGCCTGAGACAGAGTGTCTGGGTTCCTGGACAAGAGAAGAGTGTCTCCTGCTAAAGTGCCTACCTCAGAGTCTCACTCAAGAGTGAATGAAGAATAATGACAGAGTGACGTCTGTGTGTCAGGTGTAAGGGATCCAGGTGACTGGGCCTCCCACAGCCAGCCAATCAGACACCCTCTCCAGCCTGGCGGGTGACACCCTAATAGGGGGCAGCTGTCACTCAACCCCAGCTGCATCTGGTGTCCATAATGTATGCAGGATGGCTGGGTGTGCTTGCCCATCGGCCCTGTGGTAACAGGTAGTTGCAGTCAGTTACAATAACATACATTAAAAATGTCCTTCTCCTCCACTTGCACTCTTACTGGTGGATAGAGGGAACATTTCACTAAACATTAACTGTCTCTTACATAGGAACATCATGTCATAATCTTGGGCACTATGTGTTATCATATTTTCCACATAGTCTCTTTTGTCACACAGCGAGTGGGGCACCCATTGCTTCTCTGTTACATAACCCTGGTCTCCACTCTGTCGCCCAAAATTAGTAATGCTCTCTGCCAATATATAAATCCGAACCGAAAATTCGTATATATTTGTACACCCTGTTCTCCTATTCACATCCTGTGCTCCTCCCTATATCCCCCTTTTTCCAGTTCTCTCAAACTCCGACACTATTTACAAAGTATCTGCCCCGTAACCAGTATCTATTCTGCCGTTAGTTACCCCTAAAAATATGGTATGTCTTCGATCTACTATTAGCTAGATATCTTCCGAAGACAGCTCTGTATTCAAACCAATGTCGCCCGGACATAGCAGGTGTCCTGTCATCCATAGCAACAGTTCAATGAGACAAAAGCAATATGTCCTTTGTACAATAGTTCCGACATAATAACCGTTCCAGATGACATCACCGAATGTTTTATTTATGATTTCTCCACATACTACTCCGAGTGCCCCGATATGTTCCCATGTTATCCTTGTCCCAGCACCATTCCCTTCGTCGCAGTCTGATCCCCCTTCCCTTCCTTGGCCACCTGTACACAACACATGACCTCACCTCAGTTCTAAGACACTGCCTCGCCAAGTGCGCATATTTGCCTCATCGCAGCTGACTCAGCCCAGACTCCCACATTTGAAAAGCACCAAACCGCCACACCGCCACACATCCACACCACCACACCGCCACACCACCACAATGCCACAACACCACCCTGCCACACCGCCACCCCGCCACACCACCACACCACCACACCACCACATCACCACACCACCACACCACCACACCACCACACCACCACACCACCACACCTCTACACCACCACACTACCACACCACCACACCACCAAACCACCACACCACCACACCGCCACACCGCCGCACCGCCACACCACCACACCACCACACCACCACACCACCACACCGCCACACCGCCACACCACTACACCGACACACCACCACGCCATCACACCACCACACTGCCACACTGCCACCCCGCCACACCACCACTCCACCACACCACCTTCTGCCCTTCCACCATACCGCCACACTGCCACACTGCCATACCCCCACACCACCTCAACGCCACACTGCCAAAGCACCATACCGCCACAGCACCACACCACCACACTGCCACACTGCCACACCGCCACACTGCCACAGCACCACACCACCACACAGCCATGTCGCCATGCCACCATACCCGCACACCACCACACAACCATACAGCCACACCACCATATCACCAAACTGCCACACCACCACACCGCCACACCACCACACCATCACTTCACGACACCATCACCCCGCCACATCACCACACTACCAATTAACCAGTTCATCTCCCCAAAACACCACCGACCATCAGACCACCACCCCACCACACCACAACATCACCACACTACCAAGTCAGCAGTTTATCACCCCACAACACCAACAACCCACCATGCCACCACGCTGCCAGGTCACCATACCGCCACGTCACCACGCCACCAACCACATCACTACACCACCACATCACTACACCACCACACCACCCACCACCCACCACCCAATTCCGACCACCCAACACCCACCACTGACCATGCCCTATCCAAGATCCACTGTCACTGCCAACAACCCGGCTAGCCACCACCCACCACCCACCGCCCACAACCCACCTCACCACCCACCACCCACCGCCCACAACCCACCACCATCCACTACCCACCACTAGCCCATTCTTTCCTCCGAGAGAGTCCTGACGCAGGCCGCCTTACATGGGCCGGTCGAGGGTCAATTAGTGACTACAGAAGGGCCTCCTATGAGGGCCTTCGAGTCTCTGGAGGGCCTTCCGAGGAGTGCAGAAGATGCCGAAGCGCCTTAGAAACTGGAGCAGCCAGCGGAGGGTGCTTGTCCCGCCGGCAGAGGGCGGGCAAGTGGCTCGGACGGGAGGCTATGGGAATGGGATGTGGGAAGAGGGAGGAAGGAGGGGAGTGGGAGAGTGCGGGAGGAGGGGTTGGGCGAGGGTAGGGGGAGGGAGAGCGGGAAGAGTGGGAGGGGTGGAGGGTGGGGGAGGGGAATGGGATGGGGATGGGCGGGTGGACGGGCGGTAGATGGGTTGGGAAGGTAGGGGGAAGGGCGGGACAGGGGGCTCGGCGGGGGAAGGGAGTAAGAAGGGCGGGGAGAGGGGGGGGAGGGTGGTCGAGGAGGGACGGGGTGGCGAGGGGAGGGGAAGGGGGGACGGGACCGGGACTTGCGATGGGGAGGGGAAGGGAGGGAGCGGACGGTTTGGGGGACGGTAAGAGGCTGGGCGGGGGTGGGGACGGGGGCTGGGGCGGGGGGAGGGAATGGGGGGAAGGGGATTTGTGAAGCTCTGGGCGGGAGGAGCGAGGGCCGAGCGGGGAGGACTGAGGGAGGGGGGGGGGGGGCTGAGGGTGGCCCGCTCTCTCTTGTTACTGCTCTGTGTGTCAGTCCGTAAGGGGAAGTCAGAGGTTGGATCTGATGGCCTTTTGACATTACGCGCCCTGCCTTACAGAGTACAAGGCATTCTGGGTAGCAGGCTACATCCAGGGACTTAGTAGCAATCTGGCCCCGGGGCCACGGCTTACTAATTATTTATCGTCGGTACTTTATCTTTGAATTCATTCAGAAGCAACAATATGTTTTTTAGTAGAGTAGTTGATTCAAGTTGCATAGTCCGATGAAGCAGAACATTTTCAAAACCAAAACACTTACCTAGATTTGATTCTACATATTTATCTCAGATACTGGTACAGTTGTTAAGCATGTATTGTCACATAGAAGCGCATGGGGAGTCAATTTAATAGAACCTATTACTGCATAAACCTATGGCATCAGAGTGTTGGTGTGCTTGCCAAAATTAATCAGGCATGTTGTCACTTCAAATATCTCCAAAGCTAGCCATTTACACTAAAAGTTACTTCAACCTAAAGTAAAGTAGCTTATAATGATCAATGTAATCTATTTATCTCTGAAAATGACAGAAACTCAAAGCCATCGGACTATGCAACTTTAAGCAGGGGAAATTTCAATCGTGGACGATTATTCTTCCTCATTCCATTGTTCCTTGCCCTATCCTAAGAATGCAGAGCACCAGGCTAGAACGCGACAAGTATCAAGTTTTAAATCATTGGTTTGCTTATACCACGGTTCGATCCCACGATCCCACAATCTCCCAACACGGGAAACGGACGCTCTAACTCATTCCTCGGCCATCCCGTCTGGGGTTTACATTTGTTGTTTGTCTTATTCCTTTGGTACATTAGTTTGATTAAATAGGGGGAATCTCAATAGCGGACAATTGCTCTTATGCATATCCACTGCTCGTTGCCGTATCTTCATAATGACAAACAATAGGCTAGGCAATGACAAGTATCAAGTGATCAGTCGGGGATTTGACTCAGTCAGCGTCTGAACCCAGGGGTTCGAATCCCACGACCTACCCAATCAAAACAGGAGTTGGGCGCTCTACTGATTTTGTCACCCCATTCTTTTGACTGATATTCTGATGAAGCCCATGGCACAGTAGGACCCAGGTGCAGCCCTATGTAAAAACACTCCCACCAAATGCATAACAGTAGGGCCGTGTGTGGGGAAATGGGTATATCATTACTGGTTCACCAAGAATTGAAGCGATATAAGCGAAAGCTTTGGTCGAGCGTAAGAAAACCTGTGGAAGCTCATTGCATAACTTTCCCTTGCCCCTTACATGTTGCCAGGACGTTAAACTCCAACAACCAATCAAGCCCCATGACAATTACATTGTTTTCCCATGGATACATTTGATGAGTAAGCAGGTAAGAAAGGTTCGGCTACCACATCAGTTATTTTCTGGTTCAAGGCAGGTCTTGACCCAAATTTCAATATTTCGATGATCACGTGATAATAAATAAAGTAGGCCAATTACACTGGCACCAGACTAGGCTTTGTTTATCCATGTTTCATTGCCGCAGCACACCGCAGCGGTAGCGCTCTGAACAGAACTAGGGCATGAGTGCCGTCGGGTCACGAGAATGACTTAATATTGGGAAGTATTGGCTTTCCCATAGGCTCATCACAACATGAGTGTACTGGTATATTTTAATGAATCACCTTAATATCTCTTCTGCGCAGAAATTACAATATTAATGAGTCCATGATTATTGTGATGGACCAAGTCCTACTCCACTTACTGAATAGAATTGAGAAACCGTTGAGATAGGTTCATACCCAAGGGTTGGTTGGTTGTTGAAGTTTTAGGTACTGGCAACATCTAAGGTCACCTCAGGCTTGGTACCGATTTATGAAAGTGGACACTCATGGTGACTTTTTAATGGTGCCCGACTGGGATACAAGGCTGCCATCACCACGACCTCATATCCACCTCAGTGTTATCCTGACACTGATCCAACCAGTCGTTGCCCTGTGCTAATAATGCTGAGTGCCTCGTACCTCGTTAGGAAGCGACAAGTATACATTTTTAAGTCATTGGAAAACCCTACCCTACTCCCTAGCTTATTCCACGAAGGAAAGAATTGATAAGTGATGTCACCTGTCACTGCCGAGCAGGTGAAAATAGTATACCCGAGGGGTTGTTCAATTCAGCAAACGCATAGAGCCACCTGGTGTTTGTGGGACAAACTATTACCTTATCTTAGGTATGTATGATAAAATATAGATAGCTACTTTAGCAATTTGCTTTGATCGATTACACAACTTAAATATGTGTGATTATTCTGTTTTGTTACTTTTTGTGCTTGTTGCTTCCTTTGTTTTTCTTTTGTTTTGTTGTCTCTTGTTGAATAAAAACGATATCATTGTAGCTATGTATATTTCTTCCATTTGGGTAACTGTTTCTTATTTGTTCTTAACGAAGCTATTTTTGGGTAAATCAGATCCATTGCCTGAATTTACCACACATTAATTAACCGCTGATTAAGCACAACATGTCATTAGTAAACAAACTTCTATTGAAGCAGTAACTTTGCTGGCACTGCTCTCCAGAAGGGCATTAGTGGAGTATAAATAAACGGGTCTAATTAGGCAGTCCGTGGTAACCTCAAATGTCACTCATGTAATGAACATTAAGTCTGAATGATCAAAGCTCACCAGTGGCCGGGGCTGCGTCCTCACTGATACCCATTAGTTGAAAGTCTCGCTCACTACCTGACCTTATCTGGAGTTAACTGATTGTGATAACAACGCATGTGGACTGTGATGACTGCGTGTATGTTTCTATCACCCGCATTCAAGATGTAATGCATTGGGTGTCGGCCGTCAGAGCCCCAAGATACCACTTACTCTTACTCTTCCCCGGTGCATTCTGACAACTGTCTGTCAGTTCCCACCTGATGCCCCTCTCCAACAAACTCATAAGAAAGAAAGGGAAGACAAGTTGTGCAAGATTGACAGTGAAGAAGTTGTGCTTTATTGGCATCAACTACTATTCACCTACTACTGACCTATCACCCTCACTCCTTACCTTCTGTCCACACATATCCTCATTACTCTCATTAGTATGTTTAGGAATCAGTGCCTACACCCCATTGAACCAGAGTCCCATGGTTGTTGCGCACAGCTCAGTGCCTTTTGAATAGCTGCTGCCAATTTGTATATGGAAGGTGGAGCCTCAGACAGAGTGTCTGGGGTCCTGGCCAAGTGAAGAGTGTGTCTCCTTCCAGAGTGTCTCCAGAAGTGCCAGTAGCATCATATATATCAGAGTGAGGTATGTGTGTCAGGTGGTGCAAGGAGTGCAGGTGACTGGGCCTCCCACAGCCAGCCAATCAGACACCCTCTACAGCCTGGAGGGCGATGCCCTAATAAGGGCAGCTGTCACTCAACCTCAGCAGCAGGTGGTGTCCATAATGTATGCAGGATGGCTGGGTGTGCTTGCCCATCAGCCCTGTGGTAACAGGTAGTTGCAGACACTTACAATAAATACATATAAAAAAATGTCCTTCTCCTCCACTTGCACTCTTACTGGTGCATAGAGAGAACATGTCCCCAAACACTGTTCTATCATAGGAACATCTTGTCATAATCTCGGGCACCATGTGTTATCATATTTTCCACATAGTCTCATATGTCACACAGTGAGTGGGGCACCCATTGCTTCTCTGTTACATAACATTGGCCCCCACTCCGTCACCCGAGAATAGTAATGCTCTCTGCCAATATATAATTCCGAACCGAAAATCCGTATATTTTTACACCATGTAAGTTATATTTGAGCCAGACAATTAAAAGGCATCCTACAATCATTATTTACATAATCACAAATCCACTACTAATTGAAAGACATAAGACCAACGCATTATATATTGGGCTTTATTACCGTAGTTTCTTAATGTTATATATCAGGTTTCAAGAGATGATTGAGTCTTTGAAGGTAATTTGAGGCTTACAGAACTTGACCCATCAGCTATCTTACAGCTTGGGTGGGTGAGATGGTAATCAAAGGATCCCATAGTATAGATGATTATGGACCTGCAGCCCAGGTCAAAGTGAGCTGAAAGGCGGGCTAGTCTGTTCCTTAAATATCAGGCCAAGCGATGCGCCGTCTAGACGGCGGCGAGACAATCTATCAAAAGAATGCTTCTTTGTTTCGAAAGGAAGATGTCGTTTGTGCGTATTCAATTATCCATGTTCTTGTAACATCTACAATGCATTGGAAGAAGTGAAGAGTTCAGATGCAAAATCCAGTAAACGTTGATCCAAAAAAGTAGGATAAACATTGGAATCAACCCTTCAAAATTTGTATTTTGTTACATTCCCAAGGTTGTGTTCATTGTTGTTTAATCATGTCATCACATGAAAAGGGGAATTAGTGAGAAGTAAAATTAGTTTTCCGGTACAAATCTGTTATTTTAGTTAAATCTGTTGATTGGTAGTTATGGGGTCTTATGCCCAAACGCTTCATGTTGTAGTCATATTTCTTGTAAAAATAAATCCAATTAAGATACAGAAGATGGCATTCTACAGGAATACTCGTTAAATCGATGAAATATTATAAAGTCAAGTCAATATTGTCGAGTACACATGGGCAAATTAATGGTTGCATACATGTATGTAAAGCCTGATAGTTCCATCGCATGTATTTTAAGTGGTATATATTACCATAAGTTGCTTAATGTGTGTGGGGCAGTCCAGCTAGTTCGTACAACATACACAGGGGAGGTACATCAACCGTACAGGGGGCAGCTTGTAGAGAATCCAGTTCACATCATCAGTGTTTTGGGTGTGATGACAATAATAAGAAATATTGCACCTAAAGCAAAATTCATCCCATACTTCTTGCCATTCCAGGGATCGTGTATTAGTCATTTCACTACATATAACAAATATGATATATATGTGTATTGGAGATATGTTATATATTTTTGAAAAAAGAAAAGAGAAAGACAAAGGAAAAAAGAAGTGTTTAAAGACAATTCTAGAATCATGCAATACCATGTGATGCATACTCACCAAGTCCATAATACATATGTTGAACTCTAGTTACCATTACAAGTAGTAGTTCATTTATATTATGCTTCTATTATCAAACAGGATTTTCTTGTGGTTAATATTGCAACTGATATTGTCATTTATGTACCAACAACTTGTACTGAACGGCCCGAAGACCAGTGCTCTGGTGCTGACAAAAGATATTATTTGCTGAATAAAATACATTTAGTAAAAAAAGAAATAACCCCTGATGCAATCACCTTATCCTTACCTACCCGTCTATGGGACTCCTTGCCTGAGAGGTCAGTGTGGATCATTACATTCATATAGGCTCACAACGAGAGTGGTGAATGGGCAGGGTTCAATGATCGCTGAATACAAATCTGAAAGGAGACCCTTCAAAATGGCTGGACTGTGCTAAATCCGCCATCTTGGTTTTCATTCAAACCCTGTCTATGAGTGATAATGAGAATTCAATCCATCCCTTTGTCATCTGCCGTAAAGAAACATCACAAATGTTAGGAATGTGAAATTTAATTTTATGTTGACCCATAATTCGCGAAGTTGGATTAATTTCACATTCCTGATTATGACCGTAGATGGTGCCAGGACGTAAGATCCCAAAGCAAAACAACTTAATCCCAGTATAAATTATATATGATGGGTGTAGTTAACACAATTTATTACATACGGCATAGTGTCCAACGCAATCAAGCATATGTGGTATCTTAAATGTTTTGCCAGGGCTGCATTCAGGGTCTGTCTCGGAGGCACCGCAGAGATGTCTTGGCGATGCTTTTTGGCCTAATACCATTCAGATTGCGTCTCGGCGTTGTCTCAGAGATGCCTCTCTTTTCAAACTGGAGATGAAAAGCTCCTCGAAAATGGCAGCCGCATTCGGTGCTTTCAGCCAATCACAGCGCAGCTTTTCCATTGCAAATGGCCGCTGCCTATGGGGGCGGCCATTTTCGAGACAACCAACTGCTTTTGTCATTCAGACTGGTGTGATGTCATACCCGTCGCCGAGGCGCCTCTGAGACAGACAAACCACTTACTCCTAGTATAAATTATATATGATGGGTGTAGTTAACGCCATTGACTACAGACGGCATAGTGTCCCACACAATCAAGCATATGTGGTATTTTAAATGTGTTGCCAGGACGTAAGATCACAAAACAAACAACTTAATTCTAGTATAAATTATATATGATGGGTGTAGTCAAGGCCATTGCCTACGGAGGGCATAGTATCCAATGCAATCAAGCATACATGTTATCTTAAAGATGGCGGGAAACCAACATCTGAACTATATCTATAACTGAGCTATGATTACATACTTTTCTTTAGTAATTGTTTGTTTATTCTGCGCATACACTTGTTTTCACCACTGCGCAGTAGTAGTCATAATCCATACAGATTGATTTTGTTCATCAATAATTTCTGTAAACTTATTTCAGGTGTAAAATGGGGGAGTTCCCAATATTCTAACATTTGTTTTGGGTTCTGTCTATATTTTGTATATAGTCAACATTTGTGATGTGTTTTCCCCCATGCGGTTAGTGGTTTAATCTAGATATACTATGTTTGTTTTTGTCACACCTTTAAAGGTTAGAGTTATATTTCATGCGGGTCTCAGGTACTCCATTCTCTTTGTTGTTTTCAGCGCATTTTGCTTTATAAATACCTGACATTATTCCAACTGCATTGTCTTGCCCGGCACTTTTGCGGTCAGTTGTTGCTGAGGATGGTGTCTCCTATTGGTTTGTGATGTTTGATGACTTGCTTACTGTTTATTCATGATCATGTGACAAGGTCCTTCATCATTCCCAGTTAAAGGATACATCTGAGGAGATGGCCAAATTAGTCGAGTGAAGACTTCCGGTCGGGAAAGTCAAGAGATTTGAATTCCAGGTTCACACTCCAGTCGAGTCAAACTAAATGACTTACAAGCTGTTATGCTTATCGCTACCTAGCCTTGCATTCAGCATCACTAGGATCAGGTATGACCCAGTAGAATGTCGAAGATCAAATGTCTGTGATTGAAATTTGAAATTTACCTCGCTTACCACAGGAGTGTAACGAGAACAAACAAATCTAAGAATCAAAGAAAACTAAACAAAGACAAAAGAATCAAAACACATAAAAGCAACATAACAGAAACTAATACAGCAAAGAGCAAAGAAAGCTGTAACCGAAAAGCAGAAACCAGCCAAAGTATTTGTCCTCTAATATATTTGACCTGTTTGAACCCATTAACCTTGTCTTTATGACGTCATGGTGGTAGGTTGGTTGGTTTTAGGGGTTTTGCGTATTGGCAAACTCTAATGGCGCTCTCACATTACGACACTTCTTGCCAACCCGCTTCGACATATGTGATTTTTTGGTGGAACGTAGGGATACCTCAGGAAGCCTTATGCGCGCGTTAGGCGTTCGTTGGTATTCGTTGATGGACGGCAACGGTCGGCGACTTTCGGCAGCGCGCGTCAGGGAATCAGCAAAGTTTTGTGCTTGCACAAAATTATGAAGTGCGACAACGCATGGCTGGGTGCTAACATTATGGCAATGTTAGGGGCGCGTCGAGATATGTTAAATGCACTGGAATAACGTTATGCGAACATTATGATGCACACGCTGCACGCACGTGAGGGTCGTTCCCACATGGTGCGCCAAACTGTTGCTTTGTTTGGTTGTTGTTGTTTTATGTCCTACCATCATCTAAGGTCATATCAGGTCGGCACGCCAAACTTTTTAGTTTTTTTCCTCACAACGTCGGCCGCACGCTATCAATACGTTGCGCTGGCTCAAAAAAGTTGTACGTGTCTTGACGATTAAAAGTGATTTTGTGAATTGGCGGCGCGCTGGCGAGAAGTGTCATAATTTACATACGGAAACAAACTGGAGACAAGAAAGAGATGTAGATAACAACAATTTTACTGGAGAACATAACCTGCAGGCAGGTCGGTCTTGGCTGGAGAACATAGCGGTATCATGTATCGTGTCATGAGTTAAATGACAATGATGTTATTGAGGTATCGTATAGAGTACCAGCAAGGTTAACTGATGTCATGATAAGTGTCAGGCATATCAAACAATTGATTAGTGATTAGAGATGAGACTAGTTAAATGTTGTTATGTCGTGAGGAAATGGAAAGGTCAGGAAAGAGATGAGAGAGAAGAACTAGCACGGAACCAGCAGCCCTCAACCCCTACCCATTACCTCCTTCATCATCGGGTGGGTGGGTGGGTGAAGCGACTTGCAAGGAGAAAGACCGGCGTGAAAGTGAAGTGGGAGTCAGCAGT
This sequence comes from Branchipolynoe longqiensis, assembly GCA_030323885.1. Classification (NCBI taxonomy): domain Eukaryota; kingdom Metazoa; phylum Annelida; class Polychaeta; order Phyllodocida; family Polynoidae; genus Branchipolynoe; species Branchipolynoe longqiensis. The sequence continues at coordinate 86,263,721 of CM059191.1, read as the reverse complement.
CAGTGACGAGGAAATAGGGCAAGAAAGTAGTGCTGAGAGAAAGTAGTGCATGTGTTCCCGCCAGTAACTTATCCATGTTGACAGTGCCAACATGCATAATTTACATACAGGAACAAACTGGAGACAAGACAGAGATGGAGATAACAACAATTTTACTGGAGAACATAACCTGCAGGCAGGTCGGTCTTGGGTGGAGAACATATCGGTATTGTGTATCGTGTCATGAGTTAAATGACAATGATGTTATTGAGGTATCGTATAGAGTACCAGCAAGGTTAAATGATGTCATGATAAGTGTCAGGCATATCAAACAATTGATTAGTGATTAGAGATGAGACTAGGTAAATGTTGTTATGCTGTGAGGAAATGGAAAGGTCAGGAAAGAGATGAGAGAGAAGAACTAGCACGGAACCAGCAGCCCTCAACCCCTACCCCTACCCCTTACCTCCTTCATCACAATCGGGTGGGTGGGTGGGTGAAGCGACTTGCAAGGAGAAAGACTGGCATGAAAGTGAAGTGGGAGTCAGCAGTCAGTGACAAGGAAATAGGGCAAGAAAGTAGTGCCGAGAGAAAGTAGTGCATGTGTTCCCGCCAGTAAATTATACATGTTGACAGTGTCAACATGCGTAAGGTGACAGGCCCATAAGATCATATCAGGACAGCATCATGATGGTTGTGACGTCACTGGGTAACAGAGGATCTTTATGTCGGCGCAACCACCATTTTGGGATTGGGCCCAGACTAAATATCCTGTGCATTTGCATAGAGCACCACCCAGTCGTGACGTGATACACTTCAGCTACATTGGGATGGACCGGGTTACCGGGATCCTACTTAGGGTTAGCCGAGTTAATTAGTTTTATAATTATGACATGATTGATGACGAGGGCTGGTCACTTAGGTAGATAGGCGATGACAAAGTATGGCTTGAGTTGAAACCCAATCCAAATTTATGCGGCTTATGAAAAGCAAATGGGCGCTATACCGGATGGTGGAGTGGATGAGTACAGATGGTGTTGTCGTGGAAAAGTAAGGAACTAACTGATCCTAAAGTCAGCACTCACAGGCTAACACAAATAATAATAACAGCCAGCTTTTGGACTGTTTGCAATCTACAAACAGATAAACAAGAAACAAGAACACTAACATTATTACTAAAAACAAAATTCAAAAGATTTGAATACATTAGACTGGTATTGCCCAGCAGTGAAAACAAGTGTTAACACATTTGTCCATTATGGGTATGGTAAAAAATCATTAACAACATAGATGAGTGCCAAGATATAGTATGCATGTTTTATTAAATCGTATTCATATTCACATAGTCCCTTAGGAGCACATATGTATGCTGCATAGCATAACTAATTATGCAAGGATAAAAATACTCATTACATAATCCATAAAAAGGACAAACAATGAAGGGTTTGGAGCGATTCTAGACTGTGATTAGTTCCTAATGATCCCCCAATATTTTAGTTCAAGAGTCAACTTTGGATGGAAATATCTCGAGAATGGGGCATCATCTTGATCTCTGTGAAAGTATGATGTCTGAAGACTTTGACTTCTGGATACTGAATGCTTTATTCGTCGTCCAGGCACCTGAACTGCCGGCACCCTGTGCCTTTGACATCATCTCATTTACATATTCCTTTGTTCTCTGCTCATGCCTGGATGTCTTTTACGCCTATATTACATCCCTGCTTCACAAGTATTTTTGAGATATAAACATATATACTTAAAAATGGTTACATGTACATTGGGTTTACAGGTTAAAGCACAATATGAAAATAACACATAATGACATAATGCCGTAATGTCTTAGTCTTTGACCATGTTTAGCCAATGTCAGCATCTACCCATTCAATCATGTCTTTTGGGTTATTGTCTGGCTATGTAGCCTTCCTATGACATAATGTGCACTTTGAAATAAGCAATGAGCGTATTTTCTGAAAATCAATCTTAATGCTAACATGCACATAGTTTTAGTGTGGCATTACATCTGGCAGCTGTCTAACCTTTAGGGGTCTAGCCTGCCCACAGGCCTAATCACTCGACCTGACCTAATTAGATTAGCTGCGTCGTTTACATTTTTCTGACTTGTTGGGATGTTCTGTGCCGATCTGACTGGTTCGGTCTGAATAGCCGCTGGTGCCCTTATGATTTGTACTCTGTTTCTATACAACATGTTTCCCAACTGGTTCAGAATTTGGTATTCTCTTCCTGAAACTCCTGTGTGCCCCAAAATCACCCCTTTTTTCCATTCCCAGCATGGTTTTTGTATTTGACATTATCACCAGTTCTCAATGGCTTGTGTGCTTTGCCACACCTTTTGTCATGAAAACTTGTTTGACTCCATTGACATTTTGTCATTTGTGATTTCTTTGGATTTTGTGTATAAAATTATCTTCTGACATAGGTAGTCTTCCTCTTAGCCTCCTGCTCATGAGCAACTGAGCTGGAGATGCATTAAGCATGGGCAACGGATAATATGTGGTCAATGTGTGTCTGGGTGAGATAAGGGGGAAGGATTGTGCTTAAAGGGGCATTGTTTCCCTCCCCCGGTGTGAGCCTTATAAAGGGAGTACGGTTTCATGTTTCACCATCTATATTCAATATACACTTAATCGGAGAATTTTACAGTATTCCTCTAGTTGAGCAATGCCAGCTGAAAATCTGTTTTCATGTCTAAGCATTTTTTTAGCATTTTGTTATTGTTTGGACAAATCTTTAAATTTGGCCATTACTGCGGGGATACTGGGGACTTGAGTATGTGGCTATGAACCCAGAATGTAGAACACATTCTTTGTATTCATGGCTCTTAATCTGCGGACCATTGTCCAAAATTATCTGGCTTGGGATACCATGCCTTGCGAAGTTATCCTTCATAGCTCCGAGTACCGTGGCGGATGGAGTATCCTTCAATAAAGTGACTTCCGGGTATTTAGTGTCATACTAATAATCTACCGTTATTTTGTAGTTCTCATGATTTATTTTGATCTGCACCTATATTTTCATAAGGTTGACATGTTATTGGGTGACTTATAAGCGGTTTGCTATGTAAACTTTTCCAATTATTTTGGCATGTGTCACAATGACTCACTTTTTCCTCAATTGTTTATTGATGTTTGGCCAGAACATGTAGTCTTGTGCTAGCTGCTTGGACTTAGTGATACCTAAGTGTGCCTCATGCTATACTTTAATCATTTCATCATGGAGCTTTAGAAGTACTATGACACGATTGGCCTTCATTACCAAGTTGTTTTCTACTGTGAGTTTGTCTTTGTATGGAATATACTGTCATATATATGGCTGTGTTTGTGAGTGTGTAGTGTCCCACCCTTTTGCGATAAGTGTTATTAACATACCCTTTGACGATTTTACTTAACAGACTGGATGATTGTGGTGATGCTGAGTGTGTCGTCAAATAGGTCAGCATGACCTAATTCAGCAATTTGTGCTCTGGACAGCGTGTCTGAGAAGAACATTAAGGACCCCTTAACATGGCATAGCTCTATGATGTAACTATCCAATTGCATTCGCATTCTTTGCATATGCATTGCCAGCTTATGTATCGGCTTCTCCATGATGGCCACAAATGGTTTGTGATCAGTTTGAATTTGAACTTCTTTACTGAAGATATAGTCATGAAACCTCTGGCAGCCGAAACATATTGCAAGCATTTCTTTTTCGATGATGGCATAGCCACACTGTGCTGAATCTAGTGCATGAGATGGGCGTGTGATTGGCTTGTTATCTTGCATGATGACAGCACCTAGACCTGACTGACAAGCATCTACTTGAATGACAATTGGCTTGTCTATATCATAATATGACTATACAGACACAGTTCTCAATTTTTCTTTGAGTTTCTCATATGCGACTTGCTGTTCGTTTTGGCAGTGCCATGCGACATCCTTACCAAAGAGCATGCGTAGTGGTTTTGCTATCTCGGATATGTTTGGTATAAACTTTGAACATAGCCAAGCATGCCCAGGAACCTCTGCATCCCTTGCTTGTCACGTGGCTCTGGCATGTCTACAATCGCCTGTATTCTGTCTGGATCTGGTTTTATACCTTGTTGGGTAAGTTCACTGTTGTTTTGCATATTAAAGTTTTGAATCGTTTAATTTTAGATTTACCGACCTGGCTGGGTCAAGCACTGCTCTCAGTCTGGTGTTGTGTTCCTCAATGGTTGACCCATATACTAGACCTCATCTGTCACAATACATATTGTGTGTATATCACCCATGACATGGTGAATTTCCTGAATGAAAATGTCACCGCCTGTTTCGATGCCAAATGGGGCAGTATGGGGGTACCTGTCCCAGCACCATGGAGTATTAAACATGCACAAGAGTGAACTTTCGTAGTCTAGTTCGATTTGCCAATACCCTGTCATGGCGTCTAAAACTGAGAAATATTGGGTGTTCGGCTTTTGGTCATAATTTTGTCAATAGTTTTAGTTGCGAATGGTCCTCTTTTAATGGCTTTGTTCAATTTTGGTGGATCCAGACAGATTCTTATTTTGTTAGGTTTTTTACCAATGGTTATCGAATTTACCCATTCAGTTGGCTCCTTTTGTTCGACAATAACACCCATTTTTACCATGTTTTAGTTCATTATTTTGTATTGCAAAGGAAATCCTCCTCAGTGGTTCAGCAACAGGCTGTACAGATTTGTCAATATGAATGACAGCATTCAAATTTATCAGCGTAACATATCTTTATATCTGCTTACTATATTGTCGGCTCGCATGCTGTGGACGTTGTTCAGGTGGAAATGATTGTCAGCATGCTAGAGTTCACCTCATCAACCTGTGCCAACAGGTTCAACACAAGACAAGCCTGTTTACCCAAAATAGGTTGGCAGTCCCATCCCACTTGGAATACAAAGTCTCTACCGTCGATCTCGACTGAAGCCTCGCCATCGGGGGTGTTCTGATGCAATGAGAATGTCACAGGCGAATACCTGGTGTTATGAGTCACACCGAAGCGATCCTGTCAAGGACTTTGCTTGGAAGAACGTTCGCCTCCGAGCCTGTGTCAAGCTTGAACTTGACTGGATGACCGTTCACTTGGACGGTCGCATACCAGAGCTTGGTGTCTTGTTCGGTGTCTTGTCGACCCTGCCAAGTTTGCTCCAGCAAACCTTTCCGGTTGATGTCCATGTTGGCGAAAACTTCTGGGCTTCTTTGCCAGTGACGTGAAGGAAGATACAGCATTGCACTTGTTCTGTTTTCATAACGACTCCTGAAGCTGTGGCATATATATTATATGCTCTGATCCATGTTTTCCAGTTCCATCGTGCGTTTTTGCAGAGGATGAGCTGACGTGGCAGTCTGAGGCCCGGCAGTGTGTTTGCAGGTGACATTGTCCATATCTGACACCATGTGAAAGTACAATGTCTGAACACTTTGACTTCTAGATACTGAATGCTTTTTTGACCTTCATGGACATGAACCACCGGCACCCTGCGCCTCTGACGCCATTTCATTTACATATTCCTTTGTTCTCTGCCCGTGCCTGCATGTCATTTACGCATATATTGCAATCTGCTATGGGGTGGGACGGTGGCAGGAACTATCTCTATTAGGTTTATAGCTCTAAACTGCCATTGCTTAATTAAATATATTAAGAGACATACCTCATTATATTATGATAAATACCATGACTTTTCTACTCCTTATTATTTATCTCTTCCAGGTTTAGGCCGGTTGTGCATAGGTAGTGTCATAGTGGCGACTTCCCACTCCAGACACAATTAAACCCTGCTTTTAGTTTAATTAAGTTATAATGCGATTCGTCATTGGATCTAGAATTATTTAATTCAAAGGCAATTCAATCAACTGAACACCAATTTAGTTTACCCTACATTTTCCATGATGATATTATCTTAGACCCCATATAATTAGGTTCCATTGTACATTCAGGAAACTCTATCAATTGTCGCAGATTTGTGTTCCCTTTATTCTGTGAGTCTAATAATATTGCCAGAGATGATATTTTCCTAAATCCGCCTGTCATATATATGTCGATAATTCATGGAATAAATATTGGTGCATAACGGGTAAATACATAAGTTTTGCATGTGTGAGGTTTATCATTTGTGTTATTTCTACCTGATGGCGCCGCGCTGGAATGACATGACATGTAATGACATGACATGTCATAGACTCACTTGACATGACAGGAGATGACATGCTACGGAATATAATGAATGTAATAAATGTAATGAGTGTAATGAGCGTAATGCATGTAATGAATGTAATGCGTGTAATGAACTAATGACCGTAATGAACGTAATGAACGTAATGAACGTAATGAATGTATTGAACGGAATGACCGGAATGACCGGAATGAACGGAATACACGGAATGAACGGAATGAACCGAATGAACCGAATTAACGGAATTAACGGAATTAACGGAATTAACGAATAAACTGAATGAACTGAATGGACGGAATGAACGGAATGAACTGAATGGACTGCATGGAATGAATGGAATGAATGGAATTAATGGAATGAATGGAATGAATGGAATGAATGGAATGAATGGAATGAATGGAATGAATGGAATGAATGGAATGAATGGAATGAATGGAATGAATGGAATGAATGGAATGAATGGAATGAATGGAATGAATGGAATGAATGGAATGAATGGAATGAATGGAATGAATGGAATGAATGGAATGAATGGAATGAATGGAATGAATGGAATGAATGGAATGAATGGAATGAATGGAATGAATGGAATGAAATAAAACACATGAACTCAGATGAAATTGTATGATATGACATCCCATGATATGAAATATCATGACATTGCATTATAAATCCGGCAGATTGGGTCATGAGTAGTGGACCTTATTACGTAGTATATATGATACGTTATAGTTTGGGGTCGAACATGTTCTTGTCGGCTAGAGTTAAAACATAATCTATATTCATAGAAGTTAACTATATATATATATATATATATATGTCATACGTTCATTTTTGTTTATATTGTGTGTCAGCTTCCACACAAAATTGATGGTGATTATGAAAAGTATGCAAATAGGAGGTCGCCATGTCTCCGTCAGGCCCCGTCACGTGGTAGGGCGCCTAATTCTCGGTTCGTCGTGAAATATGTCAGAGAGTAGCCAGCATTTAGGGTCGGCACCTAGCTGCACTTTCCCATCGGACCTGTTATCACTCCCTGGGCCGGGCAGGGCGGATTTCATGGATGGAGGTGGAGAGGAGGGGGATATGGATGGGGGTGGGTGGGAGTGGAGTGGTAACATGGAAGTGGTTGGAGTATATAGGGGAAATAGGGGAGAAGTGTAGGATGGATGAGTGAAGGGGTGGGGGTAGAGCAGAGGGAAGGAGAGGGGGGAAGGGGATGATGGGAGGGGTGGGAGGAGAGGAGGCGGGGAGGGTGGATGTGAGGAACGGCTGGGTTAGGGGTGGGTGTGGGTGTGGGGGTTAGGGTGTGCCTGGGGTAGGGGGGTAGCGGTGAGTGGGGGTAAACGTGAGGGTGGGTGTGGGTGCGGGTAGGGGTGTGCCTGGGGTAGGGGTAGGGGGTAGCGGTGAGTGGGGTAGACGTGAGGGGTGGGTGTGGTGTGGGGTAGGGTGTGCCTGGGGGTAGGGTAGGGGGTAGCGGTGCGTGGGGTAGACGTGAGGGTGGTGTGGTGTGGGGTAGGGGTGTGCCTGGGGTAGGGGTAGGGGGTAGCGGTGAGTGGGGTAGACGTGAGGGGTGGGTGTGGTGTGGGGTAGGGGGTGCTGGGGTAGGGGTAGGGGGTAGCGGTGAGTGGGTGACGTGAGGGGTGGGTGGGGTGGGGTGGGGTGGCTGGGTGGGGTAGGGGGTGCGGTGAGTGGGGGTAGACATGAGGGGTGGGTGTGGGTGTGGGGTAGGGGTGTGCCTGGGGTAGGGGTAGGGGGGTAGCGGTGAGTGGGGGTAGACGTGAGGGGTGGGTGTGGGTGTGGGGTAGGGGTGTGCCTGAGGGTAGGGGTAGGGGGGTAGCGGTGAGTGGGGGTAGAGGTGAGGGTGGGTGGGGATGGGAGAAGGGTAATGGGTGAGTGGTTGGAGGATAGGTAGGGACAGAGAGGAAAGGAATGAAGAGAGGTTTGAATGAAGGGGTGGGGATGGAGAAATAGGAGGGTGTTTAAATGAGAGGAGACGAGGGATGTGAACATGGAGAGTAATGTGGGAGAGGATAGGATGGTTGTGGTGACAGTTAAAGCGGAGAGGGCAGGGAGAGGAAGAAAGGGGATGTGAAGATGTTGCAGGAGAGGGAGATGCGAGTGTGACAGTGTATTGTGATGGCGATGAAGAACAAACCGAAACTGGGCTGAGGAAGTGGAAAAAGGAGAGCCGGAGAGGGAAGGGGAGAAATATGGGTTTGAAGAGGAGGTAAAGGAGGGAACATGGGGTGGGAGTACAGCAGTATATGGAGAGGAGAGGAGAGACAGTTGGGTTTGTAGAGGAGGGGATAAAGGGAAGAGTAGGTGGGAGTACAGCATTATATGGAGAGGAAAGGGGAGACAGTTGGGTTTGAAGAGGATGTGAAGAAGGGAAGATTGGGTGGGAGTACAGTATTATAAGAAGAGGAGAGGGGAGACAGTTGGGTTTGTAGAGGAGGTGAAGAAGGGAAGATTCGGTGGGAGTACAGTTTTGTAAGAAGAGGAGAGGGGAGACAGTTGGGTTTGTAGAGGAGGTGAAGAAGGGAAGATTCGGTGGGAGTACAGTATTATAAGAAGAGGAGAGGGGAGACAGTTGGGTTTGTAGAGGAGGTGAAGAAGGGAAGATTCGGTGGGAGTACAGTATTATAAGAAGAGGAGAGGGGAGACAGTTGGGTTTGTAGAGGAGGTGAAGAAGGGAAGATTCGGCGGGAGTACAGTATTATAAGAAGAGGAGAGGGGAGACAGTTGGGTTTGTAGAGGAGGTGAAGAAGGGAAGATTCGGTGGGAGTCCAGTATTATAAGAAGAGGAGAGGGGAGACAGTTGGGTTTGTAGAGGAGGTGAAGAAGGGAAGATTCGGCGGGAGTACAGTATTATAAGAAGAGGAGAGGGGAGACAGTTGGGTTTGTAGAGGAGGTGAAGAAGGGAAGATTCGGTGGGAGTACAGTATTATAAGAAGAGGAGAGGGGAGACAGTTGGGTTTGTAGAGGAGGTGAAGAAGGGAAGATTCGGTGGGAGTACAGTATTATAAGAAGAGGAGAGGGGAGACAGTTGGGTTTGTAGAGGAGGTGAAGAAGGGAAGATTCGGTGGGAGTACAGCATTATAAGAAGAGGAGAGGGGAGACAGTTGGGTTTGTAGAGGAGGGGATAAAGGGAACATGGGGTGGGAATAAAGCATTATATGGAGAGGGAAGGGGAGACAGATGGGTTTGTAGAGAAGGTGATGAAGGGAACATGGGGTGGGAGTATATCATTATATGGAGAGGATAGGAGAGACATAGGGATTTGTAGAGGAGGTACAGAAGTGAATATGGGATGGGAGTACAGCATCATACAGAGAGGGAAGGGGAGACCGTTGGGTTTGTAGAGGAGATGAAGAAAGGAACATCGGGTGGGAGTACAGCATTATATGGAGAGGGAAGGGGAGACAGAGGGGTTTGTAGAGGAGGTCAATAATGGAACATCGGGTGCGAGTAAAGCATCACATAGAGAGGGCAATGGAAAGTACAGCCCCGTTTGAGGGAGGGGTATTTGCATGACAATGGGAGAGGCGGCGGGATTATGAAGGAGGTGTGGTGGAGAGGATGTGATGATAATAACAATAATAATACAATATTTATTTCCACATGATCAATGTACACACATGTTGATTTTTATATCAGTAATCTGTTCACATCAAAAAGGAGAAAGCATAAGTACAATACTTATGAGGTGCTTTCCGCCTTTAAAAATACCACATATACATTACTTATACCATAGATTTAATAAATAGAAAAGTAAAGGTAAAAAGCATATCAACATTACCCTCAATACTGTAAATTGAATCCGAGTTGTGCGAGTGGAGTCTTACATAGAGGGGGCAGGTGAAAGGAAAGATCATGCTCTGAACGCGGGGGGGGGGGGGGGGGGGGGGAGGGGCGTTATGGGAATGGGTAGAGACGACAATAAGGTATGGATTGGTGGAAGGAAGACGAGAAGGACAGTTGGTAGGTGGGATTAAAAAGAGAACATGTTGTAAATAGAAGGAAGTGGGGAAGGGTAGGTGGGTATGGTGGAGGGAGGGGAGCAGGTAGAGAGTGTGGGTTGGTTGAGAGGGGGAGGCAGGGCAGTGTGTAGGGGCGGCAGGGCAGTGTGTAGGGAGGGCTGTCGAGGCATCGCCCAGCTGATAGCGCCTAATAAGATGGTGCAGGTATCTCATGTTTTACCCTATCAAACCCGCGAACCCTCATCGCACTTCATATGGTAATCCCAGCCTAATGGTGCCGCTCCCATTCCAGGGCTGACCGCTAAGGCTAGACCCCCCAGTCCGACCCCATATGTCAGGCCCAACGACACTGCAGGGGCTAGCATAGGTGCGGTCAGGGGGGTGGGGGAGTGGGTGGGAGGGGGTGAGGAATTGAAGGGGCTTGGAGATATAGGGCGTGGTGAATACGGTTTGGGGTGGGAGTGTGGGGGGGGGGGGATGTGGTTTAGGCTGGGCGTTAGGGGTTGGGGGTTGGGGGGCTGGGGGGGGGGGGGAGTGCGGGGAGAGTGTGTGGTGAGTGAGGTTGGGGGAAGGAGTTGTGGGTGGAGGGGGGGAACGGAAGGTGAGCGGGGGGGGAGGTGAAAGGGAGTGGCAGGAGTGCTGGGAGTGAGGGTGTTTGCGAGGGAGAGTTGGCGGTGGGGAAGGTAGTGTGGGGGTCTGGGTAAGGGAGTGTAGAGTGCTGATGGAATGATATGGGGGTGGGGTGGGGGTGGGGAGGGGATGAGTGAGGGTGAGGGAGTGTTTTTTGGGGGGAGGCCGGTAGGGATAGGGTGCGGGGTTAGGGCCTCCGGGAAGTGAGGGGAGAGTGGGTGGTGAGAGGGAGTAGGGTAGTAATGGGGCGGTGGAGGTGGAGAGGGTGGGTGGGGAAAGGGGAGGGGGAAAAGAGGGGGTGGGGGATCACCTCGTGCCAAACTCACGTACTTGGGACCATATCTATGTACATGCTTACTACGGTACGCTACCAGAGGGCGCCACCGGCAAGCCCCTCATCGTGTAGCTTATATATATATGTATATATATATATATATATATATATATATATATATATATTTGGACAGAGAGCAAGAGAAGGAGTGGAGGGTGTGGCCTGGGAAATAGAAATAGCTAACCACCGTCGAAAGATCAAGTTCATCAGTAGCACAGTCGGCTTAAAGCTTAACGCTAAAGCTTAACGCTGCATCATCTGATAGTTTTAAATTTCGGTCATATTTGTAAAGATAAATATATTATGGTGATCGGTGTAAACTACGTTGCATTAGACCCAAGTGACTTTGATTATATTTGGGTGACATATTTGAAGTAAAAGCATGCACAATTATATTTGACTTGCGTGTCAACATTCGAACAGCATAGGCCTCAGCTGTAAGAGGATCTATTCAAATGACTTAGTATTAGCTACTATATAGTGCTGCCCCACTGGAAGACCAGGCAGCCAGCACCTGCCTGGTCTTCCAGTGGGGCAGCACTATCAAGTCGCAATGAGTGCGCACTGTCACAAGTGGGTACCCGTCCTGATATTACCTCAGATGTTGCTAGGACGTAAAACAACAACAAACAAACACACTATCAGGCATACATTATTTAGGTGCACCAGAATCGAAATTGGATTATGTAGGGTACAATCTAAGTAAGTATCTTGGTTTCGAAAATGTTACGTTTTAGTCGGAAAATGCAGCTCTAAGTCACCAAATTTGCCATATTATATGTGAGATAATGGGAGATGAAAAGTGTATATACCATCTCGCCAACAGAGAGAGAGCAATCACACAGTGACCTAGTAAGGTTGCATATATTAACATAACACAGAAGATAACTTGTGCTTACATTCTAAATACTATGTAAATACTCATATTGATATGACTAATATTGATCTAGTTATATGACACTACTGTTACCATATTGCTATGGAACTTTTGGTTCCATATCAATATGAGGCAAGAGGGAGGGAGACTTTCAGTGTGTTACATGGTGCAAATTGTGTATTCAACAGGTATTGTACACCTTCTTCTATATACCTTTTGTGTAACTAACCCTGAATTGAAAAATGGCTGGAAGACCAGTGCTTCGGCACTGACAAAAGACTTATTCAGCAGAATAAACATATTTACCACCAACAAAAAGTCAGTTGTTAAATGAGTTAAAATCTACTTTACTAATGGATCTGGTTTCCTGCCCTACCTTGGCTGAAACATTCATTCTACAACTCTCATTCAGCTGTTGCCTAATAGGCGATTTCCACCTCCAATTCATCCAGCCCGCTGACACCAGTGGAAGACTCAAGATGTGTATATAAAAGACTCCGTGGAAAAGGTATTATAGAGGATTTCCACTACCCAGATGTTCAGGCCACTGATGCTATTGGAAGACGCAACGTTGTTGACATAAGGTCATTGTGCAGCATGCTGTGTGGAAAATGTATTATAGAGGAATTCCACCATCGAGTGGCATTTTTACGCCAATTGCCAGATACAATATGAGTAGGAACTCACTGCGCATGCTCCCTGGAAGCAATACATCGATGTTGAATTCGGGTCATCTGAACCACGTTTTGGCACATGCAAAGGCCCCACAAGCTCGGGTTGCATTAAAGAACACGCTTAGGGTTGAGACAAATGGTGGCTTAAACCGAAACCTTTTTTTTAACTAATCAATATAACTACAGCAAAATAGGATTTAAAGTATTTTATGATTGCATTATTCAGATATATGTCCATTTTAATTTGGAAAGGAAAAGTAGTTTTGCAGTACATGACATACACAGGTACCATCACAAATTTATGCTCCTAACACCCTCAGCCATGACTTGGGGCACTGGGATCGGATCGTTTTGCACACTGCCAATGTTTTTTTAGCTTGACCTCACAGTGTTCTATTTGAAACCCGAACACTGATTGGCTCAGTGTCAGGATAATGAGATTGAGCAGGATATCAGGTCCTGGTGCTGGTGGCCTGGTCTCCCACTGTAACAAGTCGGTATCCGTCCTGATATGACCTTAGGTATGGATTGGACATACAACAATAGCAAACAAACATTTATCATCATGGGCATATTAATATAAACAACCGGATGTGAAATTAGTACATCTTTCATGGGAACATATTCCTCAATACATTCCCAAATGCTCCACCAAATAACTTAGGCCACTATTACAAATAGATTAATATTAAACCTAAATAAGCCGAATCAAAATGTAGCAATCTACTGCTTTGGATTTCTGGTAATATCCGCTTTCAGTGAAACTTCCAGACAAGAAAAGTTGGCTTCCTGCCAGTGGGGGCTCCACTGAACCTAGAAGAGTAAACAGAACCTAGTATCAGCTTGCAAGTGCATGCAGGCACCTTGACCTTGACCTTGCTTCAAGAAGGACCTAGCATACTGGGCCAGGAACCGCCAGCTCGCCACTTTGATATCACGGCAGTGGCATGTCTTCGAATGAAGGGATGAGGAGATGAGGGACTGATATAATGAGGCAGTGCTATGAGGGAATGAGCGAATGGGGGTAATGTGGAATGGGGAATAGGGGAATGAGGGGCTGGGGAATGGAGGAATGGGGAAATAGGTGAATGAAGGGATGGGGAAAAGGGGGGGTGGGAGAATGGAGATGGGGTATGAGGTAATGAAGGGAGAAATAGCAAAGAGAATAAGTGAGTGAGAGAACGAGACAATAATGGGAAGGATTGAAGGAAGGAAGGAAGGAAGGAAGGAGGGGATGAGAGGATGAGAGAAGGTTAGTTTGGTTTGGTTGTTGGAGCTTTACGGCCTAGAATCATCTAAGGTCATATCAGGACGGGTGCCTACTTGTGACAGTGCGCACTCATGGTGACTTTATAGTGCAGCCCAACTGGGAAATGAGGCCGCAGGCACCGTGACTCAATATCCCACTCAGGCACAGAGGATGAGCGGGTGGGAGTTTGGTAGGTAGGACAGGTAGACTGAGGAATAAGTGTCAGCAATATACGCATTAACCAATACACGGATAAGCATTTGGGGGAGTTGCTAATTATTCGGAATAGTACATTATGGTAAAATGAGTGAGTGATGATAGAAAGTAGTTGTAGATGACTATGATAGACGCCCACAGTCCATGGAGCTGAGTGAGTTGTTGTTGTTGACGATTTATACTGCCTATCATGGATAAGCCTGAACAGGCTTGTTTTCACCATTAGACAGTTTGTCGATAGAAAGCCCGAGCCTACACTTTTACCGACCCAAGGGATTTTTAACCTCCCACACCACATAGACATGGTATGAGAGCAACCGGCCTTTGATGACGCTGTAAGTTATACACAGCGGTGGAAATCCAAATTGGCAGAGCTGGGGGCACGGGGAATCGAACCACCAACCCTCAGATTAGGAGTCTGACCTAGAAAAAAGTCAGACACTCTAACCACTCCGCCACAGAGAACACTGAGTGATGATTGAAAGGAGGGATATTCCGGGTTAGTATACTCATATCATTCTTATACAGCATATATATCGAGTCGGCAGGTGCTGTCGGGTTATAAAGGTACAACATGTCCCCAGCTTCTACAACACTGCCTACTGAAGTTTAATCTTCAACCAAAGATTGGGCCGATTTATCGGAGCCTCTCTATAAATGTTGCAGTTTCTATCATCACTCACTCAGCTCCATGGACTGTGGGAGTCTGTCATAGTCATATACAACTCCAGCCTCCCCACCCTCAGCTCCGATGGTGGCGCCACCGCCCCTCATACTGTAACCGCCACTCACTGTACCACTGAACAAGTGTGCACCCATATGTATATATCCATCAGCAAAGAGCTGCAGAAAGAAATACAATATCTGGCAGTATGTATAAGTGCTATACTCAAACAAAAACATCGCTGAATGGGATGATAGTTCCAAGACCGGACTACAGGTGGCAACAGTGGCAAATTGGTGGAAATGGTTTTAGGACAGGTAAAACAAAATACGATATGCTAATGGCGCTGTCTAATGCAGCTGACTCCACTGCTAAGATGGTGTTCACAAAGATATACTGTTATACGTCTTGAAAATAAGCATCCATAAAACAGGTGCAGGGGATGATAAAGGACAACCTTGACATGTGGAGAAAAGATGCAGTGATGTACATGATCGAGATAGTATTGTGAGAGCAGAAACACATATTTTGTTTGTTTGGTGTCTTGGTGCTTTCAATTAGCAAATGAGAAAGCCTTTCAATTGCAGGCAATTAATCCTCACTGAGGCATGAGAAAAGATACAATGGTAAATTAGATAACTATTTTATTTCAACTGTAGACAATTCAACCTCACGTGTTCCTTTCCTAGCCCTTAATACTATTGAACACCACGGAAGAGGAAATATACAAGGGTACATTAGATAACTCCTGTATCTCATTTGGTCGGGGATCGGACCCATGCCACCCCCAGAAACGACGCAAAAGTTCTACCCATTCCAGTTTCAGTGTATGTATATGTAGCGTTGGCGTACGATACTAACCGGACATCACCAGAAGGATCGGCGGGGTTACTATGGCAACAAAGAGGGTACGACGGTAAAACCGGAAGTGGAGTGCTGGGTCAGAATGAGGCGGGGGGCATAGGGGGGCAGGGGGTGGGGCAGGTGGGAGGGCGTAACGGTGCAAGCTCAGTAAATGCCAATAACTCCGCTAGATGGCGCTAGGGGGACTAGGCGCCCTGCACACACATAGTGAGAGGCCGCGCCCCTGCACAGCCCAGGGCAACCCCCGTAGCCCGACCCTGTACAGACATTAGCTCGACTTAGCTACCACTGCTTGTCTGAGCTGCTCACAGAGTCTTAGCGCAGCCATGGTGAGTTACTCGGGAGCAGCTGCGCATGCGCGCGCCTCATAAGTCCGGCGTCTTGCTGTGTATGTAAAGCTCACACGGACGCAGCAGCTAATCAACGGGGGCTTGTTTCCCGGAAGGCCAGGCATCAATCTGGGTTGTGTTTAGTGCGTGCCGCGCGACAGTCAAAACTGCTTTCAAAATACAGCCACACACATGCCAATGCACACGTCAGGTGGGAATACAGCGCTACACTGCTGAATTGTTGCCGCATCGCTAATCAAGTAATCTGATTTGAGCTTAGATGTTGTCAGAACGTAAAAACCCAACAACCAAGCAACCAAGTAAAAATGTGCCATACAGGCCAGTTTAATAGTTGGCAATGCGGGTTCATGATAGCGTAGTAGTCTGCAACGAGCTCTTCGATAAGCAACCACATAAGCGGGGTGGGTAGGGTGATTGCATCAGGGGACCTAAGTAGTGTAATAGCCATCACGCTAACCCTGGTATTGGAAGATTTATCGGTTTGAATCATGCTGTAAAATATTCCGATATTCAGCATAGGGGGAATGCAAATGTTCTATCAGTATTACTGATCGGTGTATGTGACCAGATACATGTATGTATATATATATGTATGGGTTGGTGGTGCCTGAGTGGGATGTAAATAGACATAGTGGTGCTGGCAGGTCTGGGTATGATTGCACTCAGGGCCTACCCCCTCTGCTGGGATAGGGATCACCACACTCAAAGGTCAAGGTTGGTGGTGGCCAGTGGGCCATGCAGCTGGTGGTGGTGGGCAGACCACTGGTATCCATGGGGACCAGGAATGCTGGATCCCTATTAGTAGACCGTCCTGATATGACCTTAGATGTTGCTAGGACGTAAAACAACAAACAAAACAAAACAAAAACTATTAGTAGAACCAAGAATGCTAGATTCCCATTGGGGGAACGGGGTGGGGGGTGATACTCTAAAATGAACCCATGTAACCATACAAATAATAAACCAGAGGGCTGGACTCTCTCTCTTCTTCTTTACACTTTATACTCTTCCTTTCTATTTGACTGTATTGATTTCACCATAGCCTGGCTACACAGCCACACATTCGAGCATTAGACTTTACAATGCTCTAGGCACAACATTTCCCTTTTCTATCAGCTCCATGACCCCGGTTACCATGAGCAGGATCCTGTCCAAGCTACATGCTGGACAAGCTACTCTGTGTTAATATATGTAAGCGCATTGCATATGTGTATGTAAAGGCCCCGTCACACTATGACATAACGACGTCAGCGTAGGCACAACGTGAAATTATTATATTACATCAAAGTTCTCGGCGTAGTATGCAAATTTCGGGACAAGTTGGACATCGGTTCAGCGTAGTTAATGTGAGTCGGATGTGACCGTAACGTCGGCCTAGCGTAGTCATAATGTGAACGTGTCAACGTCCCAGTAGCGACACTCCAGCGCGCTCGACGGCGGGCTAGCAGGACTCCAGCGTAATGTTGGCCTAGCGTCATAGCGTTCGCACAAGCATTACGACGTCCGACTCGAGCCTTAATTGTTGACGTGAGTGGACGTCGTTACACCGAGATCGTAACGTCGCCCTAATGTGATTCGAACGTGACCACCATAGTGACAGCGGGTCCCTGACGTGCTTGACGTGACCGGAACATCGGCCTAGCGTAGTCATAACATGACAGTGTCAACGTCCCAGTAGCGACACTCCAGCATGCTCGACGGTGGGCTAGCATGACTCCAGCGTAACTCCAATGTTGCAATTACGTTGCTGACATTATGGGCATGCTACCGGGTCATCAATAACGTCAACTACGATGTAACACTGTCCGCACCTTCCTCCCCGACTGTGCCTCGCTCTGACATAATGGAACGCAGATCTAACGGCACTGACACAACTGTAACAGTCGCCTAACGTCGGCCTAACGTCAGCGTGACATCTTCATTACGTAACAGCTTCACGTCGAGCTACGTCGACAGTTTTTAACATGTCCAAAACCTTGACCTAACTCAATGTCGCTAAAGGTCAGTCTAACGTCATTCTAACATCATCCTAATGTAACCCAACGTACCTCAACGTGATGATGAAAAGTCACCTACCCTAGGGTTATGTTGGCTCTTAAGTCGTAGTGTGACAGGGGTATAAGTCTAAGCGTCAGACAACTTATAAACAACACACATTTAAAAGACTTACAATTCCAGGGGAAGGTGTTTTAGTCAGCACTGACATATAAGGCAAGTAGCCATATACACAGGTATGCATGGGTAGAGTGATTACATCATGGAGCCTGGATAGGGTACCGGTTAGGACACTGGCTCCCGAATGGCAAGAAATGTGGATGTGAATCCTGCTATCGGAACAATATTTCCTATAGGTACCACAGGTCCTGACATTATGTGTTACATTATTATTATAATATTATGTATTACATTAGTATTCCTCTACTCACGTGTATCCATTTACCAGTTTCCATTTAACCATAGGGTAAAGTGGCTACTCCGCTATCCCAACCAACAATATAACATTTCCATCACCAACCCGCCCTCTGACGGCAGGACAAGAACTAAGCTCGTGGTTAGCAGCTCAAAATGCATCATGTTCTATATGAATGTCCTAATATATAGAGGATGTTTCCTACTACTCTGGCTGCTGATAGCGTCAGTAAGAATTAGTATCATCATGGTAAAGGATACTTGATAGACTACAGGTGACTGACAACAAATTCAGTTGCAGCGAACTAACTGGCACTGCAGTTGGTAACACGTCATGTGGTGGTTGGAACACATGACGTGCACGTGACCTACATGTATGGGGATGGAGGATTCTCACGTAGATGCGAACCGAGGGAAACTATTGATCTATCCATAGAACAAACATCTGCATTCATCATCATATACGGAAAGTGACCGGGATCAAAAGCAGTTAGATGTACATGCTGACCAAGTATCATATGATATGGGGTTATATCCATCCAGACCCAAGATGAGAATTGACAGAAGGTCAACGCCGTGGCCAAAGAAAAGGTCATGGCCGAATCTGAAGGTTTCAGACATGTTACAGAGATAATATAGTGTATGTTAAGTGATGCCAGCGTTTCAAGCAACAGTAATAGCAAGACGTGAGCAAAGCATTTGATACCGTAGACCATGACATCCTACTCTCAAAACTTAGGCACAACGGAATTCGAGGCCAGGGACTTAAATGGTTTGAGAGTTACCTAAGCAATAGAAAGTAATTTACATACATAAATAGTAAACGATCCAAGCTAAACTCAATCAGCAATGGTGTCCCCCAAGGTTCTGTCCTGGGACCTCTCCTATTTTTGATCTACACAAATGATATAGTCAACTTTACAAAACAAGATGTCAAAACAAGGTTATTTGCATATGATACCAATGGCTTCATAACCTCAAATTCACCCAAACAACTAAAACATTCAATTAAAACATTCCTTTCAGATATATTTACATGGTGCAATGATAACAAATTAACAGTAAACCTGAACAAAACATGCTACACAATATTTGAAAGCCGAAGTACAACCATTCCTGATTACCTAAACAAGATAAAGATAAACAATAACACAATAAAGAGAGTCCCTTCTGTGAAATACCTAGGTATAATTCTAGATGAGAACCTCAACTGGGATGAACATATTGATAACTTAAATAATTCAATAATTAAAATGGCTAACTCATTAAAAATAATCAGACGACGGGTACATGAGGAAAATAAAAGATTACTATACTATGCATACGTTTACTCCAAAATCCAGTATGGTATAGAGGTGTATGGGAGAGCCAAATCATCAACCCTAAAAAAGGTACAGACACAACAAAACAGAGCCTTGAAAATACTGTATAGCAAAGACTATCTCACCCCAACTAAATCACTTCATAAAGACCTGGACTTACTTATGGTAACTGACATTTATAAAATATACATCGCAAAATTTGTTTACAAGCAAAAGAATGGCCTACTCCCTGAAATATGTGATAATCTCTTCAAAGAAAACAATCAGGTCCATTCCCATAACACATGACAGATAAATAACATACATCACAAACACACTAGAAACAAATATGGTAAAATAACAATTGAAAACCAAGGAACCAATATCTGGAACTCAATACCAGTAGAGATTAGAAACCTTAAAACTTTGAAAAACTTCTGTAAAAAACTAAAGATAAGCTATCTCAATGCATACTAAATCGATTACCAGTAAAGAATATGTATAATACCCCTATTAACATACATGCAAAATAACTACTGAAACTGCATGTAAGTACATGAATCCATGACACAATATCCATATAATATTCCTATCATTTTGTTTTTTACTAACTGTGAAGAGACGTATCAGTATCTCATCATAATCATTAGTTACAAATGTAGCTTAAGTTTAATAATTTGTTATTGTCATCACTTGTTCGTTCCCATCATGGAGACCAGCTAGATAAGCATCACTTTTCTGGGTTCCTTTCTGTCTGTAAGGAATTTGTATGCATTTATTGTATCACCTCAGTTTATTGTAAACATACCTTGCAGAGAGTTAAAATAAAATAATTGAATTGAATTGAATGATCAAACCCACCACTTGGTGCACTGGATGTTCTCTTGGTTAAACAGTTGCTATATTATATGTATAAATGTATATATGAGTGTGAAAGATGTGTGATGATGGCGATGATGATGCTATATTATATGTATAAATGTATATATGAATGTGAAAGATGTGTGATGATGGTGATGATGATGATGCTGATGATGATGTGTATTTGTTCATAGCAATTTCATATTGATGTGTATTCATACTTACCTATCTGATGTATAATATAATTGTATGTGTTTACATACATGTGAAACACCAACCAGCAGCCGGGCTGATCAAACCTACCACAAGGTAGCACTGGAAAATGTACATTACCATATGAGAGATAGAGGGTGAGCCATCTTAGTAGTATATGGTCTTTGGTAATAGGTATTAGTAATAATTTACTAATAGTGTAGTTGGTTGGTTGTTGGAATGTTATGTCCTGGCGGATACCGACTTGTCACAGTGCACACTCATGGCAACTTTATACTGCTGCCCTACTAGAATATCAGGCCACTGGCACCATCACTTTGTACAATTTTCCGATATTTAGGACATTGGTTATGGAGAACTATTCTATAATAAAATACAAAATGTGAATGATAAATGGTATATAAAATGATAAATGGTATGTAAAACCAAAGGCATATGAGAGTATTTATTAATATAGATAGTGAGAGAGGGTCACTTCTTGACACGTGAGAGGGTCACTTCTTGAAATGTTACCAGTGGTCTGCCTCTGTTCTTGTATTTGTACTTTCTTGAGTCATTCCTTATCGAATGATTTTCAACCGGTTGTAAAATATTCTGATTTACGACATTGGGGGGGAATTTAAATGTTCTATTACTTATCGGGTATATGTGACCAGGCGCACGTATGTGTATATGTAGGTGCTGGTGGTGCCTGAGTGAGATGTAAATAGACATAGTGGTGCTGGCAGGGCTGTGTGTAAGGGGCACTCAGAGCATACCCCCTCCCCTCTCTGCTAGGTAGGATCACCACACTCAGGCTGAGCCACACATCTTGGATGTGGTGGGCAGACCACTGGTAACCGTGGGGACCAGGAATGCTGGATCCCTATTGGTAGAGCCAATAATGCTTGTTTCCCATTGGGGGAAAAGGGTGGACCCATGTAACCATTTAAATAATAAACCAGAGGGCTTGACTCTCTCTCTCTTCTTTCACACTTTATACTATTCCTTTCTCTTTGTTTGTATTGATCTCACTATAGCCTGCCTACACAAGCACAGGATTCGAGCTGTAGACTTTACATACAGGTGACCACAACGAGTGGTAAATCTATTAGTTGAGTAGAGGATTCAACTTTAGATACTATGGAGACCTAGTCTTTACAACGTGATATTAGAGCTGATGAAATATGATATAATTGTTACCAGGCAGTGTAATCTGCAGTGGCAATTGAAATCAGCATTGGCCTGCCATACAGCAGGTAGCTGTTACTTAATTGGATAGCTAGCATCAGTTGGCTAAGGAAAACATAGAAATATTAACCGGGCACAAAGTATTAACTGCCTAGACATCTCCAGGTATGTGTCTTGCGTCAGCACTTAGCTAATCATGAAAGCGGTGTCATGTTACTTATATTGTCTAATGGTGTTTGGTGTATGCATGTAAAGAAAAAAAAACTGTGAACTGTAGGAAATGTTGTCAGACCTAATGATATTCGACGCTGAAGAGCGCCTTCTTTTCCTGTTTCCCTATTTTGTTATTTTCAAAAGGTTTTATATTGTATAACTTATAGGAGGCCTGGCTAGACATATTGGTAGTGACAAGCACTAGCCAGGTAGAGGGCACCACTATATGTGCAGATAGAGCATTAGCTGCATTTTGTAAATCAGTATATAGCCATCCGGTATTAATACTCGCATAACACACGTATAGTATACATGTGTATAAAAAACGTCATGATATGACCATATATGTTCCTAGGGCATATATACAGTGAAAGTAGCAGCGAATGCCATTAGTTGATTAAAGTATTGTCGATTTGCAAAAAAAATGTATATATGTGATAAAAACGCATTATACAAGTATAAATACAAGGGTAACATGTACATCCTATATTTCCTCTTGCGCATTGGTGGAGTGCCCCGACTCCCTTCCCAGCTGTCGGGTAAATTGCCGGCCGGGCGCCCCCCTCACGTCACACACTGGAGGAAATGGCTATTAATCCCTGAGCCATTCATTAAATACAAACCAAACTTACTCTCTCTCCTATGTTCTTTTATGTATCTGGGTCACCCTCCTGAAAACTGGTCAGCATGTGAAGGGATTTTAAAACATCAATAACAAACTTCCTACTTATTTTGTTCCTTATACTTTTCATATTCATGTTCAGATTTGATGAAAGAAATAAGGAAGATAAAATAAACTGTGTGCAACTTTGGTCCTTTTAGTTATGAAGTGTTTGTGTACCAAAAGAAGCTATTTTACAGTCAGCCATTTGTAACATGTCATATGGGATGTGGTTGAATCCTTATTAACATCTTGTATTGCATTGATATATCAAACAAAACAGTTCCCATATCAAAAAGGAAGTATTTATTAACATGTATGCATGCTTTAAAAAAAAATGTGATGTCTTCAGAAATAACATTGCAAATTTCCGTCACATGTGTAACCAGTGGTGTCTGGATGCCACGTAAATATTGTACACTAATTATTCAGTGAATAAAGCATGGCTGGGAATTACTTTTTTTTATCAATATAAGCACTACATATTTCTGTATATTATGCCATGATTAATATGCTTCCATGTATGATATTATTTAATTCTGATTAAATTTGTATTAAGCAGACTGTGCGGTGTCCTAAGCATGTGTTACATGTGTGGCATGCATGTTATACTGCCTTATGACATAGCTTAATCATGGACTACACCTTTATCTTCTTATGTCATCAATTTATATTTTACATAAATGTAAATGGGAGATTTCCAGCTTCCATTTGCAACCAAAAAATGTAAGAAATTCAAATATTAGATTTTAACTCTCCATGTGACACTTCTGGCCAATTTTCATGAGAATGACCCACCTATATATGTAGGTACATATGTATATATATATATGTACCATATAATTCATTATGTGGATATAAATAATGGCAGCCCCTAAATTTGTCCCCCCCATTACCATCTTCGTCCATGTTATTTGCTGCGGAGCGGGTCACTCTCTACTCCCCCGCCTCCTTTACCATCAGCCAACTGTCACTCTGCTCACTTCAAAACTTTTTTCGGTAGGTCATATATTCTCCGGCCAGAGAATAAACTCAACCCAAACCACGTCCTAGTCTTTCTTTCTCATTTACGAACAAACTATTTATATAATATATATAGATATGCATAAATAAAATCCACCTTAACCTGTACCTAGGAAATCGCCAACCCCCATGCCCATATATGGCATGTGGGTTTGCGATGTCCTAGGATATCACAAGTGGAGGTTTGCGATTTACAGGGTTTGCAATTTCCTGCTACACCTGTAATCTGGGGTCATCTTTATACCTACCCTAACATATGACCTTCATAAACATGTGCGGTAAATGAACAATGAAGAATACAGCACGGTTAATAAATGTGAACAACTAAATCACCAAAACTGCTCCCTGATGAGTAAAAGAACGCGGAGTTGAGATTCAATTCCGGAAGCTTTTCTTTCTTTCTGTGTTGAAGCTTTACTTCCAAGGCGACTTCTAAAATCAAAGTTATATCAGGATGGGTACCGACTTGTGACAGTACCTACTCATGGTGTCTTTACCACTGGGAAACCAAACCACCGGAAAATTATCCTGATACAGAGCTAACCTAGTCCGTTCCCTATCCTAGTAATGCTAGCACCACACTAGCTATCAACAAGGATGAATTGTGTAAGTCATTGATTTAACTCTACCGGGAATCGAACTTCCGGCCTGCCGCGCTCTAAGCAATTCGGCCACAGCCGTCCGGTTTTGTTTGAGAAGGATGGCCGGGGAATAGTTGTGGATGGAGGATTGGATGATGGGCTAGGGGGGGGGGGGGCGCGGGGAACAAGTAGCAGCCCATGGGTGGTCCGGCCTGTGTCAATGCGGTTCGCCTAATGAAGATGCCTCGGAGAACACAATGGCGAATGTGCGTGCAGACAGACGCGCCGCCTGGCGTCGTAAATAGCAATCGCTTGGTCGCTTGACACCACTCGCCTCGTGTTGGTTTTCAGTCACGAGCCCGATGGTGTTTCTGAATGCAGTCAGGAGCAATCGCAGGTAGTTCCGCCTTGGATCAGAGGTACTTGAGGATGTGCCTTGTCAGGTTTAACAAGAGCCTGCCTGCTATCAAGAGACATGAATGCGATTGGCAGAAGGCGGGAGTTTGTCTCACGGGGTGATCTGTGGAATGAAAGCGATGCGACCATACGTTCAGCCACACGAAATGTGTGATGTACTAGTTTGTGAGTTAGTTTTGTAGTTAGCAAGCGGCTAGGCGCCCCCACCTGCTCCCGGTGATGTAGTGGTCTTGGTTATAGAAGCTTCAGTTGACCGAGTGATTCCGCTGTGATAATATGCATATCAGATACGATGTATTCCGATATACCGCTGCTGAGACCCAGCAGGCAACATATTAGGTTACGGGTCCTACTAGGGTGTGGGAGAGGAATCCTACAAGGTTTGTCATCAGGTGTTTATTGTGCAGGGTTAGTTCGATATGGTAGTTAAAGTTGCATAGTCCGATGAAGCATCACATTTTCAAAACTAATTCATTCTACATATGTAACTTACATAATGAGGCATATGTTACACATATAGAAGGAAATACTGGTACAGTGTAACAGAAGGTGTTACTACTGGAACATATTGTGTCATAGTTTTGGTGTGCTTCCCAACATTAATTTGAATGTTTGCACGTTAACTATCTCAATACTTACCCATCTAAAATATCAGGTGATTCAAACTCACCCTCACCCTCTCCCTCACCCCTACCCACACTCTCACTCTCACCCTCACCCTCACCATCACCATCACCCTCACCCTCACCCTCACCCTCACCCTCACCCTCACCCTAACCCTCACTCTCACCCACACCCTCATCCTAACCCTCACCCTCACCCACACCCTCAGTCTCACCCTCACCCTCACCCTCACCCTAACCCTCACCCCGACTCGTACCCTCACCATCACCCTCACCCACACCCTCACCCTCACCCTCACCCTCACCCAGACCCTCACCCTCACCCACACCCTCACCCTCACCCACACTCTCACCCTCACCCTCACCCTCACCCTCACCCACACTCTCACCTCCACCTGCCTTACCCCTTTACACTCACCCTTCCAGCACTCCACTATCCCTCCCTCCTCACCGTTCCTCACCCTTGGAATCAACCACTACCATCCACTACCAACCACCCGCCACGCACCCACGCACCCCACATCCACACACACACACACCCATCCCACTTTCCTCTGCCACACACAATACAACGATTAGAAAAGAACAGAAATGGGTGCATTGTACTTGAAAACTGCGGCCATTATTTCCAAAAAAGAGACCTCAAAGTGGCGGGCTGGACACTTAGAGCCAACAGCAGTCAGACACGTCCACGACGCATCGCTCACAACGCGACACAAATTGCGTAGTTTGCGTTAAAGACAAAAGGCTCCGGTTGTGTTCCGCCATTTGATGTTAGTACTTTTTGTTGTGTGCGCGCGCATGCGTACAATGGCACCCTACGAATATGCAGCCAGTCACTCGACAAATCCCAGCAAAGTCTCACGAGATCTCGCACTCCATCAAACCGCCACCACCGTCTCCGCCGCCCGCGCACCCCTCCTCATGCCCCCCCCCACTCCCCCTGCATCCCCCCCTACGCATGCCCCCTCTACACCCCTTCCCATCTCCCCGCTCTCCTCTCCACTCCCCCCCCCCCCATCGCCTTCACCATTCCCCCTCTCCATCCCCCATTCCCCTCCCTTCCATCCCTCCCTCCCTCACTCCACTCTCCCCTTCCCCCTCCCCCTCTCCTCCTCCGCCACTCCGCCGTCCCCCTCCTCTCCCCTCCTCTCCCCTCCTCTCCCCCTTCCATCTTACCCACTCACCCTCCCATTCCTTCCCCCCTCTGTATACCTCCTTCCTCCCCTCTCCCCTGCCGTCTGCCCCCTCCCCTCTACCCCTCCCTCTCCTCCGTCCACCTCCTCACTCTTCCTGCTATCCCCCTACCCACCCTCCCCCTCCCCCCTCCCTCCCTTTCGCTCCCTCCCTATCCCCCTCCACTCTGCCCCTCTGCCCCCTCTGCCCCCCTCTGCCCCCTCTGCCCCGTCTGCCCCCTCTGCCCCCTCTGCCCCCTCTGCCCCCTCTGCCCCCTCTGCCCCCTCTGCCCCCTCTGCCCCTTCTGCCCCTTCTGCCCCTTCTGCTCCCTCTGCTCCCTCTGCGCCCTCTGCCCCCTCTGTCCCCTCTGCCCCCTCAGCCGCATCTGCTCACTCTGCCCCCTCTGCCCCCTCTGCCCCCTCTGCCCCCTCTGCCCCCTCTGCCGCATCTGCTCCCTCTGCTCCCTCTGCCCCCTCTGCCCCCTCTGCCCCCTCTGCCCCTCTTCCCCCCTCTGCCCCCCTCTGCCCCCCTCTGCCCCCTCTGCCCCCTCTGTCCCCTAGCCCCTCTCCATCCCCCCTTCGTCCCCTGTCCTCACCCCTTTTACTCTCCCATCCACCCTCCATCTCCCACTTTATCCCTCCCTGTCCATCCTTCCCCCTGCCTTTACACTCCCCCTTGCCCCCCTCCACTAAGCCCCCCCCCCCCTGTCCCCCTACCCTCTTTATATCCCCTCCTCGGCCCCCCTCCTCCCACCCTCCCCTCTGGCCACTCCTCCCTATCCCCTCCCCTCTGTCCCCTCCCCCTGTCCCCTACCCTCTTCCTATCCCCTCATCGGCCCCCTCCTCACCCTCCCCTCTCTCCACTCCTCCCTACCCCCTCCACTCCGCCCCCTGCACAAGCCCACACCCCTTCTCAGTTCACTTCCATCACGAATGTGGTAAGCGCTGGCCTTTCTATATAGACGCAATTCACTTCAAAGCTTGCCCGCTTCTCCCCGTGAACTGCCAGTTCACACAGCAGCTGTGAGTGGCGTGTGGGTGTGTGGGAGTGGCGAGGGGAGACGGTGTGCTGGGGTCCAGCTTTGGGCATGCGCACTGCCGTCGCCCAACAGCCAGTGACTCTCAGCTACCAAGACGACAAATCAGAGGGCGGGTGTGTATATGTGTGGAAAAGAAAAGGAGGTGGAGTGGACGTTTACTTATACACATATATATACACAGATATATATATGAGTCAGGCTCACGAAAATAGGCCAATTGGGGAAAGTTGTCGGCATTGAGCATTGGGTGTCGGCGTCGATCGGTATAAATATAATTGTTGGAAAGTCCTTAAATGTATACTGAATGTAAAGGTCGAGAAAATACAACACATTTATTTGTTTCTAGGATAATTTAATATAAAACAAAGAAATGCACTACACTTTAAGAATTGCAACACCAACATCTGTTGAAATTGTCGTCGTCGAGCATTGGATGTCGGCGTTGATCGGTATAATTAGAATTTAGCATGTACAGAGGTGTTGCAAAGTCCGTAAATTTATCCTGAATGTAAAGGTCGAGAAAATACAACAAGCTTAATTGTTTCTAGGATAATTTAATATGAAACAAAGAAATGCACTACACTTTTAAGATTTGCGATGCCAACATCTTAAATTGACCACCCATTGGCCCATTTTCGTGAGGCCTACTCATATATATACGGCATTGATGCAAATAAAAAGGGTACCCATTTGATTTGTTGGTGTTTATGAAGTAGCAGCAACATATATCATCATATCAGGTCGTGTCAAAGTTAGCAATGCCATTCACATCCACATCCAACAGCAATAAAGCAAATGGAATCTGATGTATGGTATGTATATATAGGCTTACAATTCCAAATACCACCTTAAGATTCCAAATATATTTACTAGCTTGAAGGAAGAGGACGCAATAAAATAGCTACGAGCTATGGTTTGATAAATAATGTGGTAATTGTTGCTAGGTGGAAGTGACACGAGTGATTAATGTAGTGTGATTGACAGGAAAGGTTTACGACCGGGTGTGGGTTGGTACCGGTGGTTCCATGTTCCTTCTGATTCTGCGAGAGAATGGCAAGAAGGATTGACTGCAGTTAATTAAGGCTTCTTTAAGAAAACACCCGAGCGATCAGAAATTAAGCCATGAAGTCACCAACAAAAAAAGAGCAAAACATAGCCATGTTGATGGGTTGGTAGTCAATTTGTTTGTGGTCATCAGGTCACTGGGGCAGGAGGTGGTCGCCTATGGGTGGTGATGGTGGGGAGATGGGGAGTCTAGCTTATTTAGAAAAGCATAATACGAGGTTTGCCTGCAGTTAATTAAAGCTTCTTTAAGAAAGCAGCAGAACGATCAGACATTAAACCATGAAGTGAAAAGAAAAACAAGTAAAACACAGCCAGGTGAATGGGTGGGTGTTTTGTTTTGTTTATCTGTTGATGATGTTTATACTGTCCCTAGCATGCAAGCTCGAGTGCTCGGGCTTCTCTTCAATGCTAGCCAGTTGTAGTAATGGTTTAATCTTATCACAAAGCAGAATGTGATAAGATGTTTTTGTTTCTCACATAGTAGCAGGTACATGGTGAATATTTAGTGGTAAATCTGTTTGGGTCATCAGATAATAAGGTGGTGGCAGCTCGGTGGTGGTTGTGGTGGTGGTGGTGGTGGTGGTGGGGGGGGGGGGAGCGATTCCAGCGGTTGGTATGGCGGTAAACGTGGCAGCCAATCAGGAAGCGGCAGCCTGGTTAATTCGGTTCGGGGCTGGAAGGTGATTTCGCTTGTCATTCCGGGCCTAATGACATGCAATTCGATAAATTGCAAACATAAAATCGAGTGGCAATGTTTAATTCAATGCGGTGGTCACTCACAGGATAGTATGTCATATAAGGCAGCCTGCTTTCAGCCTATTTTCACCACCTGCATTAAACTGGAATTGGTGGTCAAATAACTAGAGTGCAGTCTTTCCGTGTGGAAGGTGACGCGTTTGATTCCTGGTCGAGTCAAACAAATGATGTGTTTCTCTTCCTAGCCTGGTTTTTGGCTTCGATAGGATAGGGCAAAGACTGGTTAGCTCAGTGTCAGGATACTGTGACTGAGTCGGGTATCAGGGCATGGTGCCAGCTGTATGATTTCCCATTGGGGCAGCAGATTAAAGTCGCCATCAGTGTGCACTGTCACAAGTTGGTAGGCATCCTGATATGATCTTTGATGTTGCCAGGACATTCCACAACCAACCAACCATCCCCTTTTCAAATGTGAGCTACATTTCTCATCTTAGAGTAGGATACAAGCTACACTTGTCCCGTTATCCGTAGTATATCGTTGTGATCGGTATCCTGGCTGCATTATATGCAAGCATCATGTCTAGAGTAACACAAAAACCCGACGCTATTTCTATTGCCAATAAATGTTAGGAATTAAAAATAGCCTAACATCAGCTGTGCAGATCACTGAAAAGTTCTCAGATATTAACCATGAGCACTAATGAAAAATGTGTCACCATGGAAACAACGGTTATTTGTTATTTGTTTGTTGGACATTTACGTCCCAGCAACATGTACGGTAATATCAGGATAAGTACCGACTGATGACAGTGCTCACTCATGGTGAATTTATAGTGCTGGCCCACTGGGACACCAGGCCACTGGCACCATTATCTGATATTCCATTCGGTCACATTTTCCTGTTACTGAGCTAACCAGTCTTTATCGATTCCTATCCATGCTGAATACAACACTAGATCGCGACAAGTATTACATTTGGAAGGCAGTGGTTTGAATGCGTCAGGATTCATAGTTCCACACAGGAGGCCAGGGTTCTTACCGAGTCTGTTGCGGTCATTTGGACAGACGTAAACCTAAGATGATGGCTGTATTAAAGGAGTTTCCTCTAAACTTGTAAGAGATGTTAGAGAAGTGCCAGCAAAAAGCGGAACTAGCCATGCAGTTGCTACATCATTGTGGCTGCCTGTTTCGCATATCTAAGGTCATATCAGGACG
Source organism: Branchipolynoe longqiensis (assembly GCA_030323885.1). Taxonomy (NCBI): domain Eukaryota; kingdom Metazoa; phylum Annelida; class Polychaeta; order Phyllodocida; family Polynoidae; genus Branchipolynoe; species Branchipolynoe longqiensis. Next base: position 86,233,052 of record CM059191.1, on the reverse strand, counting down.
GGTATCGACTTATGACAGTGTACACTCATGGTGAATATATATTGTTGTTCCACTAGGAGACCAGGCTGCCAGCACAATGACCTGATATCCCACTCAGTCACATTATGCTGACACTGAGCCAACCAGTCCTTGCTCTATCCTAATAATGCTGAGCGCCGGGATTGGATGCGACAACTATCAATTTTGTTAGTCATTGATTTGACTGGACTTGACTAGTTGAATCTCATGATCTCCCAAAACAGGAGACGGACACGCAAATCATTTGGGCATCCCGTCTGGTGTTGGGAAAGTAATGGTTTCAAACACTGCTTATCCCCTCACTGAGCAGACACAATCACCGATTGCCTACTGGGGTGGCCAGATTGGCCAAACACAGAAAGGATATGTTTAGACCCTAACTGGTGGTTGTCCAGTATTTTGAGTTATAGGAATTGGGAAACGATGTTGGTTGGCTGTTAGTTTTACGTGCTGGCAACATCTAATGTCATATGAGGACGGGTACCGACTTGTGACAGTGTGCACTCATGGTGACTTTATAATGCTGTCCCACTAGGAGACCAAACTGCTAGCACCATGACCTGATATCCCACTCAGTCACATTATCCTGAATCTGAGCCAACCAGTCCTTGCCCTCTCCTAATAATGTGGAGTGCCTGGCTAGGAAGCAAAAAGTATCAATGCTTTTAGTCATTGGTTTGACTGGACTCGACTAGTTGAATCACACAATCTCCAAAAACAGGAGACGGACACGCAAATCATTTGGGCATCCCATCTGGTGATGGGAAAGGAATGGTTTCAAACACTGCATATCCCCTAACGAGTGAGCAGACACAATTAATGATTGCCTACAGGGTGGCCAGATTGGCCATACCCAGGAAGCATATTTGTGGACCCTAATTGGTGGTTGCCCGCTATATGGTTTTGACGAGTATACCAGCGCGCACTGTATCCGCTATGGGATCATAGCACACAGCTTTACTGGAGGATTGCGTTGAAATGCGCCATAATAACCGTAGCCATGGTGCCATTATGGGCTATTACAGGCGATGAAAAAAATTATATCTGCGACATTTAAGTACCTGTTAATGACTCATTCACATGTGTATTCATACTCCCCGGTCTCTATGGACAATGCATTTCTTAAGGCAGGCAGAGAACTTACGTCCTTCAATTTGACCCGCATTATAGGTCTGGCCAGATCAGATAGGTTTCTTGAAGGGAGCAGGATTCTTGGAACAAAATATTGCCAGATAATGTCTGTAAAGAGCATTGGTTATTTCATATAGCGATGCATATAATATGGCTCGATTGCTTCCACATCACTGGAGTTGTTTCATTGTGTATATTTTGTGTTGGGTGCTTGTTATGTGTGGACATTAACGATCTACTTGCATGATTTGACCATGTATTCCTCACGCTACTATTTAATGTCTCTTCAATGAAAGAACGCACTTAGATCCCAATAAGTTGAGATCTGTTTGTGATGTATCGTTAGACACTTAGTACCCCCATGGCTATTAGGCCAAATATTAAACAAATTGGTGATCATCCCCGCCCATGGTTGAAAAATAGCCCACCACCTTGAAGATTTATACTGCCTATTATGGATAAGCTTGTTTTCACCATTAGACAGTTTGTCGATAGAAAGCCCTAGCCTACACTTTTACCGACCCATGGGATTGTTAACCTCCAACAACACATAGACATGGTATGAGAGCAACTGGCGTTTGATGACGCTGTAAGTTATCCACAGCGGTGGAAATCCAAATTGGCATAGGTGGGGGCATGGGGAATTTGAACCACCGACCTTCAGATTAGGAGTCTGACCTAGAAAAAAGTCAGACCCTCTAACCACTCCGCCACAGAGAACACCACTATTTTATTTGTTATTTTTTCAAAAAATGTTCAAGGGAGAGGGCGGGTGGTGTGAGAAATGGAACGGGGAGTGGAGAGGGGGGAATGGACAGGGCAGGAGGGGAACGGAATGGAGATGGGTTGAAGGGTTGATAGGGATAGAACTGTGAAGGTGGGAGGCAGGGTCGGAGTGGAGGAGGTTGGGAGAGGGAGGGTGTCGGAGTGTGGGAGAGGGAGGGTATTGGATGGGCAGGGGGGAGGGAATGTGAATGAGGATGGTGGAGAGAATGGGTGGGGCAGGTGAAGGGGGAGGGGGAGGAAACCACTGAAATACTGAACACAATACAATTTTAAAATTGTAATAAAAACCGCCCACCTCACCCTGATCTTTATTTCAAAAGGACGATTTCCAACTTTTATTTTATTTGACTGAATAAATTATACCTAGTCATAGGTGTCAAGACAATTGTGTTGATCAAGTGATAACCCATTTAAATAGTAGCATTGACGAATTCAATAGTATGCATGCATCCTCACGACCACAAGTTTTGGTTGTGTGCTTTCTAATCAAGATCCCACCTATTTATATAGGTAGGATTTCCATTTTCCAACACGACCCAATTTCATGTTTTTCTTATAATGCAAGTTTGGATTTAAAAATAGCTTGAAAGGTGATAGCGATAGTGGTGCTCTGGCCAGCTTGGCGGCTGCTCGCATTGGGTTTGCCTCATTGCGTGCAAACCCAATTCGCCCAGGCCGCAGCCATCAGCGTATTGGGCGATCGTAGGGTTCGGTGGAGGAGACGTGACCAGCACACCGTTAATACTATGAAATAATGTTGCATGATATTATGTGTGGTATATCTAGATGTGAATATTATTATGAATGTAATGCATATGCTGCTACTGACAGAAGCCCGAAGCGGAGGGAGGTGCATGTCGAGCGACCTGGATAACCTGGGCCTCTGAATGCAAGAAGTAGAATTCATCGGTTCCTCCAGCGTCTGCCAATCTCATCCTGCTCTTGACTTATTTCTATCCAAACTTTACTCTTGCAGCACGAAAAAGTAACCATGGGTGTGCGCTATCACAAATCAGTACCCTTCCTGGTATGATCTTAGATGTTGCCAGGACGTAGAACTCCAGCAACACACTTGTGTTTCTGTGGTTGCAGTGGTGACCTCTAGCGGGTAGCTTCAGCTCATACATTATCAGTCCTGGTGGATCTAAAAGAGATCCACCGGTGCCTACAATTCAACTGACTGACTCATCAGGTGGTATGTTTCCCTGTCTAGATAAAATTTACAATTTCGTATTCAATGGCTTGCGTCAGCAAAAAGGCATTTGCTACCGAGTTATTGTGGTAGTCTGCTAAATAAGCAGAGTTTGTGAGTGTAAAATGCGTAGAATGAGGGGCTTCATTGGTTTGTTTTAGGAGAGTGTGTGTCCCAATAGCTAATTCTGCTTGTCTGTGATTTTATGTTTCTGACGATGATTTATCACTAATCAAGTGAGTTTGCTTGGGCTTTTAGTAACGGGTTATTTTATGGGTTCCAGAGTAATTATCTAGAACTGCTTTCGTGGGCAAGAGGCATGTATTTTGTAATGGATGTTAATTGGCTGATAAGGTGATCACGTGACCAGTAGCTGAGATAAGGACCGACCAATAAGTAAAGAGTTTGAAGTGTATAAATAATAAAAGGAAGTTGCAGTACAGAACTTAAAGCGCGAAAAGGAAGACAGAACTCGGATGTGGGAAACTGAGGCGTTTATTGAGACGCCTCGGGCAATAATATGACAGCAATATACAGCAACAAATATCAAAACATGTAGAAAAGATATACAGGGTAGGTATCACTGAAGTACATATCAAAACAGAGAAATCGAGAGTAAGTAAGATGAAGTGAGTGTCCGAGGGAAAGGCCCGAGGAGGGAGTCCTGAGGGTCTATGACCGGGGGTGTGCCGAAGAGCCCTCCACCTGAGGGAGATGGCGCTGGAAGGAGATAGTTGGGTGGGTGGGTGGTCAGAATGAAGGGCGGCGTGGAGGAGACTGGAGGCGAAATGGCTGAAGGAGGCGGGCGGGCGGGGCCTTATAAGGGAGAAGGTGAGCAGTGGCAGGGAAGGCGTGAACGCTCAGGGCCGGGGGAGGGCGAGGGTGAGCAGCGGGTGTCGCGCGAGGCGCGAATGTTGTGCGACAGGGCGGGAGAGGAGGGACTCTTCCTTTCCTCGCATCAAACCAAAGTGAATAAGTGATAAACGTAAAGCTTGTTTTATTTAACGACACCCCTTCATCATCGGTCATTGGACGTCAAACATATAGTCATTATAATATATTTCTTTGGAGGAAACCTGCTGCCGCCACATAGGCTACTCATTCTGATAAGCAGCAAGGGGTCTTTTATATGCACTTTCCCACATACAGGACATCACCTATCGCAGCCTTTGATGAATCAATTGTGGACCACTGCTTTAATATATTTCAACATAGTTTAACAAACTTACACCACGTTTGACCCACGCTAGCCTCCACTACATTCACCCACACTCAACTACATCCACTACTGGTTATCTGACCAGGGCTTCAATTCACTGCAGCACGGTTTTAATTACCTCTGAAATGGAGTTGAGTGCCAAGGATTTATCGCAGTTTCGTCATTTTGTTGTCACATTGTAGGGTTATATTTCCCTTAAATACCTCGGGCTAACTCATATAGTATTGATATATACTCTGATTAGAGTTCATGTTCTCAACCACGCTCACAACACCCACAAGCCCGTCACCCACACCACATCGTCCCCACATCTCCCGCCACTCCCCGTCACCCACACCGAGCCAACACCATCCGGATCACCTGTTCTACCACAGCCAGTTAGACCACTCTTACAGGCCGAAACCTGCCCTAAGTCGTGGGGTGTTGAAAATGGGAAATATTGCGCCTAGATAGGGACTCAAACCCACATCTCTTTGTATTTCGGGCCAGTGTGCTAACCATTACACCACCTCGGCTCCCTGATATCACCACACTACCCGTGCCTACCTGTCTATGCGGTTACTTGCCTGAGATATCAGTGCAGACCACTACAATACCAACCAACCCCAGAACCTACATCAACTACACGGCCAAGGCACATCACTATTATAGCCCAGTTCTCGCGTTACCATCACCCGGCTGAACAATCTCATACAGCAGCAATATCACCTACACTACACATACTATCAGTCACCATAGTCACAACCAGCCATATCGTCTACCCCATCCAAGCTACTCGAAACTCCCTGACAACTCTCATTGTGGGGTTCTCTGTGGTGGAGTGGTTAGAGTGTCTCACTTGTTTCTAGGTCAGACTCCTAATCTGAAGGTCGGTGGTTCGATTCCCCATTCCAATATAAATGTCCACCACTGTGTATAACTTACAGCGTCATCAAAAGCCAGTACCTCTCATACTATATCTATGTGGTGTGGAGGTTAAAAATCCCTTGGGTCGGTAAAAGTGTAAGCTTGGGTGTTTGTATCTACAAACTGTATAATGGTGAAAACAAGTCCATTCAGAGTTATCCATGATAGGCAATATAACAAGAAGAAAAAAAACAAAAAAAGCTCACCACTGATAACATCCAAATAAATCAGAACTGACAAAGTTTCCCCACACAGCGTTATCACAGACATCATCAAACTAAGTCAAAACTCCCACACTACCCTCACACCAAAATATATGAGAAGTTCAAAATATATGTAACTCATAACGGGCAGACCACCCTCACCAACCACACCACTGACAACATCAAACTAATTCACAATTCCCACATCACCGCTACCAACCACACTATTGACTACATTCAAATACCTCATAACTCCAACACCAGTCGCACCAACCTCTTGCAACATCCACACATACATAACTCCCACACCATCTCACCAACAACACCACTGACAACATCAAACTACCTCATAACACCCCGCCCCACATTCACCATGCCCACCAATTCAACATCAAATTAATGGTTCCCACACCACTGACTCCAGCCACTCACAACATCAAACTAACGCATAGGTATACAACTCCCATACCACACCACCAACCACACAGCTCTCAACACCCAATCAGCCACACCAACTCAGCCGCACCACAACATCACGCACACTATCCTAAACTTCCCACACCACACCACTCACACACCACACCCCCCTTTGACCGCTCTCTACCCTACACTCCCCCTCCCACCTATCATTGTTGACACGAGAATAATAGACCGACATGAATGGCCTGCCTTGCCAGACCCACCCCATTCACGGCCCATTCCACGCGCTACCCTCCCGCGTATCCATTAACCCACCGGACGCCGTAGCTGAATCGGTAGAGCACAGGCTTCCCGTTCAGAAGGTCCATTTTTCGAATCCAGGTCGAGTCAAGCCAATGACTTACAACATTGATACGTGTCGCTTCCTAGCCAGGTGCTCGGCATTATTAGGATGAAGGTCACAGACTGGTTGGCTCAGTATCAGGACAACGTGACTGAGTGGGATACCAGGACATGGTGCCAGTGACCAAGTAGTGCAGCACTATACAGTAACCATGAGTGCGCATTGTTATATGTCACAAGTCGGTACCCATCCTAATATGACCTTGGAGTTAGATGTTGCCATGACATCAAACTCCAACAACCAACGAGGAACCAACCCAGTAACCGCCCTCCCTACTCCCTCCAACCCTCACATCCTACACACACACTCTCACACGCACACACACCCGGTTAAGTGCTGCATCATTTTAGCGGTTTGCCAACGTGTTGTGGAATTCCGGATTTGCGCCATCGGGTTATATCGTGCGGCTGTGAACAGTGGTCACAGTTCGGCACTGACACGATCACGGCATTTGGTTATTAAAGTGAGCGGCCTCGCGCAGCCGCAGCAACTCCCCACCCCACCTCCCTCCCCATCCCACCCGATCAACTCCCCCCTCCACACCCCACCGAACCCCGCGCCCGCCCTACCGCACCCCGTCCATCAACTATCTCCACCCCTCTCTCCTCCCACCTACCACTCCCCCTGCTGTACCTCACTCCCATGCCCCTCCCTCACCCCTCCCTCACCCCTCCTCTCCTCTCACCCACCTACCTCTTCCCCTCTCCTCCCTTTATAACTGGTCCCTCACTTCACCTACCTCTCCACCACCCCTTATCCTCTCACTTCGATAGCCCTCTCCCTCTCTCACACCTCACCCACCACCCCATTCCTCACCCCTCCTCACACCTCCCACCAAGTTCTTCCCTTATCCTCCCTGCCTTCCCCATCACTCACCCCGCCTACTCATCCTTCATCCCCAACGCTACTTCTCTCCACTTAGATCAGTACACATCTATCTCTTCTCCTTCACCTCCTCTCTCCTCCTGCACCTTCACTCCCCTTCCTGACCTCTCCACTTTCTCTCGATTCCCGGTCCCATACCCTGCGTACCCCTCCACCCTTCACAGCAATTTCTGGACTCCCCCCCCCCCCCTAACCCGTCTCCCACTATTCCGCCTACAACCCCACAATCCTTACCATCTCCCAGCGCCCTCCTCCTGATCCTGTTCGTGCTCCTCCTCCCCTACCTTTCCAATCTCTTCCTCTTTCCTATTAGCTCTGCATATGTTCCTTCCCCCTCCTCCCTCCTCCCTCCTCCCATATTATTACTCCATACTCTCCCCCTCTTCTGGTTCAAATCGCTCCTCCTACATATTTCTCCTTCCTTCCTCCACCCTCCTCTTCCCCCACCTGTCCCTGCTCCCTCCCTGCTGCCTGTTCCCTGCTGCCTGTTCCTTGCTCCTTGCCCCCTCAACCCTCTTCCCTCCACTCTCCTCCCTCCTCCCTCCTCCCTCCTCCCTCCTCCCTCTTAGCTCCTCCCTCCTCCCTCTTCCCTTCTCCCTCCTCCCTCAACCCTTCTCCCTCCTCCCCCCTCCCTCCTCCCTCCTCCCTCCTCCATCCTACCTCCTCCTTCATCCCTCCTCCTTCCTCCCTCCTCCCTCCTTCATCCTACCTCCTCCTTCCTCCCTCCTCCCTCCCCCCTCTTACCTCCTCCTTCCTACCTCCTGCTTCCTCCCTCCTCCCTCCTCCCTCCTCCCTCCTCCCTCCTCCCTCCTCCATCCTACCTCCTCCTTCCTCCCTCCTCCTTCCTCCCTCCTCCCTCCTTCCTTCTCCCTCCTCCTTCCTCCCTCCTCCTTCCTCCCTCCTCTCTCCTCCCTCCTCCCTCCTCCCTCCTCCCTCCTCCTTCCTCCCTCCTCCTTCCTCCCTCCTCCTTCCTCCCTCCTCCTTCCTCCTTCCTCCCTCCTCCCCCCTCCCTCCTCCCTCCTCCCTCCTCCCTCCTCCCTCCTCCCTCCTCCTTCCTCCCTCCTCCTTCCTCCCTCCTCCCTCCTCCATCCTACCTCCTCATTCCTCCCTCCTCCCTCCCTCTTCCCTCCTCCATCCTACCTCCTCCTTCCTCCCCTCCTCCTTCCTCCCTCCTCCCTCCTCCATCCTACCTCATCCTTCCTCCCTCCTCCCTCCTCCATCCTACCCCTCCTCCGCCCTCCCTCCTCCGTCCTCCCTCCTCCTGCCTCCATCCTACCTCCTCCTTCCTCCCTCCTCCCTCCTCCATCCTACCTCCTCGTTCCTACCGCCTACTTCCTCCCTCCTCCCTCCTCCATCCTACCTCCTCCTTCCTCCCTCCTCCCTCCTCCCTCTTACCTCCTCATTCCTCCCTCCTCCTTCCTCCCTCCTCCATCCTACCTCATCCTTCCGCCCTCCTCCCTCCTCCATCCTACCTCCTCCTTCCTCCCTCCTCCTGCCTCCCTCCTCCCTCCTCCATCCTACCTCCTCCTTCCTCCCTCGTCCCTCCTCCATCCTACCTCCTCCTGCCTCCCTCCTCCCTCCTCCAACCTACCTCCTCCTTCCTCCCTCCTCCTTCCTCCCTCCTCCCTCCTCCATCCTACCTCCTCCTTCCTCCCTCCTGCCTCCTCCCTCCTCCATCTTACCTCCTCCTTCCTCCCTCCTCCCTCTTCCATACTACCTCCTCCTTCCTACCTCCTCCCGCGTCCCTCCATCATCCCTCAGTCATCCTCCCTCCTCCATCCTCCCTCCATTCTCATCTGCCCTCCCTCTCCCTCTCACTCATCCGCCACCTCCAACTCTCTAACCTACCTACCCCCTCTACCCCTTCCTCTCCCCCATCCCCAATTCCCGACCTACACATCCCCATTCTCCTCCCCCCCCCCCACCACACACGATCTTCCGATTGGCCACTGGGCCGAAATGATTTCCCTATGTACCCACACACCCACCCATCCATCCCCTTCACCCGCCCACCTGGCCATGCCATATGTTATTTTAGATTGATTTGTAATGGCGGGCGGCCCACGGTTGATGCTGTACGGCACGCCACCAGCACTAAACACGCCGTACCGGTCCCGACTCGTGTCCGTCGGACGGGCGGGTCTGGCGTGCTGGGTGCCGGGTGTCTATGGCAGGAGTCAGCCCCCCGTCCCACCTCCACGCCTTCTCATCCGTCAGCCCACTACGTATATGCAGGTGTAGGGGCAGCCCAGTGGTGCTTCCTGCTGTATGGCCAGGTAACCTTTTAGTGGGCCGCGGGTTTGAATCGCCGCCAGGGGGGATTGGGCGCTACGCTCAGGCTATAACTATGGAGTGCCGTAGTCTGCACACCACTGCCCATCTCACCCGCGCAATGTGAACTTGTGAACTTGTGTGCCATAGTTTGTTTGTATTGTTTATTATCTGTTCTTCTTTAATTGATGGGTAGGATGGTTGTTGCCCAGCCAGATATATATTCTGTGTCAAATGTGTTGAATAAGTATATATGTCGTACATGTGTTTTCTAGTGTGTACCTTATATATATTTATATATATATATATATTTATATATATATACATATGATGCATACGAATTATGCGTATATAAATAATTGGAAGCTTCGCTTATCTAATTGTATCCAATCAGGTTGGCCCATATATATTATAAGCTCCCATCGCTGGTGGCACCCCTCTCGCTTGTTTCCCTCAAAGTTGATGCTACAATGCCTGTTCCACTATCAGGGGCGTAGCTAAGCGTACGCGCGTATGCCAAAACATCCACATCGTTTTGTCAAAACAAAATTAGATTCAAAAATAATAAAGCCAGAGAGAGAGAGAGGGGGGGGGTTACTGAGATATGATTTCATATTTGGAAGGGTGTGACGCCGTTAGCGGCCCCCTAAACCCACTGCTGAAATTAGGAGTACACATCGTTAAAGCCCCTGACTATATATATATATCAATTTATATATTCATTGATATATGTATGCTGTATAACCCATTCTCCGAGTATAATAAACCGGAACATCCATCTACTCCCCAGCGCCCAAGTCATCGGATGGTCATGTACTCATTAGGTCATATATTGATACCTCATGACCTCCCCACGTGGCACCACCTGCTCGCAGATGCCTCAGCGCCCGTTATCCTCAACCACTGTACCGCTGAAATGTTATAATATACTTACTCAGGTTACAAATGAAACAGAAGAGTAGGAACTTTCTTTAGGATGGGTTTTATTCTCTTGGACTCGAATAGAGGTTCCACAAATAAAGATTGGAAAATGACGCAAGATTGTATTTGACACAGGTCATCGAGAACACCAATTCACCAGAACCTACCAGAACACCCGTCAACAAATAATCTTACCAACCTCCAATCGCCAACAACCCAAACCCGAACAGTACAACAGTTAATATACTAGATCCAACCACACACAACCCACGCCTATAACACCCCACGTGCCTCTCACCCACCCACATCCACCCCACCTCCCCCACGCCATATCCCCTAAGTCTACTACGTCCGCCCCTTCACCTCCCACTCCGCCTCTATATCACCGCCAACCATCTCCTCCCACCGCGCCAGGCCCATCCCCAAGCCTGGTTGTTCCGTCCAGCCCCGGGTAGGTATGCGAGTGGAGAGTGTAAGCAGTGGCTTTGATATACATGGCAGTGTCCAGTTTGATTAGGCCAAATACAACAACAAGTTGGTGATCGGCCCCGCCCGTGCTGGAAAAAATCGCCCGCCCCTGATTTTGATTTTGTTGAACTGTTAAAAATATGTTGGGTTAACACCAATTCAACTTTCATATCAATTCTTATGTCATTGGTTTAACTCGACCAGGATTCTAATCCAGAAGTTCGAATCCCACAGTAAAGTCGATGGCTGGCAGCTGTGGTCGTGTAGGTAGGCTAAATATGAAATCACTACAGGCAAGAGAAAGGTAGAGTAGAAAGTGGACACAAGAGAGCTTACAGCCTCAGTTTTATTATTATATAGTCTCATGAATCCAGGATGGCTGATCAGCTCCTCCAATCCGGACTAGGCATTCTGCAACCAACCAATGAACATCCAACCTGCCTGTATCCAAGCCTTGGTTGTTTATGGCTACAGTGCCCTGTTGTGTCTGGGTGTGCAGTTTTCCGTAAATATCAATAGGGGGGGGAGGGGGTATGTGAGCAGAGCTCCCAAGGCTCTGTCACACTAAGAGTAGTGCCCCTCTCACACTATCTATAACCACACAATGTCTCAGTAAAGGATCACCAGCACCACACAATACCTTAATGCCTCTGGCTTTATATACCATTCACCTTTTTATACACAATTGTAATTACTATATACTAGTTCACACCATCCTCAAATGGCTAAATATCGGGAAATGTTACAGCACGACCTACCAGAACGAGAGGGGGACGTTTAACTCATTCGGCCATCACAACTGGCTACGTATTACCTTTACATGGCATGCCAGAAAAAAATTGAAAATTAAAATTAAAACCACTCGCCCGACTCTGATTTGTGTGAACAAAAGGATGATATCCTATGTTGTTGTTTTTAGTTGGCCTTATTGGCGGATTCAGCCTCAATTGCCTCGCCTGTGTCAGGTGCTAGCTTGTGGCAACCTTTCAGATCCAGAGGCGTATGGCACTGCAGCGCCACCATGCGTTTATTATGAAAGTGCGCCTTCTCTGAACCAAAGAATCGATGTACATGTATTTTATTACAAAGGAAACCTTGATCCTCAGTCTCGCATAAATTGGATGGTTTTGAGTTTCTGCGATGTTTTTGAGAGAAATATATCTCATCGGTGTAATATACTTTACTTCAAATTTAGTACGGAATATGCTGGATTACAAGTGGTTTACTGTGAAGATTATTGAAGGGAAAATATCGAAAATAGATGTGTGCACAATAAAATTGTACATTAATTTATCATGATAAAATAGTAAACGCAGTGTCGTTATCGTTATCTAATATAGACCCATAACAAGTGTTAGCTTGGTTGGTTGTTGGAGATTAACATCCTCGCAACATCTTAAGGCCCTGTCACACTATGATGTTTCCCACCAACGCGCGTCTTTTTGGTCAAAACGTCGGTACACGTCGGGAAACGTTACCGGCGCGTTACCGGCGCATTACCGGCGCGTCGGTACACGTTGAGGGATAGCAACATGTGAATGGACACGTCGGAGCGTGTCGGGTCGCGCCAATCGTTTTGTGCTTGCCCAAAGCTGTTGGTGTGCCCTGACACGCGCCAACAGGGTGGAGGGGGCATTACGGACACATTATCAACACGTCGATACCCGTTGGCGGCGCGCCGCGGGAACGCTGCCAGAACGTTGATCAACGTCGGTTAACGTTGTTTTTTTTCCCCCCAAAATGCGACTGTTTGGGTAGTGGGCATGATATTGGCATTACTCCAGCATTTTTTGACGCATTGGATGTGTTGCCAGCGTGTCTGGGCGTGCTGGTCGTGGGTCTGGACGTGTTCCCAGCACGTCTTGACATGTTGGTGATGGGTGTGTATGCGTTGACACAGTACTAACATGATACCAACGCGCTGCCTACACGCCACTGGTGCGCCATAGGCACACCACTAACACACCACCAACAGGCCACCTGCATGCTACCGACACGCCAATGACATGCTACTAGCACGCCAATAAGCGGAACAGTATCAGCGAGGCAAGCAGTTGAAACTTGACACATTTTTTAAAAGCACTTCCCACGATTATTCGATGTTGTTGTTTGTTGTTGTTTTACATCCTAGCAACATCTAAGTGATCATGGGTAGCACTTTTTATGAACCTTAGTTCTGTATTTTGTGTTTATTTTCGTACCCCCCCAGAAAATGTTGTCGCTGCAACAGACAAACAGCTTTAACGGACAACTGCTCCCCGCTATTAGTCCGTTGGATCGAGGTTCATCTGTATATATATAGATAAATCATAAGGATTACTAAGTCAATTTAATATAACCTGTCACTGTTGAGCCCTATAAAGTCCAGCATTTGTAAATACTTTCCAACATGAATGTTGCATATCTTCACATACTAAATATCCACATACTAAATATCCAATATAAATGATTTAAAATTAAAGTCACTTCAACTTGAAGAGAAATAGACGACAATGATCGACTTAATATTTATAATACAAATATATGACAGAAACTACCGGAGTAAGCAACTTTAAGCAGACAACAATTAGCTTGAGTAGACGACTGCCAAAAGCTCCTACACTGACCGAATGAGAGGTTTTGTTTTTTGGGGTTTTTTTTTGGGGGTAAAGTATTTATTCATCTGAATATGACATTTGTCAGCACCGGATCACTGGTCTTCTGGCCATCTTACTATTGTAGTTGACAGTCTAAATAATCTAAGTTTGATCAGTGCTGTATTAGTTACAGGAGTGGCTCCTGGTGTATAATGTACAGCACCAGTCACTGTAGTTCATGCAGAAATGGAGAGGAGCACCATGTAGAAAGTGTATACTCGGGGCAACTCAAACAATCATTGTGGCTTACATTTTTCTCTTATAAAACAAGGTAAGTTTATAGTTGACAATGCATTTTGTCTGTCTTATATAATGTTCAATGTGTATAAACAGGTTGATAGTTGTGCAGGGGAATACAACCATTAGATTTGTTTGTTTAAATGTTCGCCCTCTGGTACCATTATGCACCCATCAAGCTATGCTAATAGATGTTGCTAGGGCATGAAACCCCAAACAACCATATCCAATCAACCTGCATCAGCTTTCATTTTGCCCAAAACATCCAATACATGTTCAATAAACCCCGCTCAAATCTGCAATCCGAGAGTTACTGGCTTTTTTTTCTTCTTATTTGATTTATTTACAGCTGCATTGTCCCATAAAAACATCAACCTTTCTCAACCAAATCAAACATCTAGATTTGATTATACATGGCTAACTTGCATACGTATTAAACATTTGTCACCACATAGAAGGGAATACTGAGAACATTTAATAGAACCTTCAAACTAAACTAAGGTACATTATAATGATCAAACTAATATATGTATCTCAGAAAAATGATAGCAATTCAAATCCATCGGCATATGCACCTGAAAATAGCAAGTTTGCACAATTTTCAATTCCTCAACCCTATTTGCTATCGTTAAATCTACGCGGCTCAAGGGAAACTTTCAGTCGGGATCCAATGGTTGTGTACATGGTTTCTGTTCTTGTTAAATGTACTTTTGTTCTTCCAATTCCCAGATGCCCGATCCGTTATGAATAACTGATTTTCATCGGAGCCAATATAGCCACAATAGGGCCAGTTGAGGTTTCCATTAATATATAATTTGGAGGAGGGAGGCCTGGAGATCTGTGTGGGGAGGATGGGAGGTTATTTATTATCTTCAAGCAGTAACTTATCTACTGTATAATATGTTATGCGCATATTATTAATTACTTGCGTGTAATGACCTATGTTTGGTTGTTATTCTGCTACGTCTTTCTATCGTGTGTGTGCTTCTGGGCACTAAATGGCCATTCTAAGGCTGCATGTAGCTTTCTGCTTGGCCGCCTCCTCCATCATCCAAGTTGGTTACAAAGTGTGCTTTAATAAATAAAACTGTCAACATTTCGGGCCAGCCAGAGTGTCATCGTTGTTGCAAGTCGGTGTCGGCGTCTTTTTATGGAATCTATTAATAATTTATTTCAACAACCGTGTTGCGTAAGTGTGTTAGGTTGGACTGATATCCCAAAGGGAAACGCAACATATGCAGGTGTGGGTAGGTAAAATGAGGATATGGGTCGGTAAGTTACATGAGGGAGCCTAGATAGTGTAGCGGTTAAGACGCTAGCCCCAGAATTGCAGAAGTGTGGGTTCGATTGCTGCTGTATGCACAATCTTCCCTCTTATTTGGGAATAATAGTCTCACTACAGTGGTGCCATGGCCAGGATCCTGTACGAGCTATGTGTTGTATTGTGTTGCCCTATTCTCGTGTAGGTATTGTAAGTGGTCCTATAAGTTAAAAATTGAATGCGTTAAGGCCAGGCGCAGCTGGCATACAGTGCACAGGGCCGCTCACAGGGGGCGCCACCGTGGTCTATGTCATAATAACAGGGTCAGCTAGATAGGATAAGTGCTAACTATTACATAGGGAACTGAAGATCGGTAGTGTCCTTGTTTATATTCCCATACTGGATTATAGAGCACATATATAAGTATGTGACTTACAATTCCAGGGAGGACCAGTGTATGGAGGTACACATGACGTGCCCAGATGAAATAACACATACACAGATAGGTGCGGGTTAATTGATCACAGCAGATATTGTAGATAGCCTAATGATTATGATGTTCAATATTGAATGGTATAACTATGGGCTTAATTCCGGCTATATCAACCATGCTTGTGGATTCCTTACAACAACGATTTCATGGCATTTTATCTACAATTTTAAAATGTAACCAGCATGCATAACCTTTTTGCTGATATGAAAAAAAGAAGATATGCTATCCTTGTTGAAGACAGCAGAATTGTACAGCAATGGATGCTTAGACACTATTAAATAGAAGTGAAACATAGTTACCCTCCCAGATCAATACATATGTTATTATAAAGTACTTGTGCGTATAATATGATGGAATGGAATTATCATGTTATTGCTATTGTCATATACAACCTCATGTAGCCTTGGTGTGTAGTTGTTGGTAGTTAGGTGATGGGGGTTGGTGTGCGGCCTGGAGGGCAGGAGGTCTGCCCCCAAATAACTCTACTCCGTTCCTCCGCTCCAGGTGGCGCCTCTGCCCCTCTTCATCTGCCCACTTCACCTCCAGTGTTTGCTTGTACTAGGTCATTTAATCGATCAGCCACAGTTATTCTTCGATCCAATTTACTGTCTTGTCTTCCTTTCTTATGTAATGTAATAATTATAGCACAGGTTTATAAACAAACAATCCAATGCAATTGAAATCTCTAAAGGCCCAGTCACACCATACCGGATTGGTCAAACGACAGAGACCAGACACTGTCCTGTTAAATATGGCAATGTACGGTTCATATGCAGTTGGCATCTGGCGTGTCCGTTATCTGTCCGGTGGTGTCCGGCGGTGTCCGGTACAAGTTTTGAACATGCACAAAACTTGTACCGGACACCGCCGGACTGACGTGTACGGATTGCACCAGGTTTAAGTTTGTTTAGTCCATTTGTCCGGGTAATGTCTATTACCCATCCATTACGTCTCCGGTGAGCTTCCTGAATAGTCTGTTGATGGTGTTGGGGGAATTTGGTCCGTTGGTTTTTTCAGCGCATCCGTGAACAGTCCGGTGCATGTCTGTTTGGTGTTCGGTTTGTCTGTTTGACATTTGGTTGCCGTCTCATCCGGTTCTCGTCCGGTTCTCGTCCGTTGGCTATTCGTTAATGTACTTTCCTTGTCCGTTTAGCATCTGTTTCATCTGCCGGCCATTGCAACAGTTCGACACATTTCGATATATTTGTATATCGAACACCACCGGACTAGACAATTCTTTGTCTGGTGGTGTCCGGTACTTAGTCTGGTAAGGTATGACTGAGGCTTTAAGGATGTATACCAACGCCGACTTTCTGAGTTAATGAATTTGAGGTCCCTTTAAGAGTTTGATGTAATTCAACTTACACTTCCCTACCTGACATCACGGAATGGGTTATGTAGCTAATTGAGCTCTCACCAAGTAGGAAGGGATTGATCGGTCGAAGGCCATTTGGTCCAAGTGTCCCAAGGTGAATCGTAGTAGCTAGCAGGAGTGTACAGTTAATATTTATAGAATACAAAGATGTTGTAAAATATATAACAAATATAATGCTAAGAAATCACAGTGCCATCAACTGAACAGAGCTACAATATTAATATTATGAAAGGCGACCGGCCATGGCATACTGGTGTTCCAGAAGAGACTGAAGCTGGTCCTGACGTGTTTATAAGCCCAGTTGTAGGTAGTA
Organism: Branchipolynoe longqiensis; assembly: GCA_030323885.1. Lineage (NCBI taxonomy): Eukaryota > Metazoa > Annelida > Polychaeta > Phyllodocida > Polynoidae > Branchipolynoe > Branchipolynoe longqiensis. The sequence goes on along the minus strand of CM059191.1, from coordinate 86,215,914 downwards.
ATGCTGCGTTCATATAAACTGATGAATATGTTGTTTCCCACGTCACAACTGGTGAATTGTGTTCAATAGACTTCACAACTGGTGAACACTACCTGTGAACTGGAGATTTTTTAAGCGACTCATTATTCACCACTTGTGAAAAAATGGCAGCGAATGGAGAAAAGTTGCATGGTAAGGTTCCATAATGAATTGACAAAAATATGTTTGTAATGAAACCATTGTCCATGATGTGTGGTCTTAAAACAAATCATACATGGTATATAATATGGTAGTGGATGCTATCTACCAAAAAGGTGCAGTTTACATATTATTTATGCATGTATTGTAGTTTGCCTCTATTATCGCCCAGCCTGAAACGTTAAATTTGTTTAATCAATGACTGAAAAAACTTGCTCAAAATTAATTATTTCAATCATATTTGATTAAATCTATGTATCTAAACTTTTGTTAATATAATGATTACACCATAGTAAAAAAAGGAAAAGGAAAAGCCTTCTGGAGTCCATATTGTCATTGTTTACTGCAAATTGTCAAATGAACGCTCTCAGTTTACATGGTCGTGTTCACTGGCAGTAAGTGGGAAGTTCACCATATTCCCCAGGATGCTATGAATGCAGCATTAGTCCCACTCTGTTTTTCAGTACAGGCCTTTTGTTTTAAAAGTGCATAGTCCGATCATTCAGAGTATTTGTCATCTTTCTGAGATACATAACTTAACTTGATTGTTATGATTAGATATGCATAATATAATCTATATAAATGTATAGCTTTGATTCATCGGTCGAGGCAGTTTTGAACTCACTAAGAAACCTATAAATACATGGTCCCTGACAACGAATATTGACTAGTATTTTATTGCAGTGTGGATTGCAGTAATATTGGACTAACAACTGATCATAAATCAGTAAGGACGTGATCGTCCTATTTGGGAATTTAAATCACTTCTTCTGTCATGTTTATTTGTGGTGAGGCATAGGTAATGAAGTAAGGCCCCATCTCTTTCAACACTTCTGAACCATCCGGTGAATGGTTTGGGTAACTAGCCATTATTCAAATCCAGGATAGGACTCCGAATGGTTACTTTAGCAATCATAGCCATTCGAGAACTAAAGCTTCACCTCTGCCAATAGAAATCATCCATTTCCATGCTGCCTCAACGAGATGGTTGAATGAGCTGAGTGTCCCTTTCCTGTTTAGTTTCTTTGTTTGTGTTGTTGTTGTTTTACATCCTAGCAACATCTGAGGTCATATCAGGATGGGTACAAACTTGGACAGTGCACACTCATGCCAACTTTATAGTGCTGCCCCACTGGTAGACCAGGCACCATGACCTGATATCCCACTCGGTCAAATTATCTTGAACACTGAGCCAACCAGTCCTTCCCCTATGCTAATAATGCTGAGCGCCAGGCTAGGAAGCGACAAGTATAAATTGTTAAGTCATTGGTTTGACTCAACCCATGATCCCATTGTCTACCAACACGGGAGACGGATGCTCTAACTGATACTTGTCACTTCCTAACTGGGCGTACATTGGATTTGACATAAATATCTGCAATTGTCCAATTTGTATCAAATAACAAATATTATATCCGGTGCAATTTTGAAACGGTTCAAACTCAGCAACATATACATCGATAACAGGTCAAAATTCATTATAACTGGTGAAACCAGAAAATTGTTCCGGTCCTGTTGAAATACATAAAAATGTTCATCTAGAAAGCATTGTTGAGGGGTGAGGACACCAAGCCACCAAAATAAACAATTTGCTATCCATGAAGTGACAGATTATCGGACAGTGTGTGCAGCGTGCAGTGGGATGATGCAAGGTTGGTTGTTGGAGTTTTCCGTGTTGGCAACATGTAAGGTCATATCAGGACTGCTACCCACATCTGAGAGTGAGCACTTATGACAACTTCATCGTGCTGCTCCACTGGTAGTCCAGGCCGCCAGCACCATGAGCTGATATCCCACTCAGTGACATTATCCTGACACTGAGCCAACCAGTCCTTGCCCTGTCCTAATAATGCTGAGTGCTTGACGAGTAAGCAACAAGCATACATTTGTAAGGCATTCATTTGACTCCACCGGGTTAAAACCTATTGGTTATAATCCCACAAGCTACCAACACGGGAGCCGGACGCTCAACTCGTTCGGCCATTGGATCTTGTCTGATGTCGCGAGGTGTACGCCGGCATTGCTCAGTAGAGGCTCAGGTGTGAGCCAGAGGCAGTGTTAGTAGTGGGAGAGGCGGGTCGAGTGGTTGCAGTGAGTAATTAGCGAACTGCTGGGTGCTGAAACAGCGGAACTCTTCACCCGGATGTAGCAGGCCTCGCTTCCGGCCATCGGCAATTGGCACGGGCTACATGGAGTGTGGGAGCCGGGGTGTGGGTGTGGGTGTGGGTGTGGGTGTGGGTGTGGGTGTGGGTGTGGGTGTGGGTGTGGGTGTGGACGTGAGTGTGGGTGTGGGTGTGGGTGTGGGTGTGGGTGTGGGTGTGGGTGTGGGTGTGGGTGTGGGTGTGGGTGTGGGTGTGGATGTTGATGTGGGTGAGGGTGTGGGTCTGGGTCTGGGCGTGGAAGGATATGGGGGTGGGGGTGGGTGTGGGTGTGAGCGTTGGAGTGGGTGTGGATGTGGGTGTGGGTGAGGGGTGGGTGTGTGTGTGGGTGTGCGCATGGAAGGATATGGGTGTGGGTGTGGGTGAGGGTGTGGGTCTGGGTCTGGGTCTAGCCGTGGAAGGATATCGGGGTGGGTGGATGTGGGTTTGGGTGTTGATGTTGATGTGGATATGAGTATACGGGTGTGGGTGTGGGTGTGGGTGAGGGTGTGGGTGTGGGTGTGGGTGAGGTTGTGGGTATGGGTGTGGGTGTGGTTGTTGGTGTGGCTGAGGTTGTGGGTATGGGTGTGGGTGTGGTTGTGGGTGTGGGTGTGGGTGTGGGTATGGGTGTGGATGTGGGTGTGGGTGTGGGTGAGGTTGTGGGTATGGGTGTGGGTGTGGTTGTGGGTTTGGGTATGGGTGTGGGTGTGGGTGTGGATGTGTGTTGTGAGTGTGGGTGTGGTGTGGTGTGGGTGTGGTGTGAGCGGCGTGTGGGGGCTGGGGGGTGGCTGGACTGGAGTGGGGAGGAGTCTGAGGGGCAAGACAGGATAAGTTGGTTGGTCGGTTGTTGGACTTTTCCGTCCTGGCAACATGTAAGGGCATATCAGGTCGGGCACCGACTGGTGATAATGCGCACTCATGACGAGTTTACAGTGCTTCCCCATGGGGAAATAAGGCCGCCAGCATTATGACCCGATATCCCGCTCAGTCACATTACCCTAACACTGAGGAAGGCAGCCTAAGTATAAGGGGAGTATATGATCAATAGATATATACATATATATCTGATGTATAACATAATGTGCGAGTATAAAGACTTGGAATGTAACTACTTCATAATGTGTATCGCTATTATTACATTGTATACCGTTACTTCTATGTTCACCTTCCTGTACCTCCCTGGTGTGACCGGTGGCGCCACCTCCGACTGTGTCTGTACCCAACGTGCGTGGGAACCTCACTCGACCACTTTTGAATACAAATAGACGGTGGACTTTTGTGTACCAGACCGGACCCGGATGACGAGTCGGTACAGCGTCGGCTTCCCGTGCGACAGGTCGTGATTTCGAATCCTAGCCGAGTCAACCCAAGGACGTATACAATTGATACGTATGGCGAGGTAGCCTGGTGTTCGGTATTAGTAGAATAGGACAAGGACTGCTTAGCGCAGTATCAGGATAATGTGAATGTGGGTTATCAGGTCATGGTGTTAGCGGCCTGGTCTGCCTGTGGGCCAGCACTATAAAGTTGTCATGAGCATGCACTTCCAGAAGTTGGTACCGGTCCTAATATGATATTAGATGTTGCTAGGGCGTAAAACAACAAACCAGCCAGAACTTACGTGAAGAGCTTTCACTGAACCGAATTTACTATCGCATTGCCCCTCGCTATATAACAAAAGAAATACATCCAATTTGTTTTAAGCTTTAGAATGGAATTGTGGAACACAGTGATCCCATTAACAAAAAATCAGTATAATCACCCATCGCTTTGTATTCAATACTTCCGCTACCATTGATTTAAACAAACATGGAAAGGCCTAGATGATTACTATTTATATGATTAATTGTGATCGTGATCCGCTACAATATAAAATGGTGCGCCTCGTGAAAATGGAGTGTGGACTCTGTAAGAAAAATATGTTTTTTTGTTTGTGGTTTGTTTTTTGTTGTTTTACGTCCTAGCAACATCTAAGGACATATCAGGACAGGTACCGACTTGTGACAGTACACACTCATGGCGATTTTATAGTGCTGCCCCACTGGGAAATCAGGCCACCGGCACCATGACCCGATATCCCACTCAGTCACATTATCCTGACACTGAGCTAACCAGTCCTTGCCCTATCCTAATAATGCCGAGTGCCAGGCTAGGAAGTGACAAGTATCAATTTTCAAGTCATTGGTTTGACTAAACCGGGAACCAAGCTCGCAAACTCCTGATCTTCCTTACGCGAGACCTGTGCTCTGCCGATTTGGCCAGCGTGCTCGGTAGAAAAACATGGAGAATGAATTACCCCATCAGAAGTGTGGGAACACAATGCCTCGAATGATAGGAGAAGACTCCGACCCTGCACCCGATAACCTACAACTTGTACTAGCGTAGTCTTTGTGCTTACGCAAATCGCAGTTGCATTATGTCCAGACGACAGGTTCGACAATCAGAAAATAAGGATCAGGATGTCTATAATCCTGGTCATGGCACCACCATCGCAGGAAGTGCTAAAGGTATGCATAAGGGTATATATATAACGGGGCATGAGCACATATTAATACTATTCCAGCGTGTAGGCCTACGTAGGCTCCGTGATGCAGTCAGTCTGAATGTGTGTACGCCTGTGCGGTGTAATGTAGGGCAGTGTCTCCTGTATGGTGGCAGTGCATCGTGGTGAGATGTATGTCAAAGCCGTTAATGCAGACTATTACCTTATCACATCCAGCGGACAGGTGTATACCTTTTGATGGGCTATTGAAGGCCGTATATCCATATACAGTTCGCTTGTGGTGTGTGCCCTTGTTTGGTGTCCGCTTGTGATCTTGTGACGTGTATCACAATGAATATGTGTTTTGTTTGTGACATGGTTTTCTGTTTAAGGTCATGCGTCAACGCGAAACAAGGGAACGTCCCACAGATACAAATAAGGCTGTGTATCTATGGATACACAGCCTTATTTGTTCCTGCCCGAGAATGTATATGTTTTCTCAACCACTCCCATATGTTTGTTATTCTGTTCACTAGAGTTGTTTACTACCGTTGAGTGTGTGTATTTCTGTATTCCTATATATGAAGGGTTCAGGGCCAAACTCCGACTAAGTCATCGTATTTGTTTTCCGTAAAATAGACTTCATTGGCGGTGGCGACGGTGGTGGAGGCGGTAACGGCGGCGGGGGAGGCGGCGGTTAGCGGTGGTGGGCGCCGATGGTGGCGGCGATGACGGCGGCGGTGACGGAGGTGGCAACGGTGGTGGTGGCGGTAACGGTGGCGGCGGGGGTGGCGCCGGCGGTGCCGGCGGTGACGGTGGTAGCTGACGTGGCATGGTGGCGGTGGGCGGCGGTGGTTACGCCAGTGGCAGTAGCGGCGGTGGGTGCCGGTGGCGACGGTGGTGGCGGCGATGACGGCGGCGGTGATGGAGGTGGCAATGGCGGTGGCGGCGGTGGCGGCGGTGGCGGCGGTAACGGCGGCGGCGGGGGTGGCGCCGGGATTGACGGCGATGACGTGGTGGCTCATGTGGTGTGGCAGCGGTGGGCGGTGGTGGGCTGCGGTGAGCGGCGGCGATGACGGCGGCAGTGGGTGGCGCTGGCGACGGTGGTGGTGGCGATGATGATGGCTGTGGTGACGGCGGTCGCGACGGTGTTGACGCAGGTAACGGCGGTGGCAGCGGTGGCGGCGGTTGCGGCGGCGGTGGCGGCGGCGGCAATAGAGACAAGTATAAACAGGCCGACTACACCAGCAACGCAGCATCCGTCGAGAATTCTTATAAGCATCAGACTTTCTAATAACCTACAAAGTCACAAATACCGCCATTCTCCTGTCGCCTCACATTCTACGCCACTGCTAGAAGTCCCGCGAGGAGGAAGTACGTGGGTGTCGGTGGGTGGGTGCGTGGGGGTGGTTGTATATGATATGCGCCTTCTAGTCTGTGTGTGGGCTAGAAGTCACTCTCGGAGGAAGTATATGGGTGACGGTGGGTGGGTGGGTGGTGGTGGTTGTATTTGCTATGCGCCTTCTGGTGTGTGTGTGGGCTAGAAGTCCCGCTAGGGGGAAGTAGCTGTGTGTCGGTGGGTGGGTTGGGGTGGTTGTATATGCTATGCGCCTTCTGGGCCGTATGCATGAAGAATTATTTATCGGTCCCGGTGTTAAGGACCGCGTTCGGGTTAGCTAATGCTGGTGTTGATAAATGGGTCACGGGGTATGCATGGAGCCAAAGCATGGAGGTGTTAGTTATTTATAGATTTGGGAAATCCCTCTGTGCCTGTAGAGGCGATTTGTTGTGTGTGCATTCATCAATTTGACAATATTAATATCGCCGCCATTGGATGCGTTCGATTTTAGGGTTAATTTAATGAAATTTTACGATTTGAGTATGCTATTCTGTTAAATATGATCGCATTCAATAGATTTGGGCCTAATATATTGCCGCCGATGCGGCGGCGGTGGCGGCGGCGATGTTTTGTTGATATTTGACAGTATGGATAGCAGCGGCGATTTGTTTAGTTTACATTCATCGATTCGACAATATTAATATCGCCGCCATTGTATGGGTTCGATGTTAGGGTTAATTTAATGAAATTTCACGATTGAGTATGTAATTCTGTTAAATATGATCACATTCAATAGATTTGGACCTAATATATATCTGCGGCAGCGGCGGCGATGTTTTGTTGATATTCGACAGTATGGATAGTGATGTCGATGTGGCAGTGGCGATTTGTTTAGTTTACATTCATCGATTCGACAATATTAATAATGCCGCCGATGCAGCGGAGACGTTAATATCGGTTTGAATTTAGGGTTAATTTAATCAAATTTCACAATTTGAGTATGTAATTCTGTTAAATATGATCGCATTGAATAGATTTGCGCCTAATCGGTCCCTAACCCTGACGGTAAACTTGATATGGGTTGGGGTTAGCGTAGACGACGTTAAACTCGCGGAGTTTCCCTAACCCGGCCACCTGCATACAGACTTTTCGCCACTAACCCGGAGATCGCCGCTAACCACAGGTTTGGCTCGCTAACACCGCTCCATGCATACGTACCTGCTAGAAGGAAGTATGTGCGTGTGGGTGGGTGGGTGGGTGCGTGGGGTTGGTTGTATATATGCTATGCACCTTCTAGTCTAGAAGTCCCTGTTAGAGTGAAGTATGTGCGGTGTGGGTGGGTCGGGGGTAGACGTTATGCGCCGTCTAGTGTGTGGGGGGTGGTCGGGGGAGGCTGAGGAGATGGGGGTTTAGAGGGTGAGGTGAATAAGGCTGGTAATAACGGACCCTTAGGCGCGTATTGAGTAAACACGACCGTCTGACACGTGCAGTAATGATTATGTGTCCGCTAAACATGGCGTCACACATTCCCCCGCCCCCCACCCCACATCTACACACGGCCCTGCTCCCTGTGGCCGAATCGGTAAAGCGCGGGCTTCCCATGCGAAACATCGGGAGTTCGGTTCCCAGTCGAGTCAAGCCAATGACTCTGACTATCAATTAGGAATGGAGAATACTATATGTTATTTGATTCAATCAAAAAGAGGCAACTAGACCACTAGCAGCACTAGACGGGGTGGCCTAGTCCGTGGAGTGCAGCTTCCCATGCAGAAGGTCAGCAGTTCAATTCCCAGTTGAGTCAAAACAATGACCTGACAACATTGATACTTGTCGCTTCCTAGCCGGGCGCTCTGCATTAATAGGATAGGGCAAGGACTGGTTAGCACAGTGTCAGGATAATGTGACTGAGTGGGATATCGGGGCATGGCACACATGGCGTGATTCCCCAGTAGGGCATCACAATAAAGTTGCCATGAGTACACACAGTCACAAGTCAATACCCATCCTGATATGACCGTAGATGTTGCCAGGATGTAAAACTGCAACAACCAACCAACCAGCCCTACCCTGCCCTACACCCACCCCACCACCCCACCAGCCCACCACCCCACCACCCACCGCCCCACCTCCCCACCACCCCACCACCCCACCAGCCACCACCCCACCACCCACCGCCCCACCTCCCCACCACCCCACCACCCCACCACCCCACCACCCCACCACCCTCCACCCCCACCACCCCACCACCCCACCACCCCACCACCCCACCTCCCCACCACCACACCACCCCACAACCCCACCACCACACCACTCCACCACCCCACCATCCCACCACCCCACCACCCCACGCTCTAACTCATTTGGCCATCCCGTCTGGTCTTGTAAATAGTAAAACTGCATAGTCTGATCAGGGTATTACAATTTCAAAACAAAGATACTCATCTAGATTTGATTATAAATGTCTAATTTGGTCGTAATGCGAAGCATTTCGTTTGATGCGAGGGGAGGGAGAGCGACTCACCCGGCCCTGAGCGACTCACCCCCCCCGCCTGCCACTGCTCACTTCCCCCCGCCCCTGAGCGACTCACCCCCGCCACTGCTCACCTCCCCCCGGCCCTGAGCGACTCACCCCCTCCTGCCTCTGCTCACTTCCCCCCTTATAAGGCCGCCCGCCGACCTCCCTCAGGCACTCAGCCTCCAGCCGCCTTCCAGCTCTCTGCCCCTTTTCTTCTGTTTGGCCTACGCCTCGGACCGCTGACACACACCAGCTCCAACTACAAGCATGCCTCAGGGGAAAGGACGCGGTCGGAAGGGCTCTCGGGCCGCCCCCCGCATTCCGGGGCTTTCTACCTCGCCCGGGAGGGACGAGTCACCGGCGTCCGTCTCGGTCTCCCCCCCGGCGCCCTCGGACCGTTCCTCGGGCTCCGAGATCTCCTCAGTGCTGGAAGCCATCCAGCGGATGCAACTGGAGCATCGGCAGGCCAATGACGAGCACCGGCAGGCCAACGCCGAGCACCGGCAGGCCACTGCCGACCTCCACGCCCGGATCGACCACATCAGCGCCAACGGGACCCGGCCCGCGCCAGAGGCGCCCCCGCCGGCCCCGGAGCACCGGGCCGCGCCCATGCCTCGGGCACCTGCCACCGCTGCGGCCCGGCCCCCGCCGCCGCCGCAGGCGGCCCTCCCCGGAGCCACACACCCGGAGTACGGGAGGTACCGCCACCTCCTGCCCCAAGTACAGCCCCTCGCGTCGCCGGCCTACCAGGAGGAGGAGACCCGGCACAACCCCGCCTCTACGGCCGACGCCGTCAGGGAAATCCTGGCATCCGCCGAGGCGCGACACTCAACCAGACGCCAAGGTATTCCATCTAATTATATCTTCCCCTCCGATCTGGTGAGGCGAGGTCCCGAGAGGAAGCCGGTGAAGAGGGGGGAGGCGACCAAGGATGAATATGCCCTCGCCCTCCTCATCCTCATCGACCACCTGGATTTCCCCGCCCACTCCGCCCCTGGACTCCACCATCATACCTTAGCTATCTGCCGTGACAACCTCATATACCCTTGGGCGACCGTCCGCCACTACTCTGAGGCGGTCTTCACCGCGATCGCGGACGGCACCCTCCCCCACGGTTGGCATGACCCAGTAGCTATAAACCTCCTCAGATTGGAGTCCCTCGCCATGCCCCCCCAGTCCACCACCAGCCAACCCCGCTCCGCCGACCCTGCAAGGCCCCTCCCCCAGTCCCGCGCTCACACCGACACACGCGTGGCCTACAGCAAGGATACCCACGGCCCACTGTGCTATGCCTGGAACCGGGACCCCAACTCCTGCACCCACGCAGCCCCGGGGGAGGTCCACGGCCAGGGGGCGTCCAAACAGCTCCACGCATGCGCATACTGCGCCAATGTGCGGAAGGTATTAACCAGGCACAGTGAGGACGCCTGTCTGGCCAAGCGCGCCCGGGCAGCGGCTCCCGCCTCGCCGGATTTTTAGGGAGCCGGCACCTCCAGCCCGGCACGGAGGCCCCAGACCGGCCCACCCACCCTATTAAAGCCGCCCACCACATTGCTACCAGCCCTCCGGACACTACCGCCCAGCTGCCCGAGGCGCGGCCTGCCCGCCGCCTCGGCACCACCGTTCCCTCCGGCAACCATACCCGCCTCGGGCCCCAGCGCCCCCTCGGCAATGCTCTCACCGCCACCCGGCCCCAGTGCCCCCTCAGTAAGGCTCCCACCGCCGCCTGGCGCCAGTCGCCCACCATCCTCGACCCAGACGTCCACCTCGACCCTGGCGACACTGCCTTCCTCTGCCTAGACATTGATGCAGGTAATTGATGATCGATGGTTTCATCGGACTATCTAGCGTTAACATACACCTTAGTGGACCTAGTTGAACGTAGTGGAGGCTAACGTACGTGAACATAGTAGAACGTAGTTTAGCGTGCCGCCAACCAAACTTCTCCGCCATGGTAACTTGGTAATAATGTGGGTGGGCATACCATAATATATTTATCCATACCATAATGTATTTAACCATACCAAAACCTACCATACCTTAACATATTTCAACATAGTTTAACATCCTTACACCAGGTTTGACCCATGTTAGCATCGACTATGTTACCCTGCTTTCAACTAAATTCACTAACGTGTATGTGACCGGTGCATAAGAGTGTTGATATGCACATCAAAATTAACGTGACATGTTGGCACAACAAATATCTATATAGTTAGCATTTATAAGTAAAGTTACTTCAAAGAAAACTGATGTAGATTATAATGATTGACTGTATATCTGTGTCTTATCAAAATAACAACAATATCAAAGCCATCGGACTCTGTAACTTTAAGTAAATGGCTACACTATGACTTTTCACTAGGTTTCCATTAGAATTTGGAAATTGACATATGAGCCTGTCTCAAAAGGTGATAACTCTTCTTTTTGTTGTCCATTGTAACGATTGACACAAAACAGCACAGAAATGGTTACACTGAAAACACAAGGACATTTGCTTCAAATCAATATGTATTCTATTGGGATTATGAAACACCATGTAAAAAACAAATCAGTTTATCCTGAGCAAATGCATATGTAGATAATATGTTGATCGTTACAATGGTCAAAGTATTGTCCCATATTGTTTAGCACCTTTTAAGTCTCATATATATAATTGCTATGTTTCATCACCAACGTTTTAAACTTGGACATATGTTATATGTAATACACTAGGTGAATATTTTGTTAACGGATATTGGATAGCATTTGTCTCCCGCTGCTTTATAGAGTTATGATTATATGCAATGTAGTTCAACATTTGAATATTAAGATAATGGTTATTTTATGTCTCATCAGCTTGTAATCTATGGGCTAATCCCTTTTAAAAGGTGGTCGCCAGCTATTTATAAATGAAAGTGAGCTATAATGGTATTGAATGAGTGGGGGCTCATTCGCAGTCATTGCAGGACATGTGGGGCAGCGAAGCCAACCCCCTCACTCACACCCAAAAACAACACACACCCCCAAAACCAACCAATCACGGCACACCCCGGTGCTCCTGCCCACAGGACACACCTCCACAACCCACAAATCACATGACAACCTTACATGGATGGGGGTGGCCACCCCCCCCCCCCATCCATGGTCACTCCGCATCACCCGTCTGGACTGACCATAACTCCCTTTTTCATCCACCCACCCACTCCCCAATTTAAACATCATATTATATAACATCTAATTTAATTTTTTAAATCATTTACATAACTATATAACTTGTATTACTAATTAATTATCATCTAACTTTTAATGTCATACTATTTATATCTTATAAACAGTGACTACTGCCACCTGCGAGTTACTTCACCTTCCAATTTCACCATGCTCACTTGTCTCACCTCATTCACCCCATTTCCACACAATTGACCGCGATCACCACATGACCTTCTCCCATGCAGCTCTCGGACCGACGCGGTAAACCAGAAATGTAATGCCGCCGGGGGCTGCCCGGAATAAAGCCATGTTATCCCAATCTCCGCTTCCACGCCCTGTGTGTTATAACTGAGGGTGTAGTATAGGAAATGGTGTGTTGTACCTGAGTCCTGTAGTTGCCTGTCTATAATAGTGAATTGGCTACCATGGGTATAGCACAGAATGTAACACTGACAAAAAAGCACCTCTTGTCATGTGAAAGGCCCAGCGGTGACTGCCAGCTCTCCCAGGCTTGTAATCTCTCCATCACTCCTACAGACAATGCATTGGAGGTACATGATGTTATTGAAGGTATATGATATTATTGAAAGTGCACAATGTCATATTGTCATTTTACTCTTTATGGTGGCCATTTTGAGGTTCCAGGAGACTAGAGATGAGTGCAACTCGGGTGCACCCCTCATTCCCACACCCCAGCTTCACCAGGTCATTGCAACCTGACCAGACATATCATATCCGATGCACTCCATCCCAGCTACCATCAGGTCATGGCAACTTGACCAGACAACTCTATCATATCTGATGCACTCCATACAAATTATATCCGGATCCAATACACATTAAAGATTAAATACCAAACATGACTCTTTCCCATCATATCAGTCTGGGTTCAGCTATGAGTTACAGATTCTTCTATCTATTAAATAAAACAAATGGATACTTTAAATGAAATTTATTTTATAATGTAGCAATGTGTAGGAAGACGAAATATTTTACAAGCTGCTAATTAACCTTATATATGTTATGTATGTGCTAAGCTGGGCCTTGCCGGGAGCGAGCGACAAGGAACCAGCGGCCGGGCGACCAGCGCAGACTGTGAGGCTCCGGAATAAACAATTACGCAACGAGACGTCAACAGCCGTGTTTACATGGGCGAGTTAAGTCGCTTCATATAAATCGCCTTCCCTAGTTCACCTCACATTTGCCATGTAAACACGACTCTGAGGCGGATTATGGCTGATTCGCTTCATATGATTCACTTTATGTAAACCACCTTGCCAGGTGGTTTATATGAAGCGATTCAGGTGGTTCCCAGTCGCCGATAGTGTCAAATAGCGGTGCTCGCTGGCTACAGGCTCAGCTGTAACTAATCGCTGGTGCCCGGCAGTGTTAGGGACCGATTAGGCTGAAATCTATTGAATGTGATCATATTTAACAGAATTACATACTCAAATAATAAAATTTAATTAAATTAACCTTAAATTCCAAGCGATATTAACGTAGCAGCTACATTGGCATTGAATCGACGAGTGTAAACTAAACAAATAGCAGTGCTCACCTGCTACAAGCGCACCACTAAGGCTGCTGGTTCCCGGTCGCCGACAGACTTTCAAACTCGCTCGTGTAAACGTGCCACTAATTTGCTTCATATGAATCGATTTGCCTAATTCGCTTCACAATTGCCCGTGTAAACACGGCTAACGTGTGTGTCGGTTATTTGTCATAACATTACAATATATATAAAATGGGCAGTTGATTATGTTGATAACCCATAATTATTGCACCAATGGTATATTGGATTTGGGCATCTACAAATTATTTGATTTTGTTGGTACATTAGTTGATTAAGCAAGGACAATTTCAATCGCGGACGATTTTCAACCAATTTTCTTCTGTATAGCAATATTGCAGGTGCATGCACATGAAAGAAAATGCGAGGTAATGTGGTTAGGAGGGCCATGACAAAGGGACCCCACAATTGAGCTAGATTAGCTTGTGAGTTAACCTGATAAACCCCATTAGACAATGTTGGTGATAGTCCCAGGTATCGCGAATGGCTACTGCTTCCCAGCCGAATCAACCAAACTGGAAATTATGCGCCAATCTTACTACATTGCTAAAACGCCCAGATTACTATCAGACAATATTATGAGTACATTTCGTGTGATGAGCGTATCTAATGAAAAGATATGTGGTAGTCTTGTCCTGACCTGAACATTGCAAGCACTCTGTAAATCGATGGAATACCAGAGCCTCAGCGCTAGAAAAGGTTATGTTCAGATGCAATAACTGTTTACCGAAGAAAAAGCTGCACTCACATTACCAGTTAGACATTGGTTGCATCGGGGACCAGGGGCGTAGCTAGGCATACGCGCATACGCCAAAACATCCACATCGTTTTGTCAAAGAAAATTAAATTAATAAATGATAAAGATAGAGAGAGAGAGAGGAGGCATGTAGTAGTCCGGAGTGTCGAAAACTCAAGTCTAAAATGTCTAAAATCTGCAAGCTTAAGCTTAAGCGGCCCCCTAAATCCCCTGCCGAAATTAGGATCACACATCGTTAAAGGTCTAGCTACGCCCCTGGGGACTATAGATAATTAGGACACATTCCTATGAACGACGGCAACATGGGTTCGAATCACGCTATAGGCAGAAGATACTATAGTCATGCATGACAGATACATAATTGTTATGGCCAGGGATCTCTAACACTAACAGATCTCTAGATACTGCATGTGAGGGATATTGCTGGCACATGGACACGGTTCAGAGATAAATTAGGCCAAGTACTATTGGCACTGCCTATCACCGATGTCTTATGTCGCAAGTTTTCATTCTTATCAAAATGAATACACACTCAAAATGAATACCCACTCTACTCATATTTCACAATTTGTCGCTGGATTGAGTTTCCAAAGTATCCGGTTTGAACCGTGGCGCCCCCATGTGGCCCCGTTTTGGAATATACATTCAATGCGTAGTTGAATCACTGCTCTCTTACCACATTCCACACCCAACGACAGCAGTGTGCTAGTATAGGGGATGAGTCCGATATTTATTGAGATCTACAGTTCCACCACAAGGGGTCAGGTGACCAACACTCCGTACTAGGGCAGGGTATTTAAGAGCGTGTGACACAGGCCTCGTCGGGGTCAGTTCATGACCAAATGCTCGACCTCTGAGGTGGAAATGAAGCTGCACTGGCATTCCAATGTTTGCGTCTCATGCCCCAGTCACATGCCCGTTAGTTGAATGTAGTGGAGGCTAACGTAGTTGAATGTAGTTGAACATAGTTGAATGTAGTTGAACATAGTTGAACGTACCAGCATCCATACTTGTCCGTGATGTTAACTTGGTAATAACGTGGGTGAGCCATGATGTCCGATTTAATTGTTGGACATGTTCAAAAGAGCGCTACATTAGAGGCTGAATTTGCATCTGTGATGCTATCATACTCTAGCCTACTCTAGCATAGTATAGCATACTCTAGCCTACTCTATCATACTCTAGCATACTCTATCATACTCTAGTGTACTCTAGCGTACTTGGACGAAGCCCTGGTCACATAGCCATTAATGGATTTACGTGGATGTAGTGGAGGCTAACTTAGTTGAACGTAGTTGAATGTACCAGCATCCATACTGTAACATATTCATCCATATTGTAGCATATTTATCCGTACCAAAACCTGCCATACCTTAACGTATTTCAATGTCGTTTAACATACTTACACCATGTTTGAACCACCTTAGCCTCCACTACATTCACCTACGCTTAACTACATTCACATACGTTTAACTACTAACGTGTATGTGACCGGGACATTACTTTCAGTTCTGGACTTTGAGTAGGGCAAAGCAATCTCATTATGTATGCAATATGACATGTACTATGATGTTCCCTCATCGGCCGACTCTGCATGGCCGACTGTATCACATGACTGTTATTGATATCATTGTGGCACCGTCATGCATACGCGAGTGGGTTGACGCTATTGTGGGAGTGTAACAACATTATCAAGACTCCACTCTAGGTGCTATATTTTCCATTTTCATCACGCACGTGACACTGGTTGATGTGATCAGGATCCTGTACAAGCAATATGCTGTATTCTTTTGGAACCTACTGTGTATATATATATGTATATACACGTGCATAAGATCTGTGTGTATGTAATTGTAAGCAGTGCAATACTTAAAGCTGCATAGTCCGATGACATCACATTTCAAAACCAAAATAATTATTTAGATTTGATTCTACATATCTAACTTAGATACTGATGCACTTATTAAGCACTTATTAAGCATTTGTTTCTGCATAGAAGACAATACTGAGTCAATTTAACAGAAACTGTTACTGCAGAAGTTTATGCTGTCAGAGTTTTGGCAAGCTTGCCACAACAAATTTTCCACATTTGCACTCAAAATATCGCAACAGTTTACCATTTAAAATAAAAGTAACTTTGAACTAATGTAAAGTAGATACTACTGATCGATCTAATATATTTATCTCACAGAAAATACAGAAATTCAAAACCATCGGCTATGCAACTTATGTAAACCATTTTAAAAGATTTACAATTGCTGGTGCAGGACAGTAATGAGTGTGCACTGAAGGAGCCACGTAGACGATTAGATGTCGAGCGGGTGAATACATCAAGGCACCAACATAGTGTAATGGATAGCAAGCTATCCCCGGAATATTTATAGATTATTTTGTTTATAATGTGCAGTGTGAAGTCAACCATTAATGGCTACACAGTTCCTGCAATTTCTATTGTTAACAGAATAGTATATGTTTGTGGAATAATGTATAGAAATTGTGAATAAAAAATGTCTTAAATTTCGTGAACAAGTAGTGTCGTTTTGCATCTTGTTCTATGGGAGATATTTCCCGATTTGCATTACCCCCACACTATTATTATTATTATTATTATAACTAAACCAAAGCACATGCAATGTGTCAGGTCACCAGAATGAAAACAAAGGTGCGAATGATATTAAAGTGGCGATTATTGCCCGAGGAATATGAATATGTGCACAATTGATTTGATTCAAACTGCTACTTAATTCCACAAATCTATGTGATGAGGTGCCTATGTATGTGGTTCAAAATGCACTATGTGAATATAAACGGAACCTGCTGCCCTAACCATAATGAGACATGTTAAAGCCTGAATACACATCAATGTTAAAGCCTGAATACACATCAATATGAAATTGCTATGAACAAACACACATCATCATCATCATCATTGCCATCATCAAAAATCTTTCACATTCAAATATGTATTTATACATATAATATAGCATCTGTTTAACCAAGAGAACAGCCAGCGCACCAAGTGGTGGGTTTGATCAATTTGATTACACAGTACAGGCTGAGTGAGCCGTCTTGGTATTATAGGGTCTTTGTATAAACATATACACTAATAAAGTCTGTAGTAGACGACTACATGATGTACAAATCTCCTAGCATTGTTTATCCCATCATTACTAACAAACTACTTACTCAAACTACTTCATGTAGTCAAAAAACACCTGAGGTATTAACTTGTTAAGCATAACCCAACAAGCTAACCACATTCTATCTAACAGAATAAACAAACCATTCTACTAACACTACATCTCAAAATGTTAACTCCAACGACATGATAATTTTGTAATTCACAACATAGTAGGCATACAAACCTATGAAGGGAAACTATGCACCTAACCACTCAGTAATGTAAAAGTGTAATCAATACACATGTATGTATCTAAGTGTGTATGAATACAACATATAACTGCTATTTTATGTGAATTGTCAAACTATACCATATGTAAGTCTTTGAATATTTGATATTGTTATTTCAGCTGATTTGAGCTAGCTGCTGATGACAATATCAGACTACATATACATATATTGTAAATAACTGTATTGTCAGATGGCTGGAAGACCAGTGGCATGGCGCTGACAAAAGACTTTATTCAATGAATAAACTATATTTACAACAACAAAAATGCCTAGTCTCACATACTGACAAGGTGGCGCCACCTGGTTCTGAGGAAGCTCTGCATCTCTGCCAACTCTAACCCTCAGTGTCGGCAAATCTGCCTTATTACAATGCCATCCCTGTATTATATTTACATGTGTGAGCCAGTCCGCAATGGATAGCAACAAAAAGCTACCAAGTCACAAATATACAAATCACAAAATGCAAATATTATAGGTAAATGAGCAAACATGGCGTTCTCTGTGGCGGAGTGGTTAGAGTGTGTGACTTTTTTCTAGGTTGGGCTCCTAATCTGAAGGTCAGTGGTTCGATTCCCTGTGACCCCACCTCTGACAATTTGGATTTCCACTGATGTGTATAACTTACAGCATTATCAAAGGTGAGTTGCTCTCTTACCATGTCTATGTTTTGTGGGAGGTTAAAAATCCCTTGGGTCGGTATAAGTGTAGGCTCAGGCTTTCTATCGACAAACTGTCTAATGGTGAAAACAAGTGTATTCAGACTTATCCATGATACGCAGTATAAATCTTCAAGGACAAAAACAAAAAAATACAAGTTTAGTTGGGTGGTTGGTTGTTGGGGTGTTACGTCCTGGCAACATCGAAGGGCATATCAGAACGGGTACCGACTTGTAACAGTGCGCACTCATGCCGACTTACTGGTGCTGCTCCCTCCGCCCCCACTGTGAGACCAGGCCGCCAACACCATGACCTGATATCCCACTCAGTCACATTATGCTGACACTGAGCCACCCAATCCTTGCCCTATCCCAAAAATGCCGAGTCGGTATCATGGGCGATTGAATCAGTATAGTCAAAGCCGGATGTTGGACTGTTTACAAGCTGCACACAGTTACAACCCATGTCAACAAAACCAAAATTAAATTCAAAAGATTTGAATCAAATTGGACTAGTGCTACGCAGTGCTGAAAACAAGTGTTAGCACTATGTAGATCGACGGAATAGCAGAGCCTCAGCGCTAGAAAAGGCTATGTTCAGATGCAATAACTATTTACCGAAGAAAAAGCTGCACTCACATTATCAGTTAGAGATTGGTTGCATCGGGGACCAGGGGCCTCGCTAGGCATACGCGCATACGCCAAAACGACGACATCGTTTTGTCCACACAAAAAATAATTAAAAAATAATAAAGAGAGACTTATCCGTTATGGGCAGGGTAGATACATTCATCACACACAAAAGAATAACAAACCGAAGTTTCAATCCTCAAAACTACGGGGCCGACACATCTGAGAGTTGAGTCTCTCTGAAAGCATTAAGCAGATAGGACGAAATAATGCCACAGTGAATAGCTTATCTCAAACCCGGCCTCCAACACAGTCACATGTGAGCAGCTCTCATCTCTATATGGCTGCCGACCTGTTGCTAGGAGACGAGCAGCCACATCCCGGTTGATACCCACAGCTCTCCCTCATGGCATTCCTGAGAGACTGAGATAAATGGAGTCTTGTGTGTGTGGGGGTGGGTGGAGTTGGGTATGAAGTGTGGTTAGTGGTGTGGGTGTGTGTGGGGGCTAGAGTAGTGGGAGCTAGTGGAGTGGGGGATTTCGGGTGGGGGGTAGACTACATGGTGAGGCATCCTTCAGGGTTGGGAAACAACTAAAACAGTAGGCAACACTGTATGCACATTGGATTATTAAGCTAGGCGGATTTACTGGTTGGGGTTATTCGCTCCAGCTACAGTTGAGGCGCTGATATGCGTCCTGGTTATATATGAGGTCATTTTGCAGATCCATTGTTGTGTTTATTAAATATTTAATATTTATGTATATATATATATATATATATAGGTCCAGTTGTATCCAGAACCATTGAATCGTTAATTGGTAATGTCTGGTTTATTAATTTATTATATATGTGGGTCACTCTCCAGAAAACTGGCCAGAAGTGTCACATGGAGAGTTAAAATCTAATTGAATTTTTTACATTTGTTGGTTATAAAAGAAAGCTGGAAATCTCCCCTTTACATCTTTGTAAAATATAAATTGATGAGATAGAAAATAAAGGTGAAGTCCATGATTAAGCTATGCCTTATGGCAGTATAACATGTGTGTCACATGTGTAACACATGTTTAGGACACCACACAGTCTGCTTAATAAAAATGTAATCAGAATTAAATAATATCATATGTAGAAGCATATTAATCATGGCATAATATAAAGAAATATGTAGTGTTTATATTAATAAAGACAAAAGTAATTCTCAGACATGAATAATTAGTGTACAATATTTCTGTGGCATCCCACCACCACTGGTTACACGTGTGACTGAAATTTGTAAAGTTATTTCTGAAGACATCAAATTTGTTGTTTGTTTAATTAAGCATGCATACATGTTAATAAATACTTCCTTTTTGATTTGGGAACTGTTTTGTTTTGATATATCAATGCAATACAAGATGTTAATAAGGATTCACCCATATCCCATATTACAAATAGCTGACTGTAAAATGGGTTTTCTTTGGTACAAAAACACTTCATAACTAAAAAGACTAAAGTTGCACACAGTTTATTTTATTTCCCTCATTTCTTTCATCAAATCTGAACATGAATATGAAAACTATAAGGAACAAAATAAGTAGGAAGTTTTTTTATTGATGTTTTAAAATCCCATCCCATACTGACGAGTTTTCAGGAGAGGGCCACATATATGTCAGTTTTCGGCTGGCTATAATTTCTTTTTAATTCACCTTTTCTTTGGAGAAATATTAGCTCCAGAACACTACGAAACGAGGTTGATCCCTGGTGGTATTTTTAGTGACGCTATTCGTGGGGAGCACACTTATAAGTTTTAGCAATATTTCATTTTCACCGAAAAGATTGACAAAATATGGCTTCTCTAGAATGTGACAGCATACTGCGGTGAGGAGCGGTGGGGGGGGGGGGGGTGCTGTGGAGTAGCTTGTGGCACTCTTTGAAGGCAGATATGGGAATTGATTAATATATATATATATATGAAGTTTCATGTTCAGGTGTGCGGAGACAAATCTTTCTCATGGCAGAGCTCTTGGGACTGTAGTATATATATATATATATGTTTATATATATAAATATATACATATGGATAATGATAAACCCTTCAGCCTATGTAATAAGCTATGTTGCGGGTGGGGGGTCCCGACATACACGCCACACATAACCACCACAAACCCCCCCCCCCCCCCCGCCCACTGCGCTGGGCCTGACACCCCGCTCGCTCAGAATTACATATACAGATATATATGTGTGTGTGTATGTGTGTAAATATACATTACCCCATTGCAACCAGAGCTAGAAGGTGGATGTGATGAGGGTGTAAAGGGAAGAGGGTGGATGGTGAGTGGGAAGAGGCAATCACAACTCTTTAATTATTTCCCATGATAAAGGGGATGTCACATTACGACGCATCGCACCAACATATGCCAACGTATGTGATTTTTGGCCGCTATGTCGGGAGATATCATTATGCGTGACATGTGCATAAGGCGCTCATTGGTATATGTCAATGTTTGTTGAGATATGGCATCGCACATCAGGGGGTCGGCAAAATTTTGACATGCAACAAAGTACAACAACGGACGATATATATCTGTTAGGTGTACATTGATCTACATTAGATGTATGTTAGACATACATTGTTCACTACGTTGCACTATGTTCACCTACCTTAAAGGCAGTGGGAACATACAGTCCAAGTACTGACAACATATGGATAAAGTATGTTTAATGTATGTCTAGTGTACGGTTAGCATTTCTCCAGTGTGTCTTGACATATGTAATGTATGAGGCGTAGTTCTGGTGATCGAATAACGTATATATAACATTCCGCAATATTCTGTGAATTCGAGCGTGTTTCGCCCAGAAGCACGTTAGCCATATGTTGGTCATACGTTGGCCATAAGCTATGTATATGGTATGTATACATCCAACTTTGCCCCGGTGCCGAAAAGTTTGACGCTTCGCGACATAAAAAAGTGATTTTATAGGTTTGTCATGCGCTTGCGAGATGCGTCGTAATGTGACAGGGCCTTTAGGTGGGTTTAATAGTATCCATCTGTAAATAAGTATATGTATATATTTCAACTATATGTATAGTACTGTGATTGGGGTTTCTATATGTGCTGCATAAGTCATTATCTGAATATTAAAACAACCGCATATATCGCCATTATTAATTCCATGTCCGAACAATGCTTCCAACTGATTATTCACCTGTTGAACCCCTGAGAGTGGCGCCACCTATGACTGCTTTATATGTATGAATGCGAATGCACGATGCACACAACAATGGTACATTGATATGGGAGTTACTGTAAATATATAACTACATTCCAGTGCGCTAGCGACAGTATTCACGCCACTGGTAGAGTTGGTGGTTGTGGCCCCACCAGGCCCAAGTGTGAAAAGGGGTCACCCATAACTTAGTACACAGCATATGGGTGATCATATAGGGAACATTCCCTTTTGCGCCTTTATACCCACATGAATGGGCCATCCATAAAGTAGTACACAACATATGGGTGATCATATAGGGAATATTCTCTTTCGCACTGGTATACCAACATGAACGGGTCACCCATAAAGTAGTGCATAACATACGTGTGATCATATAGGGAACATTCCCTTTCAGACATTTAAACTCGTATAATTCCTATATATCATATATATGGATGCGCAATACAATGATATATATAGGCATAATTGAATGATGCTTTGATATGGGAGTAACTGTATATGTGTATATGTTGGTGTGTAAATGCACTATGCAGAATACAATGATACCTATCATGTCATCCTGACATCCACACCCACACACCACACACCACACACCACACACCACATCTCACACCCCACACATATACCTACTTAGTTTCTAACACACTTTATTTCTTTACAATCGTGTTTGTAAGAACAGTCAGCCCCCCCCCTCCCATTCTCGCAAGCATTACAGTAATGTGTGAAACAAACATGCTGTGCGCCACAATGGAAACTCCTAAAACAATGGCTTATTGTCATATTTCCACTCATTCAAGCTCCATAGTCAGATGAAAGCATCGCATGTTCACACCCAGGAAGGTGACCTGGATTGGACGTTACATATGGAAATAGATGCGGGTGCTTTTCCCAAGAGTGTCTTTTTTTGTTTTGTTTGGTGGTAATACAATATCTCAAGGCCGGTGTAGCAGGAAATCGCAAACCCTGTAAATCGCAAACCCCCACTTGTGATTTCCTAGGAAATCGCAAACCCCCATGCCATATATGGGCATGGGGGGTTTGCGATTTCCTAGGAAATCGCATATCCCCCCTGGAGATCGCAAACCCCCCATTCGGTGGCGGCGACGATTTGTTTACTTTACGTTTGTCGAATTTAGGGTTAAATTGGTAAAATTTCACTTATTTGGTTACCAATTTAACCCTAAATTCGAAGCGTTATTAAGGCTACCGCCGCATTGGCGGCGATATTACTAGTTATATTTTCGAATCGACGAACGTAAAGTAAACAAATCGCCGCCGCCGCCAGTATGGAATGCGACGTCGATGCGGCGAGGATTTGTTTACATTACGTTCGGCAATTAATATCGCCGCCAATGCGGCGGTAGCCTTAATAACGCTTCGAATTTAGGGTTAATTTAATGAAATTTCACGATTTGAGTATGTAATTCTGTTAAATATGGTCGCATTGAATAGATTTGGCCCGAATCGGTCCCAAAACACAGGGGGGTGTGCGATTTCCAGGGGGGGTTTGTGATTTCCTAGTAAATCGCAAACCCCGGGGTGTGCAATTTCCAGGGGTTTGCGATTTACTGAGACCGGGGTCGCCCGAGGAGCCCCAGGCAGCCCCCAGCCCGCCTCAATGCGGGAGGCCGTCTACACCCTGCCGCCCGCCCCAGCGCCTCCGGCCCACGCCGCGATCGGGAGCCGACCGCCTCCCCCGCCTCAAGCGACTCTACCCGGGGCGGTGCACCCGCAGTACGAGGGGTACAACCGCCTCGCCGCCGCCTCGGCCCCGCCGCCCGCCTACTGCCATGAGACGGTGGAGCACAGCCCAGCATCCGCGGCCGACGCAGTCCGCGAGATCCTGGCCTCCGCCGAGGCGCACCACACCGACCGGCGCCGAGGTGTCCCTTCAGGCTGTCTTCCCTTCCGACCTGGTGGAGAGGGGCCCGGGACGGAAGCTGGTGAAACTAGGTGAGGTCACCAAGGACGAATACCACCTCGCCCTCCTCACCTTGGTCAACCCCCCCTCGTTCTCCGCCCACTCTCTCCAGGGCCTACACCACCATCACCTCACCATCATGAGGGACAACCTTGTCCACCCCTGGCCGGCCGTCCGCCGGTACTCAGAGACCATCTTCTCGTGGATCGTGGCACGACCCCGTGGCCCTCAACATGATCCGAGTCGACAGCATGCTCACCACGGACTCCCTCACCACGCCCCCCACCCCGGCAACTACAGCTCCCCGAGGCGACGATGGGGCCCGAGGCGCACACCTGCCGCGGCAGCAACTCGACACCCGCACCGCCTACGATAGGCACGCTCACGGGGCCCCCTGCACCGCTTGGAACCGCGATACCTCCTCCCCCCAGGCCTCAGGAGCGGGCCTCCCTTTTTTGGCCGCCCGCTCCCCCTCCACGTAGGCCCCGGACCCTCCTCCCAACCAGACCTGCATCCCCAGGCTGCCGCCTCGGGCCCCCCGTGCCCCCGCCTCAGGCGCGCCTCGAGCCCTCTCCTTACTCTTTGGCGGAGTGCTCCTCGGCACCCCCTCTACCAGAACCCTGACATTGCTCCTTATGAGCCCCTGCTGTATTTATCTTTCTGCTCCTCATGAGCCCCTCACTGCATTGCTCCTCCCGAGCCTGTTTATTTGCTCCTCATGAGCCCTTCCTTGCCTTTTTCCTCCTCAGCCTGCTTATTACCTTCCTCTGTATGCTCTGTTGAGGCGTTAATAAAACGCCTTTTCTTTCCACCCCCGCCTTGCCTTCTTCCTTTTCGCGCATCGGTCGTAATGCGAAGCATTGCGCTTGATGCGAGGAGAGGAAGAGACCCTCCCTCCGCCCCGGGCTGTCGCGCTGCGCTCACATCTCACCCGACGCCGCCGCGCGCCGCTCCCTCCCCCGCCCCCCGTGTCGCGCAGCATTCGCGCCTCACCCGACGCCCGCTGCTCACCCTCACCCGCCCTCCCCTGGGCCGGCAGCTTTCACACTCACCTGCTGTCGCCGCCCGCCCCCCCCTCTTCCCTTATAAGGCCGCCCGCCGGCCTCCCTCAGGCACTCGCCCTCCTGCCGCCGTCCAGCTCTCTGCCCTCTTTTCCTCCACCCACCCACCCAACTTTCCCTTTCTACCCTCCTCCCTCAGAGGCGGAGGGCTCCTCGGCCCCCCCTCTACCAGAACTCTGACATTGCTCCTTATGAGCCCCTGCTGTATTTATCTTTCTGCTCCTCATGAGCCCCTCACTGCATTGCTCCTCCCGAGCCTGTTTATTTGCTCCTCATGAGCCCTTCCTTGCCTTTTTCCTCCTCAGCCTGCTTATTACCTTCCTCTGTATGCTCTGTTGAGGCGTTAATAAAACGCCTTTTCTTTCCACCCCCGCCTTGCCTTCTTCCTTTTCGCGCATCACATTCGTCAAGTAAGCAGGTGAAATTCCAATCGGGAACACCCAGTCGTGGTTCATCATATATATAATTGGATTTTATTGGGAATACATATATCTATATATTTGATGCATAAGCATTATGCCATTATAGAGACGCGGAAAGCAATTATTATGTATTTGTTATTTATTATCCATTTAGCACCACATTACTATTGGCAATCTATTTGCTCCGTTCCTTACATCCTGGGACCGGTGGCGCCACCACCGGCCTACGCCCTAACTACGGACCCACACATTGTCATTTGCGTCCGCGAATGAATTAGGCCTATATATGTGATATATAATCTATTGTATGAGTAAAAATGGGCGGAGCATCTATTATATATGGTTTTATGTAACTTTGTATTTAATCGCTTGCTATTGAGTATGTACGTATTATTATTACTGTCCAATTTGCGGCGGGCCGGTAGCCGCTGCTCGTCTCTGGCGCCACAACCGTTTAGACACAGGCCAGCCAGAGTGCGTCAGGATCACATGAGAGAGAGACAAAACCCTCAGGTTTATTATTATATAGTGGTACATGGATCTGGTATGGCATACCACCTGACCGTGTTCACCAATGAGAATCAAGCATTTAGAGTTCCACCAATGAACATCAAGCATTCCTGTGTCACCATGGCTACAGTGATCTTCCCACCACCACCATGTGGTGTGGCTGCTTGGCCACCACCTGCCTGAGGTGATCGTGTGGTGATCTGTCACTAACAGAGGCGGGAAGGGTAGTGGATAGAGCTCCAAGTGCCCCTTACACACTATCTCTAGTGCCTCTTTCACACTATCTGACTAAATCAAAATGACTATTGACCATGAGTAAAGTATCACTAGCAACTACATAAATACATTCATGCGCCTGGCACTATATACCATTTAACATTATAGACCATTTGCATTCCCCCACCATCCCGTCTGGTTATTTAACATCATTTTGTAGAAAATATTTATTCAGATAGTGATAAGCCCCTTATTGCATGTAATAAGACCTGGGGGTGGGGATGAATACCAGCATACACCTCTCCGCCTCCTGCGCGGGCCATTTCCTCCACGAGCTCGGTGGAATGTATATATGCATTGACCATTTTCTCAATTCTTTTAACAGTGTTATCAAATGACTGCACAAAGCACAGGTTATCTAATGTTAGCTTTACAGTGTTTAGGATGAGAACCCTGAGTTGCCCTTTGGTAGCGAACAATATGTCATTGGCTGGAGCCAACCCTTAATGGCATGCCCACAGACGGGAGTCCAGCGTGGGACGGGATGAATCCCTCCGCTGCAGAGATCAAACAAAAATGTAGTGATCAAATACAACTATAGCTCTTCGCCAGTAGCATCCGGATTGTGCTGAGTTAATATCAATCCACAATTCTATAGCTGCACTAAAAGGGTATAATTGGGGCTACACGTGCAGGCAGTTTAATGTTGTTTACCATGTGAATAGTTTATGACCAAGTGCACTGCAGTGCAGCGCAGATCTCGTCGTATCGCGATATAGTGGCTATTAAATCATCAGCGCAATACACGATTCTGGCATTTAAAAGCGGTATTCGCTAAAGTTGGAAACAACAGTGCCCCCCTCCCTCCTCCCATCTCCCACCCCCACCCCCGCTGCCCGTCCCATTCACCCCTTCCCACTTCCTCCTCTCCCTCTCCCTCTCCCCCCATCCCCTCCCACATCCCATATCCATAGCCAGCATAATACCTCGAGCAGTGACCTACTTTGTTGTATCACGTGACAAAATGACGTAGTGAAATATAGGTGTACTCTCAAATCAGATTCTCGCAGTTGGCTCATCTGAGATCAGTGTGTGCTTCACTCGTTCAGTAGTGGCAGGAGGAAGACTGCTTTATACATATTTTACTTGATCTGTTGATAGTGTAGGCCCTTATGTAGTAAAAAAAAAGAGGTTCCTGTAAAATGTTTGGTAGAAGTGAATTACCACTTGATTCTGCATTATTATATGATAGTGATTTAAAATAATAAGATTGGGGATTATCTGTTCAACTTCTAACAAATCAAAGATGGACACGATGGATATCATGAAATACACTTCATGCCATATCTGTGAAACCAGTTAATATATAAACATGAATAAGGAATTGTTTTATGCATTTTAATGCATACACAATCTGTTTCCGCTATCCATAGATATAGAAAATGGAAGGAAATCAAGATGGCATCCATATATTGGGATAAAAGAACGCCATAGAAGTAATTAAATAAACTTGTTGCCATATCTTTGCAACCAATGAAGATAAATGATGCGTAGTATGAATCCCGATGGGGAACTGATGTGAAAGTGGGACTCGAACCCATGGTTTCATTTTGTTATTTTTCTTTTAATGTGTGGTAAATATGTTTATTCTGCTGAATAAGTTATTTTGTCAGCGCCATTTGTCAGATCGGGATTAGTTACCCCAAAATGGTATAATCGAGTCATGTATAAAATATCTATCGAATACAAAATTGGTATAATAGAATATGGTATACACTAACTGTTGAATACACAATTTCTAGTATATCACACAATGGAATTATGTTAGCCACAAGTTCCACAGCAATATCGCAATAGTATTGTCACATGACTATGTCAATATTAGTCAGGTAAATGTGAGTATTTACATGGTATGTAGAATGTAAGCACAAGTTATCTTGCGTATTCATTCCGTAAAGGTGTAGTGAGTTTTAATGTAGGGTCTAGTCAGTTGGAGTTAGACAAGCGGTAGTTGTTTGATGAGTATCCTAATCACTATATAAAAGTGTCCGATGGTTAGGATAGCCCCAGCGATTGAACCACAGATATATGCATCGATGAATATAGGGTGAGCCTATTAGCTATAATCATAATTAACTACCCAGACTACTTGTGGGTGTTGGCTTCATCAATATGTCCATATGGCACATCACCTGGTGAAGTGAGTGCAGCGTATTCCACCCAGCTGCCAACAACCTACAATTCAGTTTTAATGGGGTTTGGACGCAAGCCAACGCCACGCAGTCACAACAATTCAATAGATGCATCTCCTCTAATGCATACTGTTTTGAAGCCGATTTACGAAATCTTGTTTGCTAGGTGATCAATTATGTTAATATGAATGAATAACATTAGTGCTGTGCCTTGGCAGGCATTTCGAATCCCTGAGATTCCAGATGGTAAGCGAGGATTTGTAGTGATTCAAGCCACTGATGCATGACTAGATAAAAGATTCACCCTTGTACTACCACGGGTGAACGACAACGTAGTGTAAATACGGGCAAAAATAGCCTTAGTATGGGACAGGAACTAGAAACTGTGGTTCAAGGATCAAATGGCTACATATATAGGTACAGAGTTGGTGAAATGGGTGAGAATGCAAAAAGACAAGATGGGGGCACTAGAACGCCGTTGATTTCACTTTTAAATCTTATTAAACTACATAATTTATTATATTTTTCAACTCAAAGGTAGCTGGTAAATATGAAGACATATACAAAGAATACATGTCGCTTCTTAGATTGTGAAATTAGGCTCTCATAAAGACTCATTTCATTAGCCCGATTTTTCGACCGTTTTTATATAAGGCTGGTCTTCACCCATGTACTGCGAGTACCAGGTGAATCCTTTATCTAATGCATGGCATGCACTGGTCTTCTAGCGCTAATGTGAAGTAGAAAGTACTTATGCAAATAATACTCATGTATGTAATGCTTCTGTGTTTGTGTTAACTTATTCTATTCGCTACAGATACTCCAGTAAACTCCTTGGATATTGTCGTGGGGATGATGAACATGGGAAATATTGCGCCTAGAGCGGGATTCGAACCCACATCTCTATGCAAATTAAGTATAGGTAGTCAGTAGCGGTATGGCACCAATATAATTCAATGTTGTTATGTTGGTGGTTGTCGTTTTATGTCCTAGCAACATGTAAGGTCATATCAGGACAGGACAATATAAGTCCACTAGGCAACAAGGTTAGAGAAATGCAGAGATTGGCTGAGTTCTTTATTAGTTATCTGGCTGGAACTATATATGGCCTACCTCAAAAAAGAAAATTGTAACCGAAGGGACAATGATTTACCTTAATTCTGCACCATGCAGGTGGCACCCCATTTGTGCATCCCATACTAAGGTGGGCGCGCAACTCCGAATACATACAATCGATAGTATAATAAACAATATATACAATAATATAAGTAACAATGAGTTATGCTCCATTCCTTTATATTATTATAATACATTATAATACACATAATTATAATTCAAAGCTACACTTCTAACTCAACAAGAAGCAGAATGACGAGGTTGGGAAGAGATATTTATTTGAATCTTGGCTGGAAAAGTACAAGCCCTATTGGTATATGAAAGTAAAATAGGCTGGTGGATGAAGACTAGATCGGGTAACAGATGCCAAAAGTGTCGGTGGTGGCGCCACCGCCAAATGCATGCAGCAGCAAAGCTGACCAACATCAGAATAATGTAGGGGATACGCCATATATTTATTATACAAACGTAGTAAATGCAGTCATAAATCCGCCTATTTATATTCAGATAATAAATTATATTACTCATAAATTACCAAGCTGAGCTCATTGCCATTATCAATTTCCATCACCGGTAGGGTAGATTGGGCAGCACAAATTACTTTGCTACTAGTTATTTGCCCCTGTCTGCCTTGTCTTGATTGCATAACTGTGAGCTAGTTGCATGCAGTAGACGGAGAGTGATGTTTTCATTTTAATTGTTTATTGTGCAAAAGCTAATTATATTCCAGCATACCATTGTCTCTGTATCCTCTTATGAATACAATATTTATAGGACACCTATTCATTGCACATTAAGAGGGGGCTTCAAATAGAGGGCCGTCTTAACCAGATGAGATGGCCAAATGAGTTGAGCATCCGTCTCCCTTTTCAAACTATGGTCAAGTCAAACAAATGACTTACAAATTGATACTTTTAACTTCCTAGCCAGGTTTTTCTAATTATTAGGAAATGTCAAGGAGTGGTTGGCTTATTGAAAGGATAATATGACTGACTGGGATATCCGGTCATGATTAATGTGGCCTGTCTTCCAGTGGGACAGTCCTATTAAGTTGACATGAGTATGCACTGTCAGAAGTCGGTATCCAACAACCAACCAACCACCCTATTAACTACTGCCCTCAGTATCTCTTGACCGGAACCGGAAGCCAGAACTCAGTCATGCAGCAGTTACCTGACACACTCAGAAATGACGTATGTGGCGGCTTCCATCGATAGTAGCGCGCCACTGGCGACACCAGGTGGCGTCCCAACGCACCACACATGCATGCACTGTGGCACTCAAATATTCATGACGCGCACCATGTTTGTGGCGGGCCCAGTTCTCCAAATTGCGCCTATTAGGGCGCCTTTTTTTTTGGCGCGACGATCACGGGTTGTGGGAAATGGTCGGCGCCATCTTATCTGATGTCTGAATCTCAGCGGTGTCAATTAGGACAGGCGGAACGAAAATGATGAATCGGTAAGTGTGTTCGGCGGATTCCTCGGTGTGGGAAGTCGTTGGTTTGAACCCAATGACGAATGTACTTTGTATGACCGAACGCGTTTGGCGAATTGATAAGACCATAGGCTAAAGATCGGGAGTATGAACGAGTCAAAACAAATGACTTAGTTGTTGCTACCGAGACTGGCGCTTAGCGTTAATAGGATAGCACAATCCTGGTCAGCACAGCATAGTGAGAACATGACTGGTTGGGATATCGGTCGATGGTGTCAGCAGCTCGCTGTCCCATTGGTGCAGTACTATAAAGCTGCACACTGTTGCAATGCAATTCGGTAGCCATCCTGACAAACATTGGGACACTTAACACGCACAATTTGATCATGATGCAGTTAGCTCTGACACACATGCTTTCACAGGATGGTCCATTGATGGGCTACTTACGGGTGTTACTCACCAACCCTCACCCACCTATCCGCTCCCACCCACACCTACCCACACCCATACCCACCATCTACTATCAACTCCCGCCACCCCCACTTAGCGGTATCGAGGGATGCATAAATACACCTCAGAGGTCAACAGTTCGAGAGGCAATATTGTGTCATATGCATAAAGTCATGCACAAGGAAAAGCCCGCAGATCACGTTGGTGGTTAGTAATATTATCAATAGATTGACTACAACGCACAGTGTAGCCGAAGCTGAATCCAGCAGGGCACCTTCTGTGAGTGTGACACTGGGATGCTTGGTTGTTAGAATTTATCGTCTTGGCAACAACTAAGGTCATATCAGACGGGTACTGAATTTTGACTATGCGCACTGAAAGCAACCTTAGAGTGCTGCCACATTAGGAAATCAGGCCATGGGTACCATGACCCGATATCCCACTAAGTCACATTGTCCTGACATTGAGCACACCAGTCCTTGCCCTATCCTATTAATGCCGAGCACCTGGCTAGGAATCAACAAGTATCAATTTGATGTCAATGGTTTGACTCGCCCAAGAACCTAGCACCTGATCTCCCGCATGCGAGGCCAGTACTTTAGCTATTCCGCTATCGCGTCCAGCGTGTTCCACTCGGTGTATAGGGTGGTAGGGGTTGGGGTGGGGTGGCGGTGGTTGTGGGGGGATACAATCGGTGCGACACCCCCACCGAGAGTCCCACTTATACCGTCATAAAAAGGCGGGGGTCGATAGCAGAACCCGCCGGGTGAGGCCCGCCAGGCTGATTCGTATCAGGCAGTCACCCAGATAAGGCTGCTCCAGCCCTAACTGGGTCAGGCCGGGAGATTGCCTCTCGACCTGTTGACCTCTGAGGTGTATCTATGCTTCCCTGGACGCCGCTATATGGGGGAGAAGGGTTGAGGGCGTGAGGGGTGAGGCGGGGTATGGGTGGATAGGGGGGCTGGTGTATGGTGGGAATGACCGGTGGGTGGGAAGAGGTGGGGGGTGGGGTGGGGGTCGAGGAGGGACCTGGCTTATGAATGGGTTTGTAGGGTTGGATCGAGGGAGTGTGTTTGTTTAGGGGTTGATGTCAGTGGGTGGGTGGGGACTGGGGATGGTTGCGGGTTGCTTGGGGTTGGTGGGGGTTTGGTGGCTATGGGTGGAGACAGGGAATTGTTGGGTGTTCGTGGTGTTTGGTGGCCTTGAGTAGCGGACAGGGAATGGTTGGGTGTTGGTGGGGTTTGGTGGCCATGATTAGGGGACAGGGAATGGTTGGGTGTTGGTGGGGTTTGGTGGCGGTGAGTAGGGACAGGGAATGGTTGGGTGTTGGTGGGGTTTGGAGGCTGTGAGTAGGGACAGGGAATTGTTGGGTGTTGGTGGGGTTTGGTGGCTGTGAGTAGGGACAGGGAATGGTTGGGCTTTTGAGGGGTTTGGTGGTGGTGAATAGGGGACAGGGTGTTGGTGGGGTTTGGTGGCATTGAGTAGGGACAGGGAATGGTTGGGTGTTGGTGGGGTTTGGTGGCTGTGAGTAGGGCCAGGGAATGGTTGGGTGTTGGTGGAGTTTGGTGGCGGTGAGTAGGGGACAGGTAATTGTTGGGTGTTGGTGGGGTTTGGTGGCTGTGAGTAGGGACAGGGAATGGTTGGGTGTTGGTGGGGTTCGGTGGCGGTGAGTAGGGGACAGGGAATGGTTGGGTGTTGGTGGGGTTCGGTGGCGGTGAGTAGGGGACATGGAATGGTCGGCTGTTGGTGGAGTTTGGTGGCGGTGAGTAGGGCCGGGAATGGTTGGGTGTTGGTGGGGTTTGGTGGCATTGAGTAGGGGACAGGTAATTGTTGGGTGTTGGTGGGGTTTGGTGGCTGTGAGTAGGGACAGGGAATGGTTGTGCGTTGGTGGGGTTTGGTGGCTGTGAGTAGGGCCGGGGAATGGTTGGGTGTTGGTGGGGTTTGGTGGCAGTGAGTAGGGGACAGGTAATTGTTGGGTGTTGGTGGGGTTTGGTGGCTGTGAGTAGGGACAGGGAATGGTTGTGCGTTGGTGGGGTTTGGTGGCTGTGAGTAGGGCCGGGGAATGGTTGGGTGTTGATGGAGTTTGGTGGCGGTGAGTAGGGGACAGGTAATTGTTGTGTGTTGGTGGGGTTTGGTGGCTGTGAGTAGGGGCAGGGAATGGTTGGGTGTTGGTGGGGTTCGGTGGCGGAGAGTAGGGGACTGGTAATTGTTGGTTGTTGATGGGGTTTGGTGGCTGTGTGTGGAGACGGGGATTGTTCGTTGTTGGTGGGAGTCGGTGGCTGTGGGTAGGAGACAGGGAATGGTTGGGTGGTGATGCGATTTGGTCTGTGTCTGGGAACTGGGAACTATGTGTGTGGGTGGAATGGGTTGGAGTGGGTGAGGGAGAGGAGGCATGGGATGATCAGGATATGTTGGTTGTAAGGTTTGATCGAGTGAGTAGGTGTGTGCGGATAAATAGATGTGGGTGGTGTTGAGTGGTTGCAAGGTTGGATCCAGTGAGTAGGTGTGTGCTGGCAAGTAGATGTGGGTGGTGTTGAGTGGTTGTAAGGTTGGATCGAGTGAGTAGGTGTGTGCGGGTAAGTAGATATGGGTGGTGTTGAGTCGTTGTAAGGTCGGATCGAGTGAGTAGGTGTGTGCGGGTAAATAGATATGGGTGGTGTTGAGTGGTTGTAAGGTTGGATGGAGTCAGTAGGTATGTGCAGGTAAGTAGATGTGGGTGGTGTTGAGTGGTTGTAAGGTCCGATCGAGTGAGTATGTGTGTGTGGGTAAGTAGATGTGGGTGGTGTTGAGTGGTTGTAAGGTTGGATCGAGTCAGTATGTGTGTGTGGGTAGGTATATGTGACTGGTGTTGAGTGGTTGTAAGGTTGGATCGAGTGAGTAGGTGTGTGCGGGTAAGTAGATGCGGGTGGTGTTGATTGGTTGTAAGGTTGGATTGAGTGAGTAGGTGGGTGCAGGTATGTATATGTGTGTGGTGTTGAGTGGTTGTAAGGTTGGATCGAGTGAGTGGGTGTGTGCGGGTAAATAGATGCGGGTGGTGTTGAGTGGTTGTAAGGTTGGATCGAGTGAGTAGGTGTGTGCTGGCAAGTAGATGTGGGTGGTGTTGAGTGGTTGTAAGGTTGGATCGAGTGAGTAGGTGTGTGCGGGTAAGTAGATATGGGTGGTGTTGAGTCGTTGTAAGGTCGGATCGAGTGAGTAGGTGTGTGCGGGTAAGTAGATATGGGTGGTGTTGAGTGGTTGTAAGGTTGGATGGAGTAAGTAGGTGTGTGCGGGTAAGTAGATGCGGGTGGTGTTGAGTCGTTGTAAGGTCGGATCGAGTGAGTAGGTGTGTGTGGGGAAGTGGATGTGGGTGGTATTGAGTGGTTGTATGGTTGGATCGAGTCAGTATGTGTGTGTGGGTAGGTATATTTGGCTGGTGTTGAGTGGTTGTAAGGTTGGATCGAGTGAGTAGGTGTGTGCTGATAAGTATATGTGCGTGGTGTTGAGTGGTTGTAAGGTTGGATGGAGTGAGTAGGTGGGTGCGGGTATGTATGTGTGTGTGGTGTTGAGTGGTTGTAAGGTTGGATCGAGTGTGTAGGTGTGTGTGGGTAAGTAGAGGTGGGTGGTGTTGAGTGGTTGTAAGGTTGGATGGAGTGAGTAGGTGTGGGTGGGTAAGTAGATGTGGGTGGTGTTGAGTGGTTGTACGGTTGGATGGAGTGAGTAGGTGTGTGCGGGTAAGTATATGTGGGTGGTGTTGAGTGGTTGTAAGGTTGGATCGAGTGAGTAGGTGTGTGCGGGTATGTATATGTGTGTGGTGTTGAGTGGTTGTAAGGTTGGATCGAGTGAGTAGGTGTGTGCGGGTATGTATATGTGTGTGGTGTTGAGTGGTTGTAAGGTTGGATGGAGTGAGTAGGTGTGTGCGGGTAGGTAGATGTGGGTGGTGTTGAGTGGTTGTATAAGGGTGGGTTTACGTGAGTATGCAGGAGGCTGTATGTGTGGGTGGGTGCTGAGTGGTGCTGGGTAGGTCGGGGGGCACTAGGAGTGCGAGGAGAGGAAGTGGCATTAAGGGCAGGTTGCAAGATTGGATGGAGTTAGTGTCTGGGTGGGCTGGGAGATGGATCTGTGTGCGCTGCGGTCTGCGTGGTGGTGATCTGGGGTGTTTGGGGGGTGGGGGGGGGGTGAAGTGTTCTGGGTAGCAGGAAGCGGGTATGTATATGTGAGGGATAAAGTACTTATGCCTATATTATTCATGTATGTAATTTGCGTGCTTATTATTTGCCATCTTATTGCATTCAACTACTGCTTCTGTAATCTCATTTGATATTGTCCTTTGTACATTGTACTTGAGTTACTGGAGCCTGGGATGCAGCCTGGAATGCAGGAGTTCTGCTTCCAAGCAGCTCCCGACTCCCCTATTAATAATATGAGTATATATTTATATATGTTTATGTATGTATGTATATATAGTACATAGATTCATCGGTTAATTCTAAAACACAATTCAAAATATTTAAATCAAATTGAATAAGTACTGCCCATCGTTGAAAACAAGTGTCAGCACCCTTATCCGTTATGAGCAGGGTAAATATATTCATCACTAAAAAGATATAAAAGTTGCTATTGAAATATTAATTGTGCTTGCTGATTTCACTGCTCATTCCAACTGCTAATACGATACATTCAGACAAACGCCATAGCGAACATTAATCAATCTAATATGATGACATTTATTGGAGAGGTACAAAGGGATATTTACTTGAGGATGCATGCGGTATGTGGCGTGGATGGCGCCATTAAAGCTAATGCATTAATTGTTATTATTGAGAATTGATGTTGATATCACCTAAAATAATAATATATCATTGCAGATACTGATGCACTATGGGTCGCGATATATCATCAAATTTCCGATGCATCATGGCTCGCTTTATTCATCGC
The DNA here is from genome assembly GCA_030323885.1 of Branchipolynoe longqiensis. NCBI lineage: Eukaryota > Metazoa > Annelida > Polychaeta > Phyllodocida > Polynoidae > Branchipolynoe > Branchipolynoe longqiensis. The sequence goes on along the minus strand of CM059191.1, from coordinate 86,179,601 downwards.
CATCATCATCATCATCAATGATTACTTAACCGTGAGGGTTGCTAGGGCACCGAATATGACTGTGTAACCATGTTTCTCCAGCGTTCCATGTTCTCCACTGCTGTCTGCCATTTCTCAAATCCAGGCCTGTCCATTTTCTCATGTTGTCTCCCCACCTCCTCCTAACCACCTTGTTTACTTCCCCCCCTTTCACTGTGCCTTTCACTGTGTCTTTCCCGTCCTGATATAACCTTAGATGTGGCTAGGACGTAAAACAACAACAACTGTGCCTTTCAATACAGTTTTAACCAAACCTGATAAACAGCAAATCTGGGAATAGCATTGCTATTTGTGACTCTTTACGCTTGTCAGGAGATCTTGATGGTCGTATTTACCATTTTGAAGCAGAAAATGTATGCAAAGAGCAGGCATTTGTTCTTAAAAATCGAGCTGATATGTTGTAATAACTTACCGTAATATACTTATATGTTTCATAGCGTAATAGTATTCGATTACCATAGGCTATTTAACCAAACACATTTCTAAAAACCTTTCTTCAGTGAATAAAATAATGGTCTTGGAGCCATATAATATGTTGACTAATACTATAGAAATGACATTGCATGTTGTATAAGCCATTATATGAGTATAATAAGTGCATAAGCTCCCATCTGCTCCTCGGCCCTAACTCCTCCTTCAGTCATTGACTGAAGGACCTCAGATCGATTCGGGGGCGCCACCTGTCTGGTGACGTTGTGGCAACTGCCCCTCCCCCCACCACACCTACACTCATTGTACCGCGAACAATATCAGTGGTTAGATAATAACTCGTACACTCTATCAGGTTTTGTGTCTTCTTTAATACTGGACATTTCAATCACATACAATTGGTCTTCCTCATTGCACTGTTGGTTGCCCTGTCATAGTAACGGCCAATGCCAATCTAGGAAGTAAAAAGTATCAATTTTTTAATCATTGGTTTTGGCTAAAACATTCTTCAAATCCTATTGTTATGTCCACGGCTCGAATCTTTGGTTGTGTACGCAGGCTATAGTGAAATCAATACAGGCAAAAAGAGAAAGCAAGAGTATAAAGAGTGAAAGAAGAGAGAGAGTCAAGCCCTCAGGTTTATTATTTATATGGTACATGGATCCAGTATAGTATATCACCTGACCACATTCTCCCGATGAGAATCAAGCATTTCTAGCTCTACCAATGAGAAACAAGCATTTCCGGTCCCCATGGTTATAGTGATCTGCCCACCACCACCACAGCGTGTGGCTCCCTTGGCCACCATCTGCCTTGAGCTGAGTGTGTGGTGATCCATGACTACCAGAGGGGGGAGGGGGTAGTGGGTAGAGCTCTGAGTGCCCCTTACAGAGTATCTTACTAGCACCACAATATCTATTTATCAGTCAATCAAGCACCACCAGCAACTACATAAAGACATCTATGTATCTGGCCCTATATACCTGTTTCACAAATAGAACATTTGCATTCCCCCACCAATGCATCATTATCGGGAATATTTTACACTATGACCTACCAAGACGGGTGTTCAACTCATTCTGCCATCCAGTCTGGCGGTGTATGTTACAAGGATGTGTGAGTAACAATTGTAACAGTACTTAAAAGGCAAAGTCCAATGAAAGCATAAATACTTCAACATCAAAGCACTTAACTAGATCTAATTCTCCATTTGGAACTTAGGTGACTTCACTTATTAGGAATTTCTTCTTTTTTTTTTTTTTGAAGAGTTATACTGCCTATCATGGATAAGCCTGAATAGGCTTATTTTCAACATTAGACAGTTTGTCGAATGAAAGGCCAAGCCTACAAGGGATTTTTAACCTCCGACACCACATAGACATGGTATGAGAGCAACTGGCCCTTGATGACGATGTAAGTTATACACAGCAGTGGAAATCCAAATTAGCAGAGATGGGGGCATGGGGAAACGAACCACCAACCTTCAGATTAGGAGTCCGACCTAGAAAAAAGTCAGACACTCTAACTACTCCGCCACAGAGAACACCACATAGGCAAAACCATTAAGTGAATTCAATACAGCCTCTTATGCACATAATGTTGATGTGGAAACCAAATTTAAATGTTACATCAATCCACGTCAAGGAACTCCAAAGTTTCAGAATGGAGCCTACAATAAAACACAGTGAGGAAGACTATAGCGATCAATCTGGTATTGTTGTTTCAAAATATGCCAGAAAGTGAAAAGCATTGGACTATGCTGTTTTGAATTATGTAGTTGCATGTATCACTACCTGCATCGCGTGCCCATTGATGCACCCCTTCCGCTCACCCGTCTATAGGTCCCGGATGTTCGGGTGCAGCCAACAGATTGGGCGAGATGGTTTTACTCTTAGTAGGGGTAGGATTGGGAGGTGGGGGTGGGAATGGGGGTGTGGGGTAGGTGGGTGGGGATGGCGGTACGGGTGCGGGTTTGGTGGGGTGAGGGGTGGGGTGAGGGTTTGGTGGGGATGCGGTGGGAGTGGCGGTGAGGGCGGCGGTGGGGTTGGGGTGCGGTTGGGGTGTGGGTGTTGGTGGGATGGGATGGGATGAGATGGGGGTCGGGGTGGAGCGGGGATGAGGGGTGGGGTTGGATATGTGGGTAGGGGTTGAGTGCGGGTTGGGGGTGAGGGGTGGAGTGGGGTGAGGGTGGGTATGGAGATGGGGTGGGGGGAGGGGGGGGAGGGTTGCGGGGGGGGGGGGCTTTCTACGGATGTTGGCAAGAGGTAGATTACCAGGGCATGCACGATATGGGTAATATAGCATTGCATGCTGGGTTGTGAGAGTGTGTGTATTTGGGTGGAGAGGGATAGGCCCCCGAGAGCGTTGGAGATAGTTGGCGTTGAGTTACCAAGGAAACACCCCCCCATGGGGCCAGTTCTCCCACGGCCCCACCCAGCCACGCCCTTCACCCGATAATTGGCTTAACCCCCCCCCCCCCCCCCCTTCATCCCTACCACCCAGGCAACACCCTCTCCCTTCCCTCCCGAACCACCCCCTACCATACACAAGCCTCCTCTCCGCTGTGGGTCCCTTCTCAGTCATATCAGCACAGGCTAACCTCGTCAACTGCCAATATACTAGTGTGTTTGTTTGTTCTTGTTTTATGTCCTAGCAACATCTAAGGTCATATCAGGACGCGTACCGATTTGTGACAGTGCGCCCTCATGGTGACTTTATAGTGCTGCCCCACTGGGAGACCAGACCACCAGCCCCATGACCTGATATCCCACTCAGTCACATTATCTTGACACTGTGCCAACCAGTCCTTGCTCTCTCCTAATAATTCCGAGCACCTGGCTAGGAAGCAACAAGTATCAATTTTTAAGTCATTGGTTTGAATCGACCAGGGTTCGAACCCACGATCCCATGGTCTACCAACACGTTTGTCATTCCAGCGGCGCGGTGTATTGCGCGATGCGTGGGAGCAAAACAAACGCACGAGAAGCACATGGCTCATGCTAAGACACTGGATGCTGCTATGACATGTGCTACTTTCAGCTCATTTCAGCTCCTGTTTGAGACATAGAATATCAACTCAAAAAAATATATATATAATAAGTTAAGATGTGGATGTTTTATCTAGCATTGCATTTACATCAATCTAATCAGAATGTCTTATACCATTTGCATTTAGATCTAGACAAATCTGGGCACTCAAATTGTATGCTTAGAGCCATACACATAACCAGAGTCAGGTTTACTTATTTTATTCATGTTTATATTTATATCCTATGACGTAAACCCCAGCAAATAAGCAACTTTAACCCTGGTGCCATTCTCAGCCACATAAAGTCGAACTCACCCACTCAACTCCCGCTCCTCTTCTTGGACCCACCCACCCACCAGCACAAACCACCCACCCACCCCACACTGCCAGCTTGAGGGATGGAAGAGTTTGGGAACGAGTGTATGTGTGTGGGGAGGAGCTTCCTATAATACGCAGAGAACCAACGGGGGTATCCCATTGTGTTTGATAACGGCGTCTCGTCTCTCAGCGTCTAAGGGATGCTTCCCGGCGGACCGGTGTTCCGGCGTTCCGGTGTCGCATTTTCCGGCTCTGCCAGTTTCCACGGTACGAATACACTCAAATGCATTGTCAATGGCCATGAGCAATCTTCATACAAAAAAAGTGAAATATCTCTAAAACCACACCACCTAGACAAAAATTGCTTGGTACACATATAGAAAACATCTTTACCAAAAAGATTATATTAAATACATAAGGTTAGGGTTCTTGATTTCTATTAAATTTGAATAATGTTATGCACTGCGCGTACCATCAAACTCAAGGCATTGTCAATGGTCGTGAGCAATCTTCATACAGAAAATACAGAAAAAGTGAAATATCTCTAAAACCACACCACCTAGAAACAAATCGCTTGGTACACATATAGAAAACAGCTTTATCATAAACATTATATTAAATGTATAAGCTTAGTGACGATGCTGTTCGATTTTGACACATGTGCAGAAGTTATGCCTACCGCGGCGGACGGCGGAAACTGCGACACCGGCGTCCCCTTCATTTCCCACGAACATTGCGCATCCGGTGGCAAGGTGGCCCAGTAGGTCAGGGCCCACCAAACTGCTGCCTCTCCGCCTCCAAGCTTCCCCACCTCCCCGCTTCCCCTTCTCCGCTCCCCCGGGTCCCAGGCCCCATCCCTCAGCCTCATTCCTCCCTGCGCCCTAAATTAACTTCTCCGGCCTGAACCGCCGGATCCGCCGGCGCAGCCGCTAAACCTACATTAATTTTACCGGCGGCCTGTTGGACACTTATCCGCGCCCGCCCATGTAGGGACATGCAGACTCATTATCCACTCCATTCTGAACTGGATCCTACCCCCGCTCCTCCATCCGCCGCCAAGGACCCCTCCACCCTCCCCCCCCCCCACCACCCCGGCTGTAATGATCATGAACCGACTCTACATGAACCGACTATACACAACGACGTCTCGTTTCATAATGCTTTATTTGGGTTCCGCGCAGACGGCGCTGCCGGCCCGATCAGGGTTTCGGTTTCGGGTGCTCGCGTCGTACATACACTACATCTCCCTTTTATACATTTTGCATTGTAATGAAAGCACGGTAAGCTACCAATGATTTTAACTTCTCTGTGTGTATGGCTTCCGAGGATCGCAAGTAACATTCAGTCGTGACGTCATTCATTTCTGTGACCTTGTGTTTCTTACATCATTTACGACTTACCGCGTTGTGGCTGGCATGCAAGCACAGCCCTGTTTCCTTCCGAAGGTAGCCCCTAAACTGGCTTGTTAATTTTGTTTTTTTTTGTTTATAGTTTTGACCTTACACTATGGTCTTTTTGGACGTGTGTCATTTCGTGGATACTTGTACTTATTTCTAACATTTAGCGCATGTAAACTTGTACCGAGTCACAGTCAAGTTTGTGCGTCCTTCACAGTATATCCGGAACGATTCCCGGAGTGGTTCGATTTTGTCTATTTCGGCGGCCGTGAATGTCATTGCTTGATGCACTTTTTGCGCTTCTGCTCCTGCCACGTGTAAAAACACGCAGCACTGCACCTTCTCGCTCCCTACTCAGCACTCCGGCTTGCTGTGGCGTAGATCTGGTAGGAATGGCTCCAGGCTTTCCAGTTAGCCGCCAAGTCCTCGTTCAAATCAGTGCGGCGGGGGTTTCAACCCGGAAAGAGCCATTTTGCTTCAGTTTCCCGCTTCTGACACCATGTAATGATCATGAACCGACTCTACACAACGACGTCTCGTTTCATAATGCTTTATTTGGGTTCCGCGCAGACGGCGCTGCCGGCCCGATCAGGGTTTCGGTTTCGGGTGCTCGCGTCGTACATACACTACACCGGCCACCTCCGACACAGCCCCGCCAACCACACACCCTGCGAGCCTGGGCCCCCGCGGCAATCCACCGGCCACCCCCGGCTGTCGCCGCACACCGGCCACACCCCGCCACACCCCCTCCACCGGCCGCTCCCCTGCTGAGCTCCCGCCACACCCCGTCACACACCCCACCACCCCCAGCCGCCAATCCCCGGCCGATGCCACCCTCAACGCCGGCCACACCGGCAGCTAACCTCCGCCCGCGGCGCTAAGACAAACAGTTCATGAGGGTAATTGTGAGCGCGACGGACGGCGCCCCCTTCCGGGTGGGTAGGAACCCCCGGGAAGCACTGGTCCGCCCCCGCGGAAGGGAAGAAGGAAACAAGGAGGAAGTGTGTGCGGAGTGGGGGTGGTGTTTGTATACAGATAGGTTAAGGTGGTTAGAGAGAAACATTAAGGGGCTGCCGTTATGTATATGCACATAATAAAGTATATAGTACATATATATGTATATGTATATACGCATACTTAGAGGTAAAGGTATACAGAGACAAATGGTATGATACGTATGTACTCATGTAGAAAGGTTGTGATGTGAAGGTGAATACAGAGTAAATGAATTAAGAAGTGGTAGTATCTTTATTTATGTGAGGTATAAAGTAATTATGCAAATATTATTATGTATGTAATGCTCCTGTCTTTTATTGTTCTTATTCCGATATTGCTCCGGTAAACCTTCCTTTGACATTTCCTTGCTTCTATCGGTTGTGGGAGTTTGGGGTGCAGCCTGGGGAATGGGAGGCCTGCGTCCAAGCAGCTCCCCTAATTCCCCTCCTTTCCTCCAGGTGGCGCCTCACCCACCTACTAACGGCACATTTCGCCACCGATTAATAATATTCCCATAATATATTATATAGCACATACCTTCTCTGTGTAAAATATTCTGATATTCGGCAAGGGGGGAATTAAATTGTTATATTACTGATGTAATATATATATGCACATATATATATGGGTTGGGGCTGCCTGAGTGGGATGTCAATAGCCATAGTGGTTCTGGCAGGTCTGGGTGTGATTGCACTCAGGGCCTAGCCCATCTGCTGGGGTATGGGTCCCCCCACTCAAACGGTCAAGGTGGTGGTGGCCAAGGGGCCAGACAGCTACTGGTGTTGCGAAGAGGACTGCTATCCGTAGAGACCAGGAATGCTGGATTCCTATTTGTGAGACCAGCAATGCTAGATTCCTATTGGTGGAAAGAGGTGGTATGATATCCTACCAAGAACCCATGAAACTATATAAGAATAAACCAAAGGGCTGGACTCGGGTTCAATCTCCGGGTTCAATCCCCGGCATCTCCACTCTGGTTTGAGCGACGGAGACACACACTTGCTATCCGGACCGCACTTCGTCCACACCTCTCTCTATCTCCTCTCTGATCGACCTGCTCCTCCCAACAGTTCCAGGAGGGGAAGCCCACCAGCATTTCACTTTCTACTCTTACTCTGTCCATGTATTTGGCTTGCCGGCTGGTCACCATAGAGCAAATAGACAAGGTCCTTTCACACAACTCTCCTCATTTCTCTTTCCTAGACTCTACCCTTTTTTTCTCCCAGGCTTACTTCTCGCCCTGATCAAGGGAGTTGTTTGCTTGGGTGGGGCCCATTACCTTATCATTTCTCTTGCTTTGTTCTTGTTGCTGGAACCACTGGACCCACCTTTACTTGTCCCCTCCTCCTAAACCCTTGCTGCTGTCAACTGGATACAAGTGCTCTGCTACCACCAGACCGGAGAGATTTGGGGCCACCCCAATGCTTCGCCATTTTGAATGTTGTAAAGTTATCCCCTAGCTTCTAAAACCGTCCCACCAAAGATTAATCTTCAACCAAAGATTGGATCGATTTATTGGGGCCTTTGTATATCGCTGAAGTTATGTAGCCGGTAACCATCGTAAGGTTATAAGCCACCCCAAAAGCAAGCTAGACTCTCTCTCTTACACTTTACTCTCTTACTTTCTCTTTGTCTGTATTATTTTTCCTCATAGCATACATACAAAGACACAGATCCGAGCATAGACTCTACAAAACTGGTTACCACGACAAGTGTTTGGTTTCTACATCTGTCTATTTTTATCTCTCTACATATATATAGGTCATGTCCTGGGCATTGATGGATATGTCCAGCCATCATACTTTGGTGGCTGGCTGTTGTGTCTTCTTGATGGCTTCTGGTAACCTGAGGTCGCTGAATATTTTATGCATTATCTGGAAGTGTCATTGGCATGTTTGCTTGTCACTGGCGGCTACAATGAGGTCATTGAGGTACACTGTGGCTCTTATACCCCTCTCTCTCAGTATGTAGACTACGGCCTAGGCCTTGTACAATGCAGATGGATCCTAGGCGCCGAATGGTACTGATGTGTCAAGGTAATATCCATCTCACCTTCTTGCACACAGGAGATGCCAATCAAGGTGAGCAGTGCCATGTATGCTCACATGTACACTCTCGCTCCGTCAACACGGTGTGCGGTGCCAGCCTTTGTGTCAATGAGCTGCACCCAAGCCGTTTCAGATACATGTAATGCTTTGATATCGGGTTGGTAATAAACACGTCATGGAGAATAGCCCTCCTACCCTCAAGATGCCTCTATCTTGCCTGGTATCTGTGGATGGCATCCTCCTCCAGTTGACCATCATGCTCCCGGTGTTGTTGTGTGCCACCTCTACTATTTGACCTTCTGTGAACGCCCCCCTTTTTGGGGAGCTGCGGGTACAGGTTCCGCCTCTGCGTGCCCCTCCGCCTGTTGGGGGAGCGCTCCTGGATGGGGGAGGCTCACGGTAGCCAGTAGGGTTTGTCGTGCCGGTCCCGGACATTGTCCCTGTGCCATGCCGGTGGTGATTGTGCGGATCTGCGTGCTGTTAGTGGTGATGGCTCCCGGGGGGCTGGTGGTGCAAGTTCCTCCAGCTGCTGTTGAATGGCTATCTGCATAGACTCCATCCTTGCTTCCATGCATGTGGCCATCCTCTCCTCCATCTAACTCATCCTCATCTGGCGGTCCAGGCTGGCCTTGTCCGGTTGCCTCGGGGCCATCGGGTGTGATTGCCGCTGCCCCGGCCCTGGATAGGAATCGTCTGATTCACTGTCAGTCCTGCTGGAGGATGTCGTGTGTGTTGCGCCTGCTGGTTCTGGCCCAGGCATGCTGGTTCCAGCCTGGGCTTGCGCTCCCTGTTGGCTTTCCCTGAGTTGTGTGGGTAGCATTGTAGATGCAACTTTCTAAGTGCTGGCCTTGGCTGGCATCCAAGGCCCCTCTTTTGCTGCATCGCAGACTGACCACCAGATGGGGTGGAGTCATGAGCTCCAGTTTGAGCTGTGATCTGATTGGTGGTTTGGTGTGGAGGTGTGTCCAGTATGTGGTTTGTGTTTGGTTGGCCAGGGGGGCAGGTGTGGAGTGTCTGTGTGGAAGCCCCCTCCCTTGCAAGTTGGGTTTCCAAGAGGGACCCCCTGCACACCCCCACACCCCCACACCCCCCACACTCGCCCCACACCCCACATCCCACCCTGGCGGGTGTTGGGGGCCGGGTGGGGGGAGGGTGTTGGGGGCCGGGTGGGGGTGAGGGGGCATGCCAGCTTCGTGGTCCCTCACCCAGCAATGAACCCAAATGAGCATTTGGCTCATTCAAGACAATTATACATACATATGCATGCCTATATATATATATATATATGAATATATATACATATATATAAATATACATATGCATCTATATGCATATACATTTTGCACATGTATATATATACACATATATAAGTATATATCCATATATGTATGCATGTACACATGGATATACACATATATACATATGCATACATATGTATACTACATATATACACACATATATACTTGTGTATATGTGATGTATAACGTACTATGCGAGTATAAAGATGTGTATGGGAATATTACTTATTATTATTGTTATCCTCTGTAAGATACCACACTTTTCCGGTGGTGCCATCTCGCCCACCTCACCTCCCCTGGATGTTGACCAGTGTCAGTCATACCGGAGGATTTGTAAATGTATCCATATGTATGCTCCAGATACGTATTCAGGGCAACGGGCCCGACAGGTGCCTTCGCGTTAAGCGCCGTATTGCCAGAGGTGGGAGGGTTGGAGGGCGGGTGGTCCGGGCAGTGGACTGGAGCGCAGCAACCCGCTAAGTCCATTCCTGGTTAGTGCCCTCCTGTGTGGCGCAGAACCCACGGCCCAGATTAAGTAGCAGCCACAGCTGCCTTTATTGGCACAACCCTGGAGGACTCATTGTGGACCCCCCTGCCCTGGCGTTTTAACCCCTCCTCGACTCCACCCACCGCCACCCGTCGCCCCCACCCCCCGCCGCCCTCCGCCCGCCGCCCCCACGAACCGCCGACCCGTGGTCCAACCACCCCTACCCCTACCTCAACCCCACCCCCACGCCGCCACCACAGCTCCCCACTTACCACCGGCCCTCGGTGTAAGCACTTCCACCCCCACCCCACCCCACTCCGCCCCACCCTCTCCCCACACCGCACTTACCGCCTCGGTATAACCAACTCCACCCCACCTCCCGCCCGCCGACCCCCCCCCCCCACACTTCCCGCCTGCCCTCGGTATAGCCACTCCCAACACCCCACCCACCCCCCTCCGCCCCACCCTCTCCACACACCGCACTTACCGCCTCGGTATAACCACTCCCACCGCCTCCCGCCCGCCGCACCCCACCCCCCGCACTTAACACCTGCCGTCAGTATAACCACTCCCAACACCCCACCCGGCTCCACTCCGCCCCCAGCCCCCACCCTGCCCCCCCCCCCACCTCTCATCCTACCTCCCCGACCAGCCTCCCACTACCTCCAGCCATCTGTGCAACCACCGCAAAACCCACACCCACATCTCAGTCAGGGCTGGGCAGAGTCAACATAAACCAACATATCACACAGGACATTTCTTAATACCCCTGTCACACTACGACGTAACGAGCCAACGTGAGCCTAACGTGGTCATTTTTCGTCATTACGTTGGGTTACGTCATGATGATGTCAGAATGACGTTAGAATGACGTCGAGCTACGTCACATTACGTCATGTTACGTCGAGTTACGTCAAGGTTTTGGACATGTTCAAAACTGTCGACGTAGGTCGAACGTAAGGGTTTACGTTCGCCGTACGTTCTGTTCACGTTCAGTGAACGTCAATGACGTTAAACGGACATTATTTCAACGCTGCTCACTACGTTCAACTACGTTCCACTACGTTCCACTACATTCCACTACGTTGACCCACATTAAACCAAGTGCAAATGCATACGAGGCTTAATGGGAACGTCAGGAGAACGTCAGGAGAACGTCAGGAGAACGTCAGGAGAACGTCAGGAGAACGTCAGGAGAATGTGCATTCAACATACGTTCAATGTCTCATGACATAGCTAACGTCACGTAACGTTCTTCTGGCGATGGAATAACGTTGTCCTCTCTCGGTGATTGACGGTATCACTACACTTTACCAACGTTACGCTCTCGTCCACTACGCTGCATCCACGTTCAACTTGTGCCCAAATTTGCATACTACGCTGAGAAGTTCAACGTTCTTCACGTTCTCCCTACGTTGACGTCGTTATGTCGTAGTGTGACAGCCCCATAAGTAAAGCACCACGAGATACCTCGCTAAGGTATTCGGGTCAGAAGCACCGGTACGGTTTTATAGTGCCCGATTGAATCTAATTGGGATGTCCTCTTCAATGCCGCCACCAGTGTTGTGTTGTGGTGTTTTATGAGGTGAGAGTTGTGTGTTCGCTGGGTTACGTAGGAATGGGGACCTGTGTGTATGAGTACAGGAGATCATGTGCGTTGATGTGTGCCCGCCTGGTCGCGCTTTTGTGAGGGGGTCAACCAGTGTCCATCAGCCGACCAGTCCTTGACCTATCCTAATAATGCCGAGCGCCTGGCTAGGAAGCGACAAGTATCAACTTGTAAGTCATTGGTTTGACTCGACCAGGGTTCGAACCCACGATCCCACGGTCTGCCAACACTGGAGACAGATGGTATACCTCATTTGGCCATCCCATCTTGTCAAGTGTGTGTCGAAAAGGAGATGGAAAGGGGCGGGTTGGGGGATGCGTATGCTAGAGGGTCTATAGGTAAATGCGTGTGGAAGAGGTGGAAGGAACATTTCTTTATTTGGAGGAGCACTGTGTGTGGAGGGGTAGCGGAAGTGTGGCAACCTGAAGTCTGGGAACTGGAACATGTGCGTGCAGTCTTTTTGTATTCCCCCATGTATTAAGCGCGCTTTGCCGTTTTTGTACTTAGCGTTGCTCTTAGGTCACGGCTGTCTCAATAGGGGGGCTCTCCCCAGTAAATATGGGGCACTGTTATACGCTGATGTCTTATGGTCGAACTGGACGCCGAATGGACCCCCATCAATAACCCTTCAATCCGCCCCCATTTCCGCCTTCATTCCCATACCCGAACTATACCCCTTGTCCCTACCACCCGCCCACCCAACATTACCCCCTCCCCTCCCGGGAGCGATGGCCGATTCGGTAAAACGGGGGCCTCACGTCTGGGAGATCGAGAGTTTTTGATCCCGGTTGAATGACTTATCAAATTGATGCTTGTTGCGCCTAGCCTGGCGCTCAACATTATTAGGATCGGAGAAGGACTGGTTAGCTCACTGTCAGGATAATGTGACTGAGTTGGATATCGAGTCATGGTGTGGGAAGCCTGATTTTCCACTGGGCAGCACTATAAAGTCACCATGCATGCAGCACACTGACACAAGTTGGGGCCAGTCCTGATATGACCTTCAATGTTGCCCAGACATAAAATTCCAACAACCAACCCCATCCCCTATTACCCTTCTTTGGACTTCTTCCCCCAATCCAGACATGCTACGCACCATCATATCTCCACCCACCCCCTGGTTACCGCTAAAGCTCAAACCCTAAACCCCATGCACCCTCAGCATCCATTCGTCTGAAACTAACATTCTTCCAGACTCGCTAATCTAGACTATTTCACCACATGCCGCTCCTCCCAAACACCGACCTTTTCTAACCCCTAAACCGTAAAACCTGCAACCCTCGCCCCCAACAACCCCTCCCCCATCAGACTGCGGTTAAACACTGTTCCCAAAACACCCTACTCCACGCCAACCAACCCCCACCAACCCCCCACCAACCCCCACCAAGCCCCACCAACCCCCACCAACCCCCACCAACCCCCACCAACTCCCACCAGCCCCCACCCCCGCACTCCTATATCCCTCCCCCATTAACCCCTCTTGATACACAACCCCAACAACAATATCCCTTCACCAAACCCTATAACCCTACCCCCTCCAAACACCATCCTATCTCTCCAAAACCCCAAGCCCTTCTCCCATCCCCAGACTCCTCCAGCACTCAAAACGCAAACCTCAAAAACAACCCCCAGATATACCACACACCCACTTGCAGCCAACATCCTCCTCTCACCTCTCACCTCTCACACGGCATCCCTCCAAACCCCCATCCACCATGCACCCCTCCCCCACTTGCCCCCTTGCCCCCCCCCCCCCCACTTCATCACGCGCAGTGACCTTGCTCTCACCCGACTCCCAACCTTTCTCCTCACCCCAACCCCCAACCCCCACTCCCCACCCCGTCAATACCCCAATTCCTCTACCCGATCACACGCACACTATCCCCACTGACCCTCCCCTATCTCCACTCCTATCCCTCCAGCCCCACCCTTTCTCCCCACCACACACGCCACTCCCCACTCCGCACTCCCAATTCCCCAACCCCCACACGGTAAATTTGCTCCCCGCCCCGTTCCATTCTACCCACGCTCCCCAGGGGCGCGTTCCCCTAGCGGTTCGCCGATCATTTACTTCACATAATTACAGTGATCTGAGCGCCCTCTATCGGATTCCCATTAAGATGCGTCCCTGGGTGAATTGTATATGCACGGACACAGAATAGACTAACCCCCCAGGCGTCGTGAGGTGGGGCGCATCTGGCAAAGTGTTTCATTGTGCAAAACACATACAGCCAGCGGCAGTAATATAACACTTAGCTTACCCATCTTACTTACACTGACATATATGTGGCACAGTTGTTGTCGTTAAAGTCTCAAAGTCAGGTATAAACATGCGGTTTCCGAAAGCGAAGTAATGACCTATATTTTAGCACACAGTCGCTACCAATACACTTAATAAACACATAGAGTTAACCTGATTACTTGCAATGCCATCTATTTGACCTAATTATTGTAATTGCTAAAGTCACATAGTCCGATATAACTATACGATTTTCTAAAGCAAATTAATTACCTATATTTGAGCATTCATATTGACATTATATACCAAGACACTTAATGAACGCATACATATAATTAACCTCCTTACTTGCACTGACATATATGTGGCGTTGCTGTTGTTTGTTGTTAAGGTCGCATACCCCACTATTACCATAGCAATTTCGAAAGCAATGCATTGTCTATATTTGGGGATGCATATTCAATTTAGATACCGGTACACTTAATAACCATATTTATGCAATACATTCATCTGCTGCGATGAGTACAGGTATCACGCTGCGGGTGAGGAAGGGGGCAGTGGAGCAGATGGTGGCGCCACCTGTAGAGATTGGCAAGTCGGTAGGACAGGTATAGATGATAGATTTCCTTCCATACATATATAATCGCATAATATGCTATACTTCACCTAATGAACATAGACAGTTTACTAAATCAAATTAATAGCACATCTTCTTGTCGGAAGTCTTACACCGTTAGCATATCCAGGCGACACTGACTTCATTCTGCATACTTTCAGTCCAAGCATCTCTAGCGTTCGTTATTGTTCACCTGTACGGAAGGTTGGGAGTCTGAATGCCGGTCGAGTCAAACCAATGACTTACACAATTGATGTGTGTCACTACCTAGCTTGGCAGGACAAGGACTGGTTGGCTCAGTGTCAGGATAATGTGACTGAGTGGGATATCAGGTCATGGTGCTGGTGGCCTTGTCTCCCAGTGGGGTAGCAGTATAACGTCAGCATGAGTGTGCACTGTTACAAGTCGATACCCTGCCCCCGATATTGCCTTAGATGTTGCCAGGACGTAACACTCCAACAACCACCCAACTCCATCCGCAGTGTCGACTGCAATTCACTACCGTCACCTTGCGGCTAGCTGGCGAAGAGCAAGTAACATATTCCATATATTACCCTACAATTATTTATACAAAAGACGCTATTAAACCACGAGAACATATATAAGACGCTACAGGTAATACAGAACTAGACTTTGCATGAGAATACCGGTTGAAGAGTAGCGCCAGAGCTGGGGACGATTGGACAATTTCCCAAAGCTACAGACCACACTGCTAACTCTTTCCCCACACATAGTAATCCTTTATTGCACAAAAACCCACCCCAATGGGCCCCCCCTTGCTTGCCACCACCCTTAACCATCATGAACAAACCATCAAGATACCGAACATCCTACACAACTATCAACCTGTTTAAACACATTGAACATTATATAAGACAGACAAAATGTCTTGTCAACTATAAACTTACCTTGTTTTATAAGAGACAGAATGTAACCCTCAACGATTGTTTGAGTTGCCCTGAGTATAAGCTATCTACTCGGTGTTCCTCCCCATGTTTGCATGAACTAGAGAGAAAGGTGCTGAAACTAATACAGCACTGATCAAACTTAGATTATTTAGACTGTCAATTCCAATAGTAAGATGGCCAGAATACCAGTTTTATCGCATTGACAAATGTCATATTTAGATGAATACATACTTTACAACAAAGAATATATATATATAATTGACCGAGATTAACCCGTCACAACCTCCCATAAACTGCGGCTATATTTGCGCCCACTTACAGTGTTCTCTAGCCTTTCCCTGAATGGTCAACCCTGACCCTCCCATCAGCATGCACAGCAGTTGCCGTGGGTGCAGGTGGCGCCCTATATATATTAAACTTAACCCTTTCCCCATACATTGTAATCCTGTATTGCACAAAAATAGACATGAATTGATATAAGTATATCTTACTAAAGTATCAGAAAGTTGGACGACGTGGCAATATGCATTCTGGGTGTGTGAGGGGGGGGTAGATAGTACTGCTATTAAAAGTGGCATCACCACATGATACCACACTCAGTTAGATTTTCGAATCTATAACATGTATAGTTTGGTAAAATGGTTATGTAGATATATAATTGAATGCATCGCGAGGGATTTAAAAACACATCTAGTTATGTGAAAGAAGTATATATATATATATACAGTAGAACGCATAGCGATATGCTATACAAATCAGATAGTTCTGCGGTATATGCATAGTTAAATCCGTAGCGATAGATGGTATAATACATATAGTTCAATCAAATATATTAATATAGTTATATAGAGAGATAGAGGGAAATGCATAGCTATGTATATATTGGTATATAATTTAACCGTAGGCTATATATATGCAATATCATATTCATTCAAATAATCATAATTATTCTACGACCATATATACCTACGACCAATCGGATGGTCATACTATATTTATATATATATATAGATAAATGCATAGTGATGTGCGTAGTGGGGTATACTTCATATCTACATAGTTACTTGCATTGACCTCTCCTGCAAGGAGGCACATAGACAGGTAGATGTGGGGAGGTTTGTGAAACCAGGAAGCCAGGAAGCCTAGGTGGAATGAGGTGGAATGAGGAGAAATCTGACATTGTGTAGATACATAAATAAATATAGATAAATGCATAGTGATGTGCGTAGAGGGGTATACTTCATATCTACATAGTTACTTGCATTGACCTCTTCCGCAAGGAGGCACATAGACAGGTAGATGTGGGTAGGTTTGTGAAACCAGGAAGCCAGGAAGCCTAGGTGGAATGAGGTGGAATGAGGAGAAATCTGACATGGTGTAGATACATACATACATATAGATAAATGCATAGTGATGTGCATATAGGGGTATACTTCATATCTACATAGTTATTCGCATTGACCTCTCCCACAAGGAGGCACATAGACAGGTAGATGTGGGTAGGTTTGTGAAATCAGGAAGCCTAGGTGGAATGAGGAGGAATGCAAGCGATGTGAGTTTGATTCCCACTCTAGTATATCTCTATCTACCTCTCTCTTTATTTCGTTCTCTCTCTCTCTATATATATATATTTTGTCTCTCTCTCTCTATATATGTATATAGAGAGAGAGAGAACGAAATAAAGAGAAAGCTAGATAGAGATATACTAGAGTGGGAATCGAACCCACATCGCTTGCATTCCTCATCATTCCACCTAGGCTTCCTGATTTCACAAACCTACCCACATCTACCTGTCTACCCACATCTACCTGTCTATGTGCCTCCTTGTGGGAGAGGTCAATGCAAATAACTATGTAGATATGAAGTATACCCCTCTACGCACATCACTATGCATTTATCTATATTTATTTATGTATCTACACAATGTCAGATTTGTTCAAATAGCCATACTTAAGCTATGACTATATCCCCCAATCAGCGCTCCTAACCTCAGCTCCTTCCTTCCAGTTTCCCCTCAGCCTATAATAACCGACATTACTCGCCCTCTAACAGCGCTGCCAATGAACACGGGAACCGCTCGATTTATGCAGCAGCCGGGTACCAGCCCATGATGAAGTGGTCTCCACGTCTGGGCTAAGCTGCACAACCGGCGCGCTTCTCATGTTATTGTGGCAATCTGCTCAACGGCGGGAAAATTGAACCGCCGCGCCAAGCAGGGCAGGGGAACCCCGGGGCCCTGTGAGAAAAGAGCGGCAACAAGAAGAAAGCGAGACGGGGGACGGGGAGACCGGGTATGGGGGGTGGGCGGCGGGGGCTGGACCGCAGGCGGGGTGAGAGGCGCCGCCCGCACCAATGTATCATTTGGTTATACTACTCACGGACCGGTGTTCAGGCCAGGCAGCCCCGGGGCGGGTGGCGGGGGTTGGGGGAGGAAGGGATCCCGGGACGGGGTATGGGGGAGGAGACCGGCTAATATGACGTTAACAGCCGGGGCACCGGGCGGTGAAGGGCGGGGCCGGGCATTGTTCCCTACGCAGGCGATAACGCAGCACAGAAGCACCAATCAGGACCGCTGATATATCAGTGGGCGCCCGGCCTGAAGGAGACACGCAACAGACACAGCACACAGTACGCTGCTTTTGTTGCTGTTACTGCTTTTCTGGGGGTTTCTTTTATGTGTTTTTTTTTGTGCGCAGGGGGACGGGGAGTAGGCAGGAGAGAAAGATAGGTGGGCTGGGTGTTTGCGTAGTGTGTACGCACTGTTGTGATTTAGAAGAGGGATCCTGCACAACTAGAGACTACAATGACAGCGCAGTCGCAGGGTGGAGGGCTGGGGTAAAAATACAAAGACAGAGAAATGTAGAAACATTGGATGCTGGAAAGCTGGAGCGTGGACTTACAGACTTCTAGGAATTTGGCGAGCGTGTTGCAAAGGATTGTTGGATTGCTGAGGGGGGGGGGGGGTCTCTCACAGGGGAAGAGAGTGGACAGGAAGGAACTGGAATGGATATACTGGGTCGGAGTGGAGATTGGGAAAAAGGACTAATTAAATAAGATGGTGGCATGGAAAGATTGTGAAGATAGGAGAGTTGTGGGAAAGGATAATGGAATGGGAGGAGATAAGAGGGAGGGTAGAAGGAAGCGGGTAGGAGTTTGAAAGAAATAAAGAAAGAAAGGAAGATAGAAGGAAAGAAAGAGAGAGGGAAAGAAAGAAAGAAAGAAAGAGGGAAAGAGAAGGCATGAGATTAAGAGATTAAAAGAGGAAGGTCTGAAGACAGATTTAATGGAGCGAAGGAATTAAGAGATGGCTAGAACAGAGAAGTAATGAAGCGAAAACATGAAAAGAGAAAGCAGGAACAAGTGAAGTACTGAAGGGAATAGATAGAAATGGGAAGCATGCAGAAGAGAAGTAATGAAGGAGTCAAGAGATGAACTGATGAAGATGCATTTAATAGCTACATGGAAGGTCAGAGATCAACAGATGAAGCAGGAAGAAGAAAGGTCATGAAGGCAAGAGATGAAAAGAAGAAGCAGGGATAAGTGTAGATAAAGGATTCACCCGGTACTTGTAGTACACGGGTGAAGATCAGCCTTATATTAAAACGGTAAAAAAATCAGGCTAAAAATCTAAGTCTTTATGAGTCTTTGAGAGCCTAATTTCTCAATCTAAGAAGCAACATTTATTCTTTGTATATGTCTTCATGTTTACCCGCTAGTTTTGAGTTGGAAAATATAATAAAACATATACTTTAATGCAATTTAAAAGTTAAATCGACAGCGTTCTCTGGCCGCCATCTTGTCTGTTTGCATTCTCACCCATTTCACCAACTCTGTGCCTATATAAGTAGCCATTTGATACTGGAGCCACGGTTTCTAGTTCATGTTCCATACTAAACCTATTTTCGCCCGTATTTACACTACGTTCTCCTTCACCTGTGTGCTACAAGTTCCGGGTGAATCTGTTATCTAGGATAAGGGTAGCAATAAATGGAAGAGATACGAAATGAAGAGAGAAACCAGAGGAAAGATAAGCGAAAGAATTAATAGAAGACGCACACAGGAGAGAACTACTGAAAAGGAAGGAACTGAAAAGGAAGGAGCGAGACAATATGTAATGGAGGGTTCGATGAAGCAAGAGAGAACGACATGTGGTGGAGGAGGAGAAATGGAGAGGACGTCATCCCCATTGGTAATATGACTAGTGCATATCGCGCATGGGGGTTTTGGAGCATCACTTTCCTTTCCAAATGAGATGAGCGATACAGTGTGGCTGAGTACCGGACATTGAGCGGGCCCTTTATAAAAGTGCGCGGAAAATTGATTCCACACGATTCACAAAGCAACAGAGCAGAGGACATGCTAACTGTGAGCACATCACGTAACAATACGTGTGTTGTATTGGGACAACAATGCTGCTCCAATGGCTTTCAATTGCAGGGAATAATTTAGCGGTCAGAAAACAATTAAGGAATTTGTACTGAGGGAGTGTTTTCTCAGAGAATTATAGTTTAAACATGTTCGCATGAGAGGCAGTAGAATCAGGAAGTCATTCCCATTGGTGATATGACTAGGGCATCTTGCAAACTGGGGTTGTGGAGCATCACTTTCCCACCCAACTGAGATGAATGACCTTCCGCACGGGAAGCCTGAGCTCTACCGATTCGGCGCCACCTACTGAAGACACGAGTGGTACATCCGGGTCCTGCCCTCACACCACTGGCGCCACCACTCGGTTAATCCAGGAACCAGCATCTGATTAGGACACCCCCCCTCCCAACCCACCCACCAACCACTACCCATGTAGAGACACAAATAAACAGAACACACAAAAGAAGAAATGGAAATCAACCACGCCCTGCAACAACACCCACTGCGCCACACACTAGGCGCGTCCTCATTCCATTTAATTAAAATCTAGGATGAAAAAAACTGTGAAATCTAACTCAAGCCTGTGATTAGTATGCGGATTAGGGAAATCTGCCTTGTTTTAGGGATGGTATTAATCAATCAACAGCGATGGGTGCAATGCGCAGGCGCCACGCAGAGAGAGAGTGGGAGAGAGGTTGGACTACTTAATTAATGTTTCCATATTGCTTGGAGGTCAGGCATGCGGTCCATATGTGGTGTCTTATCGGGCAGCTATGTCTGCCTCGATTTGAATTAGTCTCCTCATTAATGATGCCCGATGCCCTGGATATTTGTTGTGATCTCTTTTGCGTTCATGTGTGGATGGGTAGGTGCGTGGGTGGGTGGGTGGGTGGGATCAGTGCCTGGCTATGTAGAGGATGTTGTATATTTAGAAAGACGAAGAAAAGAAGACAGAGGATGAAGATGGGAGTGTGTGAGTTGTCTATGTGGGTAGTGTGCCTGACATATGTCGGTACTGTTGTTTAGGATTAGGATTATATTTGAAATTACAGCTAATGTTGGTTATTTCACTCAAGTAAATTTTTAGGATACTCCTCAAAGTTTTAAATTAAGTTATATTTAAACTAATTGTTTTGCATTAGCCAGACACCTAATTTATATCCAGTGAATTCTAGCATAGTGTCACCTATAACATTTGTTAACAATGTGCTCAAATTACTGTCATGGTAAGAACTTACTCCTAAGAAAGCAGTGCGTATTTTTGTTGGTTTCTATTGAAATGTGTACTCCAATACATTAAAGGATCTGTATATTCATTATATATATATGAAGAGTTCAGTTGCAAAACCGCATAAATACCAATCTAAAAGTGGAGATACACATTGGAATCAAACTTACAAAAAGTTAATTTTGTTATATTCCTATTTGTTTGTTCATTGATCCATAACCATGTAATCATATGAAAAGTGGAATTAGTGAGAATAAAACTTATTTTCATGTAAAGATCTGTTATTCCAACGCGATTATTTGATAGGCGTTTACATGGTTTTGTGCCTGAACTCTTCATATGTATATATATTCATTTACATATATATTGTTTCAAGTGTATTTAGTATTGTAATTAATATAAAGTTTGAGTAATCACTTGGCGTATGAACACAGTGGGTTCTTCTGAAGAAGTCATATGATTGTCACAGAAGAATGAAGAAATTGTGAAAGCAACATTCACTTATCTGGCATGTTCACAATAAAGGCCCAACGAGGTGAATATCTAAACATATATTACTAAGCATATAAATATAATATTTAATGTAACTGCTTAGTTGGGATAATGTCACAGGTAGCTTTAAGTTCATCCGGATACTAAGCACATGTGATGGCCTATGGTCTTCCACACTGTCACGCACCCACGGAACAACGCCAAGATTTAGTTTCAGTACGTTTCAACCTGGTTTATTACAAAACCTCTCTGCGTCAACAGTCAACTGACCCGCCCCCTAACTTGCCAGGTCCCATGTTGCCTCTATAGATGGGTGATGGGGTGAGCTAGCCACATGCAGTAGAGAGCAGCCCAGTCGGGGTCTGCCCGGTGGCTAGCCTGCCGCCACCTAGCGCCGTTCAGTGTAACTGCGTAGGTGTGTGGCGTAGTGTCTGCTGCCACCGCGTGGTAGTGGCGCTCATGTACAGACTACTACACACATAATGTGGATGTTGAAAAGACATTAAACTGCAGCTTCAGTGCTGATTTATTCTCTAGCGTCCATACAGGCAGTACTTTTAAATGGGAGTAAGGTCTACGACAACAATGGGGTGATCGACTAGAGTTTGATCTACCTTGGCAGCTGAGTGCTTCCCCTTATTTAGTCCTAGTCTGTCACCCCTAGTGGCCTGAAGACAAAGCTACAGAGTCTTAACCCGGGAAAATGAGAGTAACTCCTCCACAGGTCCCGACCTGATATGACACTAGATTTTGCCAAGATGTACAACTCCAACAACCAACCAAACTCCAGAGTTTTAACTAACTTGCGCGACACCGCACTCACATTCAATGGATGCTTGCAGTAGAGCCCAGTTAAAGGTATGTGTGGAGTGAGAGATATTATGCATATAATATTTATACTGAGGTCCTTTGACTTGTTGTTTATGCCCCTGTCACACTACGACGTAATGACGTCAGCGTAGGGAGAACGTGAAGAACGTTGAACTTCTCGGCGTAGTATGCAAATTTGGGCACAAGTTGAACGTGGATGCAGCGTAGTGGACGAGATCGTAACGTCGGTAAAGCGTAGTGTTACCATCATTCAACGAGAGATGACAAGTTCATTACGTTCACGGAACGTTATGAACGTTATTCCATCGCCAGAACTACGTTACCTGATGGCGAAACGTTGAAGTACGTTGAACGTACGTTCTCCTGATGTTCTCCTGACGTTATCCTGACGTTATCCTGATGTTATCCTGACGTTCCCATTACGCCGCGTGGACGTTTCCACCGGGTTTAATGTGGGTCAACGTAGTCGAACGTAGTCGAACGTAGTTGAACGTAGTGACTAACGTTTTAATAACGTCGGTTTAACGTCATTGACGTTCACTGAACGTGTACAGAACGTACGGCGAACGTAAACCCTTACGTTCGCGTCACGTCGAAAGTTTTGAACAGGTTCAAAACCTTGACGAGTGCCAACGTAACACGACATAACATGACGTAGCTCGACGTCAGTCTAACGTCATTATGACGTCATCAAAACGTAACCCAACGTAATGACGAAAAATGACCACGTTAGGGTCACGTTGGCTTGTTACGTCGTAGTGTGACAGGGGTATTAGCCATTTCTGTAAATCCCTTATTATGTGTCTGGCCTGTATTCATGGTGCTATATTCCAAACAACCGGTACTCGGAGCATCATAGATCTCAGCTAATTTGCGCCAAAGTAGGTATACCATAGCTCGGGGCTAGTCAATTGCGCAAGCAGGTCTTATGGCGTATTACATAGCCATGTAGGAGTGGGTAGGGTGGTAATATCAGGGAACATAGGTGGTGAAATGGTTAGCACACTGGCAGAGATGCAACATTTCACATCTTGATCACCCTCATGACAAACCTATTTGCTTCCTGAATATTACATTAGCAATAGCATATCAAACGCACACACCTTCCTCTGTAACCACACAGATGGCACGTCACCCTCCTCTGTTCTCACACATATCGCATGTCAAAACCACCCTGCTCTACACTCACACATGCCACCTTCATCCTCCTCTGTACTCACACAGATGGCATGTCATAACCCCCCTCCTCTACACTCACACATGCCACCTTCTAACACAGATGGCATGTCAGCTCCACCCTCCTCTACACTCACACATGCCACCTTCTCACACAGATGGCATGTCAGCTCCACCCTCCTCTACACTCACACATGCCACCTTCTCACACAGATGGCATGTCAGCTCCACCCTCCTCTACACTCACACATGCCACCTTCTCACACATATGGCATGTCATAACCACCCTCCTCTACACTCACACATAACACCTTCACCCTCCTCCATTCTCACACAGATGGCATGTCACCTCCACCCTCCTCTGCATTCGGAAATACCGCTGTCTCTACCAAAGGTCTCAGAATATAACGAAGGCCGAGGATGTGATATTCAGTGTATTATTTGATTATGCCAATGTACATGTTTCTTTTTCGTCCTTTATTTATTTAATGTAACAAACTATAGATAGTAGGCTGAACTGTGAATAGAGCATGCCCAATCGAACTCGCATTCATCGAGTTAGCTGTGGGACCAGTCAATTAGTGACCATATTGTGCAGTATTGACTCTGCATGGAAACAGCTATTTTGGACGGGACTGCGCCATAGTTGCCATAATCCATAATTACAGCAGGGTAGTTATGTCACAGGGTAGTTATGTCACATGTTACTGTGATTTTAACGTTCACTGTGCACCAATGCTTTCGCTGTATATATATATATATATATATATATATATATAGATAGATATATATATATATATGTATATATATATAATTATTTCCTTCAAGATGGAAGAACAAGCAAACAATGTCAGGGGGATGGAAAACTGTATTTGCTGGCCTCTTGCCGACAAAATAAAAAAGTGTTTCTTTTTGGAGTGAGTGGAGAGGAGGATGCGCGGCAGGTGGCGCCACCAATCGAGGCTGAAGACTTGACCAGTAAATGACTGGAAGAGTTCCAGTTAAGACGCTATAGTGTCAGGTTGATATGGAAGTTCATAGCTAATCGGTTTCCGGATAATTATACTTGTATAATTGGTTATACAGCCCATAATCTATAACCTGGATATACATATAGAAGGCTCAGTAATGTTTTGTCAGTGTCCATGTCTGGACACATATTCCCTACCGACGACTACCTCATTCGCTGTAGCCCTCTGTGACCCGGTGACTCTCTGCTCTGGGCCTACCGCCTACTGTGAACCGTGTCCAGCGGTCGTTTCCCACTAACTTTCAAGCCTGTACATGTAGGGCCTATATTTTCTCTGCAACAGAAGATAAACTCAAACCGAACCTAGTTCTAATCTTGTCCTCGCTATGATTATATATATATATATATATACATATATATATATATATACATACAGTGAGTGTAGGTGTGGGGGGGGGGGCGCAGTTGGCACGTGAACAGACAGGCACGTATACAAACGCCCCCCAACGGATCTTCTGCCCCAGTCACATGCACGTTAGTGGACGTAGTTGGACGTAGTGGAAGCTAACATAGTTGGACGGAGTTGAACGTAGTTGAATGTACTGAGATACATACTTGTCTGTGATGTTAACTTGGTAATAATGTCGGTGAACCATGATGTCCAATTTAATTTGTCAACATGTTCAAAAGAGCACTATGTTAGAGGCTTAATTTCCATCCGTGATGCTAACTTATTCTAGTGTATGCTAGTATATTATAGCGTATTCTAGCATACTCTAGCATGCTCTAGCATACTCTAGCGTACTTGGATGAAGCCCTGGTCACATAGTGGTTGTAGATGACCGTAGGGGAGGCTAACCTACTTACACCACCTTTGACCCAAGTCAGCCTCCACTACGTTCACCTAGGTTCAACTACGTCCACTAACGTGTATGTCACGGCGGCATGATGCTGACTAGGCTGGGACAGTCGATGGCTAGATCAAGGCTCCTCCAGTCGATGATTCAGAGAGCAGGGAGGGGTCATGTGCAGATGGAAGATTCCGGCCTTATTATACTCAAATTATGGTTTACACAGCATATATATACCCATATACTTGGTTGTCCATCGGTGGTGACGATGACAGCAACTCATCATTTGTTGGGAACTCGTCGATGACTGACGAGTTAAATTTGTGTGGTGGCATATTGGACATGGTTATAGCTGCTATCAGAGAGTCTGGTCACCAAAGGAGATACATATGGATAGTGGTAAACCTGTTAGCACGTGTAATAATACATGGAGTGTCCTGCACACCCCCCGCCCCCCCCCCCTATCCAGGTGGGGGTCGGGGTGGGTACCAACATGCACCGCGCCACCTCCTGCGTAGGCCTAACTCTCCACTCGCTCGCAGGAAATATATACATATATATATATATATATGTATATATATATATATGTATGTACATATATGTGTATATATATATCCATATATATATATCCAATGTATGTACTATAAATCAAATATATATAATGGAATATATATAAGGGAATATCTTTACATTTTCTTCCCGTGATGGTGTCTTGAACCCAGCATGGTATGGATTTGCTGCGCGTTTGCCTGATCAATACCTAGCACTCCATCCATGCTGCCAATAGCCTTTAATTACACGTGACCCCATTGTAATGCTAATGGCGGTGTCGGGAGGGGGGATGAGGAGACAGAAATCATTCATTCTGCGAGGTAATTCCACGTGTTCTTCTTCCCACGGGGAAACTGAAGGCGGTGGTTGGATCATTAAAGGGAACGGGTTTCCAGTGCAGAAGGTTGCGAGTTTGAATCACAGCCAAATCAAACTAATAACTTACAACATTTATTATTGTCCCTCCATCATCTGGTCTTTGTCATTACTAGGATAGAAAAAGGACTCGTTAGCTCAGTATCAGGATAATATGAATGAGTGGGAAATTTAGCTATTGTGCCCGTGACCTTGTCTTCAGTTGGGACAGCAGCAGTATATAGTCACCATGAATGTGCACTGTCATAAGTCTGTCCCAATCCTTTTGTGACTTTGGATGTTGCCAGGATATACAAATAAAACCAGGCCATGATGAAACAACAAAGCAGACGTTGTTGGCAGCAAAGATTGCCCACAGTGTCGTGGTGGGATAAAGCGGCTGTCAGATTAATCGTGAGATCGGCGTTGAAACCGTTCAAAATTACCAACATAAGCGCCTCGTAATGTGCACACATCCACAAAAAGTAAATCTGTATTATAGGATGAAACGCCACACACATAGGTAAGTATGGGTAGGTTGTACACACCAGGCAGTATATTTCGTTGCATGGCTTGAATATCCTATTCAACATTTGAGGTCATATCTGGATGGTTATGCACTCGTGACAGTGCATAAGTATGGTTACTTCATAGTACTGCCCCGAAGGAAAATCAAGCCGCCGGCACCATGACCCGATATCCCACTCAGTCACATTATCCTGCTACTGAGCTACTGAGTCCTGGCGCTATAGGATTAACGCTGAGCGCCAGGATAGCAAGTGACTATTATCATATTTCAAAGTCATTGGTTTAATGTGACCTACCACACACGAGGCCCGCGCTCTACCGATTAGACCACCCCACCTGGGGTATGAGTAGGTAGTGCTCACCAGGCAGCAAGTTTATTTGTTTGAGGTGCATATCCTCAGCAATACCTGAGGTCATATAACCGGATGGGTACCGACTCGTGACAATGCACAATACTGGTGACTTTATAGTGTTGTCCAACTGGTAGACAGCGCCACTGAAACCATGACCCCATCTCCTACTCAGTCATATTATCCTGCTCCTGAGCTAACCAGTCCTTGCGCTATCCAATTAATGCCCACCGCCAGGCTGGGTAGCGGCAAATATAAATTCTAAAAGTTGATAGTTTCACTCGGCTGATATCCGCTATCTCAGCGCGCCCCCTAGTGGGATCTCACTGACATCCCGACCTGGTGGCGCCGTGTTGCGGACGTGTGTCCACTACGCATGCGCCCGGTGGCACACAGACGCGCGTCCTCAGCCGCAACCAATGGCTCGGCCAGCAACACGCCGGTCACATAAAGCTCCTTTACACCACACTTAGGCGCGCGTTGATTCACGCCGCGCGGCAACAAACGCGTTGCCCCACGCGAACCCAGGCAGACTCTGACCTTACTTATGCCGCCCCTCCCCCGGCATACACCGCTAACCTTCCCTCCACTTCCCGCTGGGCCCGACTCCCTCCCGCCCCGTCTCGCCCTCTATTTCCCGGCCCGACCCGCCTAACCCGCCCTCTGCTTGCCGCGCCACCCTGCCCCACCGCGACCCACCCAGCTCCACCCTGCCCTGTACTTCCCGCCCCTCCCGCCTCACACCGCCTCAACAAGTCACACCACACGCCGCCCCCCACTTCCCACCCTCTTCCATACCAGACCCTGCCCCACACCGCCCCACTCAGTCCTACTGCACCCACCCATCCCCATCCCGCCCACTACTTCCCGGATTTCCCGCCTCATGCCAGCACAGCCCAGCCCACCGCCAACTCACCCCACACCCTGCCACACGCCACCTCACCCACCTGTTCCGTAGTCCTAACCCCAACCACTTCCAAACGCCCCTTCTGCAGACCCCCCCCCCCCCCACCTACCCATCCACAAACACACACACGGGCGTTGCACACACTACCGATCACATCTCCTCTATCCCCATCACCCTCCCCATCCAATACCACTCTCTCCAACTCCCTCCTCCAACTCCCACTTCCCGGTACCCCACCCGCCACCTACACCCACCCAGGCTGTTCAATCTAACCCAGCACTACCGCCCGCCGCCCCCTCACCCCCACCCACCGGGCCTCTACCGACACCCACCCCAAACTCCCACCCCACCCCTACACACAAACACCTTCCCTATCCTACCAATCCCTCTTCTCCCTCTAACGGGAGTATTGCCGCACATGGAGACCCATCCCAAATCAAAGCGGAAAGAAGATTTGTTTTTTGTAAACACACAAAACTAAGCCCACCGAAAAATCCCCAATCCGCAAAAAAACATCATGCAAACAAATCCCCACCACAACACAAGATCAGCCTGAATCCTACCTGTTCTGTCCTCTCCCGGCGCCCGGCCTTGTTTGCTCTCTTTGTGGTGCTCCTATTTGTTCACAGTTCTTTTTTAGTACAGTCCCTTGTTTTGCTCCTCACTCACTCACTCACAAATATGGCTGATCATTCCTCCTGTGTGTGTACTGGTGAACAGATTCCTTCCGGTGGTGGTGCTAGTTGTTGGCGTGTGGCCTTGTTTTTGGGGGTTGTGTTATTGGTGGTGATGGTCCTTACTAGTGGGAGCGGTGGCTGGGTGGTGATGGTCCCCACTGGTGGTATTGGTCGTGGTAGTGTGGGAGTCTGGTCCACCCCTTATCGCGGCTAGATGTCCTGGGGGGGCCCGTGCCAGGTACCTGGACGATCCTCCACCTCGGGCCGGTGGGAAATCACAGCCCCGGAACTAGCCGGAACACACCCCTCCCTCCCTCTCCTCCTCTCACGCTCTCCCTCTCCCTTTCTCTCTCTCACCCTAACTCTATATATACACTTTAAATCCACAGCAGGGCGGGGCGTATATGGGTCTGTGGGGTTACACACACACGAGATGTGTCACAAGATTAACCACTGAGCAAATAGCAACGTCCTCCTGACTCCCTTACAAACGGTCTGTGTATAGTAGCGGGGCCAGTCCCTCCCTCCGTCCGACCGACAATCACGCCATACACCGACCGACTGCCTCGCCCACCGGCCCGTCACTCCCCGAGTCACCCAACAGCTCCCGGCGCCGCCTATCACCTGAGCAGCTCACGATTGCTGCACGGTGTCATTTTTTAGCGGTTGTGACGTTTGACTGCCAGCCACTGGTTGCTTGCTTGCTTGCTACTCCTGATTCTCCCCTCTCACCCTCCTCATGCCCCTCCTCCTCCTGCTCCTGGATGTCCTCCTATCCCTCACACGACGGCCAGGCCTCTCACCCTCCTGAGCCCCTCATCCACTACAGCCCCTCCTTTCCTCCCTTCCCGCCCTCCCTCCCTATCCCGCCCCCACGCCGCCCTCTCACGGACACCCCGTTCGTGTCACGCGCGTGCGTATAACGGTAAGTGGGTGTGGGTGTGCATGGGTGGGTGTCCGGTTGGTGGTTGAGAAAAGGGTAGTGACAGGTATGGAATTAGGGATGTGTTGCTTGGACTGATTTTCTTTTTTTCTCACACGAGCCCAACTCACGTCCCGGGACACCTGAGGGTGTTGCACAGCTCACGCACTTCCGGTGCGTAGCTCTTCTCAGCGACACCCCACTTCTGGTTTGGAGCGCCTGGCCTCCGGGGGTTTGGCGATAGGGGATGTAGGCAGACGCGTACGCGGAGTGGAACGGAGGAGAGTGAGTGTCGATACTAGAGGTAAGTAGCGGTGTGTGTGGGTAGGTGTGTGGTAGAATATCACCCGACAGGTGTCTACAGACCACCTACTCGGTGATAGTCGCGATCTTTATCTAATAGATCCAGCTGTAACATAGTGCTAAGGTTATTCAATCCTCCTCCAGCTTCACATCCTTACATCAAATTCACCGTGTGGCATCAATAATACCAGCGAGGATATCCACGATATCATAGGCAACAATGATAATAATACTAATAATAATCCCTTGTGATATGAACTTCGGTTACAGCTTATCGCATATGATAGAGCAAGGAAATCCAGTTCTCGGACAAAAAGCAAGATGGTGTTTGATTTGACAGGTAGGAGAACACAATTTGAATGGGTTGTGGTTCACGACACTACTTTCAGCTATATATATATAAATAGTTGTGAATATATCTATAAATAGACATATATATATATATATATATATATATATATATATATATATATATATATATATGTGTGTGTATGTATAGACTCCAGTCCTTGGTGGGGTGGTTATGTATCGCCTCCTCCTATACACGTTTACACCCGCCCGGTGCGACCCGATGCAGCCGAGTTGCAAAGTGGGGGGCTGGAACAGGACTGGCCGGTGGAGTTAATCCACTGAGCTGCTCCGAGTGAATGGCTCATGGGACGCGTAGCTGGCGTTGGGTGGAGTCGGCAATCGGACGCGCTCACAGCGGCGGCGGTAGTAGGGAGTAGCGGCGGTAGCGGCGGTTGGTTGGCCGGCGCGCGCATGTACCGGCTCCATTAGAGAGGGCGGGGGTACCTGACTCCCGACACGGACAGGGAACACGCCGAGAAACTGATGGACACGTGCTGCCGCCAAGTGGCAGTGCGCGGAACTACTTGCTGCAGGCGGTGCCGCCAAGCTGTACGGCGGCGCTCTGTCGCTATGAGCTCCACATTCACAACCGCCGCCATCACGGTACTGAAGCGCCACCCTGCGGCACTTCTAGACTGACTGGCAATTTTCTCTCATTCTTGGTCTCTCATTATTTACTTCTCACTCTCTTCTCGCGCTCGGTATCTCCTATTCCGCCCTCGCCACACCATTCTCCGCCTCCAGCATGTACCCCCTTCCTTCCCCACTTCCGACTCCTCTCCCTCCTCCGCTCCACCTCATCCTCATTATTCTCATCCTACCACCCTCCACCCTCCAACTTATCCTTTCCCCACGCCCGGCTCCTCCTCTCTTCCTCCCCTTTCCCCCTTTCTCCCTCCTTATGACACCCCCCTACCTTCCCCTTCTCCACATCCCACCCTTCCTCGTCTTCCTCTCCTCCTCCCTCCACATCAAACTCCCCCTTCCCTTCTCACATCCACCCTTCCTCGTCTTCCTCTCCTCCTCCCTCCACATCACACTCCCCTCCCTTCCCCTTCTCCACATCCCTCCCTTCCTCGTCATCCTCTCCTCCTCCCTCCACATCAAACTCCCCTCCCTTGCCCTTCTCCACATCCCTTCTTTCCTCGTCTTCCTCTCCTCCTCCCTCCACATCACACTCCCCTCCCTTCCCCTTCTCCACATCCCTCCCTTCCTCGTCTCCCTCTCCTCCTCCCTCCACATCACACTCCCCTCCCTTCCCCTTCTCTACATCCCTTCCTTCTTCGTCTTCCTCTCTTCCTCCCTCCACATCACACTCCCGACCCTTCCCCTTCTCCACATCCCTCCCTTCCTCGTCTTCCTCTCCTCCTCCATCCAAGTCACACTCCCCTCCCTTCCCCTTCTCCGCATCAGTCTCTTCCGCGTCTTCCTCTTCTCCTCCCTCCACATCAAACTCCCCTACCTTCCCCTTCTCAACATCCCTCCCTCCCCCCTCTTCCTCTCCTCCTCCATCCACATCACACTCCCCTAGCTTCCCCTTATCCACATCGCTCCTTTCTTCCTGCTCTTCCCCTTCCAATCATTCCCTCCTCCCTGCCTTTCCTCCCTTCATCCCTGTCCTCGCATGCTCTCTCCTCCCCTTCCTCCCCTTCACTCCTCCCACCCACCCCCACCTCCCACTCATTCCCATCCATTCCCTCCTCCCTCGCTATCCCAATACACCTCCTCTGCCTCTTGGCGTACCCTTCCCTCCATTTCCTCTTCTTCCTCTTCCATCAACCCAGCATTTGCTCCCTTCCTCCCTACTATCATCGCCTGCTCCCCCTCCTTACTTCCCTTCCGTCACTGCGCCCACACTCCACCCCCCCCCCCCTCCTTCCTCCCCACTCCCTCCTCCTGCCCTCTCCCAGTTCCCTGCTCCTCTCTCCCATCGGAACTCTCCCTCCATTCCCTGGCATCATCTGCCCCGTCTACCTCTGTTTATCTACTTCACCGTACCTGTCCTCCTCTTCCCTCCCCCCCCCCCCTTCCCCTTCTGGTAACACCTCGGCGCGATATAAACTTACCCGGAAAATACCAGTGGAGAGATGGCGCATTGGAAATCATTCTGGCAAATTAGTCACGTTCACTTGATAATGGCGCGTGTGAGTGTGTGTGGGGTAGTGTGTGATGGAGTGTGGGTGAGTGTGAATGGGTGGGGAGTGGCTTAGGTGACTTAGTGTTGGTATGTGGGAGTTTATCTGGAACAGTCGATTGGAATGACTGTCCAGCTCGGTGAGGGTGTACGTGGGTGTTATATGTGAAGATTGAATGTGGACAGTGTCGGTTAGTGTCGGTGGATGGGAGTCGATTTGGGACAGTTCTCTGGAATGTATGGATTATTGTGGGTGTGTTTGTTGTTCTGGTGGATATCTGGGAGGATGTCGTGAGGTTTACTCACGTGAGGCGTCCGTTTACGTGAGTAGACCTGGGAAAACTAAATGTGGAGGATGAGGATTGGATTGGATTAGAGACAGAGGCATGACAGTGGATGAAAGACAGAGGCGTAGCGGGTTTGGTTTGGCGTGGTTTCTAGTGGATATGAGGGTAGATTGGATGTGTGTGGGTGTGGGTAGATGGTAGTGGATATAGAGGAGGAGAGTGTGTATGTTTGTGTTATGACCGGAAGTGGATGTTGGACTAGATTGCAACGTGTGTCTGTGTGATCGTGGACTGTATATGTGTGTATATGTATATGGCTGAATATGTGGGTGTGGGACGGAGTGGGGTACCGTGGATTGCTGTACACGTTGGAGTGAATGTGTGCCTGTGGGGGTATACTGCGTTGATGTGGGTGTGGATGCATAGAAGTGGATTTATTACAGTATGTTTTGGTAAATTTACATGGGGAAGTAAATTGCGAGGGAGTGGTTGCGAGGGAGTGGTTGCGAGGGAGTGGCTGTGAGGCAGTAGAGTTTGTGGGTGTGACTGAATGTGATTGTGTGTGAGGCAGTCGAGTGTGTGTGTGTGAGGGGGGTTGCATATTAGTGGATGTGATGCAGTAGCATGTGTGCGCGTGTAGTTGTATGGGAGTGTGTGAGGCAGCAGAGTGTGGGTGGCTGCAGTTGTATGTGAGTGGTTGTGTAGAGTAGAGGATGGCTGTGGGTGTAGGAGAGTGGGTCTGGTAATGTGGTTATATGGGAGTGGATGTAAACAGAGGAATGTACGTATGTATGTCGGTGTAGGGGTGGGGTACAGTGACTCATATGGGTGTGAATGTGGAGCCGTGGATGTGTGTGTGTAGGGGGGTGGATTATTATTCTGTTGTTGTTGCTGTGCGTCTATGCCGCTGAATGTGGGGCAGTGGGGTGTGTGTTGTTAGTGCGTGTAGGTCGTGACAAATGTGTGGGTGGGAGGTGGGTGGGATGTGGGTGGGAGGTGAGTGGGGGGATGCGGGAGGTGAATTGGTTGACGTGACGCTCCAGACAACCACCCAGGATGATGCCAACGTGGGTGGGCCGGATAGAGTGGTGAGAGCGGTCACCCCTGATTCCTCTCCCTCTCACATCCCCGCCTCCTCCTCTAAACGGGTACAGCGGTGAGAGCCCTCACGTGCCATAGCTACGCAAGCAGGTGCAGGCATCCAGATCGAGGTGTGGGACGAGCTGAATCAGACTGCCAGCGCCACCCCGTGAAACTACGGTGAACCAGCGGGTAGAGATGGCCTCCCTCCCCCCCCCACCTCCCACCACCGGCACCAGACCACAGTCACCACGGCCACCACTAATCGAAAGCCATGGGCTGTTACCACCACCTGTATGCACGACCCCCCCCCCTCTCTCCACAACGCCAC
This sequence comes from Branchipolynoe longqiensis, assembly GCA_030323885.1. NCBI lineage: Eukaryota > Metazoa > Annelida > Polychaeta > Phyllodocida > Polynoidae > Branchipolynoe > Branchipolynoe longqiensis. Next base: position 86,145,497 of record CM059191.1, on the reverse strand, counting down.
ACCTCTCCATCTCACACTCCACCTCCTCCTCCCTACCCCCGATTCATCCCCCTCTCACATCCACACCTCCTCCTCTAAACTACACCAATATACTCCCTCTACCACCCCAAATACTAGTCCTCTCCCTCTCACACCTCATATGCCGTCTCCCTATCACAACCCACATCCTGCAGCACCACTTCATTCCTCTCACTTTCACACCTCAACTCATCCTTCCCACCACCCCAGTCCTCTCCCTCTCACACTCCGCCTCCTTCTCTCCATAACACCAGTACGGTCCCTTTCACACCCACATGCCTCCGCGTCTACACCACACCAGTCCTTCTCCCCTGTCACCAGTTCTCTTACTCACACACCCCACCGCCTCCTCCCCCACCACACCGACTCCTCTCACATATCCAAGTCCTCCTGCCCCCAACAAGCAGCGTTCTCTCCCTGAGACACCCCAATTCCTCCTGCCCCCCATCACTGAATCCTCTCCCGCTCACATGCATACCTCCTTCTCCCCACTCCTACTACCTCAGTCCTCCCTCTCTCAGCCCACCTCTTCCTCCCCACAACGGTAGTCCTCTTCCCCTCCCATCCCATCTCCTCCTCCCCACCACAACAGTCACAGCTCCATGACCCCTCCTCCCCACCACACCCATTCCTCTCCCGTTCACACCCCACTAACTCCTTCCCACCACACCAGCCATTCCCCCTCCTCCCTACCACCCGTCCTCCTCTTCATCTCACACCCCACCACCTCCTTCCTCCCCAGGACACCAAGTCATCTCCCCCTTGCACCCCATCACACCAGTCACACCCAGATACCCTCCCTTCCCACCACACTCAGGGTCCTCTCCCTCTCACACCACACCCTGCTCCCACCGAGTACACATGTGCCGCTCGGTGCTACGTGACTCGATGGCGTTCTGGCAGCATGTCTTCAGCAATGCTTTGGCTCACGCGCAGGCAATACCCCCGCACCCAACCCAGGAACAGGCCGCGACGTGGCAACCACCTTGGGAGCCCTGGTGTGCCTCGGCCGTGGTAAAGCTATGGTAACAAATTAGTTATGTCCCCAAGGGGTTAGAAGGGTGCATGAGAGAGTGTGTGAGTACGGGTGGGTGTGTTTGTAGATGTGTGAGTGTCTGGCTGTGTGGGTGTCTGGATTTGTGGTTGTGAGGGTATGTGGTTTTGTGGGTGGGTGGTTTTGTACGTGTGTGAGAGCGTGTGTGTAGACGTGGGTGTGTGGTTGTGTGGATGTGTAAGTGTTGGAATGTGTGGGTGTGTGGATGTGTGAGTGTTGGAATGTGTGGGTGTGTGAATGTGTCGGTCTATGGATGTGAGGGGAGTGAGGGAGTGGATGTGTGGGTCTGTGAGTGTTTGCATGTGTGGATGGCTGGGGTGTGAGGGTGCGAATTTGTGGGTGGATGTATGCGTGGATGTGGGGGTTTGTGGGGGTTTGTGGGTATGATGGCTATGGGCGTCTGATGTGGATGCGTATTGGCTGGTGTCGGTGTGGTGTGTTGGGCCGTGGTAGGCACGTGTCCAAATAAGACTAGCATGGTTGGGTTTCAAGAACACAGTGTATGAGAAGTTGTATGAGAAGATTAACGCTAACACTAAACAGAATGAACGAAGGCTTAAATGTATCGGTTGCAATGCAATGCGCTTGACTTGGCACACACTCACCTGAGCAAACTATAACACAAACAATGCAATTAAACGATAGTTGACTTCATAGTATTGCCTTGATTGATTATACACTGCTAAAATGTTATTGGCTTGATATGAATGCATTTTTTAACTGTTTTACTATGTGTCCAGCCTAACGTCGTTAACTATGTACTGCATGACGTCCCTTGCATGTCAGACATTGTTTCCCGTTTCCACCAGCTGGCCTCTCATGGGAATAAAGTCTTGTTCTTCCCACTCCTGGTTCTTTGTTCTCTTTCCCCATGGTAGCAATGGCCTTGGGATGTACCAGGGGTATACCCGTCACATTTCATAGAATATGCATTTCACTTGAAGGTCTAACCCTCGGCCGTGGTCCATACACTGTCAAAGTATTCGGAACATGCACCTTTTTTGAGTTAACATGAATACAATATAATTATGTAGAACCTGGAATCCTACCTGTGAATTCGTCAATGTCGCCCACATTTATTTAGAATATGCTTCGCCATCATGTGTAGATAATTCAGAATTGAAAAATGGGTGGAAGATCTGTGTTTCAGTGCTGACAAAAGAACTTATTCCACAGAATAAACATATTTACCAAGAGAAAAGTGATGTATGACAAGTATATATACTTATGGACGTTATTATCAATCTGGTCTTCTACTCATTGGCCTCTTCATAAACTATTTCGGTATTGGAATGCAACAATTCCATAACTTGACGCGTCATGTGAGTCTTGGCTCCCCACCACACTAACACCAGCGAATCTAAGTCTACGTTTGCCATTCACAATGTTATAATCATATATTTTGAATATAAACTATCCTTGTGTAAATAAACTGTCTTTGGTTAAATGACTAAGGCCATAATTGTAATGGCTGAACATAGAGCTATTTGCATGTAGCTATTGATACAGGTATGGAGTCACATGATCGATCACTCAGCTGGTTTCATTGATGTTGGTACAGGTATGGAAGGAGGGGGGGGGGAGATGTAGCTCAGGCTGTAGAAAGAGTAGCCTATGTGGCGGCAGTGGGTTTGCTCCAAAGAAATATGTCAGAATGACCATATGTTTGAGGTACAATAGCCGATGATGAAAAGCAATGTGCTCTAAAGGCGTAGTTAAATAACATAAACGTGTTGGTACGGAGATGGAATCACCAGATCAATCACCGAGCTAGTTTCACCTACTATTGGTACCAGTTTAGAGTCACATGATCGAAGATACAGCTGTTCTCACCTGCTATTGGTATGAGTATGGAGTCACATGATCAAACATACAGCTGTTCTCGCCTGCTATGTGTATGGGTATGGAGACACATTGTACAATATTCCGACTTTTTGGGTCAGTTCATAAATAAATAATAGTTTAAATACATTCTAAAATATCTCATTTTCATGAAACTCAGATATGAAGCATTAAGAAAACTATTTAATGATATTTACATCATCCAGTTATTTCTATAAATTTATTATAATAATATTCCAATTATATAAGTAGGCCTATAAAACTGCTCTAAGAATACCTAATTCATTCTATCATGTTGGTAAATACATATGCATCATATTCAAACCAAGTTGTGAAACCACAGAAGATTATGTATATTAAGTGAAGTGATAATTAATACCAATTGTTCTAAGGTTCTTCATAAATATAACCACTGTAGAAAAGAACTCTGGAAAAGTATTACTGTATTACTGTATTGGTATATTTACATGTATTACTGAATTGAAGTATGTTGGTATTATATATTATATAAAGGGAGGTAAATGCTGAGACTAAGGACAGCATATACAGTTGCTGCAGATGGTGGTTTCTTCACCCAGACAAATCATCTGTGAAGAATGCCACAGAATGGGTACAATAATCAAGTTAAGAAACTGAGTTATGTGTGCATGTTAGGGTATGACTTACATATGCCAGTGTCTGAAGGAGTGTTAGCTCACAGGTGACAATGCATGGGGGATGTGTGTGTGGGAGTGTTTGCAGGACCTGCTAAATCCAGTTTTCAGGCTGGAGGTGGGAGGTGGAGTGTATGTTTGTGTGTGTATGGTGAGCCCTCTGTGCCCCACCTGGTGGCAGTTTGCTTATCTAAAGATGATGCAATATGTAATTTCCAAAGTAAGGCATGTACAAACTCCTACAATTTTGGAGTTGATACTCCCATGTAAGTGTGATTGGTGAACTTGATGGGAAAGTATGTATCTGACTTGGGGTGGGAGGGTTCCACCCCCCCACCCCCTACCCAGCAGGGGGTAGGGGGCTTCTGGGAGTGGTGGGAGTCCACCCACTCCCACCCAGCTTCCCCCCACCACTGACTGGAGGAGTTCAGCCAATGAAATTCCATGTTACTGTCTCTGACTGTGGAGACTCACAGCAACTGTGTACCTGTATTTTGAATGCGTTCCATCTGAATAAAAGGGCTGGGCAGCAGGTGTGATGTCAGTCTGTGCAGATGACCTGGAGACAGGGCAGTAGGAGGAGCCAGCCACCCCTCCCTACTAGACTTTGCCACACTTAATTTCTGTTGGGTTACTATTTCTTGGAACTGATATAGTAAGCAGATATAGTAAGCAGATATAGTAAGCGGTTCATCGCTTGAGTAATATAATACATTAGTGCTTTCCGGCCTCCAAACAGAGAAGTTAGGGTTCTATATCCTATAAAGATTCTAGCATGTAAAATACTGCTAGTTGACAATATGATCGAACATAAAGGTGTTCTCACCTGATATTGGTATGACCGTGGAGACACATGATCAATCACACAGCTGTTCTCACCTGCTATTGGACCAGGTATGGAGTCACATGATCAATCACATAATTATTCTCACCTGCTATTGGACCAGGTATGGAGTCACATGATCAATCACACAGCTATTCTCACCTGCTATTGGACAAGGTATGGAGTCAGATGATCAATCACATAGCTAGTCTCACCTTCTGTTGGTACAGGTACGGACTCACATGATCGATCACAGAGCTGTCCTTACTTCCAATTGGTACGGGTATGATGCACCTGATTGAACACATAGCTGGTATCCCCTCTTATTTGTATGGGTATGATGCACGTGATCAAACACATAGCTGGTATCCCCTGTTATTGGTACGGGTATGATGCCATGTGATCGAACACATAGCTGGTGACCTTTTTAATTGGTACGGGTATGATGCCACGTGATCGAACACCTAGCTGGTATCCCCTGGTATTGGTACGGGTATGATGCCACATAATCGAACACATAGCTGGTATCCCCTCTTATTGGTACGGGTATGATGGCACGTGATGGAAGACATAGCTGTCCTCACCTCCTATTGGTAGAATGACGGATGCAGTTCCCTCCTCTCCACCCAGGTCACGTGGGTAATCAATTAAAATATAACCAATGACTGGAGGCGTCCCATTTAGCGTCCCTCTGAGCACAGACCCTGATCCTTACCCCAACCCCCTCCCCTCCGCCCCACCCTCCCACTCTGTCCCCCACCGCCCCGCAACCCAACGCTCACATTCCCAGTTCTCCGGACAACTGTCGTTATGAGAACTGGCAAGCTTTACCTATGTAATCTTTATTGGCTTAGGATTACATTTATGTTATATGTGCACAGACTGACGTCACAAAGACGCGGTCACCAGTGTAAGTTGTAATTTGCTTAAATGGATGCTCTTATGGCTTCTTAAATCTGCATAATCCGATGTAAACATCACATTTTCAAAACAAAGTCAATTACCTAGATTCTACATAGCTAACTTAGATACTGATGCACCTCTTAAATAATTGTCACCACATATAAGGGAATACTGAGGCAATGTATTAGAACATGTTACTGCAGGAACCTATGGTGTCAGAGTTTTGGCATGCTTCCCAAAAATTAATTTGGAATGTTTGCACTTCAAATATCTCAAAAGTTAGGCATTTAAATCAAAGTTACTTCAAAGTAAAGTCAAGCTAAGATTCCTTATAAGCGGTATGCGGCATGCAAATGCGAATGCGTCAAAAAAATCGAAAAGCATGTAAATGAATAGTGGTGCTTCCATACATCTGAATGCAAATATGAATGCGAATGCGAATGCAAATGCAAATGCGAATGCAAATGCAAATGCAAATGCAAATACGGCAAGTGAATCAGTGCATGGATCGATCGGTGCGAATGCGAATGCGAATGCAGAAACGCTAGGGGGAATCCTGATTTTAACATCACGGTGTGGGGTTTCCCTGATAATGAAATGGGTGCGGGTAGAGTAATTAGACACCGACACCGCATATGAGTTTAAAGTTGGATTTATTTTTTTGATAATGAGTCAAGTAGTAAGCACATGTCAATTTTAGTAAGCACAATTAAGTTCAATAGAATAAGCACAGTGAGGTAATCAATGAGTTATGCACAAAGAGGTCAACAAGCTTTTAACCCTATGCTCTATATAGTCTTTAGCAGGGGTGGGTGGGATGGCAGTTCAGAGCCAGCCAGTGTCCTCCTGTGGCCGTGTCGAAGTGAGGTTTCTGCCGCTGAGACGGTCCTTATATAGGCACCTAGTCTGCTAGTTCGAGCTGGCGACCGCAGAGGGCAGGTCTGTAAGGCAGAGCCAGCATGCTCGAAGTATTTACGTATCAATACAAGAACCAGACGGCGCTGGCGTAGAAGTCCGAAAGTAGATAGGTGGCAGCACCTGTATTATGCTTAAGGCTGTAGAGCTATGGCGGCGATTGAATGCCAAATTACCCGTGTTGCTGAGCATCACGAACAATGGTGTGGCGTGAGGGGTAGTAGTGGGTTCGGAGGGGTTCGGAGGGGGGGGGGGGGTGGGGGGGGGGGGGGGGGGGGGGGGGGGGCGGGGGGGGGCGGACACTGGAGCGGGTAACTGCATGCCTAATTAGGATCGGCGCCATGCCCTATCAGTTTATGTTTGTTTGTTAACTTCAACTTGTTTTGACTTGAATAATCAACAAAGAAGTACTTTATTGTGTTGTTTATATTTATGCGCACATGCACCCATGCATAACACACTCTCACTCACTCACTCCCTCACACACACTCATTTATTCACACTCATACACACTCACATGCACTCAACACTCACTATATGGTAAAGACCGACACTGACTGCATCAATGCGACAGGTCATTATCACATTTATAGAATCAAACCAAATCGCTGCATGCCACATGCCGCATGGGTATGGAATCAACTAAATTCGCATTGGCATGCCGCATACCGCGTATGAGGAATCTTAGCTTAAGGTAGATTATGATGATCAACCTAATATATTTATTTCAGAAAATGACTGAAACTCAAAGCCATCCGGTTAGGCACCCTCAATGAGGCAATATAGTGAGGATAAACGTTTTTCTGTTATTATATTTAGTTTAGGTATTTTCTTGTATTAAATGTAGTTAATTCATTGAATAATGCATGTTGCCACCTCTAGAGCACTGGTCTCACAGCAGTACAGTAAGATTGCTTGATACATAAATGAAAATATCAGTTGCAATAGTAAAACTGCATGCAATTGCATTTTGATATTCAAATTGTTATACATGTCATGACTATGCATTACATGGCTTTCCAAATGTGTCCCCATTAATTTGTAATATATATGTATATTGTTATTATTTACTTATATATAAACTTATATATATATTTACATAGAGTATATACGCATTTCATACCTAGGTTACTAGTAATAGGTGACCAGGTGATATAATTACAAGAACGATTATGTCATCTAGTAAGTAGGTACAGTGTGGAGGACGGAGTGAGATGCGGGATGTGGTATGCGGTATGCGGGTGCGTGGTGCGGTATGCGGGGTTCGGGATGCGGTATGAGGGTTGTGGTATGCGGTATGCGGGAGGTGGGGTTGGGGGGGGGGGGCTGTATGCAGGGTGTGGGGGTGCGTGATGTTTGGTGCCGGGTGCCGGGTGCTGTATGCGGGGTGCGGGGTGCGGGATGCGGGGTGTGGGGTGCGGGTGTGGTATGTGGGATGCGGGATCTGGTGTGCGGGATGCGGGGTGCGATATGTGGGATGCGGGGTTCGGGGTGCGGTATTCGGTATGCGGGATGTGGGGTGCGGGATGTTGGATGCAGTATTCGGTATGCGGGGTGTGGGATGCGGGATGCAGGATGCGGGGTGCGGGGTGAGGGGTGCGGTATGCGGGATGTGGGATACGCGGTGCGCTGTCTGGAGTGTGGAGTACAGAAATGCGCGGTCCATGTTCTGGTCCGCAGGGTCGAGTTGTGGATGTGTGTCATACGTGGTTACCGGGCTCGCCTCCCATCCGCCGCCCCCACACCCCGGGCCGCGACTGTTCCGGCCGTTTAGGGGGTCGGGCCGGCAGTGTATTGCGTTAGGCTGCGCGCTGTCGTCGCCAGAGCGCGTGATTCAATTTGTTAGCCGCCCGTCACATTGCGTTGGGCGCGCGATCACATTAAGCCTCGCGAGAAATCCGCCCTGTAAAGACAATTCCCGCCGAGGTGCGTACTGCCAACCACTCCGGCTGTTCCCTCCCCCTCCCCCTCCCTCTCCTATTCGCCCTCCGCGCCCCCTCCCTCTCCTCGCCCCTTCTCCACAGTCCTCCTCCTCCCGATCCCCATCCCTCCCCACCCCCTGCAGCTCCCCCCACCCTACCAATATCCCTCCCCCTTATCATTAGTCCCCCTCCACATACACTTCCCCTCCCTCTCCGCCCCCCTATTTCGCCCCCCCTCCCCCCTACACACACCCCCCGTTCCCCTCCCCCAGCTCCTCCCCCTTCCTCCTCCCCCTACCCCTGACCCTCCAGCTCCCCAGCACTCCCCTCCCCTCTCCTCGTCCCCTTCCCCTTCTGTCCCCTCCCCTGCCCCTCCTCCCCTTCCCGCCCCTTTCCTATCCCATCCTCATCCTTCGCCATCCCTTCCCCTACGCCACCTCCCCACCTCCACTCACGCCGTCAGGCCGGCTTCCATCCCATCCTCAGCCTCCTCATCTTCCTCCTCTCTCAGCCTCGCAGTTCTCCTCCCCGTATCCTCCATCAGCCCCACCCCCCTGGCACTCTCCCCTCACTCACCTCTCTCAGCTTCTCCGCGGCTCCCTCAGCCCATCAACTTACTTCAGCCCCTTCCCCCTCTCCGTACTCGGCCTCCCCTGCTCGCTCTCCTCCCTCTTAGTCCGCAATTCTCCCACTCCAGATTCCTTCCTCACCCCCCCCCCCCATTTGCAGCACCCCAGCCGCCCCCGCCCTTCTAGAAGCCTCGACGTAACACTCTGCCCGCCACCCTTTTTCAACCATGTCCCCCGTTGAGCAGGTTCTCCCCTTGCTTAGCCCCCAATGTCCTCCCTATTTGCCCCACTCCTTCTTTGCCCCCTCCCTCTTTGCCCCATGCTTCTCGAGCTACCCCCCCCCCCCCCTCTGTTCCTCTCAGCCCTTCCACTCTCATGCAGATGCATAATCACAGTGAATTATTTATTATGCATATATATATTGGTATGCACAAAATATATCTAAATGATGTACAACAGTCCCCACAGGGCGTCCCCCAGCGGCAAGTGGAAGTATATGAGTAGGCCACAGACCAACATATACCCCCATGGTTGACTGAAGGTTCCTCTATTGTTTGGGAGTTATGGCTATACCAACACAGTTCTATCATGGGCAATTCTGTCCTGTAGCCATGTGTTGTAACTACTGAATTATTTCCTAATATTCACTGTTCATTTACTCAATCCGGTCCCAACTAAATGTCCTAGGAATATTCGGGAAATTAGATGTAATTTAACCACCATAGCCCGAACGAGGTAAGCTCTCCAACCTGTTAACTCCCTAACCTCTTTCCACTCCCCCATCCGCCTCTCTCCTTCTCCCAGCTCCCCACATTCACCGACCACCTTCTCTTTCCTCTCAACTCACCAGCCCTACCTCACTCCATCCCTTTCTCTCTAAACCTCCACCCTCCGCCCAATCTCCCGATCGTCCAACCTCCTCCTTCTTTGGCTTCCACTCAGGCAAACAGTTGTAGAATTTCTCCTCACTGCCCGAACGCCACAAGTCCAACCGTCTAAGAAATGGTATGCTTATAAGCTAGCATCCAGCATCACGCATTGGTCCCGTCACCAGAATCAGTGCTGTGACCAGCATGATACTGGACACTATGTGGAATTCAACTTGTTCCGTCTAATGCTACCTAGACATTTCTAATCAAAAGCACCCAACTAACAATTCTAGGCTGAGTCTAGTGATGTAACCCCACAATTCCACCTGAAATGCCACAGACGAGCGATTAGGTCGAGTGCATCGCATTGATTAGATAGTGCAATGATTAGCCTGTCCTCTCCAGAATGGCAGAAATCGTGGGTTCAAGTACCACTCTTAGCATGATCTTCCCACTTAAATACAACATCCCATGATACATATAGTATGACCCCGTTAAACCAAACTTAAAGGGACCCTAGAAATGTGTTTGAATTCACCAATCATTGGCTTAACCGAGCATTGGGTTGGACTTTGACTATGAGTAAGCTTGCATTGCACATGTAATATATACAATCTATGGACACTTTGATTATTGTTTTTTATTCATGTACAGTATAACCCTATTAAACCAAGCTCAGTTAAACAAAACAATCGGTTAATCCAAACTTTTTCCGGCGGCCTGCTAAAATACTACCATTTATCATATAAAAAAGTCAGTGGGGTCTCAGATGACCTTATAACCACATGAACGTTTGGTTTAACCATGCCGGGGTGGCCTGGGGTCCGACAATTTTGTTTGGATTTTCCGGTAATTTGGATTAACCAATGTTGGTTTAACCAACGTTTTTAAATGATACATGGTAGTATTTTGGCTGGCCGCCAACAACAGTTTGGATTAACCGATCGTATGGTTTAATGGAACTTGGTTTAACACGGTTAAAGTCTTGCGGTTCTAGCTGCAAAACAAAACAAACTCCACCGTTCATTCCTCGCTAATTTGTTGTTGGTGAATTGTTTTATTCTTCAGAATAATACATTTGTCAGTACCGACCATTGGCAGTAAATAGTCTTAGTTATTAACACATAGCATGTTAATGATGATTACAGTAGGGAATGAGATTGTGATGTGTGATGAAAGAAGATGGTTTTTGGTACATTTCAATTGATGATGATGCTGAGGAATATCAGCCACATGACAGGTTTTTTGTTAGTTTTGTTATTGTTGTTTTGTTGGTTGATTAGTTGATTAAGCAGGGGGATTTTCAACTGTGGACGGATGGTCTTCCTCATTCCACTGCTCATTGCCCTATCCTAATAATGCTGAGCGCTAAGCTAGGAAGCAACGAGTATCAATTTTTAAGTCATTGATTTGACTCCACCGGGGTGCGAACCCAGATTCCATGATCTACCAGGATGGGAGACGGATGCTCCACTCATTCGGCCATCCTGTCTGGTTGTGTACTGTATGTGCATATTGACAGTTAGTTTGATTGGTTTGATTCCGTCGTTCTGATGCATGAGGCAAATGCGGAAACATACATATATATATATATAAGTTCGGTAGCTGTAGAGGTTTGAGGGTTAGGCAGTCGGTACGCACCGGACACACAACGGAAACAGGAGAAGGTTTGTTGTTAGTTGTTTGTTTGTTGTTGGTTGAGATCCTAGCAACACCTAAGATGATATCAGGATGGGCGCAGGATAAGGAGAGAGGTAATGATGATGCAATTGTAATGGGCAAGTATATCTGTTTGCAGATATTGATGCTGGTGATGGTGCAAGGAGAAAGTGCAGGTGCAGGTGAAGAATAATACCAGTAGGTGTTTTGTTTTGTGTGTGTGTGTTTAAGATAGATGTCTTATTTACCCTGTCTATAACGAGCAGCTTCTTTTCATTACTGAACAGCAATAGTCTGAATTTGGTAGTAACCTTGTCACCTTAGCTGTTATTAGGGAGATCTCCCTTCTCAGATTAGTATCTTCTTCTTGTTCTTTTTTTTTGGGGGGGGGGGGTTTAACTTGTTTGGGGGGCATGGTTTATTCTATATTAGGTTGATCAACAATTGTACACTTCAAGAAGCTGATGGTGCTTTATTTAGGGGGCTGTAAAATTCACTCTTTCTTAGATTGAGACTGTATAGAATTTCTGCAGCCATGATCTACTTAGCTATGTTCCACGTGTTGCTGTCCCCGTGCTTAATGGTGAGATTGGAAAACACCAAACTTGGTCATAAATTCATATTGCGGGGCACATACGATAAGGAATTTTGATTAAATCCCGAGATGTCATTGACGATATTACTATACTTCATTGGGATATCCATTGCAATTCACTAAAAACACTGAAAATTAGATTTATGTTATCGCTCTTTTATTAGGAAAAGAAACCCAACACGCGTGGTGGGGCATTTGAAGGTCTTCTTGGTTCTGTGCTAAGCTTCATCAAAATCGTTGTGGACATTTTGTATCTGGCCTAAGCAGTGGTGTTAAATCAGGTGTTGTTGGCTTTTACAATGTGGAAAGGGCATGGAATCAGGGCCTGGGAGTCGGGGCAAGTCCCCCGAGATATAAGGTGGCCAAATGGCAGCACATAACCAGGACCATAAATGAAGAAGGAGCGAAAACTGGTCGACAAAAAGTCATCCATGGTGCGCGCCACGTACACCTCTATGGCTAAGGGCCATGATGTTTGTTTGTTGTTGTTTCACCAGTACTGGTGCAAAAACATCTAAGGTCATAGTGCGGGAGGGATACCGTCCACTCGGACAGGCGAGTACACTTCTCATAGCAATCTTATAAGTGCGGCGCACGGGGTATTCGGGACACCACGCACAAGCTGAACCGAATAGCCCCCTCGGTCATCATTAACTGACACCGAGGAATGACTCAAGTGCCCTTGCACTGGGGCGTCAGGAAGGTACGTGCACAGCGCCTAGGGAAGCGAGAAAGCATACATTGTTAAGCATTGGTTTCGATAGACATGGAACCAAACTGGGGGGGACATCCTGATCCTCTGCAAAACGCGTCAAGAAGCCTGCGGCCCGACCGATTCGGCCACTACGCCAGTGAAGGGGAATGGGATAGCTGGAATGATGATGTCGAGGAATGGAGGCGAGACGATGACTGTAAGTGTCAGATCGCGGGAGAAGCGATAGGCAACCTCCCTAGCTGCGAAAATCACATGGTTATCCACTCAAATCTTCACTATTCCTTTATCTATACAGCACTCGTATGACATAACGCTTTGTGCTAAAGATGATGCCATCCTCCACTCAAATCAGGTAGTTGGTAGGCAGTGACTTACACGTTTACACCCCAGCTCAGAGGGAGATGCGTGTGCTGACATGCCCCTAGGGCTCACTCGGCCACCCCCCACTCCTACCCACCCGCCCCCCCGCGCCTGATGCGGCGGGGGGCGCCCCCCGCCCCCCCTCCTCGCCGCCCCAAAACACACGGAGATCACTAGAATGGTGCAACTCAATCTAACTGAAAACTAAGTGCGGGGATATCGTCCGCGCAAATTCACACAACACCTCTTCGAGCGCGAAAAGCAAAGCTAATATATGCCTGGTAAGAAGACATTCAGGGAATGCAGCAAGCTGCCCATGACTGGGGCTCAGCGAGGCTTCCCACCTGGACATGCGCCACGAGTGATCCAGGAGGAAGCCGAACTCGATAAAAATACAGGCTACAAAGAGAGAAATTCCTGCGGGGACTAGTGCACTGCCAGAAACATGTCAAGGATCACTGACAACGCCAACAAACGGGGGGGGGGAACCACAACCCTCACATAGAGGAAGAGAGGCTTGTATACGCAATGAGTTCAGGTTCGGGAGAACTGGACACAGGAACCAGGGGCTCAAACCATGACATACACAAAGGGTGGAGGGGGTGTCTCTTTGACACGCTTTACTTAGCACAGATGCATCCTCCACACAAAAAGGTCATAAGTGCCGTGAAGACAAACAAATACCCACCCAGGGGAGATGAGTGTGCTGCATGCATCCAGCACCCCCCCCGCGGCCCACACACACACAGAGCGGAGTGTGCTCAAGCTAATAAGTCAAATATCGCGATATCAAGAGCGCGCTGCACGCAGCGAGCGGCAGATGACCTCGATCAGGAGAATTGAACTCTTGTCAATGAAGCCCTGAGAGGTGGGGCAGACAACTTCGCCATACGCGCGGAAAACTGCCAGAAGTGCAGAATCTCATCATACAAGCGAGCACTTTATATGTAAATTTACAACTGCAATATAGAAATTATCGACATACTGGGGACGGTCAGAGGGGGGCAGGGGGGTGTGGGGGTGACAAACGGGCGCAAACAACAACCTCAACATAGATGGCTATAGGCCTGCAGCACATGTCAGGCACTGAAAATAACACAGGCTAGTACAATACAAAATAAGGGCGGACGAGTTGGCCCTATACTTTACTGCAACGTCAATCCAACCAACGCCTCTAGATGCGGCAAGCAGGGGTGATGAGAGCATGAACTGGGGTATCAAGTGATCATGAGCTTAATACTATGTGCCTAAGAAAAAACTGGAAAAGCAAGCAAGTACAGCGATTGCAAGCCTCTACAGGACTGGCAGCAGGGGCAGGTCCCTAAAAATTGACTACTTCATTGGAAGCCCTAGCAGGAAAGAGCATAAATCATCTGCACAACCAAAACATGACAATAGCAGACATCTCTCAATACTAGGATGACTTTAATGATCTTCGGGCAACAGCAATCGCAGAATAAAGAAACTTAATGCTGACTACATTGCCACTCATGATCTTAGAGCACTACTACAGTATCAAACAGAAAAAAAACACCAGGACCCCTGGGTAGACAATAGCACCTGCTAACTGACTCATCACTAGCCAAACGTCAAACCGGGGCACTAAATGCCGCGGCTCACAGGAGCTAGAGGGTAGCCAAGCTGGGCCTGCAGCTAATATATGGAACAGGTAAAAACTAAAAAGCACGAAACCACTCTGGTCATAAGCTGGGAGAGTCCCGCAAAAATACTCAGAAGATGCAATAAAAAAAGCAGCTGACCAAGACATGGGGAAGCATTATCACACCGTATTCTGGAAGATTGATGTTAGATACCTATTGGGGCAACATTCCTCGCAGAACTACAGAAGAAGCAGCTGACGAGACCTGTGCCCCATTAGAAAATAACGAAGGGACAAAAAACTCTCAGGACCCTGAGGCAGCAAACATGACCTGCTAACGCTATCACTAGCCTACAAAAGTCAAACGCTGGCAGAATAATTTTAAAGCAAAGGTGGACAGAAACTAGGTAGCAGGACAACGCTGTGCCGGACCTGAATTGCCAGCAACACTCTCGCAAAAGCTGTGAGACTAGCAGTAAAAAGAAACGACATAAATACAGCAGGACAGAGATGGGGAAGCCAACGAACAGGACGAAATATCTAGGAAGAATGTAGGACCTATTATCTCACCCAAAAATGCTGAAAGAAGAGCACTCCACTCTCATCCCCAGCCACTAGAGCCGGAGGGACCTATTCAACATCTCCTTGACAAGGGGCATTTTAATCGCACCTGGACAATGCAAACTGAACCACACACTTGCCCCTATCGGACAAACGTGGCAGACAAATTTCAAAACAGGTGGAAACTAGATCAGGAACTGTGCAGTATCGATTCCTCCTGCAAACCCCAGGGCAGAGGCTCGAAGTTGAAAAAGGTGCTACTAATGGTACCATGAGACACATAAATGAACACCTAGTGAGATAGACGAAATACTAAACCAAACTGCTGGACAAGGAGGTTTTTCACGCCATACTGCACATCCAGCACTATAGTCAGAGCTATCCTACATCTCTTTGAACAAGGGGCATTTTATGGCGTCATGAACCTGGAAAACGGAACCAGTTGAGCAGCCTACGCCGCGAGAGTGGGCTTTCAGCAGCAAAGCATGGGGAGACAAGTAAGGCCGAACATCGACTTCTTGGAACACCAGGCTAAAATGCCCATGGGATAAAGTGCTAACATCCAGACACTAAATGGACAGGGGTGCGAGAAGAAAATGCTACCTAAGAAAGGACAAGGCAGGGTTTCAGGAGGAATGCACTCACATCTAAAACAATACGCTAACAGACTAACCATCCTGACTCATGGGTGTACCCTGTGCCCCCCCCCAAGGGCCAGTGCTAGGGCTCTTAGGGAGCTCCTAGGCCACTGCTCATTGACTATCTAGCATAAAGCGATCTCGATAACAGTGGTTACCATTAACTACGATTGGCTCCAACTGCGAGAGGGCGCATGGAGACACAGTCTTATAATGGCAACACTGTGGACGTCTGGACTAAGATCGCTACCTGACATAAGACAGGAGGCAGAGAACTAAACTAAACAACTCCTCTATCAGACTCAACATCCTGGTCTGAGTGTTGAGTGTACCACCAAGGGTAACAGTGCGCGAGCGGGGGACTGCTCTTTTATAGGTCCACATAAACAGTTCTCTGCCTTCTGGTGCATAACCGAATAATGCCTGCAACGATATGCGTTGAATACAGTCTATATGCAACTGTACACAGAAGAGGAGGCAATACACTAAAACTTAGACCAGCTCTACTATAACATGCGCGCGCGTGCGTGTGGAGTCGGAACCAGATCAACCATCAACTAACAAGCTATGTCAATAAACCAAGTATGGTCTTCTTTTCGCGTAAGCGGGGGCGCGCGGCTGAAAACCTGTGGCTATCTGCTAAGCTTAAGAGACAAAACATGACACTAGAAAATGTAGGACCATTACAAATACCTCAGGGCTTGTGTTGGCTACCCTATTGGCGGGGGACTATGGAGACGTACAAACCCTACATGGGTGCATAAGAGAAAACTTGACCAAAAAAGAGTGCAAACAAACACAGAACAGGAGAGCCCTGAAAATCTGCCTCAGAGCTGACAAGCTGCACCCCACCAATGGACAAACCAGAAATGATCCAAAAGTAAAAATCTGCAAAGGGATAGGTGATACCCTAATTCATCTGACTACGGAGATGTAGCAACTACATGCGGTAGTGCAAAGACCGATCTTCTAAAAAAACTGCTTAACATACAGAACCGAGCCTGAAAAAGCTGGCAACTCAGAGCAGAACAAGCTGCGCCAATGCGCCACTACTAGAGCAGGACCAGGAAGGCCAAAGTTAAAATTGCTAGCACAGAGGAGAATCACTAGCTGCGAGCATGCGCAGCGAGCTGGTTGGCTAGCCACAAGGTGTGAACTGCTCACAAAACCAGTAAGGGAACTAGAACGACAAATAAGGCCGCGACTCTAAAGAGACCAGAAGCAAATAAATAGCTGTGCACGAGAGAAGCTAGGGGCGCGCGACGCGCGCGCGCGGCGCGGGGTGGGGATGCGGCTCAACCCGTAAAGGAACGGCAGAAATTCCCGACCTAAAGGGGGCAGGTGCATGACATGTTCCGTCGCCAACCAAGCGAGGTACGGAACGCCCAACTGAAGGCAGCTGCTCCGCGAAGGGGCGGTGATACATGTCACGGCCCACCAGCGAGACGCGCAAGGAAGGTAAACCACTCCACTAGCTACCAGATAAAACGCCTCACAGCTGCGTACAGAGCCTATGATATGTAAATAGGAAGTAAGGCTAGTCTAGGAAATAAGGCGTGCGTGAAAAAATAAAGCACATATATGCCAAGAAAAATCCAAAAAAATATACATAACACTAGACGTACTGGGGGCGCGGAGGAGTACGTAATAACCAAGGGCGCGCGCGGGCACCAACTTTCCTATCTGCCTACTGAAATAACAGGCAATCAAATACCCTATCAGCAGCTTACTGTGTGATAAGACGGACAACACCAACACTACAGCTGGCCAGCATTTGAAAACAAGCGGGAATAAGCCGCAGGGTGCAGGGAGGCGAGCGTGCTATGGACAGTTATAAATAACCGCCATCCAATAAAAAAAAAAAAAAAAAAAATATATATATAACACTGGTCTCGTGTCAGTCAGGTATCTGATACGATTACAGCTCGGGCAATATGATTTCTTGCACACCAGGCCCTTGGGCATCAACCCTGAAATCGGGCAATAATTAGAAAGTGCCTTGCCATGCAGGCAAAATTTACTAGTTCCACTTTTTGTCATGTCATCTTTTCGGATAAGGGAAACTGCAGTTGCTTTTATGTTTATCAGTTCTGCTTCCTGTTAGGAAATCTACTGCCTGCCTGTTGTCAATAGGAGCTGACGGCAGAAGTAGTACTGCATAGGTCTTCTCACAAGCTAGTATGCATATTGCACTGAGAGCTTGGCTGTAGTTTTCTTTCTCGTTGTTGTTCCTATTTCAGCTGTCTTACCCCACCACCAACCAATCCATCTCTAACCACTTTTTAGTGTTACACGATAAAGCAAGAGAAATTGCAATCGCCGACAATTGGTCTTCCTCATTTCACTGATCCTTGTCCTATGCTAGAGATGTTGAGAGCCAAACTAGGTAGTTACAAGTATGTCATTTTAACTCATTGGTTTGTCTCAGCCAGGGTTCGAAATGTGGATCTCATGACCTGCTGAACGGGACGTGGGCACTCAACTCATTCAACTATTATTTCTGTTGGTACAAGTAGTATTATATAAATGTGATGTATAATGATTATGTGTGGTATAAAGCATTTATACGAATATTATTCAGGATGGAACCCTCCCTCTGTGGCATATCGGGTGGGGGGATTCGAACCCACTACCCCCACACGCTGCTGGGCCGGCGGGGCATTTCGGCGAGGGGACTGAGGCAAGTCTAGCCTCCATGTGTCTTGCGCCTCCAGTGCCCGCTAGGAGGACTGAGGCAAGTCTATTACGGGTAACACCTCAGGCGCATGCGCGGACCCTCCAGCTCCAACGG
Organism: Branchipolynoe longqiensis; assembly: GCA_030323885.1. Classification (NCBI taxonomy): domain Eukaryota; kingdom Metazoa; phylum Annelida; class Polychaeta; order Phyllodocida; family Polynoidae; genus Branchipolynoe; species Branchipolynoe longqiensis. Next base: position 86,127,010 of record CM059191.1, on the reverse strand, counting down.
CTTTCCTGTATACTCGGCCCATTTGAACCCGAGTTCTAGCTTTAGGTTCTAATTGATTTCTTTGTGTTTGACTTGTTTCATGAGCTTGATTCGGATTTGATTACTGATGATTATTGATGACTGACGTTTTATGTAGATGTTGATTAAACGTTGATGATGAATAAACGGTGGGTCTTTTGTGGCCAGCCAGAGTACCTACTCAATCCATTTATGTATCCTGTTATGTGTATGACTAATAATATAAAGGCGCGGACAGGAATTGTATTATAACTGTTATTATTATATCTACCCATGTCCTACTCAGTGCATCCTGACCACCATCATGCTGACCGGTGGCGCCGCCACTGTCCTCTGTCGTCCCAATCGGACGGCCACATATATTCATTTGCACCGGTGATTGCTTCTGTTAAGTACACATACATTGCACGTCCACATGCATATATGTATACAGTAGTTCAATATCTCTGAACTGTTTGTGGATATACAAATTTGACGCCGTACACATGTTTGCTGTGGAATAAAGATAAACTATATCACAGTAGACAAGTGAAACTCTTGGTGATTCTAAGTGTTTTATGCTAGTTTTAAGGTGTATGCATTTCAATGACGAGGGAGAGGCTACGCTATCCGCATTCAGTAGATGGCAGCCCTGTCGTGGCGCTGCCCGGCGGCTTCCGTACCGCCACCTTCCGCAGTAAACTGTGACGATGACGGAGCAGTCTTTACTGCCACCGTATGGTTTGTTTTTTGGGGAGTTTTCAGTCACTTTACGTGCTGAAAGGCTGCAAATCTGCAGCACTGTATGGGCACCACTGAAAGCGGTCCCTTGTGGTCAGGAGTTGGCTTACTATGGTGGAGGGAAGAAGGAAAAAGTCAGTCTAAGAGCCCAACCAGAGTCCTCTGAGAAGGCAGGGGGAGACTGGGTGGTTGGTGTAGTTTTACACCCCAGTAGGTCCCTAGGACATACCTGGATGTGCACCGACTTGTGACAGCGCGCACTCATGGTGACTGTATAGTGCTGCCCCAATGGGAAATCAGGCAGCACCATGACCTGATGTCCCATGCAGTCACATTATTCTGACACTGTGCGACCAGCCCTGTCCTGACTTCATAATGCCAAGCACCGAGAAGTAACAAGTACCTATTTTATAAGTCATTGGTTTGACTCAACCAGGAGCCAAACTTCAGTCCCTCCAGATTCACCAGTATGCACACTAAGTATGGCCAAGGCCAAAGGAAGAAGTGAAGTGAGGATGGAATTAGTTAGGCAGTGGGTGGGGTTACCTCTTAGTTGTTAGTGAAAATTAGTGGTTAGTTGGTAGTGGTGTCAAATCAGGTATGGGGACGAGATGGGGCCTGCTAGTCCTCGGTGTCAGGGTCTGGGTGACTGACAACATTGATGATATCTGCATTCTGGTGGGAGATGCGAGCAAGTGCATTTCAGGATGACTTGGAAATCCTGCAAAGGATGGCCAGAGTGGCCCTATTCCTATTGTCGCTGAGTTGGCAGTCAGAGTCCTCCATGAAGTCACTGATGGCAGATCTGTCGACGGCGCCACATGAGGCAAGTATGTGGGCCACATTGAAGACCTTACTGCCACAGGGACAGCGCTAGAGGTTGGGGACATCAATCCAATGGCGGTAGGCAGTCCTGAAGCAGTTTCCGGCAACTTGGATAGATGCAGATAGGCCAACTGGATGGGGGGGTGTTAGTTCTGACCCAGGTGTACCAGAGCCAGCTTATTGAATAAGGGTTTCGTACTTGTTCCTTCTGTGTGCCGCATTCCCAGAGTTTGGTGGTGCCTCAAGAAGCAGCGGCGGTCAGTTTGGTGATGGAGGGAGGGATGGCTGCCTCACGTATGCTCGGTTAGCACCAGCTAGAGTGGCACACTCGGCCTGGTCATTACCATAGAGTCCTATATGGGAGGGGACTGCATAGCAGGACTGTGTTGAGGTGTGCCAGATGTCTGGTTGAGATTATAATCTGGATCACATCTGCAAGGGAGTGTTGGGCATTTGGGCAGGCAATCTCTTTGATGGCATTCAGAAAGTCAGTAATGCTGATGGCACTTGAGTTGTGGAGGTCTTTGAGGGCCAAGTGAATGGTGGCAAGCTTGGTAGCGAGAGTGGACACCTTGGTGGTGTTCTTTGTGTTGGAGAAGGGGATGAAGATACCGGCTCCGGCTCTACCTGAAGTTGGGTTAAGGGATCCATTGGTGTTGACCGTCTTAGCGAGGGGGAAGTCTGGCTTCTCCTGAGTTATGGCCTCAAGAGCCAGGGAGTGGAGTTCTGGAGTTCTGGAGTGGTGCCTTGGCAGCAACTAGGTTGGTGATTCAGGTTTCCACTGGAATGGAAAACCATAGTGGCTTGTGAGGGCTCAGGGCGGAGTCTGCGATGTGGAGTCAGTGGGAGTCCTTGAGGGTGGTGACGTTGTCCTTGAGGCGGTAGGAGATGTGAGGGTGACCATGGGTCCCATCTTGGAGGTAAGCCATGGCTCTGCAGGTAGTTGATGAAAGGCCTGAGGAGAGGGTTCTTGTGAGGTGGATGGTGTGAAGTTGTTTGCCTCGGAGGTGGATGGGAGGGAGGCCAGATTCAAGGAGGAGGATCTCAATCCTGGTGGTGCTGGGAACAGGGAAGACAAGCCTGGCAGCCCGGTGTTGGATTTTCTCAAGTTTCCGGAACACATTCAGGAAGATCTTGATCTTGGGTAGTTGAGTTCCCGGTTTGTCAAGCCTGAGGGCTGTGATAGTGAGTGTGGGTGCGGACTGTCTGGTGGTAGAACAGTGCGAATACACCATACTGGGCGCCCCAGGAGAAGCCGGAGATCCTCTTCATGAGGAGGAGTCTGTTGGTCATTCTGGTGGCCAGGTGGTGGCAGAGGGCTCTTATGCTAAGGTATCGGTCTAGACGGATACCTAGGTAGTCAAAGGGGGAGATGCATTCGATAGGGGATCCATCTAGGTAGAGGGGTTGAAGTGGTTGACCTCTGAACATGTGTGCATGATCTTGCTCTTCGTGGGGGAGATTTCTAGTCCAAGGTCCTACCAGGTGGAGCACCTGCTCAGCCATATCCTGTGTGTTGATCGCATGGGAGCAGGTGATGGTGATGTCATCTGCATCGCAGACTATTGTTGTGTCTGTGATCTCTTGGGTGGCTTGGTCATGTTTAAGCCTCCTCACGAGAGGTGCCGTCACTGCATTGAAGAGGAGGAGGCTGAGCCATTTTTTAGTTTGAGGTAGGGAGAAGAGGTGCCTTGGATACATACCCTGGCTCGCCTGTTCTGGAGGTAATTTCGGACGTAGGCAAGAGTTTTTTCCTGCTAATTCATGTTGCTTCATGTTGCTTCAAGTTGCTTCATGTTGCTTCATGTTGCTTCCTGCTATTTCATGTTACTTTATGTGGCTTCACGTGCCTTAAAGTGACGTTAATTAACGTGTTGAGATCTATTTTTGGAACTGAGTCATCCTTATAACTTATACGCCACTGATTCATTAAGGCAGATGGCAAGGGAAGGGGACTATATGCAGCGATAGCAGCAGACCGATATTGTCATTTATATACCAACAAATTGTACCTAACGGCCGGAAGACCGGTTCTCTGGCGTTGACAAAAGTCATTATTCGCTGAATAAAGTGCATTTAGTAAACAAACAAAAATTACAATACGAATCCCTGCACACAATCAACCAATCGGTCGTGCGATTCCAACCCCCAGGTTCAAACCCTGGCCGAGTCAAACCAACATAGTTAGAAATTGATACTTGTCACTACCTAGCCTAGTGCTTGGCTTTACTAGGATAGGGCAAGGAGCAGTGGAATGTACAACAAAAATCACTGGAATGTGGAATGTGGAAAACCAATTGTACATGATGGAATTGACCTCTGCTTACTCAACTAATGTACCAACAACAAAAATAAGAATACACTTCCATACAAGATAATAAAATAACTCAGTAAATCTACAATAACAAACGAAACCCACTGATTTTAGCCCAGTTGTGGGTAAAATAATAATTCACATAAGGAAACACACTGATTCCAAATGGCCCTCAACTTTTGCCGTTGGCCCAATTGAAATCACTCCATTGAACCGTCTATTCGCTTCGGCTACCCATTCAGACTATTATGTATGCCTACACATATGCAAAATGACGCCTTGCGATTAGAGTGTGTGGGTAAGCTCGGGAATAAGCGAGCTTGGCTTAATGGTAAGCCCTGCACGCATCTGGTGCCGAGACGATGTGAGCTCTATGGGGTGCTAAATTCCACAACCCTGCAATTTATAACCCAGAAGGTGGCAGTAACATGTCAGGCTGTACAGCATGCTGGAGAAGCCAATGTCAAGCCATGGGACGTAGCCTAGCACAGACCCACATTGCGTGATCACTCACGTTATATATATAAAACTCCTCTGGTGCTACTGACACTGGTCAACATCCGGGGGAGGTGAGGCGGGCCGAGATGGCGCCACCCAGTAAAGTGTTGTATCTTATGCAGGACAACAATAATAGTAATCATTAATATTCCCTTTCATATCTTTATACTTGCATAATGTATTATACATGATATATATATATACATGATATATATATATATATATATATATGACGAGTTTGGGCGTAAAACACAAACCCAACAAATCCATTTTAGTTGGACACCGCGACATAGAATTTGAAGAGTTCAGCGGTAAAACGATGTAAACACAATCCACAAATTGAGCTAAACATTGAAATCAAACCTTCAACAAATTCCAATTTTTACATTCCTATTTCTTGTTCATTGCTACATAATCATTATGTCACTAGAAAAGTGGAAATATTAAGAATTAAAATTAGCTTCTTGGAAAAATCTATCAGTTTAATCAAAATTGTGGATTGGCACACACATGGGTTGTGTGCCTGAACTCTTTTCATGTGTTGTTATGATTTACCTGGGTTGCATCTCTCAATTTCATATCGGGTATTGTATCATCTGTGTTGTATTCTGTGACCAAGCATATTTGATTATCGGAATGCTGGTAGCTTCAGCTCAAACCTTGTAGTCATGGTTTCATTTTGGCCTGAAAAGCGCTTTTCGGTTTTCATGCCTGATCTCTTCATATCTGTGCATCAAAGAACCACCTAAAACACAAGCTACATATACTGAAGCAATGATCCCCACAGGATAGTCAGATAATATAGCTGAATGTAATAATATGATGTAATTATCGCTAAATTATTCTAGTAAATAAACAGCGTAAATGACAAGGGTTAAACACTGAAGCACCGCACTGAAGAAAATATTGTGTTCGAATGAATAAAAATGCGCACGAAAAAAACAAAACCCATATCAATTCAATTACTTTAATTCCTGACAATGACATAGCGGTCTGACGTAATCAGCCATCCTGTTCAAATGACCCCACTTCGCTAACCACATGCTTTCCAGGAACAGGTTCGATACCTAGACAATCAAATTGTTCCCCTGCTGTCGAGTTGATTAAGTTCCAAGTGCTTCTTGACAACAGGATATGGTTGTTATGATTTGATTTTCATCCCAAGTTCATTGTGTATGCAAATAAGTGTGTGTGTGTTGTTGTTTTACGTCCTAGCAGCATCTAAGGTAATACGAGGTCTGGCAATTAAACAAATATCATGTCCAAATATTCAATTTCCGCGATCGCACTCTTGCATAATTAGGCATATCGCCCTTATATGAAGGGCCACTCGCTTGTCTGTTGGGGTTTTAAATTCTAGCAACATTTAAAGTCATATCAGGAAACACCACAACTTGAGACAATGCACACTCATGGTGATTGTATAATTCTGCCCCACTGGGAGACGAGGGCACTGGCACCATGACCCGATACACCACTTAGTCACACTATCCTGATACTGAACTAATCAGTCCTTCACCTATCCTAGTAATGCCAAACGCTAGGCTAGGTAAGGAACGGTATCAAATTTGTAAGTCAATATTTTGCCTCTTCCACACATCAAGCCTACGTCCACCGATTTAGGCACCACGTCTCATCTGTCCACAATACATAAGCATTATTATACACCTACCTGTGGTCATCAGGCATTAACATTGATTGCTCCTCAGGTGATTGCATAATGAGGAATTCAGGCGCAAAGCCCGGCAAACACCGATCCAAGAATTGAGACAAACATTGGAGTCAAACCTTTACCGGGTTAATTTGTAACATTAATATTGTTGTGTCCATTGCTCCATAAACATTGGATAACAATACAAGTGGAATGAGCGCGAATCAAAATTATCAATCAATATTTCCGTCCTCTAGTCGAGGGTTGGATGCAATGGTTCTCCACTTGTCCCAATGGTGTGCTGTTCTGGTAGACTGTGAATAATTCAAGCCTGTCCACTGTGAAATATTTGTAAACCATGATGTTCTTAGTCTCCCTCTCCCTCTGCTGCCATTCAAAAATTATCATCAGGTAAAAATTATTTATTTTAATTCAATTTTTGGATCAGCAGTTACGAGGTTTTGCGCCTGAACTCTTCATATAATTTGTGTCCTTGTGATTTGCCCAACTCAATTCCTAATATATCCGGTACATAATAGTTCAAGCTGGCTACCCTCCCAGGCACTCTTTAGTGCCGTCGTTGTTAAGGTTCCGTGGTAGAGCGAATATTTCTCTCGATATTGGTCATTCATAAATCATCACAGTGTCCTACATAACTTGTTTAATTGGTGTAGACGTTGCTGGTCGTTTCGTTAAAGATGCATCCATTATTGAAGATAGTCTGTGAGTTGATGCACAATCTTTTAGGGGGGGGGTGTTGCTTAAAGCATCATAGTCCAATTTAAAACGGCACATTTTAATAATGGTACACTTATTAAGAATTTGCTGTTGCCAGGACGTAAAACTCCAATAGTCAACCAACTATTAATACTGTGTTTTTGAATAAAAGTAAAGACTAAGTCAATTTAATCGAATATTGTAATGCTAAAGTCTACACTGTCAGATGGTTGACATGCACACCAACGTTAATGTTGTATGTTTGCACTTCAAATATATCCAGAGTTAGCCATCCAATATCAGTTCCTTCAAACAAAGGTAAGGTAATGTATGTAAAAATATTCAACCTAATATACATATATCGATATCAGACAGAAACTGAAAACCATCGGATTATGCAACTTTAACAACTTGTAGTCTCGAATAAAATTGGGGAGATAATGGTGCTATGAATGTGCGTTGCCAATAGTCGGCACCCATCCTCTTGTAATCTTAGATGTTCTTAGGGCCTACAACCCCAACAAGGAAGCAAATAATCAAGCTATCAATATATGCTTGTGAATTAATAGCCTGCATGTATACTATTCAGATTCACCAACACATCTATAACACAGACATTATACACGCATGATGTACACGCATGATGTACAATTAAAAGAAAATAGCGTTCCCTGCCAACTCTCTGCACACACTGTGGCGTTCTGTGTGGCAGAGTGGTTAGAGTGTCTGACTTTTTTCTAGGTCGGACTCCTAATCTGAAGGTCAGTGGTTTGATTCCCTGTGCCCCCACCTCTGCCAATAACTTACAGCGTCATCAAAGGCCAGTTGCTCTCATACCATGTCTATGTGGTGTGGGAGGTTAAAAATCCCTTGGGTCGGTAAAAGTGTAGACTCAGGCTTTCTATCGACAAACTGTCTAATGGTGAAAACAAGTCTATTCAGACTTATCCATAATAGGGAGTATAAATGCAACAGCGACACCATGCGGCATAGTCGTGAATTACATGTCATCAGTTTACTAATAAACACAGCACCCTCTCAGTGGCGGGTGGGGCTAAGGATGGAGGAGGGTGGCCAGCAAGCAAATATAGAAGTTACACATGTATTTTTGTGAATGGTTAGCCAACATTTACACAATACAGACGCAATCCCTGCCAACGCTATTAGCCACGCAGCGGCGCCACGCGGCGAAGTTAAGAATTACATTTCATCAGTTTATTAATAGACAACACCAGTTCAGCAGGGGAGCGGGGTAGGTGGGGGCGGGGGGAGGGGCGCACCGGCGGGGGGGCGCAGGAGCGGGGATGGTTGGAGCGGGAAGAACCGGGGTGGGTGGGGGCGGTGTCGGGTACGGGGGGAGCGGGGAGGGGCGCGGAGGGTAGGGGCGGGTAGGGCCGGGGGTTGGAGGCTGGCATCGACCATGCCTTATTTATTATGCCGTCACGCTCCACTTGTTAAACAGGTCCGCCGGCACCGTGCCTTGCCGGGCAGCCCCCGGCCTCGGGCCCGCCAGCCCGCTGATCATTATGACACCATCGGCATTCATTACGGGCCCTTACGCAATCGATACCCGTCACATTGAATCATATTCAGACATATCTCGATGTGTGTGTGGCGGGGTAGCGGGGTGGGGGGTGGCGCAGCCCGGCAACAAAAGCTGTCAACAAAGTGCACTCGATTAAACGTCAGTTCGAATCCAGTTCTCTCTCTCCTCGCCTCCCCCTTCCATATCTCGTTGACGCGCCGGGCCTCCGGGGATATGGCGCCCGGATGTGTGGGTTGTGGGGGTGGGGAGGTGATGGGATGTCTGTGTGGGGGTGTGGAGGTGGAGAGGTGAGGGGGAATCTGTGTGGGCTGTGAGGTTGGGGAGGTGAGGGGATGTCTGTGTCGGGGTGTGGAGTTGTGGAGCTGGAGAAGTGAGGGGGGATCTGTGTGGGTTTGTGGGGATGGGGGTTGGAGGTGTATGGGGGTGTGGGGGTGTGGGCTGTGGGGTGTAGGGTGTGGTTGGTGTGTCGGGGTGTGGGGGGGTGAGAGTGGGTGTATGGGACTGTGGCGGTGCTGGATGGGGTCTGGGTTGTGGGGGGGAGTGGGATGTCGGGGTGTGGGGTGTGGGGGTGGGGTGGGGTGTGGGTGGGATGGGGGAATGCGGCGGGGGTGTGATGCGGATTGGGTGTATGAGAAAGTTGGCAACCGGATTAGTAAGGGAGTGCATGGAAAGGGGGATATGCGGGGGGGGTAGAGGAATGGGAGTTCAGGGCTGGATGTGAGTAGTATAGTCAGTTGGAGTCTGCGGCAAAAGTGTGCTTGTTTGTTGCTGTATTTCGTCCTGGAAACCTCTAAGACGGTGTCGCCGAATGGGTTGAGCACCCGCCTCCCCTCTTGGTAGGTTGGGGATTCGCTACCTAGCCTGGTGTTCGCCAATATTAGGATAGGGCGAGGAACAGTGGAATGTGGAAGACCGGTCGTCCGCGATTTCAATTTCCTCTGCATATTCAACTGATGTACTAACAAACCATATATATTTGTTGGTACATCAGTTATATATATTTGTTGGTACATCAGTTATATATATATATATATCAGTTATACATGAGGTATATATGAAGAGTTCAGGCGCAAAAGACCACGTAAACGCCAATCCAAAAATGGAGATAACAATTTTAATCAGACCTTCAAAAAGTTAATTTGTTTATATTCCTTCCTATTCTGTTCGCGTGGAATTAGTGAGAATTCAAATTATGTTCAGGTAAACATATTTTATTTATGTTTGGGTTGCCATTTATGTGGGTCTGCGTCTGAACTTATCATATATCATAACGGGGACCAATGTGAGACATTGCACACTCATGGCAATGCTATAGTGTTGTTCCAACGTGATAACAGACCAAACCGCCAGCACCATGACCGAATGTCCCACTCAATCACATTATCCTGATACTAATTTACCCAATCCTTCTGAGTATTTTAGTAATGCTGCGCGACAGGATAGGTAGCAACAAGTATACATTTTGACATTCCACACAGGAAGTCTGCAATCTACCGATTAAGAAAAAAGCGGAAAACTCTTTCCAAGAAAACCCCAAAACACTAACATAGAACCTTAAGAAAACACCTAACATAGTAATAAGAATAGAACAAAAATCCAATGCCAAGAGGGCCCAAACAAACTAACATAGGCTACTAAACGTACCAACAGACTATCTATCTGCTACTGAAATGCAGACAATCAAATAACTTATCAGCAGCTACTGCTTGGTAAGACAACACCAACACTACATCTGGCCAGCATTGAAACCAAGCCTGGTGACCCAGGCTTACATGCTATGGACAGTATAAATACAGCCTCAATAAACAAAATAAATAAAAAACAAAAAATTAAGCCACCAAGTCAGGAGCCATTCAAAAGATGTGAATTTTGCTGTTGTTCGGGTCACCTAACACACTGGCAGGTTAAACATCCCTTGGGTCGGTAAAAGTGTAGGCTCTGGCTTTCTATCGAGAAACTGTCTAACGGTGAAAACAAGTATATTCAGGTTTATCCATAATAGGCAGTATAAATCTTCAAGGGAAAAACAACAACAACATTAGCTCAATGTCAGAATGATGTGACTAAGCGGGAAATCAGGGCATGGTACCGGGCATGGTTTTCAATGTGTGTACACTGTCACAAGTCGTTCCCATCCTGATATGACCGTATATGTTGCTAGGACATATAGGCCAACTAAACAAAACAACACAATTGCATACGACAATATATGGCAGATAACTGTTTTCGTTTGTAAAATATTATGCTTTCATGACACTGAAACTTTAACCTCTAGTACCCATACAAGAACAGTTGCTGCGTCATGGCGACCAGAATGACCATGAGACAGCATTCTCACCCATAGACTATATCCCAAGTTCAAAGTCAATGTTTTAATGTAAGTACCAACTAGTACCGTCCCCATCCTGATATGACCTTAGACGTTACCAGGTCGTAAACCCCCAAGAACTAAACCTAGTAGCCGGCTACATTTGCCGCAGACTCCAACCAACTATACTCCTGCCACGTTGGGAAATCAAGTCGCCGCTCAGGGCAGACCAGCACTGACAGCTCACGGGCTCCCGGCTTTCCTCCCCGGCCCAGGACCTGGCCTCTCGCCACCCCCGTACCCGGCCCTCTCACCCCGCCCTCTCACCCCGCCCTCTCACCCCGCCCTCTCGCTCCGCAATCCGGGTCACCAGCCCTCATCATTCCTCCCTCCCCTCTCCCTCTCCCACTCTCTCCCCTATCCACCCTCCCCCACTCCCCCTTCCCCTCCCTCCGACCTCCCTCCCTCCCCATCCCTCCCCTACTCTCTCCTCCACCCCCTCCAGTCTCCCCCGATCCCTCGCCAACTCCCTCCCCCCCTCCTTCCTCCTCACCCCCTCCTCCATTCCTGTAACGCGTGCCCTCCTCTCCTCTGCTCCGGTAAGCTTGTGAATGGGACTATGGTGTAGTGGGAGAAGGGACGAAGGGGCGGAAGGCAGTAGGGCGAAGGGAATTGGGGGGAGGGGAGGGGGAGGAGTGGGAGGGATGTGAGGAGAGGGATGGTGAGAGGAGCAGGGGGGCGTCCGAGGCGTGGCACGGCTACGCTGATACAATCTCCACTCGCAGCCCCGGCACAATCTCCCACCACCGTCACCCCAATCAAATCTCACTATGTCCCGCCGCCCCGGCCGCCACCTCACCTGGCCTCCCGGGGTCAGACCGGTGAGGGGGTTCAAGGTCACGGCTTGGCGTACTGGCGGGAAACTCACGCGCCTGGCGGGGGGGGGGGGGGCAACAGTGGAGTAGTGAGTGCGTGTGTGTGTGGAGGAGGATATGCGATGGGGGTGGGGTGTATGTGTGTATATGCTAATGCGTGTATGCATGTATGATTGCATGTTTGTATGATTGGATGTGCGTACGTGTGTATGCATGAATGTATGTGTGAATGTGTTATGGGTGAATGGGTGTATGTATGTAGGTGTGTATGTATGTATGTGTGTATGTATGTGTGTGCATGCATGTGTGTATGCACATGGGTGTGTATGTAGGTATGTGTGTGCATGTGAATATGTCTGTATTTGTGTATATGTATGTGTGAATTTATGTATGTGTGTATGCTGTGTGTAAGTGTGTATGTGTGCATATGTGCGCATATGTGCCCGAGCATATGCGCATATGTGCCCGAGCATATGCGCATATGTGTATATGTGTATGTCTCAACTGTCTTCTGGCTACAGAAAGAGAGGGCGCCCCCGTCTCCGGTTCAGGGATACCATCAAGAGAAACCTGAAGCTGAGAGACATTAAGACCGACTCATGGACGCAACTCTCACAGCAGAGAGCTAAATGGAGAGCGGCAGTCAAGTAATGAAAGCAGTCTTTGTCGCATCGCGACCGACAGCATGATGATGATGATGATGATGATATATGGGTGCATGTGGGAATGGGCGCATTGTGTGTATGTGTATGCATTTAGGTGTGAATATTGTCATGTGTGTATATATGTAAGTATGTATGCGCATGTATGTGTGCATGTGTGTGGAGGGGCATTGCCATTGAAGTATTTTCAAAGACATGGTTCACAATATTTAGAGCAGAAATTGAACCTTCTGCTCAACCACCCTGTTATGTCTGTAGGTCAGTGATTTGTTTTTACTTGTTTATATCGATACCTTTCTTCCCAACTGCATAAATGTCACAACTTAATTCTACATGAACACAAGTTGTATGGATACAGACTGTATGAATGTAGGTTACATGAATGCAGGTTGTAAGAATACTACATATATATATATATAATGTATGAATAAGCCTAAATTAATACAACAAGTATGAATCTAGCAACAGCAATGCAGGCCGTGTGAATGTAGGTTGCATCAACGCAGGCCGTGTCCTGAATGCATTGGAGCGTTTTGAAGTTCCGTTTAGAATTGTCTGGCTCAGCCGTGTACAGCATGTGGACATTAAGTATTAAGGGGCCGGGCTGAAACCCGCCCACATCGCCTGGAGCCCCGGGCTGTGGACGGCCGCGATTGCCGGGGGAAGCCGGGGAGGGACACCGGCATCAGTATTCATAGAGCGACTCTGTGTGTGACGGGGCAAGTGCCTGACAACAGCAGGACCACCAAGCAATTATTGACATAGCATTGACTTCAGTCATGGAGACCCACACCCACAACCTCACAACCTCACCCCACACACACTCGTCAACATCCCATGCCAGAAACCCACCCACACACACAACATAATAACCCACCCCACACCCTAGACAACACCACAATCCACCCACACCCACAACTTTACACACCCACATACCCAATCCCACAACCCCACATCCTGACAACCCACAGCCACCCACCAAGATCCCATCCCGCACCCATACCCGTCACCCCTTAACCCACAACCACAACCGACACACTCTCACCCACATCCCTTTCCACAACCCCACAGCCACCCCTCAACCCACATCTAGCTACACCCACACCCATAACTGTCACTCCTCAACCCACACCTATCTACACCCACACCCATAACCGTCACCCCTCAACCCACACCTATCTACCACCACACCCATAACCATCACCCCCAACCCACACCTATCTACACCCACACCCATAACCGTCACCCATCAACCCACACCTATCTACACCCATACCCATAACCATCACCCCCCAACCCACACCTATCTACACCCACACCCATAACCGTCACCCGCAACCCACACCTATCTACACCCATACCCATAACCATCACCCTTCAACCCACACCCATAACCATCACCCTCAACCCACACCTATCTACACCCACACCCATAACCACTATCCCTCAACCCACACTTATCTACACCCATGCCCATAACTGTAACCCCTCAACCCACACCCATAACCATCACCCTCAACCCACACCCATATACACCCACACCCATACCCATCACCCTCAACCCACACCTACCTACACCCACACCCATAACCATCACCGTCAACCCACACCTATCTACATCCACACCCATAACCATCACCCCTCAACCCACACCTATGTACCCATAACCATCACCCTCAACCCACACCTATCTACACCCACACCCATAACCACATCCATAACCATCACCCTCAACCCACACCTATCTACACCCACAGCCATAACCACCATCCCTCAACCCACACCTATCTACACCCACAGCCATAACCGTCACCCTCAAATCACACCTATCTACACCCACACCAATAACCATCACCCTCAACCCACAGCTATCTACACCCACAGCCATAACCATCACCCTCAACTCACACCTATCCACACCCACACCCATAACCATCACCTTCAACCCACACCTATCTACACCCACACCCATAACCGTCACCCTCAACCCACACCTATCTACACCCACAGCCTTAACCGTAACCCTCAACCCACACCTATCTACACCCCCACCCATAAGCATCACCCCTCAACCCACACCTATCTAAACCCACACCCAAAACCGTCACCCCTCAACCCACAACTATCTACACCCACACCCATAACCGTCACCCTCAACCCACACCTATCTACACCAATACCTATAACCGTCACCCCCTCAACCCACACCTATCTACACCCACACCCATAACCATCACCCCTCAACCCACACATATGTACACCCACACCCATAACTGTCATCCCTCAACCCACAGCTATATACACCCACACCCATAACCGTCACCCTCAACTCAAACCTATCTACACCCACACCCATGACCGTCACCCTTCACCCCACACCTATCTACATACACACCCATAACTGTCACCCCTCAACCCACACCTATATACACCCACACCCATAACCATCACCCTCAACCCAAACCTATCTACACCCACACCCATAACCGTCACCCCTCAACCCACACCTATCTACACCCACACCCATAACCACCATCCCTCAACCCATAACTGTCACCCTCAACCCATACCTATCTACACCCACACCCATAACCGTCACCCTCATCCCACACCTATCCACACGCACACCCATGCCCATCACCCCTCAACCCACACCTATCTACATCCACACCCAGAACCATCACCCCTCAACCCAGACCTATCTACACCCACACCCATAACCGTCACCCTCAACCCACACCTATCTACCACAACACCTATAACCGTCACCCCTCAACCCACACCTATCTACACCCACACCCATAACCATCACCCCTCAACATACCTATCAACACTGCCACCCATAAGCATCACCCCTCAACCCACACCTATCTACACCCACACCCATAACCGTCACCCCTCAGCCCACACCTATGTACACCCACACCCATAACTGTCATCCCTCAACCCACACCTATATACACCCACACCCATAACCGTCACCCTCAACTCAAGCCTATCTACACCCACACCCATAACCGTCACCCCTCCACCCAAACCTATCTACACACCTATCTACTGTCACCCCTCAACCCACACCTATATACACCCACACCCATAACTGTCACCCTCAACCCACACGTATCTACACCCATACCCCATAACCATCACCCTCAACCCAAACCTATCTACGCCCACACCCATAACCATCACCCCTCAACCCACACCTATCTACACCCATGCCCATAACCATCACCCCTCAACCCACACCTATCTACACTCACACCCATAACCATCACCCTCAACCCAAACCTATCTACACCCACACCCATAACCGTCACCCCTCAACCCAAACATATGTACACCCACATACATAACTGTCACCCTCAACCCATACCTATCTACACCCACACCCATAACCGTCACCCTCATCCCACACATATCTACACCCACACCCATAACCATCACCCTCATATCACACCTATCTACACCCACACCCATAACTGTCACCCCCCAACCCACACCTATCTACACCCACACCCATAGCCGTCATCCCTAAACCCATACGTATCTACACCCACACCCATCCCTGTCACCCTCAACCCATACCTATCTACACCCACACCCATAACCGTCACCCTCAACCCACACCTATCTACACCCACACCCATAACCGTCACCCTCAACCCACACCTATCTACACCCACACCCATAACCGTCACTCCTCAACCCACACTTATCTACACCCACACCCATAACTGTCACCCCTCAACCCACACCTACACCCATAACCGTCACCCCTCAACCTACACCTATCTACACCCACACCCATAACCATCACCCCTCAACTCACACCTATCTACACCCTCAACTCACACCTATCTACACGCACACCCATAACAGGACTTTATAGTGCTGCCTCAGTGGAAGATTGGACTGCCGGCACAATGACCCAGTATCCCACTGAGTAACAACCTGATTCTGAGTAATTCAGTCCATAGCCTATCCTATTAATGTCGAGGACCAAGTATTCATTTTTAATGTACCTACTTTTACTACAGGAGGATGGCCAAGGCTAGCGCATATTTCGACGGACTACACCAGAGACTCTGGAACAACCACCATGTGTCCATTCAGGTCAAAGGCAAGATCTACCGTGCAATCGTGCTATCCACCCTACTATTCGGAGCTGAGGCCTGGACAGTGTACAGACGACAGGTGAAAAAGCTGCATGCCTTCATGATGCGACATCTGCGTTCAATCGTGAGGCTAACCTGGAAGGACAAAATGACAAATAAGGAAATACTCGAGCGGACGGGTCTGCCCTCTATGGAGGATCTTCTGATCAAAAAGAATCTCCGGTGGACTGGACACCTAATGAGGATATCATCAGACAGGCTACCAAAGCAGATCCTCTATTCTCAACTGTCTTCTGGTTACAGAAAGAGAGGGCGCACTCGTCTCCGGTTCAAGGATACCATCAAGAGAAACCTGAACCTGAAGCTGAGAGACATTAAGACCAACTCATGGATGCAACTCTCATAGTAAACACTAAATGGAGAGTGGCAGTCAAGTAAGGAAAGCAGTCATTGTTGCATCACGACCGACAGCATGATGATGATGATGACTTTTTACTAGGTCAATGTTTCAACCCACAGTTCCCTGCATGGGAAGCTATGCAGTACTCTTATGGACACCCTGAGCTAGAATAGCAGAAATCTGGGTTCAGGTTCCATTCTAGGCAGGACATTCCCGCTTAAAATTGATGCATGATGCGTGGCAAGGAAGCACGAGGAGGCGTGTGTGGATAAACTGCATTTTATTGCGAAATGCCGGCGATAAACATGAGTCTGGAGGCGGGAGGACGAGTGGCCTGAGCTGGCCTCGGGGCTGGCTTTAAGGGAGGGAAGCACGGGAGATTACGCAATGCGAGCATTACGACCGATGCGTGGCAAGGAAGGACAAGGAGGCGTGTGTGGATAAAAGGCATTTTATTGAGAAATGTCGGCGATAAACATGAGTATCAATAAACAGTAATCGAACATGATGATCAATAAACAGTAGTGCAGTGATTATAATGTGTATCAATGATAGTGATCATGAAGGATCAGGTATCAGTGATGGATCATTTTAAGTCAATAGAAGAATGGGTAAATAGGTAAATGTCAATGGTGAGTCAGAGCCGAAGAGCTCTCCACTAAGACGGAGGAGAGGGCTCGAGGGCCGCCGAGGGGGCGAGGCTGGGCACGTATGCATGCACCGCCTCAGAGATCCATGTCCCCTGGGCCATGATGTCAGATATGTCGAAACCGGTGGCGTGGCAGGCCTGGGCGGCCCCCTGGCAGAGGCTGTGGAGGGTGAAGGCCTCGGACCCGGGACGCCTCGGGCGCGGTGGGCGCCTCGAAGGAGGGCAGTGAGGGACCGCGGGTCGAGGGGGCGGCCCGAGGGCATAATGAAGGCCGGTGCGTCGATGGGTGCGGGACGCTGAAGTACGGCAGCATTCCAGGCGGCGAGGGGGCAGGCGGGGACGAAGAGGGCGACAGCCCCCGCGGGCCCGGATATCGTCTTGGAAGTCCTGATGGTGACCCGGAGACCCAGGGGCCCGAAGCACATCGCCGCGGGTGATGGTGTGGGGGCTGCCCCAGCCCTCGGGACACGGCGACAACATGTTCGACTGTCGCAGCATGCCGAAGTACCCGAAGAGGAGGGCGGCCTGGGCGAGGTGGGAGATGACGAGGGCGAGGTGATGCGGCGTCAGAGGAGGGGTCTGGCATGGAACGTGGCTAGAGGCGCGCTCGCCCCCGCGACAGACGTCCTTGGCGAGGGTAGAGTCGAAGGCGGAGGCGGCGACCTCAAAGTTGGAAGGCGCCAGGGGGGCGAGCCCTCGGGCGACGAAGTAGGTGACGTAGTCCTGAGCCTGGCGTCGATGGTTCCTCCAAGTCATGGAGGTGAGGGAGGCGAGCCGGGGGCCAGTGACGCTGTCAAACTCGGCCGGGGAGAAACCTGGATCAGAGCACAGGGTTAAATGGGAAGGCATCATGGGATGGGTAGACATGTTGAAGCCCGAGGCGCGCGGCCCCGGCGCGGGCCACGTCGGCCCAGGGTCCGTCGAGGTGGGTGCGGCTGTGGGCATCGGCGAAGACTAGGTCCTCCCCGGGCTTGTGTACAATGCTGAGGGTGAAGCAGCCTGTCGCAGCGAGGAGCCAGAGCTCCCGGGCGCAGGTCCCGATGGGTGGGGTCCCGGGCACGGCCCGAGGTGAGGAAGGCGGCGGAAGCCATATTGTTGGTGTTGACGACGATGGTCACCCCTGCGACGTCGTGCAGGGGGAGGGCGCGGAGTGCGACGACGAGGTTCACCGCCTCCAGCTCTTGTATATTGGGGTAGTGCCCTCGGAAGGCTGAGGTGTACCCTCGGGCGTAGCAGTGTGTGGCAGAGAAGGCGCCCCCGACCGAGAGGCACTCGATGACGTAGGTGTGCCCCGCCGGGGCCCGGAGGAGCTGGAGGCCATTCGAGGCGCGGCCATAGAGGGCGAACCACCTCAGGTCCCGGAGGGCGTCGCCGTCGAGGCTGAGTGTGGCGCAGCCGAAACAGCCGCAAAGCGCCCCGAGGAGGCGACTCATGAACCTCCGGATGCGGAGGACGCAGCTGCTCACATGGTTCAGGCGCCCAAGGAGGCTATGGAGGTCATGGCGAGTGATGGCGGGGCTGGTGAGGTGAGTCTCACAGGAGAGGATGAGGTCGTCGACTTTGTCGGGGGCGATGCAAACTGTTATCGCCTCACTGTCGAGGGCAAAGCCCAGCCAGGAGAGGCGAACAGCAGGGAGGTGACATTTCCCAGGGGGCACGTCGAGCCCGAAAGCGGCGGCGAGCGCGAGGAAGGCATCAAAGGCCTGGCAGGCCCCGAGGTATGAGGCCTCGCACCCGACGTAGACGAGTGTGTGGAATCCATCGTGCCTCATGATCCAGGCGACGGCGGCCGTCACCCGAGCGCAGGCCGCGCCCGAGGAACGGCAGCCGAATGGGAGGGCGAGGTCGATGTAGATCTCGCCATCTAGGGTGACCCCATACAAGGGGCAGGAGAGGGGGTCTGCGTGGAGCTGTCGGTAGGCCCGCGATATATCGGCAGACCAGAGGTATGCGCCGGGGCCCTCTCCCACGAGGCAGCGGCCGAGGTCGCCGGGGTATGCCGGCATTAACACTGGCCCCCGGGGTGAAGGAAAGGTTGATGATGACCCGCCTCTTGCCCAGGTCGGACTTGGGGCCGGTCATCATCGGGGAGACCTGGGTCCAGGGGGTGAAGGGAGGGACGGTGAAGAGGCCCGCAAGGGCGCCGAGGGCGAGCTCAGTTTTGATAAAGTTTTGTATGTGTGGGGCGTGCTCAGGGGGCTCACGGTGGTTGGTGAAGGTCGGGCGGGGAGGGGAAGATGCGGAGAAGTTTGAGGGAAAACCAAACTCGAGGAGGTCGAGGAGGGCTGGGTCGGGGTATCCGCGGAGGCGCGACGCCAGGTGAGGATGCCGGAGGGAGGGGGGATGCGGGCGGCCAAAAAGTTAGGGAGGCCCGCTTCCCTTAGTGCGGCGTATGCGCGGGTGAAGGTGGGGTAGCGGGCCCAGGCCTCCCGAGAGGCTGGCGAGGAGGGTTGGGCGGTATTGTTGGGGGGAGGGGCCGCAGGAGGGGGCGGCGGGGAGGGTCTCCTGGACGTGAGGGTCGGGGAAGATAGCGGCGAGATGAGAAGCGCCGGGCCAGGGATGGCGGCGGCGAGATGAGAGGAGGGTCAGTTGTGGGTGTGTGGGGATCGGCAAGTGGGCTTGGGTAGGGCCGTCTGGGTCCCTCCGGGCCGGGCTGGAGGGCACGGTGGATCAAAAATCCGCCGCCGGGGCGGGGGCTGGGGCCCCGCGATCACGCCCTCTCTTGCTGAGGCATACGGCTTCCGAGTGGATTGTGAGGATTTTTCTGACATTGTTGCAGTAGGCGAATGCGTGTCTGTACCTCGACGCCCCCTCCCCATGGGTCTTGCCCGCCCCCTCCCGGTCGCACGAGGTGGGGTTGCGGTTCCATGTGGGGCAGGGGGCCCGTGGGTCTCTCGGTTGAAGGGAATCTGTGTATCGGGTTGGGAGCGTGTCTGTGTTCTGGCGGGGGGGCGGGCAGGGTCGGAGGGGTGGGTGGGGGCGGGCAGGGAGCCGGTGGGGGTGGTGAGGGCCTCCATACGGACCATGATGATCGCCGTGGGGCAGACTACCATCCGCGATCCATGTGAATACGGTCTCCGAGTACCGTTGGACGGTAGACCAGGGGTGGATGAGGTTGTCTCGGTGGACGGTAAGGGCATGGTGGTTGAGGCCCGGGAGGGAGTGGGTGGGGAAGGCGGGGTGGGCTTCCAGCATGCAGAGGGCGATGGTATACTCGTCCTTACTCGCCTCCCTCTCCGCCTTCCTCTCCGCCCCTCGCTCTATCAGGTCACAAGGAAATATATAGTGCAGCGAAATACCTTTGCGACGTCCTGCGTGTTGCGTCTCGGCTGAGTTGAGTATTTCTCGGACGGCATCGGCAGCAGATGTGGAGCTGTGGGCGAGCGGGTCGCGGTAGTCTAGAGGGGCTTGGGCTGAGGGGGCGCACCTGGTGAACCTCTCATACTGGGGGCGGATCACCCCCGGGAGAGCTGGCAGGGGCGGCAGAGGCGGGTGGGCCCCCCCACTGTGTGGGCGCTGGGCACCGGGGGCAGGGAGGCGGCCGGCGCGGTGTAGGTCTGCTGAGGAGGAGCGGCGTAGGTCTGCTGAGGTGGGGCCATGGGGGCGGGGGCGGCTCCGCGCGTGCCTTGGCCGTTGATTGTGTCGAGTCTCGACGCGAGGCGCTCCAAGGCCGCCACAGTGTCGTGAAGGGTGGCCTGCATCGTCCGGGCCCACTCTGAGGGGGGGTCGCCCGAGGAGGGGGCAGCGACCCTCGGGGGCGAGGAGGGCGTGGATGAAGGAGGCGAGCTGGCCTCGGAGATCCGCTGTGCCTCCCTACGTGTGGCGCGTCTTCCTCGGCCCTTTCCGGTAGGCATGATGTAGCATGGGCTGGGCGGCGTGGATGTAGGGTGTAGTGTGTAGGCCGCAGCGTGTAGGGCCAGTGTATAGGCCAAAGAAAAAAGGTGTGGAGGAGTAGAGTGTCTGGAGGCGGGAGGACGAGTGGCCTGAGGCGGCCTCCGGGCTGGCTTTAAGGGAGGGAAGCGCGGGAGATTACGCAAGGGCCCAACGGCTGGAGGAAAGGAGGGGGGAGGTGCTCCCTCGCCTCGCATCAACCGCAATGCGAGCATTACAACCAATTATGTATAGAGCGTTCAGAGTGAAATGTACATTTATTGTACAAAACAATTCTTCAATTATGACACATAAGCTGAGGTTATTCAGTCACCGGCTACACTACCGAACATCCGTTGACTTGGGAATTAAAAGAAAGGCTAGAAGTGAAGTAATTACCTATATACCATACTTAATCCAAAATATCATTAGACAAATATATAATAGTACCAGATACTGTGCATCTACCTGTCGCCATAACCATGAAAGTCCAATTTATAGGCACTATAATGCTGGTTAGAACGTTTGCATGGAGTATGTATATCAACGTATTTAGTGAATCTTAATCGTTGAATGATCATATCAGCAACACCATTTTAAAATACTTGATTAACAGAAGGAAAGATTAATTTCAAGCATGTTGTCTTCCACAATCGACTGTTCCTTGTCCTGTCCTAATGACGCCAAGTGTCTAGGTACATATCAACAGTAAATATAAATGTTTAAGTCATTGCTGTGATTTGCCAAGGGCAAGGACGCAGGGTTTGAATTCCAAAAGCTTCCAAAACAGGAGCCGGGTTTTCAAGTCATGACGCCATCACAATTGATTCTCAAAATATCAGGATTTGATCGAATTGAATTCCCAAATTATCATCGTTAGGGGAATGCAAACAATGGGATCACTTTGTCTAAGGCAGGATTCGAACACACACTTTTGGCAATTCCGGACTTATTCCGTGCTAAACTGTAGACTATCTAGTTTCCCTAATACTATGAACTCTAAGGGCGTAATCGATTAATCAACTCGGGTCACCCGAGCCACTTTTTGGCGCATGTGCACATCCTACAGACTTGGGTCGAATAATCGAATACGCTTCTCCGTGCTCGGGTGGAAACAATTATTTTATTTTTAATAACTGATAAAACTGCAGCAAAATAGGATTTAAAGTATTTTATTATGGCCTAGTTTAGCTATATTTCCATTTCATTAATCTAAGTTATTCTTTAAAAAACACATGTATGACTGGTACTGTTAGCTGTTATCCTGCAGGATGGTACCAGCGCAAATGTGACGTCATCGCTCGTAGCCAACCCCAGCTACGAGGTGGGTTACTTGGGTCGGATCATTTTGCACAAGGCATGTGTATTTGTCGACTCTACTCTCATTGTTCGATTTGAAATTCTGACGACTCGGGTGACCTGAGTCACCCGGGTCATGTTAATCGAGTATGGCCCATGTGACTTCTTGCCTGAGAGGTTTGTTTGTTACAGTTGTATGTACTGGCAAATGCTAAGGTCATAGGTACCAACTTGTGATGATGGCAATTAATGCAACTTTATATTGCTCTCCCACTGGGAGACCCGATATCCCGCTCAGTCACATTATCCTGACACTAAGCTACCCAGTCCTTGTCTTATCATAATAATGCCAATCACTAGGTTAGGAAGCGACCAGTATTAATTTTGTAAGTCATTATTTTAACTCGACTGGGAATCGAACTCCTGAGTTTCCGCATGTGCTGTACCGATTAGGCCACTGCGACCGATTAGCCTGAGAGGTAACTTCGGAGCACTCAATTATTATCAACCTAAGGCGTGACCTACATTTTGCACTTAACCACACTGCTCAGTAAACACAGGTAACTGACTGAGACATTTCACATGACGTCACTTCCGGTCTGTTCGCGCACTGCTCAAGCCGATCCACCGGGGAACGCTAATGGGCGGTGGGAACGTTTGAAATAGGCACCCATGCGTGTACACTTATCAAAATGCCATTATGTTAAGAAGGTTCTTTTCAGTGTTAATGTGCCAGTTACATCTAGGCTCACATCAGGATTTTATAGTCTACTTCACTGGGTCACCGCCTCACTGGGTCACTGCTTCACTGGGTTGCTGCTTCACTGGGTGTCCACTTCACTGGGTCACTACTCCATTGGGTCACTGCTGCAATGGGCCACTGTTTTCTCAGTCACTAATTCAATGGGGCACTGTTTCACTGAGTCACTGCTTCACTGGGTTACTGCTTCACTGGGTTACTGATTAACTGGGTAAGTACTTCACTGGGTGACTACTTCACTGGTTCACTGCGTCACTGATTCACTGATTCACTGGGTCACTGCTTCACTGGGTCACTGTTTTATCGCCTCAGTAGATTGCTCAAGAAGATTACAATATTTTGTTGTCTGTGTAGAATGTCTCACATTATAGAATAGGTTGCCAGATGTTCCCAGATGATGTAAGAAAGACAGCCTATGTTCACAAATTGAAATATGCTTCCAATACTTCTCTGTTTAAAGTAGCTAAGTATTCGTATTCTAAATAAAATGTTTCCATCGTCTAGGTTTCTAAAAGCCACATATTCCGAAGAAGGCCTGGGTTCGATCATACATCCTATCTAATTTAGATATGGTTAGATTATTAGGAAATGTTGTGTCTAGAGCGAGACTTGAACCCACATTTCTTTGCATTCCTGGCCAGTGTGCTAACCATTACACCACCTAGGCTCCCTGATGTCACAACACTAACCGTTGATGTGGCTCCTTGCCCGAGAGGTTAGTCCAGACCACTACACTGGTCCCCCTGGAATTGTACGTCTTTCAATGCTTTCAATTACATAAATACAGGCAATGCACACGGTAGGTTCAACAACTGTACATCGCATACCTTGTACAGGATGATGGTCATCGCACCCAGTGTCATGGGGTGATGAAAATGGGAAATATTGTTTCAAGAGCGGGCCTCGAACCCACATATCTTTGCATTCTAGGCCGTGTGTGCTAACGATTACACTAGGCTCCATGGTGTAACCACACTACCCACACCTACCTGTGTATATGGCTCCTTGCCCGAGAGGTCAGTGCAGAACACTAGAATATGTTGACCCTTTCATCGGACTAGGCAGCTGTAATGCAATCACCACCTCCAGATAACTATTAATGTGTATTCCCATTGATTGAACTAGACCGCAAGTGCTTCTGATACTACCAGCCATCACACTCTAAGGATGATCTCCTCACTCCTACACGTGCACTACTGCCATTGTAGTGGGGTACCTCTCCACCCGCACCACCCAGCCACGGCTGGTGAGTGGAACCCCCACAGCCCAGCCACTGCGCCACCTGGTGAGTTGCGGCCCCATCCCCACCACAATGCCATCTGGTGAGTGCGCAACCATGCCACCGACCTAGTGAATGATGGTACTTTATTTTATTTTTTTATTGATGATGTGTTTATCACACGGTAGTAGCTGATAAGGTGTTTGATTGCCTGTATTACAGTAGCAGGTAACTGGTTGTTTAGTATGGTTAGTAGTCTATGTTAGTTTTTTTGGATTTTCTTGGTATGTGATGTATAATGCATTATGCGAGTATAAATGCATAATTATGTATAGAGCGTTCAGAGTTCACACTCTGGAATATATATTTTATTTGTTCTACTCTTATTACAACAGTAGCCTACTCATATTTACATAGCATAGGCTTGCACGTCATTGTTAGATGTATTATCTGGTTAATTTTGGCATGGTTACCTTCCATTGGCCGTCCCGCTGGTGGGCCGTGACATATCACATGCCGCCTTGCAGTGTGGCTTAATGCGGGTTTCCTAGCCTTATTTTGAACAGATATGTTTTTAGGTCAGGAATTTGTTGTTCCTTTACCATTTGAGCATTCCATGCCTTGGCACCCATTTCCAGTGTGCTCCTTTCGTAAGCTTTGATTTGGCTTCTGGCTGGCTTAGTAGTGGCACGTTATTTGCTCCACTTTAGACGGTTACGCAGGAACAACATGAGGGGCAGACATTCACGAGTCTTGTGTGGTCCGCTAGATGGATTGGGGGCGAAGTTCCCTCCAAGCTTGTCCAGCATCCAGTGCTTGGGCCCTCACTTGTCATGTGACTGGTGACTGGTAGCTCCCCCACCCCCCCACCACCCCACCAGCTTATGAGGGTGGCTCCCCCACCACCCCGCCACCTTGTGAGTGGTGGCTCCCCCACCACCCCACCACCCCACCACCTTATGAGTGGTGGCACCCCCACCACCCCGCCACCACCCCACCACCCCACCACCCCACCACCCCACCACCCCACCACCCCACCACCCCACCACCCTACCACCTTATGAGTGGTGGCTCCCCCACCACCCCGCCACCCCACCACCACACCACCTTATGAGTGGTGGCTCCCCCATCAGCCCGCCACCTTATGAGTGGTCGCTATCCCACCACCCCTCCTCCTTGTGAGTGGTGGCTCCCCCACCACCCCACCACCCCACCACCCCACCACCACACCACCTTATGAGTGGTGGTTCCCCCATCAGCCCGCCACCTTATGAGTGGTGGCTATCCCACCATCCCGCCTCCTTGTGAGTGGTGGCTCCCCCACCATCCAACCACACTCCCTCCCACCTTGTATATGATGGTTCTCGCACCAACCCAAACAGAGCACCACCTGCTAACTGGTTGTACCCCAACCACACATTCACGACGCCACCTGGTAATTGGAATGCCCAATCACACAGCCACACCGCCACCTGCTGAGACGTGCCACCGCCACCACCTAGCCGTGACGCCACCTGGCGGGTGGTGGCTTCGGTCGGTGCTCTTTAATGGGGTGCTTTACGGAAGGAGTGTTAATATATACGCTGCCTTGGTTATGAGCTTTCTGCTTCGCGTTGCCTTCTGGGGCAGAGGCAATTGGCCGGAATCTGTTAACAGTCACAAGCGGTTGTCATGGCGACCAGGGATGTCTGCCGGAAGTGACATCATCCTCTAGATGAGGGGAGCCGCTGGAGTGCGTTCTAGCCGTTCCACAGAAGCCATCGTACCAGAGTGAGGCTGGCATCCCCCCAGCACCGGAAGTGGATGGAATCTCGCGGTTCTCGCGTGGGGGGAGTGAAAATCTACGAGAGTAAAGTGTGCAATGTGCATATATTGTATAGTTATATACTATATGGGTGTTGGGTATCGGTTCCCCCCCTTAAAATAAACGCTTATACTAAATTATATAATAAAGAACCACTAGATAATATATTCTCTTTACAACCGAGCCTTGCACTCGGCATTACTAGGTTACGTTAAGGATCAGTGGAAATTTCACCCATCTAAAATAAACGGCTGTATTAATTTATGAAAATACGCACTCAAAATCCTGTTATTCTGCACTCATTTAGCGCAGTGTATCCCTCATCCGCCGGGACGCGTGACCACGTGACGTGACACGTGACTCCTTGCTAGAGTGCCGTGCGCATGTTCGGTTCACTCCACTGGGAATGTCAGAGAGGACTGTGCTCATACAGTTATACTTGATCCCCCACAGTGTGCGCGTGCCCTATGAACAGTGATATAGCATAGCTGATTCCAAGATGGGCCATGACAGTTAAAGAACACAAGAATCCTTGTACTGAAGGCTGCTCCTCTACAGCACCAGAAAGGGTAGATCTTCTGTGAAAATATTGACTAGTAGATTGTTAAATGTAAACCCCAGTGTCGCGGATAGATCATGAAGGATTGAACTAGACAAGCATATCAGGGAAGTCCTCTACAGGTATTAAGCATTCGTTCAAACATAGAAGTGAACACAAGATAATGTGAAGCCCGCAATGTCCAGAATTTCGACACGCAGTCGAATGTGTTTGTTTTCACTTCATATTTCTTCAAAGTTAGCCATTTATAAAACAGTTATTTCAAACCACTTTCTTTAATTACCACCCAGCAGAAAAAGTAAACACCGGCTATTGGGGATTTGGGGTCACTTCAACCCAAAGTAATGCAGGTTATACTGATCACCCGAATATACTTAATTAAAAAGAAATATTGTAGAAACTCGAAACCGTCGACTATGAAACTTGAAGATGGGGAAAAATCCACCTATGGACAATTCTTCTTCTTCAATGCACTGCGTGTTGTTCAATCTTGAAACAACTGAGTACGAGGCTAGGTAGCGGCGGGTATTCATGTTGTGAGTCATTGTTTTGACGGAGCCATAGTCTAAGCTAATATTATACTACATAAGAAAAAAGTGCTGAGGTGCAATTTTCCTGACACAAAGTTGCCTGCAATGTTCACAATGCATTTTTGATTTAGCGGGAACGACATGTTTCCTCTACCCCGACTCTGACCCGCTCCACTTTAGACTCTACCTTTAGTGGATAGACAAGCCCGTCTTCCATCCACCCGATTGGCCAGCTGGCTTTCACACCTTTTCCGTCCACAACCGTAGCTCGCTGGCACCGCCATACTTCTCGGTGAGCCAGCGATGTATAGATATTTACCGCCCACAAGTCCTACTACTGTATGTGTTGTCTTCTTATAGGATGTGGCGCAGGTGCTGGTTTCCCCTAACAATAAACTTGATTTACGCGCACTGCCTCTCCATGTTGTTACCTTACCGAATCATTACCACTCGCATTAGTGGCCTCCTAACAGGCTCTATAGATATAGTTCCTCGCCATGACACATTCTTAGGAGATATGCCATACCAGTCGGCATTACTTCCTGGCTTTATGGTGTATGTCCTTGCTGTGGACTTAAATGACAGGAAGTCATGGTTCTTTATGTAGAAGTAGGCGCAGAAGTGGTATGGAACCAGACCTGTAAGGCAATACAAACAATAAAAGAGACAGAGTCCATATCGAATGTATCACATTGTACAATTTTCCGATCTAATGGCATGAGGATAGATGTGAACTCTACTATAATAAATTGCAACTTGTCTATAGAATGGTAAATGGTGATATAAAATCCAAAGGCATATGAGGGATATGTGGAGTTGGTAAACTATTACTCATTAGGTATAGAAATTGTATAGTAAAATAGTATAGAGGAGGAGTGTCACTTCTTAGATAGTCTTTGGAGGAGTCACCTCACATACCCCCTCCCCCCCCCCCCCATGGTGTTATTTATGGATCACTGGCCACCAAAAGGCACTGTATCCAGCATGACAGGCATTGGATACAACAGATTGAACCCTGATTGGTGGATCAACCCATGTGACCACTGTCATCTTGGATTCTAGACACCTATATACGATAATAAGGAGTCTCACTCTCCTACTTTCACTCTTTACCTCCTTTTCTTCATTACCTGTATTGATTTCTCTTGGCTTGTCCACACCACTCACACCACCAGCCGGCGACTTTACAACATGCTGCTGTATATCACCATTAGGACATTTAAAATATGAAACTGTTACAGTTGGTCATGAGACAAACTGCGATTTATTTATCCATCTATTAATTGTTGGGATGGCCCAAATCAATTGAGCACCCACTGCTTCTGTGACAACCTATAGTATTCTACATCTTGGTCTTGACCCTGGCCGAGTAAAACAAATGATGTAAAATATGCACCTGTCGCTACCTCGTCTAAAGCTTACGATTCCTAGGAACAGCAACGAACAGCAAACTGAGGACCCTGATTGAAATTGCCCTTTCTGAACCAATTAATACAATCAGAAAATAGTAGATCAATTATGAATTTGTCCACACAATGTGTTCTCACAATGTGTCGCAAAATGTACTGTAAAAGGTGTCACATTAGCATTTTAACCCAGCTTAATTTACTGGGAATCAGCATTAACATTACGATCGCCCTGTCACTTTTGTTGCCGTTGATAATCAGACAAATATTGCTTCTAAGCACTTTTGTTCTTATGGGAATCGTTTGCTCGTTATCATATATACGCGACGATGGTGTGCTCTCATCAATGCATGCTGTACGATTCCCGTCATATTTCTTTTTCTTTTGTTTTTGGTAAACAAATTTTAATCATATGTCTGTTGTCGGGACAGTAGCACTGATCTCCCTTTGGCGCATCAACATGGTTAATTTATGAATAAGTCCATGATCTAAATCCTCTTCGGGCCCCAACGAAGATCCGAGGACTATAGGAAATACTCGATTGCATTCAGCACTACCCTGTACACATAAAAGCACGAGATGAGTAGTATATAGAGTTGGGGAGTTCGGGCAGGCTGCATCAAAGACAGTTAGTAGTATACGGAATAGGGTATGTGGCGCGGGCTGTTGGGTAGACTGGGAGAAGGGGCATGTGGGCGGGTCTAAGAGACTGTCAAGGAGAGGATGGATCCCGGGTACATGCATGGAGGTGGAAACAGGATGAGTCTAGATATTACTTTTATATTGGTACATAACTCTAAAACTTAATTTGACGGTCGAAATCGATTTCAAAGAACCCCAGCTTCCGATCTCACTCCGACGGACGGGCTTACTTCAGAAATATGAGATCAGGATGACGTCACACTGCGGGCGGGCTGCTGAGTCTGTCCCGGCTTGAAGATGCACGAGCTGGTGGTAAAACCTAGGTACGGCGCAGGGTTACTACTGGCCGATGTCAGGGCCACTCGGGCACTAATTAGCATCTCATGTCACGACACAGTGGTTCTAATCACTGCTTAATTAACCACGTCACGTCCTCACCTCGCTTCGCCCCGGGAAGGCACAGGCGTCAGCGACACCAGAGGACTCCGGCACAGCGGACCGGTGGGTGCTGCAGGGGGAGGCGGGGAGGCGGGGGGAGGCCGACTATGTTGCCTGCCCACGTGCACAGGGGCATTGATCACGATCTCACGCATATGAACTAAGAACAGGAGCACAAGAAAAACAAGAGGCACAACCAGCACAACCAGCACAACCAGCACAACCAGCACAACCAGCACAACCAGCATAATCAGCACAAACAGCATAATCAGCACAAGCAGCACAAACAGCACAAATAGCACAAACAGCACAAGCAGCACAAGCACCACAAGCACCACAAGCACCACAAGCAGCATGATAAGAGCAAGCATCACAAGAAAAGCAAGCGACACAAGAAGAACAGGCAGCATGGGTATCACAGGCAGCACATCCAGCACCAGCGAAACAAGTGGTACAAGTGGAAGAAGCAGCACATCTATCGCAAGCAGCATAAGCAGCACACGCAGTGCAAGAAGCACAAGCAGCACAAGCAGCACAAGCAGTGCGAGAATCACAAGCAGCACAATCAGTGCAACCAGCACAAGCAGTGCAAGCAGCGCAAGCAGCCCAAGCAGCCCAAGCCGTGCAAGCAGCCCAACCAGCCCAACCAGCCCAACCAGCCCAACCAGCCCAACCAGCCCAACCAGCCCAATCAGCCCAACCAGCCCAACCAGCCCAACCAGCCCAACCAGCCCAACCAGCCCAACCAGCCCAACCAGCCCAACCAGCCCAACCAGCCCAACCAGCCCAACCAGTTCAAGCAGCCCAAGCAGCCCAAGCAGCCCAAGCATCCCAAGCAGCCCAAGCAGCCCAAGCAGCCCAAGCAGCCCAAGCAGCCCAAGCAGCCCAAGCAGCCCAAGCAGCCCAAGCAGCCCAAGCAGCCCAACCAGCCCAACCAGCCCAACCAGCCCAACCAGCCCAAGCAGTCAAAGCATCGCAAGCAGCCCAAGCAGCCCAAGCAGCCCAAGCAGCCCAAGCAGCCCAAGCAGCCCAAGCAGCCCAAGCAGCCCAAGCAGCCAAAGACGCCCAAGCAGCACAATACACCCAAGCAGCACAACCAGCCCAAGCAGCCCAATCAGCCCAAGCCACCCAAGCAGTCCAAGCTGTCCAAGCAGCCCAAGCAGCCCAAACAGTCCAAGCAGTCCAAGCAGCCCAAGCAGCACAAGCAGGACAACCAGCACAACCAGCCCAATCAGCACAACCAGCCCAACCAGCCCAAGCGGTCAAAGCATCCCAAGCAGCTCAAGCAGCCTAAGCAGCCCAAGCAGCCCAAGCAGCCCAATCAGCCCAAGACACCCAAGCAGCCCAAGCAGCCCAAGCAGCCCAAGCAGCCCAAGCAGCCCAAGCAGCCCAAGCAGCCCAAGCAGCCCAAGCAGCCCAAGCAGCCCAAGCAGCCAAAGCAGCCCAAGCAGCCCAAGCAGGCCAAGCAGCCCAAGCAGCCCAAACAACCCAAACAACCCAAGCACCATGGTAAGCAGCCCAAGCAGCCCAAGCATAGCAAGCACAAGCAGTTGAAGCAGCTCAATCACCATGGCGAGCGCACCCAGTTCAACCAGTGCAAACAGCACAAATAGCACATCAAGCACAACCAACACAACCAGCGCACCCATCACAAAGAGCACAAACAGCTATTATTGCAGGAGTAGAAGTGTGTATCTGAGTAGCAGCAGGATAATTAGCACCAGCACACATGGCAGTATGACTACCAGCAGCACGGGCAATAACAGAAGTACCAACACCTACGGCACCAGCAGAAGCACCAACACCACAGATAGCAACAACACTTGGACAGACAACAGCAGAATTTGTATATATGCCAACAGCATTCCAACCAGCTTCACCACAAGCAGTCCCAGTACTCGTACACGTAATAACACCACCAGTGGCAATATCAACGCATTGAGAAGCAAAACTAACAATAGCATGAGTTCAAACACCAGCATCACTAGAACCACTAGCTGCAACACCATATGTTTCATTTCCAGGACAAGTAAATACTTCAGCAACAGCAGCAGCACCATAGTTATTGACACCAGCAGCACTAACACCTATGCCAGCATCACCACCTCATGACATCAACACCACCAGCAGCGCCAGCATCAGTGTCAACTCTACTAGCACCAATATTACTAACATCACAAGTATCAAGACCAGCATCAGCAGCAACACCAACACACCAGTACACATGCCACGATATGCAACACGAGCATTACCACCTGCACTAACAAAAACATGTGTAGGCCCATGACAACTAGTACTAACATCAGCATCAGTACACCTAACCTACCAATACCTGGCGCACCCTCACTACTAGCACTAGCACCATCACCACTGGAACATACAGTACACCACCACCAGCACAAGCAGCATTGCCACCATCAGCACAAAGACCAACACCAGCATCACGAATACAATGTTCCACTGCACTGTCCATTCCCCCACGTATCTCCATTCCCTTGCGTCTCTACCTGTCCCTGTCTCTTCCCCAGCCCTTCCCTGACCCTTCCCTCGCCCAGTCCCTCCCCTGGTCACCACCCCTGGTCCTGGACCTGCCCCTGGACCTGCCCTCTTCCTGCCCATCCTCCTCCGTTGCCCCTGCCCAGCCTCTTGTCCCCACCTCTGGACCTCTAGTTGTCCATGGCCCTGCGCCCCCTGCCTCTTCCTCTTCCCCCGCCCCTGTCCCTCCCCTTGTCTCCGCCCCTCACCCTCTACGTGTCCCTCACCCTCTACCTGTCCCTACCCCTGTAACTCCCCATCCCCTTTGTTCTTCCTCTTCTCTCGCCCCTGTTCCTCCCCTTGTCCCTGTCCCTGGCCCTCTGGCTGATCTTGTCCCTGCCCATGCTCATTCCTCTACCCTCGACCCTGCCCCATCTCCCTGCCGCTGGCCCTCTGCGTGCCTCTATCCCAGCCCCTTTGCTGCCCAGCCTCAACTTGCGGCACGGCTCCCTAAAGAGGGTAATCATATGTAATTGCTTCCGGTTTCACCAAATCTAACTTCATCTGTATTCTTAAATAATGCCGCAGATGAGCAATATTCCAAAGATAACCTCCAAATAAAGCCTTCAAAAGCTATATCCAAATTACACTTGTGCAACATGTATATCTATATAGATATAGGTACTGAAGTTTATAGTTCACATCTTCAACACTACGCTAATTGCCTAGAAGTAATATCAGTTATTAGTGTCACAGCCCCTGGGTGATTTGCGCATGCCCGGACAGGTATTAAGGCTAAAGTCTACAGAGGTTGAAAGGCAATTTCCGGTGACAACAGTAAACTGACACTGGCCCCGATATAAACTTTGGAACTACTCAATCTTTGCAAAAGCTATGCTCAAATGCATTGATTCGCCGATAGAAACACATAGGTTGAGGTGGGGATAGAAATGCCAGATTGCTGTTTGAGAGTGTTAATTAGGTGTGTTGGGGGGAAGGGAAGGAGGATATTGAAAAGGCCTGAATTAAATACCACGGCTGGGTCATGTGACAGTCGATGAATTCAGTTGTTTACCAAGTGGTGCAGTTTGAAGGCAAGAATTGCCGGAGCAAATATCCAGATGGGCTTGTAGGAGACGATGCTGCACCATGTAGGAACATGCCTAGAGTAGGACTTGAACCCTTGTTTCTGCCAGTACGTGGCATGTGAGGTAAAGGGGCATAACCCGATGGGTGTTAAGTCATTTTCAATTTCTGAGATAGATATATGAATTTGATTTTGTTGTTGTTTGTTTGTATTTATTTTTGTTATTGAGGCTGTATTTATTCTGTCCATAGCATGTAAGCCTGGGTACCCAGGCTTGTTTTCAATGCTGGCCAGCTGTAGTGTTGGTGTTGTCTTACCAAAGAGTAGCTGCTGATAAGTTATTTGATTGTCTGCATTTCAGTAGCAGTTAGATAGTATGTTGGTACCTTTAGTAGCCTATGTTAGTTTTGTTGGGCCCTCTTGGCATTGTATTTTTGTTCTATTCTTATTACTATGGTAGATGTTTTCTTAAGGTTCTATGTTACTGTTTTGGGGTTTTCTTGGGAAGAGTTTTCCGCTTTTTTCGACTTAATTCTATACTAGCCTATTTTATTTACATGTCCATAGGCTTGTGCGTAATAGGTGGTTGAGTTATGTTTGTTTGGATTTGATTTGATTTATATTGTTGTTGGATATGTTATCTGGCTTTTATATTTCCGGTTATACCACCCTGGGCTGTCCAGTTGGTGGGCCGTGACATATCACCTGCCGCCTTGTGGTGCAGTTCAGTTGGGGTTCCCAGTTTTTATTTTGCACAGATATTTTTTGTACGATTTTAGGTCAGGGATTTGTCTTTCTTTCACCGTTTGCGCATTCCATGCCTTGGTGGCCATTTCCAGTGTACTCCTTTCATGGGCTTTAATCTGGCTTCTGGTCTGTTTCAGTAGTGGTGCCTTGCTTGCTCTGGTGTCCCTTAGTGGTTGGGTTAGACACTTAATGTCCTTGCTATATCCATATGCTAATGTTTTTAGGTGGATTATCCTTCTGTTTTCTAGTAGCTTTACTTTAGTTCTTTTGTGTAGGTCATAAGTGGGGTGTAGTTTGTCTATTATTATAATCTACCTTACATTACTTTGGAGTAGCTTTGGAGTAATTAATGGTTAATTTTGGAGATATTTGAATGGAAAACAAGCTAAGCTAATTTTGGCAAGCATGCCAACACTCTCACAGCATATGCTTCTGGAGCCAGAGCTTGTGTGAAATTCCTCAGTATTCCATTCTATGTGGCAACAAATGCCTTAAAAATGCATTTGTATTTAAGTTAGATATGGCGAATCATATATCCAGATAATTGTTTTCGTTTTGAAAAGTTGATGCTTCGTCGGACTATGCAGCTTTAAGTGCTAGAACGGTTAAGCCCCCAAAGTTGGGGTTTCCTGTCATGGGCACAAAACAGGAAGCCAGGTCGTTCAGTAGACAAATGAGCAGACTTGGTCATACAGTATTACATAGGTAGCACACAAATACTGCCTCAACATCCTGGGTTCTAACCACGCCCGCCGATAAATAATATTCATATAATCACTGTCATGTTATATTGCATGATATATACATGGGGTACGATAACTGAATCGGTACAGAGCGGGGCCCATGTGCAGGTGATCGGGAGTTGGGTTCCAGGTCGAATCAAACCAATGACTTATAACAGTGATCCTTCTCACTTCCGACCCTGGCGCTCGGCATTAATAGGATAGGGCAAAGACTGGGTGAGCTCAGTGTTAGGATAATGTGACTGAGTGTGTTATCGGCTCATGGTGCCGGCAGCCTCATCTCCCAGTCGGGCAGCACTATAAAGTCACCATAAGTGTGCACTGTCACAAGTCAGTACCCATCCTGATATGACCTTAGATGTTGCAAGGATGTAAATCTCCAACAACCAACCATTCACGATATGTTCAAGCAGGTAGTAATAACATCCCATAGTGACATTGGTTAGAGGAAGTGTCGGCCAGTCTATTGATCTCTTTTCTGGCAGTGCTTTACGAGTGTTATATTTTGGAGTTATCATCATGACTGCATAAACTAGTCGGCCCCAGGCAGTTTATTGTTTTATAGTCACAGAAAAAAAGAATACTGATATAGGCGCAGCACTTTAAAATCGTTATTTTTTAACACACTGAGTAGAAAATGATAGGGTTCCAGAATATGGCTTATTATAAGTAGATGCATAGGTATAATTCATAACACAACAACAG
Organism: Branchipolynoe longqiensis; assembly: GCA_030323885.1. NCBI lineage: Eukaryota > Metazoa > Annelida > Polychaeta > Phyllodocida > Polynoidae > Branchipolynoe > Branchipolynoe longqiensis. Next base: position 86,091,425 of record CM059191.1, on the reverse strand, counting down.
ATATTTAGTGGACCAAGATTGATTAGTTCCTGTTTAGTGAAAATAACATGACATGTGCAGCATAGACAGTTTTACTAACATAGATACTTGTTAACTCTGAAGATAAAGACAAAGTAGCTTTAAAGACCAGTTAACTCTTGTAAGAGTGGAAGGTATGACTACTACCAGCCATATCTTTAAACAACAATGTCTATACCAAGCAAGATTATATCAAGTGACTTTAAGATAAACAGTAACTCATAGTATAGGGGAACTGCAGATAGCCTGTCGCTAGTAAACATGTCTAGGTCATCCCTATCAAGGATAACACACTGTTTTTTAATATTTTAATTACACATAGAAAAATACCGAACAAAGTGAAATTAAGACTCTGACACTCAGCCAATACGTCAAGGCTGTTGGGAGGGTAGGCAGTAAGGAATTCTGTGTCAGAATTCTGTTATCTGTTTGAGCTCTAGCAAATAACTGACTAAATGGATGCGAAGGAATACCACATTGACTAGGTTACTATGAGAGTTTGTATTTGTTATTACGATGACTGCATTAAGTTACTACGGATACTGGGTCATCTTGCATTTTTGTGATGCGTTGCTAGGATAGCTGCCACTAGCCAGTTTCCGGCGGGTGTTACTAACATACTATCAGGATTGAGGGATTTAGCTCAGGAACTAGCGTGTTTCTATTAATATAAGGATATTTACAATGGTGAGGGAGGCACGGTATACTCCTGATGGAATACTAGGATAGCTAGAGTGTCAGTGATTCTTGGCAGGGGGACTGGGGATTGCTATGGTTATATTTTATGTGGTTACTCCAGAGCTCAGTTGGTGTGACAAATTATACATGTTACAGCGTAAAATGCACAATTAATGGGGCGTCGGTCTCTCCTTATCTCAGCCAATCTATCTTACTATATTCTGCGGATCAGATTGGTAAAACCATCACTTCACATGTGTATCTTTTCCACGAGTATTCCCAATTGAGTGATGCTTTTGGAATGTAAGTTGGGTAACCTTTCCCCAACGTGGTACTGAACTATAAAAAAGAAAATTAGTGTTTTCTGAGCATTTTTAAGTAATTGTATTGACTTGATCAGGGTTTGAAGTTACTTTAAAATATATATTTGTTGCTGGAAAACCTAGCATTCCGTATAAGTACGATAGGGCAAGAAGCAGGGAAGACCAGTTATGTGCGATTGAAATCTCCCCCGCTTAATCAAGTAATGTACTAATAAATAAAAAGTGCATATTTCTTCTTTTTTTTATTTTTTTTTGTATTGAGGCTGTATTTATACTCTCCATAGCATATAAGACTGGGTACCCAGGCTTGTCTTCAATTCTGGCCAGTTGTAGTGTTGGTGTTATCTTACCACACATTGGCTGCTGATAAGGTATTTGATAGGGTTACATTCGCACAAATCGACAAACGCCATCTAGGCCGAAATGAAACCATATCTGCAATGTCAGAGCTGAACCTGCCACCATTCCAATAATTGAATCACTTGTTTTGCAGAAGCTGTCACAACACCATTATAATGCTCTACTCAATAAGAAATGGATAGACTTTATGTGGAAAGCACACTATATATATATATATATATATATATATATATATATATATATATACAATATACACAATATATATATATAAGAGTTCTTATTAAAGTATTTATGCAAATAAAACAAATTGTAATTCCGAAAATATGTTTGTAAACGGAAAACTGCCTGACCAGGTTTTTTTAACTAGGCACGTTACTCACCCATGTAATATCCTGAGGCACTGCTGACTTTAATAGTCTTCTAAGTCTTAGTCCAGGAACATTAGGTTTTAACCCGGAAAAAAATAATGTCAAGCTGAATTTGTGTTTACAAGCTCAGTTCATCTTGCTGAGTAACATATCAAAAGTCCCCTTAAATCCCACCCTTGCTTCATTCCTAACAAAATTGTGTTACCTAGCAACCATAGCTGAATGCTAAATGGCCCAGAAAATGCCCTCATGGATTAACTAATTCCACTATTAATCTAACATTTACTTGTATTTATCACTCTGATTAATAAGCAAGTACAACAATACATACAACAACACCATACATATTTAGTATACATGGTAACCAATGGCAACAGCATACATTGCAGCCAAAGTATGGTAGCGCTAGCATGAATATTAGCAACCACATCCAAACTATGTCGCGATGAAAGTGTAGTAGATCATGTTGTTATTAGTACAAAATATAAACAGTAAAAATGGTCAATATCTTGTTTGAAACCGTCCGAACATATGCATAGCAACCAGCGTAATTGAAATGCATGTCCATTGTTTAGTGCCATATTATGGTTTTATTATTAGGTGTGTAATAAATGCTAATGAATTAATTCCTTCCTTCATCCATCAATCCGTCCATTCATCCTGCCATCCTTTCATTCATCCGTCCGTCCATCCGTCGGCCTGTCCATCCATCCATCCTCCCATGCATATCGATCCATCTGAGATTGTGGCTGCCTCAGATGAACTGGACAATGATGTTCTTAGATTAGGTGGCTTCCACATATTGATGTCTTATATGGGAGCTGTTGGCAACATAATGTCAGGCAGTGGATTTAGAAGAACTGTGGAGCACAATATATGCCAAAGCCTCTGTTGCACACATGACAACTGGATACGCATATTTCCATGCTCTGTGTGCTCACTATCTTACTCAAGAAACTCTGGCCACTATCCTTCTGCAAACACCAGACTGCCTTAGTGAAGATGACAAAGGCACATTGACAAAGCTTTATCAGGATCTTCTGAAAGAGGAAACATCTGTTGGAAGATGGATTAGGGACTATTGTTATTAGTCAACTGAAGCAACTTCTCAAACAGCTGTCTGACCACGCCAAAGCTATATCTCGAACAGCTAAACTCTGGATCTAATTCTTTGAGCAAGTTAATATCATGCGTTTATTTGTCAGAGCAGAGAGGACAGGTGACTGGGAGCTTCACCGCTATACTGTCACAAAAATGCTTCCACACCCGCATGCCACAGGACATCTTCCATACGCAAAATCAGCACCTCTATATGTAGAGCAAATGACAGAATTGTCAAAGAGGATGACTTCGGAAGAATACAACATGTTCACAAACAGGGGTTTCTTCACAATCCGCCGAAGTGACAAGTTCTGGGGTGGAGTTTGGTCTGACATGACCATCAAACAGGTACTGATGGAGCTATCAAGACCTCGGGAGGATTAACCTGTGGCCATGGAATCAGCGAGAGCACACTTGCACAGTGGATGCTTGCTCTACCGCTGTGTGTACCACTATGTAATGCCCTGGAAACATTCACTGGCATCAACACAGGTACATCTGAGCAGTACAAAGAGCATAAGGAGGTTCTTACATCAAGACAAACCAGAGACAATCATGACTTGAACTCCTCCCTGGAATGGCTAGAAGCACACCCTTCCTTTGTGAACAAACCAGATAATACCTTGGTTTCCCTTGCTACTGGAAGTGTAGCACACAAAACCATTAACTGCGATGAAGCTGAACGTCATGGATTCAAAGCTATGCAGGAAATGGTTGGTAAACTGTTTGCAGGAATAAAACTTCGATGGAATGACAAAGTAAAACCACTTGCAGCAATGACAAACACTGTACAAATTTGCAACGATGAAGTCACCGTTAATCCACTGCAACTGTTCAGTCAAATCACCTGCATTATTAACTCGAGCTCCGAGTTGTCCAGCTTCTTGAAGTATGAACTGGCGCCATGACCCCCATCATTGTTTGATGATGTGTCAATCGACAATCAACAAAGGCTGCATTAGGTACTCTGCTAGAATCATTGGTACCCAGTGACAATAATATGCCAGGCGAGGCTCTTTTTGTTGTTGATGGTGGACATCTTCTTCACTCGGTGACTTGGCCACATCCAGCAACTTATGATGAAATCTGTCAAATGTACCTCAAGCACTACCAGTCAAATGCAACAGTTGTCTTTGATTGATATGATGGCCCTCCTTCAACAAAATCTGTTGAACAAAATCTGTTGAACAAAATCTGTTGAACAAAATCGCAGGGCAAACAAGGCATTCTCGGCAGATATCATCTTCACTGGCAGCATGCACACTATGACAACACAGGGAGGGTTTCTTGGAAATGGAAACAATAAATTCTGCCTTATTCTTGCATAATATTCTGGTCTCTGTGATTCCTGTATACATGTTGCACAGGCCACAGCTGATGCTGTCACAATGATCATGTCTACAGCTCTTGATCTTGCATTCAATGGGGAGACAGTTGTGTCGGTTGGGACTGACACAGACTGGTTGGTCGCGCTCATTGCTCGGACACCAACCAAGACAAAGCTATTCATGATTTGCCCAGTATGAACAATAAAGCGGCAAAATTATTCAATATCACCGCAATACAGCAAGCTGTTGGAGAAAAACAACACAACTTGCTTTTTCTTTCCGCCGTCACAGGGTGTGATACCACATCTGCGTTGTATGGACAAGCCAAGAAAAAGGCGTTTCGGTTGCTCATGTCAAATGAAGAGCTTGCTAAGGAAATGAGAGCGTTAAATACGGAAACTTTGAATCCGACTGATGTCTCAGCAGCTGGAGAAAAGTTTCTTCTTGCATTATATGGTGGAACAAGGTTCAATACACTGAATGACTACAAATACTATGCCTATAAGAGGAACATTGCTGGCAAGTCAGTGGGTGCCAAGTTCACTCTAGCCACTCTGCCACCCACCAGCGCAGCTGCATGACAACATTCTTTGCGGACCTACTTACAGGTGCAACAATGGTTGGGAAAGGATCCCTCACCAACTGAGTGGGGATGGAAAATTCATAACAACGTATTGCTTCCCCTCCTTTCTGACTTGCCACCGGCACCTCAGAAACTAATAAAACTCATAAGCTGCAACTGTAAGACAGGATGCATGAGTCGTTGTGGGTGCAGACAGGCAGGAATGGCTTGTTCTGCAATGTGTTCACAATGTATGGGAATTGGATGCAGCAACGCCCCACAGGCTGAGGAACTCGGTACTGGTGAGGACGAGTAAATTCAAGTGTTGGTTGATCAGTTGATCGCTCACATCAGGATTACATAACTAATAACTTTCCTGATATATATATATCGATATGCAATGGACAAAATTCAAGCATTTCATTGAACAATCATTGATATGTATACCGTTGCCATTGGTTACCGATGTATAATAATCATGTATGGTGTTGTTCTATGTATTATCTTACTTGCTTATTAATTAGAATGTTAATTACAAGTATATGTTAAGTTCATAATGCAATAAGTCCATTTATAAGTTATACGGTAATTATCTGGGCCATTAGCATGCATCGATGGTTGCTAGGCAACATAATCTTTTTAGCGATGAAGTAATGGTTGGATTTTAGGGGACTTTTTGATATTTTGTTTAATATACTACACTAAGCTTATATATAAAAAATTAGCTTGACATTATTTTTTTCCGGGTTTTACTGTTCTGGTAGCTAATGCTCCTGAACTATCTAGGTTGTACAGGCTGGAATTAGATTATTTGCATCAGGTATCATGATTTAGGGGGGTATTTCCATAATTTGTTTCCTTTTGGATTCTGATTTTAATAATTTATTCAGAGATGCACAAATCAAGTAATCATAAATCAGTGTACATACATAATCTGATTAATTCTACGTTTGAACTAGTGTAAAAAAAAGAGTGAAATATCCCACATTATATATGTGTGGTATAACTGTATTATGCAAGTATAAAGATGCGTAAGGGAATATTGTTATACTCCATAAGACCAGTGGCGCCATCTCGGCCCACCTCACCTCCGCCGGATGTTTACCAGTGTCAGTTGCACCGGATGGCATACATCACTTCTACATCCCTGTATGAAATCACCACCACGTTAATAGTGTTACAACCCATTTCCGATGGTGAACATTATGTCAATATCGATCGGACCTCCACGCCTGTCTGGGGGTTGTATCGGAATGTGATATCGGCCCGGTGCAAATGTGACGAATCCTCTTTGACCAAGGATCTTCAACCTTGGTCCTATCTGAAACATATTGTACATTTATTCAAATGCACTGATTCTCCGTCTACATAATATACATCGTTGCAGATATGTGAAATCACCATCCTTAGCTCACAGGCACTTCCACTGTATACACTGTTTCTGCATGCCTGGAGCTAGCTTTTGCTCATTTGGGGTAAGGAGCTTGGATTACCAAAAGGTGCCATTTGGGAAGAGCCGACCCTTAGCAGGATACCCAGGGAAGGGAGTCAGATGTGGGACGGGACTAGAGCGTATGTGCCAGAGATCAAACAAAGCAGCAGAAATTCAATCAAATTATCGCTCTGTAACGCCATGAATGTATCCATTGGCATTGACTGAATGGGGCGATGATTTATTGTGGACGTGAGAGGGTTGGGGGAGGGTGTGGGGGCTGAGTGGGGCGAGGATTTATTGTGGAGGTGAGAGGGTTGGGTTGGGGGAGGGTGTGGGGGCTAAGTAGGGATAGGGTGAGTGGGGTGGGGTGGGGGTTTGGGGGAGGGTTGAGCTGGTTCCATAGTGTACTGCGACTTGACATTGTTTCCCACTCAGGACTCTGTATGTTACCCGCCACCCCACACCAAACCCTCTCCTGACATCCACACTCACCACACCCAGTCACACAAAGCCTAAGCACGCGCACAGTCACAGACACACACCCATAGATGCGCTCAGTCACACTGACCACACCCAGTCACACAAAGCCTTGACACGAGTACAATCACAAACACCCCCCATAGACGCATTGATAACACTCAGTCATACTCACCACACACCCAGTCACACAAAGCCTAAACACGCAATCAGTTCCAGACACCCCCTCCATAGACGCATTGATAACACTCAGTCACACTCACCACACCAAGTCACACAAAGCCTAAACACGCGCACAGTTCCAGACACCCCCCCCCCACAGACGCATTGATAACACTCAGTCACACTCACCCCTACACACATTCATTTGCATACTCCTTGACGCATTCAGAATACCCAGTGACACCCACACACTCACTGTCACACCCATGTGCTGCACCGTGTCACACCCGTCGACACACTCAGCACTCTCAGTCACACCCATGACCCTACACACTCAGTCATGCACAAACTGATCGACCTCCTCCAGACACACAGTCACACACACACAACATTACACCATTCACTCACTAACTCACCCCTCGACACAATCAACATACCCAATGACACAAACATCCCTACACACTCACTCATTCACGCACACACCCATTGCCACATTCAGCGTTACCCAGTAACACACACCCTACACACACTGGACGTATTCACCACACCCAGTCACATAAACACCTACACACTCAGCCACTCACCCGTTGACACATCCCGTATACCAAATCACAATCCCACCCCTACTCACTCACACACTCATCGACACATTCAACATAGCCAGTCACACGCCCCTACGCACTTACTCACTTACAAATCCATCGATATACTCAACAGTCACAGACAAACCTATACCCACTCACATGTCCACCAACACACGCTGCATATCTAATCACACCCATGTACCCACGCACTCTCTCTCACACTGATGCGCATTCAGCACACCCATCCATACTCACATCCCATAGACTCACTCAGTCACCAATCAACACAGTCAATACAGCCATACACCCACACACCCATACAGTCAGGCGCCCACACACCCACCCACTCGTACCCACACATCCATAAAAATACCCATGTCTTCCAGTGCTTCTAACCGCCCTTACCACATAATCGAATTGCCCTTATTGTATTTTAATTTAGCTCCAAAGTGCATGTTGCTGAATGTCGATAGCCCTTTGAAGGCGCGTCGTTGTGTCACGTAGTAGGGAAGTCGTGACTAACACACAGGAGTAGTGGAACAGTGAACTGTAGGGCGAACAGCCTTTGTATGTGTAGATATATATATATATATACACGAGGTATATACATGTAGAGCCTCTCACGGCGGTACTTCAAGCCTTCCGGGAATATATCATGTACTCTTCCCTTCTTCCCTAATAGGCTGTTGGACGGTGGAGCTTACATCCTGACAACATCTCAGGTCATATCCAGACGGGTACCGACTTGTGACAGTGCACACTCATGGCTACTTTATAGTGTTTCCCCAATGGTAGGCCAGGCTCCCAGCACCATGACCTGATATCCTACTCAGACAAATTATCCTGCCACTGAGCCAACACATACTTGCCCTATCATAATAATGCTGAGTGCCTGGCTAGGGAGCGACAAGTATCAATCTTTATGTCATTGGTTTGACTCGACCATGGTTGGAACCAGTGGTGAGCTGGGCAGTTTGGGATAGACTGACTGAGGAGATAAGTAGTGTCCCAGGAAGAGTTGGAGGCAGAATGTGATTGGCTCAGGAGAGGAGGGGTCAGCCAGTCGGAGTGGACATGATTGAACGATGTGTTCCACATGCGCAGAATCCTGGTCATGGCAGTTGTGCTGTCCAGGTGTGCTTGTAAAAATTAAACAAAGGCAATCTCTACGTAAAATATTCCAATATTCGGCATAGGGGGAATGCAAATGTTCTATTACTGAACGGTGTATGTGACCAGGCGCATGTATATATATATATATACATATATATATGTAAGGGCTGGTGGTGCCTGAGTGGGGTGTAAATATACATAGTGGTGCTGGCAGGTCTGGGTCTGAGGGCACTCAGGGCCTACCCCCTCTGATGGGATAGTGATCATCACACTCAAAGGTCAAGGTTGGTGGTGGCCATGGGGCCATACAGCTTGGTCATGATGGGAAGACCACTGGTAGCCATGGGGACCAGGGATGCTGGATCCCTATTGGTAGGGCCAAGAATGCTTGTTTCTCATTGGGGGAAAGAGGTGGGGTGAACAGGGGTGGGGTCTACAATGAACCCATGTAACCATATAAATAATCAACCAGAGGACTTGACTCTCTCTTCTTCTTTACGCTTTATACTCTTCCTTTCTCTTTGTCTGTATTGATTTCACTATAGCCTGCCTACACAACCGCAGATTCGAGCATTAGCCATTTGATATCTAGAGTGGAACTCACACATACATGTCTGCTTAAATAGCAATGTAATAACACATTGAAACTAATACATGTGACTGGAAAACGTAAAGATATGTAATCGATTATTTGGATGCGTCTAACCATTCCAGCCACATTGCCAGAGCAGATATACGCAAACTGCGAGCCTCGTTTTGAAATGTGAGTGGAAATATCATGCCTGCATTGGACGCGATGGCCAAATAGATAGAGCGCAAGGCTCCAATAAGGAAGGTCGGGAGTTCAATTACCGGTCGAATCAAACCAATGACTTACACAATTGATACTTTTAGCTTCCTAGCCAGGCGCTCAGCATGGTTAGTATATGGCAAGGACTGGTTGGTTTGGTGTCAGGATACTGTGACTGAGTGGGATATTAGGTAATGATGTTGGTGGCATGGTCTCCCAGTGAGGCAGCACTATGAAGTTGTCATGAGTAGGCACTGCAAATGCAACAAGTCGCTACCCGTCCTGATATGACATTAGATGTTGCCAGGACGTAAAACTCCAACAACTAACCAATCAACACATATACTGCAATAAACGTTGACATTAATTATACATGATATATTCCCTACTCATCAGGCCCCCACATGTGCAGACAACCCCTTCAAAGATGGCGCTCACCACCGGACCCAATAGCATTGAGCTGGAACCGAGAACCACATTGCCTCCAGCATTCATGACTCGGTCTCCTTGTGTATTGAAATGGAGCCAAAAAACTAGGTCAGCTTCAGTGTTTCGTCTCGCCAAGCCCACCCCTGCCCCACCTCTACATCACCCCCACCTCACCCCCACCCACCCACCCCACCTGCACCTCCACCCCCACATCCACTCCCTTTAAATACCAATTGTGTGCGTCGTGTTTACCCTTACAGTTGTATTAGTTGTAAGTGGGCCGCGCCATTGAATCGATTTGGTCTGTATAGCTGCTGGTTCAGCCACATCCTATCCCTGTGTGGAGGCATGTGTGTGTGTATGTGTATGTAAGCCTGGGTATCTATGTGAGCGTGTGCACATACAGTGAGGCCCCACTATAACGCACTCCCGATTTAACGCAGATTCGCGACAAGGAAGGACGAGGAGGCATGAGTGGATAAAAAGGCACTTTATTCAGAAGTGCTGGAATAGTCATGGATAAATATAGTCATCAAGCATGAGTATATAGATATATAAAGGAAGATATGAGGCATCAACATGTAATGAGGAGTGATCAATCATGAGTAAGACATATATAAAGTAGAATATATGAGGCGTCCTCATGATATATGAGGTGTGAGGATTGAAGTGTCAATGTCAATTGGATCAATGTTAGTAGGTGGGCCCGGGAGGTGGATCCGAGGAGCCCTCAACTCTAGGAAGGAGAGTTGGTGTATAGGGATGGTGGGTGGGGAAAAAAGTGTATGGAGGAGCGGAGTGTCTGGAGGCAGCAGGGCGTGTGGCCTGAGGCGGCCTCGGGGCTGGATTTAAGGGAAGGAAGCACGGGCGATTATGCAATGGCCAACGGCTGGAGGAGAGGAGAGAGAGGGGGGGGGGGTCCTCCCTCGCCTCGCATCAACCGCAATGCGAGCATTACGACCAATTCGGATATGTAACAATTATTGATTAGACTGAGAACTCTTTAATTCAAATGTTGTTTAGTAAAGTGAACCCCAATTTAGGGCGACCTGAATGACCCCATTATCATGGGGGTCGTACATACAAGGGTCAGATTGGGATTTCCATATGGTTGGCAGACATTTTTAGCAATGGAATACAACGCAATAACATATCGAGGATACTCACATTTACATGAGATATAAAGATTCTTTTTAATATTTATAACGCGCAAGAGCTAGGCAACTGTATGCCTGACCAGACGCGCTGGCCAAATCGGAAGAGCGCAAGCCTCCCGTGCGGAAGGTTGGGTGTTGAATTCCCGGTCGAGACAAACCAATGAATTAGAAAATTGAAACTGTTTGCTTCTTAGCCAGGCATTCAGCATTATTAGGATCTGGTTGGCTTTGTGCTAGGATAATGTGACTAAGTTGATTATCGTGGCATGGTCTCCCAGTAGGGCAGCACTATCAAGTTGCCATGAGCGTGCACTGTGATAAGTCGGAAGTACCCGTCCTGATAGTGATGTGACCTTAGATATTGCTAGGACCTAAAAGCCCAACAACAAACCATGCAACTGCGGACCTGTGTTTGTGGGAGCTTGGTCCCTTATATATAATATACATTTAAACCTCTCTAGCCTACCACCTCCACAGATAGACCACTCCCCTATATCAATCGCTTTATGTGGGTCCTAACAATACTATTGTAACCATATTCTCACACGATAAACCGACCAGCTCCCTAAATGGACCAGTCAAAGTCGGTCCCAAGGTCGGTCGATTTAGAGAGGTTTTACTGTGTATATATATATATATATATATATATATATAATACAGCTGCGTGCTGAATACTACCCACATCCGCCGGTCCGCGCATGCGCAGTCAGCTTGTGTTGTGATGGACGGGCGACCAGGTAATCAATTCATTTGGTGAAAATGCATAACCGTACAGGTTGCGCAGTTAATTACGGGTAATCACCTCACTCACGATTCATGTCGGGCGCTGACTGAACCGATTTCTGTTGTTGCCTACGAGTCCCGTCTGAATCTCTGGGAGCTGAACAGTCGCCACTTTGGGGGCAATTGACTCGAATATAGGTGTTGCTTGATGTGTAGTATCAACGTTGGTTTATTAATATTATTAGCAAAGTTGGTTGATTAATAATATCAAAGTTGGTTGATTTGTAAGATCAAAGTTGGTTGATTTATAGTGTTTAGTGTAGTTGATTTATAGTATCAAATCGTATTGACTTATTTGGTTAATTTATAGAAGTAGAATGTGTTAATATATATATATATAAAGTTGGTTGATCGATAATATTAAAATTGGCTTATTGTTTGTTGGGCTTGTACATCCTAGGAACATTTAAGATTGTCTCAGGGCGGAGCAAATTTGCTTGACTGATCATATCGAAGTTGGTTGATTAATAGTCTCAAAGTGTGTTGAATGACACGATCAAAGTTAGTTGATGTGTGGCATCAATACTGGTTGCTTTATGGTATCAACATTTGTCGATCGTTACTATCACCGTGGGTTGAGTAACACGCATCATATAATATACTGCCCGCATTGCTATACATGGCTGAGTAACAGCGCCACCTAGCGGTAATATCCTGCACCAAGGCTGACAGGGTGTGCACTTTGTGATATCCAGTTACTGTAATATATATTACAGTTACTGTCAGTGCGAGCGATAATAGCAGGAGTATCGCTATACATATATGCAGTATTGTGGCAGTCTGCACCGACCACAAAAGGAACGAGTCATATAGATAGGGTGATTGCATATGGGCCTAATTGTTAGGGTGCTAGCCCTAGAATGGCAGATGTGTGGGTTCGAAATCTGCTCCAGGCACAAGGTTCCTTATGTACCCGCCAAACACAATAAATGTGCCTCATCGTCATCATCATCATCATCATCATCATCATCATCAGTCTCTTAACTGTGATGGTCGTTGGGGTGCCACAGATGACTTTGCAACCAGTTTTCTCCACTTTACCCTGTTTTCGACTGCCCTCTGAGACTTGCCGAACTCCAGCCCGGTCCATTCTGTGATGTCGTCTACCCACCTCTTCCTTTGCCCGCCTTGTCATCTTCCCCCTTCACTGTGCATTGCAAGATAGTCTTTGCCAGAACTGATTAATGGGGAAAATGACCGTACCACTGCAGAGTGTGTCTGTTCATGAATGCAGCTAGTATATTCCCCGTCCTGATATCACCTTAAATGTTGCCAGGATGTACAACTCAAACAACCAACCAACCAGGCATATTCTACATATAGAAGATGTAGTAGTGAAACACGAGTTTATTGTACAGAACGAGGTGGTGTTCTCTGTGGCGGAGTGGTTCTGACTTTTTTCTAGGTCAGACTCCTAATCTGAAGGTTGGTAGTTCGATTCCCCATGCCCCCCACCTCTGCCAGTTTGGATTTCCACTGCTGTGTATAACTTACACCATCATCAAAGGCCAGTTGCTCTCATACCATGTCTATGTGGTGTGGGAGGTTAAAAATCCCTTGGGTCGGTAAAAGTGTAGGCTCGGGCTTTCTATCGACAAACTGTCTAATGGTGAAGACAAGTCTAGTCAAACTTATCCATAATAGGCAGTATAAATCTTCAAGAAAAAAAAAAGGTAGTAGTACTAGTAGTAGTGAATCTATATGGATGGCCACCAGCTACAAACAAAGCTTTGGGTGTGATTTTGTTTAATGTTGTGTGTGCGCTGAGCAATTTTCCAAGCCAGATGAATAAATCAAGACGCCAACCCTAGTCTGTTCTCTTCTTGCCCTTTGAAAGGAAGCATGACACTATGTGTGATACAAAGCATTCAGTGAATATAATGAAATAAAGGGACGATTATCCTGTATTTCAGCGATATCTAAAGTGCATGTATGTGTATTTAGTGAACATGCTCTTCAGGCATTGTTGCCTCCAGATATTCAGGTTCCCCCAACCAATAACAACAAAATAACAAAAAAACTCACCAGAACACAAGCACAATAAAAACTGCTTGAAACTACGATTACACTGACTTTCACTGTGACTATAATAGTCCTAATTATTGACACCGTGGCGCCACCTGCATGTGGGACCATTAAAGGTTTTCACATCTCGTACGGGATGCATTGTATATACAGATGAAACTCGATCCAACGGACTAATAGGGGGGAGCAGTTGTCCGTTAAAGCCTTCAGACTCAAAGCCAAGGAAATCTGAAGCACTGGTGGTGGCTACTGAAGTATTGCTGGTGGAAGGCTGGGGTTCAGAAAATAACTAGTTCTCTTAAAGTGTGCAAATGTTCAGATATTCACTCTAGTGGATTGTGTCCATTGGATCCGGAATCCGTTGCATCGGTGTCCGTTGGATCGAGGTTCATCTGTATATATATTCCTCCGAGCTGGTGGAGGAGAGGCCCCATGCAGGTGGCGGAGAGGTGCAGGTTGGTACCCACCCCCCACCCAAATTGTGGGGGGGGGGGGGGTGAACCCACCCCAGGTCTTATTACATGCGATAACGGGCTTATCACTATCCATATATGTAGTCATAATATATGTATGTGTTGTAGAAGCATTATAAGCTTATGAGGCATTATACTAGTACAATAAGCTGGAAGAGTCATCTACTCCCCAGCCACTACGTCATCGGCGAGTCAACTCTACTCATTAGGTCATCTACTGATACCAGCTGACCTTCCCATGTGGCGCCACCTACTGGCCCATACCTCAGCGATTGCTATGTTCAATAAACTGTTTATCGGAAGCATTCCAACTAAGTTAAATCCATTCTTGACCCTTAACCATCTACTTCAAGATTATTCATGTTATCGCTCATCGACTACTATGCTCTGACAACCTTAGGCCGATTGTGGCGCCACCTCTATGTACATGTTTTAATATTTGTTTTACCACGCTACCTCACTCAGACCGCGGAAAAACGGTATTATATATATGTATATATATATATATATATGTAGTGCTCTGCACTGACTTCTCAGGCAAGGAATCGCATAGACAGGTAGGCGTGGGTAGGGTGGTGACATCAGGGAACCTAGGTGGTGTAATGGTTAACACACTGGCCTGGAATGCAAAGAGATGTGGCTTTGAGTCCCACTCTAGGCGCACTATTTCCCATTTTCATCACCCCCCATGAGACTGGTTGCCATGACCATGATCCTGTACAAGCTACACGCTGTATAGTTGTTGAACCTACCCTGTGTATGTAAGTGTGGTGCATTGCCTGTATGTATGTAATTGTCAGCATTAAAAGACTTACAATTCCAGGGGGATGAGTGTAGTGGTCTGCACTGACCTCTCAGGCAAGGAGCCGCATAGACAGGTAGGCGTGGGTAGTGTGATAATATCAGGGAGCCTAGGTGGTGTAATGGTTAGCACACTGGCCTGGAATGCAAAGAGATGTGGGTTTGAGTCCCGCTCTAGGCGCAATATTTCACAATCTCATCACCCCCCACAACATATATATATATATATATATAGTTGGGTGTAGCCATAATATATGTGGTGTGTAATATTGTATTTCTATATATAACCATTTATATACATAATGTATGTGACTTGTAATAGAGTATGTGTATAAAAAGTGTTGTGGGACACCAGGCCGCTGGCATCATATACCCAATATCCGGCTCAATAATTGTATCCTGATGCTAATCTAAGCAGTACTTACCCATTTGTAGTGCTGCTGAATGCCCGGATAGGTAAAGCGAAGTATAAATGAAGAGTGCAGGCGCAAAACCATGTGAACGCCAATCCAAAAATGGAGTCTAAATAAGCGATATTTCCCTGAAAATAATTTTAATTCTAACTAAATCCACTTTTCATATGATCATACTGTTATGGAGTAATGAACACAAAAGTAGGAATATAACAGAAGTAACGTTATGTAGGTTCGATTCCAATGTTTATCTCTATCTTTGGATTGGTGTTTACATGAATTTGCGCCTGAACTCTTCAAATATTGTAAGTCATTTGTTTGACTCGGCTGGGATTCAAACCCCCGGATTCTCGTGCAGAAAGCCAGCACTCTTACCCATTCGGCCACCGTGTTTGGTATTGTATGGAATGTAAGCGAATCAATGCTTTTCTTTAATATTCAAAATATCCTGGAGTTTAAGTCCAGCACAATCCAAGGAATGAGAGAGTCGGCAGGCCCTACTAAACCTGACACCACACACTTAGGAATGGTTGCTGGGGACTATGTCATTAAAGGGTTATTAATTATAGAACCTTAATGCACGGCCATACCTAGAAGTGCACTCTATTTGACTACCCCCCCCCCATCAAGCTGGTCACGTGATCAATAAGTATTTCCATACTCCAGCCACCTCGGCCATGTCGTAATACCTTACTGTAAACGGTATGAATAAGGCTGTTAGTGAATAGGGATATAGAGATTGAAAATTCTGAAAATTCTGAAAACTAGTACTGATAACAAAACTAGTACTGGGGTGTGGTAAATATGTTTAGTCTGCTGAATAAGTCTTTTGTCAGTGCCGAAGCACTGGTCTTCCAGCTATTTTTCAATTCAGGTTTATTTACACAAAGGTTATATAGAATAAGGTGTACAATAAGTGTTGAATACACAATTTGCAGCATTTAACACAATGAAATTCTGTAACCCAAAAGTTCCATAGCAATATGCTAACAGTAGTGTCATATAATTAGATCAATATTAGTCAGATCAATGTGAGTATTTACATAGTATTTAGAATGTAAGCAGAAGTTATTTTCTGTATTCAGTTGGTAGAGTTGTAGTAAGTTTTAATGTTCAATTGCAGTTAGGCAAGCAGTATATAAGTGTCAGTTTGTTAGAAATATTCTAGTGTAACTCTAGTGCAGTTTGTTATGTGAGTTTATGAATTATGTTGTTGCAGTGGAGTTGTTAATAATACACTGGACCAGCTGTGACCAGGGAAGCAGTGGGACAATCCAGTGTAGATGTTTACTTGGACTATCTCTGTCATTGTATATGGTTGACTGGAAATAACAGAGGAACAGCAACAAATAAAAAAAGTGGGGGGGGAGGAGAACCGAGGCTGAGGATTTGGTGGTCTGCCACTTATGGTATCATGAAGCCATGGAACATACTTTACTCTAACTGCATAAGGGCCTGCCCAATCCGATGTACAATGGTAGTTCGGTATAAACAAGTGACATCTTACTGAAACATGGAAATGATGACAGATAGAACCATGTCTTGCTGAATTCCAGTTGGTATCCTTTCTACAATAGCCTTCCACCAGGAAGACCTGAAATGAACAGCATCATTGCCAAAATGGTGGACGCCTCTGAAGTACTTGGCTACATGTTCAGTGGGGCCAAATGCCTTGAAACAAAACTCTATTCCCAGCCTGGGTTGAAGCAATGTCAGGACCTCCGATTCGATGTCCATGTTTGTGTTACAACATTCGGTGTCAATCATCTGGGAGATGGAATTCAAGGCGCAAGTGTCGTGTCATTAGATATCCTGTTAGGAAACTAGAGATGTATGGTGAGGCAGCAGCAGCAGAATCTGAGGGTGGCTCGTCCTGGTGGCAACACGGGAAAACAGCGCCAATTTGAGTTAGTGAAGCATCCCGGAACTAATCTGATTGCATTTGGCAATATGTAATAATATTAGTGTATCCAAACATATATGCATTTCGCTATAGGTAATAGTGATATAGTGATATAGTGATAGGTAGACAGGAAGTGTGAACACTTATTTGTCTCTCATTTTTGCTTGAGTGCAAGTAATTAGCAACACAAGGAATAAATTAGTAGCATGTGGTGAATAAGTGGTCAAATTTCCCTGTATCATCAGCCCATGCTTTTTCTAATCGGTTCTTGAATGAATTTATTGAGCCGGCATCTATAACATTTTGTGGGAGACTATTCCATATATTTATGATCCTGTTTTAGAAACTGTGTTGCCTTAATTTTGAAACGGCTCTGGGTTTTACAATACTATTTGTAAATTCAAATATAGAACAAAAGGCGACAGACTTATTTGTCATATAAATAATTGTGCTAATATTATTTAGGAGCCAGTCAAGATTGGTGAAAAAGTCACTATAAATGAAAATGTATATTATGGATTTCCAAGTTGAGGTGAGTGGATGTGAATTTGATTTAACTACAAGCATGTAATCTGATGACAGTGTGGTGTCCCCAATGGCTGCATGACCGTTGAGCCCAGTGGTCAATATTACGTTAATTTAAAGGGCATCATTTTGCTAAATACATTATTATTTCAAATTGCCGATTGCCTTACCTAGAATCAGATATGTCCCTGTATGCATACATATATGTAAGGATTTCACATAGATAACCCTCATCTCAAACTGCATGTATCTTTGCATTCTCTGAGCCACCTGACTATGATCACATACTAATACTGATCTCAGCTAGCATTTTATCCTGTTCTCCAGCCTCAGCCACCATCATTGCCTCCAGCTACCTGCCGAGTACGTGAGAAATTTACCTTGAATCAGATGTCCCTATGTGGAATGGCTAAAGCTCAAATCTGTGGTTGTGTAGGAAGGCTATAGTGAAATCAATACAGACAAAGAGAAATGAAGAGTATAAAGTGCAAAAGAAGAGAGAGAGTCAAGCCCTCTGATTTATTATTGATGTGGTACATGGATTCATTGTAGAGTATCACCCCACCCTTTTCCCCGAATTGGAAACAAGCATTCTTAGCTCTACCAATAGGGATCCAGAAGTCATGGTCCCCATGGTTACCAATGGTCTTCCCACCACCACCAAGCTGTGTGGCTCCCCTGGCAACCACCTGCCTTGAGCCTGAGTGTGGTTATCCTACCTAGCAGAGGCGGGAGTGGGTAGGCTCTGAGTGCCCCTTGCACATTGCCCTGCCAACACCATTATGTCTATTTACATCTCACTCAGGCACCACCATCACCTACATATACACATACATGCACCTGGTCACGTATACCCAATCAGTAATAGAACATTTGCATTCCCCCACCAATGCCGTAAATCAGAATATTTTACACCTGTATGTATACATAAATAGGTAAGCATTTTACAAGCATATATACATATTTACTGCCTTTTAACAACTGCCAATCTCTTTGCATTCTCTTAAGACACCTAACTATGATCACATAGTACTGGATATATCAACATGCACCTCCATCCTATTCCTATGCCCGCCCTCTAGTGGAAGTCACCGCCATTGCCTCCAGGCCACCTGCCGAGTAACTGAGATGTTTACCTTGAATCAGATATGTCCCTGTAATTGTGCATATATGTACACATTTTACCCGGATATATACAAGTCATAATTCACGCCTAGTAAAAACTGCTGGTCTCTTTGCATTCTCTTAAGAGACCTAACTATGATCACATAGTACTGGAGAAATCAGTGTGCATCTCCATCATGCACCTATGCCTGGTCCTCTAGCGGCTGTCACCATCATTGCATCCAGGTCACCTGCTGAGTATGTGAGATGTTTACTTTGAATCAGGTATGTCCCTGTATGTATACATACAGGTAAGCATTTTACAAGCATATATACATATTTAACTCCTATTAACGACTGCTGGTCTCTTTGCATTCTCTAAAGCCACCTAACTATGATCACACAGTACTGGATATATCAACGTGCATCTCCATCCTGCTCCTACACCCGGCCCTCTAGTGGCAGTCACCGCCATTGCCTCCAGGCCACCTGCCGAGTAACTGAGATATTTACACACGCCCATCGTTATCTGGCCTGCGGCTGTAATTTAAACCGCCAAGATAGCTCTTGTCTCGCACATCTGCCGAATCGCGAAGGGAAATCGACCCCCGCTGATTCCAGGAAGGCGCCCGGAATAGGTGGTAGGTGTTGGTTGGGGGATGGTGGGTGGTGGGTGGGGGATGGGGGATGGGTGGGGGGGGGGGATTGAGGATGGGGTGGTGGGGGACGGGGGACGGGGGACAGGGGAAGGGGGAAGGGGGACCGGGGACAGGGGACGGGGGACGGGGGAAGGGGGACGGGGGACGTGGGAAGGGGACGTGGGACGGGGGACGGGGGATGGGGGACGGGGGACGGAGGAAGGGGACGGGGGACGGAGGACGGGGGAAGGGGGACGGGGGAAGGGGGACGGGGGACGGGGGACGGGATCGTGTGGTGGTGGTGTGGTAATCGAGTGGAGGTGTTACGACTGCTTTGTTAGTGAGTGGTCATGGCACGGTGATGTGATGATGTGGGCAGGGGTGGTGGTGTGGATGTTTATGGATGGTGTGGTGGTGTAGGATAGTCAGTTGGAGGTGTTAAGACTGTTTTGTTAGTGAACAATCTGGATGTGTGATGGTGGGGTGGTGGGGTGGTGTGGTGGTGTGGTGGTGGTGTGATGGTGATTGTCGGGTGGAGGTATCAAAACTGTTTTGTTAGTGAGCAGTGTGGACGTGTGATGGTGGGGTGGTGGGGTGATGTGGTGGTGGTATGGTGGTGATGTGCTGCTGTGTGATTGGAGGGTGGAGGGTGGAGGTGTCAAGACTGTTTTGTTAGTGAGAAATGTGGACGTGTAATGGTGGGGTGTGGCTGTTCTGGAGGTCTTGTGATGGGTTATTATGGTGGTGGCTCCATTTGGTGTTCTGGTGTTTGTTGTGGTGTAGTTGTGGTGTAGTTGTGCTGCGGTAGTACTGACATATTTAAGTGATGTGATGTTGTGCTGCTGTGCTGTGGTGCTGCTGCTGTGATGTTGTGCTGATGTGCTGATGTGCTACTGTGCTGCTGTGCTGATGTGATGTTGTGCTGTTGTGCTGTTGTGCTGCTGTGCTGCTGTGCTGATGTGTTGATGTGTTGATGTGCTGCTGTGCTGATGTGCTGATGTGCTGATGTGCTGATGTGCTGATGTGTTGCCGTGTTGCTGTGCTGTTGTGCTGCTGTGCTGATGTGCTGATGTGTTGTTGTTTTGATGTGCTGCTGTGCTACTGTGCTGCTGTGCTGGTGTACTGCTGGTGTACTGCTGTGCTGCTGTGCTGATGTGCTGCTGTGCTGGCGTTCTGGCGTTAAGGTCATGTGCTGAGATGCCCTGGTTAGTTAGCTGCAGGGGAAGGACGGGGTGAATGAACGCTGAGGTGCCGTCACTGTGTGTCGATGGTCACGTATGCTGCACACTGGATACTGGACACTGCTCACTTCATACACTGCACGATGCACACTGCACACTGCACACTACGCACTACACACCACACACTACACACTACACACCGCACCCTACACAATACACACTGCACACCACACACCCCCCATTGCACATTTCTCACTACACAACGCACACTGAACACAATAAACTGCTCACGTCCTACCACGCACACTGCACGCTACGCACTCCACACTACACACCACACACTACACACTACACACTACACGCTACACCCTACACGCTACACGCACCACACTACACACTACACACTACACACTACACGCTACATGCTACACACTACACACTACACAGTACACACTACACACTACACATTACACACTACACACGACACACTACATACTACACACTCCACACTACACACTACACACTACACACTACACACACCATACTACACACTACACACTACCCACTACACACTGCACAATACACACTACACACTACACACTACATACTACACACTACACACTACACAATACATGCTCCACACTACACACTACACACTACACCCTACACACTACACACTACACACTACGCACTACACACTACACACTACATACTACACACTACACACTACACACTACACACTACACACTACACACTACACACTACACACTGCACACTACACACTAACACTACATACACTACCATACACACTACCCACTACACACTACACACTACACGATCCACACTACACACTCCACACTACACACTACACACTACACACTACACACTACATAATACACACTACACACTACACAATACACACTACGCACTACACGCTCCACATTACACACTACACACTACACACTACACACTACACACTACACGCTACCCACTACACACAACACACTACACACTACACACTACACACTACACACTAACACTACATACCACACGCTACACCCTCCACACTACACACTACACAATACACACTACACACTACACACTACACACTACACACTACACACTACACACTACGCACTACGCACTACGTACTCCACACTGTACACTACCCATCACACACCACATAGTGCACGTTTCAGATTGTACGCTGCACATCGCACATCACGCACTACACACTGTATACTGCACGCCACACACTGTGATCTGCACACTGCACACAATAGTTAGTGTACACTGCATAATGCGCACTGCACATTGGACACTGCACACTGCATACTACACACTACACACTGCACATTACGCACAACACAGTTCACACTGCACCCTACACACTGCCCACTGCTCAGTGTTCCCTCCACACTGCATACTTCTCACACACTGTCCACCTGGCGTGACGCCCCCTACATTCTTCACCTCGGCAGCCTCGGCCTGCTGGCAATCAGACAGATGCGCATTAATATCTGGCCACAATGCCGGGCGTTAACAGGACCGATTCACCCCTCCAAACATGCGTGATTCAGTAAGCAAAATAATCCTACGTTGCCAAATCTGGTTCGGTTATGTGTAAGGTGTTTAATGTGTTTCAGGTAGGACCCCATTGTTAACCTAACTAATCGCATTGGCTAAATAAGTAACAGTACTCACTTTATAATGCTCACCATGAGGGAGGGAAGCAGTGCCCTTTTAAGCAGAATCCCTCCCCCTTATCTCGCCCAGTCCCACTATATCTGTCATGTTAAGTAATCCCATGATGGCCAGGTGGTGGCCAGAGCTGGGTGGGAGGGGGGTGAGTCCTTAATGCAGCGAATGGTGAACTATGTTAGGGAGAGATCATGTGGGAGAGGAGTGACTGGTGTGCATGAGTGTAATAGCCAATGAGAAGGTATCTTACATCCACTGTTGTATGTATCTGAAAACAATATATAAGTGAATAAAACTAAGCAATCATCCTCTTATCTATCTACACTTCTGCTGGTCTGAACTGGGATCACGTGTTGTGTTGTGTGTCATATGTACTATGGGGTAAGCTTTAGCATATAATTTATCTAATACAGATATAAAAAGGGGGAACTTTGAATTGTATGCCCTATGCAGGATATTATGCCTTATGCAGGATATTATGCTTTATGCAGGATATTACGCTGTATACAGGATATTAGGGCAAGTACAGTTGATACCAAGAATGAACATAATGAAAGTAACCATAACCTACATGTGCCACCTAATGGGATCAGCCATCATTAACGCCTGCATATATAGAATGCGGCCCCCCCGCAAATACAGGATTTAGTATGGCGTCAAACCGGCGTTCGAAGATTCAACAGGGGCCAAATACCGCCTGGTTGCCTACACCTGTATGCCTGTCGCCATATATTACGGAATGTATACACCTGGTCATCTAGCCGTACACCTGCCGCCGTAATGACATGCTTCCAATCGGTGCAATCGAGTAGTGGCGACGTGAGCAATTAAGGTCAGTTACTGAACAACAGTCGAGCTGATCGAGAATTGGACCAAGGCGATCGGCCCAGTCAACGCCAATCATTATCTGAAGATGGGACACGCACCGAATGGGGAAGGAAAGGTTGCTACTAGTCACGTGATCCATTGTGTCTGTATGGGTCACGTGACCCATTGTGGGTGTATGTGCACAAGGTGGCGGGTCGCGAACGGACAGGTGACGGTGGAGAGGTACAGGAGTGAGCTGGGGAGAGAGTCGGTTCAGGCTGGGACAAGGGGACGAGAATGCTGCTCGAGTCTGTTGGGGGATGTGTATTGTGTCAAGGGTGCGTGGAGAGAGAGTGCGGATAAATAGACATCAGTGCGTGGGCGTGGAGAATCTCGGGGGTGGCAGTGTGACTGATTGGATTCATTTCGACCAGAAACACACATATATCTGTATATATATATATATACATATATATATTTACATAGAACAACATATATATATATGCATATCTGTACACATACATATATGTGATGAATACAACTTATGCGAGTATAAAGGCGCGTAAGGGAATGTTCCTTATTGGCCATCCTGATGTTGTGTACTACTTTATACGTTACCCGCTCTTCACAGTGGGACAGGTGGCTCCACCACCCGCCACTGCTACTAGTGCCGTGAATACTGTCACTCATGCACTGGAATATTCAGTGGAACCCTTCTGCTAGTTGTATGCATCTTGAGCCTTTGAACCTGCGACCCCTAAGCTTGCCCATTATTGGACAGTGGAATATGTCAGTGACAGCGAGCTGCAGTGCGTTTGGCCTGCATTGAGGGAGGCCTTCACGCTGTGACTCCAGCGTACGAGAGCTTTTTCCTCATGTTGAGATTTTAGTGGGGCAGCTTAGCCAAAACAAACAAAACAGGTCGATTGTGCACTTTCCCTTAAAAGCATGAAACTTGGCACATGCTTAGAGTAACACGATACAAAGCTTTTTGGTCCATGGGCCACTGGCAATTTCACCCTGTATGGTGGCCATCTTGGATTTAAAAATGGACACCTAGTACGGAGATCGAGACAGTTGAAATGCCTTTATCTAACTGTCAATGCTCTAGCAATGCAATGGTGACATGAAATGTTTGAAAATTGTGGTTGCTATCTTGAAATCTAAGAAGGCCACCATAGACAATCTATGTTGCTGAATATCTCATTAAGTATTAAAGATATCAATACAGTTGTAACGCCTGTTAACTGATGATATACTATATCTGGAACATAAGATAGCTGGCACACATTCAATATTAGCATTGAATTCCTAGACCCCCTGCATTTGCAAGGATGGTCTTAATTGATATACCTAGGCCTCTTGCTTTAGAGGCTACCGCTCCTCTGGAAGAGTGCGGTGCATATTTCTCAGTGTCAATGCCCGCAATGGAGAGTGTCCTTAATGTCCATCTTGAAAGTGAGTCCCTTGAGATGGGCCCATGTGGTTTAATGTAGCTCAACAGTAGCTGATTGTTCTTTCTCACCTCATTGGTACATGAGAGGTAAGCCTTAATGGCTCTTACTACACACAGCTTCTTATTTTCATGAAAAGCTGTCAAGGTTACTGATGACAAAGGGTCTCCTACCCTGTTCGATTTTAAGAGTTTACTTAATTCGAAAGTAATTTCTTCATTCAAAATTTCTATCTTATCTAAGCTTAATGCTAACACAGTCTGGCCTCAGTGTCCTGTGATCAGAAGGATCAGCATCGCCACCTTAAATCCCAAATTGCGTAGATTTAGATCTTTGTTGTTTGGCCAGCTCTTGAACAATTTAAATACTAGTGAAATATCCCAAAACCTGGAATATTTAGGTTTTGGTGGATTGCGTTCATATACCGATCTCAGGAACCAGTGTACCACATAGTGTTTACCAATAGTCTGCCCATCTATTCTGGGTAAGACAACAGACAGAGCACACCGTGTCGTATTAATTGCGCCAAATCCTAACCCCTTGTCTTCTAAACTTCTTAGGAACCTAAGGATCTGAGCTAACGATGGTTTCAAACAATCAATCTTATCAATTAAGCAAAATAACTGCCACTTTTTTATATAGTGTGCATAAAGCTGAATAGTTGCTTTTCTCCAAGCTGAAGAGACACGTCTCTGTAATGTAACTTTATCTATACCGTATGGTTCCAAATGTTTCCTCACAAGAGGAATACCGCCAACGGGATGGAACTGATGTCGCCCTCTGCGGTTAGGGGTCCACTGTGTGCCAGGTTGTTCGGATCCCCTTGTAAGGTGAAGCCCTGCTTCGCCCAGCACCTCGCTGCTGCCAGCCAATGGTTGAGTTGTCCACAGAGGCGTCACCAGGATCGCCGAGGCTCCATCCTGGTACAGCTTCCGAGCCACTCTTCCCACCATGCTAAATGGAGGAAAAGCATAAAAGAAATGTTTACCCCAATTGAAGCTGAAAGCATCTACTCTCCGAGACTCTGGTTCAGGATGCCAGGAAACATATTTAGGGAGCTTACGATTTCTGCGTGAAGCGAAAAGGTCAATTTCAGGTGTTCCCCAAACATCACAAATTTGTTCAAATAATTTTTGTGAAAGGCTCCACTCTAAGTGGTCATGAAATTTCCTACTTCTTCTGTCTGCCGTTACATTTTCTTTGCTTGGTATGGATTGAATCGTTAACCAGATGTTTCTGGTTTCCACCCAATCCCAAATCCTTTTGGCAATTTCATTACACCTGGGTGATCTAGTCCCACCCATTCTCCTAACATACGCTAGCGCTGTGTTATTATCAGTAACTAACTTAACATGAATGTTGTCTGTCTTAGCCAGACTTCTCAAGCCCAAGTAGATGGCTTTTAATTCTAGTACATTAATGTGATTGTCTTCTTCTGACAATAACTATCTGCCTCCAGTATCTGTCTGGGCCTGTTGAGCTCTCCACCCCTCTAATGAGGCGTCTGTGGAGACTGTTAGCTCTGCTTCATCTAACTGCATCTTTTGAGGGACACCGTTAATGTTATTTAGCCACCACCTGATGTCCTCTAGACCTTGCTCTGAGATTATCATATTTCTATCGAAATTACCTTTCGCTAGTTTGAGGGCTCGATTTGTTGTCAACTCGAGAGATTTAATGTGTGCCCGCGATCATAGGCTGTCATGACACCTATAATTGCTGCTACTTTCCTAATTTTTACTTTCTTTCTGTGAGAAATGACAAATTTGCCAAATTCCAAGAACTTGTTAATTTTACTTTCTGTCAATGAAACTTCCATCGACCTTGTATCGAGGTAAAACCCCAGAAATGTTACTTTTTGTGAAGGTTTGAGTAACGATTGAGACAAAACCCCGCTTGGATCAAATCATTGCTGAGTAGGTTCAAGACCGAGTGGCACTCAGCCTCTGTTTTAGGGATTACAAACGAATTGTCAATGTAGGGGAAGGATACTACCCTCTGCTCACTTACCCTCGCGTAAATGGGCTTCAACAATTTAGTGAAAATAAGTGGGCATACCGCTAACCCATTTGGCATACATGTGAAATCATAAAGTTGGCCCTGCCAACTAAACCTTAAGAATTTCCTAATTTCTTTATCTATTGACACTGAATAATAGGCATGTTTTAAATCAATTGTGCCCATCCAAGCATTTTGCGTCGTTAAATCCAACGCTGTCTTTAATGAAAACATTGTGAAATGTTGGTACACTACTAGGTTATTGAGCTTAGTAAGATCCAAGATTACTCTGGAATCACCATTCGGCTTGTTTCTAAGGAAAATGTTGGAGATAAATTCTCCATTAACATGACCCGTTTTTTCAATAATTTTGTGTGACAGAAAATTATTAATTTCCTTATTCACTTTAATTTTATCTTCTAGGGAAAACTTATAAGGTTTTGGTGCTTGTTTTTGTACCGGAACTTGGTTAAAAGGAATTTTCAGCCCTTGTACAACCCCTAGAATTTCTGCCGAAGTAGTAATTTTGGACCAACATTCTTGACAGTTAGTTACATTTCCTGCAATGAAAATATTCTTTACCAGATTTTGCCAATCTGGAGGAGAAGCCGCTGGCTCTATCTCGCTCCTCCTCTCCCGAAACCCTGCGGCCTTCCTTGAGCTGCAGGTGGTCTGCCGAAGTTGGGACAGTTGAACTTGTTCCACCCGAACATGTTCCTCTGTGAACGACCTCGGAATGCCGGGCCCATTGGTCCGAATGCGCCCCTGCCGCCTCTGAACACACCTCTCCTCGGGCGCTCGCCTCGCTGTCACTTGGCTCTCGCTGCAATATCTTCAGCTTTGCGTTTGGTACCCATCTGTTTGCTACACTTGGTACCTGACTCTGCCTTTTTTTTGTTGTAAATATGTTTATTCTGCTGAATAATTCTTTTGTCAGTGCCGAAGCACTGGTCTTCCATCCATTTTTCAATTCAGGGTTATTTACACAAAAGGTATACAAACGAATCTTGAGCAAAATCTGGAGCTGCCCTCCATACATCAAGGTCTTATCCCAAGGCTTCCCCTTGATCGGTTTCGGCGCCATAAAGAGTGTGAACTCTTTGCCCTTGTTATCCTTGACTCGCTTGGATCTGGTCACTTCCTTGCCTGCATCGGTTGTGACACCTTTGTAGACATTCTCGAATCTTCGATGTGTGGCATACGTACTAGCTGCTGCTAAGAGTTCTAGTCCGTCATTCATGCCTGCTGCCAACGTAGTAAATTTATTTTCGTTAGCCATTCGGTTTGCCACTGGCACAATCACCACCATTGCAGACAGAACAGCTGACTGCATGATATGCAACATATGTTCATAACGCTTCATCTGATCCGTCATGATTATGTCTGTAGCCATCTCACGCAAGAAGGATTCTTTCACACCTTTAATGCCAGTGTATTTCTCTGCACCCTGGCTAATGATCTCGGTTGGTTTAAACATATCAAAATGACCGTCAAGAGCTGTTCTAAGCAACAATCTCACTCTTACCGAATTATTTTTGTTGGCTGCCTTAGCCAGTTTCTTCTCCATCACCCCCTCTGCCTTAGCATCAGAGTCTGATGAAAGAAAAGACAATTCAGATGACTCTGATGTAGAAGAATGTTTCTTCTTAGAATTCTTGGATTTCTTATGTTTCTTAATCTTTTTACTTTACTCCTCCGGTACCTATCACCTTCTGATAGTCCTGACTCAGAGCCTGACAAGGTGTCCAAATCACTCTTCGCTCTCTTTTTCTTCTTTTTTCCCTTCACAGGAACACCCGCCAATGCTGATTGTTGTGAGCCAACTGACCTGACCTCGTCTGAGAAACTATCAGACAAATCATGTGCCTACTCCGCTCCGCCCGTGTGCCTCTGGCCCAACTCCATTAGTTGTTGGAGTTTCCACTCAATTAGTTCAGTGAGGCGTGTATCGAGATCAGGGTCCAAGCCCGGCCTCTCTGCCCCAGCGCTGCCCGAAATAGCTTCAGCCATTCCGTCGCTTCTAGTTGACCTAGTTGTTTCTGGCTGCGTGTCTGTGTGACTCGCGTTGCCGTCCGCCTCCTCGCCTGAGTGTTGGACTGCCGGTGGTTTTGCAACCGGTCTTCGCTGCTGTATCTGTCTAGTTGCCATCTGCAATGATATGACAACGACTTCCATTACCCATTTGCCGTAATGCATGTAACTTTAATAAATTAGAATCTAATTTTACTAGCGCATCATGCTCATGAATTAAATGAAATTATTTACCATTCTGTACGCAAATAAATTATCTACTGCTTCTTAGCATAAAGAATAATTACGGGTAAGACTGATATATATAAATATTTTAATATATATATACGTGTGTGGCACCAGTGTACGCAGCGTCTCCGCATAACTGGCTGAGGAGCCTATCCCTCTTGAGCTCATTTGCCAATGTAGTTTTCACTACCTGAGCTTTCTATATATATATAAATATGCCATAAAAAATAACTTAACCATATTAACTTAATAATTGGCATGTCTTAGACCACCCCTCGAGGGACTGGCGTCGGCAGGCACATGATCTTTTGTCGTAGTGTCCGCCCGTAGGCTGGCTTGGCAGCGCCTTGGACCGACAACACCAGTGGTTACCGCACCCCAGCTATTTGAATGATAAATTTGGTTTAAATGTGAGTAGTTATTAATGACATAACTACCTCTGGTTAACCCTTAATAGAATACAGGTTTTATTGCCAGAAGAAAAGCAAAAGCATAAGGCGAAAAGAGTTTGAGTAAAGAAAGCTTGCTACTCACCTTTCCTGCGACCGTACTCGGTGAGTTGGAAATGCAAATTGGTTGACAGGGAGTGCTACATCTCCATGTGCTATAATTAGCCAGGAGGCTAGGGGATGAGGTGAAATATATACATATACATAAATATGATTCACTGCCAGGACAGATGAATGTACGTAGGCGGGCAGGTGATGATCTGTCCTAGTACACAATGTCACTTCATCGTATACATATGTAGATATATACACATAATATATATACACATATATGCATATATATACATATATGTACAGATATATATATATACATATACATAAATATGATTCACTGCCAGGACAGATTAATGTGCGTAGGCGGGCGGGTGATGTCACTTCAGCTTGGTAAAGCTACAGTCGGTAACTTCACGCTTATATTTCAGGTAGTTGACCCCTCTCAGTGTCCTGTAGACACCAACCCGGGGTCTCGTTGCGTGTTCGGAGGAGAGGGAGATGAGGGAGGGCGGAGTTAGGGGACAGGGGGGGGGGGGCGTATGGGCGCGCTGCTTGGTGCGTATTGCCTATTCAGCGCGTCGAGGAGTAGGTGGCGCCCTCTGTGAGCGACGCTGCGAAATTGCCGGACTGTGACCAGGAATTGAGCTGGTGGTGACTACAAGCTTCAGCTGCTCCTATAGAGGGAGAGCCGGGGACTGATACTTACTCAGCCACCCCGGCACCATCCCCGCCAAGACTCGCGTCGGTGTTAGCATCCCGCTGTGGCATCGAGCAGAAGCAAAGAAAGCCTCTCATTTAAAAGGAATTAGTCGACATTGAATTCCGGCACGGTTGCTATCGTAATGGAACACAAATGACAATCGTTTTTGCATTTAGTGAAATGAGCAGTTAACCAGATGTGGGAACGGAATCGGTTGGATGGTTGTTGGAGTGTTACGTCCTAGCAACATCTAAGGTCATATTAGGACGGGTACCGAATTGGCACTGTGCACACTCATGGTAATGTTATCATGCTTCCCCACTGGGATATTCGGTCAGTCGGGTCACGAACACCATATCCTGAGTTCTCACTCAGTCATATTATTATGGCACTGAGCTTATCAGTCCTTTCCATAGCCGAGAAATGCTGAGTGCACTAGGTTACGATAAGTATCAATTGTGTAAGTCATTGGTTTAACTCGGCTGCGAATATACTCCTGACCTTCAATACAGTAAGCCCTGCGTTTTACTTGCACACACAATTAATTTTGACATGCATATCACCATTCTAGAAACAATAGGTTTCAGCAGTGACAGGTGGTTAAGTTGCTATAGTATTACCTTCCATGTAGGCCTCAATGCTTAACACTGTGTAGTCTGATAAAAGATTTGTTTAAACCAAAACCCTAATCTAGATTTTCCCTTTTTTGTTCTTGAAGATTTATACTGCCTATCATTGATAAGTCTGACTAGACTTGTTTTCACCATTAGACAGTTTGTCGATAGAAAGCCCAAGCCTACACTTTTACCGACCCAAGGGATTTTTAACCTCCCACACCACATAGACATGGTATGAGAGCAACTGCCCTTTGATGACGCTGTAAGTTATACACAGTGGCGGAAATCCAAATTGGCAGTTGGGGGCATGGGGAACCAAACCAATGATCTTCAGATTAGGAGTCTGACCTCGAAAAAAGTCAGACAGTCTAAACACTCTGCCACAGAGAACGCCTCTTTCATATAAAGAGCTCTTTTCCAAAATTGTGATAAGCGGCAATCGAAAAAGATGAGCTTGCGATGCCAATTCCAAGCTTGTAGATTGTGCTTTGGAAAAGAGCTCTTTATATATATAAAGAGCTCTTCATATATATTTACATATATGAAGAGCTCCTCTCCAAAATATGATCCACACACCTTGCACTGCCATTGCAGACTCATTGTTTGGAGCGGTGCTTATCACGTTTTAGAAAAGAGCTCTTCAAAATCTAACTCAGATAATGGTGCCCGTATTAAGCATGTTTTGTTGCATAGAAGGGAATAACACTGTCCGGGGGGTGATGACAATGGGAAATATTACACCTAGAGCGGGATTCGAACCCACATCTCTTAGCACTCCGGTGTGCTAACCATTACACCACCTAGGTTCTATGATATCACCACGCAACCCACGCCTATCTATCCATGCGTTTCCTTGCCTGAGAGGTCAGTGCAGACAACGACACTACTTAGTTAATCCAATATAATTTGTTTTCGCCGAAAATTATGATCGCAAAAGCTTTAAAATACATGTCAAATTCAGTATTGCATGTTTATTTCAAATACCTCTAATGTCAGCCATTTAAAGCAAAGAATACCTCGAAGTAAAGTAATGGCCCTGTCACACTACGACGTAACGACGTCGACGTAGGGAGAACGTGAAGAACGTTGAACTTCTCGGCGTAGTATGCAAATTTGGGCAGAAGTTGAACGTGGATGCAGCGTAGTGGACGAGAGCGTAACGTCGGTAAAGCGTAGTGATACCGTCATTCAACGAGAGAGGTCAACGTAATGACGCTCACGGAACGTTATGAACGTTATTCCATCGCCAGAAGAACGTTACGTGACGTTAGCTATGTAATGAGACGTTGAACGTACGTTGAATGCACGTTCTCCTGACGTTCTTCTGACGTTCTCCTGACGTTCTCCTGACGTTCCCATTACGCCCCGTGGGCATTTGCACTCGGTTTAATGGGGGTCAACGTAGTGGAACGTAGTTGAACATAGTGAGGAGCGTTGGAATAACGTCCGTTTAACGTCATTGACGTTCGCTGAACGTGAACAGAACGTACGGTGAACGTAAACCCTTACGTTCGTCCTACGTCGAAACTTTTGAACATGTCCAAAACCTCGACGTTAATCGACGTTACACGACGTAATGTGACGTAGCTCGACGTCACTCTAACGTCATTATGACGTCATCATAACGTAATCCAACATCCATCAACGTAATGACGAAATATCACCACGTTAGGCTCACGTTCGCTCATTAAGTTGTAGTGTGACAGGGGTATAAGGTAGATAATAATAATAAGTCTAATGATACATTCATTCAATGTCAGGCATTTAAATTAAAGATCACAAGCTAAAGCCAGGTAAATAATAGTAATAAATATAATAATACATTCATCTCCAAAAACCAGAGAAGCAAAACCATTCAACTATGCTTGTATTTCAGGCTACATATGTAGCATCAAATGTAGACATGTTTTATTCGCGAGAAAATATGATGCCAACATCGGAATAGACATATGTATTACACTTCACAGCGTGCAGATGAGGAATTGTCAATGGTATCTATTGTAATTGTTACCAACATATACTCAAACTGATAGATGGCAGGCAGTGTAATACACACACTGGTGGCACAACCTACGCTCCCTCATGGCACTACCTACGCACTCTGTTGGTGCCACCTACATGTCCTGATGGCGCCATCTCCACACCGCATACACACCACCTACACACACTGGTGGCGGCACCTACAGACCCTCACGGCACTACCTAGGCACTCTGTTGGTGCAACCTACATGTCCTTCCGGCGCCATCTCTGCACCGCATACACACCACCTACACACACTGGTGGCGCCACCTACAGACCCTCACGGCACTACCTAGGCACTCTGTTGGTGCAACCTACATGTCCTTCCGGCGCCATCTCTACACCGCATACACACTACCTACACACACTGGTGGCGCCACCTACAGACCCTCATGGCACTACCTAAGCACTCTGTTGGTGCCACCTACATGTCCTGGTGGCGCCATCTCTACACCGTGTACATATCACCTACACCCACTGGTGGCTCGACCTCCACACCATGGTGGCGCCCCCTACAGCCCATTCTGGGTATAGCATGCTACACCAAATCAATAACCATCAGCGAGCCTTCTGACCAGCATTATGGCCATTTGACCTATTCGCGAGAAAATATGATGCCAACATCTGAATAGACATATGTATTACACTTCACAGTGTCATTGTTATCTATTTTAATTGTTACTGATATACACTCAAATTGATAGATGGCAGCGCACTGTAATATCACTCTGGTGGCGCCACCTATGCACCCTCATGGCACTACCTAAGCACTCTGTTTGTGCCACTTACATGACCTGGTGGCGCTATCTCTACACCATGCACACACTACCTACACACATCGGTGGCGCGACCTGCACACCCTGGTGGCGCCCCCTACAGCCCATTCTTGGTATAACGTGCTGCACCTAATCAATAACCATCAGCGAGCCCTCTGACAAGCATTATGGCCATTTGACCTCTCCACTGGTCCTCCAGTGCTTGCTTATTTAACAATGGAGCCAATAGGCTGTGCTCCTGCATCCCACCACCCCCTGACCGACACCCCCCCCCGCCCCCCTTGCCCACCATCACCTTGACTCCCTTCGTTCAGATACTGCTGCCTACCCGCTGGCCATTTGGTTAACGGTGTTGAGGTGAGTGGCCTGCCCCCCCCCCCCCCCCCACCCAGCGCCCCATGCACCCTTCCTTCCCTAAGGGCATACCAACGTCCTAAGGGTTCATCTGTTGAAGGTAGGTGGGCGGGTGAAGTTTACGGAGAATTTGAGTGAAAGTGTGTGTGCGGAGAGAATCTTGGCTAGTGTGTGTCAATCCAATCACATCGCATCACCATAATGGTTGCACCCCGTGGAATTGGATTGTGTTATGGGGGGTTTACTTCCCACCAACATGTGCATATAGACACTGACATATGACAGGCAAGTATATGGTGCCATCCCACCGATATTCACTGGGTTGCCACCGCCGCGACACGATATCCCACTCAGTAGTGTTATTTCAAACACCAATCTGTGCTATGATGGCAGTGGCAAACACTCACATCGTGAGATTGAACTCACTGTCCGGCTCTGTTGACAAATGTGTTCTAGAAGTTGTCCACCACTAACCCGCCATCTCACAGCAAACAAAGGACTAATAGTGTAGGTTGCAACTAACCTAGCACGATACTCTATGAAAACGGTATTATGGCTGGTTTCCATCAACATTCCATCCTCTCATAACAATATAATAATTACGGTTGTGAGTAGCAGGTAATACTGCAGCACACTATGTGGACAATGTGTTTTAGAGGTTCCCTATCAATGTCCGTGATGTCAGTGCCAAGAACTGCACAAACTCCACAGAAGAGTTCTACATCAGTTGTATTGCAATTGTAGTTTTTTTTTAAAGACTTGCTCTCTAAATTTGTTTGTTAATGCAATAGTATACTTTCAGATTTAGATGCTCATAAGTGTTCATGGTAACAACACATAAGTTGTGTATTAGATGTTTGAGTTGTTGAGTGTTATTTAACCACAATCCAGTAGCAATGGAGCTGCAGGGTTGACCCTCCAGACAAGCAACCAATGTTATGCTAAATTAAAAATTATACTTACGCAAAATAAGTTATTACAACAAATCGGAAATGTAATGTGTGTACCTAGACTTAGATATGTCCTGTATCAGTGTATGTATATATTGCTTGTTGGGTTTTACATCCGAGCAACATCTACGGTCATAACAGGATGGGTACTCACTTTAGACAGTGTGTCCTCATGGCAAATTAATAGTGCTGCCATGGCCTGTTATCCCACACATATACATTATCACGATCCTGAGTTAACCAGACCGAGAGCGAGCCTTGATAACGAAAAGTATCAATTGTCAATTGTATAAGTCATTGGTTTGACTGGGCTGTGATTCGATCTCCTGACCTTCCACATGCGAAGCCTGACCTCTACTGATTATACCACATCTAGTGTGTAAGTGGACCTATACATATATATATATATATATATATATATATGTGCTCTATAATCTATTATGGGAATATAAACAAGGACACTATCATAGTCAGTTATATATGTTTAACCGTTCGGCTATTTCGCCCCCGCGTACGGCAAGACTAATGTGTTATGTTTATATAATGATTTCCAGGTGAATTTCCTGGGCCTGCCGTGGACCGCCACCGCCTCTCGTCCCGTATGCAGGTTGACCGCCTTCATACGCATTAATATAAATGGCCACAGGACAAATGATGTAAAAGCTAAATAATAGTGACTCGATGAACAGTCTTTGCCCAATTTGTTCCTATTTGGGGACACATTCGTCAATGTAATTGTAATGCCTATGCAAGACAGATTGTTAAGACAAATGAGCAGTTGTGCAATATATATTGTATTCGAAAACAGTATCGAGAAATCTCACTCCTACATGTATTTGCAGCCTTCATATGAAGAGGATTTTAATTAATTTAGTTTAAACAAAAACCTAACAATCCTCTTTCATCACTGACTATGCCCTCGTTCACATTGTAACACGAGTATCCATTTTAGGCATTGTTTAGCAGTTCGTTTCTCTCTCATATAATATGCCCTTTTCTGGTGTGCCTCTTTGTCTTCTAATAACCATTGTCGGGTCTGTATTGCTAGTGTTTAGAAGTAATTGTATGCGATCCCATGTTGTAAGTTGTAGACTGTTCAGAAGGCTGCAGTACGGTAATAACATTCAGTTATTACAGAAAACAGATATCTACCTGACCACAGGCTGAAGACTGCTCTCCTGTTAACTAAACAAAAAAACAGGAAATTCTTCCGCCCATATTCAAATATATTACCATTGTATTCAGACGGTATTATTAAAGTTGCATGGACCCATGGTGTTGAGTTTCTGCCATCTTTTGCGATAAATATATTATGGGGCTGTCACACTACGACGTAATGACGTCAACGTAGGGAGAACGTGAAGAACGTTGAACTTCTCGGCGTAGTATGCAAATTTGGGCACAAGTTGAACGTGGATGCAGCGTAGTGGACGAGAGAGCAACGTCGGTAAAGCGTAGTGATACCGTCGTTCGACGAGAGAGGTCAACGTAATGACGCTGACGGAACGTTATGAACGTTATTCAAATCGTCAGAAGAACGTTACGTGACGTTCGCTACGTCATGATACGTTGAACGTACGTTGAATGCACGTTCTCCTGACGTTCTCCTGACGTTCTGCTGACGTTGTCCTGACGTTCCCATTACGCCCCGTGGGCATTTGCACTTGGTTTAATGGGGGTCAACGTAGTGGAACGTAGTTGAACGTAGTGAGGAGCGTTGGAATAACGTCCGTTTAACGTCATTGACGTTCGCTGAACGTGAACAGAACGTACGGCAAACGTAAACCCTTACGTTCGACCTACGTCGAAACTTTTGAACATGTCCAAAACCTTGACGTAATTCGACGTAACACGACGTAATGTGACGTAGCTCGACGTCACTCTAACGTCATTATGACATCATCATAACGTAATCCAACGTACATCAACGTAATGACGAAATATCACCACGTTAGGCTCACGTTGGCTCATTACGTCGTAGTGTGACAGGGGTATTAGGTAGATCGGTATAATCTACCTTACTTTAGTTTGAAGTTACTTTTATTTTAAATGGCAAACATTTGAGATATTATAAGTGCAAACATGATAAATTAATGTTGGCAAGCACGGCAAAGCCATACTCTTCTGCAGTGACGTATTCTATTAAATTGCCTCTGTATTCCCTTATGTCTGGCAACAAATGTTTAATAGTGCACCAGCATCTAAGTTAGATATAAAGAGCTCTTTTCCAAAATGCAATAAGCGCCAATCCAAAAAGATAGCTTGACTTTTGGGTCCAAAAAATGCCAAGTTTCTAGATCATGTTTTCGAAAAGACCTCTTAACATACATAATTGCAAGCGGAGCTCTTTATATATATATATATGTCTTGCATATATATATATATATATATATATATACATTCCACCGAGCAAGTGGCGGATATGCCCCGCGCAGGAGGCGGCGCGGTGCATGATGGGTGGTCAGCATGATGGGTGATCCCACCCCCCTCCGAGGACAGGGGGGGGGGGGTGCCAGACACTACAGGCATTATTACACGCGATAAAAGGGTTTATCACTATCCATATATATATATATATATATGAAGAGCTCTTTTTCAAAACACCATCGATGAACTTAGTATTGGCATTGCAAACCCATTTTTGGGATTGGTGCTTATCACGTTTTGGAAAAGAGCTCGGATAATTACGTTGGTCTTGAGAATTAGATGTATCAATTGTCAATTGTATAAGTCATTGGTTTGACTGGGCTGCGATTTGACCTCCTGACCTTCCACACGCGAAGCCCCACCTCTACGTATTATGCCACATCTAGTGTGTAAGTGGACCTATACATATATATATATATATATTGGCTCTAAATATCATGGGAAATAAACAAGGACACTATATAGTTGCTATATATGTATTGTTTTAAATCAAGATTTGTATATGCCCATAAATATAATTCTCAGTAATTCCACTTTTCTTTGTATTATAGGGTTATGGGCAATGAACAAAATACTATGAAAGTGATAAATGAACCTTTATTCCAAAACCTCATTAATTAATCAACTTTTATTGATTTTTCTGCAAAATCAAGTAAGTCCACTTTCGGTTTGTTTGCAAAACCATGTAAGTCCATTGTCAAAGACTAATCCTATGGAAATCTTGCAGAATCAAAGAACACACAATTTCCACCATAAGCTTACTCATCATCACCACTATCCTCATCAATTGCATCATAGGTTTCCATCATAAACGTCGACAAATCACCCGAGGCAAAAAAACAAAACAAAATTAAAATTAAAAAATAAAATTAAAAAAATGTGACCTGACACGCGTAGCTGATTAGCCAGCTACATCTTACGTGGTTTTGCGAGAAACTTCGAATGGCGCTTACAAGGTTTTGCAACCAAACCCTATTTTAAGGCCGATTTAACATAGGACTTACCAGGTTTTGAAACAAAACTGATTTGCTCATTGGGTAATAGGGACTAAGAAGTGGTGTCTCCATTGGTTATCTCACTTTTCATGAAAATGGACTTACTTGGTTTTGCGCCTGAACTCCTCATATATATATGTGCTCTATAATATATTATGGGAATATAAACAAGGACACTATGATAGTTAGCTATATATGTATTGTTATTTGCGAACCACAGCTTGTGTATGCCAGTAATTAGTTCCAGGTTTGGCCACACTGGCGCCACCTGTCAGGGGCTCTGACCACCTATACGCCAGCTGTGTCTGGTGGTTATCGACTCCATATCCACTCTGACAGTCAATGTTTTATTTATGCAGCTTTAAGATGTGTGACAAAAAGGTAGATAGAAGAGACAGGTAAAACGGGAGGCGGGCACTTAACTCTTTCAGCCACCCAGTGTTTTCCTTTTTATAAAAAAGGCTATGATTTTTAGCGTTTACCTTGAACCTTTGTGTCAGTATACACTTACTTGATTGTACGCTTCTATAGTATGGGTACCAACTGTGAAAGTACAATGTCTGAACACTTTGACTTCTGGATACTGAATGGTTTATTCACGGCCTAGGGCTCATTTGACCCGCCGGCTAAACTTTCCATGACGTTATCTCATTAGCATATTCCTTTGTCTCAAACTCTGCATCTCATTAACATATATTAGCCACACACCTATACGTCTATTACGCATATATCACACCGACCACCGTGGACGAAACTGTAGAGCGGGGGCCTCGTTTCCAGGAGATCGTGTGAGTTTGGTTCCCCGTCCAGTCAAACACATTTTGTGTTGTTGGTAAAACATCAGAACATCATTTTTATTCAGCATGGAGGCACTGGTCTTCCGGCCGTTTACATTGGTCGTAATGCTTGCATTGTATTTAGGTAGGGCATATTAGTAGATTATGAAGGAGGTTAGCGTGTTCGTAGGTTAACCTTAATAAGTTCACAATTATGAGCTAAGATGATCATGTTGCAGAGCTTACCTCGTTTGGGCTATGGTGGTTAAAGTACCTAATTTGACTTCTGGTTCAAATACCAAGGTCGAATTTCATATAGGATTAATGTGCAGGTTCACAATTATGGTTCTGGAACACTGAATTTGGAATGTTTTCATATTGGAATACATCACTAGAAAGAGAAAAATTATATTTAATTTCCTGAATATTCCAAGGACATTTAGTTGGGACCGGATTGAGTAAATTAACAGTGAATATTAGGAAATAATTCAGTAGTTACAACACATGGCTACAGGACATAACTGACCATGATAATACTGTGTTGGTATAGCCATGAATCCTAAACAATAGAGGAACCTCCAGCCAACCGTGGGGGTATATGCTGGTCTGTGGCCCACTCATAT
The DNA here is from genome assembly GCA_030323885.1 of Branchipolynoe longqiensis. Taxonomy (NCBI): domain Eukaryota; kingdom Metazoa; phylum Annelida; class Polychaeta; order Phyllodocida; family Polynoidae; genus Branchipolynoe; species Branchipolynoe longqiensis. The sequence continues at coordinate 86,051,734 of CM059191.1, read as the reverse complement.
ACTTCCACTTGCCACTGGGGGAGGTCCTGTGGGGACTGTTTCGACCTTGGTAATTAACTCGGTGGTCAAATGACCACCGTAGCTAAAACGAGGTAAGCTCTCCAACCTGATTATGGATCGCTGCACACACTGTGCTGCTATTATGGGTAGGCTACGGTGGATGTGATGGAGGGTGGGAAAAAGAATGGAGCCCTCCCTTCTCAAAACCAATGACATATAAAGTTGACACTTGTTGCTTCCTAGCCTGGCGCTCGGCATCAATCAGGCTAATGGTGCAGTCACACTACGACGCTTCTCCCGGCGACCCGTCAGCGTTGAAAATAAAATCTTAGGCGTCGAGAAACGTCCAACTTTTCGGCGGTTTGGGGACAAAGTTCGGCGTCAGCGCGGCGCGTTATTCGCGCACGGCCAATGGGTGTCGACGCGTGAGGAAAAAAATTTAAAAAGTTTGGCGCGACGTCGATATCTAACCTTAAATGTTGCTAGGGCGTAAAACAAATACGCCCCAGTTTGCCGCAACGTGTGAGCAATGACCCTCCCGCGCGCGCGCCGTCTTCCTGGCGTTCCCATAACGTTATTCCGGCGCGTCCAACGCATCGCGAGGCGCGCCTAACGTCCTTACCCATATATTTGCGCGCGCTGCCGGTCGCTGTTTTTTTTTTGACACGCTTAAAACCTTGGGCGACCGGCAACGCGCGCCGACATTGTCCGCCGACCATCAACATCAAGGATAGTGTACCGACGTGTACCGACGCGCGCATAACGCGCCCCCAGCGTGTCTCGATATTTCACCCATTTTCGCCCAAAAACACCACACGTTGCCAGGTCGCCGGTGAAAAGCGTCGTAGTGTGACCCCACCATTAGTGTTCACACTCATGGGTCAAGTCACTTCATGAATTTATTTCATAGGAATATGTTATTTATTCGTACGATCTACTATTTTTCTTCTGACAGTGTATTCAGGGTGTCCCTAACGACTAAGTTCTAATAACTTGTTTTCACCATTAGACAATGAATAATTCACAACATGAAACAGCATTTGGTACAATGGGCTTTATTTTTATCAGATATGTCATTAGTGCATGTATGAGTTGTTGGAACCGGAACCGCCGTCGGTCTGCTTTTTTGGGCCCACTGCTGATGGTTGGATCGGGCGGGACTTGAACCCTCAACCTTATAGTCTCAAGTTTGTATCTAGTGGCGTAGGTGGGTGGGCGAAGAAAGCTGGATGGTGTGAAGATGGCGGCTGCTGCGACGGTTGTGCGTGGAGTGCAAACTGCTGTTGGGTCACATGACCGAAATGGTGGGAAATTTGATACGGTTTCCGCCATCTATTGTGCGTATGGGTAACAACCGAGGTTCCTCCAGGTGGTGCTACCGAAGAAGAGTGGCCGCTGGGGTCGTAGTTAGTTTGGGTGTGGCCACCCAGTCGCAGCACGGTGTCATATTGTAAATGTTATGGGGTGTCCAGTCTCCGTGTACAAATTACTCATATTAATAATAACGTGTACAATCTTGTGGTAGGCCTTGTTTTGCCACTGTCAGTTGTTGCGTACCTAGCTAGCTATCGACTGCATGCATTCTTTCTTTCTTTGTATGCATTCTCCCTCATCTCCTTAACCCTATGAGAGTTTGATCTTAATTAAAAAAGACTTCCCATGGTATTTTCTCGTGGCTAACGCTTTCATTAAATTCATGTCCATTACAACTTAGTTCATCACAAGTATCGTGACCGAATATCACTGTGTACAGATTGGATACTTGGAAATCAACTGCTTGTAATTGCGAATGTAATGATCTCCCCAGGCTGGGAGATTTTGACAAGACGGAGTCTTTGGGTCAGTCAGTTCAAATGTTTCACAAAGTTGTTGTTCCTCAACCTTAATTATTTATGATGATTTGTTTCTTTAAAAACACATATAAAAAAAACGTTGCGAAGACGGTGCGACTGTTTAAGTCAGTCAGTCCTAATTTTACACTTTGTTGTTTTTCCTCATCCATAATTTGTTTCTTTAAAACCACATACCAAAAACTATGATTCGCTCTGAAAATAATCTAAGTCGAACTGGCACAAATATTCACTTGATGGCTAGAATTAAACAATCTTGAAAGCAGCACAACCTCAATAGGTCAATTAACCAATTCTTAAACTGTAGATTTGAGGGTAGCCAGGTTCCAATCCCGGTTGGCGACCTTACTAATACACCAACAAATGTAAAAAGCGTTTTAAAATAACTTTATCATTTATTTGCACAAATACCCAAATAATATATCAATATGGTGCAGTATGCTCTGTGGAAGATGTACTATAGAGGATTTCCACCACCGACCTGCCCACTGGTGGCAGTGACCGCATTGCAGGTACTGCAGGTATAGCAATACCTCAGGGAGTTTGACGCCCCTGCCTTGCAGAGTTGTAAACCACTGCCTTGTGGTACAGGTTCTTGACAGAACAGAAGGCCAAGGGAGCAAACCCTAAACAGAAAACCATGTCACTGTGGCAGAATTAAGGGTGGTTGATGTATGGAACTCCCAACATCTGCCGACCAGCCACTGCAGGGACAAATAGTTTTGCGCCTGTCTTGACATGTTCTTGCCAGTGTGAAACCTATATTTGCTCCCTGGAGCACGGCTGTCAAGTAATGAAAGCAGTCTTTGTCACATCGCGACTGACAGCATGATGATGATGATGATGTTTAACCTAGTTTCGGATTTATATCCATTGAATTGACCCAATAATAGCGAATATCAAACATCATGCACATATCGTATATACATCGGCATCTGCTATCTTCTACATTTGATACACTCCATCTTCAATAGTCAAATTAGCGTTGGAACGATATCGCAATCCGATATCGCACCAATACTGGGGCTGGACTCCTAGCAACATCTATGGGGATATCATGATGGGCACAGACTTGTAACAGTGCATACTCCTGGTGACTTTATAGTGCTGCTCGCCTAAGAGATCATACATTAGTAAGTCATTGGTTTCACTCAGTCAAAATTGGGAGTCCCGGTATTCTGCACACGAAGCATGTGTTCTTTCCCATTCGGTCAATGCGTCTTCCTGATTCGGTCAACGCGCCCGGTCTTCCTGTGTCTATGCTCGTCTTTCAGTTCTCTGAGACTTGAATAGGGCCAACCCATCCCATCAGACCAGTGCCAGCGTTAGGGCTCTCCACTTTACAGCGTGAATCGGACTTAAGTCGTCATAAATAGGCCGAAGCTGACGTCACGCGATGAAGATCAGCTGACCTGTCACGTGATGAAGATCAGCTGACATATCACATGGCCTATCACATTACAATCCCGTCACAATACCCGCCGAGTTCACATGGCTCGCGTAATTTCGCACGGAATCCACAGATTCAGTTTCCTGGTTTTATTTTGTGTTTGTGGTTTGTTATTGTTTATCGACGATGGATTTGGGTACGGGGTGGTAGTGGCTTGCTGAGCCATTTGTGTTGTTGTTGTAAATATAGTTTATATTTATTGAATACCTGTATTTTGTCAGTGTCATGGCACTGGTCCTTTAGCCATGTGACAATAGTTATTTACAGTATATGTAGATGTATGATTCTATTTCCATCAGCAGCTAGCTCAAACCAGCTCGAACCAGCTCAAACCAGTTCACACAGCACACCAGAAGCTTTCAGAATAACAATACAGGAAACCTATTCCTCTTCACATAAAAGAATAGTCAATTATTTTTGCACAGTATTCATTGAAACTTAACAAGCAAATACTGTGTAAATGTTAAAGAGTCTATTTTGGCATAGTTTTGAAATAACGCGTGGGGTGGTAATTATATGTTGTAGTATATACATTAACGCTAGCTGATGTTCGGCATGATTGAAGTGTACACAATTAGACCAGTTGGTTACATGTTACGTTATCTATTCAGCTTATAGGCCTGTCACACTACGACATAACGAGCCCACGTAACCCAACGTAGGTGACATGTTGTCCTTACGGTGAGGTACGTCGGGTTATGTCATGGTTACCTTAGGCAAACGTCAATTTACGTCGAGATACGTCGAGTTACGTCAAGCTATGTCGAGGTTTTCAACATGTTGAAAACTTTCGACGTATGACAACGTTGGACAACGTAAGGATTTTACGTTTGCCGTATGTTATGTATGCGTTACGCAAACGTCGATGATGTTAGACGTACATTAGTCAAACGCTGCTCACTACATTGATCCCCTTCAAAGGTGGTGGGAACATACAGTCCACATAATTACAATGTATGGATAATGTATGCGTAACATACATCCAACATTTCGCCACTGTGTTATGATGTATGTAACATAACGTAATGCAACGTAACGTAACGTAGTTCTGCCGATCGAATAACGGATATAACATACCATGAGCTTAATTCCGTTGTCCTCTCTCATTGAACAACGTTATCACTACGCTTTACCAATGTTATGCTCATGTCACCTATGCGGCATTGACGTCCTGAATTTGCATATTACGCCGGGAAGTTTGATGTATTTAATTTATTTTCACGTTGTCCCTATGCTGTCCTTACGCTGATGCCTTACGTTGTAGTGTGACAGGGCCATTAGATACCCAGGCATTCATGAATTATTCCATTGGGATTTGACACCTATGAAGATCCAATCTCAATGGCTCCGACAGCCGGTGGGATGACAGAGTTCAGATGGCATTGTCAGCCTGCACTTTGTTTCAACTGGTATGCGAACACAGGTTTCTATAGCATTTTATTTGTTCAAATATATATCAAGATAGGCTGTTATGCTAAATATAACCCGCAGCTAAAGGAGTGTAGGCTATAATGATGAAAATATATGTATATAAATAGGATGATAAAAATTGAAACTCAATACAATCTATGACAAGTTCGGGCACAAAACCCCATAAACGTCAATCCAAAAATTAGAATAAACATTAGAATCAAACAATTATATTTTGTCAGCTAAATACTTTGTTTGCATTGCTGCATAATCATATCATCACACAAAAAAAGTGAAATTAGTGAGAATTAAAATTGTTTTCAAGTAAACCCCTTAGTGTGATGGTTTTTTTTTTCAAGTTATATATTCTTCTTACTAAGACAGTGTCTGTAATTATGAATTAGGTTTATATCCGTGTTGCTAAATGCACATTAAATCTGCATAATCCCATGATCGCATCAGTAAGACAAATCCGAGACACTTACATAGACCTGGCCCCATAGATCCACCAGATTAATTTCGCAACTTTGCAATTACAAATATCTCCAATTATAATTTAATGACATGTTTGGATATGCGTTTACGGGGTTTTGCACCTGGGCTCTTCGTATGGAGACTTTAAAGGCAGTATGTAATTAAGCCAGTGCATGTTCGATTAGATGTATTATGCCCTGCTCTGCCATCTAGGAAAGGTCGGGATTGAAAAAGTGTTGACTAGATCTTCGGCATTGGCAATGAGATGCACTCAGATGAATAAAAACAAACTTTAAGCAACTGTAATATCCTGGAAGGTAACCATGGTAACACAATCCTGGTTTGTAAGGTCGTTATTTAAAGTTGCACGATACGATGGTTTTGCAATTTTATGCAATATGTTTGAGGTAAATATGTGAAGATAATCATTATGAGCTACTCTAAATTAGTTTGAATTAGCCATTATAATAAATGGCTAAATTTTGATATGTTTAGAGTTAAAAAAAGCAAAATTACTTTCAGCAATCACGGCAAAATAGTGACCACCATTTACTTCGACAGAAATAGCTTCTATTAAAATGGATTTCGAATCCCAATCTATGCGTCAACAAATGCTTAATAAGTGGACAGATATCTCAATCAATTATGTAGCATCGAATCTAAGTGAGCGCTTCGATTTAGAAAATGTGGCGATTTCATAGAATTATGCGGCTTTAAGAAACGACTGCTCCAAATAGTTGTGTTAATCAGGCGTCATTTCAATGCGGAAGAGCGAACCTTTTAAACAATAAGTCGCCCAAGGCTGCGTCACTTCCGGTTCTAGTATAGCACTGCGGAGGGAGGGGGATATGGGAAGGGGGACCCACTCGCTACCGGAAGTGGCCCAGAAGGCACTTAGTTTGTGACGGGCGCATCCCTGCGTTTACCTGCCGGCTTCCCGTTGCTTCCCTGCCGGCCGGGTGGGAGGGAGGGTGGGTGGGTGCGAGGTGGGAGGGTGGGGGTTTGGAGGGTGGCGGGGGGGGGGGGTGGCCAGCAGTTACTGTAGATGGCAGGGTGGGGGTTTGGAGGGGGGGGGCATCATTTAGTGTAGGGCTGGGCAGAAGTTAGTGTAGATGGGAGGGTAGGGGTGAGTGGGTGGTGTGTGGGTAGCAGTTAGTCTAGATGGGAGGGGGGTGAGTGGGTGGGTGGGGGGGGCAGCATTTAGTGTAGATGGGAGGGTGGGGGTGAGTGAGAGGGTGGGTGTGGGCAGCAGTTAGTGTAGATGCAAGGGTGGGGGTGAGTGGGAGGGTGGGGATGGGCAGCAGTTAGTGTAGATGGGAGGGTGGGGGTGAGTGGGAGGGTGGGTGGGCTGCAGTTAGTGTAGATGGTAGGGTAGGGGTGAGTGGGTGGTGTGTGGGTAGCGGTTAGTGTAGATGGGAGGGTAGGGGTGAGTGAGAGGGTGGGTGGGCTGCAGTTAGTGTAGATGCAAGGGTCGGAGTAAGTAGGTGGGTGGGGGCTGGGCAGCAGATAGTGTAGATGGGAGGGTGGGGGTGAGTGCAAGGGTGGGGGTGGGCAACAGTTAGTGTAGATCGGGAAGTGGGGGTGAGTGGGTGGTGGGTGGAAAGACAAACCATCGGGGAGAAAGAGCGGGTGTCCGCAATCACATCCGGGTTATCTGTCAGTGTTGCCTGCAGAGTTGTAAACCACTGCCTTGTGGTACAGGTTCTGGACAGAACCGAAGGCTAAGGGAGCAAACCCTAAACAGAAAACCATGTCACTGTGGCAGCATTAAGGGGCGGTTAATGTATGGAACTCCAACATCTCCCGACCAGCCACTGCAGGGACAATAGTTTGGCGGCCTGTCTTGACAGTTCTTGCCGGTGGGAAACCTCTATTTGCTCCCGAGGGGGCGCCGGTGGTAACTTGCAAAGCCAGGCAGCTGGCAACACTTTGTGGCAGGGCAGCTTTCATGAAATGAGAGCGGCAGTCAAGTAATGAAAGCAGTCTTTGTCGCATCGCGACCGACAGCATGATGATGATGATGTCTGCGGGTCGTCAAGTAGTGCAGCTATCTTCTGGCATAGGAAAGGGAGGTGGTCTGTGGGGGTACTCTTTGAGAAGAGGCCCTTTGATTAACGTGTTTCTGTTGTGTAGGTGTGGACAAGGTTTATTTAATGTTTTATATATATATTTACAGTCAATCCTGTCTAAATCGACCGACCATGGAACCATCCTTAAATGGTCCATTTATGGAGGTGGTCAGTTTAGGGTGTTTAAACAAAATAATAATTATAATAATATTGTATGGGAGATCAGCTAGGACCCAAATAAAGGGATCGATATAGGGGAGTGGTTGATCTTTGGAGGTGTGCGGTTAGAGAGGGTTTACTGTATATCCCTCTTTATGTATATTTCTTGTTTGCTTTGTGATGTTTTTTTTTTTCAAGTTATTTATTCTTCTTTCTAACTTGTAATTATGAACTAGGTTTATATCCGTGTCGCTAAATGCACATTAAATCTGCATAATCCATGATGGCATCAGTAAGACAAATCGGAGACACTTACATAGACCTGGCCCCATAGATCCACCAAATTAATTTTGCAACTTTGCAATTAAAAATATCTCCAAGGATAACCCTATAAAATAAGTTATTTCAAGGGACTGCCACTGCAGGGACAAATAGTTTTGCGCCTGTCTTGCCATGTTCTTGCCAGTGTGAAACCTCTATTTGTTCGTCGAGAGAGTGCCGCTGGTAACTTGCAAAAGCCAGCAGCACTTCAACACTTTTGCGGGCAGCTTTCATGAAATGTACAACCGCACAAAACACCATACCGGCTCATTCATCGCCCGGGTTACCAAGGACCGCGTTGCTCGAGCTCATCTTCCGTCGACAGCGGAAAATCAGCTAGGTTTTTCCTGAAGCTGAGAGACATTAAGACTGACTCATGGATGCAACTCTCACAGCAGAGAGCTAAATGGAGAGCGATAGTCAAGTAATGAAAGCAGTCTTTGTTGTATCGCGACCGACAGCATGATGATGATGATGATTTAAGAAGCATGTTCCAAGTGAAACTAGTGTAGGGTAGGGTTAATATTATAGCTGTATTTACTTGTTAATGGTTTCTTTATGTGAAGAAGACAGGAACAACACACGAATGTCACTTTTAATTGATGGAGGACTTGTCTAGACGAGATTCTACAGCATGGGCAACAACATATCGGACAAGATTGGAATTGCATGCAGAAGCCTGGACTGAACCGGAATCAACCGGAATCAACTAGACAGGCCATCATTGACTGGAGCAGAGTCTAAAGCCCAGTCAGACCTCACCGGATTGAGGAACCGGATAGAAAATGGACACTGCCCATGAAATACGGCAATGTATGGTTTATATACGGTTGGCATCCGGCATGTCCGTTATCTGTCCGGTGGTGTCCGGCGGTGTCCGGTACAAGTTTTGAACATACACAAAACTTGTACCGGACACCACCGGACTGAAGTGTATGGTTGGTGTCCGTTTTAAGTCTGTTTCATCCGTTTTGGGCCATTTCATGTCCGTTACTCATCCGTTGCATCCTGAAGAGTCTGTTGTATCCTGAAGAGTCTGTGGGAATTCGGTTTTTGGCGCAGGTGTCTGGTAGGTGTCCGGTTGGTGTCCGGTTGGTGTCCGTTTGGTGTCCGGTCCATCCGTTTGATATCCGTTTGACGTCCATTTGACATCTGTTTGACGTCCATTTAACTATTAGGTAGTGTCCGTTTAGCATCCGTTTCATCCCTAGGCCGTTGCGACAGTTCGACACCGGACACCACCGGACTAGACAATTCTTTGTCCGGTGGTGTCCGGTACTCAGTACGGTAAGGTCTGACTGGGCCTTTACTGTCTGTTGTACTATATTATTAGGGGTTGGAATATATTCTAGCATAAACTAAAATGCACAAACACAGAATATTAAAAAATAACCCAATCTAGAGTACATAGTAATATACTAAACTAGAGTAGCTACAGCATGGACACTGTATGGTATATGGTCATTTCGACAGGGGATACGTCTGTAGGTGGGGGTCTAGGATGGTATATGGGATGGAGGGGTGGAGGGGAGTGTGAGCGGGGTGGAGCGGGACTCACTCACCTGAGCGCGGGCTTCCTGACCGGGCTTCCTAACGCTGCCCTCCCCACGTACCGAGCAGGTGACTGCTGATTGTCGGGGGGGGGGGGGGGGGGGGGGGCAGGGGAGGTGGGGGGGAGGGGCATGGCGGATAAGGAAGGGAGTGGAGGGTTGCTATGCAGGGCGGCGGGAAGGGAGCGAGACGGGGTGGCGATGGGCAGGAACGGGCACTGAGGGGCGAGGCGAGAGATGGCGGTGCGAGGGAAGAGCGGGACGGGGCGGGGCGGGGCTGGACGGGGCGGGGCTGGACGGGGCGGGGCTGGACGGAACGGGACGGGGCAGGGCGGGGCGGGGCTGGACGGGGCGGGGCGGGGTGGGGCGGGGCGGGACGGGCGGGGCTGGACGGAGCGGGGTGGGGCGGGGCGGGGCGCGACGGGGCGGGGCTGGACGGGGCGGGGCGGTGCGGGGCTGGACGGGGCGGGCGGCGCAGCAGGCGGGGCAGCATCGTGCGACATACCGGCCACACGTCGGGTTTGTGCCGGTCACTTCCATTATTCAGGACCCCTACTTCTGGTAATAGAAAACAACGCTGGGCTTGCACCCACCCACACACTCACTCACCCACCCACTCATGTACCCACTCATCCACTCACGATGTCACCCACTCAGTCGCCCACTCACTCACAAACTCACCCATTCATCCACTCACCCCCTCACCCACTCACCCATCACCCATTCACCCACTCACTCACCACTCATGTACCCACTCACACACTCACACACTTACATACACCCTCACACACTCACACAATCATGCACCCACCTACTCACTCACACATGCACTCACCCGATCACCCACTCACTTACTCAGACACTCACCCACTCACCCACTCTTGCGCCCACTCTCACACTCACCCAGACACCCACTCACTCACTCACTAACAAACTGATCCACTCACCCACTCACCCACTCCCCCTCACGCCACCATGTACCCACCTACACACCCACTGACCTACACATCCACGCACCCACTCAATCACTCACCCACGCAACTACTCACCCACTCACCAATTGACCAACTCACGAACTCACCCATTCACCTCACCTAGTCACTTACCCACATACACGGCCGCACACCCACTTACTCACTCACACACCCACACACCTACCCACTCACACATTCACACTCCCTCCCCAATCTTCCACACACAGACGTATGGGTTGATGGCCCGTACGCGGTGGACGAATCGGTAGAGCGCAGCCCTCTCCCGTACGGCAGATCGAGAGTTACACAATTTATACTTGTCACGTCCTAGCTTGGTGCTCGTAATGAGTAGGTTAGGTCAAGGACTGGTTAGCTCAGTGTCAGGATAATGTGGCCGACTGTTATAGTTGCAATGTAATGTAAACGGCCGGAAGACCATTCATTGCCTCGGTGCTGAAAAAATGTATGTTCTGTTAAAGCTGCATAGTCCAATGAAATATTAAATTGTCAAAACCAAACCAATTATCTAGATTTGATTTTACATATCTAACTTAGATACTGATGCACTTAATAAGCATTTGTTTTTGCATAGAAGGCAATACTGAGTCAATTTAACAGAACCTGTTACTGCAGAAGTCTATGGTGACAGAGTTTTGGCAAGCTTGCCAAAACTAATTTTCCATGTTTGCACTCGAAATATCTCAAAAGTTTACCATTTAAAATAAAAGTAACTTTGAACTAGTGTTAAGTAAATACTAGTGATTGATCTAATATATTTATCTCAGAAAGAAATACAGAAATTCAAAACCATCGGACTACTTTAAATAAACTGTTTTACCCCTCACCCCAGCCAACCCGCCCAAAAAGTAATTCATTTGTCAGTAACAACAGCAAAAGGCAATGAATTGTTGAAAGAAATAACCTTCATCCTTGACACTCACCTTTCAATTCTGAGTACAGGAGGTGCAATCTACAATGAAAATGCTGATTTCTGGGGGATTTACTTCAGTGCTTTTCTCGTGACATGAACCAGACGGGATCGCCGAATGAGATGATGGTCCTTCTCCCGTTTTGATAGATCGTTGGATTTGACCCGAAGGTTCGCACCCTGGTCGATGGAAACCGTATGAATTAAAATTGATTCTTGTCACATACTAGCCAGGCACTCTGCATTATTATGGTAGAGCAACGACTGGTTGGCTCAGTGGCATTATACTGTGACTGAGCGGGATATCAGGTCATGTTGCTAGTGACCTGGTCTCCCAGTGGAGCACCACTATGGAGATGCCATGATTGTGCACTGTTACAAGTCGGTACATATCCTCAGATGTTGCCAGGATGTAAAACTACATCAACCAACCAACTTAAGGCAGGATTTGAAGCAAACAGACGGGATGAGCGTCGGCCTCCAGTTTGTGTAGGTCATCGGATTCAAAACCTTGAGTTTGAACTCTGGTATGGGATTTGAACTCGCGACCCCTGTACTGGAAGCCTGCGCTCCAACGCCCGGTACCGCATTCGGTGCAACAACATATGAATTGCATATGCAGGATTCGTGTGAGCGCTTCATTTTCGAAAATATGATCCTTTCATTGGATTAGTCAGCTTTAAGGGAGATGTAGTTCTAATTAATTAATATGTATTTATTGAGTTTCCTGTCTCATTTTAATGAGGAGAGTGGTCAGGAGCTGGGATTGAAAATTTACTTTTCTCATTATCTCTGGTCTTATCTGCTTTTTGTTCTAAGCAAATGTCATTGCGTTTCTGTTTAATATTAATTCCAAATGATGCTTGGTAATAAACCTTCTTTGAAGGTTTTTTTTACATTACTTTCTTCCTCATTAAAACAATATATAATATTGTTGATAACAATAGGAAATATTGAGCAGGATTCAAACCCACGCTTCTTGCTATTCGAGGACTGGCGTGCTAACCAGTTCACTACCTAAGCTCCTTGATGCAATCACTATAGCCACGCCTGCCTGTTTATCTTGCTCATTGCATGAAAGGTAAGTGTAAGCTACTATAATAGTGTAACATATTCTGATATACGGCATAGCGGGAATGCAAATGTTCTATTACTGATCAATGTACATTACCAGGCGCATGTATGGATATATATGTATGGGATGGTAGTGCCTGAGTGGGATGTAAAAAGACATAGTGGTGCTGGCAGGTCTGGTTGTGAGCGTACTCAGGGCCTATCCCCCCTGCTGGGATAGTGATCAACACACTCACAGGTCAAGGTTGGTGGTGGCCATGGGGCCATACAGCCTGGTGGTGTTCGGCAGACCACTGGTATCCATGGGGACCAGGAATGCTGGATCCCTTTTGGCAGGGCCAAGAATACTTGTTTTCCATTGGGCGAAAGGGGTGGGCTGACACTCTAGAATGAACCCATGTAACCACATAAATAATAAACCAGAGGGCTTGGCTCTCTTTTCTTCTTTACATGTTATACTCTTCCTTTCTCTTTGTATGTATTGATATCACTATAGCCTGACTGCACAGCCACAGATTAGAGCCATAACATTTTTACATTACATTACATTATCAAATTTCCTGTATTTAATTGTTGCATATATTGTTTTTTTACCATTCTTTGGAATGTTAATTCTTTAATACCCCTGTCACACTACGACGTAACGAGCCAGCGTAAGCCTGATGTGGTCACTTTTTGTCATTACGTTGACGTATGTTGGGTTATGTTATGATGACATCAGAATGATGTTAGACTGACGTCGAGCTACGTCATGTTACGTCGTGTTACATCAGCGCACAACAAGGTTTTGAACCTGTTCAAAACTTTTGACGTAACTCAAACATAAGAGTTTACGTTCGCCGGATGTTCTGTGCCGTATGTTCGGCGAACGTCAATGATGTTAAACGGACGTTAGTCAAACGCTGCTCACTACATTCCACTACGTTGACCCACATTAAAGCCGGTGGAAACGTCCATGCGGCAACGTACGTTCAGCGTTTCGCCACTGTGTCATGACGTATGTAACGAAAAACACCATAGTTCTGGCGATGGAATAACGTACATAACATTCCTTGAGCATCATTACGTTGTCCTCTCTTGTTGAATGATGCTATCACTACGCTATCTCTACGCTTTACTGATGTTATGCTCTTGTCAACTACACTGCATCCACGTTCGACTTGTGCCCAAATCTGCATACTACTCCGAGAAGTTCAACGGTGTTCAGGTTCTCCCTACGCTGATGTTGTTATGTCGTACTGTGACAGGTCCTTAATGTTAACAATGTATTAGAAACAGATATCAGGTATGTATGTAGCTTTTAGATCAGGCAGTTTAATACTTTTCACGATTCACTTCACAAGTACTTTGTTGTTTCTACCAGGACATTGTGGCCGAATCAGGGGAGGGTAGGCTTCCTGTATAGAACGTCGGCACCTGGGAACTACCAAGTCAAAAGCAATCACTTAGTAAAGTGATACTTGTTGTTGCCTATCCTGGTGATCAGCATTACTAGGATAGGTGCGAAGCTTAGCCCAATATAAGGATAATGTGACTACGTGGGATATCGGGTAACCTAATCTCCCATTGCAGCAGCACCGGGAAGTGTCCATGAATGTGTACTATCAAAAGTCGGTTCCCATCTTGATATCACATGAGATATTGCCAGGATGTAAAACCCCAACAAACAAAATACACCTCGCTTCTATCCCTAAGTTTACTTCCTTATCTACTCCACCTGTAACAGTATTTCCTACTTTCATCACAACCAGCTCAAATTAAAATTCAGTGGAATGCCTTCTCTAATTAATATTCCTTAATTCTCAATCTCCGTATTTTCCCAACCGGAAAACATTCGTTCCGCAAATTAACGCCCAAGACTGCCAGTTGAATGCTCCAGTTTTTCTGCTGGAATGTTTATGATAGATGTAAAAGAAAGACTAATTAAGCAGACATATAAAAAGGAATTCACGTGCAACCGGATCGTATTTCTACTGTACTTAAAGTTGCATGTTCAGTTGTTGCCAGATTTTCAGATGAATATCTGAGGGTAATCATTATCTCACCTTATTTCCCACATTTCTTAGTCACTTTAATGTAAAAAGGTTAAATTGGAGATATTGGAAGTGAGAACATGCAAAGGTAGTTTTGGTGTGTATGTCGGTATGTTGCGAACTATACGCTTCTCATCCTGATATGACCTTAGATATTGCCAGGCCCTAAAACCCTCCAAAACAACAAACAAACCACAGGTTTCAGTAGTACTAGATAATGTTCAGTGAATTCACATGTTATTTTAATGCATAGGGCGACATATCTAATAAATGAATTTATGTCTGGATAGGATATTAAGGATTAAATGTAGGTGGGTGTTTTCGCTTCGAAAATCTGATGCTTTCATCGGACTGATGAGCAGGAGTCGAACCCACACCTTTTGCCATTCCTGGGCTTAATGTGTTAACCATTACACTACCGAGCCTTCCTCATGCAATCGCCCTATCCACACCTACCTGTCTCGGTGGCTCCTTGCATACGAGGTTAGTGCAAGCATTAAGAAGAGGATTCCCTAAATCTATGGAGGGATTCAATTGCCTGCATAAAGAAATTGCACTCGCCTCTCATTTTGTTTTGGTTGGCTTATGTATCCTAGCAACATATAAGGTCCAATAAAGATGGCTACTGACGTATGACGGTGCGCACGCATGGTGACTTTGTATTACTCCCCATTAGGAGATCAGCAACATGACCTTGTATCCAAGTAAAGCACATTACTCTGATTCTGTATAAACCAGTTCTTGCCTCATCCTATTAATGCTGAGCACCAGGCTCGGTAGCGACACGTGCCAATTTTCTAAGTCATCAGTTTGACTTGGTTGCTAGCTGAAGGCCTCCCATACGCCGAAAGCCTGCCTAGCGTTCTTATGGCCTCTGCCATCCTGGTTGGTAACCAACCACTTGCTTCTATATATATATATATTTAAAATTCGTCGGCTTAAATTATTTAATTTGTTTAAAACGTTGCTGCACTACTCGCATGTGTAAGGACCCATGCCATCAAACCAGCACACTGTCACACACTTAATCGTAGATTGCCCTGCTCTGCAGCATCCCTGTACACCTCCACAGACACACACACCCACGCAAGATAGGAGAATGACAAAAACCTGCCAATTTGTTGAAATCACTGTCAAACCCGCTGTCCCCAAAAATAAACTCCATTAGGCGCCGAGCCTCTAGAGTGTGCCAGTAATTTGTATCTTAAGAGTGGGTTTCGAACGAAAGTCACTCTCTGGTACCATTACAATGCCCAAGAAGGGCCGCGAGTAGATCTGAGCAACTCCGAGCACCTCTGAGAAGGTATCTCTATCACATCTAACCCTACCCAGATGGGTTCTGAGCAGCTCTGTGCATTACCTCTACCCCTATCCATATGTATTCTGAGCAGCTCTGAGAAGCTCTGATCAGGTCTGAGCAGATGTGATCAGGTCTGAGTAGGTCTGAGCACCTCTGATCAGGTCTGAGTAGTTGTTTGCAGATCTAAGTAGTTCTGAGCAGCTCCAAGCAGGTCTGCGCAGGTCTAGCAGCCACATCCACACCGTTCTGAGTAGCAAATCCAATAGTGGAGGGGGTGATTGTCTGAGAGCGTGAGTGAGGTTAGGAGGGGAGCGTAGACAGGGAGAACGGGCCTAGATGGAAAGAAGACGTCTTCCAGACTAAGAATACTGTCCCACCTTCTCCCCTCCTCTCTCTTCGACCTTCTCTCACGTTGCCACTGTTTATATCATTCCGTCTTTTCTATGCTTTTCCTCTCTGTCAATCTTGACCTTTTGTTTGGCTCTTTCTGACAATAACCCCTCTCGATCGTATCTCCAGGAAGCAAATTACTTCAAGCACCAATGCCACCGACAATTTAACTGAAGGGAAACGAACACACAAAACATAACCCTGGAAAGTGGTTTTCTTTACCAAAGAAACGGCACACCCAAAATGGCGTTGCCTTCCATTAAAATACAAGTTTTAATTCATTGAGTTCGATTCTTTTTGTATGAAGCACAGCGTGGATTTATTTAATCAAAGATTAGCTGGAAGTTGTGGGTGGATTGCTAGTTAGGCAGGGCCCGCAGTGCCGACTCCCGGACATTGAAATATGCATATTGTCGGCGTTTGACCAACACATTAAAAGAGGAATTATGGTTGCCGTTGCTACCAACAAATCCTATCAGATAACACTAGACTCGTCCAACTCCACGGTGTTGATTGAGATGATGCAATACTTCCCACCTGGTGGCGCTGTGTATTCGCGCATTCTATCGTAGCGCCGCCACGCGGGACGCGGCGGCATCATGGCGCGCCGGGACGGTGAATTGTTGGTGCAGCCGCCGGCTGATGCGTCCACGCTTCGTTAGGCCTGTCTCCGGCCGGCCGCCACTCCGCGTCACGTCACGGCAGGCGCCGCTAGGTGGCGCCAATTAGCAGGCTTAAGTTCCATCCGGCTACGGGCAGGCGCGGACGGCGGAGGGGCAGGCGTGAGGGAGGTGGGGGACGGAGGGGAAGAGGGGCAGGTGATGGATGGGAAGGGGGCAGGGGAGGGAGGGTGACGGAAGGGGGGGAGTGGATGCCGGGGACAGAGGTCGATGGGGGGGGGGGGGGAAATGGTGGGGGAGGGTGGGAAGGGAGGAGGAGAAGTCAGGGGGAGGGATGGGAAGTGAAGGAGGGTAGGGGAAGTAGTGAAGGTGGGAGATGGATGGAGGAGGGTCGGCGAAGACAGGGAAGTGTGGAGGAGGGAAGCGGACATAGGAGAGGGAAGGAAACGGAAGGGAAACACGGGAGATAGGAAGGGGAGGGAGAGGGGTGGAGCATGGAGGAGGAGGGATAGTGAAAACTAGGAAGGGTGGAGAAGGGAAGCCGTCTGGGAAGAGTGAGGGATAAGGGAGAGGAGATAAGGGAGATGATGTGGGGAGGAAAGGGGGTGGAGGAGGGAGGACGAGAGAGAATCAGAGCAGGATGTTGGAGACTGAGGAGGGGGGGGGGAGGAGGCGTGACAACCGGTCAACCCCCGCGGGGACTCCCGCTTTGCTCCTCGTCACGAGTCCCGGCCTAGCACCGCCGTGAGTCCCGGCTTACCGCCGTGACTCCCGGCTTACCACAGTGACTCCCGGCCTACCACTGTGACTCCAGGCTTACCACCGTGACTCCCGGTTTACCACTGCCATGACTCCCGGTCTACCCCCGCCGTGACTCCCGGCCTACCCTCGCCGTGACTTCCGACCTGCACTGGCTGTGACTCCCGGCATAGGTGGTGTAATGCTTAGCACTCATTCTGGGCATATTTAAGTGGTTGACTTCTAGTTTATTTAAAGACAGGATCGTATTCGTCGTAATAATTAAACAATGGACTATTACCAAATCATCAAGCTCCTTCACACCTTCGTCCAGTACCTAAGCACACAGCGCCGTATTCAAATAATATAACATATATATTCTCACAGCAGTATGCTAATCAACCAGAATGCGTGGGCAATCAACCCTACCTAAGAAACAAAGAAAGAAAACCTTGAAATCAGAGGTTTCTACTTTCCTTCATTGTGTCCTTCCACCAGTTATCTCAAGAGATTTTCGAGCAGACATAAGATCTTTATTTGTGGGACGTGCTCTCGGTGGTGGATGGTGGTAGCAGGATTTGCAATCAGATAGCTGATTCCCAGGGCCACAATGTGGACACTCCTGCGGTGGCCAGTTTATCGATAGAATGCCAGGCCCTACACTTTTACCGACCCAAGGGATTTTTAACCTCCCACACCACATAGACATGGTATGAGAGCAACTGGCCTTTGATGATGCTGTAAGTTATACACAGCAGTGGAAATCCAAATTGGCAGAGGTGGGGCACAGGGAATCAAACCGCCGACCCTCAGGTCAGGCATCCGACCTAGACAAAAGTCAGACACTCTAACCACTCCGCCACAGAGAACACCACTTATCGCAGAGGACTGAGGAATGGTCCACAATCCAACAAGCATGTTTTGTTGATGACACAGAATACTGATGGCGTTTGGTGTTCGAAATTGTGAGTTGACTACAATGAGACTGTAAGTCAGACACTTTTACCATTAGGCCACAGGGCCCCATACACCAGTCACATGTTACTAGTTAAAGTCGAATAGGTGCCGAATTATCTGAGCATGTGCAGACATCTATGAATGTGTGATGGGCCCGCTTTATTGGCTGCCCGGAACTCGACCGTCATGCTGTAAACCCCCCAAGCAAGCAGGAGAACGAGTATGTTCGCTTCTCGCATCTTTAATCTCTGCTTACTATAGCATCCATGATCAAGTGACCCGCCTCTGCCCTGCCGGGTCCCATGTCAACTTCCTCCGGGGGGGGTTATGCTATGAATTACCGTGTTTGCGGGCTCCCGCACGATATATGTGGTCTATAGAATGCTATTGATGGCCGATCCCGTTAGGTGGTACGCAGAGGCTATGGTTACTGTCATTATATTCTCTCTTTTCATTAGCTGTACTGCTCAAACAATGTATACTGCCCAGATATCTGGTGTAATGCATACGATTCATAGTTCCCCTTTTTCTCTCTGTATTATATGAATTATATATTTAGAACTTATCCCATAGTAGATACAACACACAACACAACACGTGATCCAAGTTCAGCACCAGCAGAAGTGTAGATAATAAATGATCCTGAATGCTTAGGTTTATTCACTTATATAATGTTTTCAGATACATACAACAGTGGATGTTATAGACCTCCTTATTGGGTATTACACTCATGCACACCAGTCTTCCTCTCCTGCATGATCTCTCCCTAACATAGTTCACCATTTTCAGGACTCGCCCCCCTCCCACCCAGCTCCAGCCACCACCTAGCCATCGTGGGAGTACCACATAACATGAGGGTGACCGTGTGGCTAGGCGAGATAAGGGGGATGGATTCTGCTTAAAGGGACACTTCTTCCCTCCTCCGGTGTGAGCATTATAAAGGGATTACTGTTTCCCATTAAAGCAGTCTTTGTCGCATCGCGACCGACAGCATGATGATGATGATGATGATAACTGTTTCCCATTTAGCCATCTCGATACTCAATACATACTTAATCGGAGAATTGTATAACGCTACCAACACACAGTAGATGGCAGGCTTGTCGCGGCGCTGCCCGGCATCTACCGTACCGCCACCTATCGCTGTAATCTGCGATGATGATGGAGCAGTCTGTGCCGCCACCGTATGGTAGTGGAGCTCATGTCTAGACTACTACCAATGTGGCCCGAAGGATAGAGCAGCACATTCCCGTGCGGCAGGTCGTCGTTTCAAATCCCGTGGGCGGCAGCTTCTTTTCTTACTTTCACTGTTGCAAAATTAATCTCACCCACTACAACCATCGCTGCACAGTCACCAGTGGAGAGAGATTCTAAACTGCCGTCATCCAACTCCACCAAGATGAGGTGCTATACATGCCGTGTCCCAGGAAACCTAGGCTGTCACAAAGTCGTGAAAAGCCAAGTCAATTTTCATAGAGAAAGAAATAGGGGTGACATGTCACAATCTAGAACGTCTTTAATTCTGAATAGCAACCTAATAACTAGATTCACCCCGTACTTCCAGTACAGGGGTGAATGACAACGTAGTCTAAATATGGGTGAAAATAGTGTTAGTATGGAACAAGAAGTAGAATGCCTGGCACCAGTGTCAAATGTTATATTAAGCTATTTTTAACTCTGATCAATTGCTAATGGATTGTAATTCTTAATACTGCACCGAATATCGTTTTACCTTTTGCAACATGTATATTTGAATGATGCTTTTAAAGAAACAAATATGAATATGTGTAAATAACTCATGCACCGAGAGAAGGACAGTGCTAGAGCTCACCCAATGTTGTGTGTGCAAAATTGGTTACTTATATCACTTATATCAGCACAGAGTTGGTGAAATGGGAGAGAATGCAAAAAGACAAGATGGCGGCCAGAGAGCGCCGTCGATTTCACTTTTAAATTGAATTAAAGACATATACAAAGAATATATGTTGCTTCTTAGATTGTGAAATTAGGCTCTCATAACGACTCATTTCATTAGCCCGATTTTTCGACCGTTTCTATATAAGGCTGGTCTTCACCCATGTACTACAAGTACCTGGTGAATCTGTTATCTACCTAATAACATGTATCATTAGGAAGGACTTCTATGAGAAAAACAAATCTCATGAAATTATGAACACTATGTCGATAATTCAATTGAAATTACATTGATATAAAAATTCAATCTTATTGTACCTATAAGGTTGTGGTGCCTGTAAATGACACAGCATACTGGCGGATTTTGGTCACGGAAAATGTGAGTTGGCCACCCAGAGACTTGAACTTACAATCTTCTGACTGAAAGTCAGACACTTTAACCATTATGCAACGGCAGCAAGGGCAGTGTTCAACGAATGTTATATTAAACTATTTTTAACTCTGGTCAATTGCTAATGGATTGTAATTCTTAATACTGCACCGAATATCGTTTTACCTTTTGCAACATGTCTATTTGAATGATGCTTTTAAAAAACCAAATAGGAATATGTGTAAATAACTCATGCACCGAGAGAAGGACAGTGCTAGAGCTCACCCAATGTTGTGTGTGCAAAATATATTATTTTTCAATGTCAACGCCAGACACTTTTCTCACCATTTACATAACTCATGACATAGTAATGACATATGGTGTCCTTACTGTGGCTTAATTATCGGGGAGTGCAAAGTTTAAAGGTTAAACACTGAAAGGTGCATAGTCATTTTAGCCAGTTTTCAGACATAATTTAAACATGACTCGACTTTGGGTTTCAAATACGTTAACAGAAGATAGCGGGTTAAATTGATTATACTAAAAAGTGGTTTCCTCATTAAAAATAACTATCCTAAAGACGATTGCGAATTAATCCTACTTTTAATTGGGAATTGATAATTAATATGCGATAATAATGATGACATGCAATCCAAATGATGAATAGTTACTGTTAAATTTGACAGGTGATGGTAATCAATATGATTGGCTGTTTTTGTGGGGATGGTTACTCTAGTGGTGTGGTGGTGGTGGTGAAGGGGTCGTGGTGCTGGGGGAGGTGGTGGTGATGATGATGCTAAGTAGAATGATGGTGATGATGAGGGTGATGGTAATAGTGGTGATAAAGATGATGGTGATGATGGTGGTGATGATGGAGATTAAGGTGACAATGGTGATGATGCTGATGATGACAATGATACCAATGATGCTGTGGATGGTGATGATAATGATGTCAATGGCATCGATTGTGATTATGACCATGATGACGATGATTATGATGATGATAACATAATAATTCTAAATGGATTAACCGCCTACATTTTATTGATGAAAGAAGCCCATCGGCCAATTACTTTGTGTCTGGTGGATTTTGAATATTAGGGGCTGGTCCTGCTGGCATTTGGATTGAATGACAATGCTGAAGAATAATCCCCCTGTTGTCGCTGTGGTGGACACAACTACACCCACGTCATAGCTACAGCCACAACCACAGCGACAAAAACAGGCAAAGGTGCACCCGCAAGCACACCCACCTCCACAGCCACAGCCAAACCACAGCAGCCACAACCACATTCACAGCCACAGTCACAGCTACATCCACAACCACACCCACAGTCTCAGACCCTGCCACAACCATAGCAGCAGCCGCAGGTACAGCCACAGCTACAACCAAAAACACAACCACAACCACACCTACACCCACATTTACAACCACAACCACCTCCACAACCACAGTCACAGCTAAATCCACAACTGCACCCACTGTCACAACCCCTGCCACAACCACAGCAACAGCCACAGGGCCAGCCACAGCTACAGCCAAGACCACATCCACATCCACAGCCACAACTACACCCACATTCACAACCACATCCACATCCACTCCCCGCACCATGCATCCCGGACCACACAGGACACACCATGCGTGACACACGACACACACCACCCACCACGCACCATGCACTACCCTCCACACCCCACACTCCACAATCCACACCACACCACACACCACGCACCATGCACTACACTCCACACCCCACAATCCACACCACACCACACACCACACTCCACACACCACACTCTACACCCCACACCCCACACTCCACACACCACACACCACACAGCACACGCCGCACACCAAACACCACACGCCACACACCACACACCACACACCACACACCACACACCACACACCACGCACCACACACCACACTTACTGGCTGTTCAAAACGAGAAGGCTTTTCAGCCATTCAATTACAGAAGCCATCGCGTGAGATTTGTGTCATTAGTTCACTCATTAAGGCCCAAACACGCCTTTAGGCCCAATAGGCAACTAAGGCAATCTCTGTGAATGCATTAAAGGAACATGATCCGACATAATTGGGTTATGTTAATCCAATTATGATATATGTATGAAGAGCTCTTTTCCAAAACGCAAACAGCACTAATCCACAAAATTAGTTTGCAATGCCAATGCTAAGTTTCTAGATGGTGTTTTCTAAAAGAGCTTTTCACATACAAGAGAAGCGTTTTGGTCAAGTCAAACCAATGACTTAAACATTGATACTTGTGCCTTCCTAGCCTGGTGCCATGAGTGCGTACTGTCACAAGTCGGTACCCCTCCTGATATTACCTCAGCTGTTGCTAGGACGTAAAACAACAACAAACAAACTTTATATATATGAAGAGCCCTTTGATGGGGTTAAATGATCACGGGGGTGGTCATTTGCTGTCATTATTTGGGGCGGGGAGGCAGCAAGTGAAGCAGCCATGCCCACCTGTCAATCACACACACCTCCTCCCATGAGGCCCACTCACTACCAGCCAATCAGAGGCTCCCTCTCCAACACTCTTCCTCAAGCCTCTACTTCCTCCTACCTCTTCCACTGACACTTGTCAGCTGCACATCTCTTCTACAAGCCTACCGACCCACTCCCTGCATGTGTCTCTATAAAATAAACAAGAACTAGACAAATAAAAACCAAACAACATTTAACATTACAAAATCTTGTAACTAAAAATTATGATTAGATGTGTATATCTTCATTTCTGATTGATGACTATGGTAGATAAGGTGATCCACTAATCTCCACCAAATCAATCACTACTTATAACTTGATTGATGATGCTACTCACCCTAATTGATGGACAATTTAATCATCACACACCACTCTTTGATTTATGTCACTACTGTATTATCTTGCCGTTCAAACACTGTAGATATGTTGATGATCAATTTATCATTATTGCATAACTTCAAGCTCATGTCACTCTTCGCTTATGGGCCTACTCAACCATGAACAATCTAAATGAATGAGCCAACGACAACTGTCTTGAGAATAAAGTTATGTTATTCCCGCTCCTGCTTCCTCGTTCCTCCCTGCCCAGGCCAGTAATGATATATGAACTTGGTATTGGCATTGCAAACCTATTTTTGGTTTGGCGCTTCTCACGTCTTGGAAAATATATATAGTAGTGCCTGTTATCCGGGTCTCTATGTCCCCAAAATCATGACAATGCTTGGATAACCCTCACTGGGCAAACTGTCACCCTACTCCCATTTCCTGGGATAGCATCCTCCACATTAACATATCTAGGCACCAATGCCTACCTGTGTATGTGATATTTCACACTGCAAATATATAATAAGACCTGCTGAACGACCCATTGACTTCGCCCTCTCTCATGCCTGCTCTCTCCCTGCGTGTCTGCCCCCCCCCCTACCCATGGACCCCTCCCCCCCATCCACATTTGACAAACAACTATTATAACTCAATGACTCGAGACCCACTACCCCTACTTTAGACCCATTACCACCACTAAATAACTACATCTTCAACCAGCAATGCACACAATATAAACCTATATACATGCACAACATGGCACTATTTAAAGACTAACCGTTATTAAAACCAAATCTAACTGATATACAAACACAGCATATGATTTAACCACTAGTTGTACATTACTGCACACTCTACCTTGATGCATATACCTTGCACTATGTTGAGTATATATGATGTACACTATGCAGCATAGGCTGCTCCCCCACTTTCTTTTATGTTCAGAATGGGTTGTGCTGCACACAATGCAACACATTCCACTTCCACTATATACAGATGAAATGCGACCACTCCGACGACTGGAAGACCAGTGCCCCGGCACTGACAAAATATGTATTCAGATGAATACAAATATTTACAAAAAAAAAGAAGGTAAATTCAGCCCAAGATCTGATTCAGTTCATAAGGTTTTGTTATTGGACAAGTAGTTTTAACTAGATGACATATCAGTGTTCTAACATAATCGAGGTATTTACAAATGGTTAATATGTAGGTCATCCTGTAACGCATGGTTTTAATACAAGTAGGTGAATATATGATGCATAGTCAACGAGGATTTGACGTCTGATCGATTGCTGTGTAAGCATCTCAACGCCAAGTGTTATGTCCCGTCTTGATATGCCCCTAAATGTTGCCAAAACGTCAAACTCCAACAACTGACCTAATGCTAGCTGGTTTTAGAATGTATTCGTTGCAATATTGATGCCTGTCGAAGAAATATTCACAAACTTGAAATCGGAACAGTATTGGAACGAGCCAGGTTGAGCCGAAATGTGCCAAATTGTGTCAAGTTCTGCCATGTTGTGCCAAAGCGTGTCTAGCTGTGTCAATACATGCCATGCTACTTCAGCACTGAACCATGATGATCCAAGATGTGCCAAATTGAGCCAATCCAAGCTGAATGTGAGTCCAGTCATGTCAATCTGTCTCAGGCAGAGCAGTGTTGTTTTATTCTGAACATGGCCAAGTTCATTAATTGAAACATAACCAAAATTAAGCTGAGATAAGTCAAGCCGAGCTATGATAAGCGATTCCATCAACCATGTGAACCCACGTGTATTTATGTCAGCAGTGAAAGGGCAAATTAAATAGAGACGGAAGTTAAATCGATTGCACCAAACTAATCGAAAATAACTAACTTGAAGATGATGGCAATTTTAATTATGCATTTTCTGCTGAATTGGACAATAATTTGATGATAGTTTGAGCATGAAATCAAACGTATTAACTTAAATCATTATGGTCCATAGACCTACATTAATTAACCGACCATTGACATTATTGCATCATTACTAGTCCAGCGAATGTAATACCCCTGTCACACTACGACGTAACGAGCCAACGTGAGCCTAACATGGTCATTTTTCGTCATTACGTTGGGTTACGTCATGATGATGTCAGAATGATGTTAGAATGACGTCAAGGTACGTCACATTACGTCGTGTTACGTCGAGTTACGTCAAGGTTTTGGACATGTTCAAAACTTTCCACGTAGCTCGAACGTAAGGGTTTACGTTCTCTGTACGTTCTGTTCACGTTCAGTGAACGTCAATGACGTTAAACGGACGTTATTCCAACGCTGCTCACTACGTTCAACTACGTTCCACTACGTTCCACTACGTTGACCCACATTAAACCGAGTGCAAATGCCTACGAGGCTTAATGGGAACGTCAGGAGAACGTCAGGAGAACATCATGAGAACGTCAGGAGAACGTGCATTCAACGTACGTTCAACGTATCATGACGTGGCTAACGTCACGTAACGTTCTTCTGGCGATGGAATAACGTTCATAACGTTCCGTGAACGTAGTGACGTTGTCCTCTCGTTGAATGACGGTATCACTACGCTTTACCAACGTTACGTTCTCGTCCACTATGTTGCATCCACGTTCAACTTCTGCCCAAATTTGCATACTACGCCGAGAAGTTCAACATTCTTCACGTTCTCCCTATGCTGACGTCATTACGTCGTAGTGTGACAGGGCCATAAAGGAAGTAATGTTAATAGATTCAAGGAAATAACCGAAAGCCTAACAATGTCAACATTCTCATACACCATCCCATTATGATAATGATTATGTCACCAAATAATTGTGTAAATACCAGTAACCATGAACGGCTGACACTTCGGAGGTCAGTGCTTTCGGATTGATAAATAAACATTTTGTTGCAATTATTTTGTCACAACTTCAATTCTCATCGCTTTAAATGAAGGAATCAAATTCAGTCTCACATTTGAAATCATGAAGTTTAAGCTGAATAAGAACAACATGTTCAGTGTATAGGCAATATATATGTGCATAAACTGCTACAATTTAACATAAATCATATAGGGTTTATGAATTTGGGATTATGAAATAGCACTTAGAATCCAGTATCTATTTTGATTTCCTCCATCTCGAGTTTTGTCTCCGTCACATTTACTCATTCGATGATAATATATTTTGTTAAACAATACAAAATAAAAATTAACTTCTTCAACCGGTTCTGATATGAATATGGGAAGCACATCATCTAGGAACGTTGCAAATATGCGTATTTGTAAATGTGCTTGGCCCAGCTGGAGTGGGTCTGTAATAGGTGATAGTAATCAGACCTGACGCCAGGTGGCGGCAGTGATACATAGATGGATACACATTTCACCAGCATGCTGCCCTCTGGTGACAAGGAAGACCTGGTAGTGTGACTAACTTGTCACTATCCAATACGCTCTGTAAGGGATTTCCATCAACCAGCCAACCCTCTCATGCTAATGGCAAGAACTGATGGTGTGCAGCAGTTCACTGTTCAACATGTTCTGTGGAATACTTCTTATAAGGGAAGTCCACCAATCGCTCACCTTCTGAAATCAGTGACAAGAACTGATGGTATGACTAGAAGATGACTCTTCAACATGGTCTGTTGAATAAGACTTATAGGCGATTTCTATCACATGCATACCGTCTGAAATCAGTGGCAAGATCTGATGGTGCGGTTACCCGATGACCCTTCAACGTGCTCTGTAGAATGGGTTTAATAAGCGACTTCCCCAGCCCACCTAACCATCCTCTGATAGCAGTGGCAAGAACTGATGTTGTTGATACCAGCTGACATTGAAAAGTGCTATAGGTTAATGATGAATCATGGTTTGTTGGTTTCTGGCAACATCTAAG
This sequence comes from Branchipolynoe longqiensis, assembly GCA_030323885.1. Classification (NCBI taxonomy): domain Eukaryota; kingdom Metazoa; phylum Annelida; class Polychaeta; order Phyllodocida; family Polynoidae; genus Branchipolynoe; species Branchipolynoe longqiensis. The sequence continues at coordinate 86,024,437 of CM059191.1, read as the reverse complement.
GTGAGAGTGTCTTTACTGTTTATATTCACATAATGTATTATATCACACATATATCAAGATGTCAGCACTAACCTGATGGAATGAGGTATCATAAATACCCCACAACTGACCACATCCTGTGTGTAATTAATGTGAATTGGATCGATCCTCCAATGGGTGTGGTGGATCAGGGCATGATCAATTACCCAATAATGGAATTGTCTCTGTAAATATAGTATTTGAAGCAGAACCCACCCACTCACCCCTCAAAAGAAAAGCAAATCTGCCAAAGACCCAAACAAAGTGGCACAAGTTATTTGAAAATGCAGGCAATCAAATAACTTATCACCAGCTACTGTGTGGTAAGATAACTCCAACACTACAACTGGCCAGCATTGAAAGCAAGCCTGGGAACCCGGGCTTATATGCTATGGACAGTATAAATACAGCCTCAACAAATTAAAAAATTGCCAACAGTCGACTGTAGAAGTTTGGTAATAAACAAAGCACAACGCATTAAGTGCTAACCATTATATCGGCAGGAAAGGCTATCGGTGAACAAAGTGAAAATGTAATCTATTTATATATGTTAAACCACACAATAAAACTAGTTTCATTCACTATTGTATGCGTAATTACTAAGTAATTAATGTGTGAGCATTGGTTCTGTTCCACCGCTTGGTTACTATCTGAGTAACGGTAACATTCCCTATGTACCGACGCAGCTTTATGGCATGCAATTCTTCTTTTAAAGGTAATATTTGTAAACCCTGTCCATGCAGCAATTGGCGCGGCGTCCGAACAAAGCATCGCAGCCATGTATATGGAATCCTACCTTTAGCCAGGCAGCTCTATTTCTCTTCTTTTCTCTTCTTTCTTTTCTATCTGGGCGGCGTCCGACCACAAACTCGCATCCAGCTAATGGAATCCTACCTTTAGAAAGAAAGCTGTTTTTCACTTCTTTCTTTTCTTTTCTTTTTTGTCTTTTATTTATCCGGCCGGTGTCCAAACAAAAAAATTGCATACACTTATATGGAATCCTACCTTTAGCAAGGAAGCTATTTTGCACTTCTCTTCTTTCTTTTCTTTCTTTTCTTTTGCACACGGCCCCGGCACGACGAAATTGAGTAGAACAAAACGGCTTCTCATCGACGAGCGTAATTAACTGCACACCAAAAATTAATTGCTCGCGTCAATTGGCTGCATCTGACTCACTGCCTGCCATCCCTATTGGCCGGGCTGCCCGTGAGTGATAGGGAATGTCAGTTTTGCAACTCCTATCCCAACTGCTAAGCAGTTAATCTCTCCAAAAGGTGAGACGTGAGCGATCTTCAAGTATTGCGTCAAAATAAGATAATGCATTCGCTATCATCAACAGATGCATATGCATATATTTTGCTTCTTGTTTATCAGCTTTTTAAACAGGAATTCTTAATAATGTGAATTGAATGTAGTCCCCTATAAATATACATATTTAAAATGATATAATTACCAAATTGCTTACAACATACATATATGTGTTTGTATAACTTATGACAAACCAGACTTGGGGTATTTGCTATGTGAACTATCAGTGAATGATATTCGATATTCGATATGACTATATATACCCCAATAATACAATAACTAAATCGTTTTGATAACACAGTCAGTGCTTTTCAAAATTCCGAGTCTGATAACACTGATATTTTGATGAATCACAATCTGATCTGGCTTGATTTCTTTTCATTTCAGTAATGTCCATTTCTTGTTTTATTCACATTCGTTGATTAAAGAAGAGAAATGTCAATTGCAGACAATTGATCTTCCTTATTTCACTGCCCATTGCCCGGTTCCCCCAGGAAGCTTGAGCACCAGACCGGGTAGTGGCAGGGATCAATTTATAAGATGCCCGCTTGAGGTGGCTGTGAATTGAACCCACCATTAGCACCAGATGGTCAACCGATTGAGTTATGTTGTCAAACCAATTTAAAACATGTATCAACATTGTAGGCCATTTGCTCAAATATACTTCAAATAGCAACAAGCGAAGAGTTCAGGTGCAAAACCACGTAAATGCTAATTTAAATATGGAGTTTAAATCAAAGGTTCTTACCTAAAAATAATTTAAATTCTGACTAATTCCACTTTTCATATCATCACATGGTTATGGAGCAATGAATAAAAGAGTAGGAATATGAAAAGAGTAAACTTGTTGAGGGCTTGATTCCAATGTTTGTCTCCATTTTTGGATTGACGTTTACGTGGTTTTGTGCCTGAACTCTTCATGTGTAATAATAGTATTCACTGACCTATCAGGGAAACATGGCCAGGTAGGTGTGGATAGAGTGATTGTATCAGGGAGCCTAGGGAGCGATATGGTAAGCACACAAGCCCTGGAATGGCAACTATTGCTGGTTCTAATCGGCTTTAGGCACAATAATTCCCATTTTCTTCTCCTCCATGACAGTGATTACCATGACCTGGATCCCCAACAAGCTCATCATCATAATCATGCTGTCGGTCGCGATGCGACATAGACTGCTTTCATTACTTGACTGCCGCTCTCCATTTAGCTCTCTGATGTGAGAGTGATGACCATGAGTCGGTTTTAATGTCTCTCAGCTTCAGGTTTCTCTTGATGGTATCCTTGAACCGGATATGAGGCCGCCCTGCCTTTCTGTAACCAGAAGACAGTTGAGAATAGAGGATCTGCTTTGGTAGCATGTCTGATGACATCCTCATGAGGTGTCCAGTCCATCGGAGATTCTTTTTGATCAGAAGATCTTCCATAGAGGGCAGCCCCGTCCGTTCGAGTATTTCCTTATTTGTCACTTGGTCCTTCCAGGTTAGCATCATGATTGAATGCAGATGTCGCATCATTAAGGCATGCAGCTTTTTCACCTGTCGTCTGTACACTGTCCAGGCCTCGGGTCCGTATAGTAGGGTGGATAGCACGATTGCACGGTAGATCTTGCCTTTGACCCACATGGATACATGGTGGTTGTTCCAGAGTTGCTGGTGTAGTCAGCTGAAAGATGTGCTAGCCTTGGCTATCCTCCTCTGTATTTCAGCAGCAAGCTACGTGTTGGATATTCATTGAACCTATACCTTGTATGTACATATGAAGAGCACTTTTCCAAAATGTGATAACCGCCGATCAAAAAGAATTAGTTTGCGATGCCAATGCCAAGCTCATAGCTCATGCTTTTGAAAAGAGCTCTTCATATAAATAAAGAGCTCTTCATTATATATTTATATATACATACGTATGTGAAGAGCCCGATACTGGCATTGCAAACTTATTTTTGTGCACAGGCACTTATAAATCGCATTTAGGAAAAGAGCTCTTCAAATGTAAGTGCATTGCCTGTAACTTTATTGTAAGTATATAATTATAAGCATTCAAGAACTTACGGATGATGTAATCCATTTAAAAGATTGTCACTGCAAGGGGGATGAGTGTTGTAATGTGCACTGATATCTCACCCAAGGAGCCGCATAGACAAGTAGGCCTGGGTAGGATAATACACCAGGGAGCCTGGGTGGTGTAATGGTTAGCATGCTCGCCCTGGAACGGCAGGAAGTGCGGGTGCGAATCCATCTCGAGGCACAATAATTCCAATTTGCATTACGCCTATGAAACAATGTAAATACTGCCGTAGAAAGCTATACAAATCCAATTCATCTAATAATCTAATTGAAATGTTAGCCTTCTGCTAATCCGAATGTTGGAAACTGAAAAAGGTGCAAGTCAAGAAATTAATTGCTTCATCGCCTGGCTGTGGCAGCTTGTGTTGCTCAAGCGGTTAGAATATGCACTGACTTCTGCTTAACCCTATCCATCCTACAGAGATTTCAATTACAAAATCCCTGGAGTCTTGACAGAATTGTTAGATAACTCTACTTGAATTGTATTTCTAGAATTTATTTGCATGAAATTTTGTAGATCATATCGGAAATACAATACCACCGGATTTCGGGCACCTTCAGATGCTTCCGGACTGTAAGCGTGTGAAACATCTGGGCGTGTTCGGGCGCTTCGAGCCTAAAAGGGTTAAAACCTTGATTCGTTGGCCTTAACATAAGTGCACCGAGAAGAGGATCCTGTCCCAGTGCCTCCGAACACTTAACCCGCCTGACCTGATGGGTCAATGCAATTAATTGTCACGCCATAAAGCACGCCATCTGTCTGTCATGGAAAGCCCTGGCGCACTTTGCCCAGCGACCACTTTTAAATGGTTTGCGTCTATTGTCGGTCACAGGGACAGGACTCTGTCCGCAGAGCAGCCAGACCACAAACTCTTTATCCCAAAGGACATGCACGGTGGGATGTCACCCAAATCAGTGGTGTGTCTGGGTGTCAACAGAACGCAGGTCTACAAGTGGAAATATGAAGCGGAAATCCTTGATATAGCGTTCCCTCAAGGGCATGTTGCACAGTGTGCTGCTATCCAAAATATTAATTATTGCAGCTTCCACAAGGAGACAGCTCGGAAGTCTAAATCCTCTATATAAAGTTTCCTCAGTGGACACTGTCCAATGAGCTACTGCCTGTAATGTTAGTTATTTCAAATGCCATCAGAAGGCAGTTGGGAAGTGGAAATCCTCTATATAACCTTTCCTCATATCACGCTGCCCAGTGAGCTATTACATTTATACATTAGATATGTATCTTTCACTGATGTCAGATGGTAGGTTGGTTGTGGAAATCGTCTATAAGGAAGGCTGGATAAAAATAGGGCTGCATTCCCTGTCCGTGTTTTCCTTCGGATGTCAGCTATTGACAACTACTTACATAATACTAGTATGCTGCTATGCATTGACCTCTATTGAGAGATACAGCCATATTCTGAAATATGATGATATCTACTGACATATACTGACATACACTGGTATATATGACATACCCTGCCATATACTGAAATATGCTGAAAGATACTGACATATACTGATAGATGCTGACATATACTGTCATATAATGACATATACTGGTATATACTGACATGTACTGACATATCCTGTCATGTATTGACGTATACTGACATATGCTGACATAATACTGCCAAATATTGACAACTACTGGCACATACTAACATATACTAGCAGATACTGACATATACTGACATATACTGACATATGCTGACATATGAGGACAGCTACAGACAGAAACGGACAGATTCTGAAATATGATGACAGATTTTGAAATGAGACTGACAGACACTGACATATGTGGACAGATACTGACAGATTCTGAAAAATGCTGACAGCTGCTGACAGATACTGATATATGTGGACATACATGGATAAATGCAGACAGATGTGGACAGACACCGACAGAAAGCCGTTCACAACATTCAAAGGTGTACACAGTGGAATAGTGTTTTTTATTTGGAACTGAAATTAAAAGGGCAGTATTTAAAGCTGCATCGTCCGATGAAAGCTACAAATTGTTGAAGCGAAAACACTTATTTAGATGTCATACTGCATATTTATCGGGTTTACTCATACAAAATGTAGTACTGCGTTGCATTGAAGGATTGCTAACTGGATTTAATAAAACATGTCACTTTTGAAGCCTATGGAGGCCTAGCATATTCATGTACATGCCACAATTTAAATTCCATGTTTTCACTTCAAACTTCACTGGAAAGTTAACCCATTCAAAACCAAAGTATCTTAATCCAAAGTGCAGTGGAGGACAAAGACAAAGCATATATATATATATATTTAGCTACAAAGAAAGTCAAGGCAGAAATTTAAGTCTCTTGTGAGGCCACTTTTGGAATACTGTCCACAAATTTGGAGCCCAATTTTTCGGAAAGATATTCTGGAGATCGAAAAGGTTCAGAGAGATGCAACAAAATTAGTTGCAGTTATAAAGGACTTACCCTATGAACAAAGGCTTAGGGAATTGAAACTTCCTACCCTTTCCTACAGAAGGAAAAGAAATTACATAATTGAAGTATTTAACATTATGAAAGGTTTTGATAAAATACATATGAACCAATTTTTCACCTTGAATAAAAGAGAAGGCAGTCGGGGCCATACTCTCAAACTAGTAAAACCCAGAGCCATTTCAAAGTTAAGGCAACACAGTTTCTCAAACAGGATCATAAATATACGAAACAGTCTCCCGCCAAAATGTTATTGATGCCGAGTCAATAAATTCATTCAAGAACAGATTAGAAAAAGCATGGGCTGATGATCCAGGGAAATTTGACCCCTTATTCACCACATGCTACTAATTATTCCTTGTGTTGCATATTTACTTGCACTCAATAAGTGTTCACACTTCCTGTCTACCATTCGCTAGTTCGCTCTTAAAAACCATTCAGAAAAGCAAAATCTGATTTTCTTAAGTTGTAAAGTATGCTGATGGGGGATATTAATTGCGAGACAATCATCGTTTTGATTAGCGGGTAAGTGGTTATTTCATCCCCGCCCAACACCCTCCCCAACCCGGCCTTTCTCACCACGCATTCTCCAAGTGATTAGGTGCAGGATATGGGTATGCGCGAGCGAAATGGATTCTGGACATCCGGTTGCGCAGATCATGCTGCACTAGGGGGCGTTTTGCCATCAGATCCGCGCGGAATGCCCGGGGGGGGGACGTATGGTTTGCGGATGTCTCAAGCAAAATTAATACACGGATGTGTCTTGAGTAGTTGGAAGTCTAACTACCCTTAATACAGTTTCCCACCTCATCCCCCTAATCCCCCCCCCCCAAAAAAAAGAACGACAGTAGGCTACTTCAATGATTATGCCAACGTAGTTACCAAGAGCGTATAGTGCTCATTGATTGGTTAGACTTGTATAAGCGTGAGGTGACGGTTGGCGAGGCGGGAGCAGCTAGTCGGTGCCACCAGTAGATGACTGGTGACATGTCAATTAGGGATTATCAAACCAGTGGATGACTGCATGGGAGTCAGTTAGTGATGAACGGTGGATGACTGTTCATAGTTAATCTGCTTCCAGATATTTATACTCCCATAATCGCTTATGCAGCATAAGCTGAGATATGCGGCACCAGTTTAACCATTCTGCTTTTTGCATTCTCTGCCTAAGGTGAGCCTAAGTGTTATTTTATATAATAGTTTCCGTGTGAATTTCCTGGGCCAGAACCGATAAACACGCATAAGTACATCCTCTCCCAGCATGATTAATGTGAAACAATTCAGAATTCCGACATTAAAGGCCTAAATCTCGTCTAAAACATCAGAGCATGTACCTATGTGTCTGAGCCCGAGCGCTCTGACCTTCCACCGTTGCTAGAATATCTGGAATTTCGACTAAAAATCAATATCTAAAAACAGTTGAATCGTAGGTGAGGTAGAACAATACTTAGGTGAGTGCAAAAACGAGAATAAACTTGGTGAAGTTGTTGTTGATGTGCTGGTGGACTGCTGCACATAAGAACAGTAGGTAGTAGCAACCACTCAGTCATGGAAAGCCATTCTATTTCTAGTATGACTGAGTCTTTGCTGATGGTATGCGTTACAGGTGAAAAAAGTACCAACTGGTGCAATAATGGTTACTTCTAGTAAAATCCCCAGTCACTTGTTCTGTTTATTTGCAAAGTGGCTACACTGGATACAGTGATGCGCGAAAAGGAAGAAAAGCAAGGCGGGGGTGGAAGAAAGGCGTTTATTTGACGCCTCACACAGAGTATACAGAGGAGAGAAAGGCTCATGAGGAGCATACAATGATGACAAACAGAGGAGAGAACAGGCTCATGAGGAGCAATGCAATGAAAGCAATAAAAGGGGGCTCATAAGGAGCAAAGCGATGATAGGGCTCATGAGGAGCAAAGGGAAATGTACAGGGTAATGATAGAGTTCAAGCAGAGTCAATGTCTGAGGGTGGTCAGTGAGGGGGTGCCGAGGAGCCCTCCACCACTGAAAGAAGAAGACATAGGAGAACGAGATGGGTGGGTGGGTGGAGAAAAAGGAGTAGAGCTGGAAGGCGACAGGAGGGCGAGTGCCTGAGGGAGGCCGGCGGGCGGCCTTATAAGGGGAGGGGGACGGGCGACAGCAGCTGAGGTGTGAATGCTGCCGGCCCGGAGGAGGGCGAGAGGCGGTGAGCAGCGGGCGTCGGGTGAGGCGCGAATGCTGCGCGACAGGGGGCGGGGGGAGGGAGGGGCACGCGGCGGCATCGGGTGAGGTGAGAGCGCAGCGCGACAGCCCGGGGGGGGGGGGGGGAGGGTCTCTTCCTTTCCTCGCATCAAACGTAATGCTTCGCATTACGACCAAGTCGATGCTGAGACAAACAATAAAACTAACTGCAATAAGTATGCGATGGTTTTGCAATTGGCAGTTACATTATAATAATCACAAATGCACACCATCATTAATCAAAAGTTAAATCTGTCTTACAAAGTCACCAAATACTCGCCTTTCTTAACTCGTCAGTACATTAGATTAATCACAGAGGGGTGATGTGACTAATTTTTGAAAGAAAATTTAAAATACTTGCTCAAAAGGTGAGCAAAGAACCACCTTCCTTAAATAAATGCCGCGATCAATTAGGCAATTCCTTCGGGAGAGAAAAAGCTAAATACAAATAAATAGCCCTACCCGCGACGAATGAAGGAATGCAATAGATGGATTGTTCAGCAAGATCTGGCAAATGGTTTGTGCATGGTCGCGAGAGGGAGGCAGACAGGCAGTCGATTGTTGTAAGTGGTGCCCCTATTAAATGAGAATACTGCCAGGCTAAAGGTGACAGCGCCAATTCCATTTAAAAACAAATGTTGTCTCATTGGCATGTAGCCCCTATTCATGGTAAGTATTAGTAATATAATTTGACTCTGTGTGTGATGCATAAAGAATTATATGAATAAGAATGTACAGAAGGCAATATTACATCATCCTATCCTATTTCATATAACGCGCAATACAAGTGGCGCCCCCATTTGGTCACATCATATCTAGTTTGGCTAGACCTGTGTCAGTTGTAGTGGAGAAATAGCTATCTTATATATTCTCAACCAATGTTGTTCATGAAGTGATGTATCCATATACATATACATATACATATCTTACGAACATCCTCCGATGCCACTGACACAAGTCATGCCAACATCCGCCGTAGGTGAGCATGGCCACAGGTGGCGCCACCGGTACCGTGATTGGTCCTACATAGTATAACAATGTTGAAAATAATTCCCATACGTATCTTTATGCTTGAATAATGCGTTTTACATCAGATATATATAATATACATCACATATGTCCATGTACTCTGCAATCTAATGATATATACTATTCTCCGAGAAATGGAGGAAATACAATAGATGACTGATTGAGGGAGATCTAGCAAGTGGCCTGTGCATAGTGGGGCAGATGCAGTCAATACATATGTGGTGACGCCTATTCCATGGGAATAATGCAGAACTAGAACTGACGTCGCCAAATCCACTTAAAAATAGAATGAATCACACTAGCATTTAGCTTGCATCAATGATACATATTAATAAAATAATAAGACTGTCTATAGTCTTGCAAAATCAGCGGCGTAATTAGCAGATAGTAGGGGGTGAGGGGCCGCCTGGAGTGGAGGAGGAGAATTAGTGGAGCTGCTTGAAAGCAAACCTCTCGCTCCCCAGGCTGCATCCCACCCTCCAGTAACCCATACTACAAAAGAGCATATCAAAGTAGGTTGGATGAGCAGTATCAGAAGGCAATAGGACTAAGAATAAGCAGGGTCACAACATACATGAATAATATTTACATAAGTGCGTTATGCCTCACATAATAAGATTATAAATAGGTGTATTATAGTATTAATAGACAACACGTTGAGAAGTATATATTAGGTATCTAATGAACTGCACTAACACCCTAACGAATGAATGACTTCCAATTAGATGGAATCTCACTAGTATTTAGCCTAAATCAATGACACTTTGTTATGTTTGTTTGTTTGTTGTTGTTTTACGTCCTAGCAACATCTAAGGTCATATCAGGACGGGTACCGACTTGTGACAGTGTGCACTCATGGCCACTTTATAGTGCTGTCCCACTGGGAAACCAGGCCGCCGGCACCATGACCTGGTATCCCACTCAGTCACATTATCCTGACACTGAGCACACCAGTCCTTGCCCTATCCTAATAATGCCGAGCGCCTGGCTGGGAAGCGACAAGTATCAATTTTAAAGTCAATGGTTTGACTCGACCGGGACTCGAACCCACGACCCCACGATCTACCAGCACGGGAGACGGACGCTCTAACTCATTCGGCCATCCCGTCTGGTCTGACACTTTGTTATAATAAAATATAATGACATTGTATGTCTATTATATATTCAATGGACATTAAGTTCAGAAGTATGTACAATGCATGATAATATGTTCAAAGCTTCTATTCAATAAGGGATGCAACACAGTATCTAGACTTCTGCCCTTATGTCATACCTTGCTTTATTACCAGGTGGTAGGAGAATGAGATTGACTGATTACAACGCATAGCCAGGTTGTAAACAAAGATGTGAAGGGGGGTGAGGGGCTGCTAGCCGGGATAAAGTGGTCCACTTGTTGGATCTTCCCGTCTACAGTGATGCCACCTGCTATTTCCTTCTACCATGAGAAGGGTCAGCAGCAGGGATCTAGCCACATTCTAAACACAAGCTTTGCAAGCACATAAAACAGGTTTGTTGACACATAACAAATAATTTGTAATTCATTATGCATTTTTAATATGCAGTATACATCAAAACACAGTGAAGATACAGATTGGGTATACAGTATAACCCCGTTAAACCAACCTTGAAGGGACCCTATAAATTAGTTTGGATTAACCGATCATTGGTTTAACCGAGCTTTGGCTTTGACTTGGCTTATGAATGTACAATGTATGTTTTTTTTATGTATATATACTCTATATACAGTTTAACCCCATTAAATCAACCTTCGTTAAATCAAATGATCAGTTAATCCAAACTTGTTTCAGCTACCATGCAAAATACTACCATTTATCATATAAAAAAGTATCAGATGACCTTAAAACCGCATGAAAGTTTGGTTTAACTCTACCGGAAGTGGCCTGGGGCCGCCAATTTTGTTTGGATTAACCGATACTTTGGATTAACCGACTTTAATTTAACCAACTTTTTTATACAATAAATGGTAGTATTTTGCCGGGCCGACGAAAAAAGTTTGGATTAACCGATCGTTTGGTTTAACCGATCTTGGTTTAACGGGGTTGTACTGTATAATGGTAACAGTAAAACCTATCTAAATCAATCGACCTTGGACCGACTTTAAGTGGTCCATTTAACGGGGTGGTCGGTTTAGGGAGTTACAATATAGTTACAATTGTTGCGATCCAAATAAAGCGATCGATATAGGGGGTGGTCGATTTGTGGAGGTGGTCGGTTAGAGAGGTTTTACTGTATTTGGATTTTAAGCAAAAGGAAGATATGACTTATGTTATTGAAGGGAACTTACGATTTCAAAAGAACAGTTGAAAAGCCACCACTGTTGAAGAATATGATATGGGGGAGTGGTGACTTCCCCGTTTCCAATCTAGCTGTCAGTACACATAAGACTGCTACCGTATGGTTGTGGGGTTTATGTCTAGCATTACTACATGGATATCTGAAATGATTCATGGACCTTCAGAGCAGACCTCCAAAGAAGAAAACAAACCATATAAATGATTACACATCTCATACAAACATCATGTTGCTAGTGTGGAAATCCGTGGCAAGATGAAGCAGGCAATTGGACCACATATGAGATCTCCTGACGATAATAAACAGATGCAAAATGCAGTTGTATGGCCATATTCCCTGTTTATCAGGTATTGGCCAAACCCATCTTTCAAGGCACAGGGAAAGGGAGAAGAAAACAAGGAAGAGGCTGTAAGAAAACATGAAGGAATGAACATGCCTGGAGCTTGACAAGTCCTAGGGGGGGGGAGAGAAGATGGCAAAGTGGAGGAAACTGTTTACACAGTCATTCGCAGTGCCCCAATAACCCTTGCAGTTAAGGGATAGATGATATTGATGATAATTATGACGATCGGAAATGCAAGTACCAATCATGTCTGGCGTAGAACTGACCTAGTAGACTCGATATAGTGCTGTCTTTTAATGAGTCCAATAAATTGGCGTGCAAACGTTTGTGTCGGTCGCTTTGTATCTCTGATGTGAGATAATAAAGAACACCATTGAAGATTTTGTTAAACAATACCTACACAAACAAAACCAAAGGTGTATTTTAGTTTGTTTACGTAGAGGCTCTACTCACACAGCCTCGTGCCGAGTGGGCACGCGCAATTAAAATACCAGATTTGATTCGAACAAATCGCCGTCGTTGGCTCTCTTCTAGTTGACTTCCAATCAGTGCAATTGGCAGCCTCCAATGGTTGGGCCACTTTAAGAGATTGCTCGGTGGCATTTCGCACATATAACAGATTTTAAAAACGAGGAATGGGAGAGCCGCGCGTGACATAGGCAATGTCAAGGTGCCACGCCACGCCAAGAAGCCGCCTGGTGTCGCTGCGGTTGTCGGCCTATGAGTCAGCAACGCCGCACCTCGATTCCAGCGCCATGGCAGTGCATACACTGAGCGATCTGCGGTACGCTTCTATATGATTCCGGTGGTTTTTGGGTTTTGGGGTGTGGTGGTGGTGGGTGTGTGGTGGGTGTTGGGGTGGTTTTGTGTTTTTGTTTTTTGTTTTTTTTTTTGGTTTGTGGTGTGTGTGGGTGTTGGTGTGGGTGTATGTGGGGGGGGTGGTGGGGTGGTGCCGGTGTTGCAGTTTCCGCAGCACACCAGTTTGCGAGGCACACATCCATTCAAATGCATTGTCAATGGCCGTGAGTGATCTTCATACAGAAAATATCTCTCAAATTACACCACCTACAAACAAACCGCTTGGCACACATACAGAAAACATATTCAAGAAAGAGATTATATTAAATTTATAACGTTAGGGTTCTTGATTTCTATTAAGTTTGAATAAAACTAATGTTTTGCACTGCGCGTACAGTCAAACTTAAGGCCGTCAAATGGTCGTGAGCAATCTGCATACAGAAAATACAGCAAAAGTGAAATATCTCTAAAATCACACCACCTAGAAACAAATCGCTTGGTACACATATAGAAAACATCTTTACCAAAAACATTATATTAAATTTATAAGGTTAGTGATGATGCTGTTCGATTTTGATGCATGCGCAGAAGCGATGTGTCCCTCGCAAACTGGTGTGCCGTGGAAACTGCAACATCGGTGTTGCAGTTTAAACAGGATTCAGTTTAAAATGGGGCTTTTCACAATCCGCATGCGGATGCATTTCTGCCCAATTGAGACTGTACCCATGTTTAATAACTTGTTAATTGATAGTTAACTTGTTAGTGCAGAAGACGATATATACTATCAAGCATCAAAATAGTCACTACAATGATTAATGCAGGAATCCTTCTGTGTCTCGCCATACGTTTTCAGAGAGCTCCTACACAAGCCAGAAATTCAGATAGGATTTCAAGCTTGCCATTCGACTTTGACGCATGTGCATTGTGAAAAGCACCGTCTTAAACCTGGTCCTTTTTAAACTGCAACACCGGGTATACGTTTTGCTGTGAATATTGTAGCAAGTAGTCTGTACTGACCCCGTAGGTAAGGAGCCACATGGTTATATCGAACTGTGATACAATTTCACAACCTTGCGAATGAGTTGTAATCCTAAAATAATGTAACTAAAATAATGTAATCCTAAAATAATGTAATCCTAAAATAATGTACCATATATCCTTTTTTTTATTGTAAGATGTGTATTTGAATTATTCTTTGAAAATAATGAATAGCTTTGTGTAAATAACTGTAGGCCTCCTAGTCAATAGCCGTGTTCACACGGGGAATGTAAATCGATTCGTAGAAAGCGACTTGCCTAGTTCGACGCACATTTCGCGTGTGAATGGGCGTCTGAGTGTTGGTGTGTTTTGGTTGTTCTCGAGGTAGTTTACGTGAGTCGATTTCTGTGAATCGATTTATTTTGCCCGTGTGAACGCACTGAGGCGGATTTAGCACCTCCCACGTATGCGCAGTCGACACCTTAGTTTATTGACTTTCCGGTCGATCAAAAGCGCATATTATATAATTTGGTCTATGAACCTGCTAGAGGTGCACAGATATTGTTTTCATCATTTGTTTTCATCATATTAATTAAATTCATCTACCTACCCCTCCCAAATAAAATTAATACCTCTCCTACTATATGAGGTCCCTTGGATATATTTATGGAGCGAAACTAAACATAAATGAGTATGTGTGCAGTAAGCAGCGAAATATGCACATAGTTAACCCTATCATGTCTTTTTTTTCAAACATATACTCCGATATCTGTTTATTCAGAAAATCTCAGAAATCGGTGGATGTATGCAAGGTCATGAAGACCACAATGCACCTCGTCACCTCGGTCTGACATTTCACTGCCTTTTAAGATTCTAATGGTCGACCACCATGTGGAGATTTCCGTTTGTTCCATTTCCTTTTAATGTTCTTTTAACCGCTGAAGCCTCGTCTAATAATATCATCTCCTTCTCGTCCCCTTGTTTACATACAAAACCTGATTGCTTCAGTTATAGCTCTAATTGATGCTGATGCCTCTCTCCATGTTTGGCGATGTGAGTAATCTGTTTCATTGTAAAATCTAGGTTAATGTGAATAATTACTTGGTTATTTAGCTTGGTGATATTTACGCACATGTGTGGCCACCCAATTCTGCACTCTAAAGGTCAATGCTCATTTTTGACAACAACGTATTTGGTGAATAGACGATGGTCAACACCAACGCGCCGCGCCCTCTGACGTCAGTGGCAGAAGTAATGCTCACTGTGCAGCTTGCTCTGCCAGAAAGGTCTTACACCACCCGAGCGACTTGGGTCACCTGAGTCGTCAAAATTTCAAATCGAACGCCGTGAGTAGAGTCGACAAATACAAGTGCCGTGTGCAAAACGACCCGACCCCAGTAACCCACCTCTTGGCTGGGGGTGGCTCGGAACGATGACGTCACATTTGCACTGGTACCGTACTGCAGGATAACAGCAACCAGTACCAGTTATACATGTTTTTTTTGGTAATAATCTAGATTAATGAAATGGAAATATAACTAAACCAATTAATCAAAACATACTTTAAATCCTATTTTGCTGTAGTTATATTGGTTATTAAAAAAAAAAAAAGGTTTTGGATTAAGCCACCATTTTTCCACCCTGAACGTGGAGAAGCGTATTCGATTATTCGACCCGAGTCTGTAGGATGTGCGCATGTGCCAAAAAGTGGCTCGGGTGACCCGAGTTCATTAATCGAATACGCCCACAGAGGATTTCCATCAGCAGGCATACCTTTTGACGGCAGTGCCAAAAACAAATTATGTGGGTAGCGGCTCACTATGTAGGATGTCCTGTGAACAATATTTATAGAGAAATTCCACCACCAAGCTTACCGTATATATCCCAATAGAAGCATGTCACCCAATAGAAGCACATCTCCCATTTCAAGATTGAAAGCATGCAAAAATGTACGATCATATTCAGACCAAATGAACATAAAATAAGACAATCACACTTTATGTCAGAGGCACAACAAAAACAAATTAATATTTAATATCATATTCAGACTGAATTAATGTAAACTAAGACACTTTATTTCAGAGGCATGACAAAACCAAGTCCATGAAGTTCTTTAACTTTGAATAGACGCGCATCGATGTGTAAAAATATATGGATTTTCGGTTAAGAATTATATATTGGCAGAGAGCATTATTATTCTTGGACAACGGAGTGGGAACCATGTTATGTAAGCGAAAAGCAATAGAATCCGACTCCCATTGTAGATGATACTGAGTGATGTGAAATATATGTTATATATAATGCTGGGAGTTAATGAAGAGATTTCCTATAAAAGAGACAGTACATGATTATTGAAATGTTTCTCTATGTGTTCATAAAGAATACAATTGGGGGAAAAGGACAATTTTGGTATATATATCTATATACATATCTGTAACTGTATACAACATCCTGTCCACCCATGACTACTGGACCGACCCACCTGCCTAATCTGCATATGTATAGAGTGCACCACCTGCAGCCGGTTTGAGTGACAGCCCCTACTGGGGGTGGCCACCCACCCAGACTGTGGGTGGTGTCTGATTGGCTGGCTGGGGAATGTCCGGTCACCTGACTCCCTTGGCCTATCCTGACCACACATTAGTCTCAGATAAGTAATTATTCAAGATTCTGCTTCAAACACACTGAAGAGAAATCACTCTAATCCTAGCTCTTGAGTGAGACATACCTACTTTTGAGCAGGAACCCCAGACACTCTGTCTGATGCTATCTAAATTCACCTATTCAAATTGAGTGTATACACAGCCATAGGACTCCTGCCCCATGGGCTGGTGGCACTGCTTTCATTATACCGGCTAAAGTGATAATGAGACATAGTGTGGGCAGCATATGAGGAGTGAAGGTGCTAGGTCACATGTAACGGGGATGGACAGGAGTTGCTGCCAATAAAGCACAACTTATTCACTGTTCATCTGTGTGATTGGTTTTCCTTCCTCTTTCTAGACTTGGTTAAATCCATTTAGGCTGATTGCATCACAGGTGAAATGAAGGGGAATAGTTTTGTAGTTACATGGGGTGCTCAACGCGGCCGAGCACCTTCGTGTTTCCATACATGTGTCTATACTCGCGCAGTGCGGATCTATTGGGACATATACGGTATATTTTACACCAGTGCCAGGAACTAATGCTGTTGGTAGCAACTCATTGTGTAGCATTTCATGTGACATAAGTTCTATAGAGGATTTCCTCTACCAAGCCTACGTCTGGTGGCAGATGCAAGAACTAATTATGTGGGGCAGTACAGCATTACATGTGACAACGGTATTATAAAGTATTTCAACTGCCCGCCTTCCCTCTCATGGTGGTTAAAAAGTGTTGTTGTGGGTAGTAGTCCACTCTGCAGGATGCTATGTAAGAAAGGTCTTATAAGTTATAGAGGATTTCCACCACCAAGATTACATTAGAAGGCTGTGGCAAGATTAATGTTGTGGAGAGTAGGCCACTGGGCAGTATGTTCTGGGGAAAATATTTTGTACGAGAATTCAATCACCAAACTTTCCTCTGATGATAGTGGCACTAATTATGTGGGTAGCAGCTAACCTTCCATCATGCCCTATGCTAACACTGTTAAAGAGACGGATGGCCGAATGAGTTAGAGCATCTGTCTCCCGTGTTGGTGGATCATGGGATGGTCGGTTTGAATCCTAGTCGAGTCAAACCAATGACTTAAAAATTGATACTTGTCACTTCCTAGCCAGACGCTGGGCATTTCTAGGATAGGGCCAGGAGCAGTGGAATGAGGAAGACCAGTCGTCGACTGAAATGTCCCCTGCTTAAACAACTAATGTACCAAGCAAACAAGAAACTAATAAAAAAACTAACAAAAACAACAACAAAAAATCGCTCTGATAGTACTGCTAAGAACTAATGTGTGTATTATTACGGGTGCATTATTTAGCAGAGTTACGGCTACTTGAATTGTTAATGTAATTGAATCAAATGATTAAGATTTTAGATTGAGGGGGAAGAACGAGAAAAGAAATTCACTCATCATTATTGTCTATGTTTGTTGAATCTCGATAATGTCAATCATCATGATACACTTCAAACAAACCAATGACTTATAAAATTGATACTAGTATTGTCACTTCATAGCCTGGCGTTCTGCATTAATAGGACAGTGCAAGGACTGGTTAGCTCAGTGTGAGGATAATGTTACTGAGTGGGATATCGGGTCATGGTGCCGGTGGCCGGATTTCCCAGTGGGGTGGCACTATAAAGTCACCATGAGTGCACACTGTCACAAGTTGGTACCCGTCCAGAAATATCCTTACATGTTGTAAGGATGTAAAACTCCAACAACCATATCAGAGTTTATTGGTGCTGGGGAGACCATCCCCAAACTATTTGGCTTTAACTCAAATAGCCGATTCAATTTGTGATCTTTCATTGATACATGAATATTCATGTTAAGAAAACGACGTAAAATCATATGATCTTGTTAGTGTCAGGTCGCTTTATAGTGCCACCCCACTGGGAAATCAGGCCACTGGCACCACGACCCAATATCTCATAGACAGGTGGTCGTGGGTAGTGTGGTGACACCAGGAAGCCTAGGTGGTGTAATGGTTAGCACACTGGCCCAGAATGCAAAGAGATGTGGATTCGAGTCCTGCTCTAGACCAATATTTCCCATTTTCATCAGCCCCCATGACACTGGTTGCTGTGACCATGATCCTGTACAAGCTACGTGCTGTATAGTTGTTGAGCCTACCCTGTGTATGTATACTGATGTAAAAGTGCATTGCCTGTACGTATGTAATTGTAAGCATTAAACAAACTTACAATTCTAAGGGGATAAGTGTAGTAGTCTGCACTGACCTCTCAGGCAAGGAGCCACATAGACAGGTAGGCATGGGTAGTGTTGTGACATCCGGGAGAATAGGTGGTGTAATGGTTAGCACACTGGCCCGGAATGCGAAGAAATGTGGGTTCGAGTCCAGCTCTAGGCGCAATATTTCCCATTTTCATCACCCACATGACACTATTATTAATAATTATGTGATGCCATACAGAGAAGGAATGGGTGGATTCGAATAATGCATAGTCAATCACCTTTGAATTTACTTTAAAGCATAGTCGGGTTTGCATTACTTCCTATGTATTCAATAGGCCTATGCCTTGGCCTGCATCACCTAGGACAACCATTAAGTTTGAACAAAAACTTGAACAAAGATATGTGCAGATAATAGTTGGGTACGAAATAACTCTTGGAGAATAGATTCTTTCAAGCTATCCAAAGTGTGACTACCCATATAGAATCGTAATAATAATGAATAAATAAGTTGATAGCTTGAAATTTAAAAAGAGAATACTGCAAGCCCGAATAATATTAATACCGAGTTTGAATGAGGTAGGGGAGAGAGTGGGAAAGAGGGAGAGAGCATGAGAGGAAGAGAGAGACAAGGCCACCCGAAGCAGGTGTCAACCTTTGCAGACCTCACAGCGTGTGTGTGTGAGGCTGGCCAGGGATGGTGCACCGAGGACACAGTCATCCAGGGCAGCAGTCTCTTACATCCGGCCTCCCCGTCCTGCTGCACCTCTAAAGTGGGGCCAATTATAGAACCACTGTCTGAAAATAGCATTAGCCCCCCAGCCCAATACTGATATCAACGGCGCAGTTGGAGCTGGGAGCTGTTCCCAAGTTTACTTCATATGCAGGTTCTTATTGCGGTATTGGCGTTCTCTGTGGCAGATTGGTTAGAGTGTCTGACTTTTTTCTAGGTCAGACTCCTAATCAGGGCCCATATGTATGAGCCCGGGTTAGCAGTCGTAACCCTCCGTTGTGCGGATTTCACTGGTTAGCGCCGAAAACTGCGTATGTATGTTTCCGGGTTAAACTAACTCGGCGAGCGTAAAGTCGCCTTCACTAACCCCATGCGAAAGGAGGGTTAAAGGTGGGGTTAGGCACCGACTCGGGCCAAATCTATTCAATGCGACCATATGTAACAGAATTAGATATGCAATAAGTGAAATTTTATGAATTTAACACTAAATTCAAAGCGTTATTAAGGGTACCGCCGCATTGGCGGCGATATTAATAGTGTCGAATCGACGAATGTAAAGTAAACAAATTGCCGCCGCAGCATGGACGTCGATATCCATACTGTCCGCCGCCGCCACCGCCGAATCGGCATATTTAACAGAATTACATATGCAATAAGTGAAATTTTATCAATTTAACCCTAAATTCGAACCGATATTAACGCCGCTGCCGCATTGGCAGCGTTATTCATATTGTCCAATCGACGAATATAAAGTAAACAAATCGCTGCTGCCGTGGCCCCCTAAGTTGCTAAATAACTAATAGTTAGCTAACTCGGGCGTGCTTTGGACTCATACATCCCCCTTGACACATTTGTGGTACGGTTAAAAATTGGCTCATACATATGGACCCTGAGGGTCGGCGGCTCAGTTCCCCATGCCCCCAGCTCTGCCAATTTGGATTTCCACCGCTGTGTATAACTTACAGCGTCATCAAAGGCCGGTTGCTCTCATACCATGTCTATGTGGTGTGGGAGGTTAAAAATCCCTTGGGACGGTAAAAGTGTAGGCTTGGGCTTTCTATCGACCAGCAGTGGAATGAGGAAGACCAGTCGTCTAAAGCCGTGTTTACACGGGCGAGTTAATTTGCGTCATATAAATCGCCTTGCCTAGTTCGCCTCACATTCGCCGTGTAAACGCGCCGCTGAAGCGTATTAGGGCTGATTCGATTCATATGATGAGCTTTTTGTAGATCGCCTCGCTAGATGGTTTATATGAATTGATTCTGCTGGTTCTCGGGCGGTGATAGAATAAAATAGTAGTGCTTGCCGGCTACAGATGGAGCAGTAACTAATCGCTGGTGCCCGGCAGTGTTAGGGCCCGATTAGGCCGAAATCTATTAAATGCGATCATATTTAACAGAATTACATCCTCAAATAATGAAATTTAATTAAATTAACCTTAAATTCCAAGCAATATTAACGTAGCAGCTACATCTGCGTCGAATCGATGTGTGTAAACTAAACAAATATAGCAGTGCTTGCCGGCTACAGGCAGAACTAAGGCTGCTGGTTCCCGGCGCCGAAAAACTTTCAAACTTGCTTTGTGTAAACGCGCCGCTACTTCGCTTCATATGAATCGCTTTGTCTAATTCGCTTCACAATTGCCCGTGTAAACACGGCTTATGACTGAAATTTCCCCTGCTTAAACAACTAATGGACCAAAAAAAATAATAAAAATTGTTGTCCAGTATTAAGCTAAGCCGCTGGAGAAAATCATTCAGAGAACGGCATGCAAGGAAGTGGGAGCACAGCGAAACATTGGCGTATCTTAAAGCTGCATAGTTCGTTAAAGCATCACATTTCGCCCCGCGCTGTCGCGCTGCCTTCTCACCTCGGCCGACGCCGCCGTGCGCCGCCTCCTCCCCCCACCCCCCTGCCGCGCAGCATTCGCGCCTCACCCGACGCCCGCTGCTCGCCACCTCTCGCCCTCCCCCGGGCCGGCACCATTCACACCTCACCTGCTGTCGCCCGTCCCCTTTCCCTTATAAGGTCGCCTGCTGGCCTCCCTCAGGCACTCGCCCTCCTGCCGCCTTCCAGCTCTCTCCTCTTTTTCCTCCACCCACCCACCCATCTTCAAGGTGGAGGGCTCCCCGGCACCCCCTCATTCATCTACTGACACTCGACTATAAACTGAACTTTGATTACCCTGTACATTGCTCCTCATGAGCCTTTTTACTTCTTCCAGTTATTTTACCTCTTACATTACACTGTTGCTCCTTATGAGCTTTTTTACTGTTGCTCCTCATGAGCCCCTCTCATTTCTCTGTATGCTCTCTCTGTCTGAGGCGTAAATAAACGCCTTATTTCCACCCCCGCCTTCTCTTCTTCCTTTTCGCGCATAATGGCTATGATGTTGTGCTTTCACTTAGTTTAGGTGTAATATCGACACGTCGTTCAGTGGCATGTGTGTGTGAGTGTGAGTGTGGGCATGTGTGTGTGTGAGTGTGTGAGTGTGAGTGTGTGTGAGTGTGTGTGTGAGTGTATGTGTGAGTGTGTGTGTGAGTGTGCGTGTGAGTGTGTGTGTAGGCGTGTGAGTGTGAGTGTGAGCGTGTGTGTGAGTGTGTGTGAGTGTGAGCGTGTGTGTGTGGGCGTGTGTGAGTGTGAGTCTGTGTGGGCGTGTGTGAGTGTGAGTGTGTGAGTGTGAGTGTGAGCGTGTGTGCGTGTGTGTGGGAGGGGGGGGGGAGGCGTAATTAGGGGGCATGTGCAATGTTCGTTACCTCAGGCTCTAGTTAATTAGTTTTTGTTGTTGCAGTTGTGATGAAATCATATATATATATGAAGTGGGCGTGTCTACTCGCCTTGAGCAATTTGCGCACTCGTCCGATACGAAATGAGCGCCCAAATGCTTTCCCGCATAGTGCACTGCGTCGTGTTTCCGCTCGGGTGTTTAAAGCGTTGCTTAGCGACTAGCTAAGCAACGAAAGGAGGTCGGGCGTTCGGGGCCTGACCCGGCAGACGTGTTTATTCGCGCTCTGTCATTTTCAGCCGATATTCGGTCTTTTTCTTATCTAAATTCTAAAACCAAGGTAATCAAATCTCACGGGAGGAAAAGGGAGTTAGTAGCGCCTTAAATAGGTATGCATATTTCGCTGGTATCCTTGTTAGTTATGGTAAGAATAAAGTCGTGAGCTCTCGTGAAGGTGGACTGAGACGTTCCTTGCATTCTTTACTATCCTCCAGTATTATTGTGGATTAACCGCTATAGAAAACCTGATATTCGATTGCTTTATATGTAATTAGGGGCCTTAAGCCTAAGTAGGCCTTGTGCAGTTACTTACTCCATCTGTGGGAATATAATGACAGACTATAACAGAATTTAACGTAGTGTTACTTCAAGGCGGAAATTAACGACATTAACGTAGAACTGATTATCAGTGACAGCGGCGGCATCCCTAGCCGTACGCGTACTTCTAGAATTATTCAGTAACACAATTAATATACCGAAATCCGAAGGGGACAGCCAGCTAGTTGAAA
Source organism: Branchipolynoe longqiensis (assembly GCA_030323885.1). Classification (NCBI taxonomy): domain Eukaryota; kingdom Metazoa; phylum Annelida; class Polychaeta; order Phyllodocida; family Polynoidae; genus Branchipolynoe; species Branchipolynoe longqiensis. The sequence goes on along the minus strand of CM059191.1, from coordinate 86,001,824 downwards.
TAACCTAACTTATAGAAGTAGGGAAACTTTAGGCCTATAGGCGCGCTCGTCGGCGAATTGCGTATGTAGATGAAACTCTGGCTGGCCGCCTTTAGCGCGGGGCGGACACCGACGGCGATGGACTACCTGCAGACGGGAGGAGGAGCCGCAGCAGCCCGCGGCAGGCTCGGGAATTTCACATGGAAATTATTACATAACATTAACACGTTAGGCTCGCCTTAGGCGGGGGCAGATTAGCCGAACGGTTAAACTGGTGCCGTGACCAGGATTAGTAAGGAGTGTAATACCTTTTAGTTCACTTTCGATACGCGAATCTAATAAAAAAAAACGGTGTGTTGTCAGAAGTGACAGCGCGTACGCATTGTGACAGCGACACACGGTCACTGTCTTCATGTTCCATGACGTGATATTGATAGTTTACGGCGTACCGGGGCAGCATCATTGCGAATGGTGACTTGACCCATGTGGTATACTTGTTATATTTTGCGGCTAGCCTTAATTAATTAGTAGTTTAAATAACCAGCGAGGGGCGAGCCTTGAATCCGCGGTTAAAACATCGGCGCACATCGTGGCCTGAGGAGCGTTAGATGCACAATAATGGCGTACCCTTGTGTCGCTCCGACTGGAGGAGGCGTACAGGACGTGGACTAGCTATCCCGATATTAGGCTATACGTGCATTATATTTGGTTAGAGTTTTAAATTAAAATTGCTGCTGCGGTTCTCCGACATTAAATGCCGGCCTATTTTTAGTGAATCTTCGCAGTTTGCTTGCGCTAGCCGCATGTTTTTCTTAGTTCCATCGTTACCTAGCGACGTCGTGCGTCGCTGGCACAGGAGACGATGTCAGAAAGCGTTATTGGAACATTAGGGCAGTGTGTCAACGTCTGCCAGACTGTTTGGTCGGTTTTCGTTACGTGCTAGCTTTTTCACTCTTTTTCCTGTATTTACGTCTAAAAACTCTTTCATTCACCTTTATTTCTTAAATCTCCTTCTTATTCGGCATCTTTCTTTTTGTTCAAATTTTCATTAGGATCTTCTAAATTTCGTGTATTTCTATAATTAACCGTTGGTGATAGCGAGAAAATAACTGAAATCAAGGAATTGTTCTATCTGGGCATAGAGCGACTAATTTATTTCAGTTGCTCATTTTTATTCATTATCCTTTTATTCGTACAAAATTCGGAGCATTTTTCATAAATTTTAGTAGATTGTTTAGGGTTTTTTTTATATACCAGCGAAATTTGAATTTCTTTTAGTTTGGTGGTTGCACGAGCCAGTCGCCTAGGCGAGCTGGCTAGGCGGAAGGAACCTGGTGAGGCCCCTATTTCCGCCCGCCGCGGTTGCTTGCGTTCTGCAGCACCTGCGGGGGGAGAAAAGGGCGATGGGGAGGCGCAATCTTTGGATGGCGTCTCCATAACAGATTCGGACAGTGTTCGAAGTCTCGGGGTATCCCCCCTTACTGTAATGGCGGACCCAGTCCGACCTGCCGGGGTTTCGCCCCTAACTGTAACGGCTAATCCAGGAACTCCTGGAAAAGCTGTGGTTGATATGCAATTTGCGCCCGCGCAAAATCCAGAAGCCGCCAAAAGCGCGCAAATGTCCCTACAGGTCACTCGTGAGGAAGGCAGCCTCTTCTCTTTCCTTCCGAAAGAGAGGACGGGTGCTACTCCGACCCTGTCTCTTCCGCCCCCAGTCATGGACTTGTCGTACATGATACCTGCCGCGCAACATTCCGTGCAACGGGAGCAACTAAATGCGTTACAAAAGCGCGAGAGGGAAATCCTCACGCGCGAAAATGAGCTGAATGCCCAATGGCAACAATTTGCTGGGGGCGATATAAATGCGCACCACAGCCCCGGGGTTTCTGATGGAGTGTTAAAAGCAATCCAACGGCAAGCAAAGCTTGGCCCTCCTAGCAGCGCCAATGTAAATGCGTCTAACGCGGCAGGCTGTGCGCCCACAGCTCCCTCCCGTCCAGCTGGGCAAAATGCGCCCGTCGACGGCTGCGCGCAAAACGCGAGCGCCGACTCTTTTGCTGCATACCGGTACACCGGTGCAGAACGGGAACTCATAAAGACGAACCCAGCCATTCGTCGGGCGGTAATGGAGGCATCCACTATCACCCCTGGCATCGGTGCCTCAGCGGTATACCGATCTCTGTATTTGCGCGACCGAAATATCAGCGTGCAAGAGCAGTACCAGCCCGCAAGGGTGAGGGCTGTCGAAGTTCCCCCGTTTGACGGAATAAACCAAGACTGGGAGACTTGGTGGGAAAAGGTCAGTAAGGCGATGTCCGTGAACCGGTGGAATGAGACCACTGCGCTTACGCGCCTGATCCACTTGTTACAAGATGGTCCAGGTCAGTTGGCTGTGGATAGGTGGGAGCAAGATAATTGCGCCACCTTAGATGAATTGGTGGAAGCGTTAGCTTGGCAATTCCAGGGAATGGATCCCTTATCGAAATGGGAACTCTTTGAGAAGAGATTCCAACGTCCGTCAGACTCGGCCAATTCCGTCTACTACGGGATGATGCTAGAGTCTGAGGCCAGAAAAGCTGGACAAGGATGTGGAATGTCACGCGATTTAATCGCGCGCAAAACAGTGGCAGTGTTCATTCATGGGTTGCGCGACCGGGAGGAACGCGACATGATCTTGAAGCAATGGTCCCCGGGTAGACACACCATGGAGGATATTTATCAAATGTTAAGGGATCACGCGGCAAAAGCGCGTATGACCCCACGTAACTGCACGGTGGCGGAAATTACTTCCGCCGTGGCAGACTTGCCGTACAACAATCCATATGATACAGTGGATACAGGAATTTGCGCCTATACCGGGCACCCTTCACAGAATACCCAACAGGGTAACGCTAACAAGCGTGAATGGCCAAATAGGCGTCCACACTTTAACCCTGATTTGCAGGGTAGATCGCAAAGGGCGTTTCAACCGAACCGCCCGAATCGCTCTCGGAATTCCGGGAGGATTGAATGTTTTAGTTGCCGGGACTTTGGTCACATGGCGTATGAGTGTCCTTTGTCACAGCCTCGTTCCTTAGAGCAGGCTATGGTGGATGGAGTCCGTAACGGGTGCGATAATTCGCGCCATGTACCAGAACTATTGGCCCGGCTACAGGCAGCCCGCGGCAAAAATAATGCGCGCGATAATACGCGAATCGCGCGCCCTGTCACTAACAATGTACATGGGAGCAAGCAAATTGCGCCCACAGGCAAGCAATTCGCGCCTAACCATAGCGCTGTTGCTGCCGTACACCATGAATCGGGATCTCCTGAGTTCTTAGCCGATACTGATTTTTTAAATTAGTACCAGCTGCAACGCCGGAAGTGTTGTCAGCTATTATTGTACGGGGAAATCTTCCCAGCGCATCTGTTGAGAGTTGTGCTAAACCCCTTGCGCACAATCTCCCATCAGATTCGTGCAATGTGCACAGTGTGTCTACACCGTCTACATGTACCATCGGCGTCCGCCAGGTTTTCTTGGCTGGAATGCGATCAATGTGCGCGCAAAATGCGCGCAGCCCTGAGTCTGATCCGTGTATGGACTATATTTTAGAGAGAACTGGACTAAACCTACACAACGTGGAGGAAAGAGACCAGTTCGCCATGAACATTTTCCCACTGAATGGGAAAAGATGGTATGTCCCCATCAACATTAGAGAATCCAATGGATTCTTCCTTATTGATACCGGGGCGGCCATGTCCGTGATAGGAAAAGGATTCTTTGATAATCTCAACCTAAATACGCGTAACTTGGTCTCCGACGTGAGGCCTTTAAGTGTAACGGGACTAGTAATCCCACAATTTGGTTGTACAGATATCCCGCTGGGTATCGCCAATCAGATATTTTACTCATCTGTATTGATAGTGGACATACCAGAGGATGGTATTCTGGGGAGCGATGGGATGTCATTTTACGAAGCCAGTCTCTCGCCACATAATGGGCTGCTGGAAATTCTGCAACCTTATAACTTGGTCACACACTGTCAGCTACGAACAGACTGCGGTCTTGCGTGCCTGGCAGAAGATGTTACATTAAATGCGCACCAAACGGTGGCGGCATTAATTTCAACCAGACAGATAGAAGGGAAGGGTCAGTGCTTAATTGAACCCGACCCTGAAGTACTCAGTTGTATGGGAGTCACAGCGGCTCCCTCGTTAATTTGTGGCGCAGACGGTGCTGTGTTACCGCTGTGTAACACTACGGACGATTGTGTGCATTTGCGGCGAGGCCAGGTCATTGGCAACGCCTCTGAGGCCAGATCGCATGGTTCCATCAATAGTCCTACGGCCGCCATGGTGTTCGACTTACTCAAAAGAGAACGCGGCGTGGAGGGATTTGGAGGATCCCCAGAACCGGTTTTTCCTGTTGACAGAACGCAATTTGCGGGCCTGCCGCAAATTCCTGACTTCATACTATCCATGGCGGAGACCACGCATTTGGAGCACGCGGAAGATAAAAAGAGAATCGCAGAATTCCTCTTCGAATTTTGCGATATATTCGCGAAACCGGATGCTAAACTGGGGTGGACAGATGTCGTACAACACCATATCGATGTCGGTGACAACGCCCCCTTTAGGATACCATACCGTAGGCTAATGGACTCCAAGAAACAAGCCCTAGAGGACGAGGTTGCCAAAATGTTGGCGGCAGGGATCATTACGGATAGTACAAGTCCTTATAGTTCGCCCGTCCACCTTGTTACCAAAAAGGATGGGACGTGGCGATTTTGTATAGATTATCGCAAGTTAAATGCTATGACGCGGAAAAATGCGTACCCGTTACCGCGGATAGACGAGAGCTTGGATAGTCTAGGAGGAAATAAGTGGTTCTGCACTTTGGATCTCCAATCTGGATACCATCAGGTCGCGATGCAACACGATGATCGGGAGAAAACTGCTTTCACAACTCATATAGGTCTATATGAGTGGAAGGTAATGCCCTTTGGTCTATGTAATGCTCCCGCCACCTTTGAGAAAATGATGGCGGAAATGTTAAACGGTCTACTGTTTACTCACTGTTTGGTATACTTAGACGACATTATAATATTCGGTGACACCGTTTCCACATGTCGGTCGCATTTACGAGAAGTTTTTCTAAGACTTCGCAAATTTAAATTAAAACTTAAACCGTCCAAATGTCATCTATTCCGTAAGGAAACTGAATATTTGGGTAGAATTGTGTCTAGTGAGGGTATAAAAGCTGATCCTAAAAAGATTGAGGCTATAACCAATTGGCCAGTGCCTAAGTCTCCTAAAGAGACAAAAAGTTTGCTCGGATTTGCTTCTTATTATCGAGATTTCATTCCCCATTTTGCCGATGTAGTCGCTTCCATACAGGATGTGGCTAATGTCGGCACGCAAATATTTGCGTGGGGTATATCACAGGAAAATGCGTTCATCAACCTGAAACGGCTTTTCGCCGATACACCAGTACTAGGGTACCCACGGCCTAGTGGACAATTTATCTTGGACACTGACGCTAGCGCATTTGCCATAGCAGGCGCATTAAGTCAGGTGCAAGACGAGGTTGAAGTACCCAGTACCTTTGCCAGCAATAGGCTCAGTGCCTGTCAACGGCGTTATTGTACGACAAAAAGGGAGTTAATGGCGATAGTCGTATACACTAAAAAATGGCGTCATTATTTTTGGGATTCTGAATTCCAGATCCGTACTGACCATCATTCATTAAAATGGTTACTAAATTTTAAAGAGGCGGAGGGTATGATAGGACGTTGGTTGGCGTGGTTGTCTGAATTTGGCCTCACCAACACGCTAATTACTTATCGACCCGGCTCTCAACATATTAACGCTGACGCGCTTAGTCGCATTCCTGTACGTCGTTGTGGCATACCGGAATGTGACGATTGTGGGGCTCATACAGCGGTGGTTGCGTCCTTACTCCTGACTCCTGATGAGGAAAATAGTTTCCATTTCTGGACGCAAAATGAATTGCGTCAGGCTCAGGAAGCAGATGTGACATGCTCCACCGTTATTTCTTTGTTAAATGCGCACACGGTGAGACCTCCTAAGGATCTCGTAAGAGCGGAGAATACAGAAACTATTAAATTGTTAAACCCATGGAAACAGTTAACTGTAGTGAATGGGGTGTTATGCAGGAATGCGCTCGACCCCCATTCTCTCATAACTCATCAACAACTCGTTATACCTTTCCTCTTACGAGAGGACATATTAATATTCTGCCACAGCCATCCCACCGCTGCGCATTTTGGAAGGGAGAGAACCCTAGACCAAATACGCACGCGATATTACTGGCCAGGCATGAATTCGCGTGTGCGCGATTGGGTTAAATCCTGCCCGAGATGCGCACTCATTAAACCAGGGCTGGGAATGGCTAAAATGCCGTTACAGCAACAAATGACAGGCCAACGTTGGGGGCGCCTGTCCTGTGACTTCGTCTCAGGATTTAAGCGCACTAACCGGGATAATTTGGTGATGTTGGTAGTACAGGACCACTTTACAAAATATGTACAAGTCTACCCCTTACGTAACCAAACGGCGGCAGTGGCCGCGCAAGCATTGGTGGATAATTGGATACTGATTTTCGGGGCTCCCCTTATATTACACTCAGATCAGGGCAGGGAGTTCGAGTCGGAATTATTCCAGACTATGCTCAAACTGATAGGCTGCTATAAAACCCGTACGAACCCTTACTGTCCCAGATCCAATGGCTTAGTTGAACGATTTAATCGAACGTTAATTTCTGCTCTGGCCTGCATGGTCAATGAAGATCAGAGCGATTGGGATTTACATGCTAAGTACGTTGCACACGCATATAATTGCACAATACACGCCACTACCGGGGTTACTCCCAATACGTTGGTGTTTGGGGAAGAATTGCGCCTACCATGTGATTTGCAATTCGGAGTGTTAGACAAACATTCAGACGACGCTTGCACACCGGCTTTCGTCCGATGGTTGGAATGTTGTTTCCACAATGCGTATGGCAGGGGGCGTAATAGCACAGAGAAAAGTATTCAAAGAAATAAAAATTCTTATGGGAATGCTGACTTCCCACGGTTTGCAGTGGGTGACTTGGTGTTAAGATACCATGCTCCCACGGCACACATTAAACTCGCACCAAACTGGGACGGGCCTTGGAAGATTACTGAGGTCATATCTGATACGACGGTTATAATTAAGACGGCGTTATCAGCCGCTCGGAAATCAAATACAGGGCGTTTGAAATTGTACACCGGGCGGATTCCGTC